>OY101434.1:6217660-8617660 GCA_956483605.1 Tuberolachnus salignus
TTTTTTATTTTTAATAAAACCGTCAGTATCAGGTGTGTTTTGTCTACGAGATTATCACCGTGTATATACGTATACCCGCGTATAATATTTTGTATAATATATATATATATATATATATATATATATATATATATATATATAAACGGTTCGCCTAACAAAAAGAAAACAATTGTTTTGTTTTGTTCCAATTGTTATTATTTTTCTCCTAATATTATATAGATCAAACGGGTTGATACGACAAATGAGGCGCCAAAAAAAAAAAAAAAAAAAAAAAAAAAAAAACCGTAAAGAATGAAAATAATACCAAACCCACGGAGTTTATTATAATATACATGCCAATATTTGTTTCTTATTGTATGATGTTGAATAGGTGACGGAGTCGGGAAGATGGAATAATTTAATTTATATCTGTACGCAACGATTGATCGTTTTGCGAACGAAAAATGATTCTGAGCCGAGTTCGGTTAAACGTGTATTGATAAAGTCAAAATGAAAATTGTATCAACAATTGTACGTGTTTTTAATGAATTTTAACATAAATTAAAACTTCAAACGCCGATAAAAATAAATTACAAATACTTTTATCCGCATAAAACCAAAAAAAAAAATCGAAACCTTTTCAAATAATTATTACTTAATAATTTAAAATAAAAACCTAAAGAACAAAAAAAAAATAAAACGAAACAATTTCAAATAAAAACTATTGGTTCCTCAACACTGCACTGCTAATAATAATACATATTATACGCCCGTTCGCGTTAAATTCACTCGGGCAAACCAACACTTTCGTAAATTATTTCCAATTTATTTTACGTATATAGACGAGTACAAATATAGGGGTCGGATTAAAATATCGCGGCCGGTACAGACCGAGTGGTTGGAGATTATAATACACAAACGGCGACTGAGACAAGTTTGTAATATATCTGCGGCCCGAGGACGGCAAAACCGCATAACACACACAAACATACACACATCCGAGATAATATATATTAACTTGGTATATATATTTTGTCGAAATTGTCGAGGTTATTACTTGTATGATAATTATTAAATTTAGGTGTTGGTATTTCGCCCTTAAATAAAAAAAAATAAAAATCTATACATATATGCGTGTGTTCGATTTTCGGAGGAATCGTGTCAAGGTACGTGTTGTTTATATTCTAAGCGAGTTCCAAAATCGAATTCCGAAAAACACAGCAATGTACAGAACAAAAAAAAAATAAAAAATTCCTCGGGCAATAATAATATATCGGATAAATTGGAATGAATGTGGCTTAATAATAATCGTAAATGATAACAATATTATATTATAGCCATCCTGTGTTATTAATATCATATAATAAAACAACAGTTATATTTAATAATATATCAATAAACGATATATTGTGTCTGTTATCGGGTGATAGATAATAATAGTATCGCCCAAATTAAAAAAAAAAAAAGAAATGAATATCAAACAAAAACCAATTATATATAAAAGGTATAATAATATTTTTCTTTAACATTGTTATATAAAGTTTACCTTAAAAGAAATCCATTCAGTGGCGGATTCTAGAGTTTGGGAACTCTTGATAGGTCGAATCGTTTCGATGGGCTACCTATTAGTTTGTTAAGAAAAACATATCTCCGGCCAATTTCATCAGCAAAATACATTAACCATATAAAAAAAAAACGTCACATCGAATTGTTCGTAAACTTATTGTAAATTAATTTTACGCTTAGCTTTAGCGATATTTCCGTAGGGCTTTAAACGTGTTTACACATCTATACTTAAAAATGTAAAAAATTGATTTGACTATATGAACGGAGTTGGCCCGCCTTGATAATTTTCCGAAAATACAATAAATATATGGCCATCATTGTCGTCATAATATAAATATCATATTATTTTTACGTATAAATTTAACTTATACGAGACACTTACAAAAATAAAAAAAAAACCCAATAAAATTACACTATACTTGATTGATATAATATTACGTCGTACATATGATAATAAAATAAAAATATTAGACTGATTATAGATAAAATACGCGCGTATAATAAATCATATAATTACGAAGGGATCGGTATAATAATATTGTATACTTTGTTAAAACCCAAAATAAATAACAATAATTGCAAATTATATCGACAAAGAACTTTTAAAGATAATCTCGAAATTAAAATAGGACGACCCAAATAACACGCTGACTGGTTATCGTCTTGTTTTACTTATTCAATTATACGAAAAAATGTACAACAGAGTATTATTGTGCAACATAATGTGTGTATTTGCGGTCATTATAGAAAATTAATACAAAACACATGTCGTTGCAATATTTTATTTTATAATAATAATAACAATGGATTTTTTTCGTTTTTCTTAAGAACAACACCTGGGTCCCTGATGACAATGGTATAAATAAGCGAGCAGAATCGTCGACTAATCACGAACTCGCAATGTCGAATAGCCAGACAGAGATAGATTTGTATGCGCACGAATAATTTTATTGTAGACATCGTGTATTATTATTATTATTCATTTTTTTTTTTTTTTTTTTTAAATTTTCTCAGGATTTTTGTATACATATATGGTCACAAAACACTTAGGCGTGAATAATATAATATAAACACTATATTGTATAGGTATACGGTGGCGCGGTGAACGACTACGTCACCCTAATGACGATTAGCTTTAAAAATTAACGATAATTACTACCGAATAATATTGCTTAAAATGACCGAATAGTAACTCCAGACGCGTAGCCAGAATTTTTTAAAGGAGGTTTTTTAATTTTATATTTAAATACAACTCGTAGTTAGAAGAGAGGGGGGCTTTCCACGTCTTTATCACTTAACAAATTCTAGAATTTTCGAGACAGTCCGCGAAGTCGATAAACGTACTGATGAAAATGTCTAACACACCAGCTGGTGCTTCCATAGGCTATCATCACGGTATACGGTATAGACAATGGTCATTATCATTAATATTTGATACAGTAATATATTGCTAATTACAACGCAGAAAAGTGCTGGATAGAGGAATGGAAAGAATTATGTTTAAGAAACTCTTTCCTCACCGCGATCCCCCTGAGCATACGGTCCGGCCACAACCTTCCCCGGAGGATTTGGACTACCTTATACCGAGTACGTACAGTTCACAGAAGAGTGGGGCACCTTACGCACAAACGGGACATTGCTCTTAATCCAAGGTGTGCCTGCGATGACCCCAAACAAAATATAGACCATACCATACGTGAGTGCTCTAAGAGAAAGTTCAACGGAAAACTCGAGGATATCTTCAATGCGACCCCATGAAGCCATTGATTGGATGAACAACTTAGATATTACCCTATAATTGCTTATACTATTGTTGTTATCGATAAATGTATAGTTTATTATTAATTGTTTATATTATGAATATATATATATATATATATATATATATATATATATATATATATATATATATATTGTTTAATAATTTGTTATCGGTTTATTACCGTTTAAATTATTCACCATACTTTATTGTCTACGCTATACGAATAAATAAATAAATAATCGAAATTACCGAACGACCTAATTCAGTGCCCGTCACTATGCTAAAAATATGCGAAATACAAACACGGCGGGGAAGTGGGGTGGTCATTTTACAATACTTCAGGGTTTGAAAAAATACGTTCGCGAGGCCACTGTATATAGGTATAAAGATACACTGCATATACGTCACCGGTTGCCGCCGCCGCCGCCGCTGCCGCCGTACCGACGAGTCACCGTGTCATCGGATACACGGCCAATTCCCTGCGGCGGTGTAACTGATAAGCGGTAGTTCTTTTACTCGGGATATTGTACGTTCTACTTGTATAAAGTATATATTTTATATAGGCACTGTAAGCCAGTGGCAGCGTCCATCCATCTTGCGCAACGTCGAAAAGTGTTGTTAAATATTTTACGCGCCGTTTCGTTAAATTATTACATTGGATTATAAAATACGTATATATATATATATAGTGGCGTGCGTGGATTCTTCAATGGCGGTCCGCCGGCCGAGAATATAAGTTTGGCCCGAAAGTTTTGACGTAAAATAATAATGTTAAAAACAACTTTCGCAAATTATTGCGGAAACTTTCCGTATTTCCATTAAGATCCGATAAAAAGTAGGTACAGACCGCTACAAACGGTCCGGATGGTATTATAGCGGTGACTGTGTGGTGGGTCCGGGGCTTGTTATTCATGTTGTTGATAATCAAGTTTGTGTCGCCATTTTATATCCGTATACCGGGCATGTACTTGCTACCGTGCGATTATAGGTTAGACGTAATTAGTGATGGTCAAATAATCGGGAATTAAATTTTCGGGAATATGCCCATATAACGGGAATGCATCGGGAACATTATTTTTTGTATACATTTTTTTTTTCACGTTTCAATATTTTATTTGACTTATTGTCACGAATTATTCCAATAACTTACATCATATGCCCAAACACATTATAGGAGAACGCGTAAGACGAATTTTGACGATTCCAAAAATATATTACGCATACTGTGCGAGTTTAACTCAAGCTATACATTTAAATGCCAGTCATCTGTGTAAAAATTAGATTTCAAATAATTACTTTATTATTGTAATTATTTAATGTTTACAATTTTTAACTTCAAATTTTTCATAAATCTATTAGGATTTAGAACAGAAGTTAGTTATTTTACTTTTAAACGTAAATGATCTGATTGGAAAATAAGAAACAAATAATATATGTATATAATAAATAATAGTATATTCCGGCTCACGAGAGAACATTTCGCGCATGCAGACTGCCCGGCAGTATCCGGTCCTAGGTACCATTTCTCCCACTATGTGTCGCGACAGTGATGCGCCACGACGTGTATGCGCGAAATCGGACGCGTTTAGGTCGGGACACGGTAATGTTCTCTCGTGGACCGGAGTAAAGAAATGTTTATCTAATAGAACATCTAAAATAAACTGTATACTAAATAAATAATCCTAAAAAAAAATTGCCACGAATAAAAAACAAGTTACAATTTGCCGTTAGTCTGTTAGTAATAATAATAATGAATCTATATTGCTTTAAAGTTATAATTAAAATAAAACAACCAGTAGCATATTTTGTGTTTTGACTCACACGTCGCACACAGTATTCCGATAATCAATTATCATTATCACCTATTATATTGTTAATCAATATTATCTGTTGATTAACCAAGTACCGTGACCAATATATATGAAATAAAATATAATTTCACTAGCTACCGACGCTACCGTATCCCCAAGGGGCACATCACTAGGCGTAACACGCTCACGACTATTATTATATTCGTTGCCTAAAAAATGTGAGCTCGTACTTTTTTTTCTTTTTACTTCACACGGCTATTGAACTATTTAAGTCCTTTCGATAAAAGACGACGGTGGCAATATATTACGAAAAGCGAAAAAATAATAATGAAATATTATTAAATCGAGTGGTTTCATTATGCTCTTGAGAATATTATACTGCACGTTTTGTATATACGTATACGAGTATATAGGTACCTGCATACTCTATTAAATACTCGTAATTTACTTGCTCTTATTATATTGTTCACTCAAAAGCAGTTCTTTATATCCTACATAGAATTTCTTTACGTTGATTTTTTTTTTTTTTTTTTCATTGCATATGATATAATACTATAATAGGCATATACTCGGTGTTTGTTTAAACAAAATTAACAATTCATAAACGTACATAGTCGTGTAGGTCGTATAATTATTGGCTGTAAATAAAAACAGTACCTTTGATAAAATTGAATTCGCAAATTTACAATCGTATATTAAATTCGATTGTATATAAATTATACCGTAAAAATAAAAAACGGAATGTACCTCTACCGACGCGTATAATAATGTGCAACTCAATATTTTATACAAAACAAATAATTATTATTTTCATTGATTGCGGATAGTTAGTATTATACACATGCTTGATTCGTGTTGTCCGTATAATATACGTACTTTATACTTATAAACGTATTATGATTTTTTTTTTTTTTTTTGCTCGTTTAACGCCCAAACTTAATAATTTTCACGTAGTAACTTTTCAACTTGAAAATAAAGAGTTTAATATAATTATATAAACCGGGTTTTGGACAACTAATATTCGCCTATATGCCGCAAACGGATAATAATAATTTTGGCTATTAACATATTATATATAATAACAGAGATTCTGTGGACTAAACGCGCGTTGTCGTAGTATAGAAAACATCACTATTTTAATATTAGTCATATCAACACAATATAATAAGTTATGTACAAAAGTATTTTATATCATTTTTAATCAGCCAATTTGTATTTACCTTCAACTAAATCGACCTCTATGACCTTTGTACAGTTTATTTTAATTGTACATTGCTCATGATATTCATATATTATTACCTGTACCTATTGCGCGTCTGAATTGTATAGTTCCAGGCTTTGCAACAATAAAGTATTAAAGATCGTACACGTATCTCTTATTATATATATATATTTTTTTTAATGTGAATAACATAATAACTAAATTATGCGTATGATTGTATAGGTGCATTAAAATTGGTCTTATTTATACACTGTTGGTCAATGTATAGTTTTGTTTACGTGTACTATGTGAATTTACACCCCAAACAATGTCTCGTTATAATAATTATAACAACAATTATTGTTGTTTATTAATTTACCTGTTAATTTTTATTTTTTTATCGATTAATAATGTTTACTGAATTTTCAACCGATATAAAATCATACGAATTACGATTCGTTTTACCGATTATTAAAAAATGTATTGATTTTTTTTCTTTTATACGTGAACAGTATTATTTGCAAATTTCTAAACAAAAAACTGTTCCAAAATTATATTCGAGAAAAATATATTACACGTATGTATATTATATATGTATAATATATACATATATGCCCACGTATCAAATGTACTGTCACATGTGACAAATAATATGCTAATCTAAGTGAGATTTTGTTTAATTATTACACGAAACGTCATGTGTATTATTATGCCTTATGTCAACGACTCTGGTTTATATAGTACTATTAAAACAGATTTCAACATTTTTACTTTTGGTCTGTAAAAAAGCGTCTATATCAATACAATTAAGAAGGTACACCGCCTAGTAAAAATCAAATTTTTGTGTTCTCCGATAATAATGATTATGTACAACCTGCAATAAAACCGCTAAATTATTTGGTGTTTTAGACGTTATATGTACATTGGGCACAATAAAACTCTTTAAGTAGTGATTGTTGTATTTCGTTCGTCAATTTTCTAGTTTCGTCGGGTCCAGATAACACTCATAATATATACTAAAATTATTATTAATTCGATAGATCATACGGATTACACCTCAATTTTCAAACGACGTATATTATTAAAATTATTTCATTATTACGATTATTGTCACGTCAAGTACCTAATTATTATTTGTAAAAATTAAAAACAAGTCGACTGAGGACCTGTAAGAGTGAATTATATAAAGAATGAAATCAATAAAAAACAAAATAATTATACTGCTATCGGCGGCAGTGGCGCAATCAGAATGTTTTTAACGTTGGGAGGGGGTCCAAAAATAACACAAAACCATTATTTTCCCGTGTATGTTATAATTTATAGGGATATTTTCCTGTCACTCATACATTTTTATACTACTGACTCTGAATGCAAAATACACGTAATACTACCAATAATAAAAAAAACAAATGAATATTCGTCGATTTACGAATAAAATCATTTTAATTTTATTGTGTAAGTACAGGTGAAATAAAAAAAAAATCTTATCGACAACGTAGATGAAAAATATGGCCACGACACGATAAGTGTTATAAATTATCGTCGTTAATAGGTAATCTGTGTGCAATAATATATGTAACGGCAGTTTCTAAATTAAAACCAGCATCGGTTTATTTTTTGTTTCCAATTCGACTGCCTATAATAATAATATCATTAATGTCTTATTTTATTTCGCGAAATTCCCAACACCCTGTAGAATGTAATAATTTGTTCTCCGCCGACATTTTGAAGTTGTATTATTAACGACGATGTCTGTTGGCTCGGAACACGCTCGGCCGAGAAAAAAAAAAATCCAAAAAAATTATCGTGTTATTATCGCGAAACATTTTTTTTTTTTTTTCACTGCGGCGTGCGCAGTGGCGGCGGCAGTGGCGGGACCCATTATATACCGTATCATAGTAGTACGGGCACCTCAAGAAGCCGTCCGGAACCGTCATTGTCGTTTTGGCCGGAGGATCTAGATATTCGGACGGGGTGTACGTGGCCAGGGACCGCAGGGGAAGGAAGACGATAATAATAATAATAATAATATGTAAAAGAACAAAGGGGAAGTGCGAGACGCGCGCGCGCCCGAACACGCACGCACACACACACACACACACGCGCGCGCGCCCGTACGTCGTTCGGAAATCGTATTGTTCCAAGCCAAATTCGACACGGACCGCCTGGAATGTCCGCTATTTTTAAATAAGCAAAAGGCGTGTATACTTATATGTATAATATATATATAAATATATGTATATAATACGCGTATGTGTAAATACACGCGCTGTTCTCTCCGTCTCCGCTCCCCCCCGTCGAGTTAATAAGGGCCCCGCAGCAGCCGCCGCCGTCGAATTGATTTTGGTCTAATTTAACGGCGGAATAAAATATATATAAAAATAAAACCCCGGTGATTTAAAGGTGTCATTGGCCCGCGTCCAAAACCGTCTATGTTACACCGCACAAAATAGGAAAATCTCGGGGTCCGGAAACGATATATTTTCAATAATAAAACACGGCCGAGACATTTTTACACGCGCGACTATTATTTCGGGATTTTAATTAGAAAAAAAAAAAAAAAGAATAAATAAATAATAATAATAATAATAATATAGTCGTGTGCGGTGTTTGTTCGCCGTGTCCACCGCACGCTATACGTTATTCACTCTACACGAGTATAATTTATTGTACCGAAAATAATTTCGTAATTGAGATCGACTTACCGCCATATAACATAATATATATATATATATAATATATATATATATATATAATATATATATATATATATAATATATATATATATATAATATATATATATATAGTGTGTGTCATATCAAAATATAATATACAAACCGGGTGCGTCGATATATGAAAATTAAACCCGCTCGCGTACTATAAAATTTTCAAAGTACCACCGCAGTAACTATAATAATGATAAACACATTGCAATTTTAGAAATAGTCGATAATTCAGTATTTATAGTTGGGATGTTAACAATAGAAAAATATCGATAATATTATAAATATATATAGATAATAGTAAAAATTCCTTAATTCCAATAGATGTTTATTTCGTGAATTAAATACATTCGATATGTAATGGTAACCTGTAGGGACGGGCAGAGTTACAAGTTACTCTAATTTTAGGTTATTGGTTACATGTTACATACAAATTATTATTTAAACCAATCCCAGTTAATATTTAAAATAGTTCCGTTCTAATCACAAATTGGAAATTATCTTGGTTAGTCGGTCTCGCTAGTTCTAATCAATTTTCAATTGTTTTATGCAATAATATGGATTCGTTTTATAACGAAGATAATTATAAATAAATATTTGAATACAGTTAGGTTAAAACAATAATTGACAATTGCCGAAATGCCGACTCAACACGAACCTTTGTAACTTAGGTTACGTGCATATTTTTATTACACGTTACAAAACAAATTGTAACGAATTACATTTTAAAATCAATTGAAGATGTAACTGATTACTGCCCGTCCCTGACGGTATCAAATCGCGGTTTACGAGACATTATATAAAGGGTAAAGGTCGTTTTCGCCAACGTAAACGAATGCGTTTATCTGATTTTGGAACCCAGTGTGTAGCCGATAACTGATCACGGTTGGTCGGTTGTCTTATAAACTTCGTTTAAAAATCAACGTTTACAACGGTGAAAAATGGAGAATACCCTATATACAAGAGATGTAGACGCCGCACGCCTGTTCAGTATAAACTAGTAATAAGTACGTTTATTATTTTCTCGGAGAATTTTTTTTTTAATAAAAAAAAAAACTAGCTTTTTGTATTTCATGTCAATTTCCGAAAGAATTGTTATACGTTTTATATAACCATAAACTATATAAATAACTGATATCGGAAAAGCTTCTCTGACGCATATAGAGAACGCCCGGAACGGTTTTTGCCAAGCCCTAAGGGGGGGAAACATATTATGCATAACGCATTTTAGTATTTATATATATAATGCAGTACACAATACCTATAGTTATATTAGAATGACTATGTACAACGTATATACACATAAACATATTATAATATTAATTAGGGATGTCCTTATTTTTTTACTTTTAAACAATTAATTGAGTGTTACTCCATTACGTTTATCACTAACAAAAGGCGATCTCGGTTAAATTTGGCGAGGATAGCTCGACCCCTTCACGTGTCGTAAATGGGTTGAAAAATGACCAATAAACCCGACTGTAACAACAACAAAAAACCGAATCAAATAAAATTTTCACTGATCACAGCTTGTGACGGGGAAATCGAATTCAAAACGAAAGTTTATATAAGCCATAATATATTTTCAACGGCTCGTCATAGATATATATATATTTAAATTACCATAACAAATCAATATTTAAAACCGAATTTTCAAATCCAAATTTCACAAAAATGTCACTATCTTATAGCGGTGAACAAACATTGAGAGGATGCTCAATCAAAATTATTTAATTTTTTCTTTTGTCCTCGTCTATAAATAATAAGAACCACCCTATTATATATATATATATATATAGAGAGAGAGAGAGAGAGAGAGAGAAAATATTATTAAGTGTTTTACGTAGTTAATAATAACGATGGTATTATATTATATTGACGGTGTGTATAGGTATATAGCCGTCGCGCTATTTCTCATCGTCGCAGTTGTTGTCCACCGCGTCTCGGACGTCGTCTCGAGGTTATCGGTGACCAAGCAAGAGAGTGGTATTATTTAAATAACACAATAATATAATAAGGTGTGAGCGATTGATAAATATTATCGAAAACTTCAAACTGTCGTCCATCGTTTTATTATTATAAAAATATTGTACCGCCGACGATTATGATGATGATGATGATAATAATAATAATGATAATACGCACCAAATAGAAGAAGAAGGGGTATTATTTATTAGTATAATAATATTCGTACGGGTATATTATAATATATACGTGGCCCGATAAACCCGTCCCGACCCCGGCAGCGATAAGACGACGACGACAACGACGACAACGACGAACACATAAATATATAATGGTGTCCACGCGCAAACACAAAACATCAAATATTATTATAGTATTATACATAGTGTTTTTATTTTTATTATTATTATTGTACACATTATGGTGTGTATTAATATAATAAATAGTGCCGGCCGATAGAATAACGCTGTTCCGCTTGTGTGGAAAACGAAAGCGCATTTGTTAAAATAATAAAGATTTTGAAAACTAAAATTATATGACTACATATTGTTATTATATTGAAGGGTATGTATCACGTGTGCCCTGCCATTGCTGAAAACGGAGAGAAGAGCGACGCTATGAGATTCGGTGGATGACGAGGGTGGGGTGGGAGGTTAATTATAACGAACTTTATTCAAACGCCTCGCCAGAAAACTGGAACATAAAATACGTTTGTTATTTTATATAAGAATATGAGATATAAGGAATAAGGATATGCGGGCCTGCTTGACGGGAAATAAGAAGAACGCATCGCGTCGTATTATATATACAGGGTGATTTTTTTTTCATATCATACAATTTTATTTATACTACATTTTAAATTTTATCGTTCAGAAAATATGTGACATCACGATAAACGTTTGATTATACAAATAACAACTGTCGTTTTCTGATAAAGAAAAAAATCAAATCGATATGCGGATATCGGATATTACGAGTTATAATAAACCTGCTCGTCCGCTCATTAAATTTGTACTAAATTTATTAATATCCGGTGAAATTGATTATTCTTCGTCTCTCGCCTTAAAAAATATAAATCCCTCATTAATACTATAGGAATCCTTCTAAACCCGTCTATCTCTGTGATGCCACCGGCAAAACCTATCACAATTAAACTCTCCGGTTAATTCATTAATTCATGTATACGAGTAGTTATTATGTTCAATTTTATTTCGTCTTGGTTTTAATATTAGCCGGTTACTGTTAGGTAAGGTTAGGTAGGTAATATTTGTAATAGGGCCTCGCGTGTGTCCGTGTAATATTTACGTATATAAAATATAACGGTTTAAAATTTAGACCGGACGAGTAGTGTGAAGGGTATAATAAATTTCATATCCTCGTTAACGTCCCGGATCTATAATACACTCGTCCGGTCTTGATTTTAAACTACGTATATTATATGAAAAAAAAAAAAAAAAAAAAACCATTCGCGATAGAAAATCACCCTGTATAATATTATTATAACAGTATAAAAGAATCAGGTGAGGCTATCTCGGGGGACCGTGAACTCTGTTTCCCATACGACATCGCGGTCGTCCCGCCGCCGCCACCCGATCCCCGCCGCGCTCGCGTTTCGCGAGTTGGGGTTTTCGCTTCTCGTCGTAGTCGTCAAACACACACGCGCGCACACACGGTGGCTGTTCTCCTCGTAAAAATCGACACGTACAAAACAAAACCATTTATTATTTTTATATATATATATATATATATATATATATATATATATATATATATATATGTACCTTATATTAATATTATACGGTTTACGCGGGCACCACACACACACACACACGGACGCAGACGGGCACATATTGGGTGTCGCGCACTATACAATAATGCGCTCTGCGTTTGACAGCGGCGCGTGTGTGCGTGTTTACTATTATACACGACTCTACGTATATATATATATATATATGTATATAATATGTGCATAATAATATACACACGTGTGTGTCGCGAGCATGTATACAGAGTGTATTCCGTGGTAGTAAGTGGTTTCAGGTGAAATATTATATGCGTTTATACGTGTCTTTTCCCGGGTAATGGCGACGGGGGAGGAGGCCGTAATTTTATCGGCAACCGAAACGGTCAGAAATCTGGAAAGCAATGAAATGACCAGAATAATCAGTATTACCGGAAAATAAAACGGCCAGAAAGTAGTTTTTACAGAACGCGCATAGTTGTCTAGAAAGTGATTTCTCGCGGCGGACTACTACTTTCCGGCCGTTTTATTTTCTGAATTCCTACTTATATTTGGTAATATATTTTCTGGAACATTCTATGCGTCCCTCACACTAACAACCACAGTTGTTATGTTATATTATTTTCACTCTAACAACACCGGTCGGCTATAATACGGTCTACATCGGCGTGTATCCCCGTAAATTTCCGTCAGATTTTTAACGATATTATATGCCGCCGAGGATTTCGTATAGGTTTGTTTAAGATCCCGTCGTCGCGGCCCGCGACCGTTCGAAATATAAAAACCGTACGCGTCCCCGTGTGCGGTTTGAATAATAATAATAATAATAATAATAAAATCCTTTTTATATTTTTTTTTTTCTGTTTCAACCGGTCCTCGCGGCCATCGAGTACCTATAATACGTATAACACGACACGAAGGGTTAGGGGGACGGGGTGAGGGAGCGGCGGTAATAATAAAATATAATAATGTTTTAGTCCCACCTGGCACGAAAACCGTGTACACGAAAAGAAACTGGCCGGATGCACTAAATCAATCAAGGCGCACTCGAGTGCGTATGACGTCACGCGCGTCTCCCGTTCTCCGCCGCCGCGGAGCACCAATGAGTGTGCACGGCGATCGCACGGTGCCTGCCTGAAGTGTACATTTTAGTTTATTATAGGTTTTGAAATACTGTAATTATATACATACAATATTATACAAATATATGTTATTATATTATACACGCACGAAAAAAAAAAACCATTCATTTAACCGTATTTAACAAGCATATTTTTGTTCTCTCTCTTTAACCAACTCGACATATTGCATGATATTTATAAACGATCGGCGAGCGGAAATCAATTCGGATGGTGTCATCATACCATTTTGCCGAAACTGCAGGTTTTATCAGAAATCCTATTATTTTGCCGAATCCCGATTTTGTAGGTCCCAACTATTCCAATTGGAAAAGCAGGATACATAGGATAATTTAGTTCATATGTATACAAATATCGATAAACCATAGGGAACGTAAAACGATCCTGAGTTGAGTAGTATTAGTCTTAGATTTGTTGTTATACAATTATTATATACGCATGTGGTGCAAAAATAAAATCAATAATATATAAATTTACAAAAAAATGTGTTAATATACATATACACGTGTATATATTCAACATTATAAAAAAAAAGTTAGTTTAAACTGTTATTGGACACATTCATCGTGAAAACAAAACCGTGGCTATCAACCCGCAGCTTACATGTTAAAAAACCGTGATTTTATTTAGAACTAAATGAGATTAATTTTTCGATCCGTAAAAAACCGATTTTTTGGTCGCAAAATGGGATTCGGTAATGTTAGGGCCCTAATACTTAAACTATATCCCAGCAAAAACAATACGAAAAAAATCAAATTGGCATCGACAACGTCGCCCAAAGTTAAATGGAAATCCCGTCGAAATATATTATGTTTGCAATAACATACAAACTGTTCTCAAATAATTCGAAATCGATATATAGTTTCGAGTTTGTACGCGGGTTATCCTCTAAAAACTATCTTTATATATATATAAAAATGTTATGTTACGAATTTAAATTAAAAATATTTTACTGTTAAGAAAGAGTTTTTTCTTCGTTCCTCGGTGTGTGCAAATATTTTTGGAAAACATTAATACGTACAGTGTATTTATTAGCCAGGATTCAGAATCCGAGGGGTAAGACCGAACCCCTTTCTACAGACAATACAATAAATAAGTTTACGTGAAGATTATTACTTAGTTTACCATAATTTGACTCTTAATCTATATTCAAATTTATCAGAATAACCGTAAACTAATTAGGTCGCATACTTTTATATAATGTTTAAAGATTAAAACTTTGGTCGTAAAAAAAACCCATTATAGGTAATGCAAAATACAATTATACGTATACGTATTAAAAAAAAAAAAAAAAAAAAAGAGTTCCGAAATTAAACGGTTAAACATTACCAGAGTTACTTTAATACAACTACTTAAAAAATTTAAACCCTTTTTTATAAGTACCTATAGGTATATATAGGTATAATTGACCAAAAATAAACGATATTCGAAAATTTATATTGTTTTACTATATATTATGCAATATTCGCGATTGACAGAGCCGGATTAAGGTGAAACAAAATGGAGAGAAAGACAATAAGAAACTATAATACAACAAACACATAATATATTATTTATGTTTTATGGTCATAACACTGCACATATATAGTGCTTATAGACAATTATACAAACTTAAGTCTCAAAAACTGGATATCAGCATATTTTATTATTTTCCGATTTCCCCCCCCCTACTAATGGACGTTCATAGTGAAACGGCCCACCAAGATATACACGATATTAAGGGGCCCTTATTTAAATCCACCGGCCTATTTTCTTTTAGATTTGATATTTAACTCTGCCTCTTCAAAAAAAAAAAAAAAAAATAAAAAAATGCAGATAAAAACAAACCTCACACTAGTAATAGCTAATTATACTGTGTAGTCATAATAAATAATTCATTAACTCATTTTACAACTATTATTGCATATATATTATGTTAATTAGTTTCAATTATATTTTCTTGTTGTTTTAATATTCGATTGCCATTTAAAATAACGGCCCCGCCGACCACTCATGACCGGTCCATATTTTGAGACCGAGATTTTTTCAACGATTCGCTGGCTCAATCCAGGCCTGGTAATCAAATAATAATAATTTATTATTATATATAAGAACATTATATATTAATATACGCAATAATTTGACCGAGACGATAAAATATTAACGGGACGCCACACCGGTCCATATGGGCAAATATTTGCCATCTCTGTCTGCCTAACGGGCGACGTAGCAAAAAGGTACTTACGCAGACTACACAGACCTCACTTGATTTGGTTTTAGAGTAAAAGGTGCCTAGTTTATAAAATTAAACGACGACAATATTCTGGTGCGCACTTTTTCCATTATTCCAAATATACACGTCGTTTATCTAGAAATAACGACTATTACGACATGTTTCGTAATTTTTCTAAAAAAATGAATTTAAAAAAAGAAAAATTCACAGTCTTATCCTCTTTTTATTTTATAACATGTGCTTTCGCTGTAAAAATAAAATCAAGAGTGGTGGTTTGCTATGTCACCCGTTTAGAGACCGACAAAGACAGCAAATAAAATGCCAGCGTGCCGTCCTTTTATTAAGAGCATTGTCACACTAATATTATTTAAGGGGTTGCGTATAGGCAATTTTAACGAATACTTTCAAAAAATGATAATTTATCGACTTAAAAATGTTTAAATTTACTCTCGTATAAATTTAAAAATGGCCCTGGGTCCTCATTACAAGTATTTATTATGTAATTTGTTCAAAACAAGTTCACGTAAAACGGAAGAATACAAAATACTATTCAAAGTGATTTTAAATTTTGTACGTTTTATAATAATTAAAGACAACGACGAACTTGATCAAAGGGTACGGTGAAATGTTGATTTTCAATTTACTTGAGATAATAGACGGGTACAACGTTAAAAAGCGGTATTTTTTTTACAATAAAAAAAAAAAGGCCGTAACTTTTTTCCCCTAGATAAAGTCGTGTTCTTGAATTTTCATTGTAGGCTGTTTTACACCATAAACCGTACACCGCTGTCGCGATAAAACGATTTTTCGACACGACGTATTCGTATTCAAAAACGTGAGAACGCTGACGTCCTCAAAAAAAAAAAAAAAAAAATCATCGAAAACAAAAGTGTGAGTACTGTTATCAAACACGGGTATAATAATAATTTTATCATAATGAAAGAGATGCTTATTATTATTATTATTCGATACGGGTTAAACGCTAAAGTCGTATATATTATTATTATTGATTATAAATTATATTATTATTTATAGAATCTCTCACCTCTCGCATATTTACACACGACTCCCGAGATGCGATAAAACACCTATACCTATAAAGTAATCATATAATTGACCGGGCCCGTAGTATTATAATAATATATTATTTTAATAATAATAATACGTTTTCTTTAGTTTTTTTTTTTTTTGTTAACCGACGACAATGACGACCGTTGGGACTCTGTTCTCACCTGGCCCCCAAAGGCCGTACGGGTTTATGGCTACCGGTTAATAATGAAAAAAAAAAATAATAATAATAGAAAAGAGTGACAAAAAAACAGAAAAAAAAAAAATCAAGCACGCGTGCGCGCACGGCTATTATAGCCCGCGAACGCCGCCGCCGCCGCCGGTTGCACGCGCACGTCGACCCTTTTGGATTTTATTATTATTTTTTTTTTTCTCTGTTTTGTTATATTTCCCCTAGACAATATTTAAAAACGGATTCGCCCCGGAGCTGTCGATAATCCACCGCTTTAAAAATGACCCTTGATACAAATAATTCTGTTCCCCCTTCCCCCCGGGATCCGTATATACGGTAAAGCTTCCCTAAACCGGCGGGGGAGATAGGAAGGAGGAGGAGGTGGTGGATGAAATTGTGCAGCGTTATCGCGGGGGGTTGTGTTATTGTAAGGTTTACAATGGTAAAACGACAGAAAAAAAAAAAAAAAAAAAAAAAACAAGTATTTTCATTTCACCTGGTACACTCGTGTGTATATATACGTACACGAGGAGGGCGCGTGGCGAAAATCTGCGGACTCACAAACGGCGCGCGGCGGGGAGGGCCGGCGCGTCCCCCCGGATAATTAATTTCGCACGGTTGATCGTCGCGGACGCACAAGCTAAATTAAACTTAAACCCCCTCCCGATACCGGACAAATTTACATCGAAACGTCATTTATATTATTACGTGTCGGGTTTACAATGTACAACGTCATATTTACGGTATACGAGTATAATAATATTACTTTATAGGAGCTTTTGTCGTGTATGATAATATGAGGTTTTTTTTTTTTTTTCTATCGACGAAAAACCGTTAAAACGTTATTTTTTTTTTTTATTACATACGGAAAATATACGTATACGAAGTGCGATATATTTATAGGTACACCATTATATTAATAATTACATATATAAGAAGTGTATGATAATTCGTGTGACTTGGTTAGTCGATATTTGTTTTCTCGTCTATTCGTCATTTATAATTTATTTCTATAAAAATAAAATAATACTTTCAAGTAAAAAAAAAAAAAGAATGAAAGACTTACTTATGAAAAATAATGAATACCATATATATATATATATAAATATATATTTTAATGATATTCCATATTAGAATATATTGATTACATTACACCGTGTGAATGGATTTAACATTTTGCTTTTAATGTTATTACACCTCTGTAATTCAAATGGTATATAAAAAAAAAAAAAAAAAGTATTTATATTAACTCGAAATACTTTTAAAAAGTATATTTTTTTACGACAGACTAACAATATAATATATATCTAATTAAGTTTTGGCAACGTTTTTAGTTTAAAAAAAATAAGTCGAAAATCCATTAAGAGTTATTATTATCCTATATAATATTAGATATAAAAAAAATTTGTTTAATACAAAATTGTATTAAATTCGTACCTATTAACCGTATATTATTATATATTATTATGTAGATAGGTATTATATTTCCCGAGAACAGACGAGGTTTTAAAATTTTAAAAAAAAACTAGTCAAGAGTATTATAAGTGACGGCGTGTATTAAATAGTTATATAGATCAAACACATATGCAATATATAAATATGTTATATATGTTTTTTTTTTTTTTTTAACAAAATAACGGTTTGTTATATTTATGTATGTAGACACTACATTACAATAAAAATAAATAAATTATGAGTATATAATATATTATCTCTGTTTAGCGTCTTGTCCGCGAGTATAAGCAACAAGATTCCGTAATTCTAAAATTACGAGTTCTATATATTACGTTATTAAAATACGAATAAATTACACAATTTAAAATTATTATATGCATTTTGCTATCGTACGGCAGCAGCGTACCATTAAACAGTACTTAATTCAAATTGTAAAACTAATCCATTTTACCACTACTTCGTACCTATTGTTGTAATCAGGACTCGGGACTTTAGCGCTTAAAAACATCGTAAAAGCATTTAATAAATATTAAAAAAAAAAAAAAAATTTAAAAAAATGGTAGGGGAGCTATACGAATTTCCCCTATAATGGTTTTATATAATTTAATTTGTCAATGAATTATTACATTGATTTAATTATTTTTGTAATATTAGAATATTTTATTATATTAGTTAGAGCAACCGATAGAGGGGGACTTTTATAGCGATCCCCTACCATTTTTACTTTTTTTTTAAATATTTTTAAGTGGCTTTTTTTTTGTGAGTGGATTTTAATAGCTCTGGTTGTGTACTATACCAGAGTACACAGATTCTCTTAAATGAATCTAATTCGAATGTAAAAATCAGGTATAACAGATTTGTAAATAAATATATATAAATATGAAAAAATATATAGAATATGCACCTAAATTTGTTTAGTATTAATTATCGCGAATAATTAAACGAAATGTATACATAGGCAAATTAAAATCATAAGGTAACTATGATTGTTCGCTGTTATTATTGTTATGATTTGATGAGTTATCAAATTAATTACTAAAAATGTTGGATACAATAGGTATTGAAAATTATAAGTATTATATATAAAATGGCGCGTAAAAAACGGACAATTTATTATTTTGTAATTTCGTACATACACGCGTGTCGCATAATCCGTGTGATATTTCACACGAATTTTTTATAAATCGATATAGATAAAAAAACAACAACAAATTACTTAAAATTCAAACATATTTTTTTTTAATTACTACGTTAAACAAAAGGTATTAGGGGGTAACCAAAGTTGGGGTTTTTATCTTTTTATTTTAACGTCATGGTTTCAACAAACAATAGCTAAAAAAAAAATAAAAAACTAAATACGAGACCGTCATCGCGACGACGATGTGTGAGGGATGCCCAGGAGCTGATCTAATTTCATTTCGGGGTTCGTAAAAATAAAACCATTATTATATGAATAATAATGCGACTCTCGTTGTCGTTACAAATCCTAAATGTATTTAACGCCCCTTAAAATCGCAAATGTCATTTGTTATAAATATATATATATATATATATATATATATATATATATGTATATGACTAGAAGGGTGAACAAAAAAAACAGGTGAACCCTTAGGGGTAAGAGGGTGACGTCACACGTGGGTGGCGGCGGCAGCCATGTTGCCCGGTAGTAGCACGTGCCAGCGGCGACCGTGTGACCGCCCTCGCGGCGTAGAAGAGGGTTAAAAAACACAATGGCCTCAAAAATCTTTGGCTGATCTAACAATAATAATAATAATAATAATATAATCTACGTATATATTTATATATATCTAGAGAATAAAACTCGACGATCTATAATAGTATATATATATATACTATTATATATTTATAATTCAATCTTCACGTATCTTTATCTTCGGCACGGGCCGAACGGCGGCAAACGGACGACTAATATTACCTATACGACGGCGGTGGCGATAAATTTTTAAAAAAAATAAAACACTGACCATTTTTCCGCTGAGGTTTCGCTTGTTTTCTCCTTCCTCTCGACGGCGACAAAAGTTCCGCCGGCCTGGTTTGATCCTCTGCAAGTAGCGATGATTCCATTTCTCATTGAAACGGTCGTCCCATCCGCAACAGCGGGTCCCATAAATTTCCAACGGCGGTCGGTCGAGAATACGGTTTTCGAAACGTATAAAATAATAGTATATTATTATAACGATGTAAAGCGATGGAAACTGATTCGATGATCTTGTGAATTTCTCGTACAAAATTGTATGTTATATATATAATGTCGACGGTATTTTATGATATTTGAAAATATTTTGAGTGTGTATATATATACGTATAATATATTATAATATAATTGCAGTGAAGAGTGTACTATATATATGATAGAGTGATCGTGAGAGGACGTGAAAAAATAAAAAACAATTTTTTTTTAAACGAAACGCGCACTTTTTTAACTTTTAATTTTTTTTTTTTTTTTTTTTTCTAGGGGAACGGAAACAATAACAGTATAGTATTATAGGTAATCGCGGCGATTTTCGGGTGATAGGAGGAGGGAAAGGGAAAGGGTTATGTCTGACGAGACGAATGTCGTATGATGCTGGAGGTGTTGTCGTCGGCCAGCGGACGGTCCGTCAGGACGAAAGACGGGCAAAAAGACGCGAAGGAGGAAGAATAAAAGAAGAGCATAGCACGCGCGGAGAGCGGGTGAAAAGTGCGCGGCGCGGACGTCAAACCACCGGCATTGCTAGTCCGGACTGCTGATATTACCGCTGCCGCCGTGGACGCGCGCGCCGTTTCCAGGGGGACCGTCTGAGTGCAGCACACGGCGTACGCACGTTGCGTTGTGCAGTGTTCCCGTGCGCCGCCGCCACCGCCGCCGCCGCCGCCGCCGCCACACCGGCGCCCACGGCCCCGGGGCGGGAGGCCGAAGGGAGCCGGCGATGCGTCGAGACGGGCAGGTCGTCGGCGGCCGCGGAGAGGCAATTTATTGTGAACGGTGAATCACTGATCGGGCGGCGGTGGCGTGGGGGTAAGTAGGCGTGTTGTAATCCTTTCACACGATAAAATTGATCTCCGCCGTAACCGATGTCACATTACCCTAGATTCGCATTCGCGGTGACAGGTTCCGGTGTGTTTTAAGTTGTTTTTTTTTTTAAATAATATACGTTTACATATATATATGTAACAATGCGTATTTTTATTTATTTCTTTTTTCACAGCCGAGGTGACGAAATTTCCATTCATCCATTTCTCACCTATTGCCGTTAGCCAAAACTATATAACACCACACAGCGCATTGTCATAATAATAATAATAATAATAATAATAATAATAATAATAATATAGTCGTTCTCAAAATATAAATAATATAAACTCATCCTAACGTTCCGCAATAATTTAGTTAACTAATGGCCAACAAGAACGATCCAGAAAAAAAAAATGTAACGTGAATCATTCATAAAAAAAAGCATATATATATATATATATATAACTTGGACACGATTAAAAATTACGTTGGATTAAATGTTGACAATTATTCCGTTTTTCCGTTTTCGTTATAAAAATTTTCTATTATATTATTAATTACAAAATTAAAACCTAGTGTTTATATATACATCTTAATTAACCTGGACCGTACAAATAAGGACTGTAGAATTCTGGACGTACATAATATCTGGAGGCCGTACAAAAATGTACATTCCAGATATGTACGATCCAGGTTTGAACGTCCAGAATTGTACGATCCGGAATTCTACTGTCCAGATTTCTACATTCCAGGTTTATACGTAGACCATTTTCAATTTATGTAGTATAGTTTATTTATTTCGGTAACGAATACTCACGCATTTATTTATGCAGTGGCGCCGAATTAATTTTTTTTTCGGTGCACAATAAAAATAAAAATAATACTATAAATGTGAAACATCAATAAAATCGAAATCAAATTTAAAATATGTCGACAATAATTGTATAAGTTGCACTAAAAATGAATAGATTATCAGATATATTTCTATATACTAGTCTATTTTTCAATCATAACACAATCAAATTCACATTTATTATAATTCAAAAACATATTTTAATAAATTTCAAAATTGAATATTTTTTGTTTTAAATTAATTTATGTTTTCTGTTACTGCTAAAATTATAAGTGATAACAAAACGGGCACTAACGAAATCGGTGATAACCCGTATATGTTAAACTGAATTTTAATATCTATGTGGTAATCCCTTAAATATTGTGATAAAATCACAAAAATGTTTTTAAAGTATATTGTTATATGGTATAAATGCTATGCAATTATAGGTATACATTTTATTTGTATTGAAAAAAGATGTGATGCATCTGCATACCCTTGCAGCCCGCAAACGACGCCACTGAAACAGATTTAAAACTTAATAAATGCAATAAATGTGAACAGCAGAAGAAAAATTGCAAATGCAACAACACCCGAGACCCACTTATAAGTAACGAGCGGCAAGAAAAAGTGAAAATATAAAAAAAAAAAAACATGGCGCTATACCTATGTTATATTGTTTCATGGTTAAAAACACCCATATTATGGTTTAGGAGTAGTATAATGGTTATTATTTTCGTACAGCATACCTAGAGAAAGTTCATGATTAAATATAGTTACCATCTTTAGGTAATCGCGATTTGCAGTAGATGTTAAGAGGACGTTATACCACCCGTATTTAAGGGATTGTGTATAGGCAATTTTGACAAAATTGTTGAAAAACAGTCGTTTATCAATTCAAAAATATTCAAATTCAGTACATAAATAAAATGTATACAAAAAATCGTTTCGAGCGGATCTTTTTCCGTATTCGTAATGAAACTACCGAAATTTAGTGGCATATTCAGAAGAACTTTATCTGTGTCATAGCCTGTCTTTTTGTTCGATAACATAAATACAATAAAAGTGTTATCAGTTTAAAAACGTTCGGTTATTTTGATGTTTTAATTTACTTACAAGAACTATTGGGTAGTATTATCAAAAATAAAAACCAAGAGCACGCTACGACACAGATAAAGTTATTTTTAATGTGCTGTGGAATTTTAGTAAAACTCTACTGTTAAATTAGTGATGAGAAAAATTTAAAATTTTAAAACTTTAAAATTGTGATTTTATATTCTTTAATATAAAATAATCTGTATTTATGTTACATCACTAATGTAATTACGGAAATAGTATAACTGTCCTCCCCCCCCCCCGTGAAACAGTTTTTTTAAAATCGAATCACAGGGGTTAATACGTCCTCTTAACAATCCGTTAACTTTTAGCTATACTCATTTTGTTCCGGAAATACTCGAAAAAAAATGTCGACTAGATTCGGTTTTGTAACCACCCAAACTCGATAAATATCATGAAAAATTATCACGGGTACACCTAATAATATAATGTAACTGTATATTAGTACTTACTGTTTATTTATCGAGTAATAATATTTTATTATACGCGCCGCACGTTTTACGGATCGTTTTTTTAACATGCATTACCGCTGTAGCTGTTTCATTCAACTATGATCCGCTCGAAACATTAACATATGACATATGTTAATGTATACATTGTATATAGATTAAGTTTATATACTAAGTATAGTGTAGGTACCCATAATCAGTGACGGCACGAGGGTAGTTCTGTGAGTCGGAAGACTAGTAGTTTATTTTAAATAAAACTTAATTGATTTTGCAAAATGCGTATGTGTAAACTAGAGATTCTATATGCGAAATAACTAGTTAAACAAATTAAAAAATATCATTCCATTTGGATAAAAATAAATAAAAATATTAATATTACGCATTTTATGAATACAACTATTTTTAGCTAAATAATCGAATTATAGTTTTATAACGGTTTTGTGAATTCAAATATAATTATTATACAATAGGCGTATTTTGGCGAATAACCAAACGTATCCGGGTTACTGGTTTTTATAAACAAGGCGGTTTTGCGGTTTTAGTTACCTATAGCTTTAGTCAATTATAAGTTACTGAACACAAATAAAGGTTATAGGTGTTTGGTTATTGATAAAGTGGGTGACACACGATCTCGCACAATATACCTTTTTCCCTATACGATTCCACACATTTTCGTTACATAAAAGATTTTTGTTTTACCTTCAAATAAACACGATTCTGCATAAATAATGATGTGACCTAACCTAACCTAACCTAACCAGTTAAGGTTTTTATAAAAATACAAAATAATGTTAATAACAATTATTGTTAATATAATACGAGATAATAATTTTAAAAATACATCCTAGCCTGTAGGCAGAACACATTTGACAAAATAATTCAAACAAATTCATATCACAATTATTTCCCCTTGATAGCGCCCTCAATCGTAATAATTAATATATGTATTTTACAATATACAGACTGCGAAGTTTTACACGACCCGGTCCTACCTACCCAGTTAAAAAAGAGTGTCCGCAAAATTAGTGCCAACATTGTTAACCGAGAAACAAATGGAACATCGCATTGCAAAGTGTGTTTAGAACTAAAAAATCGCGTTTCTAATGATCCAATTTTAGTAAAATCAATTATGACGGGTGATGAAACATAAGTGTATGGATATGATCTCGAAACCTAAGTTTCGCAATGGAAGACCGCAAATTTACCTCGTCCAAAAAAATGTCGTCAGGTCCGGTTAAACATCAAAGCAATAGTTTCAGCTCATAGTTTTTTTCGATATTTTTGGTTTAGTTATTATGAGTTTGTACATACAGATCAGACAGTAAATAAAGTTTTCTATAAGTAAGTACTGAAAAGATTAAGAGAGAAAGTACGCCATAATAGGCCAGAAACGTGGAAATCAAAATCGTGGCTTTTGCACCATGACAATGAACCAGCGCATTCAACACTATCCATACGTGAATTTTTGGCATCCAAAAATATACCAGTGGTACCTTACTCACCAAATTCAACAGACTTAGCTCTCTGTGATTTTTTTTGTTAAGACTAAAAACTACCCTCAAAGGTCAGTGATACGAAGACGTTAACGAAACAATCCATCCATAATGCGACCAAAGAGCTAAAGGCTATAACCTTGGAGAAATTGAAAGGTGTTTTCAAAAGTGGCAAGACGTTGTGAGCAGTGTTTTTAGAAGCTAAAGAACCCTATTTTTAAGGTGATCTGTTTAAATAGATTGTAAGTTTGAAATATAATTTTTAATACATTTTGTCTAGGTATTTATTGAATACACCTCGTATATACTTGTACGAAGCCACGGCTATAATACCGCAAACATCGGCGGCCATTTTTCTCGGACAAAAATTGTCCTCGTTGTATTTTGATAGAAATGTTAATTTCCCGAGTCTTTCTATCTTCTATCTTTTTAATTCCATGAGTACTCCACCCGAAAACGGCCTCGGCATTGCATTTGGGTTTCAACACGACAGGTGCCTATTTATACAATAATCGCGCGACGATACTTAAGTTTAGACACAATCGTTGGGCCGGATTGGGCGACTTCAGTCAGTCGTGCTCAATATTTTACCGGCCTGCCCAGTCATGGCGTAGTTAGGGGCTCACTGTGGGCACTTGTCCCCTACCTCGAAATTGATACAAACAAATAAGATTTAAAATAGGTAGTTAAATAACAAATGGTTAATAAATTTACATATTATAAAACACATACTAAACTTAGGTATATGAATATAAATAATGATACATTAAGTTTTTATTTTAGTTAAACTATTTTTAGAACGTTAAAATCTTCTTTAAATGTTCACTTTTTGTTATTAGTAAATTCATCATCATCATCTTCATTTCTTATATTACGAGTAGATAAAACATCTTTTTCTATATTAACCAATAAAATATTATCAGGTTTTTCATATGATAAACAACTACGCAAACGATTTAAAATGTATTATAATTTTGAAAAAGAAGTTTCGCAACGTACTTAAGTGCATGATAGGGTTAAATAAATTTAATAACTAGAAACGACAAATAAATTTGCATATGACTTCGAGTGTTAGTTATATTTTATTAAAACAACAAAACAGCACGTAATACAGTTTTTACAATAAGTTTATTTTGAACAATTTTTTGAATTAGAAATGGAGGTTTTATCATCGTTAATTTCCGAAATTAGTATTATATTCTTCATAATCTTCGTATTGCTGTTCTTTGTCTTCATTTACATTTATAATATTTTTTATCAGTAGCCATTTTATATTTTTGTAGCGAAGTCTTTAAGTTCATCTGTTAATCTGCTATAATATATAGGTTTCAGTCGTACCCCATAATTTGTATGCTGAATATTAAAACAAAACTCGAAACAATCGAATAATCGTTAACGTTCTATAAATATTATGGACAAATGATTTAAAATGAACTGTAAAACTTTTATGTACACAAATATACACTGACGCATTTAAGAATTACAACGGTGTCGGCCTTGTAGTAATCATAGGACAAGAAAACCATAAATTCTCACTATGTTCCGGCACTAATATTTATACAGCAGAAACTTTCACCATCTACGAAGCTCTTGAATTCAGACTCATTTACAATCATTAGTGACTCACGGAGCGCCATAAAATCAATCGCAAATCCTTAATTTAATAACGAGTTAGTTCTACATATCCAAGAACTTGTATAGACTTCCAATATACTAATCTCATTAATGGTCTCTTCCACGTCGGGATAGTGGGTAATGAAAAACCTGACAAAATTGCAAACGAAGCCTCCCTACCCCAAAGTGACTTAAAATTAAACCTAACCACATCCTCAGAGATACGCAACATCATTGGCCTCAAGACTATAGAAGTGTGGCAGAAATGCTAGACTAATATTCCACTTACAAATAATCTAAGAACCATGTAACCCTCTATCCAAAAATGGAACCTCCCTAAATCTTAAAAGAAGAGATGAGGTAATAATTACTAGAGTCAGAATAGGACACTTAACTCGTTCCTTCTTCATCACTAAAGTAGCGTCCCCAACATTTGACACATGTAAAGTGAACCTTTATTATCGATCACATTGTAACCAAATGCCTAAAATACCACGAAGCAAGAAGAATCTTCACCAACAACCCTCACTCCAACAAGCTCTCAACGAAGACAATTCAGAAACAAAATACCAATTTTTTCATAATATAAATTGAAGTAAAAACATGTAAATAATGTATTTCACCTCTTACCACCTACACTCGTAGTCTAAGTAGACTAATAACTTTTGCTGTTGAAGACTTAACTTTTAATAAAACAAATATATTATCTACCATGGTCACAATACTAAAGCTCCTTGTGCGGGAAAATGTTTCTTCGGCCGTCGGTATTCGCTGGTTAGTTTTCGTCGGTAACCGACATAGTGTTATAACTCTACGGCAGGGGTGACAAATAAGTGGCACGCGTGCCAAGCTTGAAACAAAACTGAATTATTGATTGCACATATAGGTATTAATAATCGATATTTCACAACGACGTATCGTTATCTTTATTATTTATATGTTTTACTGGGACACTGTCATGAAGTATACGGGCAAGTTAATATCCAATCAGTTCTTATTCATGTATTGAGAGAGTACAAACTATGTGCGATATCTACATTATTAATACGTATTTTTATTATCGTTAGACAGATTTGTAAATTGTTTGGACGAAATTTGCCTATTTTTACGTGAAAATAAGACCAACTTTAAAGAACTTCTTAATACAGAATGGCTAACAAAATTGATGTTTTTCACAGATATTACATATAAATATTTCGAATAAAAAGTTGCAAGGACATGGGAAAACGATTTATCAATGTTTGGATTAATAAAAGGCTTTGAAATTAAAATGGATATTTTTATTAAAGATGTCAAATCTAGAAAATTTGAATATTTCCCAAAACTGAAAAAAATGTAAGGTGAAGTAAACATTTTTGAACAAACAAATTAAGATTTTATCGATGAATTTTCAAATGTTCGTGATGTTATTAAAGTACAGTTTTCACAAAGATTGGAAAGAAATCATTCCATGATTTTAAAAGAATTGAAAAATTGATAAAAATTATTAACTATCCGGATTTATTTGATGTGCAAGGTTTTGATAATAATTGTTTTAATAGAGTGCAATTAAAAAATTTAGAAATGCAGTTAATCGATTTGCAAACTAATCCAATTTGGACAGAGAAATTTGTGAATATGCAAAAGCATATCGAAGAATTGGAACGTCATCGAATACATAACGAATAAACAGAATGCGGTATTGACAACACGGTATTAAAAGTATGAAATAATATTCCGGATACCTTTTATTCCGTTAAAAAATTAGCGATTTTATTGTTAACGATCTTCTCTCCAACTTATGTTTACGAGAGTCTCTTGTTTGTATTAAATTCATAGTACATTCAAAGACTAGAAACAGATTAACCAATGTATATTCGGCAGCATGTATTACCTTGCAGCAACAGCCAGACATAAAAATAATCGTTCAAGTAATATGAAGCAAAATGTTTCATGACAAACAGTAAAAGTTGATTTTTTTTTTTCTACATAATTATCATTAAATTTTCATTTATATTTTGTAAAAATTCACTGCGTTCATAAGAACAATTAACCTAACCTAACCTAGTGGCACGGCTGAAATTGGAGCACATTGACCAAATCCTATTTGCCATCCCTGCCTCTATGGTAACCGGTCGCGCGCGCGTAATAACATATTACCTGTTTAGCGGATTTTCTTTTCAGAGTTCGTTTTATTATTTTTCATCGCGGCGTCGATTACTACATAGAATTAACGGAGTGCCGTCGCGTGATAATCGCCATGTTGTCGAACCGCAACCGCTGTCGATGAGTATTTCGGAAATTAACATTTCTCAAAGAAAACGTGGACAATTTTTTTTTTTTCATTTGCGTTTACAAATTATTTATTACCCACGAGCGCCGTGATGGGAGACAATATATTTTACGTAGGGGAACACGGGGCAAAACCGATGCCTGCGTTTGCGCGCTATCTAACGGTGATCAAGTCATTGCAAACAAGAGTATCTAAACCACTCGAAGCAGTACATTCACGGCGACACCGTCGGCGTTGAAATATTTTGTTTTTCTGAAGCGAGTTATTACGGAAAGTTGATTTTGCAAGTATATATTAAAATATTTTAGTTTTGATTTAAATAATGAATTCGCTCGACTTTAATAATTCCAATCAAATTAATTGATTTCTATACTTCAATCGTTTATCTTCCAATTATCTTTGTTCTAATAGCTAAAGCGGTTGTTGAAAAATTAATCTATTCGTTAATATTGGTCGATGGAAGCAAATACCTTAGGGCATTACTGATGGTATAATCGACGGTTTTTCCCAGTTTTTATTTTCATGTTTCACTACAAACAAGGTAATTTGAATAGACCTAATTAATTTAATTCTAGAATGGTACATAGTTAAAAACAAAAAAACGAGACAATACTGGTCCGAAGAGGTAAAACGGCAATAATAACTGAAAGCCCATAATTATATAATATACTGAATCAACAGGAAACGATTTAGACCATAAATAAAGAAAAGCATTATATGTGTTTAAAAACTGGTTTTTAAAAGAAAACAGTTAAGAAACCTACAACCAAAAGGAAACTTATTGAAAAAAAAAAAAAAAACTAAGAAAAGTTGTATTTCAAGTGAAACAGTTGATGACTCTAAGTGGTTAGACTGCAGTCACACATATTAAGAGTACACCCAAGGTTGGATTTGTTGACAAATGTGCAACCAATGGGCACATTTATCTTGTGCGGGAAAAGAAGACAATAAAAACTCCTTCATTCGCGAAAATTCTACTTAAATTTAACTGATTGTTCCTAGATAACTTTACACTAAAATACTGAACAAAAGTATTCTCAATCATTATTACCTTTTAAACAAATTTGATATTAATAATCAAGAGAAATGTTATTTTATTATATTTATAAACACAATGATCTATGTAGCTTAGAGTCATAATTAATATTTAATGTCATAAAAAAATAATTTGAGGCAAAATATTTGTATTTTACATAATTGAAAATTTGCTCCGGCCTAATTTGATATAGTAGAGGCAATGTCTTATTTACATTATCCTACAAGTGCAACAATTACTTGTATCATAGAAAATATCACTAACAATAACAGATGAGATAGATTCATTGTCATCAACAGAAGAATTATTTAATATAATTCTAGAATTGACATTAATTTCCAATGCATTTTGGCCCGGTAGACAATTTTTGTTTTTAGGTTCACTAGAAGTATCTTCATGACCATCTGATTCTAACTTATATATTAACTTAATTTTGTCTAATACATTATAATAGTATTTTTTGTCTTGTTCTTGATGAGTTTTATCGCTCAAAGCTAATTTAATTGTCTTAATGATTAATTCTGCAAGATTTAATTTATTGTGTGAAAATAATGAAAAATGGCACTGAAAAAAAAAACAAATTAAATTATTCGTTGGAAAAAAATTAAACAGAATGATTAAAAACAAATTATATCATACTGTACTGCATTTAAAATTATTATGGTCATATTAGTTACTTATTCTAATTTATTATTATGATTTAATGCTTTAATGATATATAAATAGAATGTAATTTTAAATGCAACAAAAAAAAATTAATATTTATCATCTTTTTAAGATATACATATCTATACAAGTAAAACTATCTAATTAAAATTCCTTACCAATATTAAGTCACTTTTTACTTCTCCTAATTCTTGAGCTTCAACAAGCATCATAAAATAGTCAACACCATATTTAAAGTTATTATTGAATAATATTACATACGAACAAATTTGGGCTATAATTTCCCATTGTGTCTGATTATCATAACTATCTAATAAACCTATTAAATATGGAATAGGATCTTCACCTCTATTATGTTTTTCTAAGGCTAATTTAAAATCAACATATAACATTTGTTTATTATTTGTTCTTGGGAGTTGATCCCGAGACAATTGATGTGCACTTGACTTATTTTTTATCTATAAACAATAGAAGATATATTAGTAAATATAAATAATTACAGTTATTATAATTAAATTTAAAAATATCACTTTTTTCCTCATAATAACAATAACTTTTGCAACAGTTTTTAAAACACTCAAATCATTTGGTGCTATTTGTATACTTTTTATTAATAATAATTTTGCTAAACTAAGGCCATTAACAATTGTTGGAAGAGTTATTAAAACTTGAGCACAGGTAACAAGTATAAAAGGATTTTTGTGTTTCTTATCTTTCGATAGTAACCTAAATAATAAAATACATAAATGTTATTTATTTTTATACAATAACATAAATTGAACATACTTGATCATATTGACAATTTGATTGAAATCATTCATGTGTACAGTTTTTGGCAACTCATTCTTTTTACTTATGTTTTTATAAAAATTATAAAGAATTGTTTCTTTAAATAGTATAATTTCATGGTAACGAATAAAAAGGTTTTGAAAATCAGAGAGTATAATTGATAGCTCAATTGCATTTTTCTCATCTACTGTTGGACATGATTTATAAGTTTGTAAAAAATGTCTCTGAGTTTTTAAAATTAATGCATAAAGATAAAACCAATATGAATTTGACGGATATAAATCACATGCATTTTGTGCACATTCTACAGCTTTCTGGAAGTAGTCTTTATTACCACCATATTCAATTAATACAGCAGCCTCTATGGCGTATACAGCCAATTTAGATTTATGTTTCAATTTTGAAAAAGGTATAATAGTCTCCAATAGCTGCAAATAAAAATACCTATACTTATTTCATAATTTGTAAAATGAAGACAATAATAACTTGAGTGTTATAGCAATGTTAAGCAAAAAAAGTTGCATTCAACAATAATGGCCAAGGTATGATTGAAGAAATTGAGTGTTACATTATGTTTACCCAACTTTATTTAGTAGTAGTAATAAATTAATATAGTAGAAAATACAACAGGTATAGTGTAGATAGTGAAATCTGGATTCAAGTAGCAATTTCTGTGTTGTGAATGGGTTAAATCATAAATAAACCAATTGTGTAGAACACGGGTATTTACATGGGTACACAGGTATCCATCCATGGACAATGTTTTAAGCCATTTTAAATACACAATATTTACACGGCTGGCATCATGCGTTTTGGGTTCAAATGTTGGTGTAATAACCATGCTATGTGTTATATTGTAAGGCAAAAAACATAAAAACGAGAAAAATATGCAGAAACCTTTTGAGTGCTTGTGGGATTTGAACTCTGATCTGCCTATTCCTACCTTCTCAAAACCCTATGTTCCATCTATTGCGCTACTATACCCGACGTTATCTGATATAGTGGATATAATGAATCTTTCATATTTAAACATTTTCTTTTTATCATTTCAAACAGTTTCAAGCGCCACAATATAACCCCACACCATTGATTATACTCACTTTATACACCACTCCAACCCTCCCAACAAGATTGCAATTGGATATCATATTAAATTATATAAGATAACTTTACATTTTAATTGTAAATATTTCCCCCCTCCATATATATCTAGACCTAAGGAAACCAAATGCAGTAATCTGTAATAATTAAATTATGGGTGTACATATACAAGAAATAATTTTCAAGCATTTTCTTCATTGTGCTCTTTTGCATAGATCACGCCATACAACCAAAAGACATAAAACTATAAATGCTATTTTATATTTTAGCATAATGAGAACACCATACATGAAATAATTTCTACACAGTATTCTAACCTTGTTCTTTTTTTAACATATACACACACAATTCAACCATAGAACATTTACAATTTCCCTTCAGTTGGTTAATTATACCCAATGTTAATCCCGCTTTACATTGTGGTAAAAAATTGTATGAACAGTTTTATAGGCACCATATAAATAAACCAACATTGCGCCTTCAAATTGTTACCCGGGAACTACATGTAATTTGTATAATTGATAAACTACATAGTATATACATGTAGACCACAAATCTTAGTAACACCATTAGAATGAACAAGTTATCAAAATATGTATTCAATATCATTAGAATGAATCCCAAAAATACTATATTTTTTGAACACAATGACAGTAATAGTTTAGTTTTTCAGTAAATAATATTAAACATTATATGGGGAAATTTATCATAATTTTAGAGGGGACTGATATTTCACTGTATATAAAAAGCTGTTCTCCACACTTGTGAAAATCATCTTACCATGCAATACTTAAGTATGATTTATTTTAGACATCCGATATCATACACATATGAGTAGGTATTTATAATAATTAAGTATATTTAAGGGTGGCTAATTTCTTTGTTTGTACATTTTGAAGGGACTGATCCCCAATTTTCGCCGATGTTAAACACTGAATTACTTTATTACCTATAAAATCACAGATACATTATTTAACAGTGTCTTGACTAAAAACTAATTGTATTAACTAAATATCTATTCATTTTTAAAAACAACTTCCAATTTTTAATAGTACCAATGAAGGTAAAAAACATTATTTTCACGATATAAGAATTGTATAAATTATAATGATTGTAGTATTAAATAAACTCACCGAATGATTATTATTATTCAAATTCATATGAATATACATTGATGTCAAAACATATTTCAATCCATTACTAATTGAGAAGTAAAACTCGTCGATACAATTGTCTAACTCTTCTAGCCATTTACCAATAAGTATTATTACTATTTTTGCCGTTTCTTTCCTGCCTTTTAGAAATAGCTCATAACTGATAATAATATTTGATATATACCTAAACAAAAACAATTCAAACTTAACTATATGGAAATTATTCTTTAGTAAGTGTGTATAGAAGAATAAAATAAATATAAAATAAGAGAGTATCTGTTAATCTAAAACTATTTAAATATCATCATGAAACTTTGGTACTGGATACCTTTCAAATGTGAACACGGATTGTGAAATATCTAAATATCTAATTGCCATATTTTTTTTTAATGTATTTAATCATATCCTTTTTGGAGGAAGTTTTTATGTTCCAAGTGAATAGGCAATGCAGAGCATTGATTTGGTTCATTTTTTGTTTATTATGAGGATTTATATTATCATGTGATTGTTGTTTTGATATTTTTTCTTTGTTGTATTGATGTCTTGTAATACTATTGAAATAATCTTATATACTCAAATTCATCAATTGATCCAAATGTTTATCCAAAATCAGTAGTACTTTCATAGGATAATTTAAAAATAGTACCGGTTGATCGGTGCCAGTATCTGTTAAATCATTTATTTGGTCAAATTGTAATAAAAACATTTCAATACTTCGTCTAGAAAGTTCTATAGAAGTTGATAACAATTTGGTGTTACTATTATCCTTTGTGGAATGTTCCAACGCAATCCATTCATTGTACGCAGAAGTAAACATTTTGTATCTTTTTAACATAAGAAATAAATTAACAAGTTATTCAGATATATTATTAGGTATATATGAATCCAATTTTGTCTATAATAAATTCGGGTCATTAGACGATTTTTTGAACCCACTATAACGATATTGTTGTATAAACTATGACATTAAAAATACAGGATTTATATAATAATACAAAATTAAAAGGATAATGCATTAATGAAATAGTTACCAATTGTTGTGGATTTATAAATTTTTAGGTAGAGTACACAAAAATGTAAACCGTTGATATAACATTGATTGTCTTACGGTTTAACACTCGGTTAAAAAATGTGACTAGGTAGGTATAAAATTATAATTATTCCCGAATCGCAATATATATACATATAGAATCAAAAAAAAAACTCGACGGCTTGAAAATTGCATGTATTTCATTTCGTTGTGAGATTATTGTCGTTTAAATAATATGTCAAATGTTTTGTCCAAGACGACAGTTATTGTTCATTTCATTTAGATGGTATTTACCATAAGGATTAGGCGTGGGTTTAATGTGATAAATATAGGAGCATGATAATAATATAATGGAAATAATCGTCTCGTTTATGTTTGTAAACATATCGGGTTCCATGTATACAACAAATACCAATAATTATATCACTTTTCCCCGAGGTCAACGCGCATTGATTCACAAACTGCGATTTCGTAAAAACAAGTGACCACTGAAATTAACGATTCTAGGTCAAAAAGTCTGAGTATGTTTTCTTAACGGCCGAACAAAAAGTCCATAAAATAACATATATATATTTTTTTTTTTATATTCATTTTCGCGGGTTTTCCGCTAGTCATTGTTATAGGCTGGCCCTATCCGACTTTAAAGAGGCCAAAGGCGTGGGGATTTGCATTTTTTTTTTTTTGAAATATTAATCTACTCGAAATAAATTAATAAAGGCGACGTTTAAAATCGAATTAAATCTAATTAAATCTGTTTGAAAAATAAATTCAAATGAGCAGCAGCTCTATAATAGACATGTCGTAAACCGTCTATTATTTATTTTGGTAACAAAATCACATTTATACATTTTTATAAGGAAGCCCGTGTACTATTCGGGGATGGGTTTATCACTCACCTAGGTAAACGGGGGCGAATTCAACAATTTAGCTAGTTGTATATCCGTCTAGATTTTTAATTGAATATAATTAAATTTTAAATTTTAATGTTTTCGAGTCGCTCGTAAATACATTTTTCTTGTTTTTTATTCGATAACATATTTTAAATAATATATTGGTAGTCAATTTCGATCCGAAAACGTTCTTGAAAATATATTTTGAAAAATCATACGACCCGATACTTTATTTTCGTTATTTTTCATTATTGAAGAAAGATTAATTTAAAAAAAAAAAATTATTATAATTACTATATAGTAAATATACCCTAAAAATTACCACAATATGCTCTTAAAAGAAAAAAAAACAATTAAAAATTCAAATTTATTTTAATTTTAACACAGTAAAAGATGAATGTATTATAAAAAAAGGTTATTTATATTTTATATAGTATGTTGTTAATTATTTATAAAACAAATTAGTGCGGTATTAATATTTGTTTTTAATATTTTTTTATTTTTTAATATTTCTCTTCATCTGAAAACCAAACAAAAATGTTTGATGGTTTTTATAATGATAACAAAAAATAAATTTTAATGATTTACATATGATTTCAAACAAAAAAGATCGTCGATTTTTGTAACGTGAAAAAGAACGTTCAAAATCGACAAATGTAATAGGTCGTATTTATAGTACAACAAATCGTTGCCTGTCAAATCTTCTGAGACATCGACTTAAAAATACTGTTTGGTAAGTTGCTTATTGTATTTAAAAACCGTTTGTTTATCGACACGAGCCACTGCTCAGCATATCCAAGGCCGTGGGCATAGAGTGCACTGGAGTGTTCTCCGCGGGCGAGCCATTTCACTTGACAACAAGAGGTTATCTATTTTTTTATAGTATAGAATATAGATAAACATGTTTTTTACGCCACTGATGATCACCGGTGTAGTGTTCCACCGCAAACCGTGTAACTAACTAGTTAATATAATTAAGTATTACATTGGCATTCGCCCTGGTTTTTTTTTTTTTTTAATACGTTTTTCCCGCCTATTGTACGGGTGTAATTATATCATGGCTAAAATTACTTAGCCGCGATCGTATTGTTTAACGTAACTATGAATTAAATTAAGTCTGCAAAAACAAAACAAAAAAACCTTGAGGGTTGATAGTATTTGTACGATTAAGTACTTATTTCCCAGGACTATTGGCTAAAACACACTTGAACACGCCGAGGCGTGCGATTCAAGTACTTTATTATTAATTTAATTTAATCAACGGCGTACTACAATATCGTAGACTAATAATAATGAATACTTACTATTTTAATATTCATTTAGTAGGTAAATGACATTACTGGCATTCCAAATAAATATCAGTAGGTTGTCCTTGATGATCCACCGTCAGCACGTTATTAAACACAATGGATATTGTCGATACAAAGAAGAAATGTTAATAGATAACCAAACAACAATCCGGACAAAATTGTCTACATGACTAACGGAATAACAATCGAATCGGCCGGCCGTTCGTTCCCAATCCACGGGGTTTGAAAATAATCCGCCGTTTTTTTTTGGAAAACAGATTGATTGGCCGATAAAATTAACCTAGCCAACCATTTAATGGTCGTGTTGCGTTGGTATTATGTACACGACGGTCGTCGCCGGTTCCATACGACCAATATTGAACAGACACAATGAACAAATGCATAATAATCAATGTGTACACAGAATGGAAATAAAATTTCACATACACATTTGGACATTGCGTAAAGCACAATTGAATTATAACCAAATTTATTTTATACAAAATAAATACCGTTTTAGAAGTCAAATACAATATATAATTTAATATAATAATTAAATAATTATTTAATTATAATAAACTTATATATATATATATATAAAAAAAAAAAAAAACTATAAGGATTTATATTTATTGTACACTATTATAAAACAAATTAAATTGGTCGTTGGTACGATTATTCACTTTGTCGACAAAATTATTAATATTATATAATGCTTTTAACAACATATTGATTCCTGACATGTTCTTAAATTAATTAATTGTAATTACTGTAATATATTTTTAAAGCATAATAATCAAATAATGAAAATTCAAGATAAATGATTTAAAGTGGTAGGTATTAGTAAATTATAATTTGCTTTAAGAGTATTTTTTTTATATATATATTTATGTATAGGAAATTACTCAACTTTATCAATGAAAATAATAGAAATCAAAATAAACAAGTCAACTTATTATTTTTTTTTTTGATTCTTCTTTGTTTGTGGCTTTTGTAAAATCGGTTGATTTATTTGAGGTCTTAAACACATTAATGAAGGTGGTTTCTGTACAGTTACTCCAGGGTTTGAATTTGTTTGGTTTAAAAAACTATGGACGTTATTAAGATAATGAGACGAAGGAAAATAATTTTGTTGCTGTCTTCTACTTAAAATGTTTTCATATAACTGATTAGTATAACGATCTATTTCTTCCTGTGTTTGTATATCTCTAATGTTGTTTGGAAGCAATGGAGGAATAGGATTAATGTTGTTTGACATTCCAAGATTAGTATCAGCAGTATACAAACACTTAGACATTTTAAATTTCATTTCATTTAAGTCATTAACATTTGTTGTAGTATTCAAATTTGTAGAGTTTGTTGCATGTTTTCTATTCGATCTTTTATTCCATTCAGGCTTTTTATTTAATGTTATTGAATCAGTAGTTATAGATGATTTTACTGTACTATTTCTCGGTTTTTGATTTGGTTTCTTTTTAAAACTTTTAGTATCACTTTGATGTGATTGATTAGTATTTGTAGCTTTACAAGATAAATTAATAATTAATTTGTTCTTCATGGATGGATCTACATCGTTCATCTTTATATTACATGTTTCCACGATCTTGGTAAGCATTTTATAATAAAACAACATGTCATCAGATGAAGAGCCACTTGCATTTGTAGCCAATCGAATTTCGTTACAAATTAGCTCAGCCAAATTAAACTTTATTGTGCCAAAACATGAAAAATGTTGCTAAAACAAATGAAAACTAATACTATTAAACTAAACATCTTATGTGTTTGTTGTTAATAATAATGAATATTAATTAGGTAACAATTTTTTTGTTTAATAAAGTTATTATTAAACAAATTAAAATAATAAAATAATTTTAAAAAATAATAAACAATTATTAATTAAAAACAAACACATGAGATAATTTTTGAACCAAAAACAAATAAGAAATTTAAATAAATTTTAAATTATAAAGAAAATATAAATAAATATTTTTATGACAAAATACATACCGTAATTAAATTATTATTGATCATTCCTGGTTTTTCAATCAACCAAATAAACTGTTCAATGCCACTTTTTAAGTTGTTGGCAAATAGTATATTATAAGAACAAAACTGGGCCATAAATTTACATTGATCCATTCCATTATATTTTGCGGTCAAATTAGTTAAATCAGGAACAATATCATCGCCATTTCTATATTTCTTTACTAAAATTGCTAAATCTTGTCCTAATTTTGATCCTTTACTCTTTAATGGTTGCTTTAATTTCTTTTCAATTGCTGCATTACTCTTATTAGGCAAAAATATTTAAATAAATACAAATTATAAACAATGTTAAATATTATAAAAATTTGACTTACTATTGCTTGATACAGTGAAATTGTTTTTTCAACAGCTTCAAAAACAGCCTTATCGTTTGGTGCCATTTCCAAAGCTTTTTTTAAATATTCTTTTCCCAATTTAAAATTGCGTACCATAATTGGGAGAGTCATTATTGTTTTAGCACAATTCACAATTAAAAGAGGGTCTTTTGGTTCCATAGAAATAATAGTTCTAAAATTATAATACATTTTCACTACAACTTGTTTAAGAAATCTTCCTTCTGAACAAAAGAGTATAAATATTTTGTTATTTAATTTCACAATTATCATAATGTGTATAGTTCCTATGCAAAATTAAGATTTTTTATTTTTGAAAACTAAACATCTCTATGTGTTATGTAACTATGCAAATAAAGTAAAAACTAATTCATTAAATATTAATAGAAAAAAAAAAATGTGAAAACATACTGAAAAAGGATCAAAATTATGTAGAATATTAATAAACGGTTCCAATAAAAAAATTCAAACCGAAGAAAACTAAAATTAACTAAATTATATATATTAAATTTAGTTTACATACTCGATCATTTGAACAAGAGTTTTATTGTCTTGTTGATTTTTATAGTACACATATTTATCCTTTACATTTTTATTGTCGTGGAAATATCTAATTGTATTATCCCTGTCTAATATCATTCTATGGTAGTTAAAATTAGTATCATCTCCATCAGACAATAAAATCGCTTGCTGAATTGAATTTATTTCACTATCACTTGGCTTCGATTTATGGGTAAGTAAGAAATGTCTGTAAGCAGTTAAGGAAAGTGAATGTATATAAAACCAATAGGGAACGCTAGGATCCAAATCACACGCTTTTTTGGCAGAGTCTATAGCTTTTTTTAAATAGACGGGATTTCCACTATATTCAATTAATATAGCTGCACGTACTGCATATACAGCAGCTCTTGATTTAGAATCCATATTGGCAAACGAAGTAAGAGTTTCTAGTAACTAAAAAAATAATAATACAAATTATACAACTTTTTACATATATATATATATTTCTTGTTAACACTAGTTTGGTATGCTATCTACACATGCACTATAGCATTATTTTATTATTTTCACCCTATAGTTATTTACCAATTATAATATCAAAAGGCATTAAAAATACCTCAGAAAAATTATTTCTCATAGAATTCAGTTAATCATAAGGTAGTTTTTATTGATTCAGAAAAACTGGTTGCCTAAACACTAGGACAATTGTAATTAATGGCTATCAAATTAAGTTAAACATGGAGTAAAATAATGACATGTTATAACTCGTCTAGTCTAGTGAACTTAAAGTATGAAAGAGATTAATAAATCAATATACTAAACTTAAACCAAAATAATTTTTTGCGGTTAATAGTTGTCGTTATTCCATATTATTTTTTGGTTTTAATATTGTTTTTTTAAAAATATAATTACAAAACATACTTATTGGACAAATCAACATTTAAGATAATATATAAATTACTCATTTACAATAGTTTGTTTACTTTATTCATTTATTTATAGCAACAACTCATAAATAAATATAAGATTAAAATCGACTGTACCTATTTAGTATATTATAATTTATAATGAAAAAAGGCAATTTATCAAAAGACAACAAATGTATAATATATTTCATTATTTAAAAATATATATAAACAATATTTTCAAGAAATGTTCTAAATCAATTTTTATCTTTACTTTTTTCACTAGTAGAGAGAATTATCCACCTACTAATTCGTCTAGGAGGAAAACACACGTTTATACAAACATTTAAAAGGGGGAAAATATATCAATTTCTTATCAGTATTAAATACATTAAATAAAATTCAGTTTCTAATAAATAAACAAATACCAAATTAGTTAAAATTCTATAAACTCCCCCATCCCATAAAAAATAGGGATTCATAGTTCTGTAAATTATAAATATATTATAATATATATATATTATATATAACTTACAATAATGAAATATGAAATTAATTATTTATAGCTTACCCATGTACATTCTCCAGTTAAATTTGTAGCAAATAACATATGAATAAATGTACCTGACATGACATGTTTAAGGCCAGAACTAATAGATAAATAAAACAAATCCTGATTAAGATTATCTAAATCTTCAAGCCATTTCCCAATTTCCAATACTTTCATTTGGCCAAGTTCTGTATCGCTCTTATGAAATAATTCATAGGCAATAATTAAATTACCTACAAACCTAACCATAAAAATCAAAAATAATTTAATTAAAAATATAACATAAGAGATACATTATTGTATAATTTATAAATTGTAAGTATATATTCAAATTAATTAAAAATTATCTACCTTGGAAATGTAAATTCAGGTGATGATATATTTAAGTTATATTCACCATATTTTTTTTGTATCTTCAAAATTATATTTTTATTATTATTTGGTTTTATGTTCCACGTAAACAAACATTGTAGACTATTAATTTGGTTAATAATCTTTTTATTAGCAGAATCTGTTTCTTGCAGCAATGGTGCCTTTTCCTCAATAGAACTGATTTCACTTTTGGAGTCATCAAAATTGTCAACTGGTTCATCATTGATTAATTCATTGTCAGCATGAAAATCAGAGATAGATATCTGTTCAAAAGCATCATTAATGCTGACGTTAGATGAATTGTCTACTAGTAGTTCATTCAATTCGTCAAGTTTAGATTCAATTTCTTTTTTATAAATAGTGTCCACTATTTGCAAGTCGTCTATTGTTTTTGCATTTTGTTTATTTTTGGTGAAAAGCGATTGAAATAATGTAGAAAACATTTCGAATGCCATTTAAATAATTCCTGAAACATTTTATAATATAAGTACATATCGGATAAACATAATCGTATCAAAAATATTTGTGTAATTTTTAATTTTGCAACTTACTTAAAAACAAAAAAAAATAAACGGCCGTGTTTAATAAAATTGATTCTTCAATTACCTATATGTATAATGTATATTATACACCATATAGGTACGCCAAATGAATTAACATTAAACAGTCTCCACGTTGTACGCCGGCCAAACTAATCTAAATCTCCAAACAATTTCAATGAATATAAAACGGTGAGTAACATTATACTTCCTTAAAATTAATATTATCTATTTCAAATGAAAAATTAATTTAATCTACTAATATAAATCATGAATTTATCGTAAACTGATAAGCAATATGTTCGTTCAATTGCACTACGGGGTGTGAAGAGGGGGGGGGATAAAACAGTAATGAAAAATGTATATTGTTTTGCGATGCCTAAAACAAAGATGTAAGAAATTAAAACATCTGAAGTAAAATAAAACTATATGAGAAAAAAAATATATTGCAATTATAAATTATAATATGGACATGTCAAAGAGCATATACAAATTACAACATTATAAATACTTACCAAAAACCCATTTCTTGCCCGTCCCACGGTTATATCTGATATATCGTCCGCTGACAATAATATTATGACAATAATATTCTACAGAATAAAATCAAATCAGGCACTTCTCCCGAAATTTACATTGCTCATGGAAAGCTGATTATGGTCCGCCATATTGAAAATCAATATCAGTATCGCACAAAAAAAAAATCATAAATTTACCTCTTAGAATACAATATTTTAGTTCGTATATATTATTATACCGTAACTTTATAGTACAATATAACCCTCCAGTACTATGTGAAAATCATTTAGGAACAGTAAAAATCGAATGCCGAAAAATACGGAGTACGATGATTTATCCGAAGTTGCTGAAAATAGTGTTTTGAAAAAATATTATCTTTACTATCCTAAAATGAAGGCATGAGTTTCGGGAAAGCTGAAATCAATAGTAAAAGGAAAATAGAACACTACAAGTTCGGCAAAAGTAAACATTATAAAGAACAAATTAAAGAAAACAATGTATTAATCGTAAAATTAGATGGGTTTAATTATTCTTACGAGATATTATTTTATTTCAATAATGGCAACACAAACATTAACTGATAATATTCTTAATGGAATATTAAAATTTGTTGTCCCGATGCAGATCCAATATATTTTTCGTCCATGAAATCACTCGTGTCCCGGGTGCCTGAGATGACGATTACAATATAGCGTTCACACTGTTGACTGTTCGTCTTACGAACCAATTAACCAATAAAGAAATGCTTGCCATTATCTATGGTATTAAGTGCATAGTGATGATTAATACTAATTTACGAGTTTTTATTATTTGAATTAATCTCGTATGAATGGCCAATAGACAATATGTACAATGTGTAGATACTTGATATTGTTCCGCGGCAATAACCATTAACAAATTATAAACCGTGGATATGGGCGTTAAAAAGTGGGCTAGCAAATTCGGACAAATCTCAAAATTCCAAGGAAAAATTTGAAATCGTTTAATGAGGCGTTTTGCTATATATAATATACCTTGGCTTGCGGGGAAAAAAAGAGGATAAATACTTAGTGCCACATTGGGTCACTTTTGTGGGTGGGAACTTATAGATATAGACGGAAATTTAATTTATCTGTGCACACCGATGAACCATTGGTAACGAAAAACGATTCTGAGCGAAGTTCAGTTAATCATGTTTTGTAATGCTGTCATTTTTAAGATTTTCATCAAAATTTATTTATAAACAGAATTATTATTTTACCGCCAATACTCTTCTTTTTCACCATTAAGAGTACACAATTGATGATGAATCTTGTGTTAAATTTTCGTGTATTTCTGTTCAGCCAAAAGTTTTATTAAATTATAATTCGAAAAATAATTCAAATATGGTCAATTGTTTTGAAAATGTCCACGTTTAAAAAGGTCTATTGTTAATATTCTGAGAAAATAATGAAACCATTATTGCCATGAATTTTCTCATTTATTAAGAAAACTACAACGAAAATAAAAAAAATAACCTCTCTAATGCACACACTAAATTTAAAATCCTTCAGAACTTTGGTGCTGCACATGTAAATCGGAGCAGGATGTCTGGTAGAAAAGTAATTCATGAACAGGAGAGAAAACTACACATCATAGAAAAACTATTAAGTTTCACTCAGAAAATAAAAAAATGTATAAAATATTTAAAAAAAAATATACAAATTAAATTCAAAGTATATTTATTTAACACATCAAAACATCAAAACATCAAAACATCAAAAAATTAAAACATCAAAAAATTATTTAAAATGTAGTAAACAAACATTTAATTTAATGGAATATTGGTTTAATAAAGGTAGTTAAGGGTTAAATATCATAATAACATAAAAATACTCGACCGAATAAGAATTACATAGGTATAATAAGTGTGGAAACAAAAGTAATACAAATGAGTTATTTTCTTAAATTCATAGTGGTACACAGTTGGTTCAATAAACAGTAGATATAGTAAAAATTAAACTGAAACATAAAACATTTATTTATAAACTTGTATATTACAAACGTATTGTTAATGATTACAACCAATTTTGTAAGGGATATTTAAACTGTGAAATTATATAACTTATACTAGTGTATTTATTCAACCATCTCATTAGAAAATAATGGAATAGTTTTAGAATCAAGTTAAATTTCATCTAATTTCATTTAAAACAAAGAGAGTTGAATTTGAGCTCTAATTTTAAACTCAACACTGAAGTTCCTCATAACATCATTGTTTTGTTATATTAATTAATATTTAATTGTTATATTCAATAAATAATAAATAAAAGTAAAATTATTAATTGGTATTCGATCCGAGTATTCAGAGTAAATGTGTGTTGCACTGGTATAGGGATGGCATATGAAACACACACAATTTGAATGATACGCAAATTATGATATGTAATAGTAAATAATGTTATAATATTATAACTTATAGTGTAAATTAATAATTAAATAAGTAGTTGATTTTATTATTTAATGTGTGTATTTTGAAATTATTTATTTCATACTGACACACAAACACTACAAGTTTACCATTCCTGCACTAGTATAATACTATCAATTATTTATTACAATCAATAGAAAAACAAATTTAATTTAAAAATAAATAATACAATACTATTTTCAATTAGCATAATTTACTTAGATATAGTCAAATGTTTTGTAAACTATAAATTAAATTAATTTAATACATTCACAGTCAGTTACTGCAATAACAGTAATTTACTAAATTTGTTAAATTAGTCACAACTGCTATAGCAGTAATTTATAAAATGTACAAAATCGGGCATTACTATTCATGCAGTACTATTTTTGAAGGAAGGAGTATCAAAAGTAGACAACATAGTCTAAACAATTATGAAACCATTTTTAAATAAAGGTCATAGTCTTTACATGGAGAACTTTTATAACAGTGTTACTTTATGTAATAAACTGTTAGAAAAAAAAACCTATTCAACTGGTACTCTAAAGACCAATCGTAAAGGGAATCTAAAGGAAGTTACTACCAAAAAATTGAAACGTGACAAACATATTTGGAGGCACAACAAAAATATTTACATATCCAAATGGAAGGAAAAACGTGACATTTTATTTTTAACTACTAAAAGTCATCCAAAAATTATAGCCTCAAAAAACAAATATGGTCAAGGAAAAAATAAACCAGCAGAAATCATGGACTACAACAATTTTATGAGTGTCATTGATCGCTGTGATCAAATGGTGAGCTATTATTTGTCCCCAAGAAAAACAGCTAGGTAGTACAAAGGAATATTGTTTCATTTGCTAGACATAACTACATGGAATTCATATTTTATTTATAGAAAAAGGTTTGATAATACAGATTTAGGCTATAAGATATTTCGTGAGCAACTTATAAAAAATTTAATCGGACTTCCACTGAAAACTACAGCAACAGAACTGTTAAAACAAATCAATGAAGCACCTGAAAAAAATCATTATGCAGAAAAAATACCGAAGCCAATAAATTATAAAAGACACACATACTTCAAAAACTTCATTCATGTTACAAATTTAAAATATGAAGACATACTTCGTTCCAATACAAAATATGTATCAATCCTCTTTGTCCTGGGGAATGTTTTGAAAAATGCCACAAAAATGAAAATTAAAAAACAAGTAAATACCTAGATCATCAGTTAAATTATTTATATTATTCTACAATAATTTTATATTGTTTTTGTAAAATAAAAATAATTATTAGTATAATATAAGGTATTAAATTATTTGTTGTATTTCATTACATAGTAATGACCTTTCATGTAGAAAAAAAGTATGCAACAGGTCAATACTGCTATAGCAGTAATACAAAACTGACTTTCTGATGTAGGTACATGCAAAATATGTAAAAATTAAGTGACCATGAACATGTTAATTGAAATTTAAAATATTGATTTATATAATGCCAATAATATAATACATATATAATATTAAATATCAAACTTAATCAATGATTGAAGATTGGATTAGTCTTCTTTAGTAACCATTTTTAGTCTGGTATATTCACAATGATATTGTTTTATGTGTTACCTGCATTCTATAGCTAATAATATTTGTCTATTTAAAGGATAATATACATTGAATAAAATATTTATAATTAAGTGATAAATAACATACCTCATTATCTCATTGTATACTTATTAATGATTTTGTTAGTTTCCCTTAACTTAAATGTTTGTAAAATATTTGATGTTTTAATTGGATAAATTTAATTTTGATTTCATAAAAGAGTTATGATTGTAAATTATTGAAGTTTGTGTTGTAGCAATTTTTTTTGCAAGTCTATCAGCTTTTTCATTACCTTCAATAGAATTATGACCCGGAATCCAAATAAAATGAATTCTATTTCCTTTTAATTGATTTATACGTATTAAGAGAAAGATGCTATTAATTACATCAGAAGAATTATTTTCTTTTTGAATACATGTTACAGTAGTCAATGAATCAGTAAGAATTAAATAGTCAACATAATTTTCAGCCAGTGCATATTCAAGTGCCAACAATATAGCCACTGCTTCAGCTTCACATGAAGTATAATCTGATGATAGTTTCAATGTAAATGTATCCTTATCAGATACCATGGCAATTCCAACGTTATTTTGTATCTTTGATGCATCAGTATATATTTTAAAACTATTAGGATAATTTAGTAATATACATTTGAGATAAAATTGGTAAGTCGTCTGAGAAGTTGATAATCTTGGTAATTTTGTTAAACTCGTATCAAATGTCATTGTACCAGAATTAATGGAATCATTATTTGTATAGATATTGGGTGGAAAATGTGGGTCCAATTTTAAATCTAATAATGATGGTATTAATGTTGAACATTGATATTGTTGAAAAAAGCCAAAATGTACAAAATTTTGATCAAAATATGTATTAGGATTTTGATTAGTAATGTTTTGTAAATTATTTTGTAGCTGGAAGTTATACATTTCTATTTGCAATAGAAAATGGTTTAGATTTTCAGCTAGCAATGGGTAAGACGTACTAGGGCAAACATTTTCAAAAATATTACTTAATAATATAACATCTTTTAAACTCATATCATTTGATTGCATTTTACTTGTAGCATTTTTTAAAACACTTTCTGTTTTAAGATAGTTTTTGGTAGTATCCTTTTTCTGATCTAATTGGGGTTTATTTGTAAATAATTTAGGACCAGTATTTTGCAAATGTTTTTGTTTTGGCTTACAAATGTATACATTTTGTTTATTTATTATATTTTTACTTTTATCAACATCATTTCCATCGTTTGATTTATTATATTCATCTTGACGTGATACACTTGAGCATGCATATATATTAGATGAATCGCTTTCATTAATTGATGAATTTGGTTTATCTTGATAATTTATACTTGTAGATGAACATGTAGATTTAGTGATTAAATTGCTGACAGGAGTGGCTCTCGGGGGTGTTGGAATTCCATTTTTAATTTTTGGAATACATGTTTCTTCAATTATAAAAAATATTTTGTAATAATATAACATGTCCTCGAAAGAAGTATTATTTGAATTTGCTGTAGCAAACCTGATTTCACTACGAATAAGTTCTACTAAATTCAACTGCTTTGAATCGTTGATGAATGGTGAAGTATGATGCTAAAAAAAAAAATCACCATTATTTTACATATAAAATCATTAAAATGTCTATATTCTTTGTAACTATAATTATTACACAACATATTATCACATTTTAAGTAACTAATTTATTATTAGATCTACCGAGGAATAATACAATGAAGTTTAGTAGTTAATATAGCTGTATAAGTGTAGGAATTATAGAGATATAAAGTTGGAGAGTAGATCATTTGAGAGAATGTAGAGAATAAATAACCAAGGAAGAAACAACTATATTGAAAAATCAGGCTCTAGGATATGTCAGGAAAATCAAAATCTTTTGTAAAACAATTATATCAGAAATGTGGAGAAAAAGTGAAATTTAGTAATGGCTTTCATAGATTTGAAAGTTATATTATAGGAAGTCAAAAAAGGTATTGTGGAGGGTTTTGAACAATGGCATATGTGAAAGTAATAGATGAAATAGAAACAAGTGTAAAAAGTGTAAGTGTAGAAACCGAAGTATTTATGCTGATAGTAGGCATTTATATTTGTTTTCACTTGTAATAGATGAGCTTGTGGAAGGAGTACAGGATGATTTTGTTTCAAATCATTTAGCTATAAATTGTAATAATAAGTATAAGTTTTGTCTAAAAATAAAAAATTACCATGAGTTCACTTGTGGATATTCCTGGCTCTTTGATTAACAATAAGAACTGTTCAATACTAGCTCTAAAGTTATTTGAAAATAATATTGTGTAAGAACAAATCTGAGCCATAATTTTCCATTTATCATGCTTATATTTTGAAACTAAAGCATTTAAATAAGGAACCGCATCTTTACCATTTTTATGTTTCTGAACTATTATCTTCATATCTTCTTCCAAATTTGATTTTCTATTTTCTTCACTCTAAAAAATAAATACATAACAATATAAATATTTAAACAAGGAAACTAAGAATTGGCTTGGATACCTGTAGTTTAATAGTTCACAATTTGATGAAAAGTTGTATAATCATCTAATTAATGGAAAGTTTATGTAAATGTGTTAACTATACATTTTACCATGCACTCAAATGTTCATTAAATTTGATTCAATATAGAATAATATTAAAAATATGAAATGTTTTTTTCTTTTCTTTTAACAGACAAATAAATTATCAAAATTTAACTTATACTTTAAGTAGTTTTGACAATTTAAAATTGACATTTCAACAGGTATACAAGCAATTCCAAGAAACTAAAATTAGGGTTAAGATCATTGGTCTAATAATAATTATCATGTATTTGAAAGTTTAAGTGTAAGGAACTTAATATTTCCAGAAGCTTGTAAGTTCATATAATAATAATAATAATAATAATTAAATATATATATTTGAATGAAACAGTTAAAATTAATTAATTGAAAATGCATTATTATTTAGATACAAACTATTTCATATTTTGTAATAGTCGCCATCTTTAATAACATAATATAATAATTTTACCATTATAATCAAACACATGAATTTTGGACAAAAATATAATCTTACAATATCTTGTTTTAAAACAGGTACTTCATCTGATTTCACTTGAAATTCGTTTATGGAAAATTGATTTAGACCAGTTAACACAAGTGAATTAACATAAAAAGTACTTTTTATACTTGAAAATGTTACTGCTTTTTGAATTGCTAAAATAATTTCATTTTCTGCTAGATATGACTTGTTAGCAAGTAATAATAATTTATCCTTTGTATACTCAAGTGTAAGAACAAATTGTCTTTGAGTAATTAAAACAAGTGAATAAATATGAAACCAATGAGAAGTTTGAGGATCCAACACGCATGCTTTTTTAGCATATTCACAAGCATTTTTAAAACAATCGAGATTTTCACCATATTCAATTAATATAGCTGCATGTGTAGCATATATAGCAGCTTTTGATTTATTATCCATGTCGTCAAATGAAACAATTTCTTCAAATAACTGGAAATAAAGATTTAAACAAATTGTAACAAATTATTTTACATCTTTGTACTTATAAAAATAAGTAATTAAATAATATTGTTGTAGAAAATATATTTACAATTACAATTTTATGATTCTATTTTTCAGGGAGTGTTATTCTAATTGTTGTTGGGATGACTATACATGAAAACAATTGAATTCAAATGGAGGAAAAAAAATTGAATACAAATTATGTACCGGATTTTTTGGACTCAGCCCTGGATGTTTATTATTAACATTTTTTCTACTTAAAAAAATAATAATTATATATATAAAGGTACTTGTTTGAATCCTCTGACGTCATTAGCAGCAAATTGCATATGAATAAAATTAGCCATCATAATATGCTTCAATCCAATATTAATCGATAGGTAAAACTCATCTGTACCCTTTTCTAACATTTCAAGCCATTTACCAATTTCTAACATTTTCAAGTCATTTGCATCTGAATCACCGTTTAGATATAGTTCATAACTTATGATTAAATTGCCAACAAATCTAAACAAAAATAATAAGTATTCAACAGGACTTTAATTTAAAATAAATAAATATAGGTACTTATTTTTATATTTAAAAACCATTGTCAATATTTTATCAAAGCAATAGTTCATTCTACATTTCCTAATATATTTTTTAAAGTGCTTTGTATACTTCTAAATATGTATAGAATAAAATTTAACCTTCTACACAGAAATGTTATGTGGTATATTTTATTATAAGACAAATACAATACGTATACATAATATTAATTAAATCACTCTATATAGCCTACATTCTTAATTTTCCACCTTCAACAGTGCCTTACTTACTAACACTATCCTGTACGACGTTGTACAAAACTGAATTTTTTGTTAAAAACAATTTGTTTTATTGACTGTCCCTCTGTAACAGAGTGAACTATGGCACAGCATAGTCTTATTAAATATAAAAGATTTATCTATATATTATTAATCTGAAATTCTGAATCATTTTTATTAAGTAGCAATGACTAATTATAATTATTAATTATAATTAGTAACAATAGTAAAACAACTAAATAAATTTACTAATTATAATAAATAATTTATTAAAAATATTTACCTTGCAAATGTAAATTCAGGTAATGAAATATCCAAATTGTTAGCACCATATTTATTTTCAATATGCCTGACAGTATCTAGTTCCTTCCGAGATTTTAATTTCCATGTAAATAAACAATGTAAAGATTCTATTTGATCGAGCAATTTTCTATTTTGATGATCAACAGATTTATTTTCTCCGATAGTACTATTTTTAATTTTGATTTCATCAAAACGATCAATAACACCAGGACCAATAGATAGTTTTTTAAAATTATTAATTGTCGACTCTATATTGAAATCAGCGTTAATTATATCACTTTCTTCAGAATTATCATTTAATTTTTCTTTGATTTCATTCGATATAATATTCACTTGACTAACAATTTGCTGTCTGGTTTCAAATTTTTCAATTTCCTTTTGTTTCAAATTATTGTCTTCCTTCATATTATTATTATTATTAGGCACCAATGATTTCAACATTGTAATCATGTTTTTAATAATAAATATAAAATATACCTATTAACGAAGAATGCAATTTAACGATTACAACAAACATTTTAAATTGTATTTCAAACTTGAAACTTACATGCCAGGAATATTGTGTTCAATATATTTAATTAAATTTATATAGGTGAATAGCAAATATTATATTCATCATAAATCCGCCATAAACACTACAAATTAATTATCTTATCTCATGATTAATTTGTACTATGTAGATTGAATTGGAGTCACTAAAAGTTATACGGTACAACATTATAAAACAAACTAATATTCGAATGTATTTAATATTCATATGATGATTGGATTTAAATATTGGAGATTGTGTCTAAGGTGGATGCCATGCATTACTGTAAACGGACATAAATGAGTTTTATGTAAAATCATAAATAATTCTCGTTAACATTATAAACCACTCGACAACAATAGGTATACATAAATAAGCACACACAGTAATTGAATGCAATTATTACTTCAATGCATAATCAGACCGCTGCTTTGTGTAAAATAATAAATTCACGTTTGTTTTGGTTTCCCTCAAATCGTGCGATTATCTGCAATGCAGTTGTTAATAAAAACACAAACATTTTACGTAAACTCTCGCACACTAGATAATGAAATACTACATAGAAGTTCATAAAATTATGCGCAGTTTGCGGTCATATATAGTACAATGTTTACACTGTTGGTAGCAGACGAGTGGATCGATTGATTGCACGATTACATTTCACGGGCCCCAATATTTTACGTGCGCACAACAAGGTGGGTAACCAACAGGTATTGAGAGACGTTCCCCACCGCTGTTTTTTTTTTTTTTTGTTGTGGTACCAAACATTTCCCCCTCCACCTACACTACTCCCCACCAGCGGCAATCGCCGCCACAGGACAACAAACTACCAAATACAATACGGATGCGATCCAAAACATGGAAAATATATCATGGAACGTAAATACATTGGAACAAAAAACCTGTAGGACGTATAAAACAAAAAAAAAAGAAAACAATTTTCAACATAATTATTTTTTCTTTTATAGTCTTTGGGAAAAATGGTTTTCTTTTTTTTCTATGTAATAATTCTGCGTCGAGACATATACATTGTATTCGTAGATTATAGCAGATTATTCTATTAAGTTGGGGCTACGATTTAAGATATACATGGTGGCGGCTCGTGCACCGCCTACAATTTTGAAAAATATACAAAATTATATTACAATATAAAAATATTTTATAAACTCCAATGGAATTCATATTTATTTTAAAGACAAGAATAAATATTATTTTATAGATTTAAGGTGATTCGTAACTGACGTTTTTTTCAACTAAAACCAACCTTTTGTCTGTCATTGAGAGGACCTGATGCTTTAAACTGATTTGAGTTCACCGTTAAGAGTGCCTTGACACATTTTCGAATTTTTACTCAGATTGTTTTCAATTTAGGTTCAAAACAAAGACATACAAATCTATTTATATTTCAATAAAATTTGTTTTTATTCTTTTTTTCTAGATTGAATGTACTTATTGTATACAAAATGTTTTAAATGTACACCACTAACTATTTTACCCACAATCTGCCACTGGATATACACCACAAACTATCTTAGTTCGTGATATACACATACATTAAGAAAAATCTTAAATTGTGGTGTTAGCAATAATTTGTTACAAAATCAATAGTGTGGGTTTATTTTAATGTATTTTATATCAAATATATACAAGGAGAATTATTGAAAATATAGTTATATCGCTAAAGTTACTGTCCAAGAATGATGATAAATGGCCATAAGTAAACAGAAAATTAATATTCTATTCTGGAAAACACAAAATTATGATGTTTTATGGATATTGTCTTAATCAATTTTAAAATTTGAACGTTAACATGTTTGTATAGGACAACCAATCACATAAAAATGCAACAACAACCAATCCAGAAGATATGCTAGATGTGCTGCAATTTACCAAGTCACGTAACAAAACCTTTACGAAAGTTGTTGACGTGACATCGATAAATCTTATAAAAAACCAGAAACAAATGGTCAATACTAAATACTAAATAAATACTATTATAATAGATTCTAGAAGTAGCAAGGAATGTATTGGTTTTACTCTATGTTTTTGTTTCCGTCTATAAACAATTTTTTATAAATGTTTCCCCTGTTTCCATTTAAGATCAACACAAATATACAAAATGTAATTGCAAATATATTCATATTCTAATATGCTAAATAATAAAGTAAATTTTAATTTATCTCTTAATTAAAATTGTAGGTAAAATCTATTTAATCTTAACAATATTTGTTCAAATTTAAATTAGTTACTAGATTCTACTATAATATTAAATGTTGAACAGACTATACAATTAATTATTAACCTTATAATCTATTTTATGTTGCAGTTTTAAAATCCAAGGGTTTTATTCAGTGCAGTTTGCTAAAAAAAATAAATACATCTATTAGTATAATATTTGTTTGTTTTAGTAAAGTTAATAAACACTACTGTACCTTCAAAAAAAAAAAATAAATAAGGTAAAATTCTTCATCAGTATTGATTTGTAGAATTTTAAGACTAGAAATCTATATTACTTCTTTACTAATTCTATAGCCTGCACTAAATCAATGTGCACTTTTTGTAAATTCTTGTAATGAGTTTGCCCATAAGAAAACAATACCTATAACATAATCTAAAACAAAACATAAGGTTTTAATTATTATAAATACATATTTATCAAAAAATAACGATAACCCATTGAGATTAATACAATAATTAATAATTACAATATCAATAGATGGATTATAGTAATTAGTTCACCAACTCACTTTTATTTTATAATAAGAAATTAAAAATTCTGATTCGGTAATAGTCATTTTCAGCATATCGGCATCTGTTGACAATATATCTTTCCACTCAAGTAAAATTGTTTGTAGTGAAAATATATAATCCATAATATATATGGTTGTTATTGAAAATCATCATATATATAACAAATAGATATATTAACTAAACCAATACTGAAATTATATCAATAATTATATATATATGTATAAACAATTAACTACCATCAATTTAAGTAACTTGAATTACATTAAATTATGAACATTTAAATAATCCAATAAAAATAGTAATGTGATGTATTTTGGTTTTTTTTTTTTAATTTACTTACTGCGTGTAATGGTAGAATGATTTAATAGTCATGACTTATACGATTGATTATCAGTTATAGAAATTTGTCCACATATTGAGAGTTTGTATTTTAAAAAGATATAATTTTTTCTAGTGTTCATGTTATTATTTTTAATATGTATATCTAAATTTGCAGTACATATCTAAAACATACATCTAAAATTAAGATATAAATATCTATAAGTATTAAACTTTGCATACAAATGTAATAGCATAATTAATAGAAATTCCTTTATAACTACTTATTTGGAATTTGTAATTGTCCTTGAACAATCCAATATATAGTAATTTTTTTTTTTCGAACAAAGTAAGAAATATATCAATATCTCCATCTTTATTCAAGCTACAGCGTATAACTTGATTATTTTCATCGATATCTACTACTAATTTACAACGAATATCACCTGCGCAGTCATTAAATTTAATTAAAATCCGATTCAGACTCACATTTCGAACTTACATTAACAAATTACTAATATTATATTAAAACAAACATAATATTATACAATCGTTGATAATATTATTATGCCGAGTTTGTGTAGTAGGTTGATATATTGTGTTTATTAAAATATAATAATAATGTTTAGATATTTTTTAAAACGATTTTCATTATGATCGTGCTTATACCGATATGATATTGTGGGAAGCGATTCTTATATCCATAGTTAAAACTATACATGAGTATTGAGTTGTAAGTCAATATGTTTACATCGCAGAATACATTTGAATAGATTAAATCTGTTCTGTTCTTAAATCGCCAACCGTGGTATTAGAGAGCGGAGAATTACTATAGTGTAGGCACAAATTCTATTAATTAGGACGGTTTAAAATTATATCGTATTTTCACAACTGATAGGTAGTGCTACAACCCCCACCCTTAAACTTTTCATAACAGGAAAAAAATATCCAACAAATTTAATCTGCACCAATGGTCCGTTGTATTAAATCGATTGACGGGTTCCCAAAAAAAAAAAAAACACCTCATGTTGAACCCGCAATCCTTTCCACTTGTTTATCTTAGTCATTTGTCGGCGATACGAAAACTGGCGGGTGACCGCAACGGTCCTAATGGATTTTTCGCCATAGTGGTCATTAAACCATTTGCCGCGCTTTTTCAAATATCTCGTATTGTTCTTATAGTGTTCAGCTTAATATACAAAAATAAAACACTCGTACAAACCAATAATTAAATACAATTTATTATACAAATTTATTATCGTTCAATACACTCTTGGTCGCTATCGCTATAGTCCCAATCGCTGTCGTCTGGCAATAAAGTCAATATAATAGGTTCTAACAAACCGTCTCTTAAAATTTCTTTATCGTAGTCCTCGTCTTGTATTGATTCGGCATGTTTCACGTATTTTGTGTGTTAGCTGTTCTATGCCGACCATCTTGAATGTATTATATTTTGTAGCCACCTGATTTTTTTTACTTGAGCCCATATTAGCTTGATAGGATTGTATTGGCAGTGATACGGTGGTAGTCGAACTACCTCATGACCCATTTTCAATGCCAATTCTTCTAATACATATTTTTTTTCGATCGGAATTAATAATTTGACCCTTTTTGATTCAGTTCCGCTAGCGTCTCTAAAGGTGAAAATGTAAAATTTTTTTTTTGATCAGCCAATCCTGAACATGTGATTTTCTGGCATTACTTTTTGGGAAACTATCAACTAGAGTCGAATGGTATGGTGCATTGTCCATCACAATGATAGACGGTTCTTCAAGGTTGTTTAACATTGCGATGAACCGAGTTTTGAATACATCCGAGTTCATTTGATTGCGGTAATCCGTGGAGTTACCGGTACTGCTACAGAAAACCAATTTAGAATTTTGTATGAACCCGTATTTGGCGCATACTGCATGAACAACGAGTCGCCCTCCTTTGTCTGTAGGTATTTTAAGGCCCATTGAATTTGGTTCGTTTTGCCGGGCAATGGCCCGTGAGAGTGGTGTTGATCGACCCATGTTCCGTCCAAGTATACAATAGGCCGGGTATCATTGTTTACGCGCAATGTGCATATTTGTCGTAAGAATTTGCCCATAAGAGAAACCATGTCATTGCGCAAAAACTTACGGCCATCATTGCATTTTTTATACGAAAATTTCAGATTGTTAAGAAGTCTTTGCATTGATCTAAGACATCCTGGATAATTGTTTTTCTTCTTGACACAATTAAGTATAAGTTGTGCAGTGGGGTACTCGCTCTTGTCATAAAATTCGTGCACAGTTCTCCTCACTTATATCACCATCGAAATCATCCACTACCGATACATATTTTGTTCGCTTATAAGATTTACGCGGTGACGCGAAGAAAGGCGCCAGGCGCTTCTAATACCACAGTTTCTACAGTTTTTCGAGCTTCTAAACAAATGCGTTGAATTGACCGCTTCGAAAACCCGAAAGCCTCAGCAGTAACGTCTTTCGGTTTTTTTTTTTTTTAAAATAATTAGCGTCTAATTCCGTTCTTTTTCCGATAATTTTTTTTAAAAACGAATAAACACAATATATAATTTTTTTTACTTTGGCTATTGATATCGGTGTCTTTAAAAGACATGTTTATGTACGCAAATATAACAAACTAATCAGTAACGATTAGGTGTTTAAACGATGTTTTAGCGAACGTTTTTACAACAGACGTGTACACGGTGGTAACGCCGGCTGGGTGAGGTCCGGGGTACATCGGCGGCCACCCGCCAGTTTTCGTATCGTCGACTATTGCGGTCGCTTCTGTTAATCGACGCGTTTTGGCGACGCAACTTTCGGGTAAACAGTGTGCCGTTGTTCGCTATACGGCCGGCGCTCGCCGAAACGTTTTGTTTACCGTACAGTACATTTTTGCATATGTCGTAGTGATAATAATCGTTATCAGCGGACCGCCAGTAATCTACTACCGTAGACGGTAAACGGATTTTTTGTTAATTGTTCGCCGATCCCGGCAGCCCGGTCGTCGAAAAAGTGCATTCGGCCAACGTCCCGTGACACTCGGTTTAGTTCGCGGCCCAAGCGCAGCACAACGTAAAAGGTCTATTGATGTAGACACCGATTGTTTTGGGAATTCGGTATTTCATTTTGACCGGTATTATTTTTACCGTACACGCAAAATGTATAACGTACGAGTGGTCACACTGCACCAGCGTAATCTCTTTGTACAATATCGTTATCGTATTAGTATGAAGATGTATAGATAAAACGATTGTCATGAGTAGCAGGTAATCTGGTAATAATAAATTGGTTTTTACGGTTTTTCTTTTCATGTGTCTGTGCTTTATACATTTGTTTATCAATATCATATAGTGTTTTAATTAGTATTCCGCATACAAAAAAAAAAAAAATCTTTGTTATGGATGTTAATCGCTATTCATGTTGAACGGGTTAATTGTTTTCTAAATCACTGGACGCTGGATATCAAATTCACTATTATGGAATTGGACCGTGTAACGAAGAAAAACCCTTTATGATTGACAACAAATCCAACAAAAAAAAAGGCCGCCCAACACACGTGAGACATCATTTTAATGTTTTTAATTTAATTTGTACGAAATTATTTGACGAAATATAATAAAAATGATCAACTTTGAAAAGTTAAAAGCTCCATGGTATTGTCACATAAATTGTTGTTAGTTTTTTGAAAGGCCGTGTTAAACATTGAACGACTATCTTGGTTTGCATTAGTAAAGTTTTCATGTGTTTCTTCAATACCGAATTCTTGATTAAATACACTTATGATTATTTGTTAACTTTACATGGCAGAAAACGTTTCCATCTCCAATAACAGTGGTATTCTGGAATTTAACCACCATTTAGTAACTGAGCAAGAGACAAGGATGAGTGGATCTAATAGTTGTGGAGCATCGATCGGTAATCCAACTGCTGGTGTCGGCACTGTTAATGTTTTATTGCCAAGTGGTGGTGGTAGTGGTGGCACTAAGCGCAGAAGTGCTCTTGGTAATAATAGCTCTCACAATGTCGGTGGTTCTGCTTCAAACTCGGCATCAATATCTGCAGATTTAGCATCATTATTTGAATGCCCTGTTTGTTTTGACTATGTTTTACCGCCAATATTGCAATGCCAAAGTGGACATTTAGTGTGCAGTACATGCAGACCAAAGCTCAACTGTTGTCCAACATGTCGCGGTCCATTAGGAAATATACGAAATTTAGCAATGGAAAAAGTAGCCTCGACAGTCATGTTTCCTTGTAAATATTCATCATCAGGTTGCCCTGTATCATTATTGCATTCTGAAAAAGTCGAACACGAAGAATTGTGCGAATGCCGTCCATACACTTGTCCTTGCCCAGGTGCCTCTTGTAAATGGCAAGGTGGATTGGAACAAGTCATGGAACACTTGATGGTAGCACATAAATCTATAACGACTTTACAAGGAGAAGACATAGTCTTTTTAGCAACAGACATAAATCTTCCTGGTGCTGTGGATTGGGTCATGATGCAATCATGTTTTGGCCATCATTTTATGCTTGTACTTGAAAAACAAGAAAAATATGAAGGTCACCAACAGTTTTTCGCTATTGTTCAATTGATTGGTAGCCGAAAGCAGTGTGAAAATTTTGCTTATAGACTAGAACTTAATGGACATCGTAGACGTTTAGCATGGGAGGCAACACCAAGAAGCATACACGAAGGAGTTTCAACTGCAATTTTGAATTCGGATTGTTTAGTATTTGATACAAGTACAGCACAACTTTTTGCTGATAATGGCAATTTAGGAATTAATGTTACAATATCAACTAATGTGTAAAGGGAAGGGTTATCACTATAAACAAATTATAGAAACTTGTAATAAAATTAATTCAATTATATACACACAATGCATATGACTATTATTTCTAACATTAAAATTTGCATATAAATTCAGTTTCAACAAATCATTGTGTATTTTGAGTAAGTAGATTATTTTCATAATGTGAGTGTGTATGTGTGTATAGTTTGATTATTCAAATAAAAATTAGATATCCATCGTGTCATTGACATAATTTGTATAGTTTAGATCCAGGATTTTATTCGAAGATATGTATTCTTATTATTGAGTACATCTGAGTTCACTTAGACTTCTAAGTAGATATCTTGCAATTATAAAATATAATAGTTGTTTATTTAAATACATTTGTATTATATTTTTGTGAGTTTTAATAATTAATAAAAATCATATTGTTGTTTATTTAAAAATGACTTTACAATACATTTATTATTAATTTTGTTTGTATATATTTTAAAAATATTTTTAATTACAAATAATTAACTATTAAAAGGACAATTCCTTTTAATTATATTATAGTTTAAATTGCAGTTTTACTACTTAGGCATTTAATTTTAAAAATTTAATTATTTTTTTGCGTGTAATTAAATTTTCAAGTATCTAAATTAATGTATTATCATTAAATTTAAACAATATGTTTTTAATACTTGTACTATTTCTTGTGCGCCAAATTTATTTATAATAGGTGTACTCATAAAGTTACTAAAATAATGTATAATAGTGGATAAACAAGTAATTGCATTAATTTTATAAATTCAATGGTAATAGTTTTTGTATATATACTATTCTGTACATTGTATGTATTATTTCATTTTTTCACAGATATTTGTATTTTAATGATGTTTTTGAATAATTAATATATAAGTTTGTCATCGTTTCAAACATTCTGGAAATTAAAACAAATGTTTGGCACAAAACTTAATAAAAATTTAGAATATTAATTAAATTCTAGTTCTATGTTTAAATTACTTGTCGATTAATATAATTGATTTTGAATTTTATTTTTCATTAATGGATACTAAACAAGTTCTTTTTAAAATAAAGATAATTTTAATATTTTTAAAGAAACAATAATAATAAAACAACAGTAATTACTAGTTTAACTAGCATATATTACTATTGATTTGCATATGTATTTTCTGTTTTAGATATATGCCTAATAAATTGTATTCACAGTAGGTTTGATTTCAAATTTTGTCTTTCTCTTTCTTGTTACCTATTTGTGTTCATTTTATAAACTATTCTATTTAGGTAATTGTAAAATACGATTATTTAATTTATTTATTTTGTATAATTTTCTACCTAGTAACTAATAAGTGTTTGGAATACAAAAATTAAATTAAAAAATCTATGTATATAAAAATAATTATTTAGTTTTAATTCAGGGGTCAGTCATTAACATCAGTGCTCTAGAATAAGTACTATGTTTTTCAATAGTCTATTTTCTTAAGCTTCTAGATATATGGTATAATACATTATTATTATTGTATTAATGTATTTATACATTTAACCAAACATAAGTTTTATATTCTGTTTTTTTTTTTTCATAGTTATTTAAAGACTTGTCTATCAAAACAAGGAAATTGTCCTTAGTGATAGACAATTTAGTGTAACATTAATTACCAAATATATGTTTTGTAAATTCAATACTGTTAAAATAAATTAGAATTATTATTATATACACATAAGATATATATTTGCACAGTGCTTGACTGAATGAAAGCTGTCAAAGAAAAATTGGTTAGCGGTTATTGGGGATTAGTGAGTGTAAATGGTAATGAATAGAGATATGTGGAGGGTAAATACATTTTTTTTTTTTTGAGTATAACCCATATAATCTATGATAAATGGTAATAATGTAACAAACTTTGATCTTTAAGATCAAACTGAACTTTGTTTAAAACTAGCCAACCTAACTGAAACTGAACTATTCAACAACTTTATCGAACCTGAACGAAAAAGAAAAAAGTGTTACTTCTCAGCTTTAATGTTTTTTACATCATTGGAATACCCCTACTTGTATTTTCAAATCAAGCACTGTGTTTATGTATGCACGTATATTTAATTTGGTTCTATAAAATGTGTGCGCCATGTGTTCGATGTCCATACTCTAAGTCCGCCTCTGAATTAATTTTTAAATAGTAGTTGAATTATTTATATTTAGTCAGTCATTGATTGAGATAAATCCAATTTTAAGATTCTATACATTATTCTTTTTTATATAACATTTTAAATTTATAACATATATTTAAAATTAAATTTATTTATAAATCATTTATAACATGTATTGTATTTAAGTGAAATAAGTTTTCGTTTTAATTATTGATTTTTATGATGGCATTATTATAAAATATGTATTTACTATCTATATTCAAATAAGTTAATTTGTATGCATTTGGATTATATTTATATTATTATTAATATATACAGACTACAAGTGTTCAAGTTTGTTACTTTTACGATATTAATGTAGTTAACGTATACCTATATTAGTTATTAGCTTTTTTTTTTTTAAAATATATATATATTCATTTATATATATATATATATATATATAAATAAAAACATATTAGTAATAATATTAATATACATATTACACATATATTATGTATATTAAAATTAATAACTATATAATAAATTGATTTATATAATCTATAAGGTAATAGGTATATTCCTATGATAAAATATAGTTTCAATAATGGCTAAATTAGTTTGTGAACCAAAAAATTATATTTAGTATAAATTATGATAACATATAGAATTAATATAATAATCTAAATGTGCAAATAGAATATAATAAATATTTTGTGCAATGCAGAGTTTTAGTTTCAGTGATTCTAAGGTATAATTTAAATAAATAAAGATGTTTTATTGGACATTTTAGTAAAAAAAAAATTATTATAGCCTTTTAACTGTAACAATATAACTTAAAAATAAATAAAGATTTTTATAACTATATAAATTGTGAGTAATTTACTAATATTCAACCGTTTTATGGTTTGGATTATTAGAATGGAATAGATAAGGTACATTGGAAAATAATTATCCAATTAAGTTGACAAAATAAATTAATAGAATAAACACTTCTAAGATTATTTATTATGTTGGTCAAATATTGGAATAATTAAATATATTTTATTATATTACTCATTAAGCTTTTCAAATATTTTTACATTTAATTTCTCTTATGAATAATTAACACATGTTGTTAAGGAATATGCAATAGATTGCAGTAATACAATTAAAATTAATTAACTACCTCTAAAGGTGTTTAAAAACTTTATTGTAGTATTATATTAACAAATAACTATTAAAAAAAAAAAAAAAAAATTATACCTTCTCAAATTTATTGAGTATATCTATATCTATATTTGACATATCTATTATATAAATGAGTTTAATAACACCCAACTGTTTTTTTCTATGACAACTATGTACTAGAGCAACGGTTGCCAACCGGTAGTCTGCAGAAAATTGTTTAACATTATTTGCAATTATATTTAATTATCCTTCCATTGGGCGTGTGTTATTTTAATTGTAATTTAATTATGAACAAAAAAGAAAGTATCATCAATTTATCATCAGACTGCACTCTCAAAACTAAATTCCTGCCGTCCTTATCAAAATCTCATATTTTACTGTACATTAAAAGTGGATTACTAAGTGAATAAGCAATGGAAATTTTAATTCAATTTTCAACAAGGTATTTATGCGATAAAACATTTTCATCTATTACAACTATTAAAATTTAGTACCGGTATCAGCTTGAAATAAGTAAAGCTCTCTGTTTTACAGTAACTTCATTGGAGCCAAAAATGCACAACTTATTCAAAATAAGCAGGAACAAATATCACTTTAAGATACAAATATATAATATACTTTACTGTTTTATACATGTTCTTTATACCTTTTACTTTTCAATAAATTTTGTTATAAATAAAAAAAATCCTATATTATTTTTTTTAAATTAGATATAAGACATATCCATAGTATTGTATTTATGAATAAAATCCGTCGGCTTAAAAACTCTGATGAGGACCTGACACTTATAGCATTAACACTAAATGTACAAACTTTATATTATAGACTATAAAAATATAAAGTATAAGTGGTTTGTAAGATTCAAAAGGTTGGTGACCGCTGTACTAGAGCCCTGTACAGCCTTAATTGTTAACTCAGTGTTAGTGATTTGGGCAGGGCTTAGTAACTGTATTTTAGTTATCCAAGTCAAACAATTATTAATTCTAGTTGAAATAAGCTAAGCTTCAAGGGCTTAAACTTCATTTATATTTCAAGTTGGACTGAGCTAAAAATTAAATAAATTCCATTTCATTTGCTTACAATAGGACAAAATAAAAATAGTCTAGCATAGGCCGGGTCACAAGCTTGACACTCAATATGATTGACTAGACAGGGCGGAGTTATAAAGTTTTTATTTCAGGCAGACTTGAATTTAAGATAGACCATTTGATGACTAACCTATTAGTATTACTAATTTCAATATTTTTCTGCAAATAATAATCATGTTGTATTTATCATATTATTTATATATATATATATATATATATATATAAGATCTTGATATATTTCATTGAATTTATTTCATGTATCAATAAATAAATATTTTATACTATACATATTTAAAGTTATAAAGTTATAATTCAGTTATATATTATTTGATTAAGTAATTTTCTTATAGTACTTTAATCAAATTAAAACAAACAACTGAATTTTAAATAAAAATAATAATATTAACAAATATAATGACCAAATATTGTAACAATAAAAATATATTGTATAGTTGAACAAAAAAATCACAGATTTTACCCAAATAAATATTCTATTCTTCAGGCTTTGTATACAATTTTACCACATTAATCACTTAATTAATTAGTAAAAAGCAATTCAACCATATTAAAATATTAGATAATAAAAATAATAATAGGTACTTTGGCATAAATAGCCATTTAGGATCAAGAGGACATTTAAAATTGATGCAACACCCCTTACATGAAGGAGACTGATGTTATAAAAAGCATATTGACATTGTAGTAAGTCTCTTTTTACTCGTAAAGATAATTTCATAATTAACTATAGTTTATCCTTAGAACTATGAAAAATAATTATTCTATCACTGATTATATAATCTGTGATTCTATTATAAGCCTGTGAGTGTATCTGTATATTTTTCTGTTATCTATGGTTAAAAATCCCTTTCAGCCAATGTACAATAGTAAAAAAGAAAAGTAACGTACATAATTGAAATTTATAATCTTTTTGTTCCGTTCATAATTTGGTTATGTAATTCTTGGGTGAGTGGTATGAATTTGATTCCTTCGTTAAAGTATAAAGTATTATCAGACGATTTTGTAAGATCGTAACCTTCATTTTGGAGAACATTCTTTTTCATCTTAAATGTTCCTAAAATTGTTTAAAACAATACATTAAAGACAATAGTTTAAAATTATAAAATATTTTATTAAAAAGTTAACTGACCAGTTAAAGATACAGGTGTTTTAACAACACGTAAAAACAGTGGTCGTGCATAGACTGGCAATGATTTGTTCATTTCAGAACACAAATACTCGAAGTCTATATCTCCCATTTCATCAACGATGGCAACCATTCCAGCTTTACCTTCTGTGTTCGGTACCTATGACAATTTTAATAAAAATATCAAACGAGTGTCTTTATTATTTCTGATTTGTATATTACCTCAACACCGTAAACTATGCAGTCTTTTAATTTAACTATATTGCTTATTGCAGCTTCTACTTCTGATGTGGAAACATTTTCTCCTTTCCACCTATTTGATTAAATTAATGAAGCAATCAAAATAAATTGTAATAAATATTACCATATCAATATGGATAAAAGACAACTCTTAAGTTATCTTTGGACTTGTGTTTTAACAAAATAAATGTTACAGATTTCAAGACTATTACATTGGGTTGTTGTATAGGTTTTTAATCACTAAACATAATAGCATCATAAATTATAGATAATATAAACACTAATTATAATTTGATCATATTTGTTGTGACTAAAAACAATGTAAATCAGTAGTTATGATAAAGAATATGGTTTACCTGAAAGTATCTCCTGTACGATCTTTAAAGTAATAATAGTTATGCTCATCACGAATCAACATATCACCTACATTTTATAACAAATATTGAAACATAAATATTACAAGTTTTACCCATGTGATAAAATCAATATTTGTGTTTAGTTAAGCTAAATAAAATTACCAGAGTTAAACACTTGGTCTCCTTTATGAAAAACGTCTCTAATGATTTTTTTTTCTGATGCAGATTTCTCTACATAACTGCTAAAAGAATTTTCAGTTGTTTTTCTTATTTTTCCCACTAATAATCCTGGCTCTCCTAATTTAATTTAAAATAATATATGTTTTAATTCATTTTTAATTTTAAAATAATATATGTTTTAGTTCATTTTTAATTTTATAATAATCAAAATCTTACCAGCTTTACATCTAATACAAAGATTATTTTTTCCTCTAATGGGTTCATTAGTATCTGGATCAACACGTATCAAAGTAACAGGGTAAAATGATTGCCCGATGAATGGAATAAATCCTACAGCGCCGACTTTATTTGTTGTGTTCACTACAAGAAAAAAAAAATAATTATAATTCAAGTACCTACATACCACTATTATTATAAGAACACAATTTTGATAACAAATTTATAAATTTAATAATAATTTTTTTAAAATTGTGATAACTTATGTTTAAGTGATTGGAAAAAATTAAAATAACTCTTTTTCATACATTTGTTTTAAATTGTTGATATAGTTTAGTTAACATTTTATGTATTCCTCATTAAACAATGTCTTTGTCTAGTTTTGAATGGAATGGAACTCCAGATTGGTAGTCTATAGCAATTTCATTGCTCTTCCATTACATAGGGCCTAGCAATGTTTGTTGATTGTCCACCTGATGCATTGAAGTGCAATCAGATGTTGAAAGTTTTCCGAGGAACATTGAAATACTTTGGATTTTTGATCTGATTGATCAAGTCTAACGAGGAACACACGGAAAGTAGTTGTATTTTATAATTCTTACTCATATTGGCATTTCCTTCAGTTGCTCCGTAGAATTCTGCTACTTTCTTAATATTAAAACGTTTTGTAAAATCTTCCCATATCTGAGGCCGAAGACCATTTCCTATTACCAACCTCACCTGATGAGTATTGTCAGCAATAGAAGGTGGTGAAGCCAAACAATAACGACACATTTCACCAATATATTGTGCAACCTATAACATAAAATTAAATCGGAATATATTTATAATTAAATAGTAAAATTATGAGATAAATACATTTTTAAAAAAAAAAAAAAATCATTATATTATATTTTAATTTATTATTTTATCCTATTTACTGTGCATTCATATTTAAGACAATCCGACCAATATTTAGATGCTGAAAATTTTGACCTTATGACACATGTTGAACCTCCTAAAAGGACCGAACTAACGCCCAAAATACCACCAGCAGTGTGATACAAAGGTAATGGAGTATACACAACGTCATGTTCAGTTATACCAGCAATATGTTTGGCCCCCATCGCCATATATATAGCTCTAAAATAAAATTCAGTAAAAATAAAATGCTTATACCTACTCAGTGTATTATAAAGTATTAATTTGTTTTACCTCGATTGAGTCATAATAGCAGCTTTTGGCATACCCGTAGTTCCTGATGTATAAATGTATAGCATTTCGTCGTTAGAAGTACCTTTGGAAATATCTTGTAATGGGGCACTTTTGGATATTTCTTTAAGTTCGTCATCTAGATTGATTGCTTTACTTAGTGGAGTGTTTAGCAAAGTATTGTCGTTAATATAATTTTTTATGTATATTTTCGATGCCGCTGACAGATTTTTCAATTTATCATCGTTAGATGTGTTAATAACATTCAATAACACTAAAAATTAATAAATACATATTTTGAAACTATTTCATTTTAACTATGTTAGTATATAATTATGTAATTCAATACCTATAAGATTACACCACGTACAATTATAAGTGAATAATTATGGAAATTGGTAAATTAAAGGTTTAGAGATATTCACTAAATGACATCGTGTTTAATGTCACGTTAGGTAAATTTCCAATTTACCAATTAGAATGACATTATTAGTACAATCATTATTTATAAGTAATTTGATACATATTTATAATCAATGGTACAACTACCCATATTGTATTTTCTATGGTGTACAATTTATGAATAATAATGTAGATCTTATTGCAATTTAAAATTGTTTACTTCTAAACATTGTCCTATCTAGCAATTTAAAACTAAAGATTTATGTTAGTAGGTACTTTATAAAATAAATACCAGTGTTTAAAAATTGGTAGAAGTAGTATATAGTAAGCAATTTAATTGAAATAATTGCGAATTGAATATTAACAATTATTACCGATTTGGATTAATATACATTTTATATAATAGGTATGATTATCAAAAATATAATCGGACTATTATCGGGAGATGGACAATCGAACGAATACTAAAATGCCGACACGGACAATCGACCGACACATATCATGGCTAAATAAACACGGGTATCAAATATAGCACATGGAGTGTCGGACTTGCATTTTGAGTGTCTTGTTGTAGTCTGTTAGAAAAAATCGTGGTTCATTAATCAGTCGATGAGTCATGGCATAACATCAGCTGCTACGCTTTTTTTTTTTTTGCTAAACAAAACAATTTATTATTCTTCCAATCATAATAAATGTTTGTGATAAGAAATTGCCGCGATTCGTATTATGTATTATGTTTTATCACGTGAGATATAATATTTAATTTATATTATTAGTAAAACTAAAAATCATAGTCATAAATGTACCTATAACTTCCCGACTGCTGTGTATATTATATCGTGTTGGCTATAGACATTTCGATTATAAAAAAAAAATTCACATGATGAAACTCGATCAAGAACAATACGGGTAAATCAGAAATAATGTTTGTTTTGTCTTTTAAGGTAAGGTGTAAACTGTTTACCTATATTAAAATATAATTACATAAAATGTCTAATATATATACAATAATATTTATTATGTCATTGTTTAAATTATTGAATTACAAGAATAATAAGTAATACAAGAATACCTTTTATTGACTAGAAACTTTATTTTTAAATAAATTTTATTTCAAAAACAACAGTTTCTAACCATTGAACAATAGGCATAATAACTAGAAGGACAGTGTTTTGTTTTAAAATTTAATTTTCTTTAAATGTAAAAATGTTTTATTAATTGTCATTTGTTTAAAACTATCTACTTACCATTGATTTGGTCTTTGCCGACTACAATTGCTGCACAATTTGATACTTTTATGGAATGTACCAATGCTTCGGCTTGTAAATTATTATTAATTAAAGCTACTATTACACCAATTTTAGATAATCCCAACCAGATACAAACATATTCTGGACAACTTTCCATAAACAAAGCAACAATATCACCTCGTTTAAGACCTTGTTCTTTGAAATAATTAGCAATTTGGTTGCTGAGTTCTTCTATCTAGAAATTGTAAGTGTATTTATTATTATATTTGATGTAATGAAGCTATTACTTGATTATAAATATTAGTTATGTTTTATTGGGATTTTATATAATATAATACATAATAGTAAGTTGTAATAAATCATATACCTAATACTCATTTAAATTTGTCATCAATGGGTTTTTAGTATATAGAGGTACAAATGTACTTGTATCGCATAATAATTGCAATATTGTTTTCTTTGAGGATATCAAAATATTGAAATAACTGACAAATTACCCATTTGAGGGAATTTGTACGACTATTTTCACTGACAAATATGAAGTTTTAGTCTGACAAAATTTTAGGGGTTGTGATTGATGGCTTCAAATTAGTTGTCATGTTAGCTAAAGAATGACCAAAGAAATTATCTATATTTGAATCTTTGTATTCAGTTTATATATTTAGGTATGCCATTCATTTTTGTAATAATGACAATTGTTTTAATAGAGTTGTTAGAGATTTTAAATTTGTTTTCAAAATTAAAATTCAAGCATATATAATAATTATTATATGATTTACCTCTATAAATCGCCATTGTGTATCTTCATACTTAAATGCTATTTTATTGGGATGTTTTGCTACAAGACTTTTGAAAATTTTAGCATATGTATTGTATCCTAATAAATTCCATATCCGTATCTTGATAAAATATGTTGCGTAGTCTTTAATTATTCTGAAAAAAAAAAAAAATTAACTCCTTTTAAACTATTAGCCATTGGGTAATAGTTAATTATTATCTAGTTACCTAATTAGTTAATAATTATTCTGAGTGGGGTGAAAAAATGTTAGTTTTACACTTGAACAATACTACTTAGTTAGGATATAATTTTAATCTTCATGGTTTTACAATAATGTTACTTTTTTTCTCATTTCATTAAAAATACCTATGAATAAAAACGGTAATAAACATTGTTGTACTAATACAGGGAGTAACTTTTAAAAGTAATTACTATTTATCCAATAATTTCAAAAATACAACCGAAACATTCAAAAAATGATGAAAGGAATATTGAGCAAGTTTATTTAACTTAATTGCATAGATATATCATTTTTGAACGAGTTAATTACTGTGTTAAAATTTAACACAATATTACAAATATTTTCTTCCCGAGTTGATCAACGGGAACCGGATATTTGCCTGATTATTTATTTATCTGAATTAGATAAATTAATAGAATAGTAAATTTAAGTTCACTAATTCAATATTTTAAAACCATTTACGAATAAAAATGTACTATTTAAATGTTTATTAATTTCTTAATCTCAACTAATATAACAATTGTGTAAAATTTTCTAAAATCAAAAATATCATCTCATTGAATTTTATGAGATAACTTATTTCTAATTTATCATTTTACATTTTGAAAAAATTTAAGATTTAAGAGATTGATGTTTAGTTAATTCGATAAGATCATAACATTTTAGAATTTTATTTTAAAAATGTATATGATTATTTAATTCTACATTTTTATCTTTGTTATTATTACTCTATGCATAGTATAGTTATTGTATTCAAACTATAAAATATATTAAAAGTAATTCAATTGTTTTCAAAAGGTTCTACCTACTACAAAATTGAATATTTTATCATGTAATTTTGTTTTATATTAGTTGATTGTACAATTTTCTTTTTGAACTTAAGGAATTTATCAATTAGGTTCATTTTACAATTAACATTCCTAAAAAATAGTTAGGTAGTAATTTTCTATCATTTATAAAAAGAGCATTTAAAAACATTTATGCAGTATTATATAAATTTATTTCAATCTACAGTTTTTATTATTGATAAACAATCAAATCGCTCTGTATAATTCCTAACTGTGTGAATATTGTCCTTGATTATTAAATAGGCACACAACAAAATAAGGTGGCTAATAATTGAATGGTTCCTATAACGCGGTATATCATATTTAATAATATAAGTGCATAACAGCATTTCCGCTGAGTGTAAGATAATATAATTATATTTCTCATTAAATTCTATTATATATACCTACCTATATGTTAAAACTTAAAATTAATAATTTTGGTAAATTAGTGGGTTTTTTTTTTATGAGGCAGTTCACTGGCTATCTACGTACAGCCAAAATAAAAACATTAAAAAATAATTAATTTTAGCCTATCTAAACTAAAACAGATATACGTAATATTAAATTAATAAAATCCTGTTCATCTTGTAGATCAATAAGATAGTTTTTAATTCCGTATACTGACGAAGAAAAATAAAATAAACATATTCCAAAAAAAGACAAATATTTATATTTCATTTGAAAAACAGTTAACATTTTGTAAAATATTTTTTAATTTAAGATAATTACATACTATATGACCGGATATAAATTGAATTTTGATGTCTCACTATAAATATAAATTACAATTTTTATAAAAAAAACTTCTCCATAGTTATTTAGTTTATTTTCTTCTAAAAGTTGTCAAACCTTTTTGAAATTTATGCCATAACTTTGTAATACTAAAATTAATTTTACTCCAACCGTTGTACATATTCCCTTTTTTAATATTTGTAACTTGATATAAAGTAATTTCAAAGATAAAAAAACTATAAAGAACTTATTTTGATATGTCCAAAATCTTAAATTCTATATAAGAATTGGGTAGCGGACTTGTAATTTATCTTGAATTTATTTGTCGAACATGCTTGTGCAATTAATCATTTTTCAATTTGTTTGATTTTTAATTATTTCATAATTAATATTTTAAAATATATATTGGTATTAATTAAAAAAAAAACAAATTGAAAAATGTTAGTTGTTTGTTATACATATCTAAGGTAAACAACAGTGTCTATAGACGTTTTAATCTGATGGAACTATTTCAAACATTTAACATGGTACAGAAATATTTATCTTACCTAGTTGTTTAATATTAGTATATTAACTTAATTTATGCCAGTAAGAAATAGTAAATAATATTTAGGGGTTTAATAGCTTAAAATTTGAGTTAATCAAAATCATTTTGATAATAAACAGATTCTTTTAAATTTTCTTTTTTCTTTATTGAATTTTGTAATCGAAGGTGTTGTAATATATTATAAAATATTATATTAATCATTTTTGTGCCATAGAATTTAGTTGAGAAAATACATTTTTTTTTTTATTTAAATAAAATTTTAATCTGTTTTATCTTGCTCATCGCTGTTTTGAAATATTAAAAAACATAATTTTTTATTAAAAATATATTTGAAATAATACTTCTTACCCGTCTATAACAGAGCAGTGATTTATTATATTCTGAGTGAAGCGAAGAAACTATGTTTTGTTGGAAAACACTTTTTTACGGTTAGTAAAAATGTTCCAATATTTCATGTAATTTTTTCATAAATTTTGGAATTTATCTGAAGTTTATTTAAAATAAAAAATAATTATCTAGATAAAATTTACCAATAAATAATTAAAAATTAAATGTTTTACCCATTAGAAATTATTATATACCTAACTGTATTGTTTTTCTTTTAGTTAAATATTCAAAATTACTATCTAGTGATTGACATCCACATATTTACAGAATTATTTTAACTGTTAATATTTTTATTTTCCTACTATAATGTTTAACAATAGACAAACAATAAAAAAAAATCTTTTCATCTAGATAAATTCCTCTTATTATCTTATTTTGTGATAATTTAAATATTCTGTATCTAATCAATTATTTACTGTAATTTAGACCCATTTAGTCTATTTGACCGTAATAATATATTGTTATTATTATTATATATCATCTGGTTTTTATATTAATACATATTTTTTAATCATTTTTATTCTTGTTTATTTTCTTATTCCAATTATTGTGAATAATTTTTTTGAAAATGACCATTTTCATATTGTTTATACGGGAGAGGGAGATGCATTTATTCGTGATATATTTGTAAAATTAATGATTTTCAATAAAATGCCATTGAAATTAAATGCTCTATTTGATAGGTGTGTGTGTGTATATTTTATGCTTAGGGTGGTAAATCAGGGACACCTCACACCTATGTAGAAATAATATACTTTGATTATGGACTTTTTAACTCTATTAATGGTTAGAGGTCAGCCAATATAATTTTTTTATTGTGCCGTTTAAATAATGTATTATTATTATTATTTTTTTTTTCATTGCAAAACAAATGTTTTATTTGAAATTTAAATAATATTTTTTTCACTATAGTTACGATTATTTTTGTTTTATAGTTTACGGGGAAGATTTTCAAAAATAGTTCACTGTTTTTATTTCGCGTAACTTTTATATACAATACGTAATTCGTACATGTGAAACGGTACGTGCTGATTTACAACACTATTTACCTACCCATTAAATAATTGAAAAAATGATTCCAGGTGAAAGTATATGTAATCAAATGTACCTACCTGTAGTTGTTGTGTAGCACACCATAATGCAATAACACTTTTCATATACGTACGCCCTCCTTATTATTATAACGATTTAAATTTTTTTTTTTTTTTTTTTTAATTGGCTAAAAATGTAAAACAATTATTTTAGTGTACGTGATAAAATTTAGGATATTTAGATATTTAAGATATAATCATTATTATTATTTATATTGTAACAATTATCGTGTGGTTTTTGCGAAGTCTAGTGTCATATAGTAGCCTTGGCATTATAACATAGTTAAAATATTGTTATATTGTTTTCATTTTATTTTTACTATTTGAAGATTTAAAAAAAAATATTCAAATATTTGAAGTTTTTAAGGTTATATGTACAGATGATATTTTATATAGTTTCTATTATCGTTTGTCTAAAAATAAAAACCTAGTACTTTTTTATATAAATATTTTTATATGTGTATCTTGAATAATTTTCGTTATTATAATTAAATATTTATAATAAAATAAATACATTTATTTTGGGTTGTTAGTCCCTAAATATCAGTTTATAAACCAAATTAATTTGAGAATCGACCATAATTTTTTTTAGTAATATTTTTAATTGAACCTAAATTGTATTTTGTAGTGGGCAATTTACAAAAAAAAAAAATAATAATAATAATCTTATTTTGCAAGTTCTGCTCTGAATCGTAAAACTAAAGCGGTTAATTTTGATTCATAATAAAAAAATTTTTTTTCATATCATGATGAAAAATTAAATATTCATATTCATAAAACTATTTTGTATTCGGAATACTGTGACTAGAATAATACCCGGTCAGGTCTCTAGCTTGTAAAACTAACAAAATGTAACCATTTCTAAATATAAGTTTATTTTTAATATTAATTTATTCTCGTAGCTAGTGGAATAAATTATAATTTGTCTATTGTAATTGTTTCTATTTTAGTTTTCGACAGCAAATTTTTTTTTTTTCCATAAATGTCTACGAATGAATTATTGTCGTTTTACAACTCAACATGTTCTTTCTACGACACTACTTAACCAAAAGTATATATTTGTTAATAATTTACATAAAATTGATAATTTAATTTTAAAAAATACCTTGAAGGTAGTTATTTTTGTATAGGTAGTCGGCACAGTTGTATTTTTTAATCAGTTGCTTTTTACAAAACGTTATATTTATTTTGATAGTCGATTTTACTGATCAAACCATTCACAGCACCGGGCGCGCGTTATAATTCGAAATCAATACAATTATAAAATGCTGTCGAGATTCTTTATCATAAGTGCTAACAATATTGAACAAAATTAAACACTCATTGCCACGCCACTGCATGGCTATGGCGGTTAAACATAAAACTATCTTTTGATTTTTTTTTTCTACACTGCTAAAATACCCATTCGTTATTGGTCCTTCTCATAGACATAATATGATAGATTATTGAAGATATTTTAAATGTCCTGTGGTCTTTCTGAACGCCAGAATCCGATAGGTTACTAATCCGAGGCATAAGGACGCTCCGGCGACACTTTATATCGTTTAAAATAAAATACATATAGGCACGTAATTCGTTAAAAAATATGCGCCCTCGACAAAAATCTGGTTGGAAATTACACATGTATTAGGTATATGGAATAATATTTTTGAAATGTACGATATTTATAACAGTATTTTTCGAGGATTTCACCATGTTCCACTATTGTTGGTAGCACGCGCGTATTGTACACATTTTATCTTCGGACAAAAGATATTAAATAAAACTAGACTATTTTTTTTTATTGTAAACGTACAGATTCGAAAAATGTAAAGCATACACCCGTATAATAAATTATTATCTGATTTTATGATTGACAGTAGGTATTATAAAAATTGCTATTGGTACTTGATTGATATACAATTTTTGGAATAAGATAACAAAATGTGTTATTTGTTTTGTATTCCATATGAATATATTAACATGATTTTAAAGCATAAACTATACAACAAGTGTATTTAGATTTGTCTATAAAATATTCTTTTCGACCTTTTTTAACGTATTACAAAATATCTTTACTATTAATCTTACAATTACTGAATAATGAAATATCATTCGTATCGGTATATAGACATTTATACAATATTACAAGTATCAATCAATTTTTAAGTTATTTTATGTAAATTATTAACATTGTTTTTAGATATACTCGAAAGTAATTGAATAATTATTAAAATTTAAATTTACCGTATTTTTATATCTTGACATAATAAAAACATGAGTTTATTTTCGTTATACTTATTCGGTTACATGGTCGTATGATAATTTTGAAAATTGAAGTAATATCGGTTACTGTTTGTTTGAATTATAATAATAGTTTTCCACGAAAACATATGATACGTAATGTTTATTTTTATGGTTAGAAGTAAGAACTATGAATCCTTTTTTAGATTCTGAACGTAACACCAAGTGTTGTGTTGGTTATACTTTGATGTCTGATGCTTTTTGTATTGTGCATGCCTGTGAACAATTTTTCTACTAGACATCTTCCTCCGACCCGCCAACGCCTGGGGTGGGGTTTTCCGATAACAAATGTTATATTTTCGAATTTTTTATTTCCTTAAATGATACGGGGAAAATAAACGTCGAAGAGGAGACGACGGGAATATTTAGCACGACGTTTAACCGAACTTTGTTGGAACGAATCGGTTTTTCGTCGGCTACGATTACCATTGTTGCGTGCGGATATACAAATTAAATCGCCCCGTATATTATCGTATTTATATAAATATATATATACGTTACCGACTTCCCGCTTATGTAATATGTTTATCTCTAATTTCGTTCAATTGTGAATTGCGAAAGATCGCTATAAGCATCTCGTGTTCATACATAACTAAATATCTTATAAACCGTATGAATAGCTTGTGTTGCTCTGCTATTTTTTTACGTAGTGACGGTATTCGCGCGGGCGCGGGGCGACATTTTCCTTATCGGCACACCCTTCCGCCCTACAAAATCGCATATAGCGGTGTGTTAAATAATACACCCTATAATCTATTTATCGCCAGTCCGATAATTTAACGAATTACGAATCGTTTTTATCGTCGTAAAGCGGGTATTGTCGTATTCGGGGGGGGGGGTTATAATAACCCCTCCCGAAATGTCATCGGTATAAATTTATTTCAAGACGTTGTTTATTTGGTTTAACCAATAATAATAAAAAAAACATAATATCCTATTTGCAACGAGAAAATCAAATGTGTTGTACCCTCCGCCCACGGCTTCCCCAGAAATATTTTCCTGGCTACGGCACCGGCTGTAGGTATATAATAATAATATATTTAACGGCACAAAGGTATCGGGCGGGTTGTTGGATCACTTACTTGGCGTCCCTGGGAATCGTTTGCCAGACCACGACTACGAAATCCCAGTAATTTATCATCAACCATCCTGCGCCCAAAACCGGAACTACGTACAGTATACAATATTTGAGGTTGATGAGCAGAAAGGCCACGGCGGTGACTGCCGACAGCAATACGAACGACACACTATGTTGATTTTCTTTGTTCATAATTGTGACGCGAGCTGTGTTGAGACGGTTGCAATAATAATAATAATATCGAAAATAATATTATCGTTTGTCCCGACGGCGACGGCGGCGACGACGACGACAACGACCGAGAACCTTCTCACTTTCACGTGCGCGCCGCGATGACTGGTGCGCACAACGATCGACTAAATTTTATTTTATTTTATTTTTTCCGTAGTCGTCGTCGTTCGTCGAGCGGCCGGCAGGTGGCTGGCGGATGTGCTCGTTCGGCGCTACTACGACTGGGCCCCGCTATACGCGACGATGATGATAATAATAATAATAATAATAATAAATTAATAATAATTCCAAACGGGGCGATACCTAGTGGCGCGTACTATTATTATTTGATACGAGATTATTATTAAATAGATCGGAGAAGGAAAAAAAGAAAGAAAGAAAGAAGAGAAAAAAGGGGAAATTATAATACGACCGCACAAATTATTATAGTCGCCGAAAAGTTACCCACTAATATCATTTTTTTTTTTTTTTTTTTATAATATCTAGTACATGAGATCGTTTTACAATATTACGACAATAACTACGAGCGTTATGCGTTTTATTTTTTTATACGCTGTAATAATAATAATTAATCGTCCGCGTGTGTGTAAGCGAAACGTTAATCGTTTATAATATATATATATATATATATTATATATAATTGTGTTTAACGAAAATTATCATTTTTAAATAGTCAAATAAATTGATATATATTTATTTATTTATTTATTTTTTTTTAATTGGTCCGCGTATATATTATTGTTAACTAATATTGTTCGTCCAAAGTCTCCGCGTAAAATATATTATTATTTAAAATACAATGATACACGATTAAATAATAAACAAATACTGATTACTTTCTTAAACATACTTGTATAGCGAAATTCGAAATATTTTTTATTTATTTTACTTCAGAGCTATGCTCTTTGTATCCGGATGTAAATTTCTTATTTGTTTCAACAACACAAAATCGATTACAATGTATTTGATTTTGTATTAAATTGCGTATTATTTTATTGCCTAGTCGTACCCGATAACGATTTTTAGATTCTGAGCCTAGCTATAGGAATGTATTGGTTTTATTTATGATGTGTGCTTTTTTCGGTCTGTAAACAACTTTTCTACCAGAAATCTTGTTCCAGTCAAAAAACATCAAGAGAATATTTTTGTAAAATCTTAGATTTAGTTGGTGCATTGTGGAGGACGTTTTTTGAATTTTGCTTGTAGTTTCCTAAATAATGAGGAAAAAACAGGAATATTTACGTAATAATATATTTATGGTTTTCTGTTATTTTCGATGTTGTTTTGCTTTTGAAGTTCAGTTTTTGAAGGAAATCGTAAGAATCATAGAATTTCGTGTATTGTTTTCCGATTTATTTGAATAAAATTGTTTTGACCAAGCGGAAAGCATGAACATTAGATATGATGAGGTTTATAGTTGCACTTGATGGTAAAAAAAAAAAAAACACGTCGAGCTCATGTAATGGTTATTATTATTTTTATCATCGTTTAAGGTCGTCACCCCGTTAAAAAGTCCTATTCTATTATAAACCGTCTCCAGTAATATTTTTATAAATCCTGGCTCGTATATACAGTAAATGGAATACACTTTTCGGGGTTAAGGGTATAAGAGTTTTAAAATTGTTCGCTCCTGTGTTAAAAATAATAATATTGAAACAACGACCCCTTAGCTGCCTTTTGCTTTTAAATATATTATTAAACTATATAATGTTAGGTGAAAATAGTCTCGGTGGAATCAAAAGTCAAAACGTTATTAATGTTTTCGGAAAATATGCGTAATATACTATTGTTGTTACTTTAATATATTACCACGTATAATATACGAAGAATTTCGTTTTTAGTGCAAACTAATAAACTAATTATCTGATAAGTAATAATATAGGTACACCCAAAAATATTACAATAAGTAGATTTCGTTATAGACTTTGTATATGCCTCGAATATGTTCGTCTTTTAAAGGTAAACGGGTTCCTTCCTACTTAATTTTACTAAATTGGTACTCAGTAGTCTTTATAATAATAATTACTAATAATAACATTTATGTTTATGGTTAATATTATTGTAATTTTATTAAATATTTGTTATCTGTATGCATATTCGTACTTATTTATATATATATATTTTTTTTTTCAAAGAGTATGGAACTTTGCACCGCTTTGGAAACTTCGTATTCCGTGAAAAATAAAATATACGTGTTATAGATACATAGTATCTAAATATACGTGTTTTTTACATGTGTGTAAAAAATACGTTAAACACAGAATAATATCAATATTCATTAGAACATAAACACAATAGGTTATATAAGTTCACGATATGTTACTAGTTTGCATACACGATTAATATTCTGTTTAATGTAAATGTTTGGTTATTCGGAAAAAGTTACCTTGAAGTAATAAGAATAACGATTTTTTTCAAATGAATCAAACAATTATTGTCAATTGTTCTTTTTTAATCATTACTTTATATTCGTTAAAATATTAGACTAGCTACATAATAAAATAATAACCGTGGAGATATATTTAACCATGTTTAAATCGTTAAATTGTAATTGTTTATTATTTCTAAAATTATTAACTTTATTTCAATATTTAATTTCCTTATAAAATGAAGGACCATTCCTTGGCCTTCGTTTTAATGTAAAACTATAAAATTATAAAACCTATTAATTTTATTTCTAATTATTTAATACCTATTTGCAGTGGCGGATTTGAGGGGAGGCGACGCAGAGATCGACCTTACCCCTCGAATGAGCTTCAGATTAGCCACTGTCTATATGTTTGTTTAATTAATAATAATAAAGTCGAAACAAAATTAAAAATGGTCTTTGTAAAATTGCATAGTTTAAATAGAATATTAGTAGAATTTTTTTTCAAAACTATTTGCAATATGTTTCGTCGAATTTTTAGTCCTATTCGATTAAATCAAAAACAATTCTGTACCTAGGAATGAGCTCATTATAATTTTTATCGATTCAGCTTATGTTAGTACACATAGATTGTGTGTGATTATAATTTGTAAAGCAATGTCCAAGAGGTTGATTATTTTAAATTATATTTCTACGACTATAATATTCTATATCGTATTATATGTACTACCTATATTAAATTATAGACATAATATATCTATACTATGGCTTTTAGAATTAAATTAGGTTTTATTCCCGTCGCCTTAACGTCATTAATGCAATGTTCAGTTGTATTCGATAAAAACGCGTTTGAAACAAATTCAAAATTTATTAGTTTAGAAAAGTTTTGTTAATTCGAATAAATTAACTAAAATCAAACCTTAACCGTACAATTTAAGTGTACAATATTTAGTACAAGTTATGATGATGTAGGTATCTGGTATAAATATGCGTTTGTGATTACATGAGCATATTATTATGGGAATTTGTAAACTTTTTATACCTATACCTAAACTGTTATTAAATCCTACGGTACGGACTTTATTCTATAATAATTCCTACTAATATGTCTATTCAAATCTGATCTAGGATGTGTCACCTATTTAAATCATTATGATTTTATTGTTTTGCGTATATGCCCGTTAAAATAAAAAATAATAAACCATTTTAACTGTTCTCCTATAGTCTTATTTTCAGCCAAAACAGTTTGATCAAATTCAAGGCCAAAATTTCAAAATATTGTATATTTCCTATATTTTCTTTGGTAAAACCGGTAAGGTAACTATAACAATGTTGTTCCTTAATATTATTTTATTTATTCTTTTCCTGTTCCTAATAAATGATAATAAATGTAATAATTTTGCATAAAAGTTTTTTAAATTTTGTTTTGTTAATTCGAATAAATGAACTAAACGTCATACATTAAACGTGTAACTTAAGTACATAATATTTACTACAAATTATGATCATGCAGGTATAACCACGCGTTTGTGACTACACGAGCATATTATTCTTGTAATTGGTAAACTTTAGGTATCTATACCTAAACTATTAAGTCCTATAGTACAGACAACAATAATATATAATAATTTCATAAAATACGTCTATCCGAATTTGATTTGGGGAGAGGTCCATAATTTATAAAGCATTGTCTTTTTTTTTTTTTTGCATACATTGCTAAGTAAATTAAAATTTTTTAAAAAAAATTAACTATGTTCATATATAATAATATAAATTATTATTTTTAACAAAATAGCCTGTTCAAATTCAAGGCCATACTTTCAAAATACCTTGTATTTCCTCTATTGTTTTAAGTTTAACACGTAATCATTCTGGTAAAACCGGTTTAGAGACTTTTTTATAATGTTCCTTAATATTATTTCATTCATAATTTTTCTGTTTGGAATGTTGGTGGCCACTAAATCATGATAAATGTATTGATTTTGTATACGATTTTTTTAGTCGTAAAGTAGTAATATCTATTTACTTAAAAATAAATTAATTTTGTTTGAAATTATTTGAACTGAGGTGTTAACAATTTCAAAATACAATAATATTATTTTATTTCTTTATATAAATTAAATTATAATGATCGTGCGATATGGCGCAGCGCTATCTACCATCAGTTTTTAAATACAGTGTTGATCTGTCAATTTTATATTTATAGAAACATAATACGTTTCAATTCACAAGATAGATAGATAGATAGATAGATATAAAGATAGATAGATTCATCTATCTATATCTATAAAACACAAAAATTGTTTCTACCTATGTCCGTTAAAGACTTTGAAACCATCCAACCGATGTGGCCGATGTAGAAGGCAATAATGCTAAGATGATTTTTAGACCATTAAAATATTAGACACATGAAGTGGATTTTCGACTTTTCCCATTCAAACATTTTTCCGAATTTTGAAATTTTAAATATTTAAATTTTCATATGAAACCAAAAAATGATAAATAAATAAATATATATGCAACAACTGCGTTACTTACGTCAATTAGAGCAAACACGACTGTTCAGCGAATACCAATTCCTTTGAAATCGATTTTTATTATTGTTAATTGTTCACAACCTCATCAAAGGGTCGCGATACTCGCAAATAAATTAAAAACATAATTTGTGCAATTTGCGCATCAGATTTATTTTATTTTATCCGCATTGGTGTGAAGTTGGTGCATAATACAGACTGTAAACACAAAAACACTCAGCTACCATTTTCATCAGAAAGTTTTAACATTTGTGGTTTTTGCGTCAATCATGTCAAATAATTGAATTAGAAAATATTAAAAACCTCATAAATAGTAAAAAAAAAAAATATTTGTTTTCAAGAAATTTGGTAGTGAAAATAAATAAAGAAAAATTTCTTTTTTTAGCGTAGTAGAACACGCCGGGTATCCGTTATGTTTTATTTTTGATCAAAACAACTTAAATAACTGTATTAAAAATATATGTAGCTTAGTGCTGATTTTTATTGGAGTTTTAAAGGGGGAAATCCACGGGCAACGATTTCCATCGTTGAAATGAATTCATTCGTGCAAGATCAGCTAGTATAATATAACAATAGATTTTTAAGAATTTTTTTAGTAAACCAAACAAATGGTATTCACATACAACCAAAAGATAAGAAGCTAAAAGAACTCGAAATTTAAAATAAATTAAAATATGCCAGAATGGTTTGAAAATTGTACCACATCTAAAAAGTGTTGATATAACATATTTAGGATCCAATGATTTTTATTTTAATTAAAAATACATCCGAAACCGTTAATGCGTAAATACTCTCATTTTTTTCACAATTATTAAGAAAACTATAAAACAAATCAAAAAAATGACATACACAATATTTAATAGCAAAAACCACCCCGGAAGTTCATTAATCGAGTAAAGATATTTAGTAAAAGAGTTGTAAATAAACAGAAAAAAAAAAAAAAGCAAACACTATAGTAAAACATTCTTACATTTATTGCTTTTGTATATTGATCAATAGTTAATGATTGAGATATGTTTATTAAATTAAAATGCATTATTTGATTGTGTATATTGACTGATTAATGTATATATATATATATGTAAGTATAAAGTACAACTATTCAACCTATTGAATGGATTTAACCTAACCTATTGTACGTTAGACATTAAGCGTTATAGAATTTTTCTTATTAATTCAATTTTATTATAACTTGTTTATGTATTTTAGATTCGTAGCGAAGCGAGAAATGTATTGGTTTTACTATGATGTGTACCATTTTATTTTATTTTTAGAATTGTTGTGTTTTAATAAGTAACTTTTCGACCGGACATTGTTCCAATTAAAAACTCGGTGGGTGGTTTCTGGTAGCAAATTTTTCTTGACGGTGCATCGGGTTATTATTTTTTTACAATTTCTTGTAATTTTCTTAATGATTGGGATAAAACGGGAATATTTCGAAAATAGCGGTTACTGTTAGTTTTGATTTTGTTTTTGTTCTAATAATTTAATTAATAGTAATCGTATAGGCCTGAAGATTTCACCGACGACTACTCGTATTAATACTTTCTAGACGTGGTCTAATTATCAAAATATTCTGACATATTTTGAGTTATTAATAGCTATTTACAATGTTCAAGTTTCTTTGTATTAATTTGGTTTTATGTACGTACATTTGTATTGGCCCAGCAAAAATGCCTAAAAATTAAACACAAAATTAGATCCCTTTTTAGTTGTACATAGTGGTTAAAAAACAAAATATATATGAAAATACACAATAAATATTAGCAGTTCAGATTAACTCATTCTCATTGTAAGATTTGTACTTACGGTTAGTTTCTGAATAGCATTTTACTAAACATGCCAAAGAAATCTAACTTCTAAAGTTACATTGTTTATACAAAATATTGTAATAAACTTACATTGTTCTAATGATTTAAATAATTTAATGTTTATAGGAAAAATATGGAAGAACAAAATAAGTCTCACAAGACTTTAGAAGTTGTTTGGACAAGAAAGAACAATATGTGTAATTCAAAATATATACCGCCAAAGATGAAAGAGATAAACATTGATGATAGTTGTAAAAAAAAAAAAATGCTATCAAACTCAAAATGTTATTTACAAGATTTGAAAATGAATGAAAATAATATAGAACGTGCACATAAACGTGTGAAAAAATGTTTATTTCAAGGAAATAAAAACATTGATTGCAATGATGAAACAAATTTAAATAAAATCTCTGATCGTTTGTCTGAAGTGCCTCAAATATCTTGTACAATATCCCCTGAAATCATATTAAAGAGAAAAGAACAGACACCTCATGATTGTGTAACAAATTTAAATAGAAGTCCTAAAAGTTTATCTGAAGTGTCCCAAATATCTTGTACAATATCTCCTGAAATCATACCAAACAGACATAGATTAAGAAGAAAAAAACAGAAACTTCATGATTATGGAACAAATTTAAATAAAAGCTCTGATCGTTTATCTAAAGTACCTCAAATATCTTGTACAATATCCCCTGAAATCATATTAAAGAGAAAAAAACAGACACTTCATGATTGTGTAACAAATTTAAATGGAAGTCCTAAAAGTTTATCTGAAGTGTCCCAAATATCTTGTACAATATCTCCTGAAATCATACCAAACAGACATAGATTAAGAAGAAAAAAACAAAAACTTCATGATTATGTAACAATTTTAAATAAAAGTCCTGATCGTTTATCTGAAATGTCTCAAGTACTTTGCTCAATGTCTCCTCAGGTCATATCAGATCAAGAAAAATTAATAAAGAAACAAGAAAATAACTTTATGTTAAGTAATGTTGACAAATTAAATGCATCTAGTTTTGATAAAAGTAAAGTAGACATAAAACATACAATTAAACGTGTGACATGGGATTTATTTGAAGAAAACCAAAACAAACTTGATTGTGATTTTGTAACTAATTTAAAAGAGAGTTCTGATAGTTTATCGGAAGTGTCTCTAATACCTTGTACTATATCTCCTGAAATCATATCAAACCAAAAAAAATTAAAGAGAAAACAAAACGATTTAATTGAGTTAAAAAATGTTGACAAATCGAATATGTCTAATAAGTGTGATAAAATATTCACAGACTCTAAATGCTTAATGCATAAACCAAAAGAATTAAACGGAGAATCTGAAAATGTATATATTTATTTAAGTGAAGAACAGTCAAAATTAAGCCCAGTAAACTTAGAATCATCTAAAGTAATTTATCCATTCAATAAAGAAGAATTAAAAAATAACAAACTTAATAGTAATACAAATTCTAAAACAATAGATTATATCAAGGGAAGTCATGCAGATGAATTTAATATGGCTGGTAATAATAATAATGTAATTAAATTACAAAATAATAAATTTAAACAAATTACAGATATATCAAAATCTAACAATAATGAAATTTGCAGTGAAATTAATTTTGATTTATTAGATATAATTGAGTCCTCTGTGAATACATTTAAACTAAAAAGAAGTAGGATGAAACCTAAAAAAACCCCAATTGAATTTAAAGAAAAACAAAATAGAAGTTTAATAAACATGTTTAATATGGAAGATAATGTTCATGAAGTTCCACCACTTTTATATTCTAAAGAATCGGTCACAGAGACAATTAGAGAAAATTTAAAAACGTTTGAACCAGATAAAACAGAGCATTGGAATAAAGATAGAAGTATTTCATTAAGACATCCATCTGAAATAACTATAATCCCTGCCACTCCTGAACATGATGCACTTGAAGGTGTATCTGCAATTGAATATTCTCCCGAGACCCATAGAAGTTCATATATTCCGTTGATTGAAGTTGTTCAGTCGCCAAAAACACCACATAACAACAATTTTCATTTACTCATACAATCTGATCAATCTCCGTCAAATATGAACACTACTGTGCCAGCCGGTTTTTTTGAAACAACAACTTCTCCGTCACAGTCCTTCAGAAAATCTAAACTACCATTTAATGTGAGAAATGAAATAAAACTATTTAACGTACACAATTGGAATTCATTGTAATTATTTTTAATTTGTAGATTGATTCTATAGAATCACCTAGTAATGTTATTGAAGATGAGAATTGTGTCTCATCAGAAATATGTAGGAAGAAATCATATAATAGTCCATCACCTAATCATTATGATTCTGCAAAAAAACGTAAAAAATATTGGCAAGTACATTTTTTCTAAATCCTACCTCTAAGAATTTTTATTTATAATAATATTAATTTTAACCATATGTACATAATTAATATTAATAAATAAATTTTATAGGTATTATTATTATTTGTAGAAAACAAATTTAATACAAAATAAATTTAAATGTATATTCTTATAATTATACTGAAATTTCAGGAATAATTCTTATCAAATTTGTATTTTCCTTTTACAAGTAATATATATATATTTTTTTATTCTAGCTGATTTTAACTAATACTTTACATTGTATATTTATACAACTATTATTAGAAATATTAAATTTGACAAATTAAAATTTGTATTTTTTATTTAATGTCACTTTTATATTGTTGTTTATTCTATTTAAATATAAAATCATAATGATTATAATGATAGTTAATCATCATTAACTATGATTTTATGGTATAAAATTAATTTATAATTAAGTAATTTGTATGTCTAAAAAATATTCTAACATTAATACAAATATTTATAATACATTTGTTTTAACAGTAAGAATGGGTTGAGAGGAAAATTTAAAGAACTTATTAACCGTAAAAAATCAGAAGCTTGTATTCGTGAATATGAGAAAAACTTATCCAAAAATCATCACTCAAAACCAGGTGAAACTGCAGTGCTTAAAGTTATTGAAGCATGGAAGGAATTTAGAACATATGTTTTACTTTGTTACTATATGAAATCAGGTAAAGGATTTATAAAATAAAAATAACAAAATTGAAAATATTAATTTATTATGTATGATATGTTGCAGAATCAGAAATTCAAAAAGTTTTAGTGACTTTAGATTACTGTCCTAAAAATGCTACTAAAAATAGTATAATACGTATTCATTCTCCATGGTTGACTATTGAGTCTAAAATTACTGAAATAGTATTGTTTGTTGGTGTCATTCATGCCGAGGTAATTGAGCTCTGTGGATCCAATAAGCCTCTTGAACCCATAGGTTTAGATTTATTCACAAATAATATAAAGGGGTTAAGTACAACTATATTTCAAAGTGAAGTTCTATGGAAATGTGATTGTTCGAAAGGTACCTTATAATATTACTATTTTATTTTATATCAATTTTGTTTATTTATATCTAATAGTCTAATGCAAAAAAAAAAAAAAGGTTAGGTTTTGATATGTGTGATTTTTTTTCTTCTTATAAATCAAACTAATAGGGATTTTTTTTGTAATAATTATATTAAAATTTACAATTTTTGTGGATAATTTGCATTTGCAAATAAATGATGATTATTCTATGTAAAAACAAACTAATCAGTAAACATATCAAATCAAACAGTGTTACATTTCACTTACTGTCATGGCGCAAAACCCATGCACAAATACAATATGCTACTATTAATTAACGGTTTGTCAGAAGCATTTATCGATTTTGAAGGGAGAAAAAAGAGTTACTACCAAAAAACAACTTTATGAAATAATGTATAATAATAACTTATTTGTCTTTAACAGTATCAATATTGTGTTAATTTCCAAACTATTTGAAATTATCTAATTCTTTATGAAAACAATTAATTTTTTATCTACAACTCTATGTACCTATCCTAATAACCTACAGGATATAAGTTCAATGTATTATATTAATAGACAATGTTATTTTGTTTATAATATAAAATCTTCTTGTCTGCACACTTGATCTTTTAAAATGTAGACAAAATTCTGATGTGTTTAATTTTCAATAAAATTCTTTGAACATTAATTTGTAGTTCATACACACTCTACGATAAGAGTGATTTAGTTTAATTATTTAATTTATTTTTTTTATTTTTTAGATACTCCTTGTCAATGTTTGGGAGAATTGAGTGTTTACAATTATCTGCAATATATGATTTCTCATTAAGACAAGTACCAATATGTTTATACAAGGTGTAAAGTTTAAAAATGTATTTTCGTTTACTTATAGATAACTGAAATGTAATATATTTTATAGTATAACTAAAAGATTATTTATGATTATCATTTTGTATTATAATTTTTTTTTTTCTTAGTGTTATTTTTATCTATTATGTTTGTAAATGTTTTATGTTTTTTTTTTTTTGAATATATGTTTTAAATTAAGGTGCATTTTTATAAAACAATAATACTGATTATTTTAGGTTTCCCATTTGAATTTTAGATTATATTATGAATCTAAAATATAAAAAGATATATTTATTTAATGATATAATTTATTAGTGATAATAATATTAAATGTTTTTTTATACGCAACACCACTTACACTTGTACTGTATTTTTACCTATATATTTTGCCGTGATCTGCTCTAATGCCACTGATATCTAAATAAAATATTTTATATTTACTCAATAATTTTATCAAACAATTTCTTTTTTTTTATTTCTATAAACTATTTATAACGCAATAATTACTATTACTCAAGTGAAATCTGATAAAATATACAGTTCTCAAAACAATATTGTATGTATTTTTTTAGCAAAAGGTCAACATTTAAAAAATAAGAAACAATCAGTGCAATATCAATCTATCATGTTTAATTTCACAATAAATATTAAATCATAAAATTGCATTCAATATATTGTTTACTTATTTATCGGAATATTTATTTTGATTGTATTACTTTGTTATATTCAAATTTTTGAGTTAAACTAAAAATTGATTATACTCGATTTAGTTTTGTAGTAGATTTTGTTCATATGTGTAATATTATGCATTTGACATTTTTGTTTTTATATTTGGTTCTTATTCTTTAAATAACCTATTGATAAAATAATAAAATCTATAGGTTATTAGGAGTATAATATATTAATTTAAAAACTTTTATTCTGTATAATAGCATAATACTTAATATGTAAACAGATAAAATAATAATAAAACTGTGACAGGTAATACATTTTTAGACATAACAAAATAAAGTAATTTAAGTTTTTCTAAATTCCATTGAAAATCACGCATATTATTAAAGTGGTTACTACTCTAATAAAAATATTTTTTTAACTTTGACTACTAATAACTGTTTCACAGTATCTAAACGCGTGTTTACAAAGATAAGATATCAGATTTTAATAATTAGGTAAGTAAGTAAAGAGTAAAATCACCAAACATAAAAATTGATAACTTTATGTTCAGTATTAGCATTTACATTTGGTTTAATTAAAAGATAATTATTTTAGTTTTAATTTAATGAAATTAATAAAAAAAAAAAAAAAAAGGTTCCAAAGGTTTTATAGTATTTATTCGTCCACCATGGATTCAATTGGTTGTAATTTTAACTTTGTACTAACATATTTATAAACTTAATGTTATTTTAACAAATTAATAAATTTAGATATTACTATGATTTCAATTTACTTATTTAAATACTATTTGGTGTAACTAGTTATTGTCCATGTTATATACCTGCCTACAGTAAGGCAATACCTATATTTTGAGACGAGAATCAAAATAAAATAACACAACTTTATGACACCAATTACCGAACAAAAAAAAATATTTTACATAATAATATAGAACGTCGAATAAAGTTCATGGTAAATAGGTACCTACTCACAACTTTTAAGTTTTCAAACTTTGAAAGCAAAACAAGTCGATATTTATATCAAACATAAATAAGAACCCACAATGTATATTGTTTAATGTGCACGGTCCATTTACAGTTTAAATATGTGTATGTATTTCGTTCCCTACATGGGATCCTTGGGATCTAATGCGGTCCTTTAACATTTGATTTGAAATTAACAAAAAATATTACTTGTTTTGCTCGTTCGATTTGTAACGACCAATTAATAATTGGAGAAATTAAATTGGGTATAGGGTTCACCGGCGTCATCGGTTTTGATCCTATTCGCGTGAAAACTATCTTGACGTTAATGTCACGTAATGCTTGGACGGCCGAATGTCTCATACGACACGATAACAATTACTCTATTACTTCTTTATTAATTTATACTATAATACGCGATTACGAGACCGGGTCGTAGAAAAGCAAAAGCGCGCGCACCGTACGGCAGACGGCGAACAACTGAGTTGCGATATTTAAAATTTAATTTTCGCGACCCGTTACGTAATACGCGGTGACAACAGCTATTGGTCATAATTAGACCAATCGGATAGTCGTCCGGTATGCACGATATACGTATTATTGGTATTACCGCGGTATATACCGTCCTCGAATCTTGGTATACCGCGGTATCGTGTTTTGTAAAATACCGCAATTTTTACGATTTTTATCAAAATTTAATCGCTCATCGAAAACATTATATAAAAATATATATATATATATATTAAAATGCGCACTAATTTGTTTAAAATACACTCTATTCCGTCTACTTATGACGACAACCTCGTGTCAAATTTCCATACGTTTTCTGCACGGCCAAAACCAATTTTATCCACCTAAAACCGAATAAAAACTAAAAATACTCGTAAATATTAAATACCTCTAAATATCTCCAAAATATCGAATATAATGAAACCATGAAATGTTCCCATTTTTCCTAAGTTTTTTCTAATTGTTATGGGAACTACAACGGAAAAAAAAAAAAAAAAAGATTGAAAATGATTTGAAAATCAGAGCAGGATGTGTGGTAGAAAAGTTCTTTACAAACGATAAAAAAAAAAAACCACACATCATAGTAAAACCAATACGTTCTTTGCTTCGCTCAGAATCTATAATATGAATAAATGAGTTTAATATCGTTTTACTTATTCGTTTATGATTATTTCGAATATTTAAGTAATATCGATTACTATTGGTTTGAATTGTAATAATTTACATAAATACATAAGCAATCGTAAAATATCGGTGATTGTTTCCTTTATTGTAAAAAAAAAGTTAATACTTTCCCGAAACAATGATTGTCTTATAGTTATAGACGATCAGCCCGTATGATAAATAAGATAAATAATAATAATAATTTTCATTCTTCCTCTGACAATTGTTAAATAATAATAATCAATGATAAAAATTCGGAATGATAATAAAGTCGAAAATAAACGATAAAGTATAGGTGCGTAGAGTGAGTAAAATTGCTCTACGTGTGGCCGGTTTCTTAAGTACGGGGCGATGATCAGATCAATTACTACGGGCAAAGTCTGTTACGGAAATGATTTTTACGACATTATTAAAATGGGAACAACTTGTGCGGGGTCCGAGCTGTTTTTATTTCGGCGTTATTCAAATTCTCCTATCACCAAATCCCGCCGGGACATACTTAATGCAAAATACAGAGGTGGGGGGAGGTCATTTTAATATAAGTTGCCTATATGTATTTAAGTGAAAAATATACGATTAGAAAATCATCGAATAAAATCAGAGGCTGGTCTGGAAATGGGAATTGTTTAGATGGCCTGAATCATATTGTGACCCGGTAGCCTGATGATTTAATGGACTTGGTATAATCTGTGTATCAATTTATATTATTTTTTATATATTTATATAAAACAAGCTGTCCCGCCCGGCGTTTTCCGTGCCAATGTTTTTGACCATTTTTGAAAATGAATAACTGAGTTTATATTATGCCAATAACCATTTTTACGATGTACTCGTGGATGTATTATTTAAAAAGAAAAAATCGCGACAATCGGATGAGTGGGTCCCGAAATCATGGGCATCAAAGATTCTCATTTTCACATATATATATATATATATATATTTAGATAGAAGCCTCTTTTTTATATGTACGTGCATGGTAACCAAAGTTTTACGCTAAATCGGTAATCATCCTTCACTAAATATACAAACAAAAGTAGTGATCAAGCTACATTTAGTTTAAACTCTCGAAATGAAATGAAGCAATTTCAATCCGGTCGATACATAATGTAGACCACACAATCTGGCAAAAAAATCCAACGAAGAACACGAGGAACCACCGTCGAAGGTTTTCCCGGAGTAAACAAAAAGTATGCCCTTGGCAAGGTATATGTAGTTCATTCGAATAACAGTGAATGTTTTTACTCAAAAATGTTGCTCCACGTGATCAAAGGTTCGATGTCATTTGCAAGGAATCGAGGGATTGACATTTTTAAAAATCTGTCTGCACGGTCCTTACCTGATACTTGCCTGATTCTGGCTTTGGAGCTGGGGAAACGGACTTGAAAACTAAAATATCAATGATACCAGCCAATCTCTGATTCCAGTTTAGACAGCTCCAACTTCCCGTAAAATTATGGTTTACAGTGACCATAAATAAGGCACAGTGCCAAACATTAAATGTTTCGGGTTTTAGACATAAACGTCCAATGTTTTCCCATGGTCAATTGTAGCTCTGTCACGTTTTTCATGCAAACAAAATTAATACATTCTGGTTCCAGAAATATTTAATACGTAACGCCAATTGAAACTCAAAATTTAAAAATTTAGTTTAAAATTTAAAAGTAATTTGGAATTAAAAAAAAAAAAAAAAAAAACACTCACATCATAATAAAACCAATACATTCCACACTTCGTTCTGAATTTTAAAAAGATTTTTGTTTAATAATGTGCGCAGGCAAACCCATACGGGAAAGCTAGACAATTCTGGATAGCCAACAAACTTGAGACTTGACCCGAGTATGACCGGGTGATGGCAGCTAGTATAAAATATAAATGTGTTTACGACTGTAGTCTAATTTTAACAATTGGAATTAATTTCAGTAATGTTTTAAAAAAACTGTTGGGAATCTAGGAGAAAGCCGGCGGTCGAGTCATGTGCAGCGAGAAAAACGATTTTCGGTGGTATCTATTTTATTAGGATATAAAAAATCGAGCGGACTGGATAAAATCCAATTCCCCTGCCTGTATTTGGTTCCCACTCAGCCCCTGATTAAAATCACACCCGGGAAATATTTAAAAGTAGACACGGGTATTAAAATTGGAGTTTATAAGTTTTATGTCGAGGGCCTCAACTCCGATTCGTAACTATAATTATACACCTGTTATTGGCACGTGACAAAAGTGCTCTGTTCCTATAATATTATCTTAGTATTATTTATTATTTGATTTATTTTTATGATGTTGTTGTTTAAATTCAAATGTCTTACTGCACGGACGTATCTTTTTTTTTTTTTTAATAGCGTCTTGTTTAAAGAAACCGTTTTCGTAAAAAATCTCGAATTATAAATTAAAAAGAATCCTGCAGCTAAATGGAAATCCGAAAATGATCACCGGAATACACCACGAAACATAGATAGTGAACAAATTTCAAATTTGTGGAAAATTAGTAGACAAATGGTAAACGTTTTACCCAGATCAGTGGCGCATTTAAGGGGAAGGGGGTGACGAAAGGGGAATACACTCCTCCGAGTTTTTTTTTTTTTGTTATCTGTATATATAAAAAGACTTGTCCTGGGTGATTCATCATCGCTTAGCCGGAACTGCTGAAGCTATGGATATGAAATTTTCAGTAAATGTACTTATTACTATGTATAGGCACACTAAGAAAGGATTTTTCGAAATTCGCATTTTAAAGAGTTAGTTATACCTAGGGGTACAAGGGCTGATGAAGTAAAGTCATGTCTAAAAGCTTCGTATTTGTGGCCACATATCCAGAAAGTTGCACTTCATAAAAATATGATGGTTCATGTGAAAGGTGACACATCTGCTGGGATTTTCACTGAGATGTTACTTAAAATAAGAGACGGAAATTTCTCTTCATTGGAAGGTGAGATTACTATTCCCTCAAATTTGTGTACAGTTGTTAGCTCTTTATCAGAACTAACTTCCAGAATTTACCCAGATATAATAAATATCAAGATGAAACCCATCGAATGGTTGTGCGAGCGAGCCATCTTAACTCCAAAGAATGACAAGGCAACCGAAATCAATGAAATTCTACTAAAGGCATTTAATGAAAAAGCTGTTGAATATAAATCTTTTGATTCGGTAATCCAATCAGATGATGCTGTCCATTACCCTATAGAATTTCTTAATACTCTGAATCTTTCTGGTATTCCATCACATAAACTTATCCTTAAAATTGGAGCACCTATAATGTTACTAAGAAATCTTAACCCACCTAAATTGTGTAATGGAACTAGATTGCAAGTTAAAGCTCTGCACAAAAATGTAATAGAAGCTATAGTTATCACTGGGTGTGCTAGAGGAGATATAGTTTTAATCCCGAGAATAACGTTAATTCCAACTGATTATCCCTTTGAGTTTAAAAGAATACAATTCCCACTCAAAGTTTGCTTTGCTATGACTATTAATAAGTCTCAAGGACAATCATTGAGCATGGCAGGGATTGACTTGAGAGAAGAATGTTTTTCACATGGACAGTTCTATGTCGCGTGTTCTAGAGTTAGCTCTACCAGTAGTTTAGTTATTTTAGCCCCAAAAGGCAGTACCAAAAATACTGTTTATAAAAAGGTATTGAGATGAACAAAATATGTCAATATAAATATTGGTGGGTTTTTATAACACCATAATGTATTATTACAGAAAGTTATAATTTTTTGGGTATATTTTATTTCAACATTTTGTCGATTAGAATTGTATCTTACAATTTGTCTTCAAAATATTAAAATAATTTTTTGCTGACTTCTGATTGTTACAATACATGGGCAACCTAGGATAAACTAAAAGCAGCCTGTAATAAATATAAAAACTGATAAAATAAAAGTTATAGTAGGTTACACAAATAAACTGTACACGGGCGAAGCCGGGTTAGTATATATATACATACAAAGATGTAAAGTTAATAATAATAAATAGATATAACAAGATTAATATAATTAATTTTTTTTTGATAAGTTATTATTCGTAATTTCCCCGTGTTACCGTCACATTGTAAGTGTAGTGTATGTATTTTGTACACAGTCGTTGTTATATTATAATACAATTTGTTTCGCTCGTTGAATAATTATGTTAGGTCGTTTTCCTATCTTTTGTTTTAAAAAACCAGGTCGGTCGGACCCACAGTAATGAATTTGCTATGTATACATTTGTGTCACTCACCCGGGTCAGTGACGTAACCAGGAAAATATTTCGGGGGGGGGGGGTTAAATTTGAAATTCTCACTCCTAATAGGATATCATCATTGTTGGTTAAATGAAATAAACACAATCTTATAAAAACTGTATATGGAATACATTTCGGGAGGGGTAATAACCCTGCCCCCCCTGGATACGCCACTGACACGGATAATCTAGGGCTATATATATATATATATATATATATATATAAAAAAACCGTGCCCCGGGACTATTGTTGGGTTTAAGCTGGTCCTGCCACACATCCCCCTCCCGGGAGTATACCTATATATATATATATATATATATATATAATAAATCAGTTGACAACTATTTAGAAAGAAAAAAAATAATGTTTATTTTTGTTATTTTTTATACTCGTTTTACCCTCCTATCAAATAAATATTCCGAATATAATGACGTGTAAAAGATGCACGTAATTTTTGCATTTGTGCATTTATCGCGGTAATATTACGCGCGAGCGCGCACGTGCTTATGTAAATCTGAATGAACGGTGTTCAATAAAAAAAAAAAAAATAAAAAAAATAAAAAAAAAATAAAATAAAAAAACACTATTTATATTATAATAATATATACGTACAACAGGCGGCGGGCGATGATAATAATATTAATAATTGTACTCGAGTTATATTGCGTGTATGTGTGTCGCGTAACGATTAAAATTGTTATGGCTGAAAAAAAAAAAAAAGATACGTTTTTTATTCGGCGGCGACTCGGAGCCCGGGTGTGATAACGACGTGATGAAGAATTTATAGGGGGTGGGAGGAGTGGGGGAAACCTAAAATCCCAGGAAAAAATTTTTATTATTATTATATACGAGGAAGAAAAAAAGGAACAAAATTGAAGTAAAAATAAAAATAATAAATAAATAAATAACCGGGCCGGATTATTATTATTACCGGAGAGTATAATATTATTATTAATACTTGTGCCCCAGCGTCGCCGTCGTCGTCGTCGTCGTCGTCGTCCGAGAGAGAACGCGGCGTCGGACGTCATAATGATAATGATAATAATAATAATAATAATAATAATAATAATAATAATAATAATAATAACAATAATAATCTAATCGCGTCGTCGTCGTCGGCGTCGGCGGCGGCGAAGAGCGGGTGGGGGGCACCGAATCGCGGCGGGAGGGGAGAACGCCGCTGCGCATAGGAGCAGTGGCGGGTCGAGCCACGGAGGTGGAAGAGAGAAAGAAGGAGGCGGCGATTCAATCGGCGCGTATGCCAACGCGGTCGCGCCGTACTACTACTACTTACTCTACTACAATTACTACTATACTACTACTAATACTACCATACTACTAATACTACTTACTACTACTACTACTACTACTACTACTACTACTACTACTACTACTACTACTACACCGTCGCGCGGTGCATGCAACTGGTACCGAAACTGCGCCGGGGTAGTCGCACGCTAAACACGCGTCCGGTAGGTGCGAACGCGCTCTCAGTACAGTCGTCGGCCGAATTTATTTTTTATTCGTTTCGTTTTTAATAATACATAATAATAATAATAATAATAATAATAATATTATTTTTATTATTGTTATAATTTTTTTTTTTTTTATAAACGTAATAATATTATACGCGTATATTATATTATATTATTGTTATAATATTATTATTTCGTGCGTCGCATGTTCCCCGAATACGAGGTATTTTTCGAGCGTTCTTTTTTTTTTTTTTTTTTTTTTTACTACCCCCGTCAAATTTCGACGGTCGTCATTTAATATAATAATACGCATTTTTCATTTCATTCTATTTCTTCAAAACAGTGGTGTTTTATTCTCGGATCCGTCCGATCATTAATAAACTATAATATTATATCGTTTGACAAACGCGTGTAAACTACGATTTGTATTATTATTATATATATATATATATAAAGTTTTACACATCGTCAACATCGTCATCATTCGCGCGATGAACACGATAATCACGTCGCCGTCCGTCGTCTTCCGTCACTCGACCGCCACAAACGCTACGTTCTTCCGGTGACACCGGAGGCCCGCCAAAATCGCCAAGTACCCGTCCGCCCAACGATTTTCACCGGTAAGTGTTGCGCACTCGGGGCGCACCGTCGATTCGTCCTCCGAACGCCGGTATATTACGCGTACCGGCTACACCCGTAACACACGCGCGCACAGTACGCACTAAACGCTCCCCCGGCGGGACATGAACTCACCGCAAATGTACGACACGGCCCCGCAGCCGCACGCCCACCAGCCGCACCACCAGCAGCTCAGCCAACAGGAACTAGCGATGGCCGCCAAAAAGGCGCAGCTCGGGCAGCTCAAGAACAGGTACGACATATCGGAACTGTCCACGCCCGAGATATCGCTTGACCTACAGAACCTCATCGACGACAGCCAGTTCAGCGAAGGGCTGTTTACGGAGATCCTGCAACAGGGCCAGGTAAAGATGCCCAACGGCACCGGCGGTGGTGGCGGCGGCGGCGGCGGCAACGGCAACGGCGGCCGGAACGGCGTGTCCCAGAACGGTTTCAATTCGCGCACCACGCTGGCGTACATGCCGCAGCCCGTGCACTACGAGAGTTCGCCCGCTACCGGTGGCGGTCCTATCAAAGAGGAACCGCCAGAGTCGGTCGAGTTCCGGAACCAGCAACAGCAACAGCAACAGCAGCAGCAACAGCAGTACCTTAGCAACGGCCAAGGAGGCGCGTTTCAGACGTCGCCCGTGTCCAGTGTCGGCGGCGGCGGCCCTCACCTCAAGTCGGCCCACCACAACCACCACCGGAAGTCGAGTTCCGGCAGCAACAAGTCGGTGGACAAAAACACCGACGAGTACAAGAGGAGACGGGAACGGAACAACATAGCCGTGCGCAAAAGCCGGGAAAAGGCCAAGATCCGCAGCCGGGAGACCGAGGAAAAGGTCAAGCTGTTGGTCAAAGAAAACGAACGGTTGCAGAAGAGGATAGAGCTGCTCAGCGAAGAACTCAACGTACTCAGGTCGCTGTTCACCAACGTGGGCGTTCTGCCCGAGCACCTGCACCGGGAGCTCAACAAACATTTCGACGCGTATCCGCACTTGCAGTAGTGAGAGCCAACCGCGCATGGTAAATATCATTATAAATTTATATATTGTGTTATACCGTAATACTATCCATACACCGTTGGTGTTTTAAATTTTGGGGGAGCTAACATAATAATATTAATACGTCGACGTACCCAACGGGGCGCCCCCTCCCTTTTAATCGATTGTCGTGTTCGACATATCGAACGACATTTGTAAACACGGTAAAGACGAAAAGACGACAAAAAAAAAAAAAAAAAAGAAAAAAAAACAACGTGACTCTCGTTATAAATAACACAATCACTCGACTGATTTTCACGGTTATAGGCGCGGGCGCGCGCAACGATTGCGTGTTCGTTTCCTGCATCTCACGCCTCCGCGGAGCCGCCGGTGTCGTCTCAAAAACACGGGCGCAATTATCTCGAGAGGGCGAGGGAGGGCCAGTAGCCGAATCTATAATACTAACGATGTTTATTAGCAATAAAAAAAAAAAAGCCTAGGACGGGGTACCAAATTTTCCGACGATAACCAGTCGACCGGTTATTATTATAGCGACAGTAATAGTGTGTGTGTGTGGGGGGGGAGGTGATCGTTTGGATTTAATTTTCACGAAAAAATCTACAGAAAAAAATAAAACAAATCACATGCTATAATAATATCAATATACGGGCCACACGCTCCCACACACTCGCACGCATCCACGCGTTATCAGTAGAAAAAAAAAAAAGAAAAAAAAACGAGTGAATACAATATGCTCGCGTATCATCGGTCCAATAACGACGAGTTACGTCAAGATCCGCCTTGACCTATAACTCTGGCCGTAAACTAAAAACCAAATAATAATTATATTTTAATAAAACAAATAGCGAGCCTATATACACCGTGCAAATTGTATATACCGCATGTCGTATACCTTCGGTAAATATTCGTTTATTTTATATGTCGTATTCGCGTAAATTATTGGGAAATAATACATTTATATATATATATATATATATATATACCAGCGAACACTTAGAATAAATATTATTGTACCTAATTGAATATTATTATTACGAGACAAAACGGGAAATGTTTGGCGGCGGTGTGCGTGGGGTTACGAACGGATTGGCGCCGCGGCGTGACCGCGCGGTATGCGGCGGATAATAATAACCGGGCGGTCGCGCGGAAAAACGTCCGTTCGTTCGCCGTACGCCGAAATTCCAGGGGGCGCGCGTATTTACGGTATTGACCACACCGCACCCGGCACCCGGTCGCTTGTGTTACGCTTTAGCCCCCCTCCCCCCGCCCCCTTGAAATTTGAAGTTGAGTGTGTTTTGTCGATAACGTTATCAAGCCGGTTGCTGGTGTCTAGTCCGTCCGACGACGATTACGAATTTTTTATTTTAAAATCGCGCGACGACGTGTTCTATAAAATATATATATTTTATTGGTGCCGATTTTGATCCGCCGAAACCGTCTTCGTAATATACGTATACCATTAAAAACAAAAATCGATATACTCTAATTTCCACGCGGTACAATTAAACCCAATGTTGTCAATCGATTTAGATGGGGAGGGGAAGTTAACTTAAGCCTAAGGGTGGGCGGAGGGGGTAGGTTAGGTTAGGAATCTAACCTAACAGACCGGGTACGAAATCCCGTGTGCCGACGGATTGTAACGACAATCAAATCAAAATTATATCCGATACGAGAATAATCTCCGTGCGGTTTTAGATTGACAACAGTATTACGACACCGACTTCCTCGGAACACTGTCGAGGTTTGCACCGGCAGTTAAGTTCCCCTCGTAAGATTTATCTATACCTCCTAACCTAGCCGACTATTCGTCGACCGACGAGCGTAAACAATTGGATATAGATTTTAAGTTTACACTTGGCAGGCGGAAATGGACGAGATTTAGCAATCGTAGCGTAGCGGTACCGAGAGCAACTACGTATGCAAAATACGCTCCCGGGCGGGTACACCAATGGCCGGCGGCGGCGGCGTTCGCCTACAACCGTTCCCCCGACAATATTGCGTCGACCTTTGACCGTTGCCGTCGTCGTGTGTTTTTTATCGCACGTACAATAATATTTATTGTTTGTTGAAAAAAATAAAAAAACAAAATAAAAATAATCAAGTGCTTGAAATCGGGTCAAACGCAGGGGGGGGACCATTTTTCGGACATTTTTATAAACCGTACCGTAGAATCTGGAAATTTTCTTTTTTAATACATTTTTTAAAAATACGCAAGATACGGACCGGCGATTTTCAGTAGTATTTAGTATACGACGATAGAACGCGATCATATTCAATCGCTTCGGACATGGAATTTAAGACGATAATTACGATGGGAACTACTATTGTCTTTCGGGACATTTTTACCGAACAAATTAATTCCCTAAAGTAACTGTTTGTATTACCATGGTTTTGTCCTAAAATCTCTTCGGCGCGAATATATATTTATTTGCAATCAAAAAAAAATCAAAGCGAACGCGTTTTATAAACCTTGGTCATGACCGCGGTGGTCCTATTAATAACAGGTTCTATCCAGTGGCGTACGCAAGAACTTTCAATGTGAGGAGGCGATTTGGTGAGTAATAATCACGAACAAACCTCTACGATTTCACCTTCTACGCCTGGCCCGACAATATGAATTTAAAAGCCGGATCCAACAAAAAGTCCGAATTTTATTCAATTAAATAAGCTTTTCCTTGAAATTCAACAGTGATATAAGACATATTAAATTAAACAAGTAATTTATACTTGGTAAATATTTTTAAGCCAATTAGCCGAGTGATACATCCCGGATAAAACCCTGTTCGCCAAAAACGAATGCCTACTATTCCTACTGTGAATATCATCTAAAAATTAACATTCCGAAAACCTACCTTTGATCCTCCCGTAATAATATATTCGCCATATTCGAATATCACGTTATGTATTTTAAATTCGAATTTCACGCAAACGTCGTTCTCGATAATTTATGTAGGTTGTATACTTGCGAGTTACGTTGATTATAATTATTCGGGTATAACAAGTTTATTAGGTAAATTACTTGTATAACGATTATAGTTATTTTCTTATGTTGATATACGTAATATGTATTTGTCGTCCGGTATCCGGTTAACAATAATAATAACTGCGATAGCCGTATAAAATAATATATTATTATATAATAAACGAAAGAAGTTGTTTTTCATCGTTTACAAAGGGGGGGGGGAAAGAAATTTGGTTGTTCGGGTGTACAGAAATTCTGGTGTGCACCTTAAAGTTCACTTTGAGGTTTTCTGTTTGCTGCACGGTGGTCATTCTTTAGCCGTCCATGACGTTGCCCGAGGGAACACTGTGTGGGAGCCAATTACCTTTGTTCCCCGAAACGGCGACCAAGTGTGGTAATCGAAGTAGCCAAATGCCGGAAGGACAACAACGCATAATAACCCATTAAACAAAATATTACAATAATGATCGTATTTAGTCCTAAAACTGACATGTGATTTATTAGGCTATTCGTGTATCTACTTATTCTTGTGTTTGTATTTTATTTATTTTATTTATCGACGACCGCCGACCGGATTTTTCTTTGTTGGTGGGGGGGGGGGGGTGTCGTCTCGCCCTCCTCCTGTCAAACCGACCCTTAGCGAGCCCGTTCCCCCCCGTCCATAATTACACGCGTTTCGGGTAATATTATAGATACGGGTACGTGTATTGTATATTATAACAATAATATTGTTACGCGTATTGAATGGGAGATGCATTATTATTTTTGTTGTGGTTTTTTTTTTTTTTTGCAATAAATCCTTTTGAAATTGCCCGTTGGTCCAACAACGGCCTGTCTCCCTCCCCCCCCCCAAACCACCTTAATAAAGACGGCTACGTGAGTCAGTGCGGGCGTAATTACGTAATATTATACAGGGAGGGAATATGACAATTTTTTAACAGCAGACCCACGGGGTGACCACCCCCCCCCCTCCGCCCTCAAACACACACACACACACACTCTAATTTAGCTCAATCATCGTACACGCCATTTTTCATTAAAATATAATATTTAAACGCAAACGTGTCAAACGTTAAGTCTACAAAATGACAATAGAAAATGTTATAACAAATAACGTCTACCGGAGTATTCTTGGCTTTTCCATCAATTTGTCAATTTCATTATTTTTTTTTTTTTTTTTCGTACATCGACTTGTAAATTCGTACTTTGTAGCGTGAATTAAAAAAAAATGCATGAATTATAAAAAAAAAAAATAAAATCTACGGGGGGGACTTCTCTCCCCCCCCATCTCGGTCATAATTGCGCTCCTGCCGCGAGAGTGACCGTCGTCGTTTGTACGCGTCGTTTTCTCTCTCCGCGGCGGGCGCGCGTGCGATGCGTGTTTCTGGGTCGAGTGTATTATAATAATATATAATAATATTATTATTATTATTATTATTATGCGCGCGAAATGGAAAACGTCGTCGTTACATAATTTTATAATGCTACGGAATAACGGTGTTCCCGGCCAGTTACGAAACACCTAATCCAATATATATATATATATATATATATATATATATATATATATAAAAAAAATATAAGAAAGGTAATATTATGTATATACACTCGAAAAATAATTCGCCGGGATTCCGTCGCGCCGATAAGACAGAGAGAGAGAGAGAGAGAGAGAGAGAGACCGAGCGAGTGAGGTAGTGTGCAAGAGAGAGGGCAAAAATAATACAAACCCGAAATCGCGGCGAAAACGTTTTATTATTTCCCGAATTAATTACACCCGACCGAAAACATTTGAATAAAACAATATTAATAACCCCGTCCGCGGATTGTCCGGACAATTTTTGATTACGAATTTTCAATACCTAAGAGAGACGAGAGTAGCTACACCGTTGAGAATACACGCACAAAACAGTCCGTGTCATTTGCAGTGCGATAAAATTGTTGACGACTCGGGTGAACTTGTCGATTTCATTCATTCGGTGTTATCTATTTGCACGCGTCCACCGCGTTTTTCGTTTCAAACCTTAACGAGAGTATTTCCGTAGGTATTGCTAATTCACAATCACACATTTTCAGTACAGTTTGCATTTTATTCCTTTTTATTGAGTTTTCTAAACGCGGTATATTCAAAAAAATTAAAATTATTTTCTGCTTTTTAGTATTTTATGTGTGTGGCCGCACAATCGTGCCGCTGCGCCGCCGACTTTAACTGCTTTCTTACCGTAGCACCGATTGACCTGTATTTTAATTTTTTTTTTTTTTTCCTAAACGCATTGTCATCCAGTACTGAGCTGTAAGTTTAAAATAGCAAGTTTCTAACTCGTCAGGAAGTTGGTTTAAAATCGATTGCGAAATATTTTTATCGAACAGACGGACAAGAGAAGAAAGCTAGTTAATAAATAAATAATTAAAAAAAAAAAAATTTTAAATACATTTTTGGATTCGGCTTTTGAATGTACGCGGGGGCACGAACGCGTTCCTGAACACGCCACTAGTCCGGGCCCAAGTTTTAGATTAGGTTTTAAACGTTTTGTCCAATGCATAACCGATATTTTATACACGTTGGTCCGAACCCAATACTGGTGTACTGCTCCGAGCGAGCGTCCTGGGTCCAAAGAGTAAACCTAAAACCTATAGAGTAATCGACGAATAACCGCGATGGGTTGCGGGTTACTTAGGTTAGATTGTGTGTGTATATATATATATATATATATATAGGTATTATTATATTATTTGTTATTTATTCGTCATTCTCGTCGTGATATATATAACGAGTTTCGTGGCGCCGTTATTTTATATATTTTATATATATATATATATATATATATATGTATGTATAGTAACGGGTCAAATGATGTTTACACTGCATTGTTTTTATTTGCGGTTATCATAACCGTGTGTGTGTGTGTGTGTGTGTATATACATATAAAACACCGAACACAATACTATACAATGTATTTTATAACATTTTATAGGTATGTATTATATATTATATTCGTGTATTATATAACCGCGCATACACGCACGTAACGTTGCCGCCATTTGTAAACTCGGGCCCAAGCCATTACATGTACCCGTAATCTCGATAAGACCGCGAAAGTCGATTACCTATCTGGCTATCATGTGTATATATATATATATATATAGATAGATATTATACGAAATGCCGTGTACCTATAGATTTTTAAAAACTTTGTTTTATATAAATATATATGCAAAAACCGTACAAATTCGAAACATTTAACAGCACCGTAAATAATTCGTTTAACTTAAATTAACACGAATGGAAAATGGTCGAGGGTGGCCAATATTTACGAATATATATATATCGAAATGATTATTATAAATGAAACACCGTCACAGGTGTTCTACTCGGCGGTCCCCGGGTACATATATTATACAGTATAAGAACAGTGGAAGTATTTATTAATAGTGCCGGTCGAGTGCGATTTTCTTTGTTAACAATCTCGTACTTGTAATCGCCTTAACCTGTTGCTATTTTCGTTTTATATATTATATAATAACGCACGTTCGCACAACCCATTGTATGTATGTACGGCATATACACGTATATTATTATTATTATTATTATTATGCGTGTGCACTTTTGTGCGCCCGTCGCCCCTGTGTTTTTTACGTCCGAAATTCCCATGGACCCCCTACGTTAGGTTTTCGGTTTTATATATTATTATGTATATACGATCGCGAGCACCCCTCGGCCGACGGATCGGTCCCCGGATTTTCCCACACACGCCGCGGCGCGGCGAACCGCTTGCGATCCTCCTCCTTCTGACGCACGTGCAAAACGGGTGCGACCGCGCACATTATACAAAAAATACACACACACACACCGACAATACAATAAAATAAATATTATACACACGTACCTACCTATAAATATATATATATATATATACATTAATAGACCAACAACGATATTCAATAGCGTCCGCTGGATAACAACACACAATAACCCGTCAACACTCCAGCAACGTCACCGATTCCCAACATAAACCAGCTAGACGACGTCTATTATAATATTATAACCAGTGCTCGATTTTTGAGACAAAAAAAAATTTCGTTTTAAACCTCGTGGGAGGTTTTTGCCCCCTTCGGAAATGCCGTCGCAAACTTGCGCGGTTATAATAATATTCACCAAATAATACTTGGACAAATTAAAAATAAAATAAAATATATACAAATCACGATACTCGGTCTCAGCCCCCCCCCACCAGCCCACCATTCTTCCCGCTTCCATCCCGTTCAACCAAAGTGTGGGTATTGTGTTCACATAACAATATTATAATCGTTCGATTGCACGCGGCGGCGACCACTTGTCGAACGTTTTTTCCACGTGCAGCGAGCACGAGAGCGAAAGATATCTCGCGCGACTTTCGTGTTTTTTTTTTTTTTTTTTTTTATATATACGATCGGGTCAGCGGCGCCCACATCGGGTGACCGTGTCATGGGACTTCACGTGGTCTGGCAGTATGGTAGGTGGGTGGGTGGGTGAAAAAGTCAAGCGTATTAATAAATTATAATATACGAGTATGCGTATATATTGTTCTGTGGTATGTTGTATATACCGGTGTATTATGATTTTTACTATACAGTTCGGTTGGGTTAAGTTAGACTAGGTTGGACGATAATTATCGGGAACCGCGTTTGTGTTTTAACGATAAATTCTCGTATAATAATAGCTTCTATTATTATCGTGTGTATTTTTGTTTCGTTTTATGTACATTCATTTATATATGTATACGTATTGTTACCTATCGTATCTAGGTCAAGTTATATATATTGGATGAGTGGGTGGGTATATATATATATATATATATAGATATAGATATTACTCCAGGATAACTGCATCATGCATCATGCTTTTGAAGAAAAAAAAAAAAAAAAAACGTGATATCAAAAAAATCATTCCTTCTGCAGGTCGCGCGGTGCCCGGGAATCACGATTCGCCAGTGTGCGTTCGTGTGTATGAACGTTCGTTTCGCGATCTGTTGCGGGATTTGAATTCGTTAGGTTTAAAAAAAAAAAATTTTAAAAAAAATATACGTGTTAATTATTATAAAACAATGTGTTTGATTTATTTTCAGATTTCAAGAGATTTGCCGTCGACGAAAAACCGGTTCAATATCAATCTCCTCTCGCCCCTTTTGGTATTAAACAGGGATATTTTCTGACCTGTTTTTTTTTTTTTTTTTTTGTCTATTATATAATTATTATTATTTTAGAATGTTATATTTTGTTATTGTTTCATGTAAAAAAAAAAAAAAAAAAAAAAAAATAAAATAATATTAATATTTTTTTAATCTCCTATATAAAAATCAGAGCATCAATATAAAATACAAAACAAAATAAAATACATTAAGTATATCGTGATAACAGCCACCGAAGATACACCAACTACTTAAAGATGGGTAATAATTTATAATATAACGTTTTTTTTTTTGTTTGGATTTTCACCGTATATCATCCGGTTGGATAAAATTACACATTTTACCCGTTCGATCGCCCAGTGGTATATTTGTATACAATACTGATGTAAATATGACATAATATTATAGATTAGTTTTTTCTATATGTAAAAACTACTATTTATTTATTTTTCTACTCGTACGAAATTATTTTTATATCTCTCTCTCTCTCTCTCTCTCTCTACATATATTTATATATACAAATCGTTTTGAAAACGCTGCAGCATTATTACCCATTTTCCCCTCCCTTCTCTCGCCCTATTAGTTTTGTACATATGCATAAACATATTAATATAATATAATATACGCCACGAGTGTTCAATTTTTATTATACCTATAAAATCGTTTCGGAGACTAATTTGCTCGTTTTGTATTTTCTCATGATTTTTTTTTTTTTTTTTTTTTTTTTTTATGTACATAGGAGAAAAAAAAAAATAAAAAAAAAAAAACATAAATAAACTCGCGGAGGATCGGAACGGACGAATAATAATCGCGACCATCCGCCCCCCCCCCACCCCCGATATTTAGGTATACATTTTTTAATGTTGTCTTCACGCCGCCGTTTCTCGCTGTTATTGCCTATTGATATACACAACGTCGTCGGTCGGCAATATTCTGTCTTACGTCGAGTTATTTTGCGTGCCGCTCGGAAATCGTTTTTTTTTTTTTATATATATCGTCATTAACGTTTGTCGGCGAAATGAGAAAAAGTCTCTCGTTCATGTAACTTTCGGACGAGACACCTATATGTACATTTATATATATATATATTATTATATTATATTTCCCACGCGCGTACATATTATTATTACTATTATTATTATTATTATTATTACTATGATGTCACGAATGTCACTCTGGTAACCTACCAGTGGTACGTAACCGCGGTCCGAACGGTTAAACCGACGACGGAGACCTTCGTATATAAATCACAAAACAATAATTATCGGCGTTAGACGATCGGAAACGATTTTAAAAAATTTTTTTTTTTTTTATTCGCCTCCCGGAAATCCGAGTATTCGACAAATATTTTAGTACATTAGGTACCCTTAATCTAATATATTGTTATATACGTGCGTACTTATCAGGGTTGTTTCTCGTCGGTTAATTAATATTAGTATAATGTATAATTTGTTCGTTTTTTGTCTTATTGTATTTCGCGAGACATTTTCGTGATTTTCTCGCGGTCGTCAATCGTTCCTTCTCCGATCCGTAAAATAAAATTTATAATATTAATAATATATAATTCGTATTATGTATAACAATAATAATAATAATAATAATAACAATATTATTACGATGGGTTCAAAAGTCTGCAGTAAAATAATATTATGTGTACCACTATTATTCTACGTTACCGAAAATCGGTTTTTTTTTTTTTTTTCGTTATTTCTCATAATTATTCTTATTCTTTTCTATAACTTTTTTTTTTTTTTTATAAATTTTCTTCCTGCTACGAAAAAAAAAAACACTGTGATGTCCAAGTGCCTATATATATATATAATAAATATTCATAATAATTACGTCGTATTTTGATATACGTAATACCCGCAAACATAAACAAAGAATATATAACAAATGAGTTACCTGTGTAAAACAAACTAGGTCCTACATATATATACAATATACATGCATATGTATATAATATATGTATGGTACTATAGATGTGAACCACGCCATGCCAAAATTTTTTATTATTTTTTTTTTTTATTATAAAAATGAAAGGGAAAAAATAGTTACCTAACGAAATTCCTAATTTATTACCTATATATATCGGTTTAACGTTACCCGTTACATAAAAGTAGATTTTAAATATATAATAATAATAATAATAATATTAATAATAAAATATAATATCAATACTTACGCGTACCTATATATAATATATAATATTTAAACACTATATTATAATATATATGACAATTTTATATTCTATTTGAATTTGTATTCATTTCGGCCTTTCAAAAAACAATAAATAAATAAATAATATATACTATTTTTTTTTTAAAAACTACCATTTTTTTTTTTTTTATACTATTATATATCGAATAAAAAGTTATATATTTGTATAAGATTTATATATGAAAAAAAAAAACTGCCTTTGGCTCAATAACAGAGTTTGAAAATTATTTTGTATATAATATATAAATATATATATATTTTTTTAACATTTTTTTTAATGTACCTGTACAATAATACAGTTTTGTACGTTTATTGTTTGTTTTTTTTTTTTTTTTTAATCTTAATTTAAAATATTATTTTTTTTACCTATTTAGTAGTTTTTTCTAGTCTAAAATATAATTTTACAATCTTGAATAAGATATCGTGTACTTTTAGTTATTTAAAAAATAATAGTACAGTATATTATAATACATATTTTTTATTTTTATTATTTAAACATAATTTATTTGTATAGGTGATATAAAAACATACAATTATTCTGCAGTTTTAGCTTTAGTATATACATTTTAAAAATATTATTATGTTATATGGTTTTAATATTATATTTTTCTCTTTGTTTTACATTTTTTTTTTCGTTATTGATTAATAAAAAAAACTTAAAAAAAACTTACATACGTGTGTTTTCAGTTAATAATTGTTTTTATTTCAGCCTATTTACCCCATGCCCTGCACCTTTTAGTCCCCGAAGTCATATGTGTAGTACTGTGAGTGTCTATTGTTTTCGGCTCCCTTTTTTTATATTCTACGTACGACAATGTCAAAATAATACTCGACGAGAGAAATCGCGTGGAACGACGAGGTTGTTATTTTTTTTTTTTTTTTTTTTGTTAAACATTTCGCACGGGAAACGACAACAAATAACAAGCCCATGCGTTCTCTATTTTTAAAATTTTTTTTTTTTTTCATGTTCTTTTGAATTAATTATCGGCCTGAATAATTGAAAAATCAAAAATCGACTTTCTTGCGTTTATAGAAAAACTTCAACTCTATAATTTTTGTTTCGAGCGTTTTACTCTAAAACCACTCACCGGTAAGCCTTATTCAAGTGTTCTTCGAACAGTGATGTGACCATGACTAAATATACAAGCATGTCAGCAAGATAACCAAATTACACTATCACTGCGCATTTTTCACCTGGGTCGGCCATATTGCATCTGATATCAATTTGTTATACAGTGAGCTACATGCATATAGATATATGCAATACTCTATTGCTTATTCCATGATTTTTTTTTTTTGTTCTATGATGTTCGCTAGTAGGGGCCATGTTTTTATGCGTACTGTGTTTTGTAGAGCCCCACTACAAAAATGGAGTGGACGGAGGATGGAATTTTAAACACACAAAAGGCGCAGACATTATTATACGACATTTTATTCCTCTAGCTCCATTTGGGGGTCTGTAGGGATGTTCAAGGCTAAAAAATACATCCCTCCCGCAACAATATGATTAAATTTCTATTGAAATTCAACACAACTTTGATCACTTTAATTTGTCTATAAAACAATTCTGATCATTGCTAACGAAAAACGATTCTGAACAAAGTTCGGTTAATCTATATGTTTTGAAATGCCGTGGTTTTTATGATTTCCGCCAAAAATTGCATTTTCAACGCTTATAAAACAAAACTCAACATTTTTATCATTAAGTAAAACGACTTATGATGAACCTTGTGTCAAATATTTGTGTTTTTTTGCTAGGCCAACAAATTTGATTTACATAAAAACTAAAAAAAAAATTTTAAAAATCACCAACAATTTTGAAAATTTAATTGAATTAAATTGCGTAAATTTGATAGGTTTTCCCTTCAATTATTAAGAAAACTACAAAAAAAATGATACTCTCAATGCACATAGACTAGATACAATTCGCTACCAGAAACTACTACTGAAGTCGATGATCGGCGAGCATTATTACTGATAGAAAAGATGTTTACGGTATCAGAATCTAAAATATGCGGGAATTGATAACGTATATTAGACAGACGACTCCAAGAACAAAAACGCAAACACGATAGAAACACGAAGACATCCGTGTTTTGTCGTCAACTGATCTGGATTGAAAACTAACAGAGAAAAAAAACCATTATTATAATCGTTAATCTCTTATCTCTCACACACACACATACACACACACACACACACACACACGTACGGCGAATGTTTTTTCCTCGTTCGAGTGCGTTTATAATAAATACGCATATTACCGATGCGCCGGGCTGTCGTATATTATTATGTACATCATCGATATAAATATATATATATATATATATAGTCAATACGGTTCAATAAAAAATTAATAAATATTGTCGTAAACAACATATGTAATTTATAATATATATATTTATTTATTATATATTAAGTAGTATTGTTATAAATGTTATGTAACGGCGCGCAAAGTATAAAAGCATTCGAGGAGGGGTTTTATACATATACTCGCACATCTATATATATACGAGGTCTGTTCAAAAAGTACCAGGATTTTATTTTTAATAATTACAAAAATTAAGTTACATATTATTTAAAGATATCTCCTTCAAAATACACTCCTCCGGACGATATGCAGTGATCCCGGCGATCTTGCCATTTTGCAAAAGTCCTTCGGAACTGTTCCAAAGTTAAAGCTATGAGTTCTCTTGCCGCATTCGCTTTAATTTCCTCTACATCTTGAAATCGTGGTCCTTTAGGCGCAGATTTTAGTCTCGAGAATAGAAAAACAATCACATGGTGCCTGATCAGGAGAATAGGAAGAGTCTACGGGACCACAGCAATTTATTTTCAGCCAAAAATGCACGAATCGACAGCGCTAAATGTGCCGGTGCATTGTCGCGATCAACAATCGCGACCCTTCTCATTTGTACATTTTCCTGTAAAATTGCATGACAACACTCAATTGAGATTCGCTTTGTTAACTCACGAACGGTTTAATCGGCGGCCATTTCGCATTTTTTCGCAAATTGTCGCCACACCATCGTTTCTGGATGACGTCTGCGGTCTTCCAGAACGTGGATCGTCTTCAGTTGACCGCCGACTGTCCTTGTAACGTTTAAAACACTCGAAAGTCACGGAACCACTTAATGAATCATCCCCAGAAGCGGTTTTAGTCATTTCCGTACGTTTCCGTTGCATCATTTATACCAAGTTTCAAGCAAAACTTGATGCACACGCGTTGTTCGTTAATTTCAGACATGTCGAAAACGGCGAACGAAACAGACTGTCTGGATTTAACCACGTGTAATATTAAACTGAGATAAGAAAGCGACTTTGGGTTTTGTTTAAAATATCCACTTATTCGCGGGGAATAGGTCTGTTTACAATTTGAAACGTTACCGCGTGTAGATTAGCCGTAATAACATTTGTCCTGGTACTTTTTGAACAGACCTGGTATATATACTACAGTTTTTGTGACGGGGGCGATAATATTTAATATAATAATGCGAATAAAATGATAACAATTCAACGTTTGTGTACCTATATTTACGGGGAGGGAGCGGGATCCCTTACTTGAGTTTTATATATATATATTAATAATATTTCGCACGATTTTCGTATATTTATCGCGTTTGAATTGTGATGACACAGGCGAAACTACGCGGGTCAGGATGGTCAGGCCTTGCGATCTAACGTCTATATGTCTACGTCTCTATATGTTTTAATCCCTTAGAAAATATAAACGGCCCAAGGGGGGAAGGATCCGGGACCTCCCCGTGATTTCGCCACTGCTTGTAGTATTATAATATATATAATAGCAATATATCTAATAATTTTGTATATTTATTATTTATACTATTCATTTTTGATTGTAAAGTCAATAAATCTTACAAATAAAAGGATCTATCAAAAAATATAATATTACAACAGTTAAAGAAAATTTAAATTAGCATTAAAAAAGCATTATACAAAATAACAATTTCTCTTACAGTTGACGAAATATTTACGGAAATATCAAAAATTGTCTATAAATATTGAAAAATGTATGAAGTTCAAACTTCAAGTTCAAGTCGGCTCAAGTTAACTTTATCTGATTGACCTAAAATTTCTTGTAGTTCATTTTTAAATTCATACACACTAATTTAGATGGTGAGGTCAAAATTATGTTAATATTTTTGTTTTCGTCTAATAATTGGAACATTCCATTTTATATGTACAATATTGGCGACTGATAGACCTATATTACATAATTGATTTATTTAAACATTTTTTCAAAATTTCAATCACTTTTACTAAAAAAATTACTTTTTTTTTTTGTAAAGAATTTCTGCTATCCAACCAAAAAGGTTGGGTAATACAAATACTCCGAAATTTTTGCTCAGTACCTTAAAATATGTGAAGTTTTTCCCGGTGGTAATTAACAATTACATAGATACGATACCATTTGCAACGACTATAATTGGTGACAGAAATCAATTAAAATTTTCGAAGCAAACTTTTTGCACCCAACAAAGCCGTGGGGAAATTAATTTAAATCTTGCGATTTAACCTTACTTCAAGCAATTAACAATTACGTATTACTAACTTTTATTAATCAAATATTATATGCTCAAGTAAAAACACGCTAATACGATATGAATTATTAATACAACAATATTTTTTCTACTTTTGCAATAATTTGTTTGCGGGGGCTAAGACTACCCCTTCTCACAAATTCCGCCAATGAGTTACCGAGATAATTATATACACTTATAATTGAGCAAGAATTAATTACTATTTTTTATTATTATTTTTTTATTATATACACTCTACTTTTTAAATGTTATCGAGTTTTAATAATAATATTATTTATGAATATCTATAGCCGACGAACGAGCAGATTTTTGATAGAAAACTATATAAATCGTCTCTCCGCGAGCTCAATGTCACCGGTGTGCGTGTTTTTTTTAAACATTTTTTTTTTTTATTCTTTATCTACGAAGGTCACACGTTTAGCAAATATATTGTTATTTTATATATACGAAATCATAACGTACACATACGGAAAGCTTTAAGTATTAACTTTTCACTATAATAATCCATAATAATAATAATCCATATATTATTGATAGATATATTTATTGTGGTGTGTATATTTTATGAAAAATTATCGTAGGTGTATATATATATATATATATATATATATTTAATATATTGTTGAAATAAAAAAAAAATGATTTATTCTTCATTCATTTATTTTTCATTTGATTATTCTTATTTGTTTTTAACCATCATTTTAATTTATACGATTATTCGTTACCTATTTCTTATTCTACATCTATTTAATCGATATTATTTGGTTAATTGGTATTGATTCGGCATTCAATTATTCGTAATCCGTTATTCCACATAATCGTGTGTTAACTCGAATATTTCGTAGCTAACTCGAAGTTCCAACTTGACTGAAATCGGCGTGTTCCGTATTTATAACATATTATGTGTTACCGAACATCAATGTGATATTAATGTTATTTCTTAACGATTAATGGTTTATCCATCTGGTTTGCCACTGGCTATCGATTTGAATTTTATTCACAATTTATCAATATTATATTATTGTTGACAATAACGAATAATGTGTTTGTTCACAAATTAAACTATTACTAAAACTCTAAAACTATTTAGAATAAAATATTATTATTTATTCACTAAATAATCAGTTATTCATAGTTGTATTCAATGTTATGATCCGTTTTTGCCCAACTTTGGCCTCGTGTTTATTTAATTATTTCGCGAACCTTTATAATGTGCGTCCTAATAACGCGTCGTCGTTGGTGGCGAAAACAAAACCACACAGTCGTTCTTAACGTCCGTTATAATTATAATATTATAAATTGGTCGTGTGCATTGCATCGACTACCCACTTTTCTCGTTAAGTACGACCGTGAGTTTAATGAATTAAAAGAAAAGAACAAAACACGAAATTAATTTTAATTCGGAATAACGATAATAGTAATAATAATTATCGTACAATACACGGCCGTGCATAATATGCATTAGGGTATTTTCAAATATGTATACCGAGAGAGTGGTCAACTGCGTTATGCGCACTGATTGGTCAATCTGTTATCTATATCCATGGACCTACGATCAAAAAATATTGAACGCTGCGTTCGTCACCACTCCCTTATCGGCGCCGACGAAATTACCTATTTTTCCATAAAAAAAAAAAAAAAAAAAAGTCGTTTCTATAAGAAATTATTATAGTATTAAGATGGGTGCGTTTAATACCTTTGTCAGCACTGATAAGAAAACATCTGGGTTGCTCTTTCCGAGCTCTCCGAGGATACAAAACGGTGGTCTCTTCGATATAGTGATAAGGTGAATTGACCGTTCTCTTATTATAGGCTCTTTACCAATACCTGCCTCCTACACGTTGTTAGGACGTGCGTTTAAACACTGTGCGATAATTTATTTGAACCGGGAAATTTGGAATGGAAATAAATGTTGTAAAAAAGACATATTAAATGTAAGATCCTATACGGGTTTAAAACGACATAGGTACTATGTTAATAACACACTTACAAATACTAGATATGTAAATACAAACTTCTCTAATATTATATAAATTAAATGTTTTCGCTAAATGTGTATATATTTTCATGTGCAATTTTACATTCTGAGCCCAGCAAGGAATGTACTTAATGTATTTTTTTTTCTCTTTGTAAACTACTTTTTTAACAGAAATAATGCTTCGAACATCAACTTCAGAGATGATTTCTGGTAGCAAATTGTATATGTACTCTTATCCGGCGTTCCGTCCCGGGGGCGGACTGAGAATTGATCTGGTAGAAATTTTAAAATTATTATAAAATCTTAGCCGGGTGCAACGGGTGACGGCTTAGAAGACATAACCATAAACTGGTCTAGTAAATGACGACGATATCGAGTTTACCTACGATTTCTGATACTGTTCATGAGTAGGCCAATGTAGATTGGAAGTTTGAAAAGTGGTATACTGTATACAGTAATAGTTCTTTACATTTTATACTGTACTTATGCAGCAATAAATTAATTAATAAAATACACACTCTATAATTTAATAAAATATACTAATGTTGCTTGTTGAAGATGTAGTATTGACTATATAGCGGTATAGGTGCTTAAACATATAATAAGTTACATATTCAAATTTGGTACCGTGGTCTATGTTATAAGTTGAATATTTGTTATACTTACTATTGTAAAGAAGGATTAAAGTTATAATTTAACTAATTATCGTGTACAATATAACCTAGTCTTATGATTTTACAGATATTATTTATTTATTTATTACCTTACTTACTATCGTATTTAATATTTTTATGTTCAGGGATTGGGCTTGAAAAAAAAAACCAATTATCCTAACAGTTAATTAAAACTAAAAATATTTTAAATGCTCATTATTTAATGCCTCCAAACAGTTTTTAAAATTATCGAATACCGTCATAGTATCATTAAATAGTATTAAAATACAAATTATAAAAAGCATCGATAATGATAAATGAATGGGTATAACGACATGATAAATGATACTTTTATTTATTAAAAAACAAAACTGTTCTAGAGATTAGTATTCAATAAAATAACAAAAATAAAACAATTAATAAATATATGTAAAAAATATATATTATATTACCTATATTTCAGATATATTTTTTTATTGAATATTAATCTCTAGAATAATTTTTGTGATGGAGTGTGATTTGGAGTGTTCTAATCTAACGATGATGCATATCTTATTTTTTTTGGTGACTTTTTTTAATATTCCCTGTGATACCGCTTTCTTTGCTAATCCATGATTAAGAATATTCCGTACTCCGAAATATTAAACTAAACTACCATTATTTTACAAATTTGTTTATTTCAAAACTGTTAAACGGTATATTGTCTGCCACTACTGCAATAGGTATTCCAAATTAAGAAAAGAAAACTTTAAGTTTTTTAATAAATTTCTTATGGTATTCTATCCAATTTGAATTTGCGTCTGCAACGAATAAATAAATTTTATTTGCATAAGTGAATATACGATCGTATCTACTGAAATCCTATTCCAAGGCAACACCATTATAGTCAAAAATTTTAATGTTTCTCTCATATTAACTCTGCCAAATTTCTCACATGCTTTACATTATTTTAAACTAATATCATAATTAATCTGTTTAAGTAATATTCTCTATAATCTGGCTGATTCATCATTTAAATTTATTTTGTGTATTGTGATTAACGTTTTATGATCTGTTGCCACTGTAACATTTCTCTGACCATAAATATAAATATAAAACTTCTCTACACTAAAATATATGGCCAATAACTCTATTTCAATCTGTGCATAACTTTGTTCTGTCTATGTTAAACTTCTTGATGCAAATGCAATCTGATGTATTTCCTACATCATCGCCCTTAGTCCATCTGTTTGAATGACTATTCTTTTATTTTCATCAAAAAATGCAAATGTTGAATAGGGTTTTAATAATTTGTTTTAAGCTTTATCTTTTTCCCACTCTACATCTAATCTTGTAAGTCTCCTCAACGGCGCTGTAACTTTTGGTAAATTTGGAATATATTTTTTTAAGAACTTTGCCATTCCTAATATTCCAAATAACTTTGTTCTATTATGTTCATACCACTAATAGCCTTAACACAATTATCATCCGTTCTCATACCTTTTTCAGTAAACACTTGATCCATAAATTTTACTTTCTTGGACTTGAATTGCATTTTTTTCTTATTGAACTTAATATTGTACTTTAAACCTCTGTCAAATACGGCTATTAATTTTACATTATGTTCCACTTCTGTTTTTCCAGTGATAATCATATCCTTCTAAATCCCCCAATCCATCCTCATAAACATATATCTCCCGATGTACTGAATGTACATAATTCCCTACTTTACTTATCTAAATTCTAAAGGTATTTGTTAATATCCATCTTTTATAATATTTAATACATAAAAAATGTTTTCCCGATAATGTTGCTATAATGTCCTTTATTTTTGATGTCCCAAATTGTTCTCTTTTTATACTCATATTTAAATATTTAGGATCCAAACAAAACTTGAAATCTTCATATTTTTTTTCTTCTATTAATGCATTCTGTTGATTTATCTACTTTTCTTATTATATCTTTTTTAATTGCTCTAATGTTGTTTTTAATTCGATTTGCACCTTTCTACGTGGAACGACTTTTGATATTGCCCTAGGTTCGACAGATATTTATTAGGATATCTACCTGTACCTTTCAAATACTTCCTTATAATTTTTAAACACCTCATTTAGAGTACTAATTGATTTTGACTTTACATTGTATACTAATTGTATTAAATTGTGTTTTATACAAGCATCTAATCCCAACAAAGAAATTTTCGATTTAAATTTTACAATTACAAAATCAACCTGATTTCATTTACTTTATTTCCATGAATTTTGCAACAATTATTTGATTACACATAACAGATTTATTTTTAACGCTAAATTACCGTACACTATTGATTTAATATTCGTAGGTTTTATTGTATGTCCCTATCTCTGTACATTGTTTGGGTAATACATTTACTATCGATCGTGAATCTAATTAGGATTCAATTTGTTCAATTTAGTCTATTTAAAAAAAAAAAAAAAACACGGATTCCTAAATCCGGCTTACCGTAATAAAACAAAGTCATTGTTATTATATGAATTTTAATTAATAAATCCCCTAAAGCAATATTATGCAATGTTTTGCTTCCCCGGATTTTCTTATAATATGTACCCCTCTACCTATATTGTTTATTCAATTATTTTTTCCGATTCTTATAACGTTGTTGTTATGTTTTCAAAACGCGATTTCGAATATTATAAGTATTTTACGCTTAAGGTATAGGAACGATAAAAGCCGTTTACCGGAACTGTGCCGGCGACCCACGTTTTATTAAATAGGTAGGCACACGTCTGCGCCTACGTCAAATTTCTAAACTAATACATTTCACGTGGTATACGGTTTTCGGGAATTTAATTTTTTAAATATTTAAAATAGGTACCCGCGGGTAGAAAAAAGTACGTTAAATTTGTTTTTGATTCTGAGCGTAACCATTGGTTTTACCGTTGATTTTATTATAAAATCCATGTGGGTGTGGTTTTTTGTTCCGTCTGTAAACGACATTTCTAGCAGAAATTTTGTTACATTTGAAAACGGCAAGTCAACGTTTTTTTGTAGCATTTTTGATGTATTCCGTGTGCCGGTAAGGTCATTTTTTTATTTTCCTTGTAGTTCCTTTAATAATGGGGAAACTCCGGAAATATTTATGCAAAACCGGTGGTGGTTTTCCTTTCGGTCATATAAAAATATAGAAAATCCGTAGGCACGTTTTTTTGTGGTTTTTTTTTTTTTCACGTCATTTCATAGTATAACATTACGATTAATCGAACTTTGTTCAGAGTCGTTATTCGTTAGCAATGGTTTAATGGTTGGGTACGTTGAAAAATTCCTCTCTGTATCCTAGCTTCCCAACTTCCCACCCGTGACAGTGACCCGCCCATGAGCAGTATCTTAAAAAAAAAAAAAAATTATTACGCTAACATCGATAATATAACAGGCCGGGTGTGCCGGGCGTCTCCGAAACGGGTCTCGGCGGAACAGAATAATAATATTGTAATATTATTGTGATTTACGTACAGCGAAAACACGAATAAATAAAAAACACTTTCTATTTTTTTTTATTTTTATTTTTTTTTTTTTATGACTACGACCCAGTCATTATTATTCGGTCGTATTAATATACGGTAAACATTCGCGATACACGTAGTCCGATCACTTTTTTTTTTTTTTTTTTTTTTTTGACGTTATATTCGTATAACGCGCGGTGAATCGAATCGTTATTTAATATTATAATAGAGGCGACGGTTGGTATAACATTATTACGCGCTTATACGCGGAATTGAATATTATTATAAAATACGAAAAACTGGTCCGGGCGAGAGGGGCCAGTTTATTCATTCGACGATAAAAAATAAAAATAAAAAAACCCACGTGTTCGAAAAGCACCGTCGTCGGCAGAAGAAGAAATTATAATAATCTTTTTAAAATACGGTTTGGCCGCGACGCGAAATAATTTTAAATTGTGCGTCATCGTGGCGCCTCGATTACCGTTATCACAGCCAAATGATATTTTCATACCTTTGTGATAAGGTCGATTTGGATCGTTTGCCAGTTTTGCAATAATTGACATTAACAATACATTAAACATTTAATTTATGATCATAATCGTCGTCAGAATCTTAATAACAACATTAATAGTAAAATTTAAAATAATTTAAATTTTAGTCTTCGATAAACTTTTTTTTTCATTTGACACTTTCTCTTAGTTGTTATAATACATAATTACAATTAAATCTTTACATATATATATATATATATATAAAAAAACAAAAACAAATAAATCCCATGTACAATAAAAACTGGTTAAATAATTTTAAACAAAAAAATTAAAATTAAATTTAGGTATTTTTTAATAGAAAACGATGTACTAATATCTCAAGATTATTAATCTACCATAAAATTAGTGTGCAATTTTTATTTCATCTAGTTTGATTTGACTGATTCACTGACTTAGAATCACTTGAGAATGTAATCTAGGAAAAAAAAAATCCATTGTACACATGCATATTTGATTGTTAGACGAATATTGTTTTAATAAACGTATATAGTATATATCTAAATGGTGTCTTATCACAAATGTGATTTGGCGGTGGTTGGCATAAATAATGATAACGGCATATCAAGGAGCCACCGAAACACGATTTAAAATTTTGCGGGAATGCTGCGGTACAAGACTGCAGGCAGTTGCGTAGTGTGCATCGCACTTCGTCCCACGGACGGATACAGGGTGAGGGGGTAGCTAGACTCATAACATGACGTATATTATATTTAAATTATTACGAAATTGGTGTCGAGATCTATTGATTGGCTAAATCGCAATTTAGCCATTATAATTAATTTATAAAAAAAAAAAAAAAATAAAATAAGAATTAAATAGAAATTATTTATTAATAAAGATGGGTTTAATTTCTGGATGGTCTCCCTCCTCATATGTATCATGCTGTATTTCATGTACAAATTATGTTAAATTTACTAATTGCGAGACAAAACGTAGATTGTAAATATTAGTTTTTAATAAAAAAATAAAATATTATTTTTACGTAGGCACAACCAGAGCCAAAAGTTTAGTAGGGCTTAGTAAGCGGAAGAAATCAATGTTTTACACAGCTAGTCGTCGTGGTTTCGTTATTCGTTCTATACCGATCTGTTTTTTTTATCTTCTTTCACGTATAATTAATAGGTTGTAACCCCCCCACCACCACTATAATATTATATTGTCGAGGAAACACGAAATTGCATATGAATTCGTTTTTCTTACATTTTTTTTTTTCTGTACGTTATTACCACCAAGGAAATAAAATCACATAATATGAATATAAAAATGTTTTCGAAATGAAAACAATTTATTGATCTTGGTTTTTACACGACCGAATAATGTTCTATTTTATATTCGACTGTACTCGATCAACACAAATACATTAATATAAATAAATTAAAAAAAGAAATGTATAGTTTTTTTGGGGGGTAGTGGGGGGGCGGGGACGATACTAAATGTATCGTGCTTCGCCACATCTGTAAAACGTCACTCGGCGCCACTGGCGATGCAGTGGCGTGGGTAAGGGATTTTTAAAAAGTCGCAGCCTCCGAATTTTTTTCAGAGGGTAGATGAGACGCGGCCCGTGATTTCCACGAGAATCTGTAACGTGACATATCAATTGAATTGTACATATACAATAAAAATTATGTTTTATAAATTGATTACGCTTTTTTGGAAATAGTGTAGTACGACTATTACTTGTTTCCAATATGTAGTGTTCCGTTGTCATTGTATTATCATAGGTAAATGTATAGCAAACAAAAAAAATCCGTTCTGGAAGGCCTAATTTTACAAAAATAAAACAAATAGTAGGGGTGTTTTTTTTTGTTTTGAAATACCTGTTCTATAATATCAACGAAATTTACGATAAAATCGTTTTCGAAAAGTGGCCGTTAAACGACAGCTCATTAATTCACGCATATATTATTGTAATATTGAATATGGTACTCGCAGATAATTGTTTGTAAATCTGTTTCGTCGGTATTATAAACCTGGTAAATCTGGTATTCTCTATGCGGTATTTACCGAGTTTTATTAGCCCCCTTCGGCTCTGGTATCGTTACGTGTCGTTATAATATTGTTGTTGGACAATACCCGCTGCAATGTTTATACGGTTTAACGCGCGAAACGATAAACGTATTAAAAATGAAAACAAGTCAAGTATGTAACTGTATTTATATATATTTACTCAACGGGAAAGAATAGAATAAAAAAATAATAATAATGAAAACGTTCACGGTTTTTTCGACGAAAAAAACATAGGATTATTGTTGTATATACACGGATTAGTACTCGTATATTAGGATAATATTTTATATATTTTATAAATCTACAAATAATAATAGGTTTGTATTAATCGTCGAAATGAGTCCGACGAGCGATTATGAGCTGCTGCGTGCGGATATTTTATAATTTTATTATTATTATTATTATTAATATTATTAACGAGGTGCGTGCAGCGCACACAAACCGAGATTTCGATGATATCTTATGAATTATTGTGATTAATTGTGACTCTTTTCAATTTTTTTATATTTTTTATTTTATGGTACTCGTCTGGTTTTTTTCCTTTTACGTAATATTATTAATTTTTGCGCGTATACACAGTGACGAGAGGATAAATCACCGATGAATATCGTGTACACCAGATTCCGGAATACTCTGATAGACGATTACAAAAGATTTCCGTGATTATACTAAACACTGATTTAGTGATTTACCACTTACCCTCTGCATTACACATATTATTATTATACTTGTACGCGAAACACGATTATACACTTGTATTTAGTGAAAATGATTAATCTGCACCTATTACAACAGTTTTTTTTTTTTTAAATGCTTTTTTCTAAAATAATAACACGCGAATTTCGGGGGCATTATGTGCCGAACATATTAGAATTAAAAATATAGGTACGTCATTAATAACTATTGTATCAACAATATTATATTATAACTGCAGCGGCGGTTGTGCGTTTAATAAAATGTAATATAATATCAATCGTAGGTACGTAATACAAGAGTGAGAATATTACGTATTGTAATATATATATATATAGGTATAATATTATGACCGTTGTTATTGAAGTTGTAAAAAAAAAAAAAAAAAAATCGTTAGATAATAATAATTCGTTTCGTTATAGATTTTAAACGATGAAAAAAAAAAAAAAAAAAAATCAAGACTCATTCACGATTGAATATTTTCGGTTTTCGTTATACACGCCCGACTGCGGTGTGTAAAATACGCGTCTGTCGTTTTATGATCTACGCAATGGTTATTTGACATATAATATTGTTATAATATAATAATATGTACAAGTAGACAAGTACACCGTTATAATATGATTTCCGGCTTTATCGGTGACTTTTTAAAATGTATTTATTAGTTTTAGTTTATGCGGTTATTTCCGACAACTTTTCTACCCGCAGACATTTTGCTCCGATTTTCGAGCGTAGCACATTTTCTTAAAGCGTCTGAATCTTGTCGGTGAACCGGGTTAGGTCGTTATTGATTTCCGTTGCAGTTTTCATAATAATTTGTGGTTCCATTTTTTATCGATCTTTTTCTGTGAGTTGTAACTCGGTTACAAAATCTAATCGTAGAGGCCTGACATTTTCATAAAATATTAATATTTATTGGCCCTTCCTAGACGTGAAAACATTTTGGCGATTTTTCAGCTATTATATTATAGTCTGCCGGTCAGTAGAAAGTGACTTCCCACAGGCGTAGAGTTTTAAAATTTTTAACACAAATAGCTTAGTTTAGCCATCTAATTTCCGGTCTCGAAAACAGAATTTTAAAATTTTAATTAGATTTGTTTTTCATTAATAAATTTTCGGCTATAAAAGCCAAAATAATATACGGCGTAGAGCTAGTAAAGTGAATAAAATATATATTTTCAAAATTCAACAAAGTTGACAATATTGACTTGTTGTTTATATTTAAATATTCAAACATACCTACTGTTATATATATATATATATAAGCGGTTCGAGAAGCCTATTCAGCTAGATTTCTAACAAGAGTATTTATATATAGCTTATGAATAGTAAAAAAAAAAAAAAAACCAACGTAAGAATATCAATTATCTGTAAGGTATATTTATAGTTAAAATAAAACGCGCCAGTATAAGTGATATGTGTACGTTTTATAGCAAACATTTTTTTTTTCGAATAACTATATAATATTATGATTTATGTACAAAAACGAGTAGAGTTAACAAAATTGATAATTTATAGTAATTTACTGAGACGGAATTAAAAACTTACACGATTTTCATGTTAACGTAATTTTACCTATCGAATCACTAAGTTCCGCGTAATTATTGAAATCATTAATTTTATTGAATTCAAATGAATTATTTTAATTTAAAACAAAGATATTCTAATGACCACTACACAAATAAAACTATATTATCAACGTTTTATTAATCTAGAAGAGTATTTTTATAAAGTGCATTTTTGTTTTATTAGTTGTACAAGTTGCATGCGAATTCACTAATAATTTGGTAACTATTTATTATACGTATAATCGATTAACTAATATTATGTTAACTGAAGTAATGCCGCGCTCTAACCCACCACCCTCCAGTTCTAATTCACCACACTCAGTCCTAATAAACCAAAACAATTTTGAAGCGGTTTCCTTCTTCGTTGTTGGTATTTTGTTTTTTGTTTTATTTGACGTTTTTATCGACAAGATGAATGGTATACCTACACATGGTATACCTATTTTCTATTTATCCTAAAAAACGGTTGTAACATGTAGATATCTATAAAATATTATGGACGTTTGTGACAGTGACTGTCTGGATAGCCAACATAAATCTTTAATAATAAAATGCCGTCCGTGGCATTATACATAATTTCAGCACCCTCGATATTCTGGCTCTAGTTGCGCCTATGCCCGCGGGTACGGTATATAATATGGGGGAAATGGTATTCGTACAATTTGTTTTAATTTTAATACCGCCCCACAGATATAGATCGTAATATCTCCTCTTTATCTATATAAAAATATGAAAAGGATTTAAAAAAAAAAAAAAACACGTAGATACGTATGTTATACATATAACTATATAGACTAATTCAAATTCTCAAAGTTCAACAAAGTCGACACCGTGTTCGGTTCGTAATGTTATTTTATATTCACACACTTTTTTCTTTTTCTTCTTTTTTCCTATAATATACGTACGCCTATTCAGCTAGATTTTTAACATATTCAAAATAAAACCGTATACCCGTATTTACCAAGGTACCTATTTATATAGTTAAAAGGAAACGCTAATTATATACGTCTTATACACCCGACATTTATTTTTTTATTTTCGGAAAAACTATTGTGGCACGAATAACAAATATAATATTATTCGAATTGTTATTTATAGGCGTATCGAACAAATATTTAGAACATTTATTACAGGTTTATCAGAAAACTCCGAATAACGTGATAAGGTTTTAGGCGAACACCAATTAAATTCCATCCCGTAACGGTACATATGATTATATAATAATCAATATTTATAAAACACGGCGTTTTAGAGGAAATACAATCAATTAATAATATATCTTAGTGATAATTCGTAAAATTATTCTTCAAGGACTGCCGGGATATATCTGCATAATATAACTGGCGCGGCCCATAAAGAACATACTTAATTGAAATACGGTTTTTTTTTTTTTAAATTATTTAATTTTTTTTTTTTTTAGCACAAACACGATGATAATATACGTGCAACAAACGTTGGTTTATAATATAAACGCTATTCGACGATCGATATACCTAACGCGTTTAAACGAACCAATTTGTATAAGTGTTGTATATATATTATAATATTATAATATTTATTACGATATGTGTGTTAAAAAAAAAAAAAAAAAAAAAAAATGATAAACCACGCGCGCGCGCGCGCGCGCGCGGTCGAATAAAACCAAGCCATCGGTGATATAATTAAATTTGTTTAAGCGTCAAAAAAAAAAAAATAAAAAAAATATGCCACGAGATAACTCGTGCAGGATGAATGAGCGCGTATAATATTATTATTATATACTCGTAATATTGCAGTGTTTGATGTAAAGGGCAAATTAATAATTTCCTTTAAACCTATAGGCATTGTAGCCGATATAGAATCGACCGTGCGTACCCGTACAATAATCTGAAAAAATCGCCGGTCCAATTAAAACGTTTAGAAAAAAAAAAGCAAACCATTAATATCGTTCCGCGTTTATTATAAAACAATATATCAATGTAGAATACGGTTCGAAGCGATTACAATATTATATATATATATATATATATATATATATATATATCATTATTGGCGCTTTGTGCGATGTGCGTTAAAAAAAAAAAAAAAAACAAAAAAAAAAATTCTGACGTTTAATAAGTAGATTTTTGTTTAAAATTAACGAGCTGACCAAGTGGTATTACAATAAAAAATTTTTATACAAATATACACGTGTCCAACATGTATAATATCTGTTATATTATTATTGTGTTATTGGTTTATTTTTTTTTTTTTTTTTTTGTTATTCCCTCGCCATTCTTTGCTGCCCTCCCCCCATAACAAAAAAAAAAAAAAACCGTATCGCGCGGAATGTCGCGGCGTCGTCTGCCTGCCGATCGCAATATTTTTATTTAATTAATTGACCCGAAATTATTATTATGTTTTTTTCTTTTTAATCCCGTCCGTGTATAATCGTGATACTCATAAAAAAAAAAACCTAGTATTTTCGGCGGTATACGAATATAATTACCGTTATTGCCGCGGTATCCGGTAATACGGTATTTTTGGTAATTACTGCGTTTTAATGGAGATTTTATTTTAATAATATTTTCTACGTATTAACAATCTTACGTGATTTATAACATTAAAAATGACCAGCAAAAAAAAAATAGCTTAAATAATTTGTAAAACAAAATATGTATAGGTACAGGTCCGCACGGACGAGATTACATACATCGTTTAAAAAGTTCATAGGTTTTTTTTATTTTCTAAAATATAATGATACAGATTATCGAATAACCTTATTTTCGTTTTTCTAATCCGTCCGTGTTACTTGGGATTTTATCTATTCCATTTATTTTACCGTTAATTATAAATAATGTAAAATGTGTATATTGTTCAACGTTACCTCCAATATCGTAATTTACGAAACATTCGGTAATGAAATACGGTAATCATCGAATACTTAATAATATAGGGAAAATACCTATGAGAACGCCGAGGACGAGGTGGTAAATCGAACGATTTTGACGATGTATGGTAAGACATTGTCCTAAAAAGGCCCGGAATAAAGTATAACAATAATAATAAATTCGGGTTTTAATTATTGTTAGATTAAGATTGCTGCGTGTAGTTTTTTACGCTATACGATGATTGTAACATAAAAGGCCAAATGTTAGAAATTCTTATTAGGATATTAAAAAAAACCGAGACTTTTTATCTTTTTTTTTTTTTTTTGACCATAAATTAATTCTTGATTTTTATATAATAATTTATTTGGTCTACCGTCGTTCGATTTTTACCATGCCTATTCGGACTGTATTACCCTATTACCCATTATATAAAACAATTATGCAAAGGTTATGCAAACAATAATTTTCGAGGGGGAGGGGTCTCCCCTTTTTTGGCCTTTTTAACCTTCGACATTATTGTTCATATGTTACGGCTAATATTGAAAATTGTCGTATAATGTTATAATCTTGGATAATCTTGACCGTAATTAAACATTCTGGACAATTTCATAAAATCTACTATTATAGTATATTTCCGCCAATTTCCGTTATTGGCGCAATTTTTAATAATATAAAAGAATGATATTAATTAATTATAAAAAATATTACAATTTGTATTATTTATATTTTGAAATTAATGGCACTTTGAATTGCACGAAACGTTTCACTACACTTACGTCTGATCGCATTTACCCTTATGGCGAACATCATTTTGTATCACCTTGATCTAACCTATATATATACAGAGTGTTTATAAAAAAAAATATAATATTATCCATGGTCGACCGGCATATAATAATGTCAACATTAGTCGGATAACGTTAACGTGGTTTTTTTTTTGTTTTATTATTATTATTCAATCCGTAGATTGGTCTACAATAAATGTTCTCTCCGCGATTCTCTATTTTGTGCTACATCTTTGAGATGTTTCTGTGAATCGACTCTCATCTTTCATTATTTGACTTATATAACAGTTCTTAGCCTTCCCCTTCTACGCTTCTCTTATATTATACCTTCCAATATGAGTTCTTCGTTGTATCTCAGCGTATCATATGCCATCGTCTTGATCTTAAATTGCTTAGTGAATATCTCTTCTCCTTTACCCAATCTAACACTTTTCGTTTGTCTTAATTTCCGTCCATTTTCCTCCAACACCACACATTTCAAAAGCTCCTAAGGTGGTTTCACCTGTTTTGTTTAATGGCCATGTTTCACCGGCATATAAATGCTGTGCTCCATACATACGTTTTAATCAAACGTTTCCTTGTGTTCCCCTAGCATTTTTTGATGTCGATAGTTAATTCTTAAGCAGGGCAGTCTTCTATTCTAATTTTTATTTCTTATTTTAATCTGCCGTCATCATTGCTTGTTATACCACCTAGATATTTAAACGCGGTTATAAATTGATAATTGCCGACGTTATTCGAAAAGCGCGGGCAACATTAACGTAACATTGTCCGGCGGCGGTATTATCCGATTTCCGATATTAGCCGGTAACACATGGTAATAAATACGAAAAGAAAAGAAGAAGAAGGAAGAAAAAAAGGGGGCGCGTTCGGTTCACACCGAACGACAGGGCACCGTGTGCGCCGTACAGTGTTGTAGACGACGGCGGCGTTTGTGTATATTTACGATCCCAGAAAAGGCCTCCGCCGAATCGTATAATAAACTATAATATAATAAACTATAATATAATATAATATAATATAAATGTACAACAATGTTATCAAATCGTTTATAATGATAATATAATATAATATTTCGGCGGCCCGGTGTCAATTGATGAGAACGCGTGACCTAGTTACGGCGGCGCGCCCGACGCGGCGTGTACGGCGGCGACGGCGGCGGCCGGCGGGGTCTGAGGAAGTGTCAGGAAGAAAGTGCGTTTTATTTTTTTTTAAATTTTTTTACGCGAAACCGACTTTATATATATATATTAAATATTAAAAATATATATATATATTATGTATACGGGCGGAGGCACGTCGTATCGCCGGAGGGCCGCCGGGTATAATAATCTGGTTTTTAATTGTTTGTTTTGCGCGATTGTGTCCCGGCGACAACGGCGTGGCGGCGACAGCGGCGTGGCGACGGCGGCGGTTCGCGGCGCTCGTGCGTTTTGCGCGTCCGCACACACTTGGTGGATTATTATTATTGACTCCAGTGTAACAATAACAATAATAATAATAATAATAATAATAATATACGATATATTATTATTATTATATGTGCTGATTAAGATTATAACATTTAATTTTTTTTTTGTTTTTTTCAAATTAATTTTTTTTTTCTCCAAATTTACCATGTCCAAAACGAATAATACAAAAACAGTTTAGGTGTGTTGTTTTCAACTTTTTTTTTTTTTTACCTTCGCAGGTTTTTTTTTAACGGAAAACAAAAAATCAAATCGGTCAGACAAAAAAAAAAAAAAAAAAATAATAATAATACAATAATAATATTATAATATACGCTGAGCGCGCCGATTGTTTCGAATTACAAATAATTTTTTTTTTCGCTTATTTCCGGACCGTTTTGTTCCGTTCAATCGTCGCGTCGGTAATACGAGTATATTTCCCCGGGTTGAAAATTGATTCTGAATTCTAATGGTTTTACTATGATATTTTTTTTTTTTTTTAATCCGTTCACAAATTTTCGACCCAGAAATCTTGTTTTTATCCAATAACTTTCTTGTCGTAGTATTTTAGTCGATGTCGTCTACCGATTTTTATTGTAGTTTCCTTAATAATGGGGGGGGGGAATAAGAATATTTATACGAATTAAAGCGGTTTTTTTGCAATTGCAAATAGTTACAAATAGAACTTCTTAGAGACCTGTCATTTTTACTCACGTCATGTAGTTAAAATGTTATATAATTTCGAATTTATCAAAACATGTTTAACCCAATATGTCCCAACATTCCACCCTACAGACAGTAGCCCGCCTTTGCAGTGTGATGAATATCGGCTTTTTTTAAATTGTTATTTCCTGTAGGTACTACTTACCTATAATACTCGTGACTCATAAGTTATATACCACTGTAAAAAATAAATATTTAACAAAGTGATGTTTAAATTTTATAAGTCCGTACAGGAAAACCGATGATGGGCGATAATATCTTGTTCGAGTATATATGAAGTCATTATAGTACGGACGTTATGTTCGTTTTATAAAATATCGATAAATAATGTTGTACAATAAAAATGCGTTCATAAAATTTGTTCACTATTATAGGTATAGATATTATAGCTAGGTGGTAGATAATTTCGGGAACCCAGTGTACCAGGAAATATCTGCCGGCGAACGTATTAGACATTTTTTTTATTTTTTTCTCTCTAGTTTATACTGAGCGTAACGAGAAGAAATTGTTACTATAATATGTGTGTTAAAAAGAAAAAAAAAACATTTATTCTATCCGTAAGCGATTATTCAACGAGAAGATTTTCCACGGGGATTTCCACCGATCGTCGACACGTCATAATGTCTTATCTTCGGAGATTGTTTCTGGGTAACCGAGTTTTAATCTGGTCGGTTCGTTAGAAATACGGTTAATTTTCTAAATTCTCTCTGTACTCTTCCTAAGAAGAAAAAAAAAACAATTCAAAAGTCGGTTGAGCGTATGTCATAATTTTTCTAAATGATTGAAGTTTGTCTTGACGAAATTCCCGAAAAATATCGTAGTTAAAAATTAACGAAACGTTCAATAATAATTGATTTTTAGTAAAACAAATCTACTCAGAATTGTCGGTTTATTGTTTCGTTCTCAATTTAAATTTTATTACCCTATATATATATATATAAATCTCAGTTCTTTGTTTTTTTTTTTTTTTTTTTTTTTTTTTTGTATTTATTGGATTTTTATTTAAATAAACCGAACGCTGTTACATATAAAAAAAAACCACGATAAATTGTATAATATTATGTAAATAAAATAATACGCGTGTACCTGTGTCGGAACGTAAAACGGCGCAAACTATACACAATAATGTGATGTGTTCACGAGGCTTGTATTATTAAATTGTATTTGCAAAGGCTCGGAATATCAATAAATAACGGTAAAATAAAATCCTAATCGGATTTCCATGCGATTTAACTAATTAACTGTGTATATACGACGCGTTACATATATATATATATATATATATACTCATATTATTTATCATAAGAATGCCTAATTCGTGATGATGATAATAATAATAATATTATAATAGGCCTGGCGAGGCTGCTGACGGCGGTTGAAATTTATACCGCCATATATTATTATGATATACCAATAATACTGTAAGAATATATCGTACGCCAAGACGGAATCGATTTTCGTACAGACGTTAAGCGATTTATCGGCGGTGTGACGTATTGTATTATATCTATTAAAATAATAGATGTTACGGTATTTACGGGTATTAGATACGCGGTTAACCGAAAGAAAAAATAAAAAAATAAATGTCAATTTTAGTTTTCACGAGAAAAAACACGACCGTGCGGAAGAGAGAGAGAGAGAGAGAGAGAGAGAGAGAGAGAGAAAAAAAACACCTGTAAAATAATACTATCATACGCCTCCAATACGTAACGTTTTATTTTTTTTTTAATGAATTACGACGATGAAAAACCGCAGCAGATTATTATTACACTCGTTACCACCTCCCGCCGGTCAACTATTTTCGGAAGTATGAGAATATCATGTAATGCGAACGAAATTAAATTGCTGTCATAAACACTTACAGTAGTAACTCTGTATTATGGTATAGTAAAAAAAATTGAAAACAATATTTAGCTTTTACTGTAAATTTACAAAAATAAAAATGTCGCCAAGGTAAAATATACGGGGGGGAATTTAATTTTTATCTGTACGCATAAATGTAATGACATTGTTGACGAAAAACGATTCTGAGTTCCGTGAATAATGATTTGAAATGCCGTGATTTTCGAGCATTTTTGAATTGCCAAATAATGTAATCCAAAAAAAAAAAAAAATTCCAAAATTTAGAACAGCTATAAATAGCACAATGATTTCCAAAATATTTGGAAAATATTTACCACGTTTAAAAAGGGATAATCTTTTAAGTATTCAGTGAAATATTCTGTACGATAATTATTTTTAACCGAATAACAACAAATACAAAAATAACAGAAAACCATTATTGCGCGTTTTTTGCCCCATTATTAAGGAAATAAATAAAAAAAAAAAAAAAAATCGTTTTGGAGCAAGATTTCCGGTATAAAAAAGTTGTTAACAGACGCGAAAAAAAACCACCCACATCATAGTAAAACCATTATATGCCTGGTTTCGCTCGTAATCTAAAATAGTATTCTACTATATATATATATATATATGCGTATTTTAATACGATTGAATTGAATTTCGTACGAGTACGTAATAATAATATTATAACGACTTTAAGTTGATTATTTATATTTTACAGTGATATATAGTGGCGTGGTGTATAACAATTTGTGCGTACTACTTACATTTCGCGATTATTGTTTTATTGTTTTCTGATTATCGGTCGAGTTAATAAAACTATATAACGATTCGGAATTTCTGCGTAACGAATGTAATGTGCGTACAGTTTTATCAAAGTCAAATGCTACGCCGTCGCCGCCGAGGTAAATACTTTGTGATAACTCATTGGCGCGATAATATATTTGTGATAACAGAAAAGCAAAATCCCACGGAAGAAATTACCCCTCTCCCACGCCACGGCGCGAGGTTTTTCATTTCAAATCGTTATTTTCGATTAGGTTCCGACATGATTTTTTTGTTTGTTTTTCAGGCGTACGCGGGGAGAACCGACCCCGACCATCACTCTGCAGACGAAACGGACGATGGACGTGGGTGACTGTAGTGACGACCTTTTTGGGACTTGATAATCGCTAACCTTTAAATTTAGATAGGTTTGTTTTTTTTTTTTCGATCATTTTGTATAGTAAAAGCTAAAACGTGTTGCCGCTGAGAGGATTCGGTACGTTGGTTACTATATATATATATATATATTATTTTTTTTTTTTTCATAATTACTCATGGATTTGTCTTTTGTGTTTCGATTTTGAAAGTAAATTTCGACAATAAACACACGCCCGGTACCCGATTAAGTGTACTTAAGTACGCTTAATTTGTGTTCGATGTTTCGATATTTCTCGTATACGAATACGATTTTTCACTCGTATTGTTTTTGTGTTAGTTTTTTATTGTAATTTTTGTAGGCTCGTAGTATATTATAAGGTAGTATAAAATAAACTATTGTAATATTCGCTGTTTTATTCTCGGTCGTCCGCATCAATCGTAAATATACGAAGCGTACGCGTTCAAGTATACCAGTTTTATTTTTCGTTTGTACCTTAGTATAAGTGTATTCATATTTATTTAGTTCGTATATGTATGTATATATATATATATATATATAAAGGTATATAGATAGATAACTTATTTGTAGTGTACGACAACGGTTATACAATATGTAACGATGTTACGATATAATATAGCGGTTCGTTCGGTTTTGAGTACGTACCACCTCTTCTATTGATATTCCGACGGAATTTTCCCAATATTAACGTTGATTATTTTCGTTAACATAGCATCTCGTCCAAATGTATTCACGACGATAAAAACAAAACAGTGTAGTTGCACTATGTGAAAATAATAGTAACGTTATTGTATAACGTTTTGGAAACTGTGATTGAAATATGTGTTTGGTCGTTATTTAAAAAAAAAAAAAAAAATTATACAGACCGCTTTACTGTATTATAGTAAAATGGATATAAATTTATATACAAGTAAAAGTTAGGACTTACGAATCACCCCTGGCCGATATTTTCCCAGGCCGTCTGTGAGGTAAAGACAAACAATGCAAATTAACATTACTATAAAATAATAATGCATATTAATTACCGTATAATCTAAACACACGATCAATTAATTTAATTATCAATACTAATTTTTATGTCTATATTATTATATATAAATACCTAGATGATGGTGTTTTAGTTTAATCTATATCGCTTCAGCTTCGTCTATTGCTAATTCCCGTATAATTTTACCATATACTTGTACAATTTCAGCACTTGTTTGTTTGTTTTACGAATACTTACGAATATAGATTGGTAAATATAATATAATTATAAATCTAAACTATCGATCGTTATATATTATGTATTAATATACTAGATTCAAGTGACTCATTTTTTTTTTTTTTTTTCAATAATATATAACACGTCAAATATAATTAATTCATTTTGCATTTATTTTGTTCACAAACAATAAAATCCACTTCCATTGTGTTCCATTTATTTACGATTTTGGTATAAAATATTTATCGTTCATTAAAACTAGAAATATCGGGGATTTATAAGTTATATAGTTATAGTATAATTTTACACTTGACGAATATCGATTTTCTATACTTCAAAATATAATAGTACTGCAGGTCGTCTTTTCGATAAAAAATATTCACTGTTCTCAGTATTATCGGTATAAACTATTCACTAATAAAACACATTAAAATCCCTCCTTTTGTATTGCATTAAATTTATATTTTCGTCTTTTAGAAACACGATAATAACATAGTGCCGTCGTTGAATAAACGAATGGATTTTATTAATTTTAAAATTTGAACAATTTTCGAGTAGGTTAGGTGATCGTTGTTAATTATTGCTATAACAAATAATATAAAATCAACTCGATATGCATAACCCCTCACGGTATAAAATGTAATATTAGTCCTATATTATAAATTAATTATTAATTATTACTTTTGGTAGTGCTTATATTGGAAAAACAAAAGAAGACTTTGAAAAATTAGCGTCCCTTGAAATTGTAGAACTCAACATAACCCTTGGAATCATGGAATCATGTCAAGGATTTTGTGTTTTTTATTAGAATTTCTAACATTTTTTTTATTACATACCTTTGGTATTCTATGTAATCTTTGCCATAGGTTAATTATTTTTTAAATTTTTGTCTACTATTTTTTGAGGTGTATTTTTTTTTTTTTTTTTTTTTTTTTTTTTTTTTTTTTAGAAATTTCTTATTATTGTACATTTTTTTTTGTCATAGTTGAGTATAGAAAATATTTAAAAACTATCTGGTTAACATGGAAATGTCGGGTAATTTTAAACATTTAAACTAGTGGCGGTCCTGATATGTGAAATAGTATCATATTCAGTTAATATTATCGAACCGAAATCGTTTCCAGTTTTTTTTTTGTTTTTTTTTTTACCTAATGCTATAATATTAATTTTTAAATAAAATTCACCGCGTGGTCCGTATTTGACTCGTGAATGTTCGCGCGTCACTGTAAACTTAATGTATGTAATATTATAATTATCGAGATAATGTTTTTTTAAACGGCGCAATTAAAATGATATATAATATGGGTTATTAATTGATTATATTATTAACTATAACTATATTTATTATTTTCAATTATAATATAAAAATAAAATATAATTTTAATATTACGAGATGGCTTTTTGTTTAAATAATTACGCGATTTTCTAAATTTCTCATCCCTCTTGATTGTTATCATATAGTATTTTTTTGACTTTACGTTGAACATCATAATATAATATTCGTGTTCGAAGGCAAGTTACTGAGTTTAAAATTAGACTTTTTTGTTCAACAAAGTTCAACTCTTCGAATATTTTATGTTAAATTATTATTTTGATATTAGTGCCCATTCACTAGTCGTTAGACATCGTTTAGAACTAAAAGGCGTACTATTGTAATCAGTTAAATCAATTTTTAATAAAGGGTACTAATAATGTGATTTCGCTATAATCATAAATAAATTGTAAAATATTTTTGTTTTTGTTTTTTATCGGAGATTGAAAAAAAATATGTATGATATACTCGTATATATTTTTTTAATAGACGCAATTATGTTGATAAATATTTCAGGTTTTTTTTTTTTTTTTAAATATATATACCTATATAAGTATAGAAAAAAAACAAATTTATAGAATATTTTATTAGTAAAAAAAAATTTAAATTACTACTAGAAATCATCATCTTGATTTTGATAAGTTATCGTACACCTAACCTATAGGTACTTGATATTTTTCCTAATGACCAGTGAAATATAAAACGATTTGTAGAAACGTAAGAGGTATACTTATTAAACAAATAGAGTTTATCTATATGTCGGAATTAGATATAGATATACGTATACACGATTTTCAGGGGGGGGAAGGAAAACTTAGTAGGTTAAAAAATAGTCGACAAAATTTCCAACTTGATCGGTTTTGTTGGGAATTCAAATATTTATAACCTCTAACAAACAGATATATATATATATATATATATGTACGTAATACAAATACATATGTTCTATTTTTTTATGATTTACCCTAATAAGTTGTGATTTGAATACTATTTCTAAACTATACATATATATATATATATATATATTATAATACCCGTCCTATAGTTTTGATGGAAATTTAAATTGAAATTATGCGGATTCTTCGATACAACGAATTAGACGATATAATATACGTAAGTACCCTATATTATAAAAAAAAATTGGTATAGACATTGCAACCGTGCGAGGGTGTGGACGGCAGACACAGTGGCTGCAGACATTGATGAGTAGATTATCGTTATGGTAGTAAAAACGAAAACTTATACGTAAGCTATGTGCTCTAGTGATCATAGTACTATATATCGTCGTGGTTATAATAATAAGTGTATCGACCAAGGCCTCATTATGTCAGGTGGGTCAATTATAGGTACGTTTAAAATTATACGATTTGCATAATAATATTAATATATAATATATAATAACGAGTTCAAACAATAATTATGTTTTATATTAATTTTTTTTTCACGAAAAGTCGTTTCGATAATTTATTACTATTTGCTGCCGGTACACGGGTCGAGAAATTATTACAATTATTATATTTATTTATTTTTTAAGGGTTTATAACTAACGCTGTATTGCTATAGATCACTTTGCAAAATATTAAATTCCATGAGAAGAAAAAAAATATATATTGAAATTTGTTTACCTATAATATATTAATAAATACGTATAATTTATCGCACCGTTTTTTAATTATGATATTTTATGTGTCTGATTAAAAAAAGCACCTAGATACAAATACAGTTTGGCTAACGATGTACGTACATTTTTTTTCGGAATTCAATAATTTATAACCAATATGATGAATAATTTAAATATTATATATTTTTTATGTATGTATGTGTGTGTGTGTGTGTGTGTGTGTGTGTGTATATATGTTTGCGGTGTCATAACATGTATTGGCATAAAACATCAATAATATTAATAGTAAGTAAAGTAACATAAGTAAAAATAAATCGATTTAAAAAAATAAATAAACAATAGTTTTTGACGCTGTAAAGGCCGATTTAATTTTTGACCCAGACGATATTTATATCATATGATCAACACTACAGATCCGTGACGATAAATCAACGATTTCCATGGTTGGAAACAAGATATATATTTCAATTTTCTTCCGTATAATACCTTGTTTTGTTTATCAGTCTGAGGGAATTTGACCAATTTTTTTGACCACTTAGTTAATACGTCTATGGGGTACGTACGGCAACAACCGATCTTATATTTAAACGCGCTCGGTATACTCACTTTTTGATATTTTCGTCAATACGTACACTTTTTTACTTGAAACGCGTATTCTTGGTTATTATTGTCAAACACCGAACATTGGTGCACGTTATCACAACGATTCGAGGTACCCTACTTATAAATAACCTATTCGACTACCTTATTACACTCGCGAGATCCTAACAAATCCACATACACCTCACATTTGTTGAAGTCGCTCCATTATAGACAATAGGATTTACGAGAGAACATAGAGTTAACCCTCCGAATAGTTTAGTCAAAATATAATACTATTACCCCTATTTGGGGAGGGGCAAAATCCCCCCGCGTTACATTTCATGTTTTTTTGTCAAGCATATGCTCGATAAAAAACTTAGTACTACATCCAGAGCCATCTTAAGGTAACGTGAGGCCCAGGGACCAACGTATGTCAGGGCCCTTTAAATACTTAAATTATGATATATATATATATATATATATATATATATATATATAGAAATTAATTCGTTTTCATTAATATCTACACGATAAATTCCGCAAATGTTTTCCAATGGACTAGTATTTATTCTTTTGTCTTCAAACTTTTCAAATTGAAGAAGAATCCAAACAGTTGATTTATTGATTTGTATGTTTTATTATGATTTTTCCATGCGTCTATTAATTGGGGAAGTAAATTTCTATTTTTAATATTTCTCTACCAGAAAACGATGAAATACATTTATTGGCGTACAATTTGTAATATCCGATTTTCTCAGCTAATAATTTTAATAATTTTACAAGATTTATTAGAAAAAAAAAAAAAAAACAAATGTAAAATTATTGTAGTTGGTATTATATTTTGTAAATAATGTAATTTTTGTACATTTAGGGCCCTCAAGACGGTGACATAATATACTAATGACCGCGTTGGCATCCGGAGAGAGGGACGCGCGTAGTGTTATTACGACCGTACCGCCGCGTCGAAAGTGAAAAGCTTCGGGCCGCGGGAATCGTGTGCGAGTGGGGTCGGCGACGACGACGACGACGACGACAACGACGACGACAACGCGGCCGGAGATGACACGTTAGAATAATCGTCGCGCGGCCGTTAAAATACGTTTTTTCAAACGGAACGGTGTACGACGATAATAATATTAAATATTGTAGCGTACCTACCGAATATAATATAATACGATATGGCAGACAGAACAATAATAATAATATGTATAATATCGTCCCGCGGTGCCAGTAAGGTAATGATAACAATAATGGTAATAATGGTATTATTAATATTATTCTGTGTATTGCGGTTGGCACTCTTGGTGTACGAGCACGCGCGCGCGCGCGCGCACGTGCACGAGCGCATTCGCACTGCAGTCGTTTGGCCCAGATAATTGCGCGGTCAGAACGCACGCGGCGGCGTGACAATATTGGTTGAGCGCACCACGCAGCAAAAAACTCGCGTTCGGCGACGCAGGAAAATCACAGCGTGCCGAGCGCGTCTGCCGCATGGGAGAAGGCGAGGCACGGACGGCGGCGGCGGCGGCGGCGGGCCGTCCGTTCGGTCTCCGCGGTCCGTCGACACAGATACGGAGAGCTGTTAGATAACACGCGGGGCGGCGGCGCGGCACTGGACATCGCGGCGCGGCGCGAGAAAAACACGGCGACCGGTGGACGTGGGGGGGGATGGCGAAAAAAAAAAAAAAAAAAATAGAAAGAGAGACGGCGCGCGATCATAATAGAAAAAAAAAAAAATATATATATATACCTACCCGGCGTATAGAGCGGCGCGCGGGCGAACGGAAAGACAATAATTATTGTTATTATTGTCGTCGTCGTCGTTACGATGTTGTTGGCCCGGCGTATACCGCTTACCGTTGCACAACGCGCGGAATATTATTATACCGGCCGCCGTAGGTACTACACCGCTGCGTTTATATATTATGTATATAAAAGTTTTTTTTTTTATTATATATTATGCATTTAAGACTCGACGGACTGCCGGCGGATTTCGTGCCGCGTTCGTACTATCGCTAGTCTTGTGCCTGGCGGGAGTAGTGTTGGGGTATACCGCGGCGGAGGAACGCGTGCGGAGACACGATGATGGTTCACGAGCGTTCCGGCGAAGAATATACGCCGCCGTGAAGTAGTGTGTCAAGGACTGAACGCCTCCGGGTTATTATACGGATCTCTCTCCGCGGCCTGGCGTCTTTCCGGTCGCGTTCGGTCCGGGCCGTGGTGGTTATGCCGTACAGATAATATTATTGCGATTATACACATCGCGATAAGCAAATACCGGCCGTGTCGTTTTCCGGCGTGTTCGGATACAGTCTGACATTTGTTTTACCTCAGCACTGATATATAACAGCGACAATGTTATTCGGCCAATAACGCCCATTATCGGACGTGCGACAACACGCCGAACGGTCGACGAATTATCTAATTCCGGTAGTCCCGCTGAACGACTGGGCGCAATCGTGGCGTGTACGCCACGAACACCTCGAACAGCAGCTGCTCGTGGGTTTTGTGTTCGGTTTTTCTTTGAGACCCGGCGGCCGACGTGAAATAACTAAACATCAGAACGAGTGGACTCCACTCTATTTGTACTAGTACAATTTAGAACTACGTATCTAGGAATCCAATCGTTCAGTCAACTAGTTTAATTGAGCGAAAGATGAACGAACAAATACTGGTTAATCTAAATTAACGGTATTCGCCATCGCTATCAGTCAGTCATTGTATTACTTTTAAATTTAAAATGTTATAATTTAACCTTTAAACTTATCTGACTTTGAAAAGTATATTATCTATGGAGCTCCTCTACTATTTGTAGTATACTTTTTTATTTTTCAGTTTCTCCTTACTAATTATTTATATTGGGTCGGAGGGGACAGTTGGCACGTATTTTTATCTAAAAAAAGAGTATATATTGATTGTGTTATCATTATTTTTTTAAATAATTAAATATTATCGAATTATGTTTGAAACGTGGTGGGAGGGTGGTGCAGGGGGCAAAAGTTTGAGTTCAATAATAATTGCGAGTTCATTTTTTTTTTTTTTGAAGATTCAACGAACCGGTTGTTACTAGCTAAAATTTTATTTTGCCCACATCGCGGAGACACGGGATTTAAAATGTTAAATATTTTTTTTCTTCGTTGTTTTTCCAAAATAGTGTTAATATCATTTTACCCGTTTAAAATTTAACGTATTTTCCGAATATTAACAAATTTAATAAATGTATTTTTTTAAAATCGCATAATAATATAATATAGTATATTTGTGTCATATTTATCAACCAAACTTAAATATTACAGTACCTATATTATTTTGTGGATAGAATAATAGTATAAATACATACAGGAAACCGATTATTCGCCAATGCAATAACATTCGGTCGTAATAACGTTTTAATCGATTTTTTATTTGCCGTTTGTTGCAGATGTGTATTTGATTGTCGTACGATTTATTCGATCAGCACGTCATATCGTGCTAGTTTTACTGATTTTATCCTTATCATACAAAAAAAAAAAAACAAAAACCTCAACAAATATTTTCAAATAATTATAAATAATTCAATATGATACACGATTATTTTTTGGAAATTGTACTCGTTCGGTGATAATACCAGGTCTATAAATACAAGTAGTACGAATAAATGACATCCACGACGTGGACCAAATATTTATTACAATATTTGTTCACAGACAGCTAATAAAAAAAACAAAATTTTTTTTTCAAAAAACCAGCTCTTGGGCCCCGAAATCCCAAAGACCGACAGTTTACTTCTCCGGAGGGTTATTTTTTAACTAAGGGAAATTATAGGAAATCGGGTTATTCTGCAGGGAATCTAGTGTAGAAAAAATTTGTCGGTGATTTTACCCTTTTTTTTAAACTCCTTTTAAGCGGATTTTGCGCTCGATTATTTGTCGCCGTCGTCGTCTCCGTTACCACCGACCGACGCCGTGCCGCCGTCGACGACGATTTGATACTAATTATCTTTTTTTTTTTTTTTTTCATTGTGAACGTTTCGCAATAACTTTCATTTTAGATTCTTGATCGGTTAATTTGAAAATATCGTATTATATATATTTATATATATATATTTGAACAATATAACAGCGTACAGCACATCACGTGTATAATTTTTATTATATAACTCGAATACAATCGAATTATCTCTCGACTCTCAGCAGATTTTTGTTGTATACCTACACCGAGTACTGAAGTATATATACCTATACAATAGTAACACGGTACCTATACACACTTAGGCCCTGTAGGTGTCTATAATATTGTCTACATTATATCAATTTATATACGTACGATTTGCCCATTATAATAATCTCGAGGTATATACAATTTTATCGATTTATCCGTACAATGTATACAATAAACGATAATAATCTTTATATTCTATTAAAGAGTATATAAATAGGTACACTTATACCTATTGTCCAGGGCCCCCACAAGGGGGAGTGGGATCGTTTGGACCTACAGTGAGGGTTAGGAGCCCGTTGAAATTTTAATAATTTATGGACGATTTTTTTAGAAGTTATTATGCAAAGTTAACCAAAATAGACGAATGTGATTTTTAATATCTGATATATTTATTATATTCCATGATATATGTTATTTATTATATGTTTTGATATTTTATTCAATATAGTCGAATTAGAAAAATACTTCTTTTTCCATTTTTAATTTATAAAAAAATATATATTATATATATATATTTATTGTAATAAGAAAAATAAAAATGGTCACCAAAATTACCAGTGTTTTTTTTTTTTTTTGCTGATCACCAAAATATGGGCCCACAAAAATATTTACTACAGAAGCCCAAAATTTGTTGTGGGGACCCTGGTATTGTTCGTGTTTAGATTCGTACTAGTTAAACGAAGAAGATATGAGGGAAATAGGTAATATAATAATCGACGTGTCTAGTTTCAGAAAAAAAAAATTACAAAATTATACGTTTATGATATTATTATTTGGTAACGCTGATGACGATTTATATGATAGTGTATCAGTTGTTCCAAAGTTTGACCGACAGGTTTAATGTGCTGTGAAAAATCGTTTGTTATATCGATGATAACACGCCATTATAGGTATTTTGTAATTCCTGAAAATTTAAAAAATTGCGATTGACCACGATATATATAACATAATGTTTTACTGATATATTAACGTTGCTAAATGGGGGGGGGGGTAAATATAACAGGTGTCAACGGGGGACAAAGGAATAGGAAAAGTGATAAAAATACTATAACTAAATCGAGAAAAAATATCGAGCTTCACCAACGGAGATTACTACGGCCCTTTTAAAAAGTTTTTTTTTCTCTCAGAAAACACCAAAGATTAAATCGCTGACGAATGTCAGTATTGTGTGCACCAGATTGCAAAATACCGTGATTTCCCGACGATTACCATAGAAACAGGAAATCAGTGTACAAACATTTAGTACACTGATTTCCGTTAGTGATTATTACTCTCTGGAAAACATCTTTTCGATTAGTGAATATCCTCCAAAACCGTTTACACCTAAACTTATAAAAATACTCGGGTTTTCCACCCGATGGGGCACATCATTGCAAATATTTTCAATATTTTATTTTCACGTTAAGAAAACATGTACAATTTTCCTATTCGACTGGCGATTTGACGAAATATTAAAATATATTTTTATACAATTTTCAGAAAAAAAAAATATATATATATATATATTTATAAAATATTACTAGTTTATACTAGTAATTATACTAACGTTTGTTTTAATATATTATATTTGATTACAAAATGAAAGTGCTTTTACTATTTGAAGTTTTCGTCATACAGGTAGTAGATACTTACGTACATTGTACAGGACAAGGCCAAGGACATGCCCAATCGTTTGAACTCCAAGGTAGGGTAGGTTAGGTAGATGATACAGTAATGTATGTTTGAAATAAAAACTAATTGTAAATAGTATATTACATAGCATACTAATTAATTTATAATATAAATTCATATTACCCCGAATTATTTTTTAAAATCATTCCGGTTCCGATTCTTCGCACTTTAATTAATTAAATTTTTAACAATTAAACAAAACATATATATATATATATATATGCGCGAACATGTGATTATAAGGAATTCAATTTTTAATGGTTTTTAAATTTTAAATTTTTTTTTATAGTAATTGAGCATTTTAAAATTATTTTGTGTTTACGGTTACCTCTAAAAGTGCTGGTATATAAAACAAAATAAGGTAAACCGTTTGATTCTGTAATGCAAAGATTTTAATTATTTTATTTTTAATAATTTATATATTTTGACAAAAATTGTGTTAATATTTCAAATTAATAATACATCTGATATTCAGTATTCGACACTGTCTTTTGATTTTACTTTTATTTTACGTTAGATAACATACTCCTCGTAGAAATGGATATTCTTGTCAAAGAGTGTACGTATAATTTAGTACCGTTGTTTTTAATATATGGAACATATAAATCGAAAAGGTTTTTTTTTTTTTTTAACGCATTAATATAAAATATATATATGTATATATAAATACTGTTATAATCGAAATTTGAATAACTGGCCGAAAAATATCATATTATCGTGGGGATCGGTGGTTATTTTCTATTTCCTTTTGGGTTTTTACCTATAAACGCACACGTTAACGTGTTTTGTTTCGAGTAAAAATTATTTGAATCGTACAATAAACGTGCGCTGTTTGAAGTCCTGTGTCTGTGTGGTCGTCCTTGAACAACACTTTCACTCGTTTGGTTCGGGCCTGGCAGCCCATAAAAATGGCCGGGGTGACGTAACTTTATTTGTACCGTTGGACCTGGTAGTCATGATTTTCACTTTCTATTAGCCTACTGACCGACTTGCTCCTTTCTCGGTTACGACTCGTTTGGTCGCACAGTAAAGAGTGAGAGCGAGAAAGAGAGAGAGAGAGTGAGTGAGAGAGAGAGAGAGAGAGAGAGAGAGAGAGAAAAAGTGAGTTGGAAGAGAGTAAGAGTTCGAGAAGGAGTGAGAGAGAGTGAGTGAGACTGTCATAGAGAAGGGGGCGGCGAATAGAGAAAGAAATAAAACCGAATGTTATATTATATAGCTAAACAATCCAATTTTTTCGTCGGCGTATATAATAACTGTACGCCGCAGGAATTCTAATTGTGGGCAGGTATAGGATATTTTTACCGTTATTATAAGACGATAATAATAAATGGTTAGAAAAAAAAAAAAAAAAAAAAAACAAATCAAAATCACCAACCTCAAAAATGTCACATATACAGGTATTATAATATATGAATCCGGGGGTGGGGGGGACTCGAATATATATTGGAAATATTTGTTACGTGTCGTTGATTTTTTTTTTTTTTTTTTTTTTCCTATATTATTGTTATTACGATGCATGATCGAACTCGCGGTTATAATATACATAAATATAATATTTAAATAATATAAAAAAAAATATATATATTTTGTATAGTGAATAATATACGAATATATGTATACCTACACTTTAAATTTATTTATATATATATAAAAAAAAAAAAATGTTCCAATATGCGCATATATGCGTTCGTATGGATTATAGATTAATATTTTCTCCTAATAACCTACATAATATTATTAAATTCATTCAAGACAAACGTGCATGTTCGGTAAGTGGACAAGACTGTACAATAGCGAAGCGTATACGATTTCGTAATAGTGAAATAATATATAATAACATACTCGAATCCTAAATTACTGCAGTATTTTAGTAATTTTACGACGGTGCGTTTAATATTACGATATTAAAATCACAATAGTTTTAAATGGTATTTCCGTACTTCACGAATTCCCTATGTGAATTATAAAAAAAAAAAAAAATCATAAAACAAAATCATAGTCTTACTGGACAATGAACGTAAACGCATTTATTTGTCGTAGACACTGAATGATTGTAAAACTATACGGATTTTTTTGTTTTTAAATTCCCAAGACGTATTTAAAACCCATTTCGGAACAGTAAATATATTAAAAAAAAAAAAAGTTTCGCGCAGTATTATATGTTACATAAAATTTGATGAAACTTTTAGCTATTTTTCTAAATTTCTTTTCCGGTGGCGGTTTGAAGGTTGACAGGAAAAAAAAACACACCAGAAAACGAGATTTTTGTATATTTTAATTTGTACGCGGAATCGTTTTTAACAATTTAACTAAACGTTTTAAATAAACATAGGGACATTGTTTCTGTAAGTTAAAACTTTTCTACTAGATATCTCTTTGCTCAGATTATAAACTTCTGGGATGTATGCCGGTAACAAATTTCGTCTATAGTTGGTGCACTGTGGGTAGGTAATTTTTTTTTTCTTTTTTTGTATTTCAGTTTAAAAATGACCCGAAACTTTCACCGAATATTTATATTGGCACTTTCCACACGTGGTCCAATTATCTAACAGTTCGGGCGTTTATTGAGTTATTTATTGGTAATTGAAATTTTCGAGTTTGTTAAGATTTCATTTGGTTTTATAAAGATATAATACAATTGTTTTGGATTTTTAATAATACTCGAATATTTGATACAAGGTTCACCATAATTTGTTCCGATTGGCATTATAAAACTATTCAAAAAACAGTAGTGTGTCGGTTTTTTTTTTCAAGTCATGCAAATAAAACGAAGATATTGAATATAGAAAATCACGGTGTTACATGATCAAAATATTAACATTTATGTATACGATGTCAGTTCGGTTACCTACTAGAATAATTTGAATAGGATTTTTTTTTTATCATATAACTACTTTTAACAGTACGATTTTTAACACCTACATAATTGCGTTTTTATTTATTAAACCAATGTGGTTATCTTTTTTTTTTATAATTAATAATTTTTCATTCAGACGCCGTCATGATTATTCAAATACGACCTTTTTAATCACTTATCGAACAGAGTGTAAGTTTTTAACTTTAATAATGTATGTTAAGAACTTTAAGGAAAAAAAAAAATAATAATAACATGACTCAGAGTAGTAATTTATTTAAGCGCATATTATTTTCTTGTGTCCAATACATATAAATGAGAATATTAAAATGTATAATTTTTTTTACAATTTCTCAGATTATATGATTTATGTAGAGGTACGGTAAATCGATACACACGCGTAAATAAATTACTAATGAATAATCATATTGCATCTATATCATCCAATACGATGTTTTCGAAGTATAGACGAGAAGTCCATTAAAAATATATAGGTATGTATACATATTTCAATTATTGGGTGTTCGTTTAAGTGTAATTAAAGTCATTACGAATTAAATTTATTACCGACTGTACAATGTACATACACATATTTATAATAATAACGATCGGGATTTATCGGTGAAAATATGTCTGTATAATATGCGGATTATATAATTTAACAGTTGTTATTTAATATTATCATTATTGGGTATAGGTTGTACATATGTCCTGTATGTCATGGTTTTTATCCGTTTACTGGCAAATAAATAATAAGAGTAGGCGATACGTATTCGTTTTTCTCTTACAATTACCTATTATTTTGAAATTAAACGCCATTTAGAAAAAAAAATATCTTTGTTTTGTTTTTTTTTTTAAATTTATTAATCCGTTAAACGTGTAAACGTACAAGTACGTTTATATTTGTTTTTTTGTTTTCTTTTTATCTCAAAAAATAAATCTCGAATTTTCAGCTATTGGACGTACCCCTCGTACTATTGGTTTTCAATACAAAATATATAATACATACAATAAAAATATTCATTACTGAATTATTTATGATCCTTTGTTGTACGAGAAGTACGAATGCAACTTGTATTTGTAACAACAAAGAACACACTTACATAAAACGCAATTTGTTATTAAACCATATATAACATGTTTTAAAGAATTCCAATTTTTTACCCTCGTATTGGTATAAGTCGATGCGATTTTTAAGTAGTCGAAACGATTCGAAACACACGCATACGATTGTTGCTAATATGCCAGTAATTAATCAATTGCGTTTAAGTATTTAGTATATATACGTATATCTGAAGGCTTTTGAAAATTGTCATATGTAATACCTACATAATGGGTTTTTTTTTTTTTTATCTAATTAATATTTATTTGAAAAGACATCATTTGCCTGCATATTTTATATATATATATATATATCGTTCTATAATTAATTAATTAATATAGTATTTGTTATAGTGTTCAAAAAAAAAAATAAATAAATAAATAAAAAATTTAATTTGATGATTATTCCGAAAAAAAATAAAAAATATGCGGTATGTGGTTGAAACTTGAAACTTGAAACGTGAAACCGCCAGCTAATATAGGTTTAATTTAATAATTTCCAATAAGGCGATATTCATATTTCATTGATAGTATACGAGTATATCCATTAACTTAATTGTAATTTATACATAAATACTTGGATGTATTGGTATTTTATAGTGACATAATAATTATTATGTTCGTACGTGTCAGTATTTATAGTATTTTGTGTTTGAAAACGAACGTAGATGAAACTTATAATATAGGTATGTATTTTTTTTTTTTTTTTACAAAATGTATTATTTTTCAACGATAAACACTAAATGAAGAATCGAAAGTTATAAAATTCGTTTAACCTAGTGAAATAATTACATAATCGATAAAAATTAATATCGCGCGTTTTATTAATCCGCGATAAGCATTAAAACATGTAAGTATATAAATATGTAGCCGACATAAAATAGAATCAAAAACACAAGGCACAATATAATATTATGGTTTTTGATCAATAATAATTATTGTGTGCGGTATACATTTTTACACTGCACAAACCGTCACGACTTGTAATATTTCTTTTGTGTTGAGTGTACGTATTAGCGTACTAAATACTATAAAATTGATCATCGTTTAGCAATTATTTTAGTGATTTTTTTAGGGGCGGACCGAGGATTATTTGGCCATTGTTTCAGAAAATAATCAGCCCGAAAAGCCTAGGTCCAGTCAGTTATCAAGATTGTAGACGTGGAAAATATTTCTCGGGAGAAGTTTAACCTTTTTTTTTTTTTTTTTTTTTGTCAATCAATTTCATGACTTTCTTTCGCATTTCGGCTAAAAAAAAAATACAAAATCTAGCTATTGTAATAATTTACGTAATTTTATTAAAAAAAAGGTTTTTAAAATTTTAATAAATATTATGAATATTTTGATTTTATTTGTGTGATATTCGCACGAATTCGAAGTAGGCTTTGCGATTTTTATTGGGAGCTTTGTACTCTGCGGTGCTTACTATACAATAATAATTATCGTACTCCCGGGACTCTCTTATTTATGTGAAAACGATTATGTACGGTGTGACTTTGCCGTATTCAATTACACCACAAAACACAAAACGATCCCGAAATTATCACCACGTGCGGCTTCCTTGGTATTATAATATATTTTACCTGTTTTATACCATCATGTCCCCTTGTTTTCTATATATTTGACCTTGTAATTTTCATTCAAGGGTCTCTCGGGGACATTTCTTTACTTATACGCGCGCCGTACACACACTGCTGAAGTTTTCATTGTGGATTTTTTTTTAATTTTTTTTTTCTTCTTTTCTTTTCTTTTCTACACTGCACAAAAGCGACTGCTATTGTTCGGCACGTACCCATATACTATAATACTATACTATTCACTTCGGCATCCCTCTACTATGAAAGTGTTACAAAATCTCCAGAAACAGCTGCACGCGAATGACTCACGAGCTGTACATATAAATATATTGTTGTTATTTTTTGCGTTATATATATATATATATTTATCGGGTTTTTTTTTTTATTATTATTTGTAATTATATACGCGGCGTATACATGTCAAAGGAGCGACAGAGACAACGTCTTGTAAAAAATATTATTGAAAGGGGCGAACACCCATCCCCCATCCTATTTTTCGACGATAGCCGCCGTACGGTTCACGGGGGATGAATATTATTGGCGTGTGCTAAATAAAAAAATAAAAAAAAATTTAAAAAAAAAAAAAAAAAACCGTGGCGGTGTTGCTCAACTCGGCGGTGAATTTATTATTGCTATTATTCGTGTTTACGTATATATGGGGATATGATTATCAAATGTTCATACATCGCACTGCACAGCAGCAGCCCCCGGTGTGTTTCGAAAGACCTTTGCGTATGTACCTGCTATATGTACAGGCGAAAGAGGCAAGTGCAGGCGACCGGCGCACCCTTTTTTTTTTTTTTTTCTTTTTACGCAACCCTTTATTATATGAGACTTTTGCAAAGGTTGTACTCTCACGGTAGGCATACACCCGAACAACAAAAGAAGGGCTGCTCGTACTTACTCTCGCGATTGTGCACATATACACACATACACTGACCCCTACCGAGTACCGAATGCATGGTCACATCGTAAAACGTTTTCCACAGGTACCTCTATTATATATTTCCAATGTTATCTCACGCTGCTCTGCTAATATCCAATGTCATATATTATATACGTATATAATAGTTAAAATGACAAAAAAAAAAAAATTTCAATTTTTTCATTTTAAATATATTTATACGCATTAGGGTAGCCCTTATTATTGAACATTTTAATTTTCCATTTGTTAACCGCCAATGCTATTGGTTATCATAAGAAAGTATTCATCCTCTCAAAAACCCCCGGAAGGGTTGCAATTGGCCAAAGAGTAGGGTAGATTTAATGTTTTTTCAATTTAATTAAAATGTTAAACGGAATTTACAAAAAAAAAAAAATCAAGTCCAGCTTAACTGTAGAGTTAATATACTATTTATACAAAATGTATTTTTTTTTTTTTTAAGACAAATGATACGGCATGTTCTCCGTAATCTTTTCTATTTCGAACCATTTAATATTTCATTAAGAATATTATACCTTCAATCCCAGTATTAAAATTAGTAACATTAATTTTTGGCTATAATTGTTGAAATCGTTTAAAAAATTGAACACCAGGACCCGGAAGTGACAATGAAGTTTTCTTCAAATGCAGCTTTGAGTATAATTTCATAAATTCGATGTCCCCGTGAAAAGTATAAAATTTCACATCCTATTATCGTAGATGACTAACTTGAACAATACGCAGTGCACATTGATATGTGCAAAAATTAAATACTAATAATACACTCGTAGGTATCGTATACAATTGGAAACATTAAAACGGTCTAATTTATGAAAAGATAAACTAGAAGTAATACTAATCAAGTAATATTAATAAATAGTTTTTATTTTTCTCAAGTACATTTTATCATATTACCAACCAAATATTTTCAAATAGCTGTTAAAAAATCAATTTGGAAAATAAATAAAATATTTCGTAGTAGTTAATAAATTTTTTTTTTTTTTTTCATAAATGTCTTTTTTACGTATTCCATAGACAATAATTAACTATACAATTAAATTAGAATAGATTTTTCTATAAGTTCCACAGTTTTTAAATTACATAAAAAAAAAAAAAAAAAAAACGACAAAACCACTCTCTTTGTCTAATTTTGGCACCCTCTTGAAGGGAGGAAGGAAACCGTGGCTAAACTTCAATAAAATTATTACTTTCTCATGATAATAAACAACATTGGTGAGGGGGGGGGTTGGGGGTGTAAGAAATGAAAAAAAATTAAACTTTTTTTTTTTTTTACTTCTCCTATACTATACGCAATGGCCACCCTAGCCAATATATATTGTATATATGAATTGTGCGATACTGCACAACGGTAACAATGGTACAGGTTACTATAATACAAGTACCACGCCTCGTCAATGTTTATACGTTATCAAATTTACTCGTTTTACATATTATATAATACAGTGTATTTAGATTGTAAATAAATCAATTGAAACAAACTAGTTTGGAAAAAAAAAAAAATAATAATATGTATAATATCCCCTGTGAATGTTCGGGAAACTCGCAATCGCAAGCCGGTTAGGGAAGACAAACCCCGGTTTGAACATGTACATAGCCGAATTGCACCGCGAGTGACCGGTTATTATGCGGTCGGGTTAGGTTATTTACCTTTGCAATCTTTCCACCGGAGTTTAAAACGTCGGACGTTGTGGATGTGACGGGTCGGGAGACGTGCCGTCTATTTATTCGATGACGACCGTCGGCCGCGTTCGACCACCAGCCCCTTGTTTCAGGGGCGTTTTGTCGTCCCTTGTGACGATTTCTGGCCGCGACCGCCGAGTGACGAGATTCGACAAGATCGCTGACGGGGGTGTGGTTCAATTTAATTTTTTTCTAAAATATTTCGAGTATAGCTTCTTCCGTACGCCGTGGCTCATATTCAGACCGTTGTTCTAAATAATTGTTGTCCCGCCGCGGTGTAAACCGATATTGTTATTTGCGAATTTTCTTCGTATTACGACTATTTTTTTGTAATATTATTATTATTTTTTTTTTTTTTTTTTTTTTTTTTTTTTATATATACGAGAAAGTGCGACAATAAATAACAGCAGAATCACACATTTTCTAGAAATTATTTTCCGGACCAGATGACCACGACTAATTGTTAATTTTTTGTTATTATTATTATTATTATTTTTTTTTTTTTGACGCGAATAGAATATAACCACTACGATTAAATTGTCGGAAGTTCATACGTAAACGACCGTTTACATTTCGACAATTATAATTAACAATTTTTCACGGATGTCTTATAATACTGCCAGATATAGGTATACAACATTATTATGTAGACACGATAGGCATACTATAATATTATAATATTATTATACTATAATATATCGGTATATATATATATATAATAATAATAATAATACGAATAATACGATAAAACCTACAACTTTTTTTTTTTTTTTTTCTGAGGAAGGAGCGTGTACAATTTTTTACATACAAATAAACCGTAGACGAGCCTTACGCCGCGTTATTATATCATGGCGCAGTTTCAACTAATAACCGCGTTGTTATGTATATAGAAAAAGAAATAGACATAATATATAATACGTAATAATGTAATCGATGGTTATTTATTTTTTCCTTTATCGTTTCGAGTACGAATTTCGATTTACATATACCGAAGAAGAGGATTCGTATTTTATAATTTGTAATATAATAACTAAACAAAAAAAAAAAAAAAAAAACATTTATTCAATGCAATATTGTAATTATTATTATTCATTTTTTACGTGAAATTCATTGGATATCAAAACGTACATTTTAACGTTATTAACAATATTATATTCTCTGGCCGCTTCGCGCAATTTGACTTTCACCAGTTCTCGAGCTTTTTTTTTTTTTTTTTTGTTTATAGAAACTTTCGTATAAAAAATGACAATATGATACATATTTTAATTTGTATTGTATTTTTCGTTTTAATAAAACGATTCTATAGTTTGTTTGTTTATATACATGAATAAAAATTGAAATTAAATTATTCAATTCGTTTAATAATTTATTAAAAACAATCATATTAGCTCGAATTTCATAAATAAAAAAAAATCCACTTTGTAACTATTTTTGTTCAGTTACCCAATAAAATACAAATTATTGTACTTGACAATTTATCATCTGTTAAATTGTCATGTACAATATTTTTTTTTATTGGAGGGGAATGTGAGGGAATATATAACGGAATATAGTTTTTAGTTTTTAACATTTTGCCACTCCGAAATTAATTAATTTATATTACTCATAAAATATATAAATATTCAATTTCCATATTGTAATTGAAAAAAAAAAAAAAAAATGAAATAATATATAAACGTAAGCGAATCAAATGTAAATAGCGTGTGTTATATACCTATGCGCGTACGACAATAAGTCAATGGCCGGAGTTATCGCGAAGTTTGGACGGTAATAAAAAAAAAAAAAAAAAAACTTGGTGATATTTATTCAAACTAATAATTATCCCGATATAATTAAAACGGCGGTTTTATCGCCGTCTGTATTATAATACTATATACGTATAGTTTTTTGAATACGGAGAAGCAAAAAAAAAAAAAAAAAAATGAATTAATTAATTGATTAATAAATGCCGGCGTAGGGCCGGCGGATCCGCCAGTCGTTTATCGAAATATTAAAATATTAAAATAATACTATATAATTACCGCGGCGGTATATTACACGTATATTTTTAATATCACCGACGATAACGCGTGCAATGTGTAATAATATTCTATCTATTCGCGTCCGTATATCTGTGCGTATTATAATATGCACACTGTATATAACATATATATATATATGATGATAATAATAAAAAAAAAATAAAATAAATGCACTGTGCTGTATAGGCACGCCGGCACAGCGGCCAATCGGACGCCGAATGAGGTTAGGGAAAGTGGGCAGTGGGTGATCATGTAATAGTCAAACCTGAAAAAAAAAAAATAAAAAAAAAATATCCGTACAGCGCGGCGCGTGTACCGTATATATTGTTTGTTGATAATAATAATAATAATAATGATAATAAAATCGTGATTTCGCGGTTATAGTCGGCAGCCCGGGCCGGTTAAATAATATATATTTTTCGACGACCATGTTATCGTAAGATGAGGGCCAGGGGATTTCTATGCATTTGCATATTTGTTTTCCTTTAGTTGAAATTGATCAGCTACGTATTTTGGCTTGTTGTCGGTTTTTTTTTTTTTTTTTTTGTGCGTATTTTCAACATAATGCATAGATATATATATATAAAGATTTTTGGGAATCTTGCGAATTTTTAATGGTATTTATTGTATTTGTTTAATAAAATTCAAGTCAATAAAAACGTGCAATATCACGTTTAGACGACAAAGAAGAATCGATTAAAAAAAAACCAAATGTATTGTTTGAAGACAAACATTTGAAAAATGATTTATAGCTTATTTAAATAGTAATTTTTGTTTACTCACCGAAGCATTTGCTAACCTAGATAAAAGTACACTATCTCTTGATGGGGGCTTAAAAAATTATTTTAGATGTGAAAGATAAACTGTCTAAATGTACCGGGATTTCTATGCATTTGCATATTTGTTTTCCTTTAGTCCAAATTGATCGGTTGTCAGCTACGTCCACGTATTTTGACTTGTTCTCGATTTTTTGTTTTTGCATATATTCAACATAATGCATATATATATATATAGTGATTTTTGGGAATCTTGTGAATTTTTAATGGTGTTTATTGTATTTATTTAATAAAATTCAAGTCAATGTTTTAAATCACACTCTACATACCGACCTAAGAGTTAACATAGTAGACGAAACTGCAAAGCTACTATATAAACGATTTCGTTCACGACTAACCACCCACCCTAATCCCCTAATATCAGCACTAAATTCTGATTCCATTCCTGGAAATTCTCCTTGTAGGCTGAAAAGAAGATGGTGTCGCAATCTAGACCATATTTAGAAATTAAAATGCAAAAAAAAAAAATATAATAAATATAAAAATATTCTATAAATTAAACAAACTTCTGTTATAAAGTGTCGCTATTGGGTGGCTTCTTTTTTCACGCGTCGCATGCCAATCAATGTATTTCCTCACACATGCTTATTGTAAATTTAAATTACAGATTGTATGTTTTAAAATAAAGTTAAAAAAAAAATGTAACGTCTAAATGTAACGGGACAGTAATAGAATTGGTAAAAACTAAACTTGACTTGGTACTAAAGAAGAATATGGGGATTCGAAAAACTTTTAAAAATTCGTAACATTATAAATGGTGAATATGAACCGAAAGAAAAAGAAGAAGTTATTAATATTGCTTTAACACTGGGGCTCTGGGACCTATCTTCCAATAACATCGTGTGAGGTGTGAGGTGTGAGTTTTAGTCAATACAAATCCATTATTCGTTCCAATCCGCCGGTCGTTCATATCGGAAAATTTAAAACAACATATATCATTACAGCGTGGTAATATAAACTAATATTCAATGCAATAATAACTAATTGTAATTAATAATTGAAGAAATAATACGTATTTGTTTTTGCATTTGTTGGTAAATAAAACGCGTATTTTACGATTTTTAATGGCATACGAATCCTAGCCCTAATGATGTATATAAAAGTATTAATCGAGCTGACGAACGAAAATCAGAATTGTAATAGATCGGTGTAATTATACCGGCGGTTCGAACGCGACACACAAAATATCGTAGGTACCTGTAAATATTATTATTATAACGACGCCAAACCAAAATATTATTATTATTGATAATTTAAATTATTAAAATAAAACCAGTGGGTCCCAACTGGTGGCCCGTGGACTTGTCTCAAGTAGTCCACGATGTTAAAGAATTTTTTTCATAATTATCAATATTTTTTTTTTTTTTAATTTAAGAACAAATTTAAATTAAAAAAAAAAAAAAAAATGAAAAAATGAGCGAAATTATATATGAATATTATTTACGGTTTGGTGTACGTAATTCGTGATCCCACAACTGGCCAAAGAAACGTGTGCTAATAAGACACGCCAATTAAATACATATTAATTGAAACTTGTATTATTTTTTTTCACATTCGATAAAAATCAATAATTTAAGTTTGTAAAATCTTATTTTCCATGTTGATTAAATATCAAATTTTCAATTTGTATCATTTTTACTTAATTAGTCTGTTGTCCATAAATAAATTAATATAAACTGTATTTCTGATTTTATTATGTACGTATAAATTATAAATTAAAGAAGTAAGCGATATAGATGGGGAGGGGGTGGTGATAATAAATAATAATAAATAAATCCGCGGTCCGTGACGGTGGACGATTTACAAAAGTGATCCGTGACTAGTGTTGAGTTGGGAACCACTGAATTAAACCATACTTGCTCGTGATAATATTAAACAGTATAAGTGCCTGTAATGAGAGAGAGAGAGAGAGAGAGAGAGAAAGACCTTTTATCAATGGATACGGACGGCGCCACGTCGTGTAATTTTTTTTACTGTCGTCCAAACATTGTTATCGGCACTGACTAATAGCACTAGTCCACGGTTATCGTTAATTAATAACAGGCTCTCCGGCTTGTATTTAAATAAATATATGTTCAGTGTGTTTAATAAAACGTTTAAAAAGCGAAAAATCAAATTAAAATATTAATCGATATAATATTTTTTCGGACGAAAATGTTATCGTGGCCACTCTCTTGTTCGAGGCTCTCTATATAGAGACAGTGCCGTGCTAAGTATTTTCATATGAGGGGAAAATCTGAATTTAACTGGTTGTACGAATAAAATCGTTAAACATACACATATTAGCAGGTTGAAATCGTTACAGTTATCCTTCAAACAACACAACATAATTTGTAATTTTGTGAAATGTATATTCATTTATTTATTCGCATTTAAAGAACCTTATATGATAAAAAGGTAAAATCGTCAAATCGTCTATGTTTCCCGCCAACTCCTTGTGCCTAAGCACAAGTAATAAAAAAGCCAATATCAATAAAACCGGACAATATTTATAGGCAATTCATAAAGTTTGAATGAGTTATTAAAAAAATAATAGTTCAGGGTTGGGGGTGCCTACCCCACAATATCGCGTATGATTACGAGTTTCAGTGTAAGTACAATATTATTACATTGCCACTTCGAGATCAGAGTTATTTTTATATTTTAAAACGCAATATGTTATTATTATTTTTTTTTTCTTATATCATCATTCGTATTTAAATATATTATACTAAATAGGTTGACGACCCCGTGTAACTGCCGCAGCTATATAAGTAGTAGTAGGTAGAATAATAATAATAATACTATAACCGAATTTTTATATTCGGATTGCATAAGATTCTTGAATCTTCGGTACGTATCCCCTCGTGAGAACGCGAAATTCGCGACTATAATAACATATTATAATAATTATAATCTTTTTTTTTTCTTTTTTGCTTCTAAACTTAGTTATTTCATTCCGCGTGTGTGTATGAACCCCGCACTCGCGGGGAATTATACGGATATTCATCTTAATATAATATATATATATATTTTTTAATCTATTCGAAATGATTAATAATACTAATTACATACATTACTTATTCGCAATGTTACAGTTCAGGTGTAATAATAAACGTTCCGAATTATATCTAATCCGGCCGTGTTTGCCGTAGATAATATTATTTATATTAATAATATATATTTATTGTATTTGTTGAATCGCCTTACCTATGATAAATTATTATTTACTCGTTTGATTTTAATAATACTAAAACGCAAAATATAATATAATTAATTGCGTGTTTTGTTTTACTTTGTGAAATTCGACGGATTATTAAATTTTTTAAGAAACACCAGTAAAACCGTATAATAATTATAACAATATGTCCTCCCCCCACCTTCCCTATATACGTTTTTGACATCAAACATAAATACGAATACATATCTTTTTTAATTTTTTAAAATGTATAGTTTAGGTATTACTAACTATATATAATATTATACCATATAGGTACACTGTTCTACTACTTCGGTTAATCGGAATTTTTTTTTTTTTTTCTTCCCGATCGTGCACACGACACACAAGCACGGTTTATTACCACCAATAAAAAATAATTAGACGCACGTACTTATATTATACAGTTTACAACACTAACACAAGTTTCACGGGCAAACCAAGTTCGATTTACGTATATATACGTATATTCTGTTATTTATATAAAAAGATGTAGGTATAGTATATGAATTCTAGTTTTTTACGGCACGCTGCATTATACATACTTATTGGTAATTAGTATAAAAATGCGCTCGTTATTGCCGTATTATTATATACGATGTGGGAGGCTTACGATTTTTGAAATGGAAAATAAAAGTAATATTATTCGTTGTATATTTTAGATTTTGAGCTGATCGAGGAGTCTTGTGATTTTACAACGATGTTTATTTTTTTTTTATTTTATTTTTCTGTAAACGCTTTTTCTACCAGAAGACTTCATCCGATCTATACACTCCTATACTGTTTCAGTTAACAAATTTTGTTTAGTTGGTACTTTAAAGTGGTCATTTATCGATTTACCAATTAGTTGTTTAACGCGGTAGGAAAAACTACCAACAAATGATGAAAAAACGGTAAAAACACGATTTCGTCAAACTCGAGTCTTCTTTTTTTATTTATGTTGATTTCTGGGTTACCATGGCAACAATGAAAACACACGGCTGATACTACTTCGCTCAGTATTTTTTTTCGTTTGTAATTGATCTTTGGGTACAGATATAAATTAAATTCCTATCTATATACTACCTTCCCGATTTTCCGCCTATATTTTTTTGACATGTACAATTGTACACACATACGACGAGTACAAGATCGATATATATTATACAAAAATATATATATATATATATTTATATAAAAAATAAAAATATAGTAAAAGTACAAAACAAAGTCTGTAGTATTATATAAGTTTCGTATAAGTACGACCGGTTTCGATTTAGCGTATTTTTATTTAAATTTCAATATTTTATTATCGAGTATTAATTTATAAAACATTTTTTATTTTTTGGTTTTTTTGTTACTATACAATACACGTTGATAATTAGTAATTTAAGTTAAAATTCTATTTAAAACATAAATAAAACTAATTTATATCTAACCCAATTAGCTTATTATATAATGCTTAAAATATTGATTTAGCCTAAGTGCAGTGTGTTGGACTTTGTCTTACTCCTATCGGCAATGTCCAACATTCCAGAAACATAACTATAGTATTTTTTAATTTTTAATGCGAGCACAGCCCACATAATTGTTAAACGTTGTCGGTTTTGTTCTTCAAATTTTGAACGAATAAACGAAATACAAATCTATACTAATAAAAACGTACAACAATACGATTTTATTTATGAAATGTATTTTTGTCGTATAGCACGTATTATAATATATTTATAGTATTTAATATAACTATCGTTAAATTGAAGTTTTAATATCCGTCGTTGTTTACAGAACAATATAGGTGAATAAAAACAATTTTTTCAATTCAATATCTTAAAAACGCACCTATCCATATGCTATGGAGTGTGTTTGGTTCGTTTGGATATTTTGTTGTTCATTCAGTATAAAATACATCGATCGATCATCGTTTGAAGTATAAAAAATACGAATTAAATTATAATATTAGAATATTATTTACTTTTTACCATAAAATGTCTACTGTTCAAACGTACGTATTTTAAAAGAATCGAGTTGTCGGCGGTGCACTGTACGTCAACAAAGATAAAAATTCGTTTGTTTACATAAAACAGTGTTTGATGATAACGATAATTTAACGATATTCATTGAACACATACTAAGTTATTAATTATTTTAATATTATGGATACATATTTTATTCACGTATAGCATAATATTATATAGGTGCACTAAATAATATTTTATCGTATTTATTAATCTATTGTGCGTTAACCGCGTTTTTCTTTTAAACTAACCGTGCGTCACCGTAATTATTTCGAAGATTGTTATTTTACCTATATAGAAAGAAAGAAAGAAAGAAAAAAAAACAACTCGCGTATAATGTGTTAATCGAGTATTATGGGTATTTTATTATTTTTTTTTTTTTTAATATATATATATATAACTTGTAGATTTTTTTTGTAATTTACATTTTTCTATATTATAATGGTGTGCGGTGTGTGTGTGTGTGTGTAAAAACCTTTTATCCTACGATAAAAGCCCGTATGCAATATGCACGTAGAAAAAAAAAAAAAATAAAAAACCCATGTGGTTGACCTTCGAAGAACATACGAGTTCCAGAGGATTCCAGAAGTCGAAAAATCGTCCGCTCGCTTTCGGCTAGGTCGACAAGAAGAGAAGTACACCTTAAGTGAGTAAGCGGAGACGATGCGCGATGGATGTATACATGCATATATATATATATATACAAGGATTCCAGTGCGTTATATACTAGTTTTTTTTTTTTATTTTCTTCGTGTATATTTTCGTATATATATATATATATATATATATATATATATATATATATATATATATATATATATAAAGGATTTAGATTAATGGCGGCCACCGCGCCTGTTTACCTACCTACCTACCTGTTGGAGTCCGGGTTGACGGCCTCTCCGCCGCACGTGGCCCCCGGGGTCGGCCCGCGGACGCACGTGTATACTCGTCGGACACGTGAACGCTTGCGCGGCACAAACGTATAGGGGATAATGACGGATGGAAAGTCCGCGTGTACTTTTACAATTATTATTAATATTAAGTTATACATTAAATCGAACATTCCGAACCGTATTAATAATAATTAATTAATAATAATTTACACGCCTATAATATATTTATATGTTTATATATTTGACTACAACACGTACGGGAATTTCGAATTGTAGTTTTATTTCCAAACAAAATATATAATATAATATTATCATTTTCATTATTATTATTGTTGCGCGGTTAAGATGTAATTACGATTTTTTGTCGAGTTTTTTTTTTTTTTACAGCACGTGTAATACTGTTGCGATCAGTGTACTTTTCCCACGATTTCGTCTCGACAAATACATAAAATATATAATATACAAGTATGGGTATATTGCGGGTAACATTAAAATTCGAAATAAATTATTTAATATATATTATACAGACACATTATAATTATGTATGTATATTTTTTTGCGTTTTTTTTTTTAAAAATTAATTCGTAATATTTCCATCCGTTCGTCATATTTTAAATCCGTTATTATTTTTGTTAAATTTGAATGTTTTTAGACTCGGAGTGTAGCGAACGACGCGGATTTGGTTTCAGTCCGGTGTTTTTTTTTATTTGAAGCAAACAAAAAAATAATACGCTTTTCGTAAAACTCACAACACATTTCGATACATTGGGTGGTTTTATTTTTTTTTTTTTTTGGGGGGGGGGCTTATCTTAGCTATAATTAGAGGGGAAATACCACTATAATTACCAGCACACCGGTCAGAATCGTTTTTTGATTGTAGCGATTTATCATCGTTTTCGGTAAATAAACTAAACGTCCATATACGCCTTCCAAACTTTCCGCCTACAACAGTAGCGAAGTACGTCCGTCTTTTACTAAATATAATACAAATTAATTGATAACGATTAAAAATAATAGATTCTAGGTGAATATTAATGATCTAATATAAAATAGCGAATATTAATATCTATACAAAAATAGCAAGTACTATTATTGGATTATTTTTCCCTATTCGGTATAATGCTAATTATTATTTTTATATGTCAAATGTCACGAAATACGCGCATTCAAATGTAAGATTATTTGAAAACAATGAAAACCGTTCCGTTGGAAAAAAAAAAAAACGTTTACATATTTATTTATACATATATAATATTTACAGTGTTGATATATACCGTGAAAAATCTAAGCATTTTATCATACGTTTGAATCAATATTATGTAACGTTATATACACCGAGGCTTGTTTCCTAAAATGTATTTTTAATTTATTACGTATATATTATTATTTATTTATTTTTTTATTGTTTGACTAAAGAAACGATAAACCACGTTACACGTGGTGTTTCTTTAAATTTATCGTATTGGAGATAGATTATTATAATATAGTCAACATATTTTCGAGATAAAATCTATTTAAATTAGTGTACGTACATATATATTTATACGTATCTTATTGTATCGAGTATCAGTAAAAATATACGATTTTTGTTATATTTTTACTATTTTAGATAAAGAAATATAAAAGGTTAGACGCACTTTTCGTTAATCGGCGTTAGGTTTTAAAAATCGGTTTTAGTATTATCATATCAGATATGATAATACTATAATACTATAATACTATACTACCTAGATTCTATATTATAGGTATCAGGGATACGCCAGGCAATTATAAGGTCGAGTGCAAAGTCGTTTTTTTCGTTAATTCGTGTATATATTGTTTATAGTTTCTGAGTTTTTGGTGAGTTTTACAAAAGTATGAATTTTTTTCCTTTTCGGTTAATACCAATAAAATATACTAATATACTAATATTGCGGCTTTAAACACGGTAAACGAAATTTTTTGAAATAACTTTTTTGATAGATGATGATTCAATAAAGACGGTGCTTTTAATTGATCCTATAGTTTGATGTTCTAATAGTAATAAAATAATATAAAAATAAAAAAACGGCGAAATAACGAAAAGCTACAGGGACGTTATCAAACATTTTCCAGTAATTGTCTACGAACTGATATTTTTAGTTATATTTATAGTTCAAGTTGTAGCGAAATGTTTTAATAAATATTAACATTAGTATTGTAATTAAAATATAATTTAACAGAGCTACATTTTTTAATGTTAACCTAATCCAACTTAACTATGATTTATTGTGCCTTTAGATAAAAATCGAGTACTTTATGATTTTAAGTACAAAAGAATAGTAAAAAACTTACATTTGCCAGCTAAAGTATAATATCATTATTACAGTTTTTTTTTTTTTTTTTTTTATCGGTTAGTAGCAATATTATTAAATAATATATTCGGTAAATAATAATAATTGTATATTGTAATTGCTATTATCTACATGCACCTAAGATTATTATAATAATCATATTGTATATATTTTTTCATTGAAAAGTTTTATACAGATTATTACTAATTATCTCTAAGCACCAATCTCGTATCATAACTATTTTTTTTTTGTATTTTTTACAATACATCGATTTGTAACTATTGAAACAATTAAATATTATAGAATTGTTTCTTTTTAAAAAAAAAAAAAATAATAATTATTTGTATAGGTATTGCAATATTATAATATTTATTATAATTAACTATTGATATTGTAACGCAGATTCGTTTGTATATATACTAATATATACTGATTTATAAGCAATATTTTAATTTTATGTTTCTCGTAATCTGAGTATAAAAAATTATAATACTATTAAAGAAAGTTACGATTGTGTGCAGTAGCAAATACAGTAAAGTGTAGTTCATGATCAATATGTTAGGTAATATAAATATTATGCATGTGCTTTATTTGAATCATTTTTGTAGATTCCCAACAGTTTTCCTCAAAAATACTAAAAACGTCTAAAATCTTACAAAAATCGACGGTACATACGGGGTGGTTTTTTTTTTTTTTTTTCGGGAATTAAACCATTCGGGCAAAATGGGCAAATATGTTATAGTGTTCGGGAAAAATGTCGGAAACCGTGGTCTACCCCCAGTTTTCTAGGCTTTTTTTCAAACGATTTTTTTTTAACATATTATTTATTTTAATAAAAATAATTTATACATATAATATTACGTAAAAAGGAAATTAAATTAATTTGTAAAAAGAAAAAAAAAAAATGTTTGTGATGTGCAGTAGTAAATTACATACATTTATAGACAAGCGAATCATATTAATTTATACAAATTAATTATTATTAATCAAACGATTTCCCCAATAACGTCAACTTGGGTTCTACATGTGAATCGCAGACGCTTTACGCAAAATATCGATTTTACGCAATAAATATATTTTCGTTTCGCAGACAATTTTTGAAATAAAACTTTTATCCCGACACGTTCGGTTGTATTAAAAAGTGTGATAATATTTACATAAAAAAAAATATTTTTAACGGAAATATTAATGTGTATGTTTTAGGTAATATAAAATGATCATTCTTCTAACTCGGTGTATTCGTCAGATGAAAACTATAATTATTTATTAACTTACAAAGTTCAATGAAAATCTTATCTATAATAATACAAATTACAAATAATTGGGACAGTTAATTTCTTTATAATATTTCTGTTCTACCATGTTGTACTATTATACAGCCTATCGTGACTATTGTGTTCAATTATTCTCGTTAAACACGCATTCGAGTTGTGTACGGTTATGCATTACATTAATTAAATATTGATTATTATTTTCCCATAAAAATGTTAACGCCGTCAATACGGTTTCGAACAAATCTCTGGTAAACATTTCACCAACTAATATTTTTGTCCGCCGGATGTCTCGGCACTCGGCTGTTGACAATATATCGTTCGGAACGATTTCAAACCTCTGAAAAATATAACGTCAAAATACTATTACGTATTGTCATATGTTTTATGAAAACTTACGTGCTTTAAAACCAACGCAATTTAAGTCATTCAGAAAACACTATCTTGCGTGTGAATATACACTGAGACGACTGTCTCTTTACATCCGCTCGGCTGAGATAAAAGTAATGATTAATTCCAAAACGATAAGCACTCATAATGATATAAAATCGTGTTTTTTTTTTTTTTTATTTTAGGCAAATATCGAATGGGCGCAATATCTAATAGATATATTGTATTTTGTTTTTGCGATCGACAATTAAAATCAGTTTTAAAACACGCATCGTACTTCACACGCCTCTTATTATAGTATGTATTGTAATACTTTTCGGCCGATCCACAGGCAGCTGGTATTTATTAGACCACAGGGGGAGGCGTAATCTCATCGAAAACATCATTACTCCCCGATGTATAATAAATAAATACACTTATATTGTTGATAATGTATTTTCGGTTTGATTGTAGAAATTATTTAATCTTATCCGAAAAAATATCATAAAATGATTAGCATACTAAACAGTATGCTATATTATACATAATGAGTTAATTATTTTGACGATTTATATGTTTTGTTTTTGTGTTGGCTACACGCTGGATACACCGGTTGATTGTTTGATATTTTATGTATAATTTTCATTTTATTTATAAATTATTTTTCGTAAAATACTATATGGCGATAATAATAATAATCATAATGGGTATTTATTTTACGTCTTTGTCAATTCGTATAGCTCCCCGATGTCGAATCATAATATATGCAGACTCGGAAAAGATACTTTTTAAAAGTATTTCGAGTACGGACACTTATAAATACTATTTTGTTCCATATTATTTCGTTGTCGTTTATATAAGGATGGTGTTTTTTTTTTTTTTTGTACAATACTAATTTAACACTATTGCACGTTAACATTTTGAATCCGTTTAACTTTCAACACGGCGGAATGCGGTGCGCTTCAATTTAAAATAAATACGAACAATTGTTTAAAAACGATAAACGTATTCGAATATTTTTATTTAAATATTTTACAAGTGTGAATAAATATATGAAATAATTTCTTCCCCCTCCTCTAGCCATACAAATTAGCCAAGTCCGTATTATAGTGCACAGAGCGTTTTTATTATTATATTTTTATGTTGTTCTTAACAATTTTTTCATATCACATCACCACCAGTACGACGTATTATATTATTATAATATTAATTGCAGGTCCTCGACATTCGATAAAAGTTATATAACAAACGTTAGTCTATAATATCATATTGTTATTATAGATACGTGTGTATTTGGTCTAGTCGTTTTAATTGAATATTTATATCGCGCGGCTATACATTTTTTTTTTTTTTCAATCTTATAACATACGTATACATGTATATAATTAAAAGTCAATATAACCAAATGTTTGGAAAAATAGCACGGTTTAAAGGCGAAACATGTTTATTAGAATGTTTAGTTACTCGGAAGCTATAATACTTTAACGTTGATTACTATATACAATATGCAATAACTACAATAAAACAAAAATATCGTTAAAAATAATAAAACATATTGTACACGAAGAAAATGTTTTATTATTAATAATTAGGTACCTCCTAATCTTTAATTTATAAAAAAAAAAAAAAACGGTCCAATTTATTGTTGAAATATTTTCACGTTGCCAACCGATTACGACATTATTTAAGGTATTCCATAGGAAAAAAAAAAAAAAAAAAATTGTAACAATTAAATTATAAATGAATTACGAATTTCGTAAAGGGCTCAATTAATAATTGTTCAGGAAACACAAAAAACTGATTTTCTGTTGAACAATATCGAAATTTTCAATTCAGGAAATCGGGTGTTTTTCATCACTATTTGAAACCAGATATTATGTGCTCTCTGACCGCTCGTAAATTATCAGCCAATATGTATGTACACTATACATTACGACGAAACAAAAGAGGAAAACTCGATTTTTTTTTTTTTTTTTTTTTTTTAACCGAGGCAAAGCAAAAATTGTCGAAATTTGCAATTTAAACATTTTGAGGGTCTTCAAGATGTTCGTATAATATTATTGTGTAGTAGAATTCGTCTATGAAATACACGTCATACACGATGCGATACTAATGTAGGGAACATAATTATACTTCCCCCGGAGTTGGGATAAGAGGTGATAACAAAAAGGTCCGACTGTTAAAAACTAAAAACAGTCTCGGTACGGATTTTGTGTCCGTGCATTTAGCGCCTTGTATTAAAGTATATTTGTAAACAGGGACATTATTTTATGTATCATTCGTGTAATTGACTGTTATTTAACCGTCGTTGGCATCATTTCACGATAGTTATTCAAATAAAAAAAGAATTGTAACCTAGTTGAACGCGAGTACCGATGAAAACATGAATGGCCATTTTTTCGTTATCACCGTTGCGGCAAGATCGGTGGAATTTTTACATTTCAAAGTTGGCAATTGTGAATACGAGAATGTATGATTTTTCCTTATCACGCCGGGAGAATTGGGACATCATTATACCATACAACTTATATAATATATAAATATATATACATACAGTTTTAGCTTGAATGTATTTTAGCCGTACCCATAGGTCGTATAAATATTATCGGCGAAACTCGTTTGAGCACACGGTTTCATTGTAACCTGTGTTTCAATTGGACGAAAAAAAAAATAATTATTAAAGGGGGACACATGTAAAACATTGTTATAAAAAAAAAAAAAAATATTTTGTAGTAGTAGTACCTGAAGATTTTAATTGGCTTATATCCACAATAAAATACAAGTCAGTGATAACCATTACAAAAAAATAGGAGGGATAATAATACGGTTGTAATAATATTTTGAAACAAAGAAAAGCTACTCCGCCTCCTCCCCTACGAATTCAAGCTCTGATTGTTACCTGAGATCTAACGGCTTGTATAAATCGCGATAATAATACCTAGTTTTTATAATTATATATAAAATACCGATTTAGATGAACTATATTAGAATGCCACTTATTTTTAAAATATCAGAATTAAAGTTTCAGGTCAATCAAATTAAACTAATATGTGGCTACATGAGTCCAAATTTTGAACTTTTACAAAATATAAATATAATAACTATTTGTCAATTATTTCTAATACTACTAATTTGATTGAAAAAAAAAAAAAACGTCGATATAAAATAACGTACAAAATTATTTACGAAAAATTTGTATACATATTTGGTCAATCGTGATAAGTTTGAAAGTTAGAGGATATAATATATCATAAGTCGTACATTTATCAAAATTAAGTATATATTTATACAATATAACTCTACCTCAAATAAAAATACGGTATTTTCCTACAATTATTTAAAACGGCTTAGGATGTTCTTCTGTTTTTATCGATACAAGGTTGTTGCTAATATTATTAAGATGCAAAATATAAACACAAAAACGGAAAAATTAAATTTGTTCAGTAACTATAATAATATACCAACATTTTATTAAATTAAATACACGGCGGCGGCGGCGTATTCATTATGCCGCCCGAAATGGACTGGAAAAAAAAAAAAATCGTAGTTATTGTAATTATAAAATAATAGATATTTTTATCCATTGTAATATAATATTTAATAATTTCCGTAAAATAATAATACGATAGTTAACGGCCGGTGTGTACGACCGTACAACCTTACGATAATACATTCTCGGATCGTACTGAACCCATATTTGAACAAATTTTTTTTTATATATATAAATATAATCGGTGGTTTTTTAGTGCAAAATGGTCGGTCGCTAATATTTGTTTGATTGTAGTTATCGTTTATTATTATTTACTGTGAAACCCGGTCGAAGAATTATACGGGGATTCCGGAGGCACGAAAGGACCGCGACGACAGACAGCGGTGTGCCATCGAACCGCGCGAATCGCGTCGGACGTGCGCCATCCGTGGAAGTCCGTGACGGAGTAGCGTTATATAACCGCCCGCGCCAGTGTGGCCAACGTAACGGATCGGCGGTCCGGCGTAAATTCGGCACCGGGTATATACCGTTATTATACACGTGTATATATATATACCTAGGTATAATACCCGGTACCGATATTATTATTATTATTATTATTATCATTATAATGGTACGGGCCGCTTTTCGGCCGCCGCGCCGCCGTGTCGTTCATGCACGATCACACGCTCCCGGAATGTGGGTCACCGCTCGACGAAAGTGAAATCTAGGTTAGAGCCGCGTGCGTGCAAGACGAAAGAACCGACTTTCACTTTTATATTTCTGCCGAGTCGGTCCGCCGTCGTCGTCGCCGTCGCCGCCGTCGTCGTCGTCGTCGTTGTCCGCGCGGCCGCCGCCGTAGGATACTATACACGCCCGCCCGCCCGCCTACCTTCCTGCCTTCCTGCCCGTCTGCCTACCTACGCCTGCATCCCGCACGACTATTACGCCTACGACCGGGTGGGCGCATTTCCTATAAACGAAACGTATAATATTAATAATAATAATAAAACCTATTAGAACCGCCCAATTTCGACAAAAATATCGCGTTGATGATTTCAATGGGTTTTCGAGTTTTGCTGAAATCGTATTTTCTTTGAAAAAAAAAAAAATAAAAAAAATAGGTTTTACGAGTCTCTTCCGCGTGAAAAAGAAGCTGCTGAAATATTACGAAAAGTATAATATGAAAATATCACTGAAACAAAGTCTGTCTGTCTCTATAGAAAGTGATTTCGCACAGGCGGAGAATTCTGAAATTTTGAACACGAGTGGGCTTAGTTTTGCCATCTAATTTCCGGTCTTGAAAACAAAATTGTTTTTTTTTTTTAAATTAATTCGTTTTCGACCATAATAGCCAAAGTAATATACGCGTAGTTCACTGAAACGACGGGTCTCCGCGGGTAATATTTACGTGTAAATAAAAACTAATTTTGTAAATATAATACTGAAATTTAAGGATAAATTATGAAAAAAATTTACAATAATAAATCACACGTGTGACCTGTTGATTACTACCACAAGGCAATGCGCTGCCCACTAGTATTTTTAGGGCGCTATTGTTATGTATTTTTCATTGTATTTATGCTATCGTTCGCAGCAACTAATAACTTTGTTTCACACAAAATATTCCGGTTTTTTTTTTTTTTTTTAAATTTCTCATCTAGCTTTTAAGTTACACAATAATTATCTGAAAAAAGTTGCGGGTGTATTGCTCAAGTATACCCCAGCAACACGCCTATGGACCGTATATTATTATAGTTTTCAGGGTCGTAAAGTTCCGGTTGTGTAAAATCAAAACGCCATCGATATCGGTACACTTGTTAGTTGTTTTGTTCTTCCTGAAAATTTGATGAAGAAAAAAAAAAAAAAACCGAGATTTTTCCCACGAAATGGTTCCGCGATTACATTACAGTACATCCTATGCAATTTTGCCGCAATATAGAAATAATAACGATAATAATCTCTTGGTATTTTTGTTGTCTTTCTTTTTTTTCTAAGGATAACTTAGTTAAAAAAGAAAAACCGGCTAACATTTTCGGGACAATGGGCAAAATCTGCCCTCGCAGCTTCTCCTTTCTATTATAACATCTCGCGTAAAATCCATAGATAATGAAAATAATTATAAAGGAACGGATGGGCCGCGCTATTGTACTCGTCCGTGACGGAAGTGGACTCTAGTTACCAACACGGTTACATAACTTATCAGCGGTTACCGCCGAAACGCGGCGTTCGATAATCGAAATTCGTATCACTCGTCATCGTGATTGTTTTTTTGTTTCGATAATATAATAATATAATATTCTTACTGTCTTACTGCTGTGTAGTGTACGTTACAAAAAAAAGAAAAAAAAACAATATAATTCAATACACCGCAATGTATAATTATTATTATTGTGTATTCAAAGTGTTTAAGAGTTTAAAGAAACGGGGGGGGGAGGGAAAATTTGATAATATAATAATTAAATTGTGTAAATACAAAAAACCTGTGCTAAATATATACTGTTTATAATCAACATATTATTATGGTGATAATGTTTTTTTTTTTTTTTTTTGGTTTGTAATTCTATATAACCGACGGAGTTTACAACTTTGCAATTTGTATTATGATTATGGTTGTCCCGGTTCCAGTGTACGTCTAGGCACTCTTCTTAAACCGAATAAATTGAACGTTATACGTATAATATTATACGGTAAAAAAATCACTGTAGTCATTTTATATCCAATTGTCAATATTATCCGGCAGTGTACCCTAGTGCACTAAATTACCCTAAAAAAAAAAAAATATATATATATATGTTGACTATTTTTAATTGCTGGTATTATATTGATATTGATGTTTATTAGGTATAAATTGTACAATAATCGTCCCCTCTAAATGAAGACACGGTGTTTAACGGGAAAATCCGTATAAACGCACCGTGGACACAGAACACATTACTATCGATTTTAACATATTATTATCAGCGATTTAACGCGATGCGACCAATCGGCACTACTCTACTCCGTTTGCGCACACAAAAAATAATATGATAAGGGAAACGTATAAAAAAATATTAATAATTGCGTAGTTCAACGCATATTATATCAGTACGCGTATTTAAGACTTAATATTTTCGTCGTTGGTGAGTGCCCATACTCCTGGAGGGGGGGGGCGAACACACCGCTCACGTCCCCCCGGTTAAATCCGGGCCGTTGCCCTAGCCTAACACCGGCCCGGGTGGGGTGGGAGGGGGTGGGGGGCTCTAGAGAACCGTACGTTGTCCGCGGTATGCGGGCGGCCCAAAAATACGGTGCCCGCCATTAATAATGCGGTGGTATACGCCGTAAATTATTATTATTATAAAGCCGGTACCGCTTAATGCGGCGCGGAACAAAACGCAAGGTATATACATTTATATATATATATATATATATATATATATAGGCGTATCGCGTGTTCGTAATATTTTATTATAATATTGTACACTTAACGCTCGGCCATTGTGTGTACGGCCGGTCATTCCGAACGACACTTATAAGCGCGCGCGGCGGTTCCCGGACTCCGGCGCGAATTATTATTATTATTATTATTATACGTGTTGGTCACGGTACGGCGAATCTCGCGCGCGCACACGCGTTGCATGTCGTAATACGCGGGGCCACTGGAGCAGAGCGGCGGCGGCGGCGGCCCGCGCGTTCCAATATTTTGTTATTCCGCCAATTACCGGTGGACCGAATAATAATAAACGTCAAAATAATAATAAGGTACGGTTAAGTCTTCCAGTATCATAATCTGTGTCCCGTGGCCTGGAAAACGAAAATGCCGTGAAAATCCGCAACGGAATAGAACGCACGCGAGCGCGCGCGCGCGCGCGGCGTTTTTTTCTCGACCGAAAGTAAAACGCTACGGGATTTTACTACAAAAAAAAAAAAAAAAAAAAACTCGAAGAAAACACAAGTTTTTCTTTTCACTTTTTAAGTATTCAATTTCGACAGCGATATTTTCTATAGGGTACTCACGAAGATTCACTCGTGATATCTTCCAAATCTCCCAAGATATGTGTTGTTTTTTTTTTTAACACGACTTACAGAGATAAGGCCTACACACATACATCAGTATTTTAATTGAATTTTTATGTTTTGATAAAAAAAAGTTGTGAACAAAAAAAAGAAAAAGAAAATATTTATAATTTATTCTGAAACATTTAGACGTTCCGTTCGTAATTTTTAATAATTAATTCTTTTTTTTTCATTTCAGAGAAAATAATGTATCTACACCGTAATAGTGTTTTGATATTGCATAATAGTACTTTGATAAACAAAACTTACCAGCAAACCAGATGAGATAATATTTTAAAACACTACTCGTGATATTTAATAAATTTTACGCTTTTTTGCTGTATACCAAAACCAATGTAAAAAACCGAGAGGTTAATGACAATAAAATACGTGGTTGAAAAATCAAAAATATCAGAAGAATTTAACTCCATATTTTATACGAAGTTATACCATTTTTTGAATTATTGAAAATAATAATAAACAAATTTAATTAAAATACGAATTAGTTTGTAGTATTTATCCCTGTAAGTCATTTATGAAAAAAAAAAAAAAAAAAAATAGAATTTGTTTATCTTTATTTTGTTAGGAGATATCACAACGAGAAAATATTATATTAAATCGAAAAATCCATTTTTTTTTTTTTTTCAAAATGTTTAGCAAAATTCGCTAATTACGTAGTATTTTAGTAATAAATAATTACTAAAAAACGAATTGAATAGGTTAAATATATGTTCCGCGTGTCTGGCGTGCCATCGTAAATTTGTCGAAATTCGGAAAAATGTATATTTTTACGATATATTATTCTTTTGTTTAACTTAAAGCCTCCAGTCGACTTTGACTTGCAACGATAACAATGAATGGAAAAAAACTAACGGCTGTTCAAATCTCACACACATTCTCGATCATCCGCGTAGTTATTATTTTCACATTTGCGTTTATTTCAATATCGGTTTTGTGTAACTTTGTGATTTGCTACGATGATATACGATAATAATATAGCTGTACCTAAGAAAATCATTGGGAAATCATCACAGACAGTGACTTATCTTCGATATTTTTTTCCATTTTGTTTTCTAATATATATATATATAAAAACTTTAAACTTTAATTTAAATAAATTATTACATCGATGTAATGCATAAATAAAAATATAGTCCCCCTCCCCATCGCCACCACCAAGAAAATCCACCACCGTGACAGGTAGCCGATTGCCCTATATTTGGTTTTAGTTATTTTTTTATAATTTTAAGGAATTGCGGTTGTCAGTGGTATAAAAATTGTACAATTTTTACTCTGACCCGAGGGTTATCCGATCGGCTATAGTGCGTATATTAGTGGCTTAATTTTTTTTTTTTTTTGGGGGAAGGGGGAGGGGGAACAGTTGCTTCCTGACTTTTTTGTGGAGGGGCAAATGTATAATTTTGCTCCCTTCCCCCGCCAGGTATTACAACAGTAAAAGTCTGTGAATCTTCTACCTAAAATTAAGAAAGAATGCAAAAAAAAATTCATTTTTTTTTTTATTAAAAAATGTCATAAAAGCTCACGTTTCTCCTGTTTTATAATATGTTGACGTATTGTCGACGTTATCGCATTATTTGGGCTACAACAATAAGACAATTAACATTAAAAAATAGCGATGCTATTCTTTCGTTTATTTTTCAAGTTGTATTAAATTAAGTTATCAAGTCTTTGACTATTTTGTGCACATAGAACACAAATATATTTACACCAACCCTCGTGGTTTTGATTTTGGTGAATAAATTATTTTGGCCCCCCCCCGCTACCTAGTTTTTTACCCAGTTACGCCACTGATATTTTAGTAATTTCAATAACAAATTTTTGCGATAGATAATAAATAATTGTATACGTTGATTATCGATTTAATATCACAATCAAAATTGTAATTAAAATATAATATCAATCTGAATGTGCAGCGTTTAAAAACAGACACTGATATGATTAATACGATTGAGATTTGTCGAGATCGGAGTTTTTGGTGTTGTTGTTGGAGAAAAAAAAAACATAAGTAGGCTATACGATTAAATCGTCCGTACATTATAAAACGTTACGGGTAGGAGAAAATATTTACGTAAGAAAAACATTATTCTGTTATATAATATTATATACTATATAATTTAATTATTTATTCACTCGACATAGGTATATAATTATTTTTTTTTTTTCTGAAATATTTTTTTATTTTTTTTTTTTACTCGGATGTAACGGATATATAACTAATACAATATAATAAACTAACATAATAATACAGTTCGTTTGTTCGAAAAAAAATTGTAAGAGCGTCTTTTGTCGTCAAACAACGCATTTATCATCACTAGGGCTCGGATGTTGTTGCGGTAAAATTAATTATAGTATTACACTATAAAAAAAAAAAAAAAAAAAAATCAAAAACTAACGAAGTTTCGTTATAAATGTTTATGTCGACGATTGTCGGCATGGTAATATTATTATTATTATTATTTTTTTTTTTTTAAATGCAATCTACAATCTATACCACTCAGGCACAATAGGAAGATGAGATACAGATTAATTATATACGAATTATTTTTAAAAAAAATACATCATATCCTTAATAACATTTATACATAATACGTGACATTTTTGAGGAAAGCAGCCACCCATTAGTAACACTTTCAATTTGTAATTTTAATTATATATATTTTTTCTAATTGATATTAATATTTGGTGCCAACAGGTCACGACACCATTTCCGTTTTAACCGTCTCGGGGGTGTTGCCGGGGATTGTAGGATTAGCAAGGTTTTTGACAAGGGGATTGGGATGAGTTAAAGTGCGAACATGGGAACGTTTATAATATGTTTTAGCTTGTTCTGAAACTGAAGGCATTTTTAGGTCAGTATGTATAGTGAAGTTAGAAACATAGGGAGGGGCATTTAATAACTTGCCAAGTACGATGTTTTGGGATGTTTGAATTTTTTTAATGTTAGTTTTTTTTTTGCGTTTCCCCAAAGCTGAAGGCCGTATGTCCAAGAACGCTTTAGTAGTGATTTATAAATAAGTAATTTAGTATTGATGTGAGTATATTTATTATTGTTCATGAGGTTTTTTAGTAGGCGTAGACGTAGGTTTAGATTTATTCTTTTGGTCTTAATATGCTGGGCCCAGGATATTTAACATTCAAAGCACTTGGAATTAGAGTGTTAAAAATAAAGACATCAGGGCAAGGGGCAAGTTTAAGGGTGAACGTCGAATGAATAGATTTCGATTGATTTATTTAATATTATTTAAATCTCATATTTGTTTAATATTATTATTATTTTTATGCATTGATTTGTTTATAATTTAATTATACGTTTGGTGAATAGATAAATAGATCATATCGAAATCTCAATCGAATTTAAAATATGTCGAAAATTGCAAAAAGGTGCACTAAAAAAAAAAAAAAAAAATTAGATTTTATCTCGAACTCGTATGAAAAGGATTAAAAATTACTTGGGTAATAAATTCGAGCAGTAGAAAAATAGTTGCGAGTGCAACAACACCGGAGTTCAATATACCGAGTCATTACACAGATTAAAAATTACCGTTTTTTTTTTTTTTTACCAGGGGTAAATTGATTTTATTAGAATTGAGATTGTAAAACGAGATGAGACGATCTAAAAAAATAATGGTTTTTATTTATTTATTTATTTTTTATATTGAGCATTGTAATTTTGATAAGTTAAAATATTTCTACGAAACAGTATTGATATCGAGTTAAAAATATATTTTTGATATCGACGATAAAGAAAAAAAAAAACCTCTGACAGGAACGAAGGGATCGAATCCACAACTGTATATACGCCCCTCCCCCACCCCCGAATCGATTATATATACCAGAGGGACTGAAAATCTAATTTTTAGAACTCTAAAAATATTTAAATATTTATAATTACACTGGAATACACATGATAGATACGACGGTATTTATTTGCCGAACATGTCCCGGGGACCGCGGAATATTAATTCTCGTGTTTATCGTCGTGGCGACGAGGTTAGGCGAAAACCGCTCGGGGGTCGGTCGGGTGGTTTTTTTTCTTTATATTCCGCCCTTAGCCCGCTGGTAAAAAAAAAAAAAAAAAAAAAAAAAAAAAAACGAAATCGTTTTATCGCCGTTGCGCAACAATAATATTATATATTGCATTAGTCGGTATTATCGTAAAAAAAAAAAAAAAACCATTTCGACGGGTTTTATAACTCGGCGCGTCGGGAAACCTGCTCCTCTGGACGCCTGGAAGTTTGCTTCCCTCTCGTAAATTAAATACTATATAGGTGTATATATATATATATATATACGCGTAAAAACCCATTATGGGCATACGTACCGGGTATGGGCGAAGAAACATCTGGACCCTTCCGGTACTCGCGGGCCGGCGACAAAAGACTCCCGGAGGATACGGCGGAAGAGGCGGCGCGCTCCCTCTGGCCCGCGATGCCGCCCCGTCGGCCCGCGGGAAGAAGGAAAGTCGCGGACGAGTACCCCCTCCCCCCCGCCCCTACCCTCTCGCCTCGCCGCCGGGCCCGCGACGTTCCCCTTTCCGCGCCGTGTCGTACAATGAGAAATTATAATAAATGTACCGTATTACACACGACGGCGATCGTACACGGGGTATAGGTACTATAATAAAAATAAAATAAAAGAAAAGAAAAGAACAGGAAAAAAAAAAGAAAAGAAAAGATTTGCCTGCCGCTGCACGCGGGATCGCGCGGAACAATCGAACAGCTGCCGCTCGTTCTTCGGCTTATTCAAATAATTCTGACGCACGCACGTGCACACACACGTAACCCACCGATATTATACTTGACTGATCCAGATCGCCGAAGATTTGCATATAATAATAATATTATTATTATTATTATTTTAAATAGCGTCGTATATAAAAAAAATATTATAATTTAGTAGGGGGCGGAGGATCCGTATTAAACCCCCCCCCCACTCGTTACCCCTAAGAATCCTTACGGTACTACACCCTGTATGCACACACAGAGATACGCAAACTTACGGGTGACGCTTATTATCGATTCACCATTTTTTGTCCCCTTTTTTTCTTTTTGGTTTCAAAACCGGCAATACCCCCGCCTCCCGGAAACGCCGTGAGGCACTACATCGGGAGGCGGGTCGCCATCATTTATTAGGTAAATGAAATTACAATTAAATATTTTAGCAAAATCCCGTTTTCCCCTAAGTCGGGGCGGGCTCGCATAAAAATAAGTCACAAAAATTTTTGCCCTACCGTGGGGATGGGCAGTAGCCGGGGCCGAAGCCCACTTGCGGAGCCGCGATCAACGACGGCGGCGATGCGCTTGACGAAGGCGCCTCTCCGCGATGACGGCTTCGTCTGGGCACTCCAGCATGAGCGACACCAAGTCCGGACCAGGCGCTCCCTATCCCCGTCGATCGCCTCGCAGCGCATCAGGGTATGGAGAGCGTCGTCATCCACCTCGTACTCTTCACTGGGAAATCCGCAGTGAGAACACCCGGGGGACGGAGCTCGCCCGATCCGGTGAAAGAACTAGTTGAAGCAACCGTGCCCCGTTTATCGATTCACCTGAAATGTTTTCCCGGTCTGATAAGTTCCGCGTATTTACGGTTCAGTGGCGTATTTACGGTTCAGTGGCGGATTTACGCGTTTTGAAAGGAACGGCACTCGGAGAGTCGTGTGAAGGTTAAGGGGCCGTCGCCCCTTCGGTGGTCAAATTCTCACCGTTTTCTCACAGCATCCCCCATCCCCGTCCCTTCCATCGGTAATTCGGAAGTTTATCGTGGAAGAATATTGATACTTACTGTAATTTTGGAATTTACGATTGATATTATGTGCGATAATCCGGATTCATAGGCGGATATTGTAGGGCGAGGAGGCTTACGCCACAACACGTGTTAGGAAATTTGACGAACTTTTGCAAAAATTAAAAAAAATAATTAAGTACATAAACAAATGTGTAAAGTAGGTAGGTAGGTACTTTGCAAATCGAATTGTACACGTGCATTTTTTTCGATAAATAAAATAAATATTTGTGTTGATATTCGAAAAACTTGCATTTTTATATTTTATAAAGACGTTTTTGAGGAATGTAATTTATTTCGCAATTGCCAAATGTTAACTGTACACGACTTTAAAACTAACACGGTAAACTTTTATTTAAAATCATTACAATTGTGATAATTAAAAGGTTAGGTTTTTGAACAATAATCCAAACCGTAGGTGGGATGGTTATATAATACATTCAACGTAAATGTTCTAACCTTTTGTTAAAAAAAAAAAAAAACATTTAGGTTAACCCGAATAAAAAAAAAAACAAATAATATAGTTGTATGGTTCCCATAAAATCGTACCGCTCCGTGCCAACGGCGGGCACCTCATTTGACGAGAATGTCTCGGATCATCGACCCCGATTAAAAACATTAATTTTGATTATGTTGTTTATATCTGAAAAAAAAAAAAATAAAAAAATTCATAGGAATAAAATAGTAATGATAAGGATGAATTGTTTGATTGTAAATGTGTCGGCTATAACTTTTAATCGAATCTGTAGTAATGCGGCGATGATGTAATCCAACTAAATTATAATTAATCGTAACACAAATATTAAGTTGGACATCGGGCAGGGTAGTCTAGAAGAAGTCTAGAAGAAATATTCTACTACCGGCCCATATTTTTAATATTAATAATGACCCGAGCACATTGGTTGACAATATAAAAAAAATAGTTCATAATCACCTAAATCTCCCTAATATTAATTATTATAATGAATATAATGTTGTGGGCCCTTCTCGAATGCTCGACCGGCCTATCCGGGCCATTTTTTTAAACAATTTTTTTCCATATAAAATATGTAAATTTCACAATAAAATTAGTTATCGTATACAATCTAAAAAGTCCTACTTAAAACATTTAAACAGGTAATTAGAATGACGATGAGTCTTAAAATTTATATTTTCTTTGAATTGCATAACTAACAATGCCGGTATACTGCTGTACCTGTATGACTCTAGAAATTCTCATCGTTACGTAGAACCGTTGGGAGGCTACAACTGCAGTCTAGTTTCAGTTATAAAATACAAATTATAAGTGAGTATGAGAATTCTTACAAAAAAAAAAAATAAAAAAAAATAAAAAAATTAATCAATAACCCATTAAGACATAAATATAATGTGTTTTTATGTTTTTAATTTGTTTTATAAAAATAACAAAAATATTATCATTGCATTATAATAATTACGTATGTCATTACAATATATAGAACCTATCCATTTTAGGAGATTAAAAATTAATTTACTAACGAAATTAGTTAAACAGTTGTAGTTGGTTCCTTTCCAACTGTCACGTGTGTTTCACGATTTGTTTCTGTGATGGCATCAGCCTCGACAGAGGCGGACCTATAAGATTTCGTTTAGGGGGAGCGGAAGGGTCGAAAACAAAATTCTGTATTGTTACATACAAATTTTACGTCACAAAAAACTCAACCTAAACCTAGGGCTCTAGGTCTCCCCCAGAAATCCGTCACGAGTGACGTGACACCATAAAGTAATAAATTAACATAATTTTGGGCGTTCGTTATAACGGCGTCATCAGGTGCTATCAAATATATTATCATATGCAGTTTTTTAAAGCTGGTTTTTATCATCAACAAATAAAAATAAAATAAAATCGTATTTTTTTATTTTTTTTCTATAAGGATGTATTTTAAATCCTACTCGAAAATTCTAAGAACCTAATACATTTATCGTGCTTAACGTGACAGTAATTAAATGTGATATTTTCCCTATAAATATACCTATAACATAAATATTATGTAACACAACATACCTGTGCTTTTAATAAAAAAAGTCGAACAAAAAATTCTCACGCACGCAGATTAAAAAAAAAAAAAAAGGTAGGAAATTGTACACGGATGATGGACGACTGTTGTAGATAGTAAGTTGGAAATCTATAATATAGAGGATATAGAGTGAAAAATAATTATTTATATCTGCACGCAACGATAAATCTGTTAATAAAAAACAAATTAAAAAAAAAAAAAAATTATTCCGAGCAAATAAGTTCGGTTAAAATATGTTTTGATAAATTAAAATGAAAATTGTGTTAATTTGTAACTACAAAATCAATTACAATACTGTTCGTGTTTTTTCGTAGTCAACAATTTGAATAGATTTTATTGATATAAATCGGAAACTACTTCATGGAAAAAATGTTCTCCTCCCGACGAACGAACTAGACGAAGCAGTTACTAGACGAAAAAATGCTACCAGAGACCCCCCCCGGGTCGGAACATGATTTCTGGCAGAATCCAAAATTAACAAATACAATTAATTTTAATGATTAAACGCTCAAATGGTTTTAACGACTTTTGAGATCGTTAAATAAAAGCCGAAAATATTTGTTTGTCGATAAGCAATCCGCTAGTTGCTGATATATCCTATAGTCGTTACCTAACAAAAGCTATACCATATAGCCTAACCTAACCTACACTAAGTGTTCTTATACAGAATATATAAAAGAAAAAAAAAAAAAACGAGAGATTTTATCATTAATAATCTTATGACTAGTTTAACCTCCCCGCACATATATATATATATATATATATATTAGATTGCCTAACTAGCGAAGACGTCGTGGTCCGCCATTTTTGTGGGAATTATGGTGAATTATGGTGAATAGAGCGATAAATCACTCTCTCTCTCTCTCTTATCATCATCGTCATACTTTATTAATATTAAATATCATAATAACATTTACTATACACGTAATACGATGCTAATCCCCCACAAAAACGGTCGAATCAATATTACAAGGAGCATAATGTTAGTTGGCAATGTACGTGTGTTTATCCCTCATTTCACTTATTATTTTTACTTATGGATACTGTATCATGTGCGGTAGCGATAATAGTTTTAAAAACATTTAAAAAAATAGCCTCTGGGCTTCTGTGGTCACAGAATAAAACGTTTCGTTTTTTTTTTTCTAAATTTAATTATGATTTACCATTACGTCGTCAGATGTACGTATATATATATATAAACTAGGAACTTGAAACACGAATCGACTAATATTACACAACAAGAAGTTCAATATTTTCACGTTCCTCCGCGCGTAACACTTTAGCGGATTTTATTATTTAACGGAAACCTGATCTTCGCCGGCTGACCTCATTTCTTCTTCTTCTTCTTCTTCTTCTTCTTCTTCCTCTTCTTCTTCTTATCAAATGTTCATATCAAACAATGAGTTCGGACGACGACGTAAGCTTTGATCAGTATTATAAAACAGATCGAAATCAAATCGTAATAACAGATATCGTTAATATATTATAAATGGTCGTATTTCTATACGAAATACAAAAAAAAACATATATATATATATATATATGTAAACTTTCGCCTATTAAAATATATAGATTTAGAGAAAATTAAAAATACGTTTATGACCCGCAAATATAAAATGAAAGTTAACGTGTACAAATTTTAATTGTAAATATAACGAACACCTTGCGGCCATATAGTTAATTGATTTTTAAATAGTCTACCTGAAATATAACCTCTATAATAATATAATATTGTTTATTCTCTCTCTCTGTCGCCTGGTAAACATAGTTCGTTTAAATTTCTTATGTTCGTCTATAAATAAATATGCCTATGGCGTATTAGTTAATATTCGAGTCGTGTTAGTTATCGTTAGGTTCGGTTACTGTTTTGCTATATTTAAACGATTTTATGTTTCTAATAAAAAAATTAAGTTTACCGCCGTACGAATAAATAAATAGATAAAACAAAATTCAATTATTCTAATCTACGATTGTATTACGTCCGCGATTTCATATTACCTACCTTTATTATTCAAAGGTAAATACGATTTTTACCAACTGCCTGCCTGGCGGTTTTTTTTTTTTTTTTGTATTTTGTGTACGTTATTTAGTATCGTTTTATTTCTTATTACAATGCGTAATGTAGTTTTTATTATAGAATTAATCCGTTTACTCCTTACCATCTCCAAACATATACGTAGGTGTAACTTTTTCCTACTTTTAGATCATATATTATTTATTTATTGTTGTCATCACACGACATATATGTATATACTTTTTTTTTTTTCTTTATTCGCTTCGTATATACTCACAGATACATTTTTAATTATATATTAGTTTTTTTCTCGCGTTCAAATGGCGGTCTTCTTGTATTCACAATGCAATTTCTATTAATTTCTTAAGACTGTCTTAAATTAATATAGTATATATTCATCAATATGCATACAAAACGCATTGAATTCAACGCCGAATAATTAATGAATATTAACGATCGACAAATTTCGGCGACGGGAAATCAATGTTTTAAATAAAATAATAAAAACTATCATGCATCATCACTACTTCATCAGTATCATTGGTTACTTTTTATTTATTTATTTATTTATGTTTTTTGTATTATGAGCCACTCGGACGAGTGTGTTAGCTAGATAGGAACCATTTCATCATGAAAACATTTTAAAAACTATCTATTGACATTGCTACATTTTCAAGGCTATCATGAATGGATCTATGTTTTTTTTTTTTTTATTTTTAGTTTGTAATTTATTTTTTTTTTTCAATATAATATAAATGGCCAATTAATAGGCACGCATCGGCGTCTATATGAAACTTTTAAAGCAATTTTATCGCGGTGTTCGTGTGTTTTCCATTAAAAACTCATTGTAAATTATATTTTTATTCTATTGGCGGAAACCCAAAAACTAATATATTTACGTATATCAAATACACATATACAATAAAAATTATCACATACAGTCGTAAAATACAAGCAATTAAACAAAAATGTAAATTAGAAAATAAAGAAGTGTATAAGGAGGACGTCATAGAGACGGTATATAGAGAAGAATTCTATACGAGGATAATATTGTTTTACAAAAAGATCGGGAACTCGACGATATTCAAACATTGTTCATGATTATTATCGCTGTACGTAACCGGCATATTATAAATAATTCCGTAAAATTATATAATGCGAATTCGAGAAAAAAAAAAAAAAACCTCAAATAATACTCGCGGTTTAGTATATAAAATGGGAATGATTATATAAGTATACTATAGCTGACATCGCCGGGCCTTGCTCGGGTCAAGTTTGGTTATTTTCATATAAATCACCGAGGAAACCGGCAAATCAACAATAATAATTCAATTTCCGTACCGAAAATAGCAATAACCCCGTGTATAATATAATACAGTTACTCGGGGATGATAGTGTAGTGTTCTATTAATTAGAATCGGTTCGGTAGTTCCGAAGATTACCTCTGCGTACGAAATCACAAACGAGTTACCTCTTTGTAATATTAACAAGCATAAATATATACAGTGGCGTAACTGGGTAAAAAAACTAGGTAGGGGAGGGGGCAAAATAATTTATTCACCAAAACCAAAACCACGAGGGTTGGTGTAAATATATTTGTGTTCTATGTACACAAAACCGTCAAAGACTAATGACAATTGATAATTTAATTAAACAAAACTTGAAAAATAAACGAAAGAATACACATCGTTGTTTTAGTGTTAGTTTACTTATTTTTGTAACCCAGATAATGCGATAACGTTGATAACCTAAAACAGAAGACACGTGAAATACATAGTATAAACTTTTACGAAATAAAAAGTATTGACTGTATTTTTATTTACGTTGTATTATGTTGTATAAATTAGAGTTTAAAGTTTATATATTTTACAAAATAAAATGGAAAAAAATATATAAGATAAATTGAAAAGTGCGTAAATAGTATAGTATAGATTCACTATATCGTATAACGTAACGTTATAAAGTAGTCTAAAGTGTAGTTATAAAGGGGTAGAGGGGGGGTCGAGACTCCACGGACTCCACCGCAAATCTGCCACCGACCTGTCTTGTGATGATTTTCACTAAGATAATCACTTCATCTAGTAATTTTCTTAGTGATTATATCGCCGTACCAAGTCGCAATGTTGCACACAAATTGTCATAACACACAACCGGCATTGAAATAAACGCAAATGTCAAAATTACAACTGCGTGGATGATCGAGAATTGGATGTGTTAGATCCGAATCGCCGTTATTTTTTTCCCATTCATTATTATCGGTTCGAGTATGAGTCGACTGGAGGTTATAATAAAAATAAACGAAAGAATACATCGTTATTTTAATGCCGGTTTTCTGATTTTTGTAACTCAAGATTACGCGATATGGTTGACAATACGTCAGCATATTATAAAACAGCAGAAACTTGAAATTTATAAATATAAACTTTATTGAAATGATTTAAGGAAAAAAACTATATTTATCTTACGAATATAAAAAGTAATTAGCGCATTCTTATTTTTTTTTTTTTTTTTAAGAAGATTCAGAGAATTGCACTATTATCATACTCTAGGGGGGGGGAAATTATATTTTTGTACTCTCCTTTGTCCCTCTTCATAATTACGCTACTGGATATATATCTCGATTTTACTCGTTTAAAAAGCTTTTTTTTTTTTTTTAGAAGCTTCTTGGAAGTAAATAATAATAACAGCGTACAGCAGCAGTCCGTCGATTTGTCGTACCAGCATATTATAGTTTCAACAGTTTTCCTCGAATTCCATCAGCCGTAAGCTGCCTTTCGCAAGATATGTTAGAAGTGTGTAGGACTTTAATGCATACGTATACGTACACATGCAATTCAAACAAGTTATTACTGCGTCGTTTTGAAACGTTACGGTTTAAGTATGACCAAAAATAGCAAATGCCTACCGACAAATACCGACGTTTTACCTCCATTTCTACGGTTTTCCGATACACCCGTAACAACAATATCGTATCGAACTCTCGGCGCGTCATCCGCACTGCGATAGGATAAACGCGGACAATGGGAATCATTTTTCATCTCGTTTCCTTGTCGTTTTCCCTGAATCGTCACTGCCGTTCGAGTACACGTGGACAAATATAACTTCGGTATAACGTGCAGATCCGCGCAATTCGTACGGACGACGGGCGGTGCCGGACTGTCCCGGGGGCGCTAAAGTGCAATCGCACACCTCGCATACCCCTCCCCTCGCACACCGGGCCCGTGAGACTTTTTAACTATAATAAAGAACAGTTATGTAGACAAATTGTACATTTAAATATTAAACTTTGCGTGTGTATTGTTATAAATACTCGAAAGTGTCCGTACCCCGGGCTTTTTTCTTATCTCAATCCGCCACCGACGACAAGTAGTTGTAATATTATAATGTTATACGACCCCCGGATTCCCTTGTGTTCGATTACCGTACCGTCAAAAAAGCGGTTGTCACAACAATCGTCCCTTGCTTAAATTTGTTTTGATTCTGTGTATGAATATTTAAAATATTTAATAAAAAAAAATGGCGTACATACTTCGCACCGTGGGTGGGTGGTCGCTGTTGTAAGTAGGATGTTGGGAAGGTAGTATATAGGTAGGAATTTAATTTATATCCGTACGCAACGATAAATTGCAAACGAAAAACTATACAGAGCGGAGTAATATTAATCGTGTTTTTTTTGTTTTCATTGTTAACCCAGAAACGACATAAATACAAAAGAAATCATCAAACTCGAGTTTGACCGTTAGTTTTGCCGTTTTTACGTTATTTTTCGGTAGTTTTTTTCTGCCGCGTTAAACAAAACTAATGGGTTTAACGAAAAATGACCATTTTTAAAATACCAAATAGACAAAATTTACTATTCGTAACAGTCTAGAAGCGTGTAGATCTGATGAAGTCTTCTGATAGAAAAAGGGTTTACAGAAAAAATAAAAAAATAAAAATAAACATCGATGTAAAACCACAAGACCCCTCGCTTCGCTCAGAATCTAAAACAAAAAAAATACGTAAAAACTTGGACAGTTTTTGTGAGAAGGGGGAAACGGAGCAATTATCACGATATCCAGTGCGACCGATGGTTGTAAACAAGTAGCTTTACGAATTCTTATACAAATCGCATCTACTGGGGGTAGGCCGCCCGTCTATTGCTGATTTTCGATTATGAATTCCCGATTGATAAAATACGCTTTGTTTTCGTTCACACTCTAGAACCTCTTACGCAATGAGATAAACGTTAACGATAGTATAAGTTATATATATAGTGTGTTTACAAAAGGATGCTCTTTTTGAATTGGCCGTCATTTTTTTATGGTTCAATTGGTGAAACTGTTGTTATGATATCTGTTATCTAGTATCACTCCGGTTTATTCTTCCCTGCTTAGTTGTTTTTGAGCGATCACCATCGAGCTATGGTTTCCACAAGATGGAGCCCCATGTCACAGTGCCGCAGAGACCTTAACACTGTAGCATGAAAGGTTTCTAAATCGTTTGATTTCATTTCGAGGAGATCAAAATTGGCCGGCAAGGTCATGCGACCATACTCCCTGCGACTTCTTCTTGTGGGGGTTTGTGAAGTCTCAAGTGTACGAGAGGAAACCTTACACGATCACGGATTTGAAGGAAGAAATTCAGAGAGTCATCCAGAATCTCACCAAGGAGAACTGTAGGGCAGTAATCGCCAACTTCTTTAACCGCGTGACAGTGTGCCAACAGGCCAGGGGGGGAGGGTCACATGATTGACATAATATTTCATACCTAAACCGGAGGTTCTCCTGATTCCAATGATGTCATTTTTTTTGTTTTTTGATTAAATTAAAGTGTTATTTTAAAAAGAGCGTCCGTTTGTAAACACCTTTACAACTTGTAAACTTTATATATACGCGATAACGGTTGTTTTCCATTGATGTGTGTTTGTCTCTTAGCAGTAATATATAAACGCAATTTCCACCGGACAATCGGATATTATTTCCGATGTGACAATAAGAACGTTGTCAGTTATCAGCTGTACTTCTGAATATCGTCGCATTATAGAACACGGTTTTTTTTCCCCCCTTTATCGTTTCCAAAGGCACGGTTTGTGTACCTACCGCAGCAATAATTTTAGTGCATACAGGCAATACGAATTAATTTTTACAAGCCCACCACCTATCGGATCCGTCGCAGTATTCTTGTTGTACGTTTCCGATTACTTCGGTCGTTCATATTAATTTAAACAAATGCATTTATTTCTTCTTTCTTCTATACATGCGTATAAATACGTTTTAATATATATATATATTTTAAAAATACACAAAAATTGTGTGTTTCATTATCGCGCTTAATCGGATGATATAATTGTCGAAATACGTATTTATTTATTAAAGTTTAAACCGTAACAATAATTATTACATAAAATATCAACGGAAATCGTTACCTATTGAACGGTTGAATCCGTCTGAAGAATGATATGAAAAACGCACAGGTCGGCGGTCGGTGGTTTTCTATTTCGAGTTTTTGAAAAACATACAAAATACCGTGGTATTATTATTATTATTATTTTTTTTTTTTTAAAAATTGTACGTTTTTCACGGGCTTTACCTAGTAGTGAACAATGTTATTATTGTGTTTATTACAAAAAAATTTCAGAAATTCAAACAATCGAATCGTCACGTGTATGAACGTATATTATACACATTTTAACAACAAAAAAAAAAAAAAAAAATAGAAAAATTCTCTACTTGACAGGTGGCGTGACACAAACGCGCAAAGAATCGGCCTTGAACAAACCGCACCTGGATGATTGCATGAATACCAATATACACTATACTTGAACGTAATATACATTACAAATAATAATAGGTATTAATTTACTTACAACAAGTATATATATTATGTATAGTTATAACTGATCCGCGCGTAGCGAAATCTCAGGGTTAATTTTAATTTAATCAAATATATCGAAAAAAAAAAAAACATTACAAGTATATCAAGTGTATATTATTGTAATTATAATCCGCGAACCGATGGGTATATTGTATTCGCATTAAATATAATTTATTAATAAAATTTTGTTTTTAAGCACACGTTTTTTCATAAGAAATAAATTACGAATTTTTTTATTTTTTTTTATTTAATAAATTCGTATGGAAATCCCGGTCGAATGTTCCAGAGGAATTACAGTTAATTTTTACAGTAAACGTATTTGTATTTTTATTCTTATAAACATACGCGTAGTGACGACGAATTAATACGATTATAACTCGGAATCGTTTTTTTTTTTTCGTTTATCGTATACACATATTAATGAAACAATTATCCTTCTTTTTAACAATTAGAAGCTAATTGAAAAAAAAAAAAAAGTAAAAAAATTATTCTATAATATCGTATTATTTCTCCGACTTTCCGCCTACATCAATGGCGAAGTATTTTAGATTTGATTGTTCTTCAATCTATTTATCTAATTATTAATCTTTATAGAGAATAATATTGCCGCCCATAATCCATCGAAAATGTAACATTTAAAAAAAAAAAAAAAAAAACCACTCGGTTTCGGGATGTCGAATATTGTTGTTGGACCCCGCGCATGCTCGCCTATATACAAGACGATATATTACGGTCTGAAAATTACCAAAATTTAATTTAATTTAAATTTAATTTTAAAATTAAAACGATATTATGAAACATTGAAAAAAAAAATAAAATCGTTTTTCGAAAGTATTAATATTAATCGTACATACAAATTAAAATATCGCATAATAGAATCTTGGTTTTACAATAATGGGTAATTTTTTTTTTTCCCCGTCCGTGAACAACTTTTCTACCAGACATCCTGTGTTCCGATTTTCAAGTGTAGCACTTTTTCTGAAATCGTTTCGGATCCAGTCGGTGCGTGTGCATTAAAGAGGTCATTTTTTTGATTTCCGTTGAAGTTTTCTTAATAATTGTGGAAAACGTAGGAAAAACGGGAGAATTTACGGCAATGGTTTAGATTTTTTTTTTTTTTTTTTTGTTGTTGTAACTCCGTAAAAAATAATCCTAGTTCAATAGTTCAAATAGTGTTAATGTTAGCCCTATTATAAGGGCGGATATATTTACAAAATATTCTGGCTACTTTTGAACTGTTTACAGGCATTTTTTTTTTTTCTTCTCTAATTTATTCAAATAAGACTGTTTTGACCGAACAAAGGGTGCACGAAAATTTGACGCGACGTCCATTGTACTTGACGATAAAAAAAAAAAAAAAAAAAATAAAAAAATGTATACGTTTTATACGGCGTTAAGCGTGAATTCCCCACTACCTTCCCAACTTGCCGCCTACATCGGTGGCCCGTCCACAGTGCGAACTATGTGTCTCGTTCTATTCTGTTCGCGATACGAAAACAATGGAATAAAACAATCACAATAATACATATACCAGCTCTACGATGATCTTTCGTAATCGTTTTATATATATATACCAAACCGAAAGTTTACACGGATATATCGATAAATATTTATCCAGTTAATTAAATATAGCTTTGTACGGCGCACAGCGGTGCACCGCGTACGTATTACGTGCAAGTAGTAAATATTTAACAAAATGTCGAGTAAAAAGCAGTTTTATTATGCATTTTTATATTGCTTATCTAAAACCAATAATTGTATATTGTAAACGAATCGATGATGGGCGTCCATCCTAAACATTATTATCCTACACTTTGACTTCTCGACACCCCCCCTTCACGCGTATCGCGTCATCGTTATTTCCTTTACAATATTATATTTCTTTCACCGACCGCACACTCACTATATATATATATAAGTTGACTTTCTACTTTGACACTAGTGTTTTTTTTTTTTTTATTAGGCACAGATAGTATTTTATTTGTATATATTTATGCTCGTATTTTTTAGATACTGAGCGAAGCGAAGATTGTATTGGTTTAACTGTGACACGTGTTTTTCTTTCTTTTTTTTCGTTTCCGTTTCTAATAGACATCTTGAATTTTCGATTTTCAAATGTTTCATCTTTTCTGAAAGCTTTTTTGGGATCTATTTGATATGTTGGGAGGTCATTTTTTTTCCTTCATTTTCTTTATATAGTTTTCTTAATAACAAACGTAGGGAAATGTACGGCAATAATGGTTTTAATTATTTTCGATTTTTTTTTTACTTTTGTTTGTAACTCGGTTAAGAATAATCGTAGAGACGTGGAATTTTCACAGAATATTAATATTAGGCTTTTCTAGGCGTGCACCAATTTTTATTCAACAATTCTGGCCACTATTAAACTATTAATAGTCGTTTAAAGGTATTTTTCGAACTAGTCAAATAAATCTGCGCCAAAATGCATGAACATTTGCATAATACAGGGTTCGTCATAAGTTGAACTAACGGCGAACGAGAAAAAAAAATGGAGGTAATTTAATAATTCTGTTTTACATAAGCGTTAAGTGTACATTCTGATAAACACATTAAAAATTTCGGCATTTCAAAACACCATTAATTGAACATCGCTCAGAATCGTTTTTCATTAGCAAATTTCAATTGCGGCGAGAAAAAAAACAACGTATGTCTTCAAAAAATAGCGAGTTTGTAATATAGGAGCTATTATAAGGTGTAAATGTTCATTAATAATATTCTGTTCATTCATATATTTTATCAGTCATTTGGAGAATTCTTTATCCCTATTTTTTTTATTATTTTTTTTTTTTTTCGGAAAAAAACAATTATTCATCATAACATAGATAGAGAGATACGAGTTTTTAACAAATAAATTTTAATGATTTGTTTGCTACGCGTTTACCGTCATCACTCGGAGATAAATAACGAATACCTTGATGTTTTACAAATGTAATTAATGTAGACAATTAAAATAAATCTCAGATCAAATAACATAAATCCTCTTGTTTTTCTCCGTCAAAATTCATTACGAATACTATTCCGTTCGAAAAGGGAAATATTTTCTCTTTTATTTCGTTTTCTTCTGCCGATTTGACTGTTCTTTCTCGGTAATATGTAATAACTACACTAAAATATAATATCCTTAAATATATTTCGCGTTCAACGTTCATCCCGTTACCACGTCCAAAAATACATATTATAATACGATAGCCGTATATAAATTTAATTTATATTCGTATGCCAAAAATATAGGTTTGCATTGTAACCTCTATATCAAATTAAAATATGCTTATACACGTTGACCGTACAGATATTTTGGTCTATATTAATTTGGTACCCATATTTATTAATGTTAATGTTAAATTAGTTTAAAACAAAAAAAAAAAAAAAAAACAATAGCCATACATTCGTAAAAGGACCTTGTTCTTATACATGTTTTTTTTTGTTGGACAATACTTCTTTGTTCATATTTTCGTTAATCGTATGTAATCGTTTGTAAACCAAAAACTATTATATATTAATAAATTAATATGACACCTACTTAAATAATGAACGAGAAACAAAAAAAATCGTTTAATATTGTTTAATTACAATTTTTAATAGACAAAATATAAATAATATATTGCCAAGTATATTTCATGTTATTAGTGATTAAAAAAAAAACAAATCATATAATATATATTACATAAAACCATAGATATAAAAAAATTACCATAGTCGTATATATCTATGCATCTCTAAACAAACTTCACGAACTTATTTATTTTAATTTGTTCGAAGTAAATTAAAGAAATATAAATATTTTTTAAATTTAAATAATATAATATTCACGGATTAAAAAAAAAAAAAAAAAACATGTTAGGTATACATAAGTACAATCTATTAGGCACACGTCATTAATTATTTATTTATTTTTAGGTATGTAATTTCCGTTCATATAATATACATATATATATATATACTTGTCGTATATAATTTGAATTTTAACCAGAAAATTGTAATTTATAACTTAATCCAGTACGTACCAAATATTAACATAATGGTAAATAAAACGAATGTATAGTATTACATAGTATATTCTTTACGTTTTTAATAAGGAAAAAACTGAATAAAAATGCGAACAATATAGAGGCCGGAGGCATACGTTACGTTCAAAGAAAACTAAAGGGGCAGTTTTGAATGTAGAAAAGGGTGAACGGACTAAAACAAAATATTTATGGATATATGCTTGTTTTTTGTTGTTGTTGTTGTTGTTGTATTATTATTATTATTATTCTTAAAACGGTATTACATCATAATATAAATATATTTATTTGGGACAGGATATTTATTATAGCCACCGACCCCGTATTACAATATTTCTACGTAACTTCGAAAACTACTATTGTAGTATTTTATTATTACTTTTTTCACTAAGAAGAATCAAAACGGCTAATACGGTTATTGGTCAGTGCCTATTTTGATCGTTTACAAAATACGTGTTTTTTAAATTTTCACATCGCGGTGGTACATCGGCGTAAAGGGTTTTTTGTCGCAAACGCCCAATCCGGGGGGCCCTGTGTGACACCACTTCTGTACCGTTATTAGAAATAATTGTTTACGGTTCTTAATAAAACATTTTAGTTGTTATTTATTTACTAGCTGCCATCACCTCGGGCCTTGCTCGAGTCAAGTTTATTGGTTATCCAGAATCGTCTAGCTGTCCCGCACATCATCTTTTTAAAACTCAGAGCTATGTGTGGAATGTATTGGTTTTATTATGATGTGTGCTTTTTTAAAAATTGTTTTCCTATCTAAATCGAATTAATTGTTTTTTTTTTTTTAATTCCATATTTATTTTAAATTTTGATTGATTTAAAATTGTAAGTTTCAATTGGCCTTACGCGTTAAATATTTCTGGACCTAGCACAAATAGATTTCGTTTGCGTGAAACACGTGACGAGCCACGTACAATTGATTATGGGAAAAACATTGGACGGTTAGGTCTTAACTTGCAACTTTTAATGTTTGGCCCTGTACCTTATTTACGGTCATTGAAAAGCATAATTTTACGAGAAGTTGGAGCCGTTTAAACTGGAATGGTAGATTGGTTGGTATCATTGGTATTCTAGGGATCAAGACCGTTTCCCCAGCTCAACAGCCAGTAGGGATCATACACTCGAGCAGACAGTGTTTTAAAGATTTTAATCCTCGATTCCTTGCAAAGGACTCGGACCTTTAATCACGTGGAGCAACATTCTTAAGTAAAAAAATTCACTATTATTTGAATGAACTACATTTATCCTGCCAAGGGCATCTGTTTTTTTACTCCGAGAAAACTTTTGACGGTGGTTTCTCGTTTTCTTCGCTGGAATATTTTGGTAGATTGTCCGATATACATATTTATCGACCGGACTGAAATTGCTTCATTTCATTTCGAGAGTTTAAACTAAATGTAACCATGGTAACCAATCTCGCCGTTTTATTTTGAATAGTTTTTATACTATTTGGTCTCCATGGTAAATCAACAAATGTATTTAATTCTATCTTTGTTTACCAACCAAATTTCTGACTACAAATCTAGAAACAATGTAAACATTTCCTGTTAAGATAATAATCACTGTAATTTATGTTATAAACAAAAAAAAAAAAAAATTCCAACTCCGGTGGATTTTCCAATAATTTTCTTTCATACAAACCTTGTCTTGACGATCACGAATACAAAAACAAAAAATCAGCCAAATCGGTCGAGCCATTCTCAAGTGATGATCTTACATACACGTGCAAATTGATTTTTATATATATATAGATTATTTTTTTTATATTTTAAATAAACGATCTATACATTAGCATATTAATTTAATATAACATGAAATTGTTAATTTAAGGAACCATCCATTACTGACTCTTGATAGGTTAACTAATATTATTCACATTTTTTTTTTTTTTTTTTTAATATTTTTATTATTTAGTTATAGAAAAAGAATTTAAAATTAATAATATAGCAAAAGGTCAGGACACCACTTCCTTTATAACATATGGGGAGGGTTTCCTAGGAGTGTTAAGACGGAGAGATCTTTACTTAGGGGGTTGGGATGGTTTTGGAATCATCTATGGAAGCGTATGTAAAAGGTTCTACTATAGTTTTTATATGGAAATCATTATGTAAGGTTAGATTTATGATAAATGGCGGAACATTAATAAAATAGTCAAAGTGAAATATTTTGAAATACTTGAATTCTTTTTGTATTTGATATATTTGCTGTGCCCCAGAGTTCATAAGTTGAAAATCCATAAGTCTAGGTAGGTTTGAGTAGAATTTTGCAAATCAAGAGTTTGGTGTTTAGACTGGAACAGGTATTAGTAATTAAAAGAAGTCTAAGCATACGATTGTTGATATAAATAATTTAAACGATGAATGTAATGTGTGTATCCGACGTTCTGATTGATTGAATTATCGACCAATAATTAATAGCAGTTGTCACTATGTATGACGTAACGAGTCGTGAAAATTGAATTTTAAATATCTCTCTCAGTTCGACAAGGCGACTCAATATCCTCTTACTTTCCAATCTCTGCCGGTGTTCCACAGGGAAGTGACTTGTCGCTCGATTTATTTAATATATATATATATATATATATATATATATATATATATATATATACATCAGATATTCCAAGAACAGCAAACACGACCATAGCAACTTATGCAGATGATACAGCTATACTCGCCTTCAATTCAGACCCCGTTTAAGCTTCAATCTATCTCACTTAATAAACACCTGGGCAACCAAGTGGAGAATTTTAATAAATCCCAACAAATTCTTCCGTGCGCCATTTACACTTCGGAAAAACAACCTCCTCTCGCTTCAACTTCAAGGAGTCGATATTCCTACAACGACACAGGTAAAATATTTGGGTATTTTACTAGACAAAAAACTATTCTGGGACCTACATCTGAAGTCTAAACGTAAAATTCTTAACAACCGCCTTCACCTGCTTAGACTAATTCTCAAGTCCAAACTTTCAATTCACACAAAATCCACACTATACAAGTCCCTACTCAGATCCATCTGGGCGTACGTACGGTATGCAAATTTGGGGGTGCGCCAAACCATCCCAAGTCCGCACCATCCAAGCCTCCCAGTCCATCACTCTTCGGCTATTAGCCTCGGCCTCCCTGGTACGTATCAAATAAAATCCTACATAAAGACTTAAAAATTGTAACAGTTGACCAATTAGCCAAATTATACTACAACAGATTTCACTCTAAGCTACAAAATCATCCCAATCCTTTAGTATCCCACCTTCCATCACGTACTCTTCCCGACAACCCTCCACGCCGCCTCAAGAGAAACTAGTACCGTGACCAATTAAATGAATTTGAATTAAAATAAAATTACCAGAGGGTACCATCGTTGGATGATTTACCTCATCATGTGATTCATGTGTTGTGTTTATACGTTTGTGCTATGTTACCATCCCTTTTACTTATTGTGTTTGCAAATACAGATTGTACATTTTTCAAAAAAAAAAAATATATCTCTCTCATGACAGCCGTACAGTGCGTGCGCTTCTTTTTCTGACCGGGTCGTAATTGTATTTTCTAATAAATTAATATTGTAATTATTATCGTACAGAAGAAATTCGTCCGTTGAAGTAAACGTTTAGAAAGTATTCACACGAACAGAATAAAACACAATGGGTTCGCGGTGCTATAATAAGTACTTATGTCAATTTTTTTTTTTTTTTTGTCACTTTCAAAACAAAAAGGCCTGAGGGCGTCCGGGAACCGTTGCCAATTTTTTTTTAAAAACAATTATTATTTTTCGTTAATTAAAAAACAAAAGACTGAGGGCGTGGAACATCTGCCCATTTTTTTTTAAATTTATTATTTCACGACACTTTAAAAAAACAAATTTAGTACATTTATAAAAAAAAAAAAAGTTTTACCTAAAAAATATTAATACAGAATATTATATTTAATATTTGATTTAAGATGTTTTTAGACTTTTTTTCTTTAACTTCTTGTAGGTTTTTTTGATAAAATATTTGAGTTGGTGTTACAGAGAGACAAAATTGCCGCCTTGTTTTATAAATAATCACGTGGACAGATTAGTGTTATTGTTTATCGGGTATTTGACGAATACTTTTTTTTTTAAGTTCTAATCCTTGTAGCACTAATTCAGGCTAGCACTTTTTATATTAAATGTTTTAAAATGTTAAATATTAACCTGTGGAATAGCTTTTAATAATTGGGTGCATAAATAAAAATTGTATTTTTTCGTTAAATTTGCGGATTCGTGTATGTCCTACGTACGTAACAACCGTGTAGAATAATTTTTCGCGATCGGTATATTGAATCTGATATTAGTTAGTCGCTTAGCAAATCAACCATATTTTTTGTGTCGTTGCCTTAAATTCTCAAATGATCGTGTGCTCTATAGCTTATTTTTTTTATTTTTTTTTTTTTTAGTTTTTCGATCACTCTCCACTGGCCTATGCCCGTTTTATTCAATCGCATTTTTTATTTTAAAACCATCTCGTCGTATATATCGCTGTACGTATACGGTGCCGCATTTCTCCCTTGTCGCTTTCATTTCCAAAATTCCACAACAAAAATTCAAGGTCGACCGGTATTAACATAATAGTATTATATTATTATTATTATTATTATTATTATTATTATTCTGTGTCATCACGACCGCACTCTCTCTTCTTTTAGTATAACGCACCGCACGTCGTCGCTATGCTGCGCTCGGGGGCATCGTCGTCGGATTATTATTTCCCCCTTTTTTTTTTTTTTCTTTTACGATGATATAATTATAATTATTATTGTTCTAGATGCCGTCGCCGCTGCTCGCGCGGCCAAATGAATGGACATCATCGGGCTATAATATTATTTTATAATAAATATTATATTATATATATACTCCGGGGGTATATTTACCGACAAAAACGAGAATCCGGCAGGAGTGGTTAAGAACAAAAAAAAAAAAAAATCAAATAAAAAACCAAACAAACAAACGGCCGAGCCTTTTCCAGAGACGTATTATTAGGTCACACGACACGAGTCCTGCGCCGAGCTTTATTGTCGTCCGGGGACAGTTGAATAATAAATATTACAATGGTGGTCGTCAACATTTTTCAAGCGCATTTTCTCCCCAATTGTGTACGAATTCACCTGGGTGATGGGAAAATACATTTATTTTTTTATTTATTTATTTTTTTTTTTTTCGTAATTTTTATTTAGCACTTGGGATTTTTGTTTAAAATTCAAAAAGATCGGTTATGGCGCGAATTTAAACGTGTCTTACCAAACACCAGGTTACCATAAGCTGATAAGGACATTAACGGTCTCGTGATTATACTCCTCTCGATATATCGTTCTACGACACACGAGTGATAACAGTACACCGTGTGTTATTAACGTTATCAATCTAAGATCCGTGATACCCCAGTCACAGTGGTAACCCGTTTACACCGGATACCGGTTAAGACACGTTTGATTTCCGCCAAAACCAATGGCTTATTGGGATATTTATCATTTTGTTGATTTGTCTTAATGCAATTCGTGATGGATTAAAAAATAAAGAATACAAATTAATATAATTTCCGGACTTTTACCGTGTTCGTTACAATGAGATTCGTGTATTTAATTAAGCATTTTTTTTTTTGTGACAACCTCCATTAAAAATACGACATTGTGCATCGTCGTATATTATTATTGCCGAAGGCTTATTCATAATGCATATGCATATACAAGGTGTTCCATTTAAGTGCTAATGATAGTCGACATTTCGAGAAAAAAAATGTCGGATATTTTTGGTTTTTGCTGACAATTTAAGATACAAGCAACTGTAAAATGTTTCATTGCCGTTATTTTCCGTCGCCCTTATTTATGGAATTTTTAATATAAGTCGTCGTTTGAAAATCATTAACGGGTAGCGGTTTCACCCCCGAAATTAAGGGCGACGGCAAACAACGGTAATGTAACATTTTAGATGAGCTGCTCGTATAAATTGTCAAAATAATACAAAAAAAAACCGAAAAAAAATGTATACTTTTCGAAATAACAAGTGTAGCCACTTTAACGGATCACTCTGTACACAATGCACTAGATCGAATGTCAAAAAGACGTACGCGCAGTATTATAATCATTTTCTATTGTGCAGTAGGCAGTGGCCTGATTGACTGAAATGTGGCGGCCAAGGGCACACGATCCGAGTACCCTCCCCCCTAGTCTATTTATATATCGTGGGCAGTAAAAAGGTTTAAGATTAAAAAGCCCAACTTTTTTTTTATAGATGTATGTTTAACTTAATGGATATGCCTAGATACTCTTTTCCCTGTTTTACGTGAACGTATTTCACGAATACTTGTGATGAGAACCCGGGACGAATTTTAAATTTATATAAAAGTAAATTTGAGCATTTTGAAGTAGGTAGATATTTAACATTTTGGTAAAAATTGCCTATACGCAACCCCTTAAGTAATGATATTGTGTGACCTCCTCCTCTTTCTCCTCCAAGACCGACTGAAATAACAATAAATATCGTATATAATTAACATGTTTTAAAACTTCAAGTATTTTTTTGGAGGAGCAAGACGATACCTTTGCTACCCCCCAGAAAATGTACGGGGTAGCAAAATTACCCCTCGATATACGACTCAGTGGTGACGCCTACGGTGCCCGGGCGTGGACATATAATGTGCAATATAAGTTGTTATATATAAGTATACAATGTTTAAAGTGTATCATCAAAAATTAATTTGGGTTTTTTTAAAAAAAATAAAAAAAATGTGATTACGTTTATAAAAAATTTCGGCCTGAATATTTCGCCAGGCCGTCTCCTGTCTACACAAAATAGAACAGAAAACAAATGGGATCGCCATCAAGGCGGGCCCCACCTAAAATATCAAATTCCGTCACTATATACAAGTGTATAGGGCCGGAAGTAACGAATTTACTGGCCATTTTGGGAACTCTCGTTTTACAAACAACAAATTTACATCCTATAAATATATATATATATATGATTCCCCCCCCCTCAAACTTGTCGGCGTTTGTTAATAATTTTCAAACCGTATTTCTTTTCGAGGATCTACCGGCGGCACAGAGTCACACTGTGGCAAAGCGCGAAAAGGAAATTTTGTCATGAAAAAAACTTGACGGGTGGGTGGTAGGGATATCGGGGCCCGATGATGTTCGTGAAGAATATTCAACGAGACGGTCGATGTGATAGTTAGGAGCAATCGCGAATGAAATGCTCGTAAATTTTTTTTATTAACTATGGACTTTGACGGTAACAAGTGCCCGCACACATACTCGTACACACGCGGTTATATTATTGCGTTTTGTAAATAAAAAATATTGGACGGTTTCTTCTATGACTGCCCTTCCGCCCCGCCCCCCCCCCGACTATGACTCCGGTCATTCGATATATCTCGGTCTCCCTTTAATCGCAGTCGGTTTGTATTAGAAAACGTTTTTTTTTCTACGGCTCGCGTTTAACGGACGGGCCGAGTGTGTGTGTGGGGGGGGGGTGGGGTAACGCGACGACGCGGCGTGCATAAAAAAATCAAAAAAATCAAAAAAGTCATAATAACATTGTGTAATTTTGTGCGGCGCGTTGCGGTGCGCGGGCGCGCACAACTGCATAACGCGATCGTGTACGCGTACATAATACACACGTATATGCACACACTGACGTACATCGCGCGTAATAATTACTGCAATGTTATCGTATACGTAGCGACGCGATAAATTTTTTTTTTTTTTTTTTACAACGTCCAGCCGCGCGGCTGTCGGCCGGTCCAGCATCTGCAGCGGCGAGTACGGCCAAGGACGTCCGCCCGCCTCCGGTATCTCGGGCGCACCCTTCCCGGCCCGTTCCCCGCGCGCGGCCGTTCCTTTGTTTCCGGCAACACGACTACACGACAACGTTATAATAATAATAATAATAATAATAATAATACGTACGTGCGGCGCAGAGTTACGCGCGACCACCACACGAGTTTGCGTGCTCTTTCGCGCGGGTGCGAGTGCGAGCGCTCGGCGGCGGCGGCGGCGGCGGCGGTGGTGCAGTCGGCGGTGCATCGTGTCGATTCATTAATGTGCAAAAAAAAAAAAAAAAAACACGCGCCAACGCATAATACGCCGCACCGCACCGGTTGCAATAAATATAAAAAAAAAAAAATGTCCCGTTCCTAGCCGCCGATGACGACGAGGCGGAGCCGATTGACGTGCGAAACCGATTCGGCCTGCTAACCCAATGAAAACGCCGTCCGAACAATGACTCCTTGTCATATATAAATTTCGATTATTACTACTACTACTACTACTATTATTATTATTATTATTATTATTATTTTTATTATTATTCGGAACAATTCGTATACATTATTATCGTTATGATTATTGAATGCGTTGAGGTGATTTTTTTTTTTTTCTTTTCATTTTTCTTCTGCGTGCATCCAATCCCCCTCTGCGCTTGATATTATGTTTTTCGTTTTTAAATAGCGTTTTTTTTATTATATACAATATAATCAGACGCGTAGATGAGTGTTACCACCGGGGTGGGGGTGGGGGTGGGGGGGGGGGTGGGGGGCATCCATTTGATCGTATTTAATCCGGTAATAAATCGGGTATACACTAAATAATGTTTCGGGGTTTTAATAGTCGTCGTGTCGAGTCATAGATGATTCTCTCCATTTCATATTTGATATTATTATTTATCCGTGAAAATTGACGATGTTAATAACTTATCATTATCGAACACTCGATAATGGTTATTGGTGCGGTCGTCTTCTATACCGGTATACCGTGATGGTAACCAATGCCCAGAAGCATCGGCCGTTGTTGGACATTTTTTTTTTTTTTTGTTATCGATAAACGACATATCTACGACGGACCATCAAGATAATTCTAGAATTTGTTAAACGATAAGGATGTATGACCTTCTCCCCTACCACAACGTCGTATTAAAAAAATAAAATTATGACATCCCCCCTCTTTTTTATAAAAAAAAATCCTGGCTACGCGCCTGTGTATAATAATATTATTTACTTACTATTATACACGCACGCGATAATAATAATTATTGTACACGTACAATTGCATAAAACTAGCCGTCGTTACGCGTATCTACACGTTATTAAAATTAATTCATATTAACGCCGAAGTAATAACAGTGCCAGTTACCGGGGCCGGATTAAGCCCGAGAATAGCCCTAGGAAGGTGTTTTTTTTTTCTTTTAATAGCTCATCGTCATGAAGGCCATCTAGGTAAAAAAAAAAAAATGTTCACTTTTTCAACATTTAATACATATTAAATGTACCGGCTTATATTTCTATAGCTTTGCAATCCCGATGACAATTTTCATATATCCATTTAGCCGGGGGATCCTTTTAATTTTTTTTTTTGTTTCCCCACGCCAATTTGTATTTATCGCCATAGCGATACGTAAGCGTATTTCGAACGCGATTATTTTAATTTGATTTCGTCTATGCTCTAGAGGTTGTTACGACTTAATGAGCTAAATTGATACCAAATGATTTGGATTTTATAAATTAATAGGGAAATACAAAATTGTATTATTTAATACTAAGGACGACGACCTCTTATTAACATTGTCGATTTCATAGAAGTACGATTTTTTTAAATTTTATTTCAAGCGTGTAATATATTTCTGAGAGAATTTTTGAAGGAAAATGATTATTTTATAACCGCACTTTTCAATCTGTATGTCCGTAATCACTCGTTGTCCAGGTCGAAGAGAAACATTGAAAATTCCAATTTTGTGTAATCATTCCTTATTAAATGCAAAAAAATTTACCGAACCCCCGATTCTTTTATACGATTTTCTAGGGACGCCTTTTCTAGGGACGTTATTTTATAACCGAGAGAAACACGGACATTTTAATACTTCCCCTCTCCCATTGAATGTCAAGTATATAACCGATACTGATTGTTACTTAATATTTATCTATAACGATAAAATATACACCAACGAATTGAAGGGCTCAGTGCAACAACAAGGTAAGTCGACTTTTTGATAGTTTCGAATAAAGCATTTAAGGCCCCCCCCCCCCGCAAACTCCATATAAAATTCTTCAAAATGTCTGATAAAAATCGAGGTACTTCCTGTGGTTCGGTTTTAAAAATGTAAAAACGTATGAGTTTACAAACAAGATTACTTTGCATCTGTACAACAAATTCTGGGACAAAGAATGAAATTCCGGACTTACTTTGTTATTGCATTTGTCATAAAAAATGCAATAACAAACAATATTTACTCAAGCTGGTGTAAAATAATTATAGACTTTTAGAACTTAAATTTAAGTGTAAGCCACTAAAGAAGTAAAAAAACGCATAATGTTTTTTCCGTCTGAAAAATTCTAAAAATTTGACTTGCCTTGTTATTACACTGATCCCTTCAATTATTAGTACCTATACTATTAAATATTTTGCATACAAATATGTTTTTGTGTGCATTTTCTTCGTTTAATATGAATGTGTTACTGAATATGGTTTACCCGCTCAGAGTTGGTCGAAATCTCGAATAGTCCCCTTTTCAAAATCAAAAACCGTTAAACAAACAGAACTATTCAAAATCGAATCCTTAAAATATGTTTTAAAAATAAATCCATAATCCTAACAAAACTATATAATTGTGTTCAATATCAGAATCCTTTTCTGATGACGTATACTATTATGTAAGCCAACTTCATTGGTTTTTCCCCGAATATTTGATTGATTTTTTTTTAAAAATAAAATTCAAAATCCAATAATTCTCGTATTGCAGAAGAATAGGTATTTATTTGTAATCGTGCTGAGCTCTGAGCTTTAATACGTCTATAAAAAGACGTATTAAAACAAAACGCGGTTGTTTTTCAATTCCGCAGATTATAATCTTATATGTACCGATAAATTCGAAACTTAAATAAACCAATGGCGTAGCCGAGATTTATCAATGGAGGGGACCACGAAAAAAAAAAAATAAATAACAACAAACTCAAAATTACACGATAACGTTGATTTTCTTAGAATTAAAATTGAAAAAAAGTGTGCGCGAAACGGATATGATAAAAATATTTTTTGAAAAAACGACGGTCAACAATTGAGGCCGTGGCCCTCGGTGTCGCCCACCGGTATGCCACCGCTATAAACGTTCCGTACAAATCGAAATTTGTAAAATAATGATTTTTGGTTATTGAAAGTTATAAAAAACGTCGTATTATATTATAGACATAATACGATTTTATTCCGAAAAGAACAGATATTACACAACGATGTTTACTGTATTACGTCTTATATGTATATAGTTAATAAAAAAAAAAAATCGTTTTTCTGATAACGCGCGAAAAACCTAGTGAATTACAACCGTATAGTAATTATAGTTAAATATATATTATTGTATTACATATATATATGTTACAAAGGTCTTGGTCACTCTGCAATGTACAACACCGATCAAGGTTAAATAAAATATTAATATAGTTTTATAATAATAATAATAATAATATAATATAGCATCACGTCGTTAATGATTATATATTATTAGGAATATGGGAATAATATATGATAATTGACATATTTAACACGGATATAATATTGAAAATGCATAAAACTACGTGTACCTATATAGTATTAAATACAATACAAAATTCTGTTTATTTTTTTTCCATATTCAAAACTCAAAAACAGTCGGATGAGATACTCCAATATTATGGAATAATAAATATATATATATATATAAATGGTAACGTTTTATTGTAGACGTCTATAAAAAATCCATATTTTGCTGAAAATTCACCCAGAGTCTTAAACTCCACAGCCTATATATATATATATATATATATATATATATATAACATAATACCACTGTCGGATTATAGAGTTTAATTTAATATTCATATATATGTGTGTATGTTAACGTGTTTCGGGAATTTAGATATTCCTCTTATTCTCGTGATATCGTTTTCCTTATAGAGTTTAATGATTTGTTAAGGTCGCCGTCATCGTTGTTAGGGAAAAAGTGGAGTTTTTAATATCTTTGAAAATTATCGTAAAAAAATACAAACAAACACACCGGCTTTTATATGTATTTATTTTTGTTCTTTTTTTTTTTTCAATATTCTAAATATTAAACCGTTCGTTCGGACCTTTCAAATGTAAAATGTTTTGATAATTTCAGGACGACGCCGAGGGTTGATTTATGAAAACTATCAAACTGTTTACTTTAACTTATTGAACAAAAAAAAATTTTAAAAAAAAATATTAATAATATAACTGAATCACGTTAATATATGTATATACCCATATAATATTATGAGTTATGACGCATTTATCGTAAATGGATCTAAAGTCGACCCGCAGTCGTCGTTGTCGTCGGTAAAAAACTGCAGTTGGCAACGTAGCATTATGCACTTGGCAGTTTATAAAAGTTGGCAAAGATTGTCATTCGAAAGGAAGGCCAAGGTCAGCGGAACGCAGCGCGCGCGATAATAATAGTCAAAGTGCACTGTACAAATTTAAAAGAGAAAAAAAAAATCTACGATCATAATAATGCTATACAGAGCGCGCGTGGATTAAACTCGCGTGTGCACTCGGTTTTTTCCTTCCTCTTTCCCACCTCCCCCCATCCCCATGCGCAGGGCAATATTCAATCCGAAAATACGAAAATACAAATTATAAAAAATATAAAATAAAATTCGCTACATTCCGTAGGCAACATACTGTACTATTATAGTAATAATTATTATAACATATATGTACGCGAAAATGGCGTTAATCGCGTTTCAACGGGCCCGTCGGCGGTGAAAGGCAAACGCATATATGCAATTGCATTATCACTGCAAAAACGCATATAACCTCTGAAAACGCGATATTTGTCTGTCGGACAAAAAATACCTATTGTTATCGTCGTCGTTATCATTTTACCGTCCCAATAATTAGGTTTTTTATTTAATATATTTATTATCACTATTTAAACGTATTTATTTACATTATATATTTTAGCATGATGTTGAAGAATCACGCGGATGCGTTTTTGGCAGTGGTCCCGTTTGGCATCCACACGTCGGATTATATTATATTTATAACGTAAAAATAAAAAAAGCCCTCTTTAAAATAGACATTATCATATTATATTGTATATATTATATATCGAGAGAGCACCCTATCTATAACATCTAACTATAATATTTTCTATTTATTTATTTTTTTTTTCTTCAAATTATTATCCGCTATATATGTATCTCATTACCAATTATAATTTTTTTTTATAACGATCGTGTAACATAAAATATTATAAACGTATGTATTTATTTTCCTCTGGTTTCTCGATCTACATGTATATACGCTTTGTGATTTATGTAACAAATAACACGAACCATATGCACATTTATTATATAGGTACACCTGAATCAATAATAATATATGTGTCGTATAAGTATATTGACGGGAAAATGATCTCGGCTGCATTTCCGTCTTTATCTCCATCCAGGCCCAGCGTGCGATCGACCTTGTGGGCCGCCAGGATTTTAATAATTTGGCCCACTGAGCCGAAATGTCTCTGTTTTTTAATGTTTTATTGTTCAATAACACAGTTGGAATTGAATTGGCCCACAACGATCTATTGTTCTTGGGATATTTATATTTTTGATACTGGGCTGGTAAAATATTGAGCACGACTGACTAAAATCGCCCGATCCGCCGGCTCCATCGCCATCTCTATCCAATCGCTGTCCATCACTCTTTGTCTCTCTCCGTCTCTCTCTATATCTGTCTCGGTTTAACTATATGACGACGGGCCGCTGTAGCAAAAACAATATGTTTACGTATATTACCGCGTGAAATTATCGTTTAATTTCGGTTTTAGAGTAAACGCACGTCACGCGATAAAACTAAAAGAGCACAATATTGACTACGTTGTAGGCATATACATTTATTATTGGTACACCTGAACCGATTTAATATCGTATACAATAGTTTATGTGTCGTAAACTATATGGACGGGCAAAGGATCTCTGCTACATCTCCGTTTTTAACTCCATCTCTCTTTATCTCTCTCCGTCTCTCCATCACTTTATATCTATCTCTAAGTACGTATGTGTGTATCATGCGTTTCTTCCGCTATTTCAATTATAATAAATACGTCGTCGTTTAGTAATAACCTATGTTTCAACGTTTTTAAATGACTAAAGCTTTTCAAAATAAAAAAAAAAAAAACACATCACTAATTAATTACGCGTAGACAAGACCGGATTTAGGATTTTTGGGGCACCGAGGCCAGGGGAAGTCAAACGGCGGAGACGAGGGTTGTATAGATTAGGTGGGCTACACTCCGCATGACCTTCGATATGTATAATAATAATGTGATATGTATTTAATTTATAATAAAAAGAAAAATTGTATGCAAAAGTAATAATAGTTTGTTAACAAAAAAAAAAATCAGCCTTACCCGCCCGGCTACCTCACCTATGGCGAATATATTTGACCGCCACCGTCCTAACTCGTAGGTAGACAAATTTCATTTAAAAAAATTTCAACGAAACGTAACCGGCTAAATATAGTGAATGTATTCGTACATATTTCGTGGGGGCCCCGGGGTCCCCCCACACTAAATCTCCAACCCTGCGTGTAGATAAAAAAAAAAAAACAAAAACATATTATTATTTCAATCGTATACAACAAGACGACGATAATATTTACACGCATCGCCTCCCACCGCCGTCGCATCTAATATAATGTTATATTATTGTAATGTAGGTACGCTGCAGCAGTGCATATAATATAATATTATGCATTTGTGTCCTTGACCAAGAACGATATTTTTTTTATTTTTTTTTTTTACTTTATCAACACGCACGCACACATACACACACACACACACACACACACACACTCGTGCGCGCGTAAAGAACGCGTACAGATAATATTTCGTTGTACAGGGTGTACCAGAAACAAACGTATTATGCGGGTCCCTCGGAATAGATTTTTCTCTGATGAAAAATGAATCTATTCTTGTATGGGAAATTCGCAGGAAGTATGGGTTTATATTTTTGATTTTTTTTTTTTTTTTTATAGACATTTTGCGAATTAACCCGGTAAACCCCAAGGGTTTGTGAGCAAAAAAAAAAAAAAAAAACAAAAAAAATCTATTTCTAGGGCTGCCCCATATATATATATATATATATATACGGACGAGTACCGTGCCCGTATAGTGCGACATTTGTTTCTGGTACACCCTGTATATACTATTTATATGTAGGTAGGTACGATTTCCTGAGCTCTATGCACATATTACATTATTATCATTATCTATACGTACGCCCCCTCTTTTTGTGCATCGCGCACATAAACACACACACACAGACTTTTTTTTACCGTACACGGAATGCATAATATTACAATATAGGTATATAGGTATATGTGTTACATCGCGGGAGGCGGACGAGAAGCGCCGGGGAGTGGAGAAGTGGCGGGGAGTCAGGGCTTCTATATAATAATAATATAATATAATAAAATAAAATAATTGACTCGCGATGCATTTGTTCAACTGCAGCGTTCACTTCCTGGTGCCGCAAATCGACCTTGGTCAATGCGCGCGTATAAAAAAAAAAAAAAATAAAAAAATAAAAAAAAATATACTACAAATTGTACTGGCCGACGCAGCGCAGTTGCCAGGTAGGTGGGCAGTTGGGTGGAGGGGTGAATCTTAATATTTATTTTTTTTTTTTCTATCCTCTATACCTACCTACGTTTACCTACCGTCGTTTAATAATAATAATTTTTTTTTTTTTTTTTTGCACAACTGCAATAATATGTTTTTTTTTTTTTTTTGTCGTACAATAATAATTATTAATGCACGTTCTGGTTCGGCGTCGCGTGCGTTTTCTGATTGAAAACAAAAAAAATAAAATAACAGATGCGTCCTATTAATTATTACCCGTACATTCGTGTGTTCGTAATTTTGAAGGATTAACACAGCATACCGCGAAAACGGTTAAACGTTTACACGAGTATGTTTATTGTAAAAAATGTCGCGTACGGTTTTTGTGCGAAACTTTTTGTCTGGAGAGCGAGATAATTTTTCGCAAAAAAAAAATACAAAGCTCGTAACCGCAAACTTTGGCCTCGAATAACTTTTTAAAGCTCGCGCGATATCGACGGGGACTTTACGCACGCCGTCGTTTATAACGGCGTATGCCAAAATTCAGCTCGGTGCCCGAGGCCTATTTTTCGGTCTAATTCGACCTATTATACGTGCATAGAGTACATTCGAGTGTATTTCGTAAATTATAACAAACTCATAGACGGAAATGTGCCATAATTGATGGTGGACGGCGGGGAGAGCCGACATTTTACCGTACATCATAAAAAGCTGCGTTCTCCGCGCACGCTCGCAAAATCTCATCTTACCGTGCAAAACCGTGTAAAGGACGATTTATTTTAGACGTCCTCTGTATATTAACGTATACGAGTATTATAATACGACCAAGAGGATATTTGCGAGTATAATATTCGAGATTATATTAAAGACAGAAGAAGGGAGGGGCGGGAACAAACGCTCTCTGTTTGTACATTTTTAGCCAAATTTCCGCCTATGATAATAATATTATAGATACATTTAATCGCATACGATAATGCAACTGCAGTACACGATAATAATAATAAATTACGAGTTGTATCAATTTATTGCTGTGCTAGAACTTGGTTAGGGATAATTTGGCCGGGATAAAAACCAAAAAAAAAAAAAAAAAACCGCTAGTCCGTTATTATTATTATTTCGATTGTTATACGCGTATAATAGATAAATCATAATAAACGCAATTTTTGTCGTTGGTCTCGTAGTCGTGTTATATTATCATTATAATGATGCAGCCGCTGCAAACGCACGTGAGCGATATACGTAGCGGCAATCAGCTGATTGTGATTAGTCGGGACTAGGTCAAGGTGACCTTGATATTGGATATTATATTATTATGTGTACGAGCGTATTATAATAATATACTCGTATTATTATTAGTATTATTTTTTTATTATTTTTTTTTTTTCTATATGTTCCTGTATGTATATATATATATATATATATATATATATATATATATATATATTTATATATTTAATTCGCATCTGTATACCGATGTATACGTACACGCATATTGCAATTATTAGGCGCGAAACAATCCGCCTGCTGCAGTACGATATATAATAATAATATTGCGAAATGCACCATAATGTTATTACTATTACTATTATTATTATTATTATTATTATTATTATTACACGTATGTAATAGTGGCCGTTATAAGTTAGGGGCGGCAACAGGTGGATCCCCTCCCTCCCCCTCGGACACCGTCGCTTTATAAATTGTATTTTATTTGTAAATCGCCGCAGATTTGAAATAATCGTCCTAAAGTCGGTTTTTTTTTTCTTCCAATTCGTTTCCTTGTAAATCATCCTATATTGAACGCGAAAAATAAAAACTATACATTCTTCAAGTGACGCCTATTTACTTGTTTCGGACATTTGTTGTATTTTACTATTTTCTCGCCTTCCCCTTCCCCGTGAACGTCAAGTATAACCGTGCAATAAATGAACGCTTCCTTTTTCAACGGGAAGGGATGCATATATTATATATTATAATACATGTTAGGTATGGCAATGGGAATAATATTAAAAAAAAAAAAACCGGAACCGTGATTAAATATATTGCTATACGTAAACACTCATTATACGGTTATTGCGTTTTCACGCCAATTGGGGGATTCGGGGTGTATATTAAGCACTATATATTGTTATAACTAGAACATGTTGCAACCACCGATCGGTAGGAAAATAACATTAATACCTACGTAATAATTTTATTAACTTTAACTGTGTGTTTGTCGTATCATAATTATATTTTGTCCCTCCCCAGAAAGGTTACCATACGTGCGCCCCCTCTTGTCCGAAGGATCTTTTTTTCATCGCGTCCCCCCCCCTCAGTAATTTATTGTACTCGTCGGTACGAGTATATGTACGTGCTATATGTATAAATGTCTGCCAAGACTTTATATAATATTGTTTGTTTAAATAATTATCTATATATATATATATATATATATATATATATTAAAGATTTATCTATTTATTTCATGTTTATATAATACATGTACCTAAGTATATGCAATAATTTTTCTTGTTATCTATTCAGCTTATCTGGTATTCATATTATTGTTTTATTGATACATGTATTTTCTTTAGCGAGTATAATTATGCATAATTAGTACACCGCCAAACGGATAATTTATTATTCATTTTTTTTTTTTTGCTTATGATAAATTTTTTATTTATATAAATTTAATCCGAGTGCCCGGTACGTAAAGACGTAAAATATACATACCAAAAATACGAACAGGAGCGTGCCGAAGACGTTTTATTGAGGGGAACAGGCTAAAATTGGCAGTTAGGCCAACTCAAAAAGAAAAAAACTGTTACTGGTAATGTGCGTGCCACTGTTGTAAAGTTAGGAAGGTAGGATACATAGAGGTATTTAATTTAAATCTGTAAATAACGATAATTATTGTTAACATGGCTTTTCAGAAATACATAATAAAATGAATACAATTATAAGTTGAAAGTTATTGTACAAAAAACATAGGTCACTATTATTAACTTTCACCCCACCCCCACACTCTCAATACAAATTTCTGTAAACGCCTATATGAACACTTACTTTGTTTTTAGGCATAGCTATGCTATAGCATAGCTAAAATAATTTCAAATTTGTCCAATCATTCAAATCTACATTTTATCTTATATTCTTTGAACTTTTGATCTACCTGCGTTAACACGTTTAAATTACATGTTCAATTTCAGAGTTTGAATGATTTCTATAGAATTGATTTGTTGTGGTTTTGTCGATTTATTACAAATTCCAAGTTTAACGTTAAAAAAAACTTATATAAAATCAATAATTATTATGCATATGCTTATACCTTATTGGAATCTACTCAAAAGTGTAAATTTTATAATAATTATGTAAGTACATAAACATGTAGATTAAAGGGACTATATATATATAGAGTGAGAGAGAGGACGTCCAAAGAAGCGATGCGATGGGGTGGAACAAAACCAGGACAAATTAGTCGTAGTAATTTGACAAGAGAACCGCGAGGCGTAGTTGTGATGCCAGGAAGAATAAGGAAGGCACTTCTATACATCAAAGTACAAATGATATGCTAAAATATGCCAATCCCCTATCATTTCAAACGTAGGTTTTGTGCAATAATACTCCTATAGCTAAATAATTGTAATTGTTTTAATAGTTATTATCACAGATTGTCGTTATTTATTTTTATTATATAATACGATTCGATAAGATTTATTCCGTTATCCAAATTCCAAGTGCAGCAAATAATTCTAAACTTTTGAAATGCACTTTTCAAGGCGGTTGAAATGATTAAAACATTCCATTCGGTAATTCGATACATTGGATAGCTAACGTAAGTTCTAAAAACAAGTAATTTTCGAATTTCTCAGATATCCCGAAAAACTAAAATATGGCCAGAAAAAATACGAATATAGTTAATAAGCGTCGAAATTGAATTATTTTTCATCATTGGTTTTAATATTCAAAACAGAATTAAAATCTAGATTCGATTCAGATGTTTAACGCGTTAGGGATATTATTTAAATGTTAAAAATACGAGTATAAACAAAGCGGGACTTACTATATTTGCAGGTTGGACGATTTTTTTATGTTGAGCCACTGAGGTATAGCGAGTAATATATATATATATATATATTTTATTATTATTATTTGAAAACATATTATAACAATAATAACGAAGAAATTCTTGCAGAAGCATTCTTACAAAAACCACCTCTTAAAACAGAAATTATTATTGTTTTTTTTTATTTTTTATTCAATTGTTTGATCTTGACGTTGGATTTAAAGGGAAAAGAATTATGTTTGTAATACAATTTTTCTTTTTAAATATACGGCCTGCGTTTGTGCGTTTGTACAAACATGTTTAATATTTTTACTACCCCGAAGAGTGTTTTTTTTTCTGAGACATTAAAAAATGAAAACAATCTCTGCGAAACTATCGCTTCACTTGAAATTAAAAAATTCAAAACGCGATATAGATTTCACTTTTTATCCCTCTGTATTATTATATATTATTATCCTCGTTATATTTTAACCTTCTTGAATACAGAGGCATTCGTAAATATCAACGCGTACCTACATATATATATATATATATATATATTACAATATTCGCATCGAAGTATAGTATATTTTTAGTATATATTTAATACTCGAAATGGTTTTTATATACACTGTATAGTTGTACATTATTATTTCATCTATGTTTATTAATATTTCATTTACGACTAAATATTATAGTTATGTAGGTAATACATACACATACGCGGTTTATCGCAGATTTGCAAGGTCAAGTACACTGGGTTAGGAATAACTATTAACATTTATAACGATCGGAAATAATATTATAGATATTAACATAACGAAACTTCCCAATGAATAAAATATATAACACTGCAGTTTACACGATTATAATTTAGAACACACACACGTATGTATTTTATGTAGTAAATTACACATGTCGTATTCTTTTTTTCATATGCCTACGTGTGCGATTTTGCCGGGATTTAATCGATTATTATAGTTTAACTCGGACGAAGTAATCCGCACAAATTATCTATTTGAATTATAATAATAAAATATGTATTCGATTATATATCAATTGGATTACAATATTATACAAGATCAACGAGACCGATAGAAACACGTTATGGGGGCCGTCAATACGTGGAGGTGACTCCGAGAGTCTTGAACCCGTTTTCAAATAACAAAATGTATAGATAATTACAATTTGTGGAAATTTAAAATACTGGCTTGGGCTGGACGTATACGGTGGAAAGCATATAGGAGCATCGTATTAAGATGATACCTAATAAACCGAAAAAATACCGCAGAAATAGCTATAATTCAGAGTTGGTTGGACTCGATTGAAAAATATCTAAAACAAAAGTGAACCCGGTCTAGGAATCGAAATTTGGGCATTATGAGAAAGACGAAAAATGGTTTTCGAAGCGAAGGGTTTTCATTTAACGGCTTGGAAGTCTTAAAAAACAAAAAAAATTCTAATATAATTACGAATTAATAAACTGCAATAGGTATACCTATACTATTATTATATCTGTCCACTAAAGTCTTGAAAGAACATTACTATGATCTGAAGAAAAAAAAAATGAATTATGAAAATATTATGTTTGTTCGGCTTGTATTCTTGCCATCATTGCCGCTCGCCGTGCGTCGTTTATAACTTCGGGACACTTTTTCTTTTGTATCATTTTGCAATCTTTGAAGAATCCTTCGTGTCTTGGAAGACCGTGGGTTCCGTCTTTAAACGTTATTAAACCTATAAAATATTAAAAATAAAATTAAACAATAAATGTGTGGTATTTTACATTTAAAATAAAAACAGCGCGTCAATTAAAACATATAAAATTGAACAGACAAACGGAGAGAGAGTAAATGGTTTGATTTTAATTTGAAATTATTTAACTTGTTTCTTACTGTTATTTTTTTCTTTTAACAATTTTTCAGAAAAATGTTATACAATTTTAAAAAATGACTTCTTTGAAGTATACCGGCCGTGTTTGCTGGTTACCCAATACATATTGTTTTATTTTTTTAACTGTTTTTGATATTTTTACTTCTAAAAGTAAAAAAAGTGTTTCTCGAGATCAAACTCTATAATAATAAGGGTATCTGTCAGACATTTGTTTCCAATTCCTCAATAATTCCTATACATTACAGTTATGAAAAGTCACGGAAAAAAAAACCGTCGAAGTATTATAATTCTGACACTGTGTCGTTTTTCGAACGTGACAATAATGATAGTCGCTATCTCTATATACTTAAAAATAATAATAAAAATGAGCCTTGTGTCCCACCTATTCTATATTTGTGTAAGTGTAATTATACTACCTAATCCCCAGACACGACCGCCTCTGAATTGCCCTTCGTACTTCATGCCGTCGGCCCTCCAAAACATCCCGTGACCGTGAAACCATCCTTGCATAAATTCTCCTTCGTATCTATATAAAATTTAAATTTAAAAAAAAAACTCAATTGTTTCCACCAACTCGAATGATAATTTATATCTTAACTATATGCATATGCGTTATAGATATCTAATTACAATATTATATCGTTATCGTTACTGAAATCGACACGAGCGGTTCGCATATCTTGGTGTGAAATTGATCGGTTCCATAAAAAGGACACAATTTTTTTTTTAAGAAACATTGCGAAATTTGTATAAATAATTTTTACGAAGTCTATTTACATTATTTGTTCGCGAGCGGCTACGAAAACCGTATGCAATTCCTACGATAAATAATTAGTATAATTTTATATAAACGTACTCATACCGTTTAATTTCGTTTTTGTCGGTTATTTATGTATTTATAATGTATATTTTTTACAGAAAATATGTGTACGACTGATCTACTAACTACCCATAAAATTGTATACATTTTACCTGCATATCCGAAAAATATTAAATTGCTATTATTAGTATATAGTAAATATTTACCGAGATAAATCGTTAAAACCGTATAATAATTATATTATGAATCGAAAACATGTTATTATACGAATTTATATTCGTACATTTCTTAAAACAATTATAATTATTTATTTCCAAGTTTAAATGCAATTAAAAAAATAAATTTTATATTTTATATGTAAACGTATTAAAACTGTAAGTGGTTAATCAACAATTTGTTTCGTAACTTTAATATTTCGAATTATAATAAAAAAAAAAAAAAACCGAAAAATAACCCTTATTTCTTAATTTCCAAGCCACAGGAAGGGGTTGAGTAATCGATCCGAAAATCGTACAGATATTTTTTTATTATTATTATTATTATTATTGCTGTATAGAACAATATACGAGAAGGTATACTGTACATAAAATTTAATAAAATCGAAATATAAAAAAGTCTGAGGGAATCCGATTCGCGTAAATTAAAAGCTATTATATTTATAGGGAGACTACGTAGTCGCGACGGACGAATAAGAAATGTACGCGAAACGAACGATTTCGCCGGGCGGTCGTCGGTACCTCGTGCCGTCCGAGTACTGTAAAACTCCCAGGCCAGAGCAGAGTCCGTTGTTGAACCCGCCCTCGTAGCGGGTGTCGTCTTTCAGTTGAACGTGGCCCAAACCGTGTTTCTGACCGCGGTCGTTCCAGTCTCCGATGTATTTTGTACCGTCGTCGTACACGTAAGCGCCGAATTTAGCGATCCGCGATTCTGTAACAATATAATATAATACACAACGGTAATAATAAAAAAAAAAACCGGTAAAAACTATCGGGGTTTGGAGGACGTTTATTATACGCCCCGCGTTTACGGGGTTGCGTGTCGTAAGGCGTTTTCGACGACATTTGTTTTGATAAAAAAAAAATCCGCTCAAACACACATTCGCTATCGAATAAACGAGCCCCGTGTTTTTATCACGAGTATTTTATGAAAATAAAATGTAACTACCGGAATTGCATTGCATACTCAGAAGAAGAACATCATTATTCGTGCCATAGCGTACCTATGCTGTTTTTTTTTTTTTTTTTTTTACGATAACATAAATACCATCAGTTTGAAAACCTTCGGTTTTTTTGACGTTTTAATTTACTAAAACGATTGGGTAGTGCTATCATAAAAAAAAAAAAAAAAAAAAAAAAGGCACGCTACAGCATAGATAAAGTGGGAATTTCTTCTTAATGTTCTGCGCAATTTCCGTAACTCTCTTTTAAATGCGGAAAAAGTGCATAGAGTTGTCCCGCGCAAAACAGTTTTTTTACAATCGAATCGCAGGCGCTAGTGTACGTCATCTTAATTGGTTTTAAGTATAGTTTTTTTATTTTTTTTTTTTTTTTTTATCGTAATACTATCCTTGTAGATTTTATAGTTATAAAATAATCGTTTGTGTTTAATGCGATAATTACAAATACGATTTAATTTAAACCACGGAATTCGTGTAGGTATTATTTATTATATCTTACATGCACATTGCACTTGAACGTACACCGAACATTTGGACATAGAATCGTCTGTATATTTTATATAGCATCTAAACCCGTTTTATATTAAGTTTTTTTTTTACATTGTATTATTTATTAAAACTTAATTTTCCAAAAGCGTATACCTAACAAATATATATATATATATATATATATATATATATATATATATATTTTATAAATAAATCGACAGCCAATCAATAATAAAAGTATTAATGTATTTATAGTAAATATTTAATAATTCTGTATCTGTACAATACATTATATGAGTGTATATTGTTATTATAATGTAAGCATTCTTACCTGTCTGCATCGTTGTACATCAAAAAACATTGGACTATTGTATTTTATAGTATCGTACACAAACGACTGAACAAAAGTTAGAAAATAATTAATGGACGTTCGATTCTTATGGGGTTTCGTATGGGGTTGGGTATCGATTGCGTTAAATTGAATTATACGTTTTTTTCGCCAACTCGAAACTCACTGGAAGAGTGGTCGGAGGGTGTTTTGAGAATTGTATATTATTATTATACCTGCCGTGTACTCGACGAAGAACACTACATGTAAATTCATTTTTTTACGATTTTATTTGTCGAGTTTTCCGGGCGGCTCTCCGTTTAAAATTCAATTTGTTTAATTATTGTTATTGTATAAGAATGAACGAAAACCCTATAACCAATCGAAATCGTTTTTTAATTATTTAAATTTTTATCGCGGCGAACATTCTCTTGTAATGTTACGGGCCACGTAAATAAATTATGTTTATTTTATAATTTCGTATTGGTCTTTTTAAACACAACAATATTAATTACAATATGGACGTATAAAACACGTAAATCATATTATTGTTGTTATCCGTATCTGTATGTGCATTCGACAAATTTAAATCGCTTAAAGTGTAAAGTACCCACTTATTATTTTGTAATCCGTATCACAGTATATATATATATATATGAAAAAAAATATATAAAAATGTTTAATCGAGATATTTAGATCCGTACAAGGTTTATTTACATACATAGCTATTATATTATTTTACACCTGTCGAGGATTTTAGTAAAAATATATAGGCTTTTGTATAATAATATTATGATAACAATGTATGGATGCATTATTTATTTAAGTTTCTCCCACCTTTATATATTCTATACAAATGCCCTTGGTCGATGCCAAAAGTTACTATATATCAAAAATTTTCCTCCGACACAAGGTTAATTCGAATAAAGTTATTTCTATTAATTGTGCGCAAATATAATAAATTATATTATTATTAATTACCGTTTTACTTGTGTAAAAAAAAAAAATAAATAAATAAAATAAAACGTATATTGTATATAGGTTAACATTATTAATTATATTTTTATATTATATTTATTGGTTTTTATTCGAACCGATAAAACAGTTGGCCGTGCAAATAATAGTTTTATAATATCCAATGAAATAATTAACTAAAATCTATTAAAACATATCAAAACGGATAACGATAACAATAAAAGGAATGTAAAATATACATATATATATATATATATATAGGTTGTATGATAATGATAATAGTGTAGGTACCAACACTTTGTGTACAATTAACATTCGAATCATACTTAAAAACGTAGACATTTAAGGTAATTTTCGAGGGTCTATAAAAAGGATTTAATGGAAAACTAATGAAAATATTTTCGGTATAGATGTTAATATATTAATTATTAAACAATTAAATGTTATAGACAAATTTAATTGTAATTGTATCTAACGATTTTTTCTAAAACGAATGTTATTTACAATTAAAACACATGATGATCATTAAAGTTTCCCTAAAATCGAAATTAGTAAACGAGAATAATTTGATATGAAAAAAAAAAAAAAAAAAAAAACTATTTACTTCAGAATTTGTAGTAGATGTACTTGGCGAGTGGTTTTTTTTATTTCGTCGAAATTCTTTATTAAAGCACTCTATCTAGCGGTTTATTATTTTTTTTAACTCGTTCCACCGAATAGCCGTTAGGTTACGTCACGTATATTTAATATTTATATAATAAAAATAAACGTATCTTCAGTACATGCGGCGGAACTTAATAGTTATTATTTTTTTTCTTCAAAATACGTTCCGTTTAATATTATTTAATGCTGATGTACGACTTTTAAATAATTGTTTGTAATTTTCTACTGAGTATATCATTTTTTAGACAAATGATTGGATTTATTCAAACTGATAACGTCATCCACGAAATACGTTTTAGCCAGTCGTATAATAACATAACATTGATAACTTTACTATGGCGGAGGGGATTAGTGGCAAACGATTTCCTTACGAGGACGTTTTTTTTTTTTTTTTTTTGTTAAATCTACATATAAAATGTTGTACATTCTATGTTATTAAATATTTATGTAGTTGTTCATATAGTTATATATGAAATAATGCTTAAATATGATTTAATATATTGAATTTATATATATATATACTAAAATAATTAAATTATAATATTATACTTCCTTTTCTGTTTAGCCAATTCATTTATTACTTTATCAGCATTAATACGTGCGTATCACTTATTATTTTTAGAGGACGCGTTACCTCCAGTATTTTAGGGGTTTCGTTTAGGCAATTTTGTCGAAATTATTATAAATGTATCAACTAGAAAATAATCAAACTTACTTTCAAATACATTTGCAAGTAAGTCACTTGTCTGGATTCCTACTTACTGGAAAACGACATTCTGTAATACTATTTTTCGTCCATCTATTTTTTTCTGGCAAATGACTGTATTTTTATTTTCTGTACATTTTTATTTTTCTGTTCGTTTTACTTTCTGGATTTCTAACGTTCTAGAAAATTACGGGGGCCCGTTTACATTAATATCCGTGTAGGCGATTACCTAATTTTGCAGCAGTTTACCATTCCCCACCTACACATATGTATACAAGTCAGGGTACCTATTTTGTCGTGCGGGGGTATTTAAACCGACGGCGTCCAGCTGCCGTCGAGGTCGCACAGATCGCGCGATACTTTTTCCTTGTTCGTGATAAGTATTTATAATACACAATATATATATAAATACAGGTTATTTTGAAGGAACGAACAAAAAAACCGATATCCAGGAAAAATTTTATATACGTGCCTCCGTTGTTGTTTTATCGTCGGAATTTCTATAAGGCCAAAACCCAAAATCAGACCAATATTAGAACAATATCGACATTTGTTGTTAGTTTTTATTGTTTTTTTTTTTTTTTTACGAAAAACTGTTGGTATAGTTCAAATAAAGTAGTACGGTTGGGCGAAAAATCTGCTTCATTAACTTATTAATGTACGACACGACAAAAACCGAAGCAATTTTACTAATCTAAATAGGAAAAAACCTACGCGCACACAGCTTAGTAAAACTGTGTAATCGCTTCTTCGCTATACACTCGGAATCAAAAATATTTATTGCAAATTAAGACACAGTGATTTCGTTCCGGGGGAGAGGCGAGTTAAACACTCCCTAAGGGGCCCTAATTATTTGTAATAAGACACCAAAATTATATATATATATATATATATATATAGTGTATATTATTATAAAGCAACGAAAATATATTGTTATGAGATTTGGTATAAGTTCCCATGTTGATGTGACATAAATCCAAGGATTATTCGAAAATCCAATAAATCCGGATTTTCGGATTTTTAAATTCAAAATTTAGGTTCAACCGTACAGGTTTTTGTTTTTTTAAATCTTAAAATCAAATCCTTAGGTACTTTTTTTTAACATTATAAAACGAGTTAAATATTTTTTTTAATTTCAAGGCGTGCTATCATAGACAATTCGTACGAGTAAAACAACGTTTGTCGGGTCAGTTAGTAATATATTATATAAATTATAGTGTAATATGTATGATTTTTTTTTTTGTCGTCCTTGTTTTTCAAAATAAATTTCTTTTTGCGATATTTTTTTAATTGCGAAAAACGTAATTAATGTTTTACACATTTAATGTTATTAACAATAAGCTAATAATAATAATTTTATGTTAAACTAATTAAATAATATAAAATCACAATTTTAATAACGGAAATTTAGATTTTACCCATCACTAGTTCTCACGCAAAACATAGCTGGTACATACGCGGTTACATATGCAAATTCCTGTACACGAACAAAAAATAATATGTAATTTCCTAGATAATAAAATAAATATAAATGCGATAAAATTATTATATGCATTCTGTACTCTACTGCCCCTACTGCCCCAGACTTACCTTTAATATATATACATGATGCGATAAATATGGATAGAATCGGATTAGATTTTTTTTTATTTTTTTAGTAAAACATAAAAACCAAACAAATTTCGACCATGTCAACTCAACGTCGCCAGTCCCGTGTATGAAAAAAAATGGATAAAAATTTGTTTTCGTGTAGGGACATACGTACTGGGTGTATATTTTCTCGTGGGGGAATTTACGTATCCGTGAGCGATTTTTACCTGTTTTATATCATGCGCGAGAACTTACTCGATTCGTATTGACGTATGTAGTATCGACTTGTACTCGCGGTGTACGATATATTTAAACGTTGATGAATTTTTATCGTGTATAATCGAAATTTTATACCTATACATTGTACGATCATGCGAACTACATATGTACTACATATATATATATATATATATACGAGCTATTTATTGAGCGGTTTAGAGGGGCGAAACTTTCCCACGGCGTGTTTAATACAATATTCGAAATGCCGTCGTACGATGGCCCCGCCGTTATTTATGAAATTTAATTGGACGACGTGCACTTGTAATAATACTATTATATATGTCGCGTCCACGCACAGTGTAAACGCACATTTCATGAAATGGATATACGTTTCGTGAATTTCGATCATACCGAAGTTCACAAAATAGGCATGAAAATCCTATCGGTTTCGTGAAACGGAAACCTTTATTTTTTTTTTTTATACACTCGGTGTAATTTTTTTTTTTTTTATTCTATTAAATTTACACGATACGGATAGTAATGCAATGAAATATATGTATATCGTTACAATATACAGTGTGTAAACGCTAACTGAGAACACTTCAATATCTTTGCGTATAGCCCTGCTATTTGAATCCCGTTTCTTAGTCGGTTGTTGTGACATAAATATACACATTTTTATGGCCTTTGAATTGTTTTAACTTAATCAGACATGTGCATGCGCAGTACAACTTTTACTTCTTAAATGGCAACCGCCTATTTTTACCACTAATTAATTTTTTGCCTAATTTTTTAACGAATTTTAGTAGTTCAACCGACTTTCTCAGTCACCCTCGTAATTACACCACTGCATTTAACGATGATGACATCGATAAATGATAATCGTATATTAGTATATTTTCAATCAAAATGCTTTTGTTGCTTTCGGGCACCGGCGTTACTATTATATGATCGTTATTATTAAGTATAAAATAAACGCTTTTCCATTTTACTAAAAGGATAAAATCGTGTCAATTTCAACTTAAAAATTATCATGCGCGTTATGATCCAAATTCATGAAACGGATATCCATTTCGTGTTATGTGCGTTTACACCAGGGTTTCCCAACCTGGGAGAGGCAGACGCAGTCACCGCTGTGTAAAATTTGTATTTATTGGATTATTTTTATTTTACATAAACGGGGCGGGGGAACGAAAAAAGGATTTCATTGTATTATTTACTATTGTCTATATTTTTATAATTATAATTATCAATAAAAAAAAATAAGAAAAGAAATAATATTCATTACGTGTGTAGTGTAATAGTTTATTTGTTAAGTATACTAAAGAAAACGTGTCATCGATATATTAAATTTATGGGCGGTTAGGTGGTGGTGAGACTTGTTGAAAATCTACAAAGTGGGCGTAGAATAAAAAAAAAACCATTGGGAACCACTGATTTACAGTGTGCGGACGCGACATACACGACACCGTGACGTTTCTATACGTTTAAGTATATTTATAATATTTTATATGATTGTTCGCGTACCTTTGTATAAATAAATGTATAGTATAATAACACGTGTAAAATGCGTAAATCTAGAAAGTAAAAAAAAAAGAAAAAAAAGCCGAACGTGGGTGGGTATATGCCACGCCGTCGTGTAGGCGGGAACGTTCGGATATATATTATAGCCGGGACATAGGGAAATTTAGTTAATATAATATAATAGGTAGGTACACGTATACTGGATGCTACTTGGATAATGGTCGTGGTTTTCCTCCCCGCTTGTAGCCAAGGTAACCCTATAGAAAACGACAGAAATAAAACCAACGTTTTTTTAATAGTTTTAGAAATACAGTTGAGCGGACATTTCTGGGACATTTATCCAACAGCTTAGTACCACGGGCCGAGAAATCCGTGACATTTTTAGTGTCCATAATAATGACCGGGGAAAAACGGCGATATTTACGCAATAACGGATTTTGTTTTATTCGTCGTATATAACAGTTAGAAATAATGCGTTTTCAAAACATTCTGGCAATTTAAAAGCCGTTTTAAATGTTCGAGGTTTTTTTTTTTTAGTTTTAATTTGGTGTTTTATATGGATTAAACAATTGTTTCGCTTCTCAAAAATGCTAGACATATTTATCACAAAAAATGTTTATTAAATGTATTCGTTTTAACCGTAAATATGTTGAACATTTGTATGCGTGTTTTTATAAGCGTATAAATTGTAAATTTTGATGATAATTGTAAAAATTACGGCATTACGAAACACGATATCGCAATACCAGAATTGGACGTATATAACAATAGAGGTGACTTATACCTTTACCTTTACTGTTACCTTTCCGACGAATAATTAATAGCCGTTATCACCACTTATCAGTGGCGGCCAGGGCACACATTACTTGGTCGGTTAAATAAAAAAGGGCCCCCTCCGTTTAGGTACAATTAGGAAGGCAATGGGGCCTGGAACGTATTTTTTCAATAAATTTATTATAAGGATTGCCTTTTCGGCTAGGTAAATAATTAAAATACACTAATGCAATTTAAACACGCAAAAATTAATTCAACTAAACACAAAAATTATGAATATTGATGATTAATGTAAAATCAATATTTTTAATTCTGTTTATGAATGCGCATAACAACTTATTAGTTAATCTAAATCAGGAATTTTGTAACTTTCAATGCTAATAAGTAATAAATAGCTCTTGACTTATTGATAATCTTAATCTTATTTTTATTATTTTTAGTTTGGAAAACGATCACAATGTACTTGTGTGCATGAAAGAGTTAATACAAATTTATGTGCTAAATATAGATTAGTGAACGCATCTGTATGAAAGTAATACTTGTATAATAATTTCATGACACATGGTATACGTTTACTACAAGTTGAATTTTTCTATTCATTCGGCCTCGGTGAATATTTAGGAACATCGGTCATTATTTGATTTCTATATAATATGTCTTCGTCGTCATCAGTCACTTCAAATTCTTCTGAATCATCAAATTTGATTTCACCTTCTAGTGATTTTGCTACCAAATCATATGAAGCTGAACAAGTAATTAATTCTTCTTTAGTTATATTTGGTTGTAGTGCAATAATTTTACAAAAATTGTGGAATACTTTTTCATTATCTCCATCAAATGTTAAAATGTTATTTCTTATATCCATAAATCAATTAGGTCCAAAAAATGATAACGCCTGAATAATGTTTTTATATTTTAAAAATCTGTTTACAATCGTCATAGATAATAAGTTGAATATAACACGAAATACCTGTACTCTAAATAACTTTAAAGAATCATTTTCAGTTATTTCATCGTTTGATAACATCAAACATTTTCTTTTTCTTAGATTTTCTTTTCTCAGTTAATGATGTTTCAATAAAAGCATTTGTAAGTTTTTGCAATATTTCCATTATATCAGTGAAATTTTTAGCTTGTTCATAAATTTTGTCAAATTCATAACTCATAATTTTTATTTAATTTTTAAATGAAACAATTTGGTTCTATACAGCTAGATTTTCTGAATATATATATATAGATAGTGCATTTAGTTTGTAAGTACTTGGAAATAGTAGTAGCTTTGCTAAAGATGTGAAAGTATTAAAAAGCTGTAAATATAATTTCAAAACTTGTCCATTTATCTAACAAAGTTCTTACTTCAGCGACTGTCCATCTTCTGCAATTCCAACAAAACCAATAGAGTGAAGAACTTCCAATAAACATAAAAAAATATCTGTCTCTCTTATTATTTTCTTCTGAAACTGAATGAAATATTGCTTGCAAATCAACATTTTTGCTATTTCATCTAGTTTCCTCATTTTTGTTTTAATTTCCTAAGTTTTCACTTCCATTTTTTTCTTGTAAAATATTTCTCTACAAATTTGATCTTTTATATGAACGTGATAGAAACCCTGTAGTTTGTTGACAATATTCAAATAATTGTTGAAAATGAATACAACAGTTTTTTCTTTATTAAATTACCAACCATTATAATTATTTTTATTTAATGTATTTTTTGATAAAAAAACTCTTGGTCCTGTGTGTTGTTTTAGCTTTAATGCTTTATGGCAATTTATACTTTATGTTTTAACATAATCTCTTCAAAATGTACCTATTTATAGGTACTATTATTATAGTGTTGTAACAATTTTTTATTTTCTTCTTGTTTACACTGATTTTTAATAATCTATAATTTTTTTTTTCTGAAATATTGAGGGAAAAAAGCATAGTATTCAAGGGGCACAGTCGGCGATTGAGGTCTCGCCGACCTCCACTGCCTCGTATGATGGTCGTGAAAATAAAATTTTTTTTTTTTTATTGGATAAAAACAATGAATATTTACAATTTGTACAATAAGCAAATAGAATAATTACAGAATATTTACATAACATGAATAATTTTGAGAAGGGAGGCTGTCCAGTAACAGAACCCTCAGGAAATTAAATTTTAAATATCACTCTTCAGTTGGTCACCGACAGCCGTATGGCGTGTGCGTTTTTTTTTTTTTTTAATTGGATTTTCTAATAAATTTGTATAGTAATGATTACTATCGTATTCTAGACATTCGGACGTACGTGTCCCCAGCCAATTCTATGCGACCAAAGCCGGAAAAGTTTGACAAAGCAGTCAATGACACTTATCGATTGGAAATATAAACGAATTTTCGACCGCGAAAATATAGATGAAATCCGCACACTGAGTAATAAGCGAACAAATCGCCTACCCGATAGTATTGATATTGTTCGCTCTCGAATATCCGATTTTTTTCTCGACAATTTGTATACGTAATTAATAATTATTATACATTTGTTTTTTGATTAAAAACAATTCTTTTTCAAAACAATCAAAGTCGTCTTGTGAAATCAATCCCGATAATCACTACGGTTCCACGAGTTCTTGCAGATACCATCAACTGGCGGTTGGGCTTTTTCGCCATATTCGTATATAGTGTCAACTCAATAGTTTTATAATATTGACGTTTTTATTTAATGTTGACGCCTAAATGCCGTTTATAATTATACATATTTGTATAAAAAGAAGGAGAACGTGTTAACTAACATGTATACACTTTTAACTGTTGTAGTATTATAGAAGATCACATCATAAAACCATAATGTGAATATATAACTCATCTGTGCGCCGTCTCGGCTGTTGTTAAATTCTTTTCGTTTTTCGCGTGTTAGAACACTTGAATAAATACTGTGGTTATTGAATCAATTATTTGCATAATACGCGTAGAACAAAACACATTTGGTTGAATATAAGATTATTGGATTGTTAAGTTTGGTTTGTACGAAATGATTTCAAAACAATAATTTAATATGCAGAGGCCGAGATGCCTCTTCGGCCTTATACAGGGAGGTTTTACAATCATATTACCGGATGAATATTTAGCTGACACGGAGGGTGTCCATATAATTCCTCTTATCACATAGCTATGCGATGCTTGGCCTTCCCCCAGCGACCATACCTTCAATATTAACACATAATAATAGCAATTTTTTTATTAATATTTATTTATATATATATATATATATATATATATCCTAGCTGTCCCGCACGGCGTTGCCCGTGAATAATTGAATATATATATATATTAATATAATAAATTACCCTTGGATTTAACCCACTACCCCTCGCCCAACTTTGTCGGTCCTATCGCGGTTTTTATTTTTTATTCTTTCTTCTCGCTAATCTCTTTATCGGCGTTGATCAGTGAATGACTGAGTGGGATATTTGGCTTCTATCTATCTATGTATATATAAAAATACATGTCTGTGTCTGTATGAGATTAATAGACTTAAAAATTATTGGAGCGATTATTACGCGGTTTTTTTTTTTTTTTTTTGCAAAATGCTGTTGTTGCGGAATGGGTGAACATTCCTCAAGAACGCATCGTACGACTCATAACATCTATGAAAGATCGTATGGAATCAGTAATTAAGACAAGAGGAAGTAGCACTAGATTTTAAATAACATTTAGTAACAGTTTTTTATTTTTAAATGAAGTCTATTGTCTGTTTCTGTTTGTAAAACTGTATATCCTCAATACAATTTGTTTTCTTCTTCCACGATTAACTTATTTTTTAAAACACTGATAAACAAAAACACATACTATTTATTTATTTTTCAAGTTTATTTCATCACCTTTCAAATGATATATCATAACAGTACCCTTATATATGATTAAGTGTAGTTAAAATTATTTTGAAAAATAATTTGCAATAGGTGCGATTTTTGTGACGCCAAGTGTATATAGATAATCCAAAATTGTATAAAACAAAATGGTTTGTTCTAAAAGTTTAGAATCATATGTTTTAATTAAGGGGCCCGGTGTTTTTGGGTTTTACGCCTTATGGAAAAAACGCTCACGTCCCGTATAATTGTGACGATTATTGTTTTCGTAATAAAATGATTAGTGATGGGAAAAATTCGGATTTTTGCATTCCGAAATTTAAAATCCGACATTTATTAAAGAACCGGATTTCAGATTTTTGTCTGAATCCAAATCTCGTTTTTTTAAAATTGCGATTTTATATTATTTAATTAATTTCTCAAAAATACTATTATTATCTAATTGTTAATAGTATTAATTGTATAAAACATTAAACACGTTTTTACAATTTACAAAAAAAATATCACAAACATAAATGTATTTAAAAAAAACAAGTACAACAAATAAATCGTACATATCACACTCTAATGTATACAATATATTACTAGTTGACCCGGCAAACGTAGTTTTTACTCATAAGAATACAAAATTTCGGATTTCGAAGTTCGAATTTATTAGATTTTCGGATAATCCGGATTCATGTCATAACACTGATACATAAATATTGGTATTTGAAGATACATAACAATGATGGTCAATGACCTATTTTACTGTTACCATATTATATTTTAACGTTTATTTTTTTTATTCCCAATAAAGAAACTAGGGTTTTTTTTTTTTTTTTTTTTTTTTTTTTTTTTGCCGCTTATTAATAATAATAATTAATGAATAAAATGTATTATTAAATATTACGAATTTGTCGTCTGTGCACAACGACCTAAATAAAAAAAAAAAAAAATTGGGCATAGTCGTATTTTTCGTCTACAGTTACTATAGTACAGTATCTAATTGTTATGGAACAAGATACCGTACTAACCAATTGACAATGGTAAAAAAAAAAAGTGATAGTTCATGGAGGAAAGAAGTTTGTATTATTATTATTATTTTATTTTTTTTTTTTCTATCAAAGTCTCGCATTTAAAAAACACTTTGTATGGTAAAAGCGAGTTGTCATTTTCCCAAAGGTTGCTACATAATGACCGAACCGTGAACGTTTTGCGCTCCGCAATATCACCAGACTCGGTTAAACTATGGACACGAATACGAATTGCATTCAAATGTATCCCTTCGCCGTCGTGATAATAACCATAGTCGACGATCGAATGATAACCGTATTACGAAAGAAGTCCCTTTGAATTCTGTGCATCACACTTTCACACGTAAGTACTCCGCCGTCATTGTATTAAACGCTTTTATTCAACCATTGCAATATAGTTTCTCGATGATATCATAATGGAATGACACCACTCGATAGTTATTTTATTGTAGATACTGCCGTATAAAAGTGTACGCCCTATTTTTCCTTATATGTAATCCCACAGCTGTGTGTGTGTACCAGCGAGAAAATGTATGTGCCACACATCAGCTGGTAACATCTGTCAATAGCTATAATATTTTCATATTTTTATTTCAATCCGAATTTTTCCGTTTTACATAGGTACATTGGGTAACTGCTGGGCTTACCAGTCTCTCTCTATCTGTATCTATAAACTGTTCACAAAATGTGTACTAATGGAATAACTGTATATTAATTACCGCGTTATGTCTTGTAGTAGTGTGATGGCACAAGAAACTCGTACTGACGATGGCATGTACCTAAAACAAGAACCGTCTAGTGTGATACATAATGTATGCTTTGTTTGCGGAAATTCCGGCCACCCCGAACAGTATTGGTTACGCGTACGACCACCGTCTGCAGGACCGTCAGATGGCACGCCACATTTTCCGTTTTTGGAAATGCATGAAGCGCCACAAGGTTATAGACAACCATTAAACGCCAAACAGGACAGTGCGGTATGTTTACATTTAATTATAAGCATTTGCTCAAGTTTGAACAAAAAGAAATAAATTAAATATTACTGATAACAATATGATCGCTTACTGGGCTTAATAAAACTTTATACTAAAGAATACTAAACTATCATATTACAATCATTGATCATTGACAATTATAATCAATTAAAGCCAATATAATATACTATTGAGCTGGAAATTTTGATAATTTTGAAAGTTAATTAATATAATTAATACTCTAATAAAATAGGATTAAATCTATATTATTTATTCAAATAGTGATTTTATAAATATGAACATGATGATCTTATGCCAGTAGGCCACTCCTTTTAATTATATAAACTACCTTTTTACGGAAATCTATTCTCTCTAGCTTTTTAGGCTAAAATCTTATAATATATAATCATAGTCACAATAAGAAATAAGATAGATAAAATATAATACCTACCACCTAGTTCATTAAATCACATTAAAAATATTTTGCTATGGTTTGGTTTCTGCATTAGACTACAGTTATCTATTTTAGATTTTGTACATTGGCTAATTCATTTCATTTTATTTAGTAGTTTAAAATAAAAAAGTATTTATTTTGTTATTATTTTATAAAATTAAAAAATTGTCTATACTATTAAATGATATCATAAATAGCTTATAGAAATTATTGGTTGTTATGTTCAAATCAAATGATCACATTGCATTATATTGTGAAATTATATTCTATACATATTCAACTAAAAAAAAAATAATAAAAAGTCTAAATAATATTTATTAGGTATTTTTAATTAGAAATTAAAAAAAAAAAAAAAAAAATGATTTTTATTAAACATTATGACTGTAAAGTAAAACAAAATTAAACCGTTTAATTTATACATTAAAAAGTTTTACAGGTGTATGATGATTTATATAAATAATTTTAAAATCTTATTTGGATTTGTCTAAGTTCCAGAATAAATAATATATTTTAAATTTTTTTCCTAGAGATAAAATTATTATGTTACAATTGACAATTTATATTTTATCTATATACATAATAAAATAGAACATTTTATTTTAAATAGTAAATAAATTACAATAACTTAATATTATTAATAACATTATTGATTATGATATTATATCATTTGTATTTAAAATACAAATACAAATGTAGGATTAAATGGAAATAATTATTTACTAATTATACTTTTAAACTTGTATCTTAAAAATCAATTAAAAATCTTTCTTTATTTAATGATTCAATTTGTTTAATTTGTTGATTACTTTTATTTAGGTAACAAGTTGTTATTTGTGTTACTCAATATTAATTGGTCAATGGGATAGATACGAAAGAGAAAATGTTCCAACAAGACAACGAATCTATTGGTTGAAACGCTGTGATAATGGCCCATTTACTGGTGCTGATATTTCTACACAAGGAGAATATGCATGCCAACTATTGGGGCTCAGTGTTGACTATACAAATAGGTTTTTATACAAATTAAACTGTAATAATTATAAATTATAAACATATTTGTTTTATTAATTCAGTCATAAAGATACAATCTTGTCGTCTGCTATGTCTCAAATTACCGGAGAAGATAGCCGAGGTGCCAGAATTCCTCTTACATCAATTTCAACATCTTCCGATCACATAACACAACAAAATGGTTCAAATCTAATAAATACGAGTACACCTCATTCTAATCCAGGTAAATTAATTAATAATATATAATTTTTATATATCAATTTTAAATTAAAACACATTTTATTTTTGTATATAGGCAGTTACAGTAGTAGTAGTGGTACAGATATTTTAGATCTATCAATGCCTGATAAAAATTCTTCAACTGAAGTATGCTATGTATGTGGTGAAGAATTCAGACGGGGTTCTTTATCTCACGTATCAGCAAAGCCACCAGTCGCTATTAATCAAACAGACCAACCGTTTTTTCCTAGTCTCATGCTTCATCCCAGGCCACCTCGTTCTAGGCCTATGGATAGTACAGGGCGTGTACAAACATGTTCAGCTTGCCATGCTCATCTTTTAAATCAGTGGCAGGTAAGATACTATACTACTATCCTTTGGTTATTTTCAATAGGTTCAAAATTAAATTTAAATTTCTAAAATAAATTATAATTTCTATATAAATAAGCATAAAAAAATGTAATGTTTTTTTCTTATATTATAATTATTTGGTTTAATTTTCAGGTTTACACGTCAAAAGGTATTCCACACGGAGAAAGGAATTACCTCCTGCGTAAACGATTATTTCCATCTATAGATACTTCTACGTTTATATGTTTTACATGTTCACTTGAATATCCTTCGTCTTCTATGAGGTGAATAATATACTATCTAGATCATATATTAAATACCTAGTTAAATTAATTTTTTCAATTTGTATTGAGTATTTATTTCTAATTACCCATACACATTTCTGTTTAAAGGACATTGTATTGTTATGCAAATAATATTCGTGAACCATATTATCCTTCATTGACAAAAATAAAAACTCCACCTGGTGCTCTTCCTATATCTACACAAGGCACTGTGCAAGTATGTATCCTACATATGAAATTTAATATTTTGTATTTTGATATTTTACTGACTGAATGAATATTTGTGTAGGTTTGTGCCGTTTGTTTTAAATCTGTACCTCAAAAACATCAAGTTAATATGTTAATGGATTTACCAGTTGTTCCATCACCTTCTCCATCATTGCAATCAATTAAATCACCAGATATTCGTTTCCGACCTTATGATATCACTAAACCGAATAAATCACAAACGCCAACACCATCTGAAGCACACCGTAGTAATCTTGCGGTCAGTTGTTAATATTTTTTCATTAATAATTGTTAAAAATTGTAATAATAATTTAATATTATTTGTTTATAGGTTAGTGCTGATGTATCTGGTAATGGGGGTCCTGTTCGAATGTTGAGTGGTAACAACTTTCGCTGTTATGTTTGCTACGAAATGCAACATCGGTCCCAACTAGAATGGTTATGTACAAACGCAGAAGGCATGAATTCTCATGCTATGCATTTTCCATGTTTAAAACAGTTATCAAGGTGAAATTCAAATTCATTTCAGTTTAATTCTATAAACAAATTTCAAGGATATTTTTATCTAATTCTGATAAATATATTTCAATATTTTAACATATTTTGTTAAAAATCATTTTTATTGAAAGTGTTAATTATATTTTATTGTCTTGATTTTTTTCAAAATTTTCAATCACATGGTTAGGAAGTTCGATGGGGGGCATATTCTTATTGACTTTAGGAGCTTATATGCTTGTATATTCATCATAATAATAAATGACACGTAAAAATGTAAACTGTGACAGTTATTTTTTTCATTATTTTTAAATGGACTTCGTTTATTATGTCAAAATTAAATAAAATCCCATTATTGTATTTTTAAATACCTTTCCGGTGATATTCTACATGATGGGATTCATAAAAAATAAAATTGTCATCCTTCAGTTTTATGTATGGAAAACTTATCTTGTATTAATTATTTTCTAATCTTTCTGTCTATACAATTTATGGACAGTTCACATCATACACCTTTCTGTTGAATTTCATCAAAATCGTTGGAAAAATGGTCAAGTTATGCATCTGACACACATATGATGAATTTTTAAGCGTTCCTTTTATCCTTGGCCTACGAAATCCTGAAATACTCAATATCTGGTTTACCAATATCTTATCTACTGTTTCTATATAAAATTAATCTATCAGTATTTAATATGTTTAATTTATATTATTAAAAAGAAATATAATAAAAGATTTAAAGTAACTTAAATAAATAATTGATGTATTACAATTACTTCATTTTTATATTGTATTGTAGATCACCCGAAAACTATTGCGTTGAATCGCAAGGTAGAATTCTAGCCTGTTCTAATTGTGTTCAAATGTTGTCTGCCCAATGGAATTCAATGGAAGCCAACAGGGTTCCATTAGAACACAGAAGGTAGAATGAAAATAACCATTATTATCACTTGTTTTTTAAACGTATTTTAAATTATAATATATTTCAGGTATAACGTTCCTAGTTTGAATGTGAACGGTTATAATACGCAACAAATATCTAGTCGAAATGATATTTCGTCAATATATTGTTTCTTGTGCAACTATCATTCAGATCTTACATATGCTAGAGTTTTGTATAGCCGTCCACAAGTAATTTTGCTAATACATTTTATAATTACTAACATTGTACATAAATATTATATTAATTTTATTTTATGATACATTTTCAGGGTCGAAACGCACCATACTTCCCATATCTTTTAAAACACGAAACCACACCAGGCGCAGAGCAACTACGTGAAGATGGATCTGCATTAGTGTGTACATTTTGTTACCATGCTTATGTTGCCCAGTGGCGAGACTATGAATCAAATTCCATAGCTATTCCACAGCACGAGAGGAGTTATAACCATAAAGAATATGTTTGTTACGTTTGCACACAGCGTACCGGACGTCGAAATATTCGATCCCTTGCAGTTAATGTAAGTAATATGCATATAAATTGATTATATATTACAATTTTTATTTATTTATTTTTTTAAATAATCATTTATATTTTAGGACTATCCTTTCCTACGTTATCATCGCCAAATAGACCAAGCATTATTATTAGAAAATGGAGAGTTTGCAGTTGTTTGTGTCGAATGTTATGAAACTATTCATATTCAAGCTATTGAATATGAACGATTTGGTATGCCATTAGACAAACAAAGTCTTCAAAATACTAACACGGTTAAAATAGTTAAACAAGAAGATAGTTATAATCAACGAGTACCACAAAATATGACAGTTGATAAAACACAAGTAAATATAATTAACTTTCAATAATAATAATAATAATATATTAAGTCATTGCAATAATATTAAAAAAAAAAAAAAAAGATCAATAATGTAGATTATACATTATTTTTTTTTACCATGAAATACATGTAATAATTTACTGTTTTTGATAGATACTTTGGTATTTTTGAAAATTGTTTAAACTTTGTATATGATCATTGTCCTATTTACTCTGTTCCTAATTGATAATTTTATTAGTTAATTGTATAAAATGTGGTTTAATAAATTAGGGTTTTCCAACATCTTTTTAAACTCTTGTCGATTCTATATTAAAATTTTAATATCTAATTATAGACTTATGAATCTAGTAAGAAAACAAAATTAAAGCAAAGTTAAATAAATTATTAGATGACAGTTAAATTTAATTTTTAAATATTTAAATTTGTATTGTTTTTTTGAAAAACTGTTTTATTCAGAATTTCTCTTAAAAATCTAAGCATCTATTTTAACTTTTTTAGTTAGTTGTTATTAAGTTTAAATTAAATTAATTTAAAATGTTGTATTCCCAATAAAATATCACATGTTAAAGTATTTTATGGTTGCTAATCCAGATATCATATAAATTTACAATATTTTCTTTAGGTTAACCAGGCAAATAAAGTACAACGAAAAAATATCAAACAACAATCTGTTGACAGTGCAAAGCGTTCTATGTTAAATTCAAATCAATACAATTCCAAAATAGATTCAGGTATGTTAATAGTTACATTATTTTTAGTAATAAGCGAACGAAGATTGGTTCTATTTCTCTATTATGTACATATAATTATGTATAATATGTATAGATTGATACAAAATTTGATTAAAAAAAATGAAGTAAAGTCTTTCAGAAGCTATTTTTGTAAGATATACGACTGTCACAAAATATTTAATTTAAATTTTTACTACAGAAAACTAATTGAGTATATTAGACAAAGTAAAATAAAATAGTATATTAAAGTTGTTGTGTAATACTTCTACTAGTTTTTTTAAGCTTAGAAGATTCATGTACATTATGATATAACAACTTTATTATTAATTATTTTTTTTTTATAAAAATGTATGCTTGTGGGCACTTTTATTGAAATAATAAATGATTTAAGATACAAATAATCATTATATACAATTATATGGGATGTCAATGAGAAGGATAAGAGAGAGTGGCTATTTATTATACAGGAGAGGAGCAAAGCATGCAATGAAGTGGGTGGTTACGACCATGGGAAGTATAGCGAGTTGGTACAATGAATAGATTGTGATTAGGGGTATTATAAGAGGGAACTTTCAAGGAAATTGGTGTTATGGTAAATATTCATTATTTTGCTAATCTCATTTGAGCTAACACTGTTTCTATATAATTAGTATGTTTATCTGATGGTCTTCAAACAATTTGAAATTAAACTTAAACTTATTCTTGTCATTTTTAAATAATTTAAAAACATCAAACCGTTTTCAAAATTAACATAATTGCCCTATGTAGTTTAAGACATTAAAACCGTTTAAAACAGTTTATAAAATTAACATATAAACTAGTTTTTTGAAATCTAACCAAACTTTATCCCTTTATCAGTTATTATCTGTGCATTGTATAGTCAACTATTATTCCACATACTTTTAATAAATCATGTCTTAATTTATGATTTTATATTTAACCAAATACTTATTTTAAAATTAAATTTAAAAACGATTTAATATCAAACCCCATTTAAATGCCAACATATAAACTTACTAAATGATCAGGATTAAATCTTTTTATAAACTTGAATCGAATTAGATGTGTGTTATTATTATATAATCAACAAATGTAACGTTGGGATTAAATGAATATCGTTATTTGGAAATTTGGTACATTATGCGTTGAGTTTAACCACTAAATAAATTGGTTTGCGATACTATGAAGTCTAATAACATTAGTCTGTAAAGTTTATTAGCATAAAAAGTGTCATGTCAGCTGCAAAACATAGTGACCTACAGTAATGCAAAACACTATAATGTTATTATTGGCAAACATAGAGAACAACAATGAAGAAAATAGGTTGTATATCAGATGAAGCTAAAAACGTATTTTGAATTAATTGATATTTCAGTAATATAACTTATAGATTAAATATACTAGTAATCTATGTATAAATTAAGGATTGGTTCACATGAAAGGCATTAAACTCTCGTTTACAATTACTATACAATTGTTATTGACTGTACACATGACAACGCAGCGATAATGCAAGTACCCTGTCTACGCGCGTTAGAACATTTCATAAATTTGCATTGATGTGTTCAATTGCAACACGCATTTTGAAGCAAAAGGTTCTTGTTCAATATTTTCAGTAGTTTTTTCGAAAAAGTTTTCTTCAAAATCAAAAATGGATAGTGAAGAATTTGATACTGATTCATCGACGAAATTGAAAAAAGGCCTCCAATTTGGGATATAACAAGTAGTGAATATTCAAATAAAATCAGCCAAAGAAAGGCTTGGGAAGAAATTGTTTTCATTTTTTATGACCCAAGTGACACCGAAGAAAGAAAAAATGTCATAGTAAGTATTATTAACGATTTTATATTTTACAATTAAATATAAAATTTAAATAAACATATTTTGAATAAAATATTTTTATCAACAATTTTAAACGTAGGCACCAATTTTATTACATGAATGCCTCATATAATGATAGTGGGTACTTAATAAAAATAAACATTTATTAAATATATAATATGAACATAATTGATTTTGTTTCATATTATTGTATACCTATTTACTATAGCTATTAAAAATAATTTATATATACAAATTTATATCATGCGGTTTTGCCATTCTACACTTACTTCATTAGTGAAATAATCGATAAATTTGACTCGAACATTATCTGCTACTTGTAATGCACATCCAGTTGTAGCTCTGGTTAAATTTGACAGGGGTGCTGTGAAAAATGTATCTTCATAACTGTAGCTATCTGGTGTTCTTACATAATTTTGGAGTACGCAAATTGCTTTCACAATGTATTCTGCAAAATCAATGTTGACATCTAGTGGTCGATATAATATATGCCATTTATTACACATAACACCAAAAGTATACTCGATGTATTGTCGTGCTAAAGTTAAGCAATAATTTAAAAAAAAAAATGTTTGTATGATAATAACTTTCCACCGAATGGTCTCATTAAGTTCATCAACATACCAAAAGCTTCATCAGCTACTATGACATATGGCAATAGTGTTTCATCTAAATTATTAATAGGGCTTGAATCAGGAATATTCAACCTTTTTTCAGTAGTTCCAGAAAAACAAGAAGATGATGAAGACAGACTATTTTATTTGTCTCTATTGAAAGATATCAAAAAAGTACTAGAAAACAAATGTCTGAAAATCAAAATTGATATATATAATTTAATAATATTACAAAATCAAACAACATTACCTCCTAGTAAACATGACTCTCCAATGTATAATCAGCAATACATGCTAAGTAATATTGGATATCCAAATTATGATACTACTACATTATATGACCCACACACACGCAGACATCATCAATATACTTCTACAGAGAAAGACATTTTTCAATATCAATTGACATTATTATCTATCCCTTTTTCAACACCATCAAATGTCAGTGAAATATACAACAAGTAATCAAAAGATTGTACTGACATTGTGAAGTAGTTGAAAAGTTTAGGTTCATAATTCCTGAGACTTGAACAAAGCGTAATGTACAAGCTTAAGGTAAGTTTCTTTTGTAAAATAAGATGAACCCAATATTTTCGTTCTTTTTGTCTATGATGCTGTGTTCTTCAATACAGCATCCATAAACAAATTGTATCTGCAATGCCCATCTTCTACAGAATATAATGACTGACTTTGATATAAATGCGCGTAAATTCGGTAAACATGTGAACAGTGGTAACAATGTCAACGTGCGTTTAACGCCTTTCATGTGAACTAACCTTTACCATAATGTGTGTTGTTTTTTTTGGAATAAAAATGCTATTAATGTATTAATAGTATTTTAGAGGATACCTACTTTAAAAAAATATATTTTAGTAATTGGTATGATATACTAAAAAACTGCGAATTAATAAGTGTAAAAAAATTTATATTGTTAAAGGTTTACTTTTGGTATTTATTTATAATTTTTTTTTGAAATCCTGTGAATCTTAATTTAAAATTGTGCCATATAGTTGATTGCATATGAATAACACACTGTTATACAATCAAAGAAATGTATAAAAAGCAACTTTTTCCAACAGTTCAACTGTTTATAATACATAAACACATATTTATACTATATACATTATACATATATTTATTTTTAAATAAATCAAGATAATTTGATTTATCGTTGATATATGGCCGTTTATATATATATATATAAATATATATAAATATATATATATATATATATATATATATATATTTCATTGATTTATTTCTCATCAATTATTTAATAATGATAATTTATTCATTCTATCACTTTGTTTGCTAAATACACAAATTGTGTGTAATTAATATATAGTAAGAGAGATTTTATACTTTCTACCAATATCGAAAATAGTATTCTATGAAATCTATCTATTTTTTTATATTTGAGTTAAGTTTGGTATTTCATTTTATATTTAACATATTGTTAAATTATGTTCAATAAATACAGCTTGTATTTTCTTTTCTATATTTTATTTATCAAACTAAAGATATAGTATTTTAATTACTAATTAAAATAATTAATTGTCTTTTTTAGTAAAATATGACGTTTAAACGTTTAATTTAGTGGTGAGTATCAACATAAACCGATATTGTATATTGGTTGATATTTAAAATATCAGTTAGTGAGGTTTTTTCAAAACTGATATTTCTTCTGAAATTTTTGGAGGAGAAACGTCAATAATATCTCTAAAATATAAAAATAGAATTTAAAAAAATAGTGTTTTCAACCATCATCGGTTGATTTCAATATTGGTAGTAAATATCGGGTATCTGAAAATTTATATTGGCTCACCACTAGTTTTATTTATTTTGTAATACACTATTTACATAAGTATATAATTATTTGGTCTTGGTACAAGTATTATACTACACATATTTCAGTTTTCTATTTATGAAAACTGGTTTTAAAATCAGTTGACCACTGTCCAGTTACGGCCTTTGACCTTTAAAAGGTGGTCACATTCTATTATATGAATTCAAGTTTATCCAGTTTTTAAAACATCCCTTTTTTTGTATGATGAACACCCATGGTTTTAAAAATATGTAAAGAATACTTAGAAGGGCTATAAGGCTACTGAATATTTTAACTGTTTTTTAGGCTTTTGTGTTATAATAATAATGTGTACTACTAACCTAACCTTACCCGTTTTGTCAGTCTGTCTGCCCTGACTTTTATTTCTATGGTTATCCACACCATCGTTGGGTTTTTAAAAATATATATACTATAGTCTTTGTTATGTCTATATATAATTATTATTTAAAATAGCACAACTCGGAAGAATTTTTTTAATTTCAAAACTCTAAATTTGAGATTATATTTTTAACAATTTTCATTTTAATAAGCATGGCCCCCTCCCATGTTTATTATCATGAAAGGCAGTTGCTTCTGCGAGATTTTCGCCAAAGTATTTTTTTTTTTTTTTTAATATTTTCAATTTATTAGGTATGAAACTTTTAAAACATTTATGTAACGTTAAATCTAATGTATTTTACCGCTTTTTCAAGAAATGTCTGCATTATTGTCGATATCGTAAAATTAAAAAAAAAAAAAAAAAAAAAAATGTATGATTTATATTTTTATTGGTGGACTTTAATGCAATATCATGTATTTTAATTTCGGAAAAGCAACAAATGTGCTTGTTTTTTTTATTACATAACATCAATGATTTTATTTTTTGTGTGTTTAATTAATGATTTCCTGCGATCGTCGCATAAACCGGGGGCGGGGGGACGTTTACGTCCGTAATGGTAATCGAAAGATTTATTAATATCGTAAAATAGATTCGGGGGGGGGGGGGGGGGAAACAAAAAAATAAAACCCCTACCCGCGTTATTGTTTCCGAAATAATTCTCGTTTATTGGCTTTTGTATTGTGCGTGCGCGTCCCCCTTTCATCCGTTCGGTTTCGCCAGACATCTGTGCCCTCCGTACTGCTCGTATTCGTCCCCCTATGTCAATCCGTATTGTTTTTTTTTTTTTTTTCTCCTTCGCGTACGTTCGCTCCGCCGCCGTTTTCATCGGCGAACGCGTCGATAGTACCGCGGTGCGTAGTCAGTAAACGCGTTACTCTCGTCCCGTCAGCACGTCTGGTGGCGTCTGCGTATCGTTTTTTATTCTATTATACAAAACAAAAAAAACTCGCCGAGCCAACAACCGAATTTTCCCGCATTAATAATATGCTTTTTAATCCCGACACGAGCGGTGGAGGAGACGGTAGTAATACGGACCGCCGTCGCAACGTTCACGATAATAATATTATCGGTACGGCGCCGTCCCCCGCGTCCGGATACAGAGAGCCCCCCGAGACCGCCGTGCCCCAATCTCGGGGTATCGTAAACGATATGATTTATTACCAAGGTAAGGCGTATTTAATATTTGTTTCGTAGTTTAGATTCTATTTAGTATTTTTGTTATTGTTTTCCCTCCCCGTCTGTGATAAACGAGAAAAAAAAAATAATAATATAAGAGCGCGCGGCGCGCGCGTTTTAATCGCACCGGTCGGCGGTCGTACCCTACGCCGGATACACACGAATATATAATTCCGGCAATTGTTGTGTTCGCGTTATTTATATAAAAGAGGTTTAAGGATTTTTTATTTTTTTTTTTTTGTCAATAGTCTGGCGAACGTGGTCGGATGTTGTTTAAAAATAGTTTTAACGCGTTCCGCCGCCGGTCCCGTGAATAATATTACAGTGATAATAATGAACGTACCGGCGTGCGGGCGCGTTGTTCTGTCAGGAAGTCTGTCGGTCTCCGGTCGTTTGGCCACGAGCGCGCGCGCGCGCGCCCGCCCGCCGAGGGAGCGGTAAAACCCAGATGTTACGCTAACGACCGTGTCGCCCTTAAAAAAACCGAGTGATAATAATCCGGGACCCTTTTCCCGACGGTCTTATTATATATTATATTAAGAGCCGCCATAAAGAAAAGAGGGTCGGCGGATGACTCACTGCGCGCCCGTATAGATAGATGGGTTTTGATAGATCCCTTCTACATTACTATCTTTCATTTTAACATTTGTGTTTTTTTTCACTAGCCGCACTAGTGCGCGGGACTACTCTATGTGGGAATTGGCCCTTGGGTTTTTTTTTTATATATATATATACAGGGTGCGGCAGAGCCAACCGACGAGTTTTGATGGGCTATAAATAACAAACAGTAAAACTTAGAGAAAAGGTTTTTGTTTTTTTATTTAAATTAGTATTCAATGCCATTTTAAAAAATTATATCTCTAAGATGGCGGTCGTCAGCATTGATACACTGTTGTAGACGATCTCTGAAGCTCTCAAATGATTTTCGGCACATTTCGACTTCCACGGTGATTTTCTGTTTAATTTCTTCTATGGTATGCGGGCGATGTCTGAAAACCTTATCCTTAAGGTAGCCCCAGAGGAAAAAATCACACATGCTTAAATCTGGGGACCGTGATGGCCAGCCTATGTCTCCTCTCAGAGAGACTAACCGCCCAGGGAACATTTGTCGCAAGACAGCAAGTGAAATTCTAGCTGTGTGCGCTGTAACTCCGTCTTGCTGAAACCATACATCTCCCAAATCATATTCTTCAGCCATTTCCTCCAACCTATGCTGCAGATAAGTTTCCAACATCACAACATAACAAGCGGACGTGACAGTAACGGTCCTGTTCTCGTCCTCAAAAAAGTAGGGGCCGATCACCCCAAATTGGGACACAGCACACCACACAGTCACTTTAGGAGAGTGGAGTTGTCTTTCATGGTTATTTGTAGCCCAGTATCGGAAATTTTGTTTATTTACAGTTCCAGAAAGATGAAAATGGGCCTCATCGCTACAGAAAAAAGTTGATATCGGAGGAATTTGCAGAAGAATTTGCTGACCGAGATTTTTACGGTTACCGTTGTCAGTAGCATTTAACTCTTGGGCAAGCATTAATTTATAGGGATGGAATGATAAATCTTCGTGAAGAATTCTCCTCAAAGAACGGTCTGAGATTCCCAAAGCTACAGCGTGTTTCCGGGCTGAGCGTCTTGGTGACTGCTCAATTGAATCTCTAACCAACTGCACATTTTCGGGGGTTCTTACCGTTCTGGGTGCTCCGTGTCCAAGTCTACACAGGGTACTTCCAGTTTCTTCCAAATGCCGTATCCACAATTTGATTAGTGTTAGCAGAAGGAACAGATTCAGCACGTGGAACGCCGAAGTGTATACGAAAAGCCCTTTGTGTAGCGATCACAGAATGATTATTTTCGTAATACGCACGCACGACGAAACCACGATGTACACCTGTCCAGACCATGATTACGAATATAAACGGCATTACCGTACAATTCAAAATATACCACTTGTTAAGGCCTGCTCTTATCATATCACAGGCTAATGAGCTCATTAAACTCGTCAGTCGGATCTGCCGCACCCTGTATATAGATCCCGAGCGTAATAATCGTGTTACTTTGTTTTACCGTTGATTTTACAATCAGTACAACAGACAGGGTCGAAACGTTATAAACCGTATAGTGTAAAATAAAGGATTATAATAAATTACTAACACACAATCGTGGTGCTATGATGGACACGTGTATAACATTTTTATATTATTAAAATCATATACGAAAAATAAGAGTGTACTGTTTAATATTCGTTGATAAACACTATAAAAAGTGACGAAATAGAAAACGGCTGTGTATGTACACACATATTCCGTGCTGTGGTATTTGGTGACGTTTACAATGTTACTTTACAATGCGAATATATTCTCTGTGCCCGTGGCAATAATTTATTATTAACTATTTAGTTTGGAACGAGAAAAGAAAATTTGCATAGTAATAGATTTGTTTATTATTGTTTTTTTTATATTATATGGTATATAATTTATAACCAATATATTTTTACGAAATATAATAAGTAATTGTTAAACAATGAATTTCAAATAACTAAAACGTATAATGCGTTTTATACGTGTAAATTATTATCAACCCTGCAATATAGTTTTACGATTTTTTTGAAAAAAAAAAAAAAAAAACGACTCGTCTACCGGAAATCTCGATGCGGATCGTCAACATAATTCATGCGGTGGTTTCTGGTAACAAATCTAAACCGGCAGGGGGGAGGATATTTACGCAATACGTATTTAACGGTTTTCGGTTTAAAATAATAGTAGAGACACCCAACTCTACTTATAATATTATTAAAACTTTCTAGACGTGGTATAATTTAAATTTAAAAAAAAAAAACCATTGTTAGGAGGAAGGGGGTGAGAAACTTTTTTTTGTAATTTTTTTTTTATCGGTGCGTCTCGAGTTTAAAAAATGTATGCTAAAATTCGTTAAAAACACCGAACAATCGCTATTTATTATTTAGTTCGGTCCACATTTTCAAATTTATCAAAATTTAATTTTAATTTTGATTATTTAATCGAGACTTTGTTTTTCTATTGGTCCTGCCGTATGCAAACTGTCGGAAATCACAAATCTCCTCTTTCGAAACGACGACGCCGTGAATGAAATATCAAAATTTTATTTGCCATATTTCTCTATGAATTTTCAGTGTGTATAAAACCAATTTAGAGATTACGTCGTACATAGTTTTTCTTGACGAATTTGCGGTCCATAAATTATTAGTTAATTCTATTTGACCGGCTGCTCCAGTTTTTTTTTTTTTTATTAATTCATATTGTTTTCTCGGTAATCGTCGTACAAATGTCAAATGATAAAGCATTGCGTTTGTCTTTGTGTATTCACGAGGTTTTTCCTCGAGAATTCGGTGATTTTCAACTGGTTGGTTAGTTTTATTGTATTGTTCAATTTAGTTTTTCGTGATTTTCTTACAACACACCACCGGGGTGGGAAAAACCGTATTAGTCGATTTTACTGACAAATTATGTGACCGATTGCTACAAGGAAACAATATGGAATATCCGAAACGTAAAGTATTTAAAATGATTGTCGGTCTGTTAAAAAAAGCGCATTGCTTGTATCAAAACTAGTTACCTATACTGTACTCGTTGCGTTAGCACATGCACATCACCGAAGTAGCAAAACAAATTCGCTGACCACAGGTATGACCACATATTATCTATTGTTTAGATAAAAGCCAATATTCTTTTGTTATGTTATTTGAAATGTATCATTATCCTAATGTTATCATTAGCCGTGCCATAGTATACATAATGTAAATTGTTTTGAATGTTTGTATTTAGAATTTTTTCTTATTCTTTTTGTTGTAGGTTTAGTTAAACCTCAACCAACAAGTTCAGGTTCAAAACGTACTTTAATGCCAAACCTTATTGGTCAAGCTCCGCCACCACCTTCTCCTGGTGGTCGATCATTTGCTGCTGCTCTTAGGAATTTAGCTAAACAAGCCGGGCCTCCTTCTACTCATTCTAATGGTAAGATTTTAAATATTAAAGTTATACAAATTATTAAGTTAAAACATATTTTTATTTTATTTTACAAAATAGATAAAGAAGCGATCGAATCCCAAGATAGACATCAAGATTCTTTAAAAGGTCGAATCACACTTCCAGCTTGTAATAAATCACAATCAGATAATGTAAGTTTAATTAGTTATAACTGTTAAATAAAATTTAAAAAAATTAACTTTCATTTTTTGTAATCAAATTATCTAATAATAATATGATTCTTTCCCCTTTGCTATTATATAATTATTTAACTTTTCACATATCATCAATACTTACCTATTGAATACACAAACTATTACTTTTATGATCAGAAGAAAATTAAGTAGACAAAAAAGTTGATGGATATCATAAAAGATCAAATAATTGTGTGATAAATTGATGACAGATAATAAGGGTTAGGACTAGGGTGATCCTTTTCTGGTTATGTAGTAGGATTATTTAAGCCAATTGTACTATTAACAAATTGTTTAATCTTATACTTTTTATTACAAGGAATTAAAATCAACTGGTTTGAATACTGAGCCTCGCAGTGGATTTCAACCGTATAAGCCTGATGAACAAAGAACTATGGTGCCTACCTCAGCATCAACTGCTCCTTCTCATTTTGCGGTTGATCCCGCGACATATTCACCATACCATCCAGCTAATCTTTATTCTCCACATTTTCAACATGCCTTCAGGTAAATTATATTTTTTGATTATTTAAATTTAGTATGATACCTACCTAATATTAATCTATTGTTGTATTTATTTTTATGTTAGACTCGAAGAACAAATGTACCTTGAAAGATGTGGAGTACCTTTATTTCCTCCTTCTCCATATCATCCTCATAATAGCCCTCATCCTTCAGCTCTTTATGGACTTCATCATTTGCAGTCACCATTAGTCATGTCACCAAATCTAGTAGATAGAATGAAAATAGAAGAAGACAGGTTACAGAGAGATAGAGATATGCAAGAACGAGAAAGAAGAGACAAAGCAAAGCAGCAGCAGAGAGTGAAAAATGTACAAACTTCAGCAGCTGACCTGTCAGGTACAAATTAAATTTGTTTAAAAATGTGTAACATATTTGACTATACATAATACCGGTTTGTTCTAGCTAGGAAGGCGTCATTAATATCCACAATAAGTCATACAACTAAACCTCAATTTGTACGTCCTTTCGAGGATATCAAATCGCCAAATTCATTAAAAATAACAAAGCAACATTTACTAAAATCAAACCACAAATATTGATGCAATCATGGAATATCAACCAGTAATAATAACAATACACCCAAAGCTCCAACAACTGTTTAATGGCATTCCAACTCGTACTCAAGAATCCAATTTCCACTAATATCACTTCTGTGACATATTTTATGTCACAATTTTCAAATCTAACATGCTTTGAATATAACACTAGTACAATTCTACACATTAATAATCATCTGCAAGCAACAAGAATGAATTTGAAAAAGTGTATTACTTAATTTATTCTCAATGTGCCAGAAATTATTCATGTGGATTAACAAGAGGTATGGCCTAACTTCTCATAAGTATTATATATAAAAAGTGGTAACTCATTGGCCTGATAATAAATTGACTGCTTGTAGAGAAAGAAGTCTGAGGACAAACATTGCTAGAAAGTTATAGTACACAACCTAAGATCATGGGATTTTATAGTCAGTGAAAGATAGAAAGATAGTTTAACAATCAAGGTAACAACATTGTTAGAAAAAGATAGCATACTAATTAAGTCCTATAATTTACACAGTTGGCTATATCTTTTATACAATGTTGGTACCAGGTGTTGCCAATTTATTTCCCCATTTTAAAAGTAGAATTCTTTTTTAAATAATAATTTTTTAGATCTCGTCCATGTCAGCGTGGTAACCCAGAAATAAACAAACAAAATTGGTTTTTATATTAAAATATCAAATATCAAGCGTGAGCCACCCTTTAGAAACTAGATTTTGAGATAAAAAGTCTTCCTCTTGTTTTGAATGTCAAGTTGGCTAAGTTTCATCTCAACAAAATTATAAATTTGCATAAGCATCGTCCATTTTAGATTTATTATTTTATATAATACTCCTAGCTAAGTTTTTTTCTTCATATTTATTTTATATATTTGTCATAATATATCATTTTATATACAATTAATTAAAATACTATTATTAATGTTTCAGATTGTAAAGTTGAAAACCGAAAATTAAGATTAGATCCTTGAAATTGGCATAGAGAATTAAGAAAAGAAAAACCTTTATAGTTCAACAATAAAACGGTCAAGTAAAATCACCAAATATACAGAAAGTCATAATATTATTCCTTTAGAAGCTTAAATTATTTAAAAAGTATTATTACACACTTAAAAACATAATATTATTCAAGTAATCATTCAGTCATACTACAGATTCCATTGAATATTCAATTGCTCAATAAGAACCCATTGTGTTTTATTATGTGTTTGGCATTTGATAAAATCGAATGATATGCATCACCCCTATTAATTAATTTTTGTTTTACCATTTTTTTTTTTTTAAAAAACATTTTAACTTAGAAAATAATTAATTTTTAAATACTAATTATTGTACTTTATCAGTGGTTTTTAACTTTTCGTGGCATGTAGACTTCTGTAAAAAAAATACTCTGAATTTATAAACACCTTAAGTTGTGTACAAAAAAAAATGTATTTCAATATTTAACATTTTAATTCGATTGTTCGCATATTTTAATAATATTTGGAGGTTTCATTTGCAAAAATTTAATTTTTCCTTCTTTCTACACGTCGTGCACGTGTAATTGGAATTAAATTAAGAAAAACCTGGCAATTTAATTTTTATATTTACCATAAGAACAGCAGACAGATGAACATAAATAATAATTTTTTAAATATGAAATACTAATTTGACCAAATTCCATGGTGACAATATGTATAATAAAGATAAAATTCAGTAAATTAATACTGATGCTATAAATTGTATATTATGTGGTTTAAATGAAATAATATTACAGCCACCACAGGTTAAGAATCGCTGGTTTATATAATTATTTACTACTTATTTATGAATTAAAGTAATATTATATATACATATATATGTCTATACCAAGTATAAAATAATGTATACATATATTTAGTATGTATGCATAATTTTATATTGTGTTACAATTTTACTAGGTACAATAATATTAAATAACATCCAAGTTACAAAGTACCGTGTAACAATAATTATTATATATATATATTTTTTTTTTTTCTGTACATGCATTATAGGATCTCCAAGCGAGATCCGAGATACTGTTTGTGATATACTAACTTAAGAAAATTGATTTGCTAGCTATTTAAAAATTGTTCCTCAATGATAAAGAGCTCCGATACTTAAATCGCTAGCGTCTCAATAATCTCTCTTTTCCTCACCCTCCCATTATTTTATTTATTATTATTATTATTATTATTTTTTTTTTTTTATTATTATTATTATTATACATATGTAATATTTAACACATTATTGGGATCAACCAATTATGTCCTGTGATCTTTAAGTCTGGTATACTAATCCCTTAGTTTATCCCGAATAATACTAAATAATAGTTCAATACTTTTAATTTAAATAATTATATTCTTCTAATAAATAGTTCCTACCTACCCAAATTTAAGTTTTTGTAATAATTGCTTAAAGTGTCCTGATACAGTATTATATTATTTTTTTCTACTATAACTTATTCATGAACAAATTTTATTTTCTAAATGAATTTCGTTACCTTACAACTATGTAAATCATATTCATTGATTTCCATATTATGACTGAAAGCGAAGGCACATAATAAATAATATAATATACATATATAATAATATCCGCACTCACTCCTACTAGATTAATATTAATGATTTTAGTTATTATAACTGGTTTATATATTGATCTTTTTTATTGCTTAAAAATTATTTTGTAAATAAATTATTAATTAAAACAAAAAAAAAAATCAAAATAACACAATTTGTATTTTTTATTTTTATTTATTCCGTTTTGGATTTCTGTGGTAAACTTGTTGGAAGGAACATGAGACACCAAAATGCTGTCCAAACTGGTAACAATAGCAATACACCAACTGAAAACGCCCAATTGCCATAAACCATATTGTCAACAGTTGATAACGCCATCCATTGGCCAGACGACTCTACTACTTTTTTTAAATAATCCACAAACGTTAATTCGGGGAATGTAATATAAGTGATATACCCAATGATCCAAAAGAGGGTGCACATTGGATGCACAAATATCCATAGGTATTTTACTACAATTCTGAAACAAAATTAATTATTATGTTATAGTAAAACATATTTTTGTATTCAGCTTAACTTTTTTTTTACATACCCATTTTGACTAGATTTAGTACAAACTGCTGGTAAAACGTACACAAGAGCTGTTAAGTATCCGAGAGAGAAATTATGCATTGACACACATAAAAGACCAATTCCAAGTTCTAGTAAACAAATTACATGTAATAACACCCAATTTGAAACTCTGAATGAATTTAGACCTCTAGAAACATAATATTGTAAGAGTGTACTTTTATAATACTCATTAATTAATCTACACTGATATACTATAATAAAAATTGAAAACGTCAACTTACTTTGTCATTAATATTGGTAAAAAGCAAACAATGGCTACAGATACCAAACCATAACCTAGTAATAAAGCGCGGTGTGTTGGTATATAATTCCAAAAGTTTGTGAAATACGCTGGTGCAAAATTGGGCAACAAAATCAAACCTATGACGTGGGAACTCAAAAAAATTACGCTCACAATTCCAACATTCAGGTGCTCAGAAATCTATAAAAATAACATTTTTTTGACAATTATTAATTTGTATAATGCGTTTAATATTATATGTAGTACAGTAGCTTGTGCTGACGACGAGTCATCTGATTTATTATCTGAAGAATGTTGAATCCATGTAGAAAAAGCTTTCAAAAATAAAGCTCCGACGAGCAATACCAAACATGGCATATACAAACCTAATATAATATTTCATTCGTTTAATGTATATAATATAATTATCACTGGATTTGAATTTTTATAAATATTTGTTCTTACCAATAGAAACATATCTGTCCGTAGAAGGTAGCAGATAAAAGAAAAACGACTGATGAAATCTTTCAAGCAGATTATTTAAGCTACGGAACATCCCTTCAATAACCCTATATACGGAAAAATTAATTAAAACACAATTAAAATAATCTTATTTGACAAAAAAAAAAAACACACCTTCCAACTTGCAGTACACTGACATAAATACCTCGTCCTTTTTTTTCATATCCTTCCAAAGTGATTGCTTCGATACCAAATCTGTGGAAAAGACCGTGGTTACCGTCAGGAACCCCAGTAGCTTGTGTCATTACCATTGACATCATTGTACTCAAGTTTGTATAGTAAGTGTTGACTTTATTACGACCAATCGCCTATTAAATATATAAAAATTGTCAGTCTCTGAATAAAAAGCATTAACAATATCCAATTTTTTATAGGGCAAAAACTAAATTAATGCATACTCCTCCATCGACGTTGTTAAATGTGTGTCTCACGGATTCTTTGTAGCATAAACGATGAGCTAAATTCACCAAATCTAAATTGGGCAGTTGTCCATTTAAACCTGATAATTTAATGTCAATATGATCAATTTTTTCAGAGTGAATTTCCAAATTAATAGCCGCTTGAATAGCACCTGCACGACCGCTTAACTTCCCCGAGTTTAACACACCTGTATAGGAAAATCATATTAATACGGCGCTAAACTAACACATCTAGGATAATAAAGTTACCCGGTGAACCACAACATGTACCGTGGTATGCTTCTAACCAAGCTTGCATCCCGAGTTGTTCGTGTTCGGTTACCAAAAATATAATATCCTTTGCCCAGTACATTTGTTCTGTTAAGAAATAATAATATAGTTTTAAAAAAAGAACTAGATATACAGTTAAATTTAATGTATGTCAGTTTGGTTTTCATTTCTTTAATTGTTAGGACTAATTATAAACAAATTACAAACGGCGAAAGAACTGAGCAATCTGAAACATAACAGCAAGTCCAGGCAATGTACTAGGAAAAATACTCGATGGTGATCTATATGGTACACTCAAAACTATTGATTCTATGCTGGCACTTCTTGGTGCTCTAAGAATACCGTACACGTTGCGTCCACTGTATACCTAGGAAATGTAACCAAACACTGAATTCACTAAATGTTATTCGTTAATAAATTGGCTTTTAATAATAAAAATAAATATTTCAATTATATCGCTTCAAAATGAACACACATTTTGAACAATAAATTGTTAATTTGATTATGTCTTACTGTGTTCTTTTTCAGAGGGTAATTTAATGTGAAATTATGAGAATAAGTTTCCAGTCGTAAATGTTTGAACTTTGAGATCAAGTAAGAATGAGGTGTCTCAGTTTCATAATGCTGTGCTTCTGTTTTAAGTTCTTTGTAATGGTCTTTGAAGGATCCAGTGTTGTCGTTCAACTGTCCTTTAACCAAACCGGGTAGAAGTGCATTTTCGGAAAAATATGTTTCTGAAAATAACAAGTACTCGTTTTTATTATCATTTTTTACAATACAAATATTAATATTAGAATATTCTACTTACGAGAGCTGAAACTGTCATGGGCCAACATACAAAATAGCACAACGGACGCAATGTACATTAATATACAAAAACGATTATGATGTCGAACAAATATGCTAGTTAAAGCCCCGTGCCCGACTGATGGATCGGTCAACAGACCCATTTTAGAGGAACCAATTGTAAGCGGATGTCTTATTCTAAAACACAAATAATATTATTAACCAACAGCATACTATAAAATCATAAAAAAAAAAATTAAATAACAGTTTAAATATTAAAATTCAAATTCAAATAATAAAAACACAGCGCAGCAATCGTTATAATAGATATTGATAATTTACTTTCGAATGCGAGTTTAATCGAATTTCTTAAATAAGAAATTCAAAACGTCCGAATGCGTGTTTGAGGATTTGTTTTTCGAAATTGCTCATAAAATGTAATTCAATTCGGAACTGTGAGGTGGATTCGGTCGGTGTCAGTTAGACATAGATAAGACCGGATCGTTGATAATAAAGTTGATACTATTGATATCGTAAATAAACAACGAAAAGTGAAAATAGTAAATTACATCATTTTTATTAATCAATATCAGGATTATTTGGAGTTTGTATTTTTTTTTTTATAAAAATACAGGTAATTTTAAATTTCAACTGCCTAGTTTTTTTTTTAAGAATATTTTACAAATGCATAAATAAAATTTCCAATTCTCCTTTATTACTACTTTTAATATTTAGTATTGTTTATGATGTATCAATTAAAGGTGAGGACGTATATATTCCGAGGGTCAGAATGACTATTAGAGAAGTGGTTTTTTTTTTCTTCAAAAATATTTATCCTTTCTAATTTTTATTTAAATGTAAATTATGGACAACTACATTTTGTTTTAAATCTTCAGGCATGCATATTTATGTTCAATTGCCATCACCTATCTATTCACTGACTATAATAATAATAATAATAATAATAATAATCAAAAAAACAATAACTGTTTTAGAGATTAATACTCAATAAAATAAATGTTTAAAAAAAAACAAAACAATAGCAATACGAATGAATAAAATATATATGTAGAAAAATCTTTGAGCCTGGAGTATCATATATATATTGGTTATATGTATTTACGATCGGTTTCGATTTAAAAAATCATCTGGTACAATAACAATTAAGATAATAATTTCTACTTTTAACCAGTTGTGGATACAACAACCTATACAATAAATACTTCACCGATTGTTTTTTTCTAAATATTTTATATTTTACTAGCTGCCATCACCTGGCCTTGATCGGTTCGAGTTGGTTGTTCAGAATTGTCTAGTTGTCCCGCACGGTTTTGCCTGTGCACAGTATTGAACAATAATCTTTTTAAAATTCTGAGCAAAGTGTGAAATGAATTGGTTTTATTATGATTTAAATTTTTTTTTTAAAAATTAACCAAATTTGTCGAGTCGTTCTTAAGCGATGATCTTACATATATGCGACAATTGGTTTATGTATATATATTTGTTTTAAATTTATTTTATTGTCAATATATTTTAACATTACTAACAAATTTTTTCTTCGACATTACTATATACATTATCTTTAAGGCCGAGTGGAACTTAAAAATGTATATAATATCATTATCATATTAAAATTGTGTCTTTCAATAGAACAGAACCCAACACACTGATGTATTAAAAAACCTCGAGTAAAATTTAAATATAAATAAAAAATAAAAATAATATATAATATATAATAAAAATATATTTTTTTTTAATTACATAAAACCAAATAAATATATGTATTTATATCTATATTATAACAAATAGTTCAATCAAATAAGACTTTTATATCGTCAGCCAATATAATATAGTATAACAATAGACAAAAAAAAAAAAAACAAAAAATACAAATAATATAAATAATGACTAAGTTAGGAAAATTAAATTAAATATTTACTATAAAAAGTAATCTGTTTAAAATAGATATAGTATTAATTGAAAATTATATAAATAATTACAACTTTAATCATTAGGACAATTATGTAAAATATATATTTTTTATTTTTGTATGGTTCAATTAATTAATTACGTAGGCACAAATGATGTATGTATGTTTATGTTGTTTAAACATTAATTGTAAAACATGAATTAGGTGTAATGTTAACACCAGTCTAGATTTTAGTAGTGAAAACTGAAATTATAAACATGGTAATGTGTTAATAGAAAAATAGATAAACATTAGGTTTTAACTTAAATACTAAGGTGTCTTTAGAAATATATTTAATAACGAGCGCTTTGTGCAAGCCGTACAAAATGTATGTTCAAAGTTCAATTGGTATATTTAAAAATTACATATTATAATATTACACTTAAATTATGAGAAAAAAAACATAAATGTACAATTGATAAATGTTAGTACTGTTGCAGATGATTAAGTATCACTCAAAGTTCATTTTCAAGACCATCACTTTCAGTAACCAACGCTCTTTCTAATATAACTCTGCCTTCTTTATAACGCTGATTTTCTTCCATTGCAAATTCATATACCCATCCCAATTTGGTATCACAATTTTTACAGGACACATCTCTAACTATATGACGGCCAGTTAACATGACTCGATCTTGAACGTCACTATAAATACGGTAAATAAAATAAACAATTATGTTACTATTATTATTCTTTTAATAAGTTTATAAATTAGTATCGGTATTATTTTCCCTCCGGTATTACAATAATTGTAACAACATAATATTACAAGCATTTATTCAATGGCAAGTGTAAATGTAAATGTTACTGTATGTCATCTAAAAAATAATATGTATAACTGTTCTTAATTTTAAATTGCTTAATAATCAATATTGTCTAACCAACAATTTATAAGAAAAAATAGGTAACATTTGTATACTATAAATATAGTAGAACACGTATTTCCTGACTTGATTTTAAATAAATCTCAATAAACAATAAACGCATCCTTCAAATGATTTAAATATAATATTTAAACATAATTCATGGTACTTGTACGTTACTTTGCCTACATTGGTTTGGTTAATTAATGTTAATACACTCTGTAATTTCCACAGTGTTATTTAAAAAGAAATAAATTTGAATTTAAAAGTATCGATTAAATATCACAATAATTGTATGGGGATCACCGTATGCGGAGTTGTTGCGTTGTTGTACGGATGCACAATTAATAAAAATAATAAATCGATAAAGCTCTATCGTTCACATTTGTTATACCTTGTGACGCAATACCTGTAATTGAGGTTTACGACTTTGTTGAACAGAAACGCTCGGCCTGTTGCGCCTGTAAATCTGGTACTTATTAGCTCGTCGCGATTTGTCAAATTGGTGTCGCACGCGGCACAGGCGTACAGCCGATCGCCGCCGACGTGATCGAGGAATATCCGACCCATCGTTCGACTGGCCGGCTGGATGGAAACCTACAAAACGATAGGGATAACAAAAACGCTACAAGACCAGCCCACCGAACGCCAACGAGGATTATTAATCGCTAAACCGGGACTTACACGAGCCGGTGGCCGGCCAACGGAATGAGAATGGATATTATTGGCCGTCCGGCGCAACAAAGTGTTCGTAATTCGCGTATATTGTTCTCGGCGTACATCGGCGAACGGTTGTCTCGGTGTCCGGCAGGCCGCGGGTGCGTTCTCTCGGCGGTATCGGCGCACAGCGATTTATCCGAGTGGCGCGGTAACGCGATATACGGGGACCGTGTTATAAAGCGAGCGACTTATCCCGCTGGCTGTTTCGCATCGGCGTCGCTCAACCCGTGTACCAAATCAACACGGACGTAACGCACGGGACCGCTGCGTATTTCGTTCGCTTATCTTCTTTGTCTTCCGGCGATCAGCTGTTTATCTACCCAAACACAATAACAACAACAACAACAACAATAATAACAATACGCTTATCACGCGTGCGCAGTCTCGTCAGCTGACCGGCCAATAATATTTACAACATTTTGCCACGAAAAACCTTCCCGTTCGATGCGTGGGCATTGTAAAGTCCACCGCCGCGGACACCGGTTCGGCGTAGCAGATTTTTACACGTCCGCCCAGCCGTTTTCGACGACTGCGAAACGAGATTCTCGCACAAATAAATATGTTAACGATACAATATATTGTATGGCAGTACGATTAAAAAAAAAAACTGGACCATCAAAATCAGACTTCGACGGGTTTAATGATAATACGATTAAGAGCCTCTAGGCCTAGAGCGTAGGGTAATATTATTATCCTCCCGGGGGAGCTCTATTGTATCGCCGTCCGTTTTGTTGCTCGGAAACGCAATTCGCGTGCCTAATAAACACATTGTAATTTATTTTTAAAACGACAAAAAAAATAATTAACACACCGACGTTCAATTCAACACAATAATATTTTACCCAATTCCGCTCCAGGCCCGTATATTAGCATCTCTGAGCAAATGGATTACTTCACCGCACTGCAGAGTCGGTCGGGGGGGATGTACTGTTTTAAATATTCGATTTTTCGTATTTTTTGTTCGGCTTGAATTTCGGTTTTGGTTTTTCAAAAATGCACTAAAATTTCACATAAAGTTCTACTCGGTGTTAATATAGTTAGGGCTGTCTTTAGTGACTTTAGGAAAATGGAGATCTGCGTGAAGAGTGACGTTAGAGATGAGTCTGAGGATTTTTGATTGGAATATTTGTATTTTTTGTGTATTTGATTTTTTGGCAGTGCCCCAGAACTGTATACCATACATCCAGCAGATGGGATTTAATAATTATTCGATAATAAATTAATAAAACAAATTATCGAAATTTAGGCGCGTCGAAAACACTGTATTGCAGGGTTTGGTAATATTTTTATTTTATTTTTTTATACAATCTATACTAAAAAAAAAAGTACAATAAGTATAATGTATGATTTTAAAAATTAAATGCAATGGTTTGGGTGTCTTGAGGGAAGAAACTATCCAGTGAAGGTACTTCGGTGTGAATTTACATTTACTTGGGTATTAAGTATTCATAGTGTTTACTTTATAAGGTCACGGGGCCATTGTCGGTTGAGTCTTCTGGGAGGATTTCCTGGGATGGAGGTAGATAGTAGCTTTTCGATATGAGGATTGGAACGTAAATTTTAAATAATACAGCTTGGCTGTATCAGCGACTCTAGAGCTGCGAAAATCTGTGTGAAGAGTGTGGTTTGAAATATACGGAGGAGCGTTGGTTACAAGTCGGAGGATTTTCGATTGAAACACTTGTATTTTTTGTGTGTATGAAATTTTTGCTGAGCCCCAGAATTGAATTCTATAGAGCCAGATAAGCTTAAGAAGAAAATTGTATATTTGAATTTTGGTTTTGATGGATATTTTTGAGAATTTGCCGAGAATAGAACTCTGAGAGAGTAAAGTCGTTGATTTAATTTTAATTTTGTCGCGTGAATATGTTTAGCCCATGTTAGGCGTTTGTCGAAGGTTAGACCTAGATATTTGGCTGTGTCTGATAATGGTATTGGTCTGCTGTTTATGTGTACCGGAGGTGGTTGTCTATGACGGAGAGCAAAGGTAGCGTGTACAGATTTGTTTTCATTAATTTTGACACGCCAGAGGGAGTATACCGGTGCGTTAGGTCATCCAGGTGGTTTTGGAGAGTAGATGAAACTAGGGTCAGGATCGGTGTGAGCGGCGTATATTGCCACTGAGTATAGATGAGTATTTATCGAATTTATAATACAACACGTGGAAATGAATTTGTTTACAGGAAATTGTTGATCGTCGTGTGCGCACTCTTAATACTCGAAGCAACTAAACGGCGACAAAGACAAAATGGTTGCGCGACAAAAAGTGCTGCCGGCCTAATACGACTAATTCGTCGTATGCGCCCCTATTGTAATTGTGCATCCGAATTTTCCGGAAAAAAAAAAAAAAATGGAAGAAGAATTGCATTGCAATTATTGTTGCTTTGGCTACAGATAATGTAGGAAAGAAACGAAAGAAAATATAAAGCGTATGGTCAAAAGAATTTGCCAAACTGCAGGTAGGTTCGCGATATAGGTTTATAAATTCACGCCAGAATTTATATGTATTTAGTAGCCATAATTATACGTAGGTACATACGAAAATAAAAAATATATATATAAGTACGTTAATACCTTATAATAACAATATGTTTAGTTAAAAATTACTTGCTTTATTAATGATTCGAATGATTAATATGAAATATTAAATTATTACAAAAGTGAATAAGTATTGCGCGTGTAGCACGCGGTACACCTGCGATATAATGTTTTTTGAATGATAACGAGTGTATGTAAATCATTGCCACACATGGTCTGTGAATGATTGACAACAAAAAATCAAATATGTTTGAAATTCATCAGTCACGAAAAATAATATCGACATTCATCAACATACACGGTCAATCACGAGTGACAATCATAAAAACTATAGGGTTACCGGTATGTCCGGATTATACGAGAAATGTCCGGATTTTACAAAGGTAATCGTTTGACGTGGTTATATCGATATACAAAAAGTTATGTCGGGCGATAGGTTTATTCGTGTTCACTCTGTATAAATGTATAATATGTAATTTCTATTTTTGTTCATATTTTTTTTTTCCCGGAACCGTTACGGTAAGCGATTACCCATTATTGACGTTGTAGCCATAATATATGAGATTAAAGTATTATTAAAATGTAGTCCTACAAAATTATTATTTTATATATTCGTGTGTTAATTTGTTCACATACAAATGTGTACTGGGAAACGACTGGTACAACAATTCACTCGACAGTTACTGTCTTTACGGTTTTATGTATGGTGACAGAGGTGGTCGTCATTTGTTTTTCTCGTAGTGGTATTTTGCTCGAAACATTAAATATTATTTTACTGATGTCCCGGTAATTTGGTCTAAAAACATTACGGTGACCCTATTAGTAACTGACCGTGTATTTAGGGGAGTGGGGCTCTTAATAGTATATAAAAAAGATTCCAAAAGATAAGACACCAGGCGGCATCCCACACCACTTACTCGGTAACCTGTTCGGTTACCCAGCTGCTTATCATCGGTGACCGTTCGGCCGGTCGTTATACAGGCCGATTCAAATTCCTACGCGTTTTTAACGGTATTTGCAATAGACCGTTGTCGCCCCCCCGACGTTCGGTAAACGTTCGATATTATTGTACTCGAATTCAAGCTCGTAATTACTGTAATCGCAATATTGTTGTTTATTGAGTGGATTTATTTTACGAAGAAGAAAATGGCCGGGACCCGAATTGTTTTTATTATTAATTTCGTTACTACAATGAATTTGCGATTTTTCATAATAATAAATTCGATTTAGTATTAAACGGCTAATTGAATATTATATTCTACTAAAAAATCAAAATAATCGACGAATAATTAAGAGTTTTTGATAATTCGCCGGAATTAGTGAAAAACAAGTGAATAATGGACAATTATTACGTGGTAACTTGTATTTAATCGACATTGTACGCAACGTATCCATATCCACTTGGTTTACCATTTGTGTTTCGGTGAATCCGTCGTCCGGTCTGGCTCTACGGAATCCAACTTTGGGGGGTCGGCTTGAAAACCCTGCAAGCACTTCAGTCCGTTCGCCTCCGCGCAATAACCTCTGGCCCCGTGGTATGTAACCGACGGAAATCTCCACAAACACCTGAATCCACCAACGCCCAACAGCCTGGCAAAATCCTGAAAATTCCATTCAATGCTCCCCACTCGCATGCCAACCCACTAGTTAAAAGACTCCTATTTTCCGTCACTATTACCTCCCCAGAAGGTTAAAAAGGCAATGACCCTTGCTAAAAGCAAATCTAAACTTGCCAGGTTGCACCGCTGGGAGCCTTCATTATCCAATCTTAAACGCCATCGGCAAAATACCATCGGACTTACTCATGTTCGCATAGATTGTGTTAAATTAAAATAATAATAATACAAAAAAAAAAACTTTGGTGTATACACATCGACAATTGTCGGTAACGTACGGGGATAGATTTGTGGCGATCGTCGTTCGCAATGCGCAGAACTCGTGTATTTTCTTTTGGAACCGAGTAAAAATGTAACGGGCGCCGTGTCCAAATCCCATATAAGATACAGTATACCGTACGCTAATGTCGATTATTATTCACGTTTAATTAAAACCTATTTTTTTTTTTTTACATTTGATAATATTACGAAACCGCGTTACGCTGTAAATATAAATAATTGTTAATATTCAAATCGATACATCTGACTTGTTGATAAGTAATTTGTTAGCATTTTTGCAGGGAGGACGTTTGCATTTGTAATAAGCAAAAATAGACTAAGAAAATATAGAGGAGGAGAAAAATGGTGAAATACGCAATCAATACTTATTACCTATTCTACGTGCGTAGGAATAGATTTGTACGAAATATATAAATGAATATTGTCTTTTCAATGTAGGACTTCCTCAGCTGTGGAGTTGAAGTGGAAGGAGGGACGGTGGCGGGGGGGGGTAGTATGAGTCGTTAATGTATTGTAGGTATAAAATTATTAAATAATTGACATTGTTTTTCGTTGTTTTTATATTCGAAAATATATGGAATGAGACGTGTGCGGAACGAGAACACCACACACGAGGAATATGAGAAAATCGCCGAGGGAACCAGAGTTTCCGTCAGAGAGAGAGAGAGTGAGCCGGCGGGCGAGTGAGCGCCTAGGGGAGTGGGGAAATCGGACGTGTATATATAGGGGGGGAAAAAAATGGACGACAGTGTGTGCTGTCGATATTGATTTTTTATTTAAATTATTTTAATGACTCAATAAAATCCCAATACCGAGTACGGTATGATAATATTATCATTACACATTTGTTTTGTGCATCAAATAATATCGTTCGACGTACTATACAATTGTTGTATTAGGAAATGAGAGTGTTAAACCGTGTTGGCCGGTTGCCATTATTCCGTTGAATGGTTTTGGTTTTTTTTAATTTTCCTGCTCGTCTTCTTAATTGTTTTTTTTTTTTTTTTTTTTTTTTTTTTTTTTTTTTTTTTTTTTTTTTATATATAAAGTCATTGTACGCACCCCGGGGAATAATTAATAACCAGTTTCTCAAATACAAGAACCGCCTCTCCCGCCAGTGCGTGTATGCACGTGGATACCACGGACGGAACGCACGTAACGACGGATAATAATTACAATGTAATTGCACGGTGTTGCTTGCCGTAAAAACCGTACGCAGTAATTTGAAAAAATAATATTAAAATAATAAAAAAAAAAATGAATAATAAATAAATATTACCTTGTGGGTCGGAGATTTAACCGGCGGGATGGAGAGCAATTGAAATAACGAGGGTTCACCACCGCAATTCGCGACTCGATAAAATGTAGGGGAAAAAAAAATTAAATATTATGATGTTGAATACTATTTTGTAGTATGAGTTATGGATAAAAAATAAAAAAAAAAAAAAAATACATTAAGCACTATAAGCGCGGAATAGCGTAACAACAATTTGTTTTCTACCGGTCCGATCGAAAAACGACTTGGTTTTTTGTCGACGCGCCGGTGAGATTATTTTTCGATTTTATTTCAATTGGAAATAACCGTAAAGACCTGCGGTTTTTACTGAAAACTTATTATTATTATTATTACCTCTCTCTATAGACGTGATACAATTTTCAACGTGTCCCGTGGTTTTTTTTTTGAATTATGTACCTAGGCCTTTTTTAAATATTCGATTTTTCGTATTTTTTATTCGGCTTGAATTTTTTTGATTTTGGTTTCTCGAAAATGCACGAAAATGTCACATAAAGTTCTACTCGACGGTAATAAAAGAGAGAGATAGAGAGAGAAAAAAAAAGTAAAACAAAATCAAAACTATAGTTGAAAATAACTAATTCGTTTCGCATTCCGATGAAAACCGTATGGATCTCTACGGCATTTCGGAACGGTTTTCGGTTAGCGACGGAGCGTGGTCGTCGAGTACAGATATTTAAATTAAATTCGCCTCCTTATGCCTTTCCGGGTTTCCATCCACAACCGTATGGTGTACCCCTCTGTCTCTCTCTTTTTTTTTATTATTATTATTATTATTTTTTTTTTTTTTTTGTTTATCCTTTATTTTCTGCATAATATTATCGGCGGTAATCACTGCCCTCCCGTACGAAATCGCCACACCGTAATTATATAATATAATAGTTAAACTCTGCGATTTAACGATCGATTTTGTACTCGTTTGCAACCGGTCAGTTGTAAATCGTTATCATCATCGATCCCCTTCCGAAAATGTCGAGTTTAGATCGGGCTGGGGGGAGGGGAGGTTTACGGTGTGTTATTATTTTTTTGTTGCCCGCCTACGTGACGTCAACTTTTTTTATTATTCATTTTTTTTTTTTTCTTCGTTCGTTATAACGAGTTGTTGTTTGTACTCCGATCGTTTTAATATACATATTCATCGCAGGAAAACCCATTGCTCATTTATATCGGCCGACACACATTTACTATAACGCTATCGGCGGTACCTATCGGTTTCTTCAATAAACGAAGCGTCCCTCGAAATTTAAAAATACTAATTTGCCCGTGTCCTTGCGCCGTACGTCGGTTTTGATCGTCAATAGTTTGTTAGTTGCCCGTCGGTGTCCGGTCGCGTACGAACAATTATTTTACCAGTGTTTTACTATAGACCGCGTGTGTTTATCCCGCCGTTTATTTATTATTATTATTTTTTTTTATTTTTTCTCTACACAGTCGGCCACACACCTACAAGTGTTCGCCTTGTATATAACCTCCGGGTTTGGTCATGAAATCGGCGTTGGCCTGGTCGACGTGTTTGTTATTCGTCTTTGGTACGTACAACAGTAATAATAATTAATAATATCCATTTGCTCGGGTCGACGATTAAAAACTACACGTTATTCGCCTATACCGAAATTCATTATTCGATTTTTATTGTTATCGATGTTCCTAAATTAACGATCCGCGGCCATCGTTTTATTCCAATATCGCCCGTAGTATTGTTATAAATAGATTAGATTTATTTTTTTTTTCCCCCCGTAAATCAATGTTTAATCGCAATAATAATGATTATGGCACACGCGCGCCGAGTTCGCGATTAAAAATATAAAATACGAATATTGTTATCGTTTATCGGTTGAACTATACGATTTTAGTATGGGTAAAGTTACCGTTTTATCGGTTGAACTACTAATACGTGTTTGGTATAGACTAAGTAGTTTTATTTAAATAAAAAACAAACAACAAAAAAAACATTTACCTATTTGTTGAATTTTCAGTTGACCAACTCGTAGGGGTTTGCGTTTTTCTTCTACGGGCGTGCGAGTCATGTCCCGTGACAATTTGTCCTTTGTCCCGTTTTCCTTCTGGTCGGACTGAACCTAAACTCCACGCGATTCTCCGTGTTTAAACATCCTCGGTTTAATTGTTTTCGCCAATAACATTGTTATGTGTATTAAAAATAAAAATCCAACTTTAACCTATTTTTTTATTTTTTTTTTGATTATTTCAGGAACAAGCGTTTTATGCGATAGAAAACTCGAAAAACGACAAACCGTATCGCGGTGCTCAGTGTTAGTAACTGTACTGTTTTTAAAATACCTAGTATATATAATAATTGGCGTGTAAATAGCACAAACAATATTCTAGTTTAACAACCATGGAATTTTTTAGATTTTTTTCCACCCATGTTTTTTACGCGTACACAATTGGTATGGGAGTTAAACTAGAACCAAGCCAAAATTTCTAATTGTTGTTCCTTGCGTTTGTGTACACACTCACGTGACCGACAGTAATAACTAGTCAAAATGCAAATAAAGTTTATAGCCGATATCATTTCGTTTCATAATTTGTTTTTTTTTTTTTTATCGACACATTCGTCGTTTGCACTAACCTATTCGTATCTGTTAATATTTTCCCAAACTCAATGTACCTATGTAATTTTTTTTTTTTTAATATATATATATATATATATATAGAGACACATTTAACTGTTCAAATGGATTGTGCATTGATTCGTCATTAGCATGTGATGGACATGTAGACTGTTCTGACGGATCGGACGAGACTCGAGATTTGTGTTCCGAGTTGTTTACAACGTATGGAATACGTTATTAACTACTTTAATAACTACTTCTAGGGCATTACATAATTTATTTATATTTTTTTTTATAGATGTCCAAGTTATACGTTTCGCTGTGACTATGGTGCGTGTGTGGATAAGTTTGCAAAATGTAATGGTAAAAAGGACTGTGCCGATAATTCCGATGAAAACTTACCAGAATGCCAGGGAAACACTCAAAATAATCTTCAACAAACCAAATGCCTGCAAGTGATTTTTTTACACAATCTTAAAATTATGTGTAGACTCTTACACAATAAGATAACATGATTCTCATACAGGAATAAAAAACTTTACGAGTATTTGCCAATTCCTTATTGTATAATTAAACATTTAAAAGAAATATTGTTGCTGTTTATTGGTTAAGCGAAGCAATACAATAAATTACAAAGTAATTTTGTATTTTAGATTCTGAGTTAAACGAGGATGCTATTTTTAAACTAAATATTGTTGTAATGAAGGCAAACTCTAAGTAAATCCCTAGTAGGTAATTAGGTGTTTTGTATATTTTACTAATTACTAAGTTTTTATACAATTACAGAGACAAGTTTGCCTGTTCGAATGGGCAGTGTATTGAATCGTATTTGGCTTGCGATGGACACGCAGATTGTACGGATGGTTCAGACGAGACCCAAAATATGTGCACTCAACTTATTGTGTAAGTAATGTTTATTTGAATATTTGTATTTCTTATTAATTGTTTTATTCATCGGTAGGGTCATGGTAGCAAGAGTATTAAATTGACTGTGTGTCATTTTGTTAGGTACCCACATTGGTTTTAATAGGACACTTAGGTTAGTTAATCAGATTAGTGTATTATAAAACCTAAACCTGTCATAGGTCGTTTAGTTATTATCCGAGTTAGATTTTAACATCAAGACAGGCAATGGACATTAATTACTTCTATGCTTAGTAGTCTATAAGGTCTTTAAGGTACTATATTAATTTATACAATATATTAGATGCCCAAATTATACTTTTCGCTGTAAATATGGCGCATGTGTGAATAAAAATGCGAAGTGCAACGGCATACGTGACTGTATTGATGGCTCTGATGAAAACTTACCTGAATGTAAAACAAGCATCCAAGTCAATCAGACCACTGAAACTAATTGCCAGTAAGTACCTACCTGCCTATTGCTTTTATAATTAAATCTTACATTAAATTTCAAATATAATCAAATGTTATCACTATATTTTGTCATTTTGTGTTTATTGAATAATTATATTTAGTTCCACCTGACAGAAATTAGTTTTCTCCGATGTTCAAAGTTTTCATTTTGTATTAGAGTAAACTGAATACCAATTATTTTAATTTTATATTTTTTTTAGCACAATTGATTTTTTAAATATCAATATTTGTTCGTTTTGTTTTAATATGTTGCCCTCCAAATAGTGTGCACGTCTATAGACTAATTCTTTATGTCAATAACTTATACAGGGAGATATTAAACAATTCTATTTTAAAATTATAATATAACTATTAAACTTCGAATTAAAAAAAACTGTAATATTCATATATCTTTCAACATTATTTAATCCTTATGTCTTGGTTTTATGTAGAAGTAAAAATAAATATAAATGCCAATCAGGTAAATGTATTAATAAGACATCTACGTGTAATGGAATTCGAGATTGTCCAGACGGTTCAGATGAAACATTAGCGTTATGTAAAATGGTCCGGTAAGTTAGTCCAGATTTATATTTTAAAGAATTGTATATTAAAATTATTTTTTATTTTACTGTTTTAGATGTCCAAATTTTTTGTTTAAATGTGACTATGGTGCTTGTGTAAATAAAGAGAGCCAATGTTATGATACAGAACAGTGTGCCAACGGTTCAGATCAAGAACATTGTAAACCAATAACGCAGTCTAATAACAAGTTAGTATTCTACTTACTATTTAATTTTTATGGGAATTATTATATTTTCCAAAACTTATATTATTATTAGCAATTAAATAAAAAAAATAACATATATTTTTTTCAAAAAAAACCAATATTAGGCCACCTACGATCAAGACTACAACACAGCGTAATGAAATGTAGGTATTATAATTTTTGTTAGTTTTCATAAATAATATATCTAAAATGATAGAAATTGAATATAAAAATAGAACGCTACGTTATAAAATCGATTATTTTTTTATGTTCATTAAAAGGAAATACTGCGTGATACCCACCGTCGAGGGAACATTGTATTATCGTAATAATGGCAATAAAAAAACATTTTTACCGCCGGGCACTTCAATTGATCAGAACAAAATAGTTTACGAGGACTGTGAACAAGAATATTATAAAATCGTTTCTAATAGATTTATGATATGTTCAGAATCCGGACAATGGGAACCGTTGGACCGTGATCAATTGTGTTTAAGTAAGAAAAAAAAAAAATGCACATTGATTAATTTTTTTTTAACGTTTGATTTTGGTTTTTTTTTTTTTTGCTATTTGATTGCCTTTCTAGAAAAATGTCCACCCATGATATCAGATAGTGTAGATACTCAATGTTCTTATAATGGAGAAACAGTTGATTGCTCAAAGCACTCAATCAACGGTACTAAACTAAGTCCGTCATGTAAATCTACACACGGATTACCAAATGGACAAGTGGAGACACCGATGTATTTAAATTGTCGCCCTGACGGAACATGGAGTGGTCAACTATACACCTGTGTACCCCGTAATTATATTTCTAACAATATTAAGAATTATTTAAGTATATTAAAAGTTGAAATATTTAAAAAGTCTAATTAATATGAGGTATACAATTTATTATACACAACGGTACTATTTTTTTTATTTATGTTTTAAAACATTTGTCTAGAATGTGGTAAAATAATTCCTCCTAGCAAACCATTGATTTTCCATGGGGATAAGGCATATTATGGAACTGCACCTTGGAATGTAGGAATATATCTAAAAGATAAAATGCTCTGCGGAGGATCGTTAATCGCTTCAAAATTAATTGTCACAGGTAGGCTTTTGTAAATGATATTTTATGAAGAATTGAGAATTATTAGTTTTTTATTTTTTTATTTTAGCTGCTCATTGTTTTCGGGAAGCTAACTCGACAAATAAAGTAATAACGAATAGTGGTCTATATAAAATTGGTGTTGGGAAATATGTGAGCAATATATCAAAATTGGATAATGAATTCACTCAGATTATTGAAGTAAGTAGGCAGGAGGTTATAAGTTTAAAAAATAAAACCTCCGTTTTGATTTTGAATATATTTATTTTTATTATAGGTAGAGTTAGTTTATATAAATGATGATTATTTTGGACACACCGGGTTTTATGCTAATGATATAGCTATTGTCGTGTTACAAACCAAAGTCAAGATTAGTTATATGGTTTCACCGGTTTGTGTGGATTGGACGAAAAAATATACTGTTTCCAGCGGTTCTCTAGGAAAAGTAATTTTTTTAGTAAATATTGATAATCTAATAATATATAATAATCAACGGTTTTTTAAATTATCGTCCGTATCAGCGTTTCCCAACCGGTTGGTATGCTGTGAAATGTCATGATTATTAATAAACGTTTACGTACAATATCAATAATATCAATAAAAATCAATCGGCGATTACCTGATTCGTATTGTTTAATTCTCGATAAATAGTGTAATAAGAAATCATTTTTGTTCACTATTTCTTATTAAATTGTGTGTACGTTTACTGGGCGCGTGTTAGTCGTTAGTTTTCCGCTGTGAAGTAAATTTATGTGTTTTTGTGATCGAGAACGGAAGTACCGATATCTTGGCAAGCGAATATTCTCGAACGAAATACGCGTGTTTGTTGTTTATTAGATACAAGCGGTATATGCTGTGTTCTTGTGTTCTACTGTTCATTTCCGGAGGTTCTGTTAGTTGGCTTTTTTTTTTTTTTTTCTTAAGTGTTGTAAGTACTGCAAGTTATTTATTTTTCTTGAATGATAAACTACAATATATGTATTCGTTTTTCGTTGCGAACGTACCTGTATAATATTCTTCCCATTTATTATAGTGTTTTTATTTAAACGGAAATTAATACACGCTTTTCGAACGTCACTCGGACCACGTGTCGCGCACGTATAATGGATAGGTTTTTATTTGAAAAACCCAAGTGAGGAATTGTCTTGCCCGAATACAAGTGTTCATAGTGTTGATGTTAAAGAGTTGCCTGGCCCGAGTTCCAATACTCGTAGTGTTGCGGTAAGTTGGTGGAAAATAATATTGACATACGATCAAAAAATAAGTTTCGACAATATTATGAAAGCTATTGATCATTTGGTTTCATGTCGACTGGTGGAGAATTACCCATACCTCAATGCCTAATTTGTAGTGAAAAACTGTCTACTGAAGTTATGGTACGTAGTAAGTAGTACAAGTAAGTTAAAAAGACACCTACTTACAAAATATATTTTTGCGGCTGAAAACCTTCTTGATTATTTCAAAAGGTTAGCCTCAAATAAAAACAGCCAGGCTTCAAAGTTTATAAAACAGTCAAATAGATAAATCACAGAAAGCTAGCTGTGCTGTGGCTAAACTGGTAGCAAAAAAAATTAAATCCCATACGACAGTTGAGTTAACAATTTACCAGCAAGCTGTGAAATCGTTAAAATTATGTTTGACAAAGATTTTGAAAAAGAGGTTGTCTAATAACACAGTACAAAGGCGTATTGAAGATATTGAATTCCAGGTAAACAACAAACATAAAGCAGCTAAATTGTTTGCCCTTCAGTTAGATGAGTCTACAGATCTGACCGGAAAGCCTCAGATTGTAACATTCGTAAGATTTATTTGCAATAATGAATTGATAGAATATTATTTATTTTGCAAAGACCTTGCTGAAACGACAAAAAGACAAGACATTTTTAATTTGGTTACCAATTATTTTATCACTGCCAATATGTTATGGCAGTCTTGTGATTGGTCATTAACAGGATCGTTTGATGTTAGTTAAAAAATAAAATTTAGATATTTCCACTCATCGCTCCATCCACAGAGAAGCTCTTGTTTCTAAATCGTTGGTGCCCGAGCTCAATGAGGTATTCATTAAAAGTAAACCTTTGGAATCAAGGTTATTTAATGATTTGTGTTCTGCTATAAATAGTAAGTACACCCAGCTTTTATTTCACACAGAGGTAAGATGGTTATCCCGTGGACGTGTCTACAAAGATTCTTAAAGAAACTTAGAGAGGAGTTATAGTTATTTGTTTACTTGTGAATAAACACAAAATGATGATTTTCTTAGTGATCCTCAACTTCTGGTGTACCAAATTAGCCTTTCTAGTAGACATGTTTGGAGAACTTAATTACTTAAACAAGATTATACAATGAAAGCAAGATAACATTCTCACATCTACAGATAAAATTAGTTCTTTCCAGCAGAAGCTGGAATTACAAAAATTGAAAAATTCAAGGTTGAAACAAATCAAAATAAATGTAGATGATCTCATCTTTTTGGATACATCTGTTAAATGAGTATCCCAAGATTTTAAGAAAAGCTATGAATGCTTTGCTACCATTTTCTACATCTTATATTTGTAGCAGCATTATCTTCAATGGATGCCATCAAAACCAAACAAATGATCACAATTGAAGAACATGGAAACGGATATAAGGGTGTGCTTGTCAACCATTTGACCATGGAGGAAGCTTATAATGAAGAGAAACCAGACCCAAATTTAAAATTATTTTCTAGTAATTTACTGATATACAACTAATTTCGTACAAATATAATAAAAGCCTAATATAAAAAATATAAAAATATATATACATATATAAATCAGTGTCAAGTGTGCCATAGCTAAATATGGGTTGGGATTAGTGTACCACTAGGGAAAAATGTTGGGTAACGCTGGTCTATGGTAATGTATCAGTTAATTTCCCTTGTCCTACATTCATCCATCTTGTACTATCAGATTTAATTACATATTTCACTTTGATCAAGTTAATCTAAACAAATTATCGTTATAAGCTTAGGTCTGGTTAGATTAGTATAATTATCATTATAATTTTTTGTTATATATTTTTCAAACTCGCATTTTAATATTATAATTATTTTATAGATTGTCGGCTGGGGAAAAACGGAACACATGGTACCAAGTGCTATTTTATTAGAAGCATCTCTACCATATATCAACAACACCGCATGTCGAAATATGTATAGAAATGGATTTGAAGTATTCGTGACTAGTGATAAAGTTTGCGCCGGTACCGAATCAGGTAATAAAAGTTTGCCAATTTAAAACTTAAACATTTTACAAACTTGTCTCTTCGACAAAATATTTCAATTGATTATTATGATTTATAAATTAAATAAAATGTTGAGAAAACAACTAAGGTTATTTTAATCGGTTCATATCAAATAGTTTATAACGATTTTTATGTTCATTATTTGTGCAGTGTAAATTAAAACTAAATCAAGAATTTAAGAGAAAAAAAAAAAAATAATAACAATTTGAATTATACATCATTGTCGATAAATCTACTCATACAAGTGCACATTCAATATTTATTGACTATCTATATATTTTTTTACATTCTACAATCTACATCATATCTATATACTATAATCATATGAAATAATGATTAATTTTTATAAAAATGTTATTTATTTCAGTTATAATAATTAATATTATTTATTTCTATACTAGCTGTCTCGCTCCGGCACTGCCTTTGTTAATTTAGTTCATCCCCCTTTTTTTTTTAACAATTCAAAAAATCAAAAATATAAATTCAATTTAACTTGTCTCCTTAATAACTATATTTTTATTTTATCCGTGTCACCAAAATAACACATAATCAAACGTATTGGTTTTTGATCGATAAATATCAAAAAGTCAGTTGTCAGCTGTCAGCCACCCTTTAGGCATTGAATTTCGAAAATTTGGTTTCGAGGGCACACGGACCCGTTGTTAATCCGCTTCTGTATGTAAATTTCCAGACCTTCGCGTGCGATTCCTTTTATTAGTATTGATTAGATGTTTTAGAACTATTGCTATGAGTATATAATATTCTAATTTATAATGTATTCAATCTGTATAACCCTTTATTTTTTTTATTTTAGGACAAGGAGTCTACGAAGGAGATAGTGGTTCGGGCTTAGCATACGAACACGATTCTTTATATTATTTAACCGGAGTTACGAGTACCAAGGATCCAAACACAAATGATTCAATGGCACTTTTTACAAACATTGGTTCTCACCTTCCATGGATTCGTAAAATCTATACCAATTATTTGAACAGTCGTTAAACGAACGGAATAGGTTGATAAAATTTTAATAATAATTTTTACTTAAATTTAATAGCCATTGTTATTTTAGACATAGATACTCGAAAACAAAATATTTATCATAATAAACATTATCATTTATGACTATATATATATAAATATTTTTTTTTGTTGTTGTTGTTGTTTACAATCTACGGCTCAACCCTTATGCAACTCGAATTAGGTATTTTAATTTGTCCGCGTGCACATTGCACGTAATATGTGCAATTCGATCATAATAAAACCATTTGGTTTACTAATATATACTCAATGTTGTTAAATTTAATAATTCAATAATTTATGTACGCAGCTACATTAAAACGGTCTCTCTGTGTGTTTTTTTTTTGTAGTCTTTGAGAAATTATGCATGCGTTCCAGGAAATCGGCAATCGTCAACTAGTCCTTGCGGTGTCAGACCTCCGACGGCTGGTAAACTGGTAAGGAGTACTAGTTCTGCATTGGGATATAAATATATATATATATTTATTTTATTTTTTTTGCGCATGCGCATGTCCAAATAATTAAATATATTTTTTATCTAGAAATTAAACAAAAATTCCCTTTTACAGCATTATTAATACCAAACCTGTTCCACGGTACCAGAGCACTTGGTTTTTATTGAGTTAAGTGTAGATAAATTATAATTTAATATAATATTACGCAAAGTCTCTATGATAGTCGTCTACAATAGTCTGGCGTACAGTGGATTTTATTTGTTTTTTTTTTTTTTTTTTTTTTTAAAGATGATCGAAACGTTCCGGGATTGTACACCCGAGAGTTTAGTCTTTAATCTTGAATAAACTCTGTATAATAAAATATTCCCATAATGAATATCCGTAAGTTTTAAGGCGTTTTAAGTTCCGTCTTTGATTATTGTATAGAAAAAACGATATTTGTAGAAAATCAACAGGTTTATTAGAAATACGTACACGAACCAATAACCAGTTTTCCACACGGATATAATTTATGTGATATTCTCGTAAACAGAACGTATACAAACATTAAAAATAAATTATATGTATATATATATATAAAAAAAAAAAAACACCAATATTTTTTTACACAATTTCATACTATTCAGTTAATGTATTTTTCAGTCGATCGTAATGACGTACGTCAATTAGATATTTTACATTTCCATACCGCCGAACCTTGTAAAACTGTAATTATTAATAATAATAATATTATTGTACCAACCTAAGGTGTTTTACTGTTATCTGCTGTAACCGTTAGAGTAATATTATTTATATATTGTATCCGTATTAAACAGTGTTCGAATTCGATAAACACGAGCATATGAGAGTGACTATGAGACTTAAAAAATAGAAGAAAAAAAAAGGGTGCGATTGGCGTACTTGTGTACGCCACTCAGTACACAATCAGTGGCGGTAAAATGGGTAGGTAGGTCGATATTTAATCATTTATCAAGCCAAAGTGTATATTTATTAAAAAGTTTTTACCATTAGTATGCGTAACCAAAAATATATGTTTACGTTTCGGTTAAACTACCGAATCGAAACCAGCAGTCGTTTAGCCGGGGGGCTATTTCTTAATGGACAAAAAAAAAAAAAAAAATAAATATATTTACGATATATTATATGTGTTTTTTTTTTTTTTTTTTTTTTCCTTTCTGGAAATACCATTTGTATTAAGAGGACGCGCGTTCCCCCACCCGCCCTCCCCTATCCGTCTCGATAGAAAAAACAATAAGTAAAGGAGACGGGTAAAGAAAAAAAAAAATTTATAAAAAAAAAAAAAAAAAACCGGAAGTGGAACTCCGTTCCCCTGCGTTCCACCTCCCCCCCCCGATCCGTATACCGGTTAACAGACCGATTCGCGTTAAAAATATCGGAAAGAAAGAAACGGTTTTACTACGGGCGTCCTTCTGTTTCACGCGGTCGTCATGGCGTGTGCACCGTAACCAGATTAGTCGTCGTCGTACACAGTGTTTTATACCAGTTGTTCGTATTAGTTATCAACATTATCTGATCGCACGTCGTCCGTTTGCTCGGCGGTATGCGCGTAATTTTTTTTTTGATAATTTTTTTTTCTTCTCGTTGAAATTTTTTTTTTTTTCCGCCAATATTGTGTTGCCGACCATTGTTCAATGTTCGCTCGGTCCGTACGTATATTCCGCGCGATTATAATAATTCGTTCATCGTAGACGGGGCAGACGGCGATGGCCTTGAACGCGACGGCGTGCTGCTATTATTGGTTAACGTGTTTGTGCGTGATTTTCGGTAAGTGCGTATACGGTGTGATAGTGCGACGGCAATCAAATAATATTAATCAAATAATATTCAATAAATTGCCAGGCTCTTATCACTCGTTGTTCTGCGATTATTGCGGCCGCGTCCGCCGTCCCGACTCGCATTAGTCGTCCGGCGTGCGCCGTCAACGGACGTCGGACGCCCGGCGTGCGCGTTGCCGCCGGCGAGAATATTTTAAGAGGGAATTGTCGATTTTTCGGATATAAAAACGCCGCCTCTGTTTGTACGATTTTGTAGTCGACGACGTTTCGAACACGGCGTTATATTACGATTCTCTAAATGTAGTCTGAATATTATTTTGGACACTGCAGTCCTAATGTGCCGGGGTCCACACGAGAGTTTTCGAGAAGAAAAAACAAAAACGAATACATCGGCCCTACCGCCGAGTTGACTAAAAATTCAACAAAACTCGAACATTTTGTCGGCGGTTTTTTTTTTCTCCATTTGTTTCGTCTTGTCCATACCACCAAATAAACAAGTTTGTTTTGAAATTGTATAACTCGTTTTGGCCGATTCATCGGGTTACCGAAATCCGAGCAGTTCGGACGTTCAGCAATCGATATTTCGGTTGTTGAAATTTATTTAATAGTAGATGAACACAAACTGAAACGTGGAAAATTAGAAGAACAGCTATTGAAGACTACGACGATGCTCATTTACTGCACGGTGTTGGATATGTTTATTTATAACAACAAAAATGTTTAGCTTCCCATCAATTTCGTTGTATTCAATGTGATAGCGATTTCCTTAAATGCATCTGATTTTTTTTTTTTTTTTTTTAAATATGTACCTTATAGTTTAGGTCACTTGCGTCCCAAAATATGGGCGACACCCGGTACACCATTACGAGCTTGCGTGTATCCGGTGTGGTCCATATTTATTTTTTGTTTTTTTAATTCATTTTTGCATTAATGTAAAATATTTATTGTATTTATGCGATCACACTGAACAACACAGACATTTGAAACTATACAGTTATAATAGATGGTTATTCAGCATGATTCATCCGATTTAAAACAACAATACAACGGTTAATTATACGTTTTATCTTATCAAATTATATACCGATTATTAGAGGGTATTCCCAAGTTTTAGAATGTCATTAGTTCATGGTTTTAAAATTATCGCTAACGACGATAAGTAAGTTTCCCATAAATATGTCGATCGGACAGCACAAAATCGTTTCGCGTGATGCGATTTTCGAACTGCGAATCGGGTAATAACTGTGCAACGCGTCGTCGTGACAGGATCAGAGCCATAGGTCGATGGTAAAAAGTTTTGAAGAATTGGCGGGGTGTTTATGCAAAGAAAAAAAAGCACAGGCCGACCTCGTGAAACCGATGATAATGCGGAAAGAATTAGAGAGAGTTTTCAGCGCTGTCCGCGGAAGTCAACCAATCGCGCAAGTCGATAACTGGAAATCCCATGAAAAAACTGGCGTGTTTCGAGACTGCGTTTTACTTTGAAACCGTATAGGTTAGGTTAGGTTTAGGCAAGCTATAAAGTCTACTGATAAATCGAATCGACTTTCATTGAGCATTTTTTATGCAGGATGTAAATTTTGCTGCTCGTTTAGTTTGCAGTAATGAAACAATCTTCCACTCAAGTGGTAAGGCGAACCATCATAAAATTCGTGTATAAGATACGAACAATCCTCATGCCATAATCGAACATGAACGTGTCTCACCTAAAGTTAATGTGTTCTGTGCCATATTAAAGACACAGGTTAATGACACGCCCTTTTTTTTTATTGAAAACATAGTAAATGGTCTTAGATAAAGATAATGGTCTTAGTAAATAGATCTTAATTAGAAATGCTTCAAACCTGACTACTTCTACGATTAAAAACAATGATTCTGAACTACGATTGATTAAACTTAATATATTTTCCTTTTATTTAATGTATATGTATATTGTTCTAAACCTAAAATATAAAAATATGTAAGCGTTTTAAATCTGATGAATCATTTTCAATTACCCTGTATTCACGACAAAATTAGAGAAATTATTAAGTTAATAATAAAAATTAGTTAATCAGCTTATCGTTATCGCACTACTCACGAAATCCCGAAGCATGTCGGTTATTTTTTTTAATACACTGTCTACACGTGTTCGACAATGTCCGCCCAAAGAAAACCATTTCGATGTTCACGGACGCCGCTCGGGACACGATTTGGTTTTTAAAAACAAGAACAATTTCATTGGAAATAAAACATTATTGTTTTAAATTTAATTACTCTAACAGAATTTAAAAAATCATACACAATGCCTTCCACGTATGAAAACGTGCTCAATAATATACTGCATCCAAACAGTGAACGCATTTACACTGATGCCTATATAACAAATAACGGATTCGGACTCGCAATTATAATAAATCATCAAACGATAGCACACAAACTCCTTGCATAAGCCTCAATATCCACAGCTGAAGCGATGGAAATACACAAAACCGTTAAATATGTTCACACAGATTACGCAAACTCCAAAACTAAATATATATAATACTCGGTGACTCACTCAGCGACTCAATCGCCATCACAAATACGCGAAATCCAATAGATATCGCAAAGCTTTATTCGAGAAGAAACTTTCTTAGCTGAAAAAAAATTTGTTTCCCATTCAATTCGTAATTGTTTTAAAATTTTTTTTCGATTTTGTCGAAAAACACATCGAGTATCTGTTTTGTTTTCGTGTTGTCGTCGCTGTGTACAAGTAAATTAATCTTTTACGTTTACGTTTTTCTAGCAACCGCGTAACAACTGATATAATATTCATCGTCGTCTTCGAAATTTCGTCGCCGTTTACACGTTTTATAGTATGTTTAGAAAGACGATAGTGACGTGACGGGCACTTGCGTTGTGTAATTTCATTTTCGAATATTTACGTTTAATAATTGAATAAATATAAATAGATTCTGTATTTCGTAGATGTCCGTATTTATAATTTAAAAAAAAAAAAATTTTAAATGTACAAACGTATTAAACAAATAGTTTTTTCCCATTTATTAAGAAAACTACAAACGAAAATCCAAAAAAAAAATTTATCTCTCTAATGTACCAACTAGATCCGAAATGCTTTCAGAAATTTGAGCAGGTTGTTTGGTAGAAAAGTTGCTAATGGACAGAAAAAAATAAAACCAATACATTTTTTGTTTCGCCCAAAATCTAAAATATTATTCTGTATAGGCAGTGCTTAGTTTTGTAATATAATGCGGTATGCTGACACAGTTTAATTCTAATAAAAAAAAAAAATAAAAAAAATATTTACTTAATTATCACACAAGGCAAAAGTGCAATAATTTATGACTGATATATATTGAATTCTGAATACAATATTAATGAGTTGATAATACCTATCGACATGTTTTTGGAAATATCATAATTTTCATTAATACAAGTATCTGTTATTCCCACTTCCCAATGGAAAAAAATTAGTAAGAGGACGCTAAAAGAATAAAGAAGAAAACTAACAAGAGACCCCCCATGCTCCCTAATACGAGCACTTATCTATTATTTTTAATAACATTACTATAGATAAATAAAACGTTTTAAATCATCTCTTTTTACGATTTCTTATTCTATTTTAAACGACTTACTCTCTATGTAAAAAAAATGGTAACATTTTAACGGTATTATTACATTTTTTCTACATATTCCTCACTTTGTTTTTATATTCAGTAAGGTTTTATTTTTTCGCTATTATTGCACTATGTATTTATTACTTGGTCGTGATTTTTAAAATAAAAAACCAGTCGTACATATTAAATACACACAATAAGACACTATCAATTATTAACGCTCCGGGCTAATTTTTTCCTTTGTATTTTTTTTAGTGTTATATTTTTGAGTATTAACTGTTTAAACGATTTTCGTTTTTTTCTTTTCTTATTTATGTTAAATAAATTTGTATATATTATGTAAGATACGAGGTCTGTTCAAAAAGTACCAGGACAAATGTCATTACAGCTAATTTACACATGAGAACGTTTTAAATTATTTGTATATATAGACTTATTTCGAACGTATTAGTGAATATTTTAAACAAAACCCGAAGTCGCTATCTTATCTCAATTTAATATTACACGTGGTTAAATTCAGTCAGTTTGTTCCGTGCGCCGTTTTTTATATGTCCGAAATTAACGAACAACGCGTGTGCATCAAGTTTTGCTTGACACTTGGCAAAAATGCAACGGAGACGTACGCAATGATTAAAACGGCTTTTGGGGATAATTCCTTAAGTCGGTCCGTAACTTTCGAGTGGTCCAAACGTTTCAAGAATGGTCGGCAGTCAACTGAAGATAATCCACGTTCTGGAAGACTAACGATGATGCCGTGGAAAAAATTAGCGAAAAAGTGCGAAATGACCGCAGATTAACCGTTGGTGAATTAGCAAATGAAGCAAAAATCTCGATTGGATTTTGTCATGAAATTTTAACTGAACATTTACAGATGATAAGGGTAGGTGCAGAATTTGTTCCGCGATTGTTAACTTTGGAGCAAAAGGAAAATCGTTTAACGATTTGTTAAGACTTAAAAAATCGTTCTGCTGATGTTAATTTCATAAAAAAAAAAAAAAAAAACATTATCACAGGTGACGAGACGTGGGTTTATGGATACGAGACTAAAATCTGCGCTCAAAGATTTCAAGATGTAGAGGAAATTAAAGCGAATATGGCAGCAGAACTTAAAGCTATAACTTTGGAACAGTTCCAACGGACTTTCAACAAATGGCAAGATCGCTGGGACTATTGCATATCGTCCGGAGGAGAGTATTTCGAAGGAGATATCTTTAAATAATAATAAATTTCATTTTTTTTGTAATTTTTAAAAATAAAATCCTGGGTACTTTTTGAACAGACCTCGTACAATCAGTCCAGGGAATCATGGGAACTAATAGAGATGCTCAACAGTATGGACAGAGCCACAAACTTATAATCGAAAAGTAATTTTAGACTTGTAGTCTGAAGTTATAAAAATATATTACGTGCTAACTATAAAAAAAATTATGCATACAAAATAGTCGCAGAATAACGTTTCATTAAATTAAAAAAAAAATAAAATAAAATAAATTGTTTTTTAGGTACCGGTATTTTGGGCGATAGAAAATTGGAAAAACGACAAGCTAGATCATCCTGTCCAGTGTTGGTAACTCTATATAGTGTATATTGTTTTTGTAATAATAAAATATTGATAAGTGCTAAGCTATTTATTTGGATAAAATAATAATATCATCACCATTTACCCGCATTTTACTCTCTCAGTCTAACTAACAAGCGACATAGTGACAACAATGTTACTTGGAACTTTTTTTTCTCTCGGTTTTATCCAATAGCAGTTACCTAGAACAAGGACTGGAACCAGAATCGGAACCCTTTTTTGGAACCTAAATTTTTATCTTATATTATTTGATATCGTCACCCGGGACCGTAAATATTTGTGTAAATATCATATTTTTCAACGGACTAAACATATTATTATAACGAACCAATTAATTAATTTAAGGCACCTCCATTGTATTGGAAGGCGAATACATTTTATGTCTTTTGCGTTTCTATATGTATTTCTTACAAACCACACTACACTACTGATAACTCGTTTCGGTATTGGTATTATATATTTATTATTCAACAGGTAATTTTCTATTAGGTATGGGTAAACTAAAATATAATATGAAAAATGATTATAATGTCCAACAGCACTATCGACTTTAATGACATGGCCGAAGCCGAGAAGAACCTAGAACCGACAGTCCAAGACCTGCAACCGGTACCGAAATTAAAAATTTCACATCTGCCGGAATAGAAATTTTTATTTTTTTTTTTAACAACTGAAACCGGGACTTATAAAATCATTAGGGTTCCAGTCCCTGACTTTTAACTTAAATTATGGCGTTTCGGTGGTTGAAATTTGAGATTACCTTAAACACGGATAGCAAAATTTTATTGGGAAATCCGTTTCTAAAATATTGTTAAACAAAATAAGTTAATGGGGTGGTGGTTGGGCACATGGGCACATGGCCACGTGCAAGTTTTTTAAATTTTTTTTTTTTTTCAAATACCAGTAACTTCTACGTTGGACAATATTTTAGACAATGCTTGTAGTTATAGTCTTGGAACCGTGTATTAAGTAGATGACATATTTAATACGATCGTTTTATTACAGTGACACGTTTAACTGTTCGAATGGACAGTGTATAGATTCGTTATTGGTTTGCGACGGACAGGCAGACTGCTCAGATAGTTCGGACGAGACTCGAAATTTGTGTTCTACACTATTTAAAACGTGACTATACTCACTTTATTACTTACTCATAAGACATAAGATTTATTTATGTTTCACAGTTGCTCGAGTTATTCATTTCGCTGTAACTATGGTGCGTGTGTGGACAAGTTTGCAAAATGTAATGGTAAAAAAGACTGTGTCGACGGATCTGATGAAAACATACCCGAATGCAAACCAAACATCAAAATACCATTGAAATGCACGTAAGTGATTTCTATCTTGGGTCTAATTTTGATTTCTGTTCTGTTAACAATAGTTCTGAAATATAATTTAACTGTAGGTCTTTGGATAATAATATAAATAATAATAATAAAAAAAAAAAAACACAAATTCAATTTTAATTATAATGTTTTTACCTTATTTATTTAATATAGCGATGATGAATACACGTGCAAATCTGGCCAATGTATCGATAGCACATCTATTTGTGACGGTGTTCGAGATTGTCGCGACGGAACCGACGAAACATTGGCTTTATGTAAAACGGCTCAGTAAGCCAAACAAGATTGAAATTAAAATAAAAAAAAAAAAACATTTACCTGCCTACCTAAAGATTACCTTTTTTTTTTTTTTTTTATTGTATGTTTTAGATGTTCGAAATATTCGTTTAGGTGTAAATACGGTGCTTGTGTAAATAAAAATGGTAGATGCGATGGTGTGGAACAGTGCGCTGATGGTTCAGACGAAGAACGTTGTTACACTACGGTTGCAACACAAATTGTAACGCCAATTGTAACTGCGAAACCAATAAGTGTTAGGCCATCTACGATCAAGACTACAACGCAACGTAATGAAATGTAAGTATTATGATTTCCGTTAGTTTTCATAAATAATATATCTAAAATGATAGAAATTAAATATAAAAAAACAAAAAAAAAATAGAACGCTACGTTATAAAATCGATTATATTTTTATGTTCATTAAAAGGAAATACTGCGTGATACCGACCGCCGAGGGCACATTGTATTACCGTAATAATGGCAATAAAAAAACATTTTTACCGCCGGGCACTTCAATTGATCAGAACAAAATAGTTTACGAGGACTGCGAACAAGAATATTATAAAATCGTTCCTAATAGATTTATGATATGTTCGGAATCCGGACAATGGGAACCGTTGGACCGTGATCAATTGTGCTTAAGTAAGAAAAAAAAAAATGCACATTGATTAATTTTTTTTTTAACGTTCGATTTTTATCGATTTCATTATGGATTATTTGATAATTCGACCGGATTTCTAGAAAAATGTCCACCCATGATATCAGATAGTGTAGATATCCATTGTTCTTATAACGGAGAACCAGTTGATTGTTCAAAGCATTCAATTAACGGCACTAAACTAAGTCAGTTATGTAAATCTACACATGGATTACCAAATGGACAAGTGGAGACACCGGTGTATTTAAATTGTCGACCAAACGGAAAATGGAGCGGTGAATTATATAAATGCGTCCCAAGTAATATTTTATTAGTGTAAATCAATAGCGGACAAATTTTGGTTTGTAGCCACATTTGTAATACATGCTTCTTTATCCGATTAGATTGCGGCCGGACAATTGTTACGACCAGACCGTTGATTGCAAATGGCGTGGTAGCCAAATACGGAACCGCTCCTTGGAATGTGGGTTTATATAAGTTAAAGGACGGTAATTATGACATGATATGCGGCGGTTCCTTGATTTCGGCAAACTTAATTGTCACTGGTAAAAAAACTGCGCATTTGTTTAAAACTTGTACACGGTTAATTGGTTAAGCGACAATATGAAATAGGCGTTAAATTAAAATTCACATTTCGTCCGTCTGTTTGTAATTTATAATATATTAAATCGACATCTGGAGATGGAAAAAACATTACCATTAAAAAAAAAAAATAAAGTCGACTATTGAATGTTAATACAAAGCAATTTGTATTTTTAAGAATTCATAATTTTTCTCAACGACCAAATTAACGAAGAATTACAAACTTATTTTTTAGCCGCCCATTGTTTTTGGTCAGAAGGGTTAATCGACAGAGTATTAACCTATACAGATATGTATAAAATTGGTGTTGGGAAATATGAAAGAAATATCTCAGTAAAGGATAATGATTTTACTCAAATTCTTAATGCAAGTAGATTAATTAGCGTACAATTGAAATATTACATTATTTGTTAAATATCTAATACGTATTATAGGTGCAAACAATTTTCTTGAAAAATGAATTTTACGGACAGTCCGGATTTTATGCTCACGATATAGCAATTATTGTATTGCCAACTAAAGTGAAGATCAGTAATGTCGTTTTGCCTGTCTGTTTAGATTGGAGTAGCAAAATTGTTATTCCTAACGGGTCATTGGGAAAAGTATTTTATTTGTATTTATATTATATATCTCTTATCGCATGAAAACAACGATATTATTTTATTAATTCATTTTTTTTTTCGTAACTGTTTTTATAGGTTGTCGGATGGGGAAACACAGAACACATGGAACTAAGTCCGATTTTATTAGAAGTATCCATACCGTTTATCAACCAGATCGCCTGTCGAAATATGTACAGGAATGGATTCGAAATATTCGTGACTAGCGATAAATTTTGCGCGGGTTCTAAGTTGGGTAATATAAGTTCATAACAAATCAATTCTTAGGACCTATTCATTTTTTTTCTTTTACATTGCGGTCATAGTTTTATGGTATAGCAGTGTTAACACTTTTATTTAGTATTTTACGTTTTGTTGTGTGGTGAGTTTTAAATATTAACATACGGCAGTTTATTTGCATTATATTACTTTGGAGAGAACATTTTAAAATTAATTCAGCCTGTAATATATAATGGGTACACTGTAAATACTGTACTTTTAAGTGTACAGTACAGGGTGCGTCAGAAATAACTCCCTAGTTTGATAAGATTGTAATCTGGGTTCGGATTGAGATAAACCAATGGAATTTACTTCGATAGAAAGCTTTATTTGCGCCATTATCGGCACTTGTCATGGCTTGGTCGGGATAATATCGTGCGTTTGTTGTCGAGGAATTGGCTAAAAACGACGGTTCACCTGATATGGACCCAGCGTGCGTTTCGTGTTCGGTTCGCGCTTGGTCGACATGATCCCGTCCCCGACCGCAAAACTATTCAAAATTGGATTTCAAATTTTAGACAAACAGGTTCAGCACTAAACACAAAGCCCACCGGTCGACCTAAGACCGTAACAGGACTGGAAAATGTGTACTTCTTTGAAGAAGACGGCGTTACGGCAACCGGTGACCTCTAATCGTTGTTTGTGTGATGCTTGAAAACTTTCTTCGACCGAAATTAAACGTTTTTTTTTTTAATGAGTATGGATCACTCAGAATTTTGTGAGAAATGTTTCCCGGGCATATTGTCTCTTTACGTGGTGACATTGGGTGGCCATCGCTTTCACCAGATTTGAGCCCATGCGATTTTTTTCTTTTGGGGCTATTTCAAAAGCCAAGTGTACCAACATCATCTCCAAACTGTGGAGGAGGCCTGAAGAAAGTAATAACTGAGGAAGTCGCTGTCATCCCGCCCGAAATGACCCGTAGAGTCGTAGATAACTACCGAAAAAAAGCTCAATCAGTGTATTAAAAACGATGGCTGCCACTTATGTGATATAATTTTTAAAAATGTACAATTTATAAATAAAACACACTTTTTGATATTTGACTAGGTTTGGTATTTATAAGCTTCACAAATCAGGGGGGTTTTTCTGACGCACCCTGTATATTTTGTTCTGTTCAAATGTCTAATCATTATCTGAATTTTTAGTATATTTAGTAGAATTTATTAAACTTATATTAGTAATTATATTTACTGTTAGTACTAACCTAATGAATTAAAATTATCGTCACTTTTTTTTTGTTGTTAATCGATTATATAATTTTAATTTTAGGACAAGGAGTTTTAGAAGGAGACAGTGGTGCAGGTTATACACAGCCACACGGTCCATTGGGGCTACATTATTTAACAGGAGTAGTGAGTAATAAGAATCGAGACCAAAACGATTCAATCGCACTTTTTACAAATGTTAGTCATCACATTCAATGGATTCGGGAAATTTATGGCAATTTCAATGAAATTTGAAACAAAAAATAGGTCGACAAAAAAAAAAATATATATATATATTTTATATAGATATATTTTTTTTTATAACGGTTTTTTGGCAATATTTAAAGCAGAAAGTTTTCTAATGTTATATATTGCAATACGTGTACAGTTAACTAACTGAAAATAACAAATAACCTTCTAACTAATAATAATATGTAATAGTTATTTTCATATTTTATTGTAAATGTCATCGTCATACTATATTGTAATACACAACTAACTGAATCTTTCTACATTTTGTATATTATTGAAGTAGGTATTCAAATAATTTAGCTGTACCAATGATATATGAGACAATAACACTCGCAATAACGATTGGAAAATCATGGCTTCACAGTGTTGTACACTCACACCAGACTTTTCAATATATTTTTATTTGATATATTGTGTGTAATTTGAGATTTTTAAATACTGTGATATAATTTGTATTTCGGATAATATTAGTTAGATTAGTTTAGATGATTTTTTAACTAGTTAAAACAATAGAATAATGCAGTTAACTTATTTTGTTTTGATTATTGCTAAGGCTGTGCATTTAATAGGTTATTTTCATATGAAAGTGATTATGAAAATTGATCTATCTATTCAATAAGACGTATTGTTTAGTAAATATTCAAAATGTTGCATTTTAGTGCTTTCTTAAAATTTTTAATGCATTTTGGGATTTGAAATGCTTTTTTTTTTACGGATTTTAGTACATTAAATTTACATATATTTCATTAAACATTAAACTCTTCTAATATTTAAATATTTAAGTGTTTCGCATGCCTTCCTATCAAACCGATTTAATCTCATCCCTATATGTCTTTAATTAGTGTTTTTTTTTTTTTTTTTTTTTTAACGTTTTTGTCTTTAATGTTAAATTGAAAATAATTAATGGTTAAATTATTTTCCTGAAGTCTCGCAGTCTTTTGGTTTAGAAGTCTAGGGGTTCCCGATCCCCCCCTCCCGGTTATGATTCGGACATGTACGAATACCTGTATGAATTATATCATCGTCGTCCACCCCCCTCAAGATGAACACTCTGGATATTTATCGGCTCGTACATTCAAAAGTAAAGTTTACCAAAGTGGAGATTATTGTATTGTTATCACGAGAACAATTACCCGGCGCCGCAGTAGATGCTGCCAATATTTATCGTTAAATTTATAATACGTACGTACGATAATATACGTAGTTGGCGTAGATTGTCTCGTCGAAGCAATTTACGATTGTCTCGGATTGTAAAAAAAATAGTAATGCGTTCGCATTATTATAAAAGGCCCGCCGCAATATTCTCCACTTTATAGATTTAACCGCAATATTTACCCAAAACCCCTGCGATTGGCACACGATAGCTCTACAATATAAGTATGTTATCCATACCGTTCGGGTACGAAATATAATATATAATTTTGGCGTGCACACAGCTACCGTTATCGTAGTAATTATGCCCGCCAATTACAATCGATTGCGTTTTGTCGTTTGTAATCAATTGAAATAATGGACATTTCGGACCGTTCTACCGTCCGTCCGAAATTTATCGTTCGCGTTAAAATCGCCTATACGCGCTCCCTTTAAACCTCGTCGGGCTCTACGTTAAATCTCCTCTACGGCGTGCATATTTTTTTAGGACAAGGTGGGTTTTGCCCGTATAGAAATATGATTTTAATCGCATAATATTATTATTAAATAGTTTATTTCGCGCCCTCGTTCTAGTTGCCCGACGGAAAATCGAAATAGTTATCAAATTCTGAGCTCGGTTAAGAACAATGGCTTTACTATGATGTGTATTTTTTGAAATATATTTCTTTTTCGTTAACGACTTCTCTACCTGTTAAACACAGACAAGAAATTTTTTTTTTTTTTAGCGCTTTGCGTGTTATCCTTAGTTTATTCCGTTTAGCAGGTCATGTTTTGATTTTCCTGAATCAACAGGGGCTAACGATAATATATTGACGTTATTCAGTGAAAAATAATTGGCATAGACCTGGATATTTTAAGCCAATACAATATTTAATCTCATTCTAGACGTGGTAAAATGTACAAAACAATTTGGAAATTGTCGAGTTTTTTTTCTTTCTTAAGTTTTATTTGGTTTCACGTGGATTATATTTGTTTGGTTTTCTAAAAATGCTCGAACATTTGAGGTTCATCATAAATTGCTCCTTTGGCCGTATAAAAAATATCGAAAATCCGTACGCCAATTTTTTCCTCTATATGCGTTTGAAGTTTAGATTTTGACAGAAATCATAAAAAAAAAAAAATCAAGACGTCAAAATTTATGGTATGTTCAAATCATGGACATAACATAATTTTGCTCAGAATCATTTTTCGTCAGCAATGTTTTATCGTCGTGTACAAATTGATCATGTTTATACTGCCTTTGAGTATATTGTATCTACAGTTACGTTTAACGTGCATAGGAGTAATTTATTATAACACGTTAGAATAATTTTATAATAGCATCTTTTTTTAGCATTCCTGTACATAGTGCTCAGTGACGAACTATGTAGTGGCGAGGCGAACCGCTAGATTGCGTGCGCTTTCATTATCTGGTCACTATACTTATAATATACCAAATTCCTACCAATACCTACCAAATCCAGGCCGGGAGATTGAAGTTTATCCGGGCCGCCTTATTGTTTCCCTGTAAAAAAATGTACCCAAAATTGTTATTGTCTTGTTCGGGAAAGTCAATAAGACAGAATAATTTCCCTAAATAATACGAAATATGCGCTAATTACTCCAAAAAAATCTACAAAGAAAAAATATGTCAAAAGACTAAAAATAAGAAAAAAAAAAAAACAAATCATTCGACTTTGAATTTATATTACAATTGTTATAAAACGGATTTGTACCTCACTTGTTTTCCTGTGTGACAAAAAAAAAAAAAACCATGAACACATGAGCCCCGGTCTTTAATACTATACGAGGGTCAATCAAAAAGTAAGTTCCATTGGATTATAATTTTAAAAACAAATGTTTGTAAAATTTATTTATTAAAAAGTATTCGCCTTGTTCGAAAAACTCCCGTCTAATTTGTGTAAACCAGTCGCCCGTGGCATTTTTCACATCTTCATCTGAGTGGTATCGCTCTTTCGCTGGCTCATTTTTCATGGGGCCGAACACGTGAAAATCACCAGGCGACTGTAGGGAGGGTGTTTCCAAATTTCCTACTTGAAGTTCCTTTGTAACGTACGCCGAGTGTGGAGTTATTGTGTTCATCTGTCAGTAATCGTGGCAACCACCTGACAGAAATTCTCCGATACTCGAGGTGTCTGTGATGGTTTGTTGAGCACCGCCAAAATAAATGGACAGTGTCTTGGCAATTTCTTCAACTGTTATTCGCCGGTTAGTTCGAATAATTTCGTTCGCGCGCTCAATGTTGTCGGTTGTTGTTGACGGAGAACCTCGCGGTACTCATTGGTGACATCGGTATGACTGTTCTTAAACATATCGTATCACTTCTCGACTTATCCTGTACCTACTCTACACAGCTGATATACCAAATGATAGCTACGTTTGCCGACGATACGATTTGAAAGAAATGACGCAATTCATCGCGATATGATGTTGCCTACAGTAGCAGACGATATCCAAAAGTTTGCCCGGCAAACATGAGATGAGGCTAGATCACCATGTCAATCCAATGGCCATCCAATTACGAGACAACTCCAAGGATATTAGACGTCTTAAGAGTCGGAAATCGTACGGCTTAGTTTAAGAACTTAAATTAATGGCAGGAGTCATTTCATTAGAAGTGCGACTTCATCAACATGTAATATATATATTAACATATAGTATGTAAGATATATACAGTGGATATTGTGGGCACCGGTTAATAAGGGCATCCGCGTATTATGGGCAAAATGGTCTGATCCCAATTTTAATGTATACTAATAAGGTTAAAAATAACCGCATAATATGGGCAGTCGGTTCGGTTTATGTGGGTAATATTTATTTTGTCATAGCGTTAAAATATGACTAATATGTATAATGTACATTATACATACAACACGACTAATACAATTGGGTTTCGTCGTATTTTTGTGATTGTGTTTATCAAAAGGAATACAAATCATTTCCTTTTAAACCTTAATGGGATTTTGTTGTGAATTTAGTCAATGTGTAGGAGTGTTATGAAATTAGCTCCACAACTGGATTTTCTAATCCATAGCCCGAGTTGACTTCAGAATTGAATAAACAATTTTTACCTGTTCAAAATCATAACGAGTTCGAAAATATTGATGAAAATGCTCCTTGCTTTGATGATAATGAAGACGTTTGTGAACTCGTAGTACAAAATGTTCTTAAAAAAAGGAAGCTGGATTCCGATGAAGAAGAAGAAGAAGACAATGACCTGGATGCTATCCACTAGTTACAGCTAGAGAGGCTAAATATGCATAGATTTGTTGCAGAAGTTCTTCATGCAAGAGGGTAATGAAAATAGTCCGTCTGATAAGCTTGAAGCGTGTGTCAACCAGATTTCGGTTTATATGGTCAACCGTTTAATGTGGGCAAATGGATTGAGTCCCAATGTGTCCACATTAAGAAGAATCCACTGTATTGTCAAATATATTTATAAAGACCTTCGGGTTGTTCAAATAATAAAGCCCCAGGGCATTTGAAAAACAAATTTCTCGATTGCATGTCTGGAAATTACTTTTTAGCCATACACTTTACACACCTCCCTGTGAATTTGTACGGGTTTACAATGTTTTAACTATACAAATCTGGTCACTGCGCGAATTTTAATTTTGGACGACGTAACTACAGCGGTAGCCATGGTTAACTAATAATTGATAAGATTTTCAACTGTTTCAACAATTTCACTATCAATACTTTGGGTGAACTGCTCAAACAGTGTTGCCACATAATTGCATAGGGAAATATTCACTTGGGGAAAATATATGGCCCAATGCAATTTACTTTTTGATTGACCCTCGTAATAATTGTATTATATTAATTGAAAATATAGCGTTGTATTTGTTTGGTGAATTCGTGTTCGGGAATAATTTAATTATTACTTCGATTATTACCAATGACGACTGGCATAGTGTGTACAATGAAAACCCAAATAGCTATAATATAGTTTTAACTTTTTAAGTATATATTGTACCCAATGGGTGGCGATATTCGGACCCCACCCGGTGGAACACCGTGTTAGTTTTCCTATCGCAGTTTTCCAAGCACTCCAGGGGTTAGCGAATGTTCGTTTCTGCCATGATTTAAAACGGTTCGATTTTAATTTCCGCCAATATCCACCCAATAATATTTCCCCTAAATTGCATTAAAAATTATTGTTGTCTGACGGACAATATGGCAAAAATGTGTTATTGTACTTCCACATAGCACATGGGCTATAATAGACTTAAAAACAAAAATGTATTAATAATAATTTTTGTTTTAGAAAGTTGAAAGTCTGAAAACACTGTCCGGGAAATAGATATCACGAAATCCCTCTGTGGAAACATAGTAAATGTTGTTAATTTGGCGAAACGGTTTTTGTTTCAAGTACTATTGGGGAAGTATACGAAAATACATTTTTGCTAAATTGTCCGTTAGGATAGACAGACAGCAAATGTTACTGTGACGCCCTCTCGACAATAATTTAAAATTTATGTTTATTTTTATTTTTTTAAATATAAAGAGATTTTTTTTATTTCTCGTACCATTTTACATATTATTTTTTCGGTTTATACTGAACAGTTTGATATTATAGTATAAGCATAAACAAATGTATAACATCATTTGTTTAGATTGAAAAAAAAAACGAACGTTAAAATAATGATATATTCTTTCGTTTATTTTTGAAGTTTTGTTTAATTAAGTTATTAAGCCATTAAATTAGTCTTTGTGTTGTATGATTTGAAATTAAGCAAATCGTTGAATCGTTTCGTAACAAAAAAAAAAAAAAAAAACAAAAAACCATCGTCAGAAATTTATTATAAACGATTGGAAAACAGAAAATGACTTGTTCAATTTTAGAGTACACGTTTTATTTTGTATTCCTTTGGTTTCTGATATTTTTTTTTTGTTTCTCTCACTCCTTTAGTTATTATGTAATTTTCCGATGATGGATTCTGGCCGAGACCCGCAGACGAAACGCATTTATATTCTACGGTATCTAATAAATACCCGAGGCTTTGTTTTATTCGAAATCGTATATATATATATATATATTTTTTTTTATAACGAGTTTTTAGTTTTATTTTTTCTTCGGATGAAGGAATAAATGTAACGTCATAACCTCTCTTATACACTACACTCTGCAATGGAATCATAAATATAATAACGGACGTTTAATTCAATACTATCTCGACGTATACCATTATTGATTTATAACCGTTTAAAAATGTAAAAATTGTCAATAGAATGTGAAAAACGATATTATTATTTATTTAAGTATTTTCGGAAACGTTGCGATATTTCACGAAGTGGACATCCAGTTACACTTAGTGAAAAAAAAAATAAAAAAAATTACATTTTATTGTAAAATGATAAATTATATGATAATTTGATTTTTTTATGTTCTTAAATAATCGAGTTTATCTTGTATTTTATTGAATTGTAAAATATTTCTACGTATTTTAATTGACTAAAAAGTGTAACGATAAATTAATGAATTATCGGAAAAAACTATCGTACGTACTGTATACGTATTGTTACATATTACACCGTAATTCGCATAGGAACAAAATATTACACGACTTTGCGAAAAGTACAAACAATTTCCCGTGTAAGAGTGTAGAAAAACGTAATTTTCACCGAACGGATACATTTCACGAAGCGGACGAACGGTTTTTCTTTTCTAATATAGGAACGGGAAAGAGTTCCCATTTATGAGGAACGCGAACACCGTTACTACTATTTTTCGAAAAAGAAAAACGAAACGCACACGTTATTTTAATGATAATATTGTCTAGAAATTACATATCACTTTGTCAATTACTAATAAATGACCACGATATATTATTGCAATAATCCAATCCCGACTTTTCCATAATTTTTATTAACATGCAAGGTATGCAATAATATTTAAATAAACTACGGTTGTATACTCGTATAACCGTGTTATAAACGGTGTCTCGATTTGTTTAATGAGTATGGATTTCAACAAGCTTGAACAAGATGATGCCACCGCACACACGTATCATAGGTCACTCAGCATTTTGCGAGAAATGTTTCCCGGGCATATTGTCACTTTACGTGGTGACATTGGGGGTTGGCCACCGCGTTCACTAGATTTGAGCCCACGCGATTTTTTCTTTTGAGGTTATCTCAAACGATAATATTGTCTAGAAATTACATACCACTTTGTCACTTGGAACGCGTTCCTTTTTTAATATTTCTAATATTTATAATAAACAGGAACGGGAAAGAGTTCCCATTTATGAGGAACATGAACACAAATGTCCGTTACTACTATTTTTCGAAAATGAAAAATGAAACGCACACGTTATTTTAATGATAATATTGTCTAGAAATTGCATATCACTTTGTATATAAACGGTGTCTCGGTAGTAATGGTTTAAAATGTTAACAAACAATATTACAACCAAGAATAACTACACTTTTAGCGGGCTCGATAAATTAAAATGAATTTAATTCTACAATACATTTCACGAAGCGGACGAACGGTTTCCTTTTCTAATATAGGAACGGGAAAGAGTTCCCATTTATGAGGAACATGAACACAAATTTCCGTTACTACTATTTTTCGAAAATGAAAAATGAAACGCACACGTTATTTTAATGATAATATTGTCTAGAAATTACATATCACTTTGTCACTTGGAACGCGTTCCTTTTTTAATATTTCTAATATTTATAATAAACAGGAACGGGAAAGAGTTCCCATTTATGAGGAACATGAACACAAATGTCCGTTACTACTATTTTTCGAAAATGAAAAATGAAACGCACACGTTATTTTAATGATAATATTGTTTAGAAATTGCATATCACTTTGTATATAAACGGTGTCTCGGTAGTAATGGTTTAAAATGTTAACAAACAATATTACAACCAAGAATAACTACACTTTTAGCGGGCTCGATAAATTAAAATGAATTTAATTCCACAATACATTTCGCGAAGCGGACGAACGGTTTCACCGTGTGGACTTTTCGGTAATTATTGTGTGGCGGCGGCGGCGGCGGCGGCACAGTTAACCGTACAGTTAGTCATTCGGCGGCACTGGATATTATTTATTTTATTACATTTTGGAATTGTGAAAACTCGTTCTCGAAATATAACGGATTCCAATGACGGGTGTTGTTCGCCGCGGTGTTATTTGCCGTTCAATATAATAGCGCCGAGAACCCCGCGGAGAAAGTGCGAATAATGTTTACGGCGAGTTTAAACAAAAGCGTACGTGTTATATTTCGCTTTCGTGCGGTCTCCACCTTGGACATATTATTATAATATCGTTATTATCATTTATATTACTACTGATAATATCACTATTATTGCGTTTAATACGATAAGACGTTCGCGGATAATCCGTTTGAAAATCCTATATATATATATATATATATATAGATAAGACAGACGGATAACGGTGACAATTATTTATCGAGATTTACAAATTAATTTTTTTTTTTTTTTAGTTTTTATAACGACTGCGTTTAATACGAGACGCTCGCAGTTCCCGTTGTTGTACACGGCCGGATAAACAGACGATTGTCCGCGGATAATCCATTTGAAAATCCTATATATATATAGATAAGACAGACGGATAACGCTGACAATTATTTATCGAGATTTACAAAAAAGAGAAAAAAAAAACAGATAGTTTTTTTGGTTTTTCTAATGACTTTCACAAAACGTAAAACCTGAGCAATACTAATACGGTAACATATAATTTTTTTTCCCCCATATGTATTTTACCTATTTAATTATGAGTTATGTATACGATTTGTTGATTTACGGTCTCGCGGAGTCGTCATAATTTATTTATTTATTTATTTATTAATAACAAACATTACGCGTTACACCATAAATCATCGTAATTCATACACACGTTAATTATTATAGAATAGATTGTTTATTATACACTTGAATAAAAAAAAATATCAAATTTGAACGGTGTTCTAGAAAAACGAAAAAAAAAAAAAAAAATTAATTATATCTTTAGATAATCGGATATCTGTTGTTGTTTTTTTTTTTTGGAATCTAGATACGATTGAATTCACTAATATAATATTATATACCTATTAAATGCAATATTCCCTGTCGAAAACATCAGATAAAATCAGATAGATTTGTTCGACGTTTGAATTATGCCGATATTTATTTTCTATGTATACATTTCGTTTACATTACACATTTAAGACCAGAAGAATCAAGGGCATAATAATATTACGGTGAAATATTTTTGGCCTGTACGACGTACAGAACCGAAATAGATACGTTGAAATTCGAAACATTATTCGTATTTTTACGTGTATTACGTATATTGACCACTCGAGAAAGAAACCTTCGTCGTCTGATGAAAATGGACTGAACAAACAAACATCTTACAATTTTCCAAAATATAAAAGTAAATTGTTGTGGCACAGCGCGTAAAAGGAAACTCGGGTTTCACTGTATACGAAAAAAAAAAAACAATATTATTTTTCTAAAAAGTTTTGCGAATTCTACACTGACTCGGCCAAAAAAAAAAAAAAAAATAAAAACAAAATATAATATCTTAAATCTTCTCGACGAAACATTCTGCAGGATAGTAAGAATTAACCGGGCAACATTTATGTCAGGTGACAATAATTAAGTTCGATTTGAGAAAATATATTGACTCCGGGGGGGTATTAATAAATATTTTTAACGACAAAATATTAAAATACAATAATCTATACCTTAGTTTTTTTTAATGTATCCTTTTAGTGTTTTATTATAAACGAATTGTATTTATTCCTAACCTAACGCAATCTAAAAAAAAAAAAAAAAACGGTATTTTTACACATAAATGTATTAATCGATTTTATTTAAACTTTTGTACATTTACAGCCATAGTTGTGTTTTTAGCAGTCGGCTGCTTAAAAAAAAAAAAAAGGGAAATATTATTAAATACCGCTTTCGTCTTTATACCCCTAGTTATATATTGAAACTAAGTGAACACATTCAGCACAATCACGTACATCGGCTAATAAAATCACAGATTTTATGATAATTCATAATATATCGAGTATAGTGACAGTGACAGTAATTTATTATGCGAGACAATATTAGTCATTATTGTTTTCCGAAATGTTTTAATATACTCCAGTAATTGTTTATAGTAAAAATATAATATATGTCCTTGTTGTAAAAATAAAGTTAATTCGTGATAATTTTTTTTCTAACTTTTTAGTTAATTGATAATTACCACTACTTGTATCGTACGTGAAATCACCTACGTATGTCATTTTAATTTCAAGATTTAGAAAGACGGACAATAATTATTTTAGATTTGGATGTTTACCAACTGAACTGATTTAAGGAGATATATATATATATATATATATGTTACCTAATCTTGTTTTGCATAAATAATAATGTATGTATCTAGTATAATAATTTGCATATTACCTACGTCTTGATAAATTAAGCAACCCGCGGATTGCTACAGGTCAAAAAATAAACTTTTATTATTATTATTATTACTATTACTATTTTTTTTTTTTTTACACCGAATATACGACAAATTACTTGTATAATAATACTTACGACAAGTAACTAATGAAAACTTTAAAATTTTTGTAATTTTTTTTTTTTTTTTAGATCAAACCGTGTTATTCAAACATCTAATTAGCAATTTTTAATTCATTAAAAAAAAAAAAATAATAATAATAATAATAATAATTGCTCGTTAACATAGTATTTTATAAAAGTTTCATTCAAAGTGTAGAAATTCGTATTTTTTTTGTTGCTATTCATTAAATAAAGTACGAAATATATAACAAAGAAATTCTAGTTTAATAGCAAAGAGTTTGACTGCGCTCGAATTCAATTATGCACGGACATTTGCAGAAGATATTATATTATATTCGTATTTTTAATATTTAATGGTGTAAAATTATTGCATGAACGGTAAAATGTAAAACACGTTTCTTTAGCCCTTTTGTAACAATATACTATTTGTTGAGCAATGTTAATCCCCGATATAACGATATACATTTTAATAAGGGCGAGACATCTAAATTTAAAAAAAAAAGAAAAAAAAAAAACAAGCATCTTAGGTATACAAAATACATATTTTACAGTGTACAATTGACATTTTAACGGCTTAACGTCTCTAATACGTATAAGTAAAATAGAGTTTGTATTTCTCGTTCGTAAAATATATATATATATTTTTTTTTACGCCGGCCGCCGAGTTAAATTTTGAAAACATCACGTGAAATATGTCTCTAATAAACTATAGTTTTACGTTATAAATCACAGGTTAATATTATATATAAAATGTCACCTTATACATTCCGTGCTTCCTGTTCAAAAGTGAATACTGAAGTATATACATGAACACAAGTCGTTTAAGATAGATCGTAATAATGGTTTTTGTTTTTTTTTCCTGTATTAAATGAATTTATAATATAGAAACAACGCGATATTATTTTTGAAAAACTTCTATATTCTAGTGTTTTGTGCCTTTTATCGAGAAAAGTTTATATTTATTGGATAGAATTTGTTTAAACATTTTTATTAAAAGAAAAAAAAAAAAAAAAAAAAACGTAAAACGATGCTGAATAAAACGAAAATACCGACCCATTAATTTAATTCTGATGTTATTCAGATATAAACCATGGCAATGTAACAAGGGTTGTAAGTCATATAAATAATTTCCATTAAATCGTTTAAAAGTCCATATTTTTTTCACTCTTCATAATTTCGATATTGATTAATTTAGATGTTTGTAATTTATGCGGTTATATAACTGTATATTTTATATTTCGAAATATAATATACATACATTTTTTTTTATACAACCTATACTAAGAAAAAAAGTACAATAAGTATAATGTATGATTTTAAAAATTAAACGCAATGGCTTGGGTGTCTTGAGGGAAGAAACCATCCAGTGAGGGTACTTTTGCGTGAATTTACATTTACCTGGGCATTAAGTATTCATAGTGTGTTTACTTTATAAGGTCACGGGGCCATTGTCGGTTGAGTCTTCTGGGAGGATTTCCTGGGACGGAGGTAGATAGTAGCTTTTTGATATGGGGATTGGAACGTAAATTTTAAATAATACAGCTTGGCTGTATCAGTGACTTTAGAGATGCGAAAATCTGTATGAAAAGTGTGATTTGAAATATACGGAGGCGCATTGGTTATAAGTCGGAGGATTTTCGATTGAAACACTTGTATTTTTTGTGTGTTTGAAATTTTTGCTGACAGTTGAATTCCATAGGCTATTCCAGATAGGCTTAAGAAGAAGATTGTATAATTGAATTTTGGTTTTGAGGGATAGTTTTGAGTTTGGTTTGCCGAGAATAGGTCTGAGAGAGTAAAGTCGTTGATTTAATTTTAATTTTGTTGTGTGAATATGTTTAGCCCATGTTAGGCGTTTGTCGAAGGTTAGACCTAGATTTTTACCTGACGTTTTAAGTATTATGAAGGATAAAACAGTCGTGTTTTGTTATGAGTTTTGATTGAACGATTTTTATCTATCGTCGACGATCGCGTTTTCATATTTAATTATCTAATTAACTAACGAGAAAAAACCTCCGGACTAAAATTGTAGTTTCGTTAGATTTAAAATAATTTATGATGGGACGCGCCCGCGGTACAGATGATATATTTTTTTAATCTATATATATATATAATAGTGTATCAAGGGAAACGCAGAACGTTTTATGAAATATTGCGGGCAGATCATATATTGATAACATTAAGAAAAAAATTGGAAAGGAAATCTGATATTTTTTTTTGTTTTGCACTAGGAAATTATCTCATTCGGTTTGCTTTACGTAAAGTATACGGTTTCGGCGAGCGAGGAAAAAAACTAGCTGTGGATATTTATTATTATTATTATTATTATTCTTTCCGAAAAGAGTGGACGAAAAAAAGATAATGTAGAGTGGCAATTGGTGGCGTCGGGTCGAAAAATGATTCTCGAGTAGAGTACCGCTGGGAATATGTACTTAATACTTATACTATATATATATATATATATTGTCGGAATACAACATTTTTAAAACGTACGTACTTACTCTGTTTGCATTAAAAACTATATTCGTGATTTGTAAATTGTTAATAAAACAGTTGAACACATAAAACCACTTAACAAAAAGCAATACGTTTAAATGTATATTATACGCATAACGAACGCGGTAAAAACTTTTACAGTACACCTGGTATTATAAAGTATAGTTTTCAAAACGTCCGGACATATGTTTTTTTTTTTTTTTTTTTTTTTTTAATATACAACAAAATAACTATTATTATTGCAATTATTGCTATTATAGGTGCAGTGGAAAACCTCGCACCTTGGGAGAAATGCGAACAAATTCGAAGATCGAATAAGGTAGCTAACGTACGATATTACAATAATAATTACGTTTAACTCGTATGCATATAAAATAATATACAAGACGATATATATATAAAAAAATAAAAAAATAATTAAAATCAGCTTTAATTTATTAATAAACCGAGTAATAAGTTGCTGCGAATATTATACGAAAAGTCGAAAATTGTATAAAACAAAAATAATAGACTTTCTGAATCTAAGTAATGAATTACTCTAATACAATGCTGTCTACATTGTTCCAAAATTATATTACGTCTATACACTAAAAAAATGGTATTATATAAAAAAACAATACGTTTTAGATTACGAGCGTGGCGGTAATATTTATGCAAAAACGGATTCTATTATTTTTAGATTTAGTATTGTAGAGATCTGAACCTTTCGCCGAACACTTATATCATCATTTTCTAGACGTGATATAATTTAATAAAAAAAAAAAAAAAAACATTTTTTTAGTCAATAATAAATTAATAACTATTCAAAACGATCTAGTCGAATTGTAAATTATTTTTATCAGCGGTTCAAGTTCAAATTTATGTCTCAAATTCGTTAAAGCCACGAACAAAATCGATACATTTTTAATTAATATGTAACACATGTAAATCGAATCGTTTTTTATTGTTATTTTTTTTTTTTTTTTTTGTTCAGTATATATTTTTTTATTACAACAAAATAATCGAAATTAACCGAATGTGCTATAAATGCCGCAGTGTTATTTCAATAGGTATAGTTTTCTCGTTGTTCGCAAGGCCAATATAGAGAAAAGTTCGAACAATGCCATTTTTTTTACAGTACATATGTATATAGATAGTTTGTACAATACAAGGGCAATTTTATAACAAATTTATCTGTACTGCACCGAAAAAAAAAAAAAAAAAAAAACCCACATAATTTCCAAACCGCAATAATGGAACTACTATCACTACAGCTGGGGAATCTTTCGGAAACTAAAACCGTGAATAATGATTATAATAAAAAAAAAGAAAAGGAGAAAGAAAACAATTCGAGACCGTGGTCTTTTAGTAACGCGACCGATAGCCGTATATTATTTAATATACTCGAATCGCGATCGTTTCTGTTCTAAAATATTTCTCGCAGTACACACCGAATAGTGTGTACTATTGTAAAATTTATATTGTAAAAACTACAACGCGATCATATTGTTACGACGGCGACAAGACGCGCTGTAGTGCTATTGGAACTCGAGTTGCCGGATAAAAATAATTACACGCGGAAATCGTAACTTCCGAACGACAAATGGATAGCGGAGACCGTTCAAGAAATTCATGGAGTTCTAAAGTTCCGGCGTAATTATTTATCGTTTACGGTCATAGTGCAATAGCCTAACACCTCGCGTAAACGAATCGAATAAATAACATTCGGATTTATAGGTTTTGATAAAATAATTTTATGTAATAAGAACGGTTTTTTTTTTTTTTTTTTTTTGTGCCTTTTCGCCGGCCGCACACCTTCGACATCAGCCGTCAATTAATTATTGGATTATTGGACGACAAAATGGCAACGTTTTTAAACGATTTTTCCGCCCGAAGAATCGGGTATACGAGATTATTTATATCGTTTTTTTCAATATTATTTTGTTTTTTGTCCTCATATATCTATTTTTGAACTGTCTTTCTCCCCATCTCCCCCCCCCCAAGAAATATTTTTATTTTATAATATATATTAACTACGCTCGCGTATTCGATATAATGTCGAAATTTAGTCACGCCCGGCACTTAGAATTAATATAAAAAAAATAATAATAATAAAATAACCATAGAGTAATAATATAATCGTTATACACACGCTTCGTTAGCCAACTAGTCGCGACGTGGGCGTTCGATCAAAGGGCGCGACTGTCATTTTGTGAACTTTACAGTGTTGTAAAATTAAAAATTCTGTTTTAGATTCTGTGTGTGCATAGCGAAGAAGTTATTAGTTTTACTAAGATATGAGACGGGGGGGAGGGGGTGTCTCGGAAAACATTTTTTCGATTAGTAAAAATGCTACGATTTTTTCGTGCCGTACCGCCTACCTTAAAATAATGCGGATTTTTCGCCCAACGGTATTTTACTCGAAACATTTTTCAAAATTCCCAATACATTTTGAAGAAAAAAAAAAAAAAAATTGCTCGTTATGTTTTTTATTTTCTCTTGTTAATACGTCAGTTTTATTTTTTGTTGATTTCTATAGATCACTTGATTAACTAAATTTTGTTTGGAATCGTTATGTATAAATACGAGAGTTGTCCCAAAAGTAATACACAGCGCGTTCTAGCTGTCTTGCAATATGATATTATCAGCTGATTTTAGTATCAGTTTATAACCTCGAGTCTAACGAACACGATAGTTTTAGTAAAGTATAACGATGTGCGAGAGCGATTACGAAAGTGAAAACAATTTGTCGGTTCACATTTCTGTTTTCGAGCAACGCGCATACATTAAAATCGAAACGATTAGTGGTAAAACAGTGCTTGAAATTCATGCCGCATTTAATGAAGTGAAATGAAAAGGTTACTGTGGATCGTAGTACGGTGCAAAGACGGTGCATCAGCGATTCCGTGACGGTCGTATAAGTATTGATAACAACTCTCGCTCTGGCCGACCCTCTACGGTTACTCAAGACAACACTAAGGCGGCAATTCTCGCAACCTTATTCGACCGAAGACCGATGAATAACGGCGAGAGAGATAGAAAATGAAACAGAAAAAATTGTGACCAGAATTCCGTAAAAACCGACCGGAAATGTTGCAACACGGTGTGTCCGTATTGCACGATAATGCGCGGCCGTATACCGGAGCACCAGTCATCGCTCTTTTGGAGAAACATGGATGGGAACGCCTCAAACACCCACCGTATTCGCCGGATTCAAGTCCCCGGACTTTGATTTATTTCCAAAACTGAAGGAACCACTTAGAGGAATCCGTTTTCTCGACTTAAATATACTAAATGAAGAATTGAGCCCAAGGATCAGTGAGCTAAACAAAGATGGCGTCCTGTGCGGCATTCATGAAATGATGGCAATCGTCTATAGACTAGCAGGGTGATTATATCAAAGGTTTATAATATTGTATTTCGTTTAAAATAAATACTTGATTATTCAGAGCAAATTGTGCATTACTTTTGGGACAACCGTCGTATAAATATAAACTTAATTCCCTCTTCTAGATCATATCTTCCCAAATTCCCGCCTACAGCAGTGGCCCACCCACGGTACGGAGTATGTCTGTCTTTTTACTGATCGTTTGTCTTATTAATTTCTCCATGCGTTTAATATTATTTATGAAAACAACGGTAATACCGTTAAAATGATAAAAAAAAAAAAAAAAAAAAACAACTATATATATTTTTTGGTCCGAGCAGAAATTCTTTATGCGGGCAAGCGGGCGTGCGGGCGTTCAGATTTACGACCGGTGAACAAAAACAATTGGGTGAAATGTTTAAATGATTATTATGTATAATCGAAAATAGTTATAAATAATAGTTTTTTTTTTTTTGAAGATTATAGAAAAAGTATTATTATTTTTTTATTTTTTTTTTTCGGGGAGGAGGATTATTCGTTGGTGGGGGTAAAAGGAAACTTACCGGAACGGTCGGATGACGATACTATTATATTGGCAATATCCTCCGAAAGGACGATTGCCACGTCGTATAACGCTATTTATGTAATATATAAATATATATATGCGCGTACAATAATAATGTGTATTTCGACGATCGTTTTTGTAACCGAAATGATTATTTGTTTTTAGAGTGTAGATGCAGTCGGGACGATTTTCGGAGAGTAATCGCGGAGGACACCGGCGATTATAGTCGTAAAATACGACGCGGTCGTTGAACGGCGGCGGCGGCGGCGGCGGCGTTTCGCGGACGATTTAACTCTCTCGGCGTCGTCGGGCGTTTGCGCCTAATCGCGGGCGAAAAACGGCGGAAATAGCGCGCGATCCCTGTACCGTAAGGACAACACACTACGCGCGCGTCGTCTTCGCAATGCGGTTGTTGGGCAAATCCCGCGACCGGCGAAGGCTTCAGACGTTTGATAACAGGAGGAATTCAGCGAAACTACCCCCTGTGTCAATCGCGGGGGTTGGTTCGGTATCCCGGTCGTAACCGAAACCGCGGTTGACGTATAACCAGGTGTGGCCGCGACGAAGCTCCCGATCCGCATGCGGCTCTTCAGTCAGTTTCGCGCGGCTGCTCTTGAACCAAATTCAGACTAAAATTCATAAATATAAAATCCTGTTAGAATCGTTAGATAGTTTCATTATTACAGTCGTGTTATCATTAGGTATAGACGACGACGATAACAACAGTTGGAGCTACTAGAACCGCAAGTGGACGAAGGACCAAAAGGACTCGAACTCCAGTGGTGTTTCTACCGTAGAATTTCGGAAAAATGTTCCAGAAGAAAAATACCCACTGACAAAAGAGTGTGCTATGGAAACTTATTTCCATCTTTGGGGTACTACTTATGTGTGTGAATCAATTGTACTCAACGCTTAAACGCATTAAATCTAAATATCGGTTTGAACTAACTGATGCGAACTGCGTTTACAAATTATCAGCCAGATTTCAAAAAACTTACAGAAAAAAATGAACTCTCGAAAAAGCACTTATCATAAGTAAAACATCAATAATGTTAATAATTATAATAATGAAAAAAAAATAAATGTCCCTTCATTTGATTTAAAATGATTTAAATCGTTTTACAACGCGGCTCGCCTCGAACGAGCTTTATAAATTCGCGACTCCCAAAGTTAAGGTTAGTGGCCACCCCTGATATATAATGACACGGTACTTCTGCCGTTTCCCATCACACTCGTTATTTCAATTGTTCACTGTTTTTGCGACCAATTAACAATTTAATAGTAAAACGGGCTCTTGTGGAGGGGGGAAGTTAGGTTTTTATCGCACGACTCGAAGTTTTTGTGACCAGTTATGTTACTAGTCAAGACGACTGAGTGGTGTCGGTTAGTGTCCACTTAGTCGGGGAGGGAGGCGGCGCACTACAGAAGTGCAAGAACCACTGATATAGACGGTATTATAAATATATGCGACAGACTTCCGAATTGAATAATATGTCGAAATCTGTATTCATATACGAGGTCTGTTCAAAAAGTACCAGGGCAAATGTTAATGCGACTAATCTACACAAGATAACGTTTCAAATTGTAAATAGATGTATTGCCCGCTAATAAGTGGATATTTTAAACAAAACCCCAAGTCCCTATCATATCTCAGTTTAATATTACACGTGGTTAAATACAGTCAGTTTCAGTTTTAGTGCATCAAGTTTTTCTTAAAACTTTCTAAAAATGATGCAACGGAAACGGACGGAAATGATTAAAACCGCTTTTGGGGATGATTCATTAAGCGGTTCCGTGACTTTCGAGTGTTTTAAACGTTTCATGGACAGTCGAACTGAAGACGATCCACATTCTGGAAGATTGTCGACGTCATCCAGAAACGATGGTGTGGCGACAATTTGCGAAAAAAATGCGAAATGGCCGCCGCCGATTAACCGTTCGTCAGTTAACAAAGCGAATCTCAATTGAGTCTTGTCGTGCAATTCTACAAGAAAATGTACAGATGAGAAGGGTCGCGATAAGGGCACATTGAGCGCTGTCGATTCGTGAATTTTGGGCTGATAAAAAAATTGCTGTGGTCCCGCAGACTGTCCCTATTCTCCTGATCGGGCCCCATGTGATTTTTTTCTATTTTCAAGGTTTAAACTTGCGCTTAAAGGACAACGATTTCAAGATGTAGATGAAATTAAAGCGAACCCGGCAACAGACCTCACATAGCTTTAACTTTGGAACGGTTCCGAAAGACGTTTGAAAAATGGCCGGGATCACTGCATATCGTCCGGATGAGAGTGTTTCGAAGGAGATATCTTTGCAATTATTAGAAATATAATCCTGGTACTTATCGAACAACAGACCTCGTGAAATCGTTGATCGTATACGATTCGGTTATAATATACAAATACGTGCGTACCGTCCGCCTAGCGCGCCGCGTCGTTTTCGCCGGGGCGGCCGGCCGCGCGGCAGCTTTGAAAGCGCGTCGCCCGTCGTCGTCGTCGTCGTCGTCGTCGTCGTAGGAGGGAAGGGGCGACGGACGCTCCTCCCCCGACGACGCACGGCGGCCGGGCCGCGCGTGGTTTCCCGCGGTTTTTCCTTTTCGTCGCGCCACTCCGTGGTCGCCGGTCCGTTGGTTAACCGCCGCCCGGTAACCATCGTCGCCGCCGTTACCGTTACAACAGCGCGCGATTGTAAAACTCATACAAACGCGTACCGGCCCGGTTCAATCGGACGACGCGCGTACACCAGGTATAATAATAATAATAATCGCGCCGTCGTCGCCAGAACACTTTCACCGCGCCAGTACGTACGTACGTCCGGTGCTACGACGCGACCGATCGTCGGTCCGGCCGGCCCGCTGTCGTGTCGGTTTTTATTGGCGCGCCGTGTCACTCGCGGCCCGACGGTTGTGCGCGACTGGCCGTCGGTTGCGCGCGCGTATTTCCGGCCGCCGGATACGACGGTGCGGCGCGAGTTGTCGTTCGTTCGGACCGCGAATATCGCCCGGATAACGTTTCCGTCGGCGTGTTCTACTCTCGGCCGTTTGTTCTACCGGCGTCCGCTCGGCGGTCTAGTGCGGTTTTTCGACGTTTTTACCGGGGTGTTTTTTTTTTTTTTTTTTTGTTTTCTCGATTTCTTTGTCATCGCGTTCAACCGATTCATTGTCGTTCCCCATGTGAGGCGACGCGATGAAGACCGCGAACGACGGGCGCGCGACCACTACAAACAACACCGTCGACATTACCGGGACGACGACGACGACCGAAATCGTGGCTGGCCGGCCGTTGCTGCAGAGATCTGCTAATACGTTTGTACGCGGCTGGTAAGAAATACAAAAAAAAAAAAAAAAAAAAGTATATAACCTTAAGTATAAAACCAACAAATTCGATCGTGACTTATTGCGAGTTTATTGACGAGTTATATATTATTATCGGTCGTATTGTATGAAATAACAGTACGTGCGCGACGCCGCGTGTATTCGTATTTTCTATTATTATTATTATTATTTACTCATTGCCGTCACGTGCGCCGACGGCGGATAGATTTGTTTTTGTCGTTTTATTCTCTACGATTTACGTATGCGAAACGCGCAATCGTACACGCGGTTACGGTTATAACGGGCACGAGCTATACGAAAACCGGACGAAAGTCCGGCGTATTAATACAAAAAAAAAAAAAAAAAAAATGATGCGCTGTCGTCGGCGGTGGTCGGTAACACGCCGGCGAGTGATGCGCGCGAGGAGATAAAATGTGTTGCACGGGGTTAGGATAGGTTAGGCTCGGTGCCGGAATTCCGAACGCGGAGTCGTTAGGACGACGGCCGCGCCGGCGTTTGCGGGCCGCGCACCGTTTGTCCGCCGTCCGGCCGATGGAAATGCGATAATTTCGTGTTCTTGTACTTCCGCCCCGGTACCACTTGACGCGCAAATTGTTCCGCCGATTTAAAGACGCCATTCCGAAGGTCGACGGGGGGGGGGGATTGGTTTGCTAAAAGTTTCGTTCGATTAGGATTAAAAAATAATAATATACACGTTTATTATGTTTTTGAAAAGTCCGGAGTACGACGATTAGACCGACTGGGAAATAGATATATAAAAATAAAACAGTAACTTATTTCGAAAATGTTTAATAAAAACACAACCGTCGTTTTAATATTTTATTGACGGTTTTACCGGATTGTACGCGCGTACTTTACAATAACAGTTAGAAAGTAGAATAATTGGTAATCATTTTTTTAATTGAAATTTTTCTAATCGTGTCCCCCCGAAATTGTCGACATATCTATTATTTTAAACCGTACCGAAACTATCGTATCCAACCAATATCGGTTAATAATAATATTACACCGTTGTTCCGATAGAAATTATCGTCTTTTTTTTATAATCTTAGTTTTTTTTTTTTTTTTTTTCACTTTAAATCCGAGCGAAACACGGCGGGTACACCGAACTCGAAATCCGAATTGCTTTTCTCGAAATCCGTTTACGGCCGTTATTGTTAATGTTTTCGGTGTAAATGCGAACAAACTATTACGATTGTGTTTAATTTTTTAATACGTCGTTAGTTTGAAACATAACGCGTTTCCGCGGGGCTGGGGTAAGAGGGGTGGTTTTGTACGGTTGTTAAAAAAAAATAAAAAAAATAAAAAAAAATATAACAATATTATATATATATATATATATATATATAAATATTATTATTATTATTATTATTCGTATAGGCTCTAACCTACTCCAGATAATATAACCCGCAGCCTTGACCCAATATCGAATACATTTATATACATATCGCTGCCAAATTTAAATGACTTCGCTACCTAGATAATAATTCGGTATTATTATTACGCTTTCGTTTACGCTAAATAGTTTTTTTTTTTTTTTTTATATATAATCGAATAAAGAAACTACAATATTATTAACGGCGGAACACTATTTGACAAATATATATATATATATATATATATATATATATATATATATATGTAAGTATACCGTTATTCTCGTCAATAATATCCGTTCACAGCATTCGCGCAATTCGTGATTGAAATGAAAATGTTTAAAAATAATCTATAAATTAGCGGCGAGTATCGGGGCACACAGGCACTCGGCGGTATTTAATATTTGCGTTTTTTAATACTTAACATTTTTTTATTTTCACTTAGTGAAATCGTTTTACTAATTTGCTATACTCTGGCACGGTGATGATGCATGACAATTAGACAAATCGGTGCATTTATAGACAGAATATAGGATTAGGACAGGACGACAAATGTACAATGTCGAGTGAACAATATAATTATGTCACCGGAATATCGAAAGGAAACATAAAAAAAAAAAAAAAAATCGTGATATCAACCGACATATGACCGGTTAATGTTTTCTATATCGTATACCGGACGATCATCAGCTACGTGTATAAATCCAGGAGTATTTCAATTTTACTAAAAATCGTTATTAACGTTATACTATGTATTTTTTTTTTTTTTTTTAGTCGGAAACGATTTTGTTTTTTCGCGACGGACGAAAACATACATTTTCCCCGTCCTGCGACGAAAAAAAAAAAAATATCATACATACGAATATTGTGAATTAATTATCGTAATTATTATTACGGCCGTTCGCCGTTCATCGGGAATTCAACTATTACATATTTATTATATATATATAAAAAAAAAAAAAAAACTCTAGGCGGTCCATGCTATTACATTCGGTAAGTATATATACTTACCGGAGTTTTTGTAAATGGACGCAAATGGATTGTCGGACAGGATTTTAAAAGCCACGGCCCCCGTCGTCGTCGCAGCCGTTTCGCTATATAATTCACGTTTCCGCGAGCCGGAAGCATACTTTAAAAAAAAAAAAAAAAAAAAAAAAAAAAAAACAAATCATACCTACCCAAAAGTCGAAGAAAACAAAAAATAAAATATTTTAAATTTTCGTATAGGAATAATTTCGTAATTAACTATTATAGCGTTTTAGAATAAATTCGGTATTATTAAATATAACGATAATAGAAATTGATACAACATTTTTGAACAATCATTTTTAAAATGATCAAATCAAACAAATTTTTTTTTTTCTGGCCGTTTTAAGTGTTTAATAAAAGTATAATTTAAATTGCGCCTATTATTATTATTATTTTTTTTTTTCCAGTCCAGTGTTTAGTTATTTGTAATTATGATCGGACAGTAAACGATTTACTAGAATATGTTATGGCAAATATACCGTTTTTTACACTTTTCACTATTTCCATCGAGCGTCGAACGGAGCATTTTGAAAAAATGACTTTTGTCGTAATGCACCTTTCGTGTCCAATTATCTATATCTAAAAAAGTTGCTAGATAAACTTTTTAAACATTTTTTACTGTTCTCGAAAATGTTTTCCAAGACGAAACGAAATAAAAAAACAAACCGAAAACCTTTCAAAACTCTTATTACCTATTCTTTTCGCCCGGAATTTACACCGCAAGAATAATATTACGCGTTTAAATAACGACGTAGGCATTTGGCATATATTTGTGTGTTTCAATACTTAACATTTTTTTGTATTTTAACTTAGTAAAACCGTTTTATATTTGGTGTACATTTATAGACAGAATATAGGACGACAAAAGTACAGTATTTGGTAGCTTTGAGTGGCTACTTTTTAATTTTTCTTTTTGCAAACAATTAAAAATAAGCTTAATGATTTATATTATTCCAAATCGCATTTGGGAATATTGTTTTTCTAACGCAATCATATCAATAATACGGTAAATATAGCATTGAAATCTCAACTTTTCTATATCGCATTGTTCGTAAATTTGTTCCGATATTTTCGATATCATAATATTTCATTGTTTTGTTCGCGCGTTGTGTTAGTAAGTGTCATTGGTCTTATTATCTTGTTAAAATAATAAGAATTTTTTTTTAATTTTTTTTTTTAGTCATTCTAGAACTACGGTATTATTATTGCTCCGTAGAAATTACACCCGCGCAGCGTCCGAGAACATAATAAAACGCAAGTATACATTTTACAGTTGTTCGTCAATTTTTTTTCGCGTTGCAGTTTTATCAAAATAAATGTTTATTACCGCTACTGCATAATAATAATATACTCAACAGCGTTTCTTTGCCGGCAAGAAGAGACAATAGGTTAGGCGCATAAAACATTAAACAGCATTTTTTTTATATAGCGAGATGAAAAATTTGTATTTATTTTGCGCGCGTAACGCGAACAAAAAAAAAAAAAAAGAAAGAAAGAAAAAGATCGAGACAACTATTAATATTACTCCCTTAATGCAAATTACATAATATTTTCTCGTACGTGTAACACTATATGTATAGTATCGAAACGTACGCGAAAAAGTAAAATACCTAGTTGAAAAAGACATATTTTTATTGAAAAAAAAAAAAAAAAGAAAGAAAAGACACTCTTCTCTTTTATATTATGTCTTGTCCCGTGCGTTTACGGCCTGTATTCATAATAACATCGCGTTTGAATTGGTTTTTTTTATTTAATATATTATCAAATCCGATGTTTTTTTTTTTTTTTTTTATATTTTCGCGCATATTAAAGAAACTCGTATTACGCGTATGACAATACATATATATATATATATATATGCGCGGTTGTCGTTTTTGTGTAAACGCCAGAGGTAAATAAAAAAAAAAATTCGTTATGACTCGATATAACAATAACCTAGATGATATCGTAGACACCCGGACTCGTATCGTTTTCGAGATATTCGAAAAGAAGAAAAAAAAAATAATATTATTATAGGCGCCCGGGATAACTATTTTAAATTCAATATCGGTTTCGTCGACGGTTTTTTCTTCTTTTTTTTTTTTAGACGATTTCTGCGTATACCTACCTACATATATATGGTTTTATTCATATGCTGTATTGCAACGATTGCGCAAGCAAACCGATATAATACGGTGCTGTGCGTCTAAACGGTATAAACCGCTCGATGTGAAAGTTCATTGGATTTTTAGTGATATTTTTTGCGCGTATAATACGCAAGCCGCGCCCACTCGTGTGCGTGTGTGTGTATGTGCGAGTGAATTATTGTCAATTTATACAGGGCGACTCTATGATCAGAAATCGGTAAACGAGGGTTTTCGAGTAAATTCGATTTTGGTTTTTTTTTTTTTTACAGTTATAGTTATGGGTATTCATCAGAATCCGTTCGGTATATTTACAAAATTCTATCCGACGATAACGCCATAAACATCACGTTCGTCACTTTTTGATTTTCTTTTGGCTTTCCGCTGCGCATATAAATATTTTATTATAATGAATAAAACGAGGGTAGCTAAATATTTGAATATCACTATTAATATATAAAAAAACTGGTGTGTTTACGTTCATAATAAATTTACGAGTATACGCGAAATTTTTATTATTGATCGGGGGGGGGGGTATAACAAAGCCCTTTCCCCGACACAAAAAAAATATCGTAATCCGGATACGAATGGGCGAAGGAGAGGGTAATCATCTCTCTTTTTTTTTTTGAAATAGGTAATAACCAAACAAGTAATCAAATGTAAAACATTAAACATTTTAAAGTTTGAAAAAAAAATTTAATAGATTCTATAAAACGACGACGGGATGTGGGGGGAACCTAAAAATAACCTTTTTCCCCCCCCCGATATTTCCGTAAAAAATCGCTCGGTTAATGCCCTTGCAAACAGTTTTTCAAATTTTTTTTCAAAATTTTATAAGGGGGAGGAGTATTTACGTTATTCGTGAACGTAATGTACAGCTAAACGCCAGACAAAAATGTCGGTACTTACAGCAGTTTGATTTAAAAAAAAAAAAAAAAAAAAACTACGTTTGAATTCACGAACAAGTTTACTTTGCACCGGTCGGAGCACATTTTCAATTTTATTTACAACAATAAAACATGTAAATATGGAAAATATGCTTCGACCTATGCAAATTACACTTGTCACACATAAATTCCATACGTATTTATAATTTCAAAATCGAACCGCCGCAGCAAGTTTACCACGATTTACGTCAGGCGTTTAGGTTAGGTTAGGTTAAATAAAAAAAATTTCACGGTGTTTGCAGGGGGGGCCTTGACTGGGGATAAAACATATAATATAAAAATAATAATTGCCCTGTATAATAATACATTAAGGTTCCCATCGTACAGTGAAAAATATCGTTTTTTGTTCGTGTGCCTTTTGCATCCTCAAATTATACGTCCAACACCTCCCTCCCACTCCCACCCGCCAACCCTCTTGGCGCGTGTCTCTTTTTCATTTTGAAGTGTGAATTTTTTTTTTTTTTTTAGCGCGTTATTTTTAATCTTTCGTGTATTTATCTGTTTGCCATAATATTGTTACGCCGTTTGGCGTATCGTACCACTGACTAAATAAATATTCTATACGCAATGGTTATTACGCGTCGACCCGAGTTAAAATGCGTGGGACTCTGTCGGTTGCATTTGCCCTCCCCTCCACGATTGAGTCATAATAAATGCGCATTAACAATCGTCGGTTAACAATTATTTTACATTATCACGAGAGCCCGTCGACGTTTTTTTTTTTTTTTTTAGTTATTTTCATTTTCGTTTTAAAGTAGTTGTATTTTTTTTTTTTTTTTACATTATAATATTATACCGATGCGGGTGCCCCTCTCTAGGCTCTCTACTAATTTTACCGCGTTACACATCGTTTAAAGGGGGCATTTATCGCGTAGGTATACTTTTTTCCAGGTCACATAATAATAATAAAAAAAAAAAATACTGTCCGATATAAATATATACATGTAGGCACACATACAACAATACACGCACGGCCGTTATTATTCTATGATAGTATTGATAATATATATTATTGTGACGCGTATTTATTTCGCAATAGTTTCGTTCCTATGTTTCTATTCGCCTGCATCGCGTATATTTCCGATACGGGTCGTCGTACGGTTTTTTTTCTTTTTTTTTTTTTTTAGTTTTTTTTTTCTTTTTAGGTCAATCGCCAATGTCGGACACGATAAGGACGACGCCATCGCCGCCTCCGTTATCGCCGAAATTCGTAATCGATTTGTGTTTCATTAGTGTTCAATGTTATTATTATTGTTTTTAATTTTTTTTAATTTTTTTTTTTTTTTTTTATCACTCAATATACTGTTAATTAGAGACGCGAGTCGGATTTCCTATCCGTTCGCCGTCAGGTTTGTACACTAAACAAATATTTCAAGGACCGACCACTTTATCCGTCTTGACGGGGTTTACCAAATAAACGTAATGTAGAATGTTAAATCAAAGATTATTTAGGTTTATTTTTTACACAATACATACAATTTTTTTTTTGTTTTTTGAAAAAAAAACAACCAGTTATTGATTTTTTTTTTTTTAAATTTTTTTTACCCGTAGGGGCGTCGCGCTCTACAGACTTTTTGACTCTCGAAGTCGAATCCAAAAGTTCACTCTATTTGATACTTTTATTGGGGGGAGGAACACGAACGAAATACGATTTGATACTGAATTTATCAATTTTTAAGTTTTTTACGTCGTCGTATGAAGTTAGTACCTATTAGTAACGCGCGGCCTGTATATCGATCATTCCTTAATCTATGGGTATTGACAACACGAAAATAAAATCGACGGGTCGTTCTAATTTGGTAATTACAGTTTGGTTTTCCATGTTGTATCTAGCGGGACTTTTCAGCCAGATATGATACGAAAACGTGTCCGTTTCCGGTCTGGTGAGGTTTCCGTCTTGACGGGATGAATTTATTATGTATTTGATCGAAAAAAAAAAAAAAAATTGTCCGTGTTTCCGGGGTTTCCGTCTCGCCAAAGTTCCGTCTTGTCGAGGTTTTACCGTATTGGTAAGGTAAACCGAGGGTTTAGCGGTTAGACCTCTCAGAGTCAAGGTCGATAAGAAAAAAAAAACAAATATCGTTTTAATATCTATTTTCAAACACATAACGACAAAACGTTCGATACGGAACATCGCGATAACCGAGTTAAAACACGATCGTTGCAATATTATTGGGTTATTATCCACAGCAGTTGCGACCGAACAAATTGTTCTCGGTATTGCTCTCGATTCCAACGTTTATACAATATTTTTTCAGAGCCTAAAAAATTACATAAAACATATAATTCAAATAATAATAATGTTTGCCATTATATTGTTGACAAATGTTGTTTAGTAGTCAATCGACATTATTACTACTACTTTCAGTATTAACGAATTATCATGTCAAGCGTTTGTTACGATTGACTTATAACGTAATACACCCGAGAAATAAAACGTCGTGTTCACATTAAAACGGCTTGATTTGTCTAGTTGTTGTTTTGTGTACGATAATCTAGTAATCGATTAAACACAAGTCAATAATCAAGGCAAATCGCTAATATTTGAACAATTGTTACGAAATTCCCGTTTCCAGACCGGGCCAGTCCTTCCTCGCGGGTCGTCTCTATGAAAGTCGGAATTTTTTTTTTTTACGATTATGTGCCGTTAAACAATAATGTAAAATATTTAATCATATTATTGTTCTTGCGCACTCGGCCAGGGTCGTAATTACGAGGAAGAGGCGGGATGGATATATGGGGGATAGATTCCGCCGTGATATTTTTTACATAACGTCTTTTTTACAAAATTAATTCGTGCTACAAAGTTTTGTCAACGTTGGCCGTACGTATACGCTGAAAGTAAAAAAAAAAAAAAAAAAAAAAATAATGAAAAAAATCCTCGATAAATCGGGGTGCAAAACCGCGAAAACTGACATGTCGTTATAACATTTCCTACAGTTTTTTTTTTTATACTCTAGTAGGCGTCCCGTGTACACACGTTTAAGTATAATATTATATATATTTTTTTTTGAAATGTTTTACGTGCCATGAATTAACGTGCGGCTAAAAGGGTGGACCACCCTGTCGTTATAAAACGTCCATAGGGATATGAACTATCCACCGTACAACGTTCGTTATTACGCCGCCGCCGCCGCCCTAAAAAAATTATTTATTAATTTAGTAATTTTATTGGCGACCGAATAAAATATATGCCGTCGGTGTTCGGTTAATACCTGTACAATTATACGCACACCCAGTATAATAATATTATAAATTTCTCCAATCAACGCACTATTGTTCGTCCCTCAAGATGGTATACGACGATATATCGTATTAAATTATTGCAGTGGCGCGCTGGAAAATCGTCCGGGACCTCCCGACTAGTATATTAAATAATAAATGGTTTTAGATTTTTTTTTTTTGTTCTAAATTTTCTTACGTAGAAAATATTATTGCCGGCAATTCTTTCTTCACCGGCATTACCGTGAATATTCATCGACAATAACGGTTGTATATAGAATTTTGTTTTCTTGGTTTTTTGCACTCTTCGATAATATTTTTTTTTACTTTATCGATATCAACGTTTGACATAACGCGTATATTTTTTCCCAGCTTATCAGGCCCGGCGAGAAACATGTTAGAATTTTTATTTTATACTATTGACAGTAAACGCGTGTTCTACACCGCCCATAGTCTGTTCGTCCTAAACCGCTACACACCGCCGAATTATGATTTTCAATAACTATTTATGTTTGATTTATTGATCAACCCGTTGGCTATTTTCAAAAAAAAAAAAAAATAAATAAATAAATATCTAAAACAAATTAACGTTTCCCGAAATAAATAGTACCTATCATCTGTAAGTATATAAAACCGATTATACAAAAAAAAAAAAATCGCCCTTTTGTCACGCCACCGCGATACGTATGCATAAACTATTATGCAACTAAACTTATATCTATTGCCATAGTTGTTCTATGTATTGCATAGACATAATTACTAATGCAACTTAGCATTATAAACGTATAGGTATTTGCTTATTTTGTTGCGCTCGTTTGTTAGAAAAAAAAAAAAATAAAAAAAATAGATTCTTGTGTGATTAAAGTTTCATTCCGAATATATCAACAACTTCGGTAGTTAATATAATAAAAAAATATTTTTCATTGATATTCTAATTTTCGGATAAATTAGCGGGTACGGGGGCCGGTTATTTTGAATTTTCCCTGACCAAAATCTCTTCTTAATCCGCCCCCCCCCGTGCTCTTATATTATTATTTTCGTCGGTTTAGGCAATACCAAAAAAAAAAAAACGCATTTCGTCTGGCGGCGGGGCGTATGTTTACTCTATACGATTAATAGTATCTATATATATGTATATAATACGGTATAGCAGCGGGTTCCAAACTGTAAGGTGTGCCTCCCGTGTGAAGCACGAGCACTTAAAAAGAGAATGCTCGGAGTAAAAATCGTATATATCCATTTTTCGACCATAAGACTTTTAGGATTTTAGAACCACATAACAGACGCGGATTCCGAAATTAGAAACAAACCTTGGAATTTGTGTGTAACAGGATTTTCCGCAGTAGCCGTGCTCAAATCCAAATATCGGTTCGAAGTCAACGCGGAAAAAGAAATGCGTGTGGCAGTTACAACGTTGGGAGAAGTGCATAAAAAAAAAAATGTTTGGGAACTGCTGCGGTACAGTGTAAAACGCATAGGTACAAACACATAATTATCTACGTTTTTTTTTTACCGTATACAATGAAAATCCCAAATAAACAAAAATACATTTATAATTTAAACTAACAATACAACAAGGGAATATAAATTATAAATAGACAACTGTGACGCTATTATCTTGTCGTGGACGTATTTATAAGTCGTACTCGTGATGTTTATAACATTTTTATACTATCAGATTATACACGAAAAATAATGTGTATATTATATACTTTTTATTATTATAGTGTATTAGTTTATGTCTTGTTCACGTCACGTGAAGTACACAAACACACACACACACACACATATATATATATATACAAAATATAATTTGTATGCAATTATAATTATAAAAAAGTATCTTATTGTTTTCTATTTAGGTACTCGAAAGGACGAGAAGAGTAAATTGCAATCAAATAGATTATTTTTTTTTTTAATTTATAACTAATATATTTTTACTAAAAATAAAAAAATAAAAATTTTATTTTATGTCTGAAACGAGAAGTATTTTTAGTTTTTAATTTTTTTAAGAATGAATTTCAAAAACAAAACGATATTATAGGTAGAGGTACGCGAAATAACGAGAAAAGCAAATTGCAAACAAATAGATTTCTTTTATAATTTATAATTATTATATTTTTACTAAAAATCTAATTTAATATCTGAAACGAGAAGTATTTTTAGTTTTTAATTTTTTTAAGAATGAATTTCAAAAACAAAACGATATTATAGGTAGAGGTACGCGAAAAAACGAGAAAAGCAAATTGCAAACATATAGATTTCTTTTATAATTTATAATTAATATATTTTTACTAAAAATCTAATTTAATGTCTCAAATACTTTTTATTTTTTCGTTTTTAATTTTTTAATAATGAATTTCAAAAACAAAACGATATTATACGATTTATACGTTACAATTAATACGTGTAATGCGTAAAACGTTTTATACGTGTATATTATCAACGGTGGTATATTTATGTATACGTACAACGTCACACGATTTTTTGACGAATTCCCCGCACTATATTATTATTCGCGCTCGTTTGTTTAAATTAATGTTTTTTGCGCCACTCGAGATACCCATGTTATACTCGTAGTGTTATAGTTTTGGCCGTTATATATATATATATATATATACATATACCCGTATGTTTTATTATCTTTTTATCGCCACGTCGTACTTTTTGGAAAGTATACCTGTACGTTATTATTATGTTGATGCGTTTTTCAATTATTTTGTTGGAATAGAATTTACTTCACGGATGTTTTATGCTGTCGGCGTGTAGACGATTTATTATTTATTTATATACATCTTCATTTTCGTCTTCTACGACACAACTGACGCTTATTAGCGCAAATACGTTAAAAAAAAAATTATATATATATATAATATGTTTCTATAATTTGTCACTTTTAAAAATTATTTTCTTGGCCGTTTTTTAAATTTAATTTAACAAACGCATACAGAAACATTGCGTTTCGATACATTAATTTGATCTCGGACAATTATCGATCGTTTTACTAGATTAAAAAAACTATTTTAATATAAACTGTACGTCGTCTCCGTATGTGCATGCGTGTCTATGGTTATAACCACTTACCCGGTTATCAGTGACGATCAGTGCCGACACGTTATATTTGTATTTATTGTTTAGCTAGTAGACAGAATAAAAAACCTAAGTAGCCGGCGGGGCCGTAACGAGAAAAATTACGTTTTTTTTTTTTTTTTTTTTTTTTTCTTACTCGACAGCACAATTTATAATTAAATGATAATCGGGCTAAAACCATCAGCGGTGGAAACCGTACGAAACCGAAATCGCTTCAAACGGCATAATTAATCGATTCAATAACCGTGCGTAATACTCGCAGAAGTGTTTTAAATTGTATACAACCGGCAAATATTGGTCGGTCATCTCTAGTGTTCTAATATCGATTAAAAATCAAAATCGCGATTAATAATAAACGCTGGGGAATTTCGTTAACGTTTCATGTTATGATGGACGACCGGGGCGTTTTTTTTTTTTCGCTGTCCGATCATCGCGATATATTGCACTAAAAAAAAAAAAAAATGTCGACAACAAATTATTTCTCCGTCTCAAAAGCGCTGTATATGACAAATACCGCGCATTTGACATTCCGCACCGGCAAAATCTTTGAAGGGGTTAAAAAAAAAAAAAAAAATAAACCGTTATCATCAATATACCGCGGCGGCATAATATTATTCTGGTTTTTTTTATTATTTATTTATTTATTTTTTTTTTTTTTTATCGTCGTTTTGACTCTCGTCGTCCGTCGCAGAATTATCGATATTGAATTCCATCCGACGACGCAGGTCCCGTCCGGGGGAATAATAAAAAAAAAATAAAATGTCTTCTTTATCAATGTCGGTCGTTGTCGTCGTCGTTTTATAATAATATATTATCAGTCTTAGCCGACTTTTTCGCTTTTCCCGTCCCGGGATTTCGGGGCTTCCTCTTAATCCGACCCGCCGCCGCCGCCGGCCAATCCCGCACGTGAACGTTTCTCCTACACGCGACTATAATTATATACAGGGTGATTCTATTTGTTGGCATAACGAACCGTCGATTTTTAGTGATTTTAGTTTTCGCAACCTACCCCTTATTATACCCGAAATCGTTTGTGTTCTGTTCTAACATTTTTTTCAAACGCGTATAGGTATACGGGGAGGGGGGAGATGCCATGACAATTTCAATGTGAAACGAACAAAACGACAATATTTCAGTATGCGCAGTCAAAATAAAAAAAAAAAATAATTGCAATATATCCCGGTGTATTATAGCGTATATAATTGTTTGATTTAGTTTTATTTTTTAAATTATTATACTTGTTTATTGGTTTTTATTATTATCGTATTAGACGTAGTGTATCGATCGCTTAGAAAACAACAACTTCTTTTTTTTCCTTTCTATTTTGCGGTCACACTGTACCAAATTTCCGGGACTTTACTACCGCCACCAAGCAACACGATATATTATGTAAATTCATCTCATTATTACGCCATACACGGTATAGGCGTACCCTTCCTGTTCCTTAAACGAATATATAATATTGGAAATCGTAAAAAAAAAAAAAAAAGGAAACATTCAAACGGAAACGTAATTGTTAGAAACAAAAATTATAATTTTGAAAATACAGTCGATTCCGTTTAACAGAGACACCTGTTAATAAGGACAACCGCTCAATCGGGACAATTCAATAATTACGAAAACAAATGTATACTTGTAATGTAAAAGTACGCCGCTCATGTGGGCCGCGAATCCGGATAATTGGGACATTTTTATCGAGTACAATATTAAATATTAATAGATAAATAGTCAATTGCGACTCACTCGCGTAATCGATTATTAGATATTAAATTATATACATTTTATCTTATCGTATGTTCAAAAGCGACGTGTGTTAAATGTTGTTTAGTCTTAAGACGTCTAATGTCCTAGGAGTTGTCTAGTAATTTGATGGCCATTGGATTGACATGGTGATCTAGCCTCATCTCGTGTTTGCCGGGCAAACTTTTGGATATCGTCTGCTACTGTAGGCAACATCATATCGCGACGAATTGCGTCGTTTCTTTCAAATCGTACCGTCGGCAAACGTAGCTATCGTTTGGTAGTGTAGAGTAAGTACAGGATAAGTCGAGAAGTGATACGATATGTTTAAGAACAGTCATACCGATGTCACCAATGAGTACCGCGAGGTTCTCCGTCAACAACAACCGACAGCATTGAGCGCGCGAACGAAATTATTCGAACTAACCGGCGAATAACAGTTGAAGAAATTGCCAAGACACTGTCCATTTATTTTGGCGGTGCTCAACAAACCATCACAGACACCTCGAGTATCGGAGAATTTCTGTCAGGTGGTTGCCACGATTACTGACAGATGAACACAATAACTCCACACTCGGCGTACGTTACAAAGGAACTTTAAGTAGGAAATTTGGAAACACCCTCCCTACAGTCGCCTGGTGATTTTCACGTGTTCGGCCCCATGAAAAATGAGCCAGCGAAAGAGCGATACCACTCAGATGAAGATGTGAAAAATGCCACGGGCGACTGGTTTACACAAATTAGACGGGAGTTTTTCGAACAAGGCGAATACTTTTTAATAAATAAATTTTACAAACATTTGTTTTTAAAATTATAATCCAATGGAACTTACTTTTTGATTGACCCTCGTATAGTATTAAAGACCGGGGCTCATGTGTTCATGGTTTTTTTTTTTTTTGTCACACAGGAAAACAAATGAGGTACAAATCCGTTTTATAACAATTGTAATATAAATTCAAAGTCTATTGGTTTTTTTTTTTTTTTTCCTATTTTTGGTCTTTTGGCATATTATTCTTTGTAGATTTTTTTGGAGTAATTAGCGCATATTTCGTATTATTTAGATTAATATGGATTGATATGGTGATCTTATCTCATCTCGTGTTTGCGAGCAAACGTTTGGATTTCTTCTGCTATTGTAGGCAGCATCATATCGCGGTGAATGGCATCGTTTCTTTCATACCGGTAGGCTGCAGCGATGGTCTGAAGAGCGATGTTTTGGCAGCGTCGCATAATATCAATGTTAGACTTACTGGCACAACCCCACGGTTGAATGCCATAGGTCCCAATTGGTTTTATAATAGCTACATATAGTAGACGTTTGTTTTCTTATAGTTAACTCAGAGTGGGATCCAACTAACCAATAGAGCATCCGCATTTTTCCTTTAATCTGTATTTTTTTTTTCTGACGGACATGATGTTTCCAGTTTAAACGACAGTCAAGACGCATTCCAAGATATTTTGCTGAATATTTTTATGTTCAGGTTATAATACTATGTTTTTATTTTTGTATAATTAAATAATTTCTATAATTGTGTTATTGTAGTATGTATTTGTAATAATAAAAACATAACAAATCAGTTTTTCAATAAATTTATATGTTTTTTGTTTTTTTTTTTTTTCATTATTGGGACCAAATAACATGCAACCGACGTGTCCCGATAAAGCGGAATCGACATTGTAGCTTATTTTAACAAAAAAAAAAAAAAAAATCAAAATCAAAATTCAAATTGAAATTCCGATAAAAACGTCACTGGTTCGTAATGGAAGCGAGTCACCCTGTGTAACGGATAACGTGACGGGATGAATTTCGTCGAAAACCTACGGGGAGAGGGTGCGTACGCGTAGTACATATATTTATATATACGACTTGGACAGAATCGTTTAAGACGACAGTAGGAAAAACGAGCTGATTAACGACGTGGAAGCTGGCCGGATATTATATATACGTTTATTTACTGTGTTTGACGATGGGTTTTCCACCCCGAAACTGCGGTGTTAGGCCGGCGATTACTGCAGTTTTAGCGGCTTAGCATTGTGACGGGCACTATATAAAAAATACTGCGGTTTCGGCCCGCAAATCTTTTCGCGCGGGCCTTATTATCGCGTTTATTAAAAGAAAAAAAAAAAAACAAAAAGAAGAATGAAATGGATGAAAACCCGGAAATGGTATACTACGCTCCGTACTACGGGTAGGACACTGTAGTAGGTGGTTAGTCTGCATGGTATATACAACAATATAAGGGTAATTCGATTTATATACACCGAAAGTGTAACGATCAATCGTGTTAGTTGTGTTTACCCCCACACACACACACCACTTGTGATTTGAATTTTTTTAGTTTTAGAAAAACTGTTAGTAACCTAGACACATATTTCCAAACAATAAGTGCCGGGCCGCCGCACAGTGGGATGAATCACAAAACATCCGAAAAATAAGTTGTTACAACTGTATTTATACTATATATATATATGTAAATGTTCTTATTATATTTGATAACATAGTTTATATAATGACCGTTTTAAAACACATGATATTATTACCATAGATACACTTGAATTTTAACGTTGTTATTTACAGTTGACGTCGTTTTGTGATAAAAGACTTATTGTTTAAAGTATTCTATCAAAGGACGTAATTATCTCTTTCTTGGGATTTTTTTTTATTTGTTTGCTTAAAGTCTATACTTTTAAGTAAGTGTATTTAATATAACCTATTCATTACATGATATCGAACAGTAATAAAAAAAAAGTACCGATTAATACCAAAAATATAATAATGTATTTACAATCCTAAAGATATGTAGTTGATTGTATGGTAGTATGATATATTAATTTTCTTTACTTTCCGTGTAACTTAAATTTGTTTATATATGTTTGTGTATCCTTGGTATAGAATGCCTGTGAGCGTGCATAAAATTCTAATCCACGGAGCTGCAGTCGTCAAATCTGTATTATTACCTATTGGTATTATGTCAGAAGAGCCACAAGAAAAGCCAGTAATAAAATATACAGAAGAGTTCGTGAAAGACATACCCGAAAAAGTAGCCGAACGAACACAACTACAGACCTTATTCACATGATGCTACAGCAATCAGACCCGGTAATATCAAAGACAAGCGGACTGCCAAAATCAAAAATAAATAATACTACCCGAGGAAGTTTTACATTTGTTAATAGTTGACTCAATGATTGACAATGACCAATAACTTCGTCACCAGTAAATGTAAAAAAATAATTGTTTTTTTTTTTTCTTTGCGAAATATGACATTTAAATAGATTTAATGATAAAATAAAATTTAATATGTGTAGTATAGTGTAATATATACGCAATATGTAATATCTAAATATAGTGTAACATATATATATATATATATAACAATACACATTTAGTGAGATTTGTCCACCTAGATCTGTGATTCATCACCCACTGTGCGCCGGCCGAAAATCTGTCAACGTGTATAATGCGTGAAAAATCGCATCGTTTTTACTAACCGAAAAAGTGTTTTCCTGAGAAAAAAAACCCACACATCCTCGGTACAACCGTTAGCTTTTCTCTCTTCGCTAAACTCAGAATTTAAAAAAAAAAAAAAAAAAAAACTATGCCGGCCTTATTTTATTATATACGCATTGGGTGTAGTATCAAAACGAAAATGTTTTTCTCCAACCGTATACTACGATTATTGATTATTGATTTTAACAGTTGATAATAATAATAATTGTTTGGTTTTATTATATAAAATTATACATATTATAAATTCGTAATAAGGTATCGATCGGACGCCATAACAGACGCGTATGTTAAAACATTTTGCCTAACCATTCGGTATTTTAATTTATTTTTATTACGATATTTGCGTACCTATATATAATACAGGTTATTGCCAATGTAATAATGGCCAATATCAACCGATTAACGCGCGGGCTGTACCCATATAAATTTACGCGAACTTTATTATACTATTATTTTTAATATCCGTTTGATTATTTGAAAAAAAAAAAAAAAAAAAAAAATGCTACTCTCACGTATTAAAAATAAATAGTTTTCGTCGTAAAAAATAATTGCTCATATCATCATTACCCCCCCTCCTATACGTACCTACCTATAAGTGTATTATCGGTCGCAGCTTTGAAATTATAATAATTTAAATTTTAAAGTGATTAATAGTAAACACGACTCGGCGTGTTCAGTCCAGAAACACTGCTGGTAGGTACACCGTGTAAATGTATTATAATAAGCGGCAGCGTTATTCGAGCGGAAATTTATGATATTTTTCTCATTTTGTACATTCTTTAATATTTTTTTTACAATTTATTATTCACTCATTGCATAATTAATGCGAACTATATTCACAATAATTATACGTAAAATTATTGTGTTTTTAATGAACACTTTTTCCCGCGTTATTTAAAACGATATTAAGTTTTAAACGTTTTAATTTTAATTCAATATTATATTATATATATATACAAATAGATTTTCACTGAAATCGATTTAATTTTTATTATTCTGGTCCTTTGTTTAATACTTACATATTTCTCTGGCATATTTAATAGTACTCTCTGAGAATTTTCGTCATTATCTCAATCTCCCTTCACCTACTTCGATCCTGAAATTTCACTCTTGTACTCCCATTTTGTCAAGATTTTCTTCCACTACATCCAATTTTTCCCAGGCCGACCCCCGAGGTTTCTTGTAATTCCATTGGTTCCCAATTCAGAACTACTCCTTGTGTACCATACTCCTTTATTCTTGCGGCTCTTTGTTAAAATCCCTCCTCCACGTTCTGTTCGAGTGATCGTAAAAATGGGTCCACATACGGATCCTTCGTATTTTATTTTCGATTGTCCGTAGTCTTCTTTTGGCGGCACTATACTTGTTATTTACCTATATATTAGTTTTTTTAACGTAACTATTATTTATAGAAATCAGCGATATAGTCAAGTTTAATCTCTTCCTATATCGTTATTATTATATTATTTTTTAAGGCGACCCCTTCAACAAATGTTTAATAGAACTTGAATACATTTTGCAAACACTTTGTACAGCCATACATTACGTATATAATATTTATGGTATTCGGTCGAATGTTCCATATATGTTTATAAGTTCAAGTACAAGTGTACGTAACCGGTTTTCAAATGCAATTCCGATAAAAATCCACCGGCCAGGTAAATATTTCAGTTATAGTTAACGACATCATCGAGTACGGACAAATTTTAAGTTTAATAAATAATCCGTCGTCATTTCGTCCGATAAGATTACGACAGTTTTTATCGTGTAAAAGTTTTTGACTGCAACATTGTTTTAAAATAAACGTCAATATACGAACGACTATTTTTAATTATTTTGGCGATCACCCGCCCCCCCCTCCCCACTCTTTCATATACAGTTGCAATTATTACAGGTCGGGACCACCGTCTCACGAATTGGTAATAGTTCGGGTACAATTTGTGGACGATGTTAATATTATTATTTTAACCGTGAAATTATTTAAACAATATACTAGTAGATGATATTATAATATATGGCAGTCAATTATAACGTACAATACTATTATCTCGACCGTGCAATTATTGTTAACAAAAATGAATTTAACACAATAAATCTATTATGAGTGTTCATGTTAAACATTTTTCCAGAGGGCATATCACTAACCGAAATCAGTAAAATACGAAATGTTTGGAAATTTTATAGAAAATCATTGATTAACACTATAGGAAATCGTTGGAAAACAGTGGATTCTGGAATCTGGTGTACATAATATCAGCGATTTATCCACTGACAATTTCCAATAGACTAAGAATGAAGGGCTAAATTTACCACAAAATTAATTGTTAACAAAGCCAGAAATATGTATTTCGCACCATCTGCTATAGGCGTGAATGTGTAATTTTGTTTATATTCTGAGTAGAGTGTAGTATAGTGGTAAAGTTTTAGTATTGGCGGCTTTTTAAATTTTTTATTACTAAAAACTCTTGAAAATCTAGAAAGAAATACATTCGGATATTTTAATGCACTACAATTGTATACGGTGAAAAATCGGAATGGTTTTACTAACCAAAAAGTGTTATCCAAGAAAGAAAAAATAAATATAGATCTTTGTACATCAAATAAACTTCTTCGGTACGTTCATAATCTAAAATACAATAAATAGTAGAGTTACGTTATATAATGTAACGTAAACTCAATGGTTTTTCATCGATTGAAATTGTTTTAATAACATAACAATATTTAAACGAATCTGTTTTGACCTTATCTCAACTCATCAATCTCCGAGTAAAACGTTTGTAACTACAATATCGATTTACTTGAAGGACAATAACAATATAAACTTCTGACGATTCGAAAAGCTTATATCGATAAAAATGAACTATTCAATAAATAAAATTAAAACGATAGTTTTTTCCGAATGGTGCCCGAGAATTTCTATCTTCTCTCTATATAATAATAATGGGATAGACACACAATGTGTTTTCCCTTAAATGGGAATAGTATTTAAAATTAAAACGTTACTGCATTCTTTAAATACAAAAACGCGGTGCACGTACGAAAGAAACTGCTGATTTTAAAATCAACGGTTGCGTGGGAATTTTGATTTTTATTTTCGAGCCATATTATTACAATTGTTTTTAACACATCTCATTGATACCTGTATAATAATATGCTCTGGGATAATTTTTTCGTTTTATTTTCATTTATCTGTTGCGCGAAAAATAATATGTCTGTTAGCATATTTTCATTTAAGGTTTTTACCTTTTTCGAACCGAAATATTCCTCGACTCCTTGCACACAGGGCATCGGACCTTTGGTCACGCGGAGCAACATTCTTATGTAAAACATTCACTGTTATCCGGCTGGACTGCATATATCCTGCCAAGGGCATCCGTTTCTTTTACTCCGGGATGACCTTCGACGGTGGTTCTTCGGTTTCTTCGCTTGATCACTACTTTTGTTCGTATATTTCGTGGACGAGGATTACCGATTTAGCGTAACGCTTTGGTAACCAAAGCGATAACCAAACACGCAGTTTTATTTTGTACGGTTATTTATACTACGAATCAACAAATGTTTATCATTCATATCGTGTAATTTTCATATTTTTACACCATCCAAATTTCTGACTTTTCCGGTTGGATTTTCCAATAGTTTTCTTTTATACGAGCCTTATCCCGACAAAAACGAACGCCAAACCCCCCCCCCCCCAAAAAAAAAAAATAAAAAACCAGCTAAATCGAGCTCATGTGATGAATACACGTGGCAATTGATTTTGATATACATAATATATAGAATATATAATACATAATATATTATATGGCGTCTGCGCGTCCATCGGTTTTATTAACGACGCGTAACGAATTATTGCAGGTTTGTCGGTGGCTGAATACGTCAACGCTGACGGGTCATGTTTTGGCCTACCGTGCTGGCGTTGTTGCAGTTGGCCGCGGACGGACGGACCGACGAATTCGTTCTCGGCTACTTGACCGGCTCGAGGAGGCGGCCGGGCGACATCAGTTACCCGAAACCCGGTCGCATGATCAGCGGCGCCATATCGTTGGCCGTTGAAGAGATAAACGCCGGGCCGTTTGGCGATAAAGGTACGTGCGGTACCTATAGAATATCTACGCTCGTCGTAGACCGATTAAAGAGAGAGAGAAAAAGAGGTACTTATAAAAACCCGGAATGTACAAATCCCCGGACCCGTGTACGTTCCGGGTTTTTACGGATAATCGTAATACAGGGTGGGGCGTGGTTACTTCTTTATTTTAAAAAAAAATCATAACACCAAAAAGTATTGGAAATATTGATTTAATTATTTTTTCTGTGTATAGGAGTACATTTAAAGTTTTATTTTATTCGGTTTTAAATACTACATCTCGAAGGTGGCCACCGTTCTCATCAATGCACCGAGATAGTCGGAATGTGAAATTTCTGTCCACTTTTTCCAGCATATGTGTGCTTATGTCGGCAATAGCAGCACAAATATTGTTTGGCGTTCCAATATCGCATGTTTTGTTTGTTCACACATCCTGAATTATGGGAATGTGCCTCGTCACTAAAGAAAACAAGGGCGTCCCGAGGCAGGTTTTCGAGGAAGGCTTCACACGCATAATCGCGCGGGTTAAGAAGGTTTTGTTGCACCACTGCCAGTTTGTACGGGTGAAAATTAAGTTGCTCATTTAAGGAGAATTCGTCTCACACTGTGCGACTCGACATCCCTAAAGCAGCCGAATGTTTGTGTGTGCGGATCGCCTAGGGGATCCGGCAAAATCGCCGCCCTTACCCTCTCGACGTTTTCTGGCGTCCTGACGGTTCTGGGAGGTCCGTTATTATTGTTCTGCACACTACCGGTATCCACCACGAACGTGTCCGCCCGCCAACAAATCGATTTCCGTACGGGCACACGACCCGCACGTATTGAAATGGTTTCTGAAAGCACGTCGAGTTGCGATGATCGAACGGCCGAAAGAAAAGTAGGCCTCCACGGCGAACGCGTGCTCTTGCCTTTGTCCACTGCACTGTTGACACTGAACTAGAGTTATAACAAAAACCTTAGACGACGTGCTTTCGAACAAGCCATAAACCAACGGTCTACTATTAACAGCCGCTCAGTTACAAGAGTTTCACATAAGGAAGTAACCACGCCCCACCCTGTATGTGAAACTGTTGAATTTCGATGAAATTACACTCGGGGACGTTCGGATTTTGATATCCGTAAAAACCTGAAACGTACAAACCCGGATTCCAGATGCGTAATTATTACGGTTGCCGTTTAGATCGAAAACCGAGAAAAACAAAAAAAAAAAAAAATGATTATACTAACGTCTCCGGACATATTTATAATAATTATAGTAATTATGATATTGATTATAACGATTATTTTTTTTTTTTATAGCAGCGGGATTCATTTAATCATCGTTTGTCAGGTTTTTTTTTTCTGTTGTTTTTTGTCCGTTTTTCAAAATGTTTTTACATTTCGAAAATATTGTCAAATAATATACGATAAAAAAAAAAAAAAAAAATATGTCGGTATTTCGCGATCCGGTTAGAGGACCTAAAATTAACAGGGGCGGTTCACTGGATATTTTATCATATTATTCCCCGTTAATCTAATATTAATTATTGAAACGAATATTTTTTTTTTATCGAAATCCGCGTTAATACCAAATATCGTACCATCGGATCGTACCTACTTGTGAAAAATTAAACTACTTTTTTACGTCACCGCGTGCCCGTTAACTATCCGACTGTTGTTCATATACAACGTCGAGTTTTTAGCTTAGACGGTTAATTTTAAATGTGACATTTATACTGTCAACACCACTGGTCAAAAACATCAGTCACCGTTTTTTGTTGTTTTTTTTTTTTTTTTTTTTTTTTTAACAATTCGTTTAGCGCGTCGCCGTCTGGACCGGGACCGCGGAAAAAATTACTAAAAACATTTTGCGTTTCACGTGAATTTTCAAGAGACTTCTAAAAATAATTGAATATTTTTACCGTTCGAATTGTGTTTTATTAATATACATAAAACTATAAAATGTACGCCGAACGTAACCTCCTGATATTTTTTTAAAAATCCCTTTTTATTTTTTCAACAAAAAAATATAAAAAAAAAAAAAAAAACACTTTCGATCGGTAAAAGCGTTCGGGTTTTTTCGCGCGTTTTCTTAAAACGTGCGAAATTTCCACGCTCGGTAATACTTTATTTGGTAAATATTTGTCGACATTCCCGACAGTTTAGATTTTAAAACGACCGACGTCGAATGTCTATGCACTTATTTGTACACGACTACTCGCCTTCGTTGAAGTCGAGCAATTTTTAAATGTACGGTAACCTAACCGAACCGAATTCGTTTTTCTATCGCCAATGTTTTATCGTTGTTTCCGGTTATACGTACATATAATACAATCTTTCCGCCTATCCGCCTAAATAAGTGGCCTACCCGCACTGCCACGAGCATATTAAGTATAAAATCGGCGTATAAACTCCTCGTATAAATTTCGTATTCAAATATTATTATTGCTGTTGATTTTATGTTTTACTTGTTTTATCCGCCCGAAAACTCTTGTGAAACTTTTCATTCGAACGTAAATAAAGTTTTCGGTAAATTACTGTATATCATTTCGGGAATGAAAGACTTTGTTCCGCCTCGTAAAATCGGGCCCTCGAGTTTAACTATTGCGTCTATATTAAAATATTATTACGATCACAAATATTACACGTCCGTTATGTATACGGACATTATCGAACTTCAGTATTATTGTATACGATGTCTGTAGTTTTACGTAGATTTTCTATTCTTCAACGCACGACAATTTTCATATGTTTTCGATATTTAATCACACGATATTTATTTCGCCCAATTTCAATAGTATATTTTATATTCAGAAATTATGAACTGTAGTCATCTTATCATCGTTATATTCAATTTATATTTAGGCGTACATACATCGTATTTTAATACAAATTAGATAACTTAACTACGTACTCAGGTTTGTATCTCTCTCCTCGCCTTTAATAATTTATAAACGTTATTATTATAATTTTTTTTTTTTTCAAAATTTATAATCGCGAATTAAACAGTAACGGAATCTAATAAAGTGTGTCTTTTTATTATTTTTTTTTTTTTTTTACCGTATTCCTATTTCGTTTTTCGTAATTCCGGTGGTTTTAATTTCGTAGAAAGTACATAAAAAACGATAATAAACCAATAAAAATCGGACCGGCCGAAGAATTGAATTCATGTTGATTGTTTTTAATAGGGGGGTTAAAGTCTATGAAAAACCGCCGTTCGATTGGTTTTGTCTTATTATTTTTATTATTATTATTATTATTTTTGTTTTCTATGCACAACAGGCCATTCGTTGAGTTTTTTGGTGTCTGAAACGTACGGCGAAGAGTCGACTAGCATTTTGGAGACGGCGGAACTATGGAAGAAAAATATATCGGCTTTCATCGGTCCTCAAGAAACCTGTCTGCACGAAGCTCGAATGGCCGCCGCTTTCAATTTGCCAATGATTTCTTACGTGAGTCAATAATAATATACAATAAATATAATGTTCATTTTTTAGTTCGTGATGGTGGGTTTTTTTTTTTTTTTTGTATAAATTAATATTTCCAAGAGACTTTATTTCGCGGTGTAGGATATTGTATTAGTAATGTAATTGGCACGAAATATTCGTACGGTTTGTTCATATAGATAAATGTCTAGAATTATTTTGTTACGCCGCAGATAGGAAATTCGTCTGCAACGGTTTTTGTTTTTTTTTTTTTTTTGGTTTTTTTACACCCTCTAAAATGCGTGAAAATCGATCCCGGCAATTATAATGTAAAACTTTTTCCCCATTTTACATTTTTAATCTATATACAGTAGTAGTATATATATTATATATAAATGCACAACGCCACGGTAAAAATTCAATTACTTCCTTTTTTTTTTTTTTTTTTTCGGATTAGGATTTATTTTTTCATTTTAGACCTTTTCAATATTATAATATAATATAAAACTCCGCCATTTCGCTTTCGACGAAATATCGAAAAACGTTTTTTTAATTTCAAAGTTTCGTTATTACCGTTATGTCGTCGAGCACATAACCATCATGGCCAATCTAAAAAAAAAAAAAAAAAAAAAAAAATGCGAAATCATATTTACGATATTGTGACGCTTTTTTTTACGAGGTTCGCTGCGCTGTGAAATATCAAAACGTCATCGTGGCTTATTTAAAATCGTTTGTAATCGAATAATATCGATATAGATTTTTGTTCTTCCTGAATATGTTTAAATACTGAAATTGGCCGTGACGGTTCTTAGGCGACGCGATACGTAAAATACTATCGTTTAAGTATAAATGTTAACGATACGTTCCTTATGTGCTCGAATCAGTTTTATTACGTACTTTTATTATGTAAAATCAGTGGCCTAATTGAGGGCTTGCAGACCCCGCGTCAAGGGAGACGTGGGAACGATAATTCGAGGAGGCCCTTGTGTAATATTCCCTAAAGTAAATTGAACTCTATGAAAAAAAAAAAAAAAAATAAAAATATTTTTAAAACGATATAATATTTTAGGGGCCCATTATTAATTTTTAAGGGGTGACCCAAATTGTTTGTTACGCCACTGACTATCATACTTGTTAGTAAACAGTCTTAGAACAATTATATCCCACCCTATATGTAGGTTAGGTTAACGATTTACAAATCGTTATAAATATTTTATCTATTCCTTACAAGTTTCGTTTCCTTTACAAATAATTTTTCTTGAAATAATTTCCATAGTGTCCTATATATCTACCTATATAGTATTTGTCTCTTGAACCGCATTCTTAAGATTATTGTACTCATTGTTTTAAAATTTAAAACTAACTTTTCGAAACTTGGTATTTTTATTTTGTTTTTATAACATAGAAACTTTTTTAAGTCGAATTAAAAATTTACCGTTTTTAATTACGTTATTATTCCGTGCGAATCGTATATAATTCAATTAAAAATAATAATAATAATAATAAACACAATTTTTAAATGATTGACCAGAACCGATTTGAATATATTGTTGAAAATTATATATATATTAAATAAATTCCTTCTTTTTTTTTTTAATAATTGGTATTATTTATAAAATATTTCTTAAAACATTAATTTCAACGGAAAATGTGTAAATTTTTTGTATGTAAAAATGCTAGGTGCTTAAAATCAAAACAAAATAGAATTGACAAGAACCGATTAAATCAATAATAATATAGACTAAAGTCCGGAGTAACAATAATATTGCGACCGGTATGATAAAAATGGGAAGTTTACTGTATCATCAAACATTGCGTTAAAAAAAAAAAAAAAAAATGATTATCAAAGTATACGTACACGGATTCGGTGCCAAATTTTCGAGCCCGGTGGCCCGAACCAAGTTCAAAGCAATTATCGCGATATCTGCAATTGACGCGAATACGCTGGCACCGTGTGTGCAGAATATCCGCGTCAAAGAATTATTGCCTACGGCCACGGGCTTTACGGCCTAATTTCGTTATTATGGATTTATAAAAGAATTTCGGAGAGTATTTCCCCTTGGCGCACGTGCGCATTACCTCGAAATACGTTTTGCGCGTACATCCCGGCTCCCCCATTATTCGTTAACGAAAATGTCGGAATATCGTTCCTCCCGTTCGCCGCCTGTTGTTGAAGGAAAACCGATACGTTTTTACTTTATTAATGTACGCGCAAACGATTTACGGGCCGTACGCCGACGGAACCGAAATAATGCGAATACTCGTGGACAATCCGCGATTAATTATCGTAAGAGTGAGGTGTCGTCGTGTCGTATTGTTGTTGAAACGGACTTATTCGGTACGGTATCGGTTTATACCAGTGATGGGCAAAGTACGGCCCGCGAATGTATTTAATCCGGCCCGCCGAGGGTCCATCGACATGGATAGTGTATGGCCCGTATAGTATAAAAAAATTCACGAAATAATCTGAAAATTATCGAAGAAAATAGTTTTAAATATATAAACGGATTGCCTCGGACTGTGCGCGGTCTTACCCTCATAGCGTGGTGTAGGTAGATAGTACTATAGTAGGTACTACGGTATATAGGTATATAATTTATATTTTTGTTCATATTAATATTATATTTCCCGGATCTCGGTTTGGTGCGTCCTTATCTTAGTTTTCGTATAATAATATGTATGATGTACTGATATATATATATATATATATAAGTAAATTGATATAATTGTATTGTGTAATGCTAACCAGTGTTTACACTGTCGTCATATGTAACCATTATTCCTTGGGTTATAGTACGTATTGTACGTAATTCCACAAAACTAGATTTTTATAGAGCACTGCCGAAAGCTGAATTCCCAAAGATAATTGCTCACGCCCAGAAAATTATGGCTATGTTTGCGTCGTCTTATGTGTGCGACCAGACTTTTTCGACCATGAAATTGCGGAAAAACTCAATCAGAAATCGATTGACTGATGAACACCTTTTCTCGCTGTTGAAAGTTGCTCCGTCACAGCTGGAACCTGCTTTCGAAAATATTATGGAAAATCAAAAACAATTCCATATATCTCACATGCCTATTATATGGTTTAATAAAGCTTAAACACAAAATGCATTTTTTCTATAATTCTATAATCCCTCCTCTAGAATTTCTTAAACTTTGTGGCCCCCCCCATTAAAAAAGTTTGTCCATCACTGGTTTATACCTATAATCGTTATTACAGATCGCACACGTTTTTTTTCGTTGACGGAATTGCGGGAGAAGCACAAAACGCGTGTCTTAATATTCACCGAGTCACGGGCTCGGTAAACGTACGTAAATCTTACCGGCGGTTTTTTTCTACCGACTGAAAATCAAGCAATACTACTCATTATTATCTCGTTATTTTTGTAGGTTAGGTTAGGTTAGGTTGCAAATTTATAATTTAAATACATGACGGCACGTCGGGGTAAATTGACCGGTAAAATCAGCATCTCTGCACCCCGGTGTAACACAATCTATCGTCTGTGAATTTCCGTAAAGACAGATTTTTAAATCTTTTAAGATCGCTGCCTTTCCTGCGATATTAGGACCTGCGCACGCTTACGATTATTCTATTAGGGCGGTGTTATAAATGATGCAGACGTCGAATCAGGCGCGTAGCTAGGATTTTTTTTTTAATGGGTAGTGTTTCAATATTGTATTTAAATACAACTTGTGACTAGGAGGGGGTTCACATATCATTATCACTTAATACTTAACAAATTCTAGAATTTTCGAAACGATGTCCAAAAGCAGCTGGTGTTTCCATAGGTTTCCATCACGGTATAGAGGATATCTAATAACCATTATCATGTATTTGGTATAGATAATATACTAATAAATATATTAAATTAATGTCTTTAATTTCCATGATAAATAATAATAATATATATATATCGAATATAAAATATAATCATCGAACTACAAATTTTATAAGTATCCCGAAACATTATTTAGTGTACCCCTAATTTATTTCTGGTTTAAATATGGCCTAGGAAGAGTAGGGGGGATTTAACACCCAAAGCACCTACTCCCTCCCTGGCTACGTGCCTGCGTCGAATAACTATTTGGATACTGTAAACTAGTAAAATTTTGTTTGTAAACCGCGTCATTGGCGCAATCAGAATTTTTTTATGATGGGGGGGAAGGAGTCCATTTAACTGAAGAAAAAAATCTGATACATACGTACTGTAAATTACAATACAAAATATATACAGCTCAAGGGAAGGAGAGTTCGGACACGGTTAACACCTAATTTTCCACCCCTGGATGCACCACTGAACCACGTAGATTCAAGAAGTGACCGCGGTAAGTCTGTTGCGATACAAAGGGATTATAGTTTTGAGTGTACGGGTATATATTATACGTATACATAATGAAATATCGATTTCAGCAATTCGATTGATTTACATTTTTATCATATGTTACTGTTACCCGTCAGTATTTATTTCTTTTCTATTTGTAAAGAGTTAAACCGGGGAAGGGCGAGGGAAAACGATTCGCGGAGTTCATACAAGTGACCGGGGTAACCTTGAAAAACAAACGTTGGCATCAGGCCGAGATTATTGTTTCAAACCGTATAAATAATGCGTAGGGGATAATGCGTGGGAAAATTAAATCGGTGTAGCTTTCGATTTTCTTCACAACCGCTCACGAAAAAAAGGTATTTCGTCGTTGACGTGATTCCCCCGCCTCGTGTATGACGTACACCCCGTACAAAAAATTTTATTTCCAACTTAATGTCTCCCTTACCACGCATCTCGTCACGAAGCGAAAGACACTACATTATATTATCGTATCCACGGCAGATTGCCATTAAAACACGCCGTCCATAAGCCATTCATAGTGTTACATTTATAAGCGCAATTACTATAAATATCGCAGCAGTCTTAGTTCCGTCGCAGTTTTCCAATTTCGGATTGAATCTGCGGAACAATTCAACTCCGCGTCGCGCCGCTGAGCGATTAAAGCGCATTAAAAACGAATATTGCCAATAAACTTCGTTTAATAGAACGGAAAAAAAAAATAATAAAAAACAACCGAGTATAGCCGTTTACTGAAATTATCCGATATCAAATACGACTCGGTTCGTTTACTCTGAATTGTAATACGCGCAGCCTAATAACGGAACGTTCAGTATATTCGTCGGATATAAAAATGTTCACGAGTGAAAAGATTGTAAAAAAATAATAAAAATACTACTCGCGCGGTTTTTTTTTTTTAACACTTGGTCTTCGACAGTTGCGTTATAACCAAAGGGATTACCAACTTTTAAAATATTAACTTATCCGATTATGGATTTAAATAAAAAGTCCACGTAGTCGGGGAGGGAGGCGGTGCACTACAGAAGTGCAAGAACCACTGATATAGACACTATTATAAATATATACGACAGACTTCCAAATTGAAAAATATGTCGAAATCTGTATTCATATCGAGGTGTGTTCAAAAAGTTCCAGGACAAATGTTATTACGGTTAATCTACACACGATAACGTTTCAAATTTTAAATAGATGTTATTAGGCCCGCGAATAAGTGGATATCTTAAAAAAACACTTAGTCGCTATCTTATTTCAGTTTAATATTACACGTGGTTAAAATCCAGTCAGTTTATTTTGTTTCGCCGTTTTCGACGTGCCCGAAATTAACGAACAACGCGTGTGCATCAAGGTTTGCTTGTAACTTGGTAAAAATGATGCAACGAAAATGAATAAAACTGCTTTTGGGGATGATTCGTTAAGTGGTTCCGTGACTTTCGAGTGTTTTAAACGTTTTAAGGATAGTCGGCAGTCGACTGAAGACGATCCACGTTCTGGAAGACCGTCGACGTCATCTAGAAACGATGGTGAAGCGACAATTTGCGAGAAAAAAAATGCGAAATGGCCGCCGATTAACCGTCCGTGAGTTAAAAAAGCGAATCTCAATTGAGTGTTGTCATGCAATTTTACAGGAAAATGTACAGATGAGAAGGGTCGCAATTGTTCACTACGACAATGCACCGGCACATTTAGCGCTGTCGATTCGTGAATTTTTGGCTGATAAAAATTTTGCTGTAGTCCCGCGGACTCTCCTTATTCTCCTGATCAGGCCCCTTGTGATTTTTTTTCTATTCCCAAGAGTAAAATCTGCGCTTAAAGGACAACGATTTCAAGATGTAGATGAAATTAAAGCGGACGCGGCAACAGAACGCATAGCTTTAACTTTGGAACAGTGCCAAAGGTCTTTTGAAAAATGACAAGATCACTACATATTGTCCGGAGGAGAGTATTTTTAAAGAGATATCTTTAAATTATATGTAACTTCATTTTTGTGATTATTAAAAATATATTCCTGGTACTTTTTGAACAGATCTCGTTATTATATATTTTTACGGGTTATTCTACTTTTGTTGTAAGATCATGGTTTTTTCCTCTATTTTCTAACGAATTTCTAGGGAAAAGCTGATACTATTTATTAGCTCAACGGTTACCCGATATTATAATAATATGATCACTAACTTTTTTGAATATTACCAACACGGACGTGATAATATATTGTATTTTTTCGCATTGAACTTTGCAGTATTTACGACGACGGCAAAGAAATCTAGGCAGATTTTTTAAAACAGCATTATCGTATTTTAAATGTCTTCTACGTATAGGTAGGTATACGGTTAGGTATACGTAAATTTATGTTATGGTCGGATTTCGCCATGTAAATACTTATTTTTTCAAACAAAAGTTATTCCGCATGATAATTTGTTCAAATCATATTTTTTTTTAAACGTTACATTGCCCGTATTTTTTTTTTAACACTTATTAGATCTTTATTGTATTTTATGTTTCCCCACTAATCCCTCCCTACTCCTGTGCAATTTATAAAACGTATAAATACGATCGCCGCAGGAAAATCTTATTTCCGACGAAATAAACTGCAGGGTTCTTTTTTTTTTTCATTTTTTTCCCCTTTTTTTTTCCTAAACTCATACGGAGTATAATAACTTTTCCCGAGTGCACGTATGGCGCACCTATATTATTATTATATGTCATACCGACGGAAATAAAACGTAGGTACCTATATATGCGATATTAATAATATTATACGCTGGTGTGTACATCCGACGAATTTCGACTAGAATATTTTATCTCCGAAGTACCGAGGATTTATTCACGTTTTCCGGTCATTTCTGGTTTAAAACGTTCCCGAAATCTACATACCCGTTTCGAAATTGTGTCGTATATTATATGTTTTCGAAACTAGATATTATAATATAACCGTCAGCGTGGAATCGAATTTTGTTTCCGTTGTTTCCGGTTCCCCTTTAGGTCCGGCGAGGTTTGCGTCGGTCCCCAGAGTCGTATTCAAGGGGGACACGATGGTCCCGCTCCCCCATTCACCGTATTTATACTTTTTTTTTTTTTTAAATTTACTTACGTTATAATTTTCAAACGCGACATTTTTAAATACGCCCATGCCCGGCGAGCTCGCGATCACGACTAAATGTACAGGCTTGTCGGTAAATTAAAAACACGGCCGCCACCGGTGAATATCATAGAACAAACAAAATAAAATATCATGGAATAAACGATATTATTGTCAATTTTCTTTTAATAGCTATCATACAACAACGCGAAAGCAGCTTGATATCAGATGCAACTTTTTTCAATTTCTTTTTTTATTATTGTAATTCGATTGAAAATAATCGTAAATACCTGAAATTCTACACCGAACACTAACATTAGCTGTTTATAGTCGTGGTAAAATTTATCAAAATTCCTGTCGATTTTCGATCGATTGATGGTTTTCATGTGAAGAAAATTTGATAGGCTTAAAAAAAAAAAAAAATTTAAGACGAACAAATTGACTAAAATAACAATCGTTTTAACAAAACAATGCGCGCGGCCTATATAACGTAAAATTTCAATTTCACTGAACGGCCAATAGTGTCTATGGATCACACTCTATTAGCCTCTCCGTACTTGGATTTTTATCATTATCGGTGTTATTCATTAAATACATTTGTTACACTTATCAAAAAAAAAAAAAAGTTTATTTTATAAAAACGAAATTGAGCTGCGTGTATAAAAACGGACTGTTACGAGTCCCCCGACCCCGGGTACTCTAATACTCGTATACCGATTTCGAGTTTGGCGTTTTGAAAACTGACCGCGGGGTTATTCAAAACGTTAAAAAGAAATGGAAAGAGAAAAAAAAAAAACCGTATCCTACAGTATACCGAGGTGACCGGATTGCCGAATTACCGATAGGAACAATGACGGTGTCGAAAACAGCGTCGTTGTAAATCACAACTGGCAATTTACGACGACTTTCGCGCGCGTTCCGGTTGGCATCATCGCTTTTGATCGTCAGACTTGACGAGCTCTCGCGACGCGTTTCGGCGATGGAAAGTGGGTTTTTTTTTTTTTTTCTGTTATATACTTTATAATAAATGTATATAACAATATTGTATGGCGGTGTAAAAAAAAAACGCGCGCACATCGTACAATATAGCCCGCGACGAGTTCGTTATTATTGCGAATATACAATGTGCGTCGACTGTGACGGTGGCGGCCGTGGAATAAAGTCTATTTTTGAATATTCGCGCACGAATATAATAATATATTATGCCGTGAGTTCGAGAGTAGTAGTAAATGATATTATTATTATTTCTGTGCGTATACAGGGCGATTGTCTATACCGTCCACGCGAATCGTATTTAAATGCCCGCGATCTGAAAACGGATTGCGATATTCGTTGCCCCCCGTTGTATTCGGATTTTAACCAATTTTCAACTTTCGAAAAAAACCGGCCCACCACGTACGCCGTACGTCCGGCATTATCGCTCATTTTATAAACTACCTCAACTCTAGTCTCGGTCCTCGGCCGTGTTTTGTAAAAGTGATTTTTTCACTTTTCGAATCCGAGTTTGTCCGGCTATACCCGTTTGATGTATAGTCGGAATTCAATATTGTCCAAAACGATTTCGTGTATTCAGAGATACTACACACAACGCCTGCAAAAAAAAAAAAAAAAAAAAAAATAAACCGCAATTGAGTTTACTCGAAATTTTCGTAAAACAGTTAGTTATAAGTAACTGGATTCGTGACTAAAAAAAAAAAAAAAAACAATCACCCTGTGTGTGTGTGTGTGTGTATTATAATCTTTTTGTTTTTTTTTTTTTTTGTTGGCATTTTGGCTTTTGTTAATGATCCAAACACCGCCTTCGGGGCGTATACCGTCGAGACGGTTATTACGACGATGATGATAGTAATAGTAGTGATAATAATAGTAATACGAAAAGTACGTCATCGCGTACAGGTCGTGTCGTCGATGCCGTGACGCGACACACTGGCGATCGGATAAAAACGAAATATTAGAATATTATTATTGTAATATTCTCGAATTTCATTCGGGTCCGCGAGCTCGTTAATATCTCTCGGGTATCCGCTTTTGTAATTTTTTTTTTTTTTGGCAAGTCTTACGCCGCCGCCGTCTCCCCGTCGTCATTGTCGATATTTTTTTTGGCAACCGGAGTGGAAAAAGAAAAAAAAAAACACACACACACACAATTCCATCGCCGCTCCTACGTCTCCTCGCCTCCGCCCCTGTCGGCCGTTGAACTTGGACACCGTAAATATATATCGCCATGACGAATGCGATCCCGGCGAAACGCCGGAAATATTATAATCGCGATGACGCGAGTAATACGGTATTTTTTTTTTTGATTAATCACACCCAATTATATGTCACAAGGTTACAAGGAAACGCTCGGTTAAAATCGTATTTTATCAATCGGAATTTTCGGATTAGGTTTTCAAATGTCCGCCGTACGCCCCGGGGCCCCAAGCCAACAATTACGCGGATAAATTGCACATTTAAATATTGGATTATTGTTTTGTTTACCGCCTATATAGATCGGTGCAATTTGGGTTTTCGAACAAAGAAATGACCGTCAGAATTGTCCGCGCCCAGTGGCTGACTGGTCCGGGGTGCTTAAAGCGAATTCGCATCCCGGGCCATGACTTAATAATTATAATAAAGAACAAATAAACGCAACGACAACAATTTTATAGACAAATCGTACCTATAAATTTAAAAACTATGTATATTATTGTAAATACTTGAAATTGTCCGCATCCCGGGCCTTTTTGTATCGGTCGGCCACCGATTATTATTATCGAATAACATCACCGTTATATTCTCATTGTGTTTGTGGGTGCCCGCACAATGTACATTTTTTGTGGGACAAAAATCGTTTTTTATGGCAATCATTTTCGAAATAAAAAACCGCTCGTTTGTCATTTAAGACTTTTACACCCCGAGCCGTTGTACTGTTTAAGAGGGCGTGTTACCATCCGTAAAAAAAAAAAAAACGAGAAAAACTACACGAGTTTTGCAGACCTAATTACAAAAAAAACCGAATTTTCTCCAAAACAAAAAGAAAAAAACTCGCACCGTGCAATCGTGTTGGTTGGGGAACATTCAAATTTTAAATTACACCTCTCCATCGAGTTATATTAGCGCCGGTGTCTACTTTACGGTGTCTCGGTAAACATTTTCGTTTATTTCGCGATTTCACCAATAAATATTAGGGGGATAACAGCACGCGATTGACTATTTGCAAATTTATTCGAAAGTTCATTATTTGTCGAACGCTTTCGCGTGTATCGATTTTTTTATTTCCCTAATCCGGGCGGTAACACTCCCTAACAATTTTTTGTACGTTACCCACGAATGACCATTAAAAATACTATTCGCTGTAATAATTCGTATTTAATTAACGAATTTATGGAGGTGGATGAAAAGAATTGTTGCAAAGTGGCTGCAGGGATTTCGCACCACAACACACATATTATAATAATGATAACTATTAATATATTATCAGTTCAGATCATTTGTATTGAACTTTTTGTTTTAACTATAAAACAATTTCAAATTAAAATATCAATTTTTCTGGATTTTTGAGCCATGCATATATATATGTATATATTTTTATCATTTTATAATTATATTAATTGAGAACATCAATTTCTACAAGTTATCACTGGATAAATAAATAAATTACAGTAAATCATTTAATTGTAGTTCAACTAAGGAACAACAACAGTGTTGAATGAATATATAATAATCTGTATTTAGTCAACAAAAGTTCAACTTATATTAAAAATATAACATTTAAAATTCATTATTAAGGAAATATTTTTAGAACGAAAATCGTTCGTCTGAATCCCAGAATACGCGTTACTTAATAGAACATTAGAAAAAACTGCGGATCCAATAGGTATTTTTTTTAATTATTTTTGGTGAAGATCTACGAGTATACGCATTTTTTTCAATTAAGAAAAAAACGAGCGGAATAAACACGAGATTGTATTTTCTCCGCAGGACGAGCTAAACTACTACTAAAAATCATTTGGGTGGAGGGGTGATATGTCTATCTTAAATTTTTTTTTTTTTACATAATAATTTGACTCAGTACCAACACCGCGTTGTATATTACTATACGTTTTATCGTCGGACCCAGTTTTATGAATAAACCGTATAACAAGACAAAAAAAAAAAAAAAAACCACATAAATTAATCAGCGCCAGATTTTCGATGTTCTTTTTTTTTCTTTTTTGTCATTGAATCTTAACCGCCTGCAATACGCATGTACTTGTACGAGAAAACAAACACTCGTGGCTAAAACAACAATGGTTTTATTATTCAGTGAGGTTAAAAAAAAAAAAAAAAAAAAAAAATAACCTATGAAAACTATATATACCTGCCGACTTTATTATTATTATTATTATTATTATACCATCAGTGATAAATAATCAAAATAATCCGCGTGCCAAACAATTGGGTTTCGGTTTCGTGTGTGTAGTCTCCGAGTAATAATTTATGTCACGCCGGCAGGCTCCACTCGTACACACTTTTGTGTTTCGCCACGTTAACGTTCGTGTCGATCGGCCGGCATTATTTCGGTACGTACAGCGGAGGCAGGCGGATACTCGTATTATATTATGTTAATAGAAAGACAAAACAATACGATCCGAGCTCGGGCATTGGAATTTTTATTTACTCGCCCGCGTGCCGTGCACGGCTATAGAAATTTCGCGTCGATATTATATTAATACAGCCCGAGAGACCTGCGCTCAAGAGGACGCCGCGCCGGCATTTGCCGTCTCGGCAGTCTGTCCGACGAGCGAAAACCTACTCAACGCGGCCCCAGTAGAACTCGCGTTATCTTTCAGGTTTTACTGTTTCAGAGTAAAAGTCATCAAATTATAAAAAAAAAAATTAAATAAAAGAGGCGGCGCCGGTTTTCAGTACCACGGAATCATTTTTACGAGGATGCCAATTTCCCGTCGCTCTCCCGCCGGGCACCGGGCCAATTATTATTGTTAAAAAAAAAAAAAAAAAAACATTCGTAATACGTAATAGTTTGACGATTTACATTTTGAACCTCACTCCGCAAGACGTACGATGGTAATTCGGTTTGTACAACTGTAATTTTTGTAATACAAAAAAAAAAAAAAAACCGTTTTGAGCGGTGCACGGTAAGCGGGCGGTCGTATTTCGTTTTCTTGTGGCCAACATAATCCGAAAATCAACAATAATAAAACCAGATTATCCGTAGATTGTTGCGAGTTTTTTTTTTTTTTTTTTTTTAATTTTTACAATATCTGTCGGGGGCAATCCTCGAAAAATATTTCAAGTAAATGTCTGTATGGTTACTGGAAATGTTCAAACTTCAAATGTTCAAGTCACCGCTGGTTAACCTTATAAGTATACACATGCTGATTAAGGACTGAGACCGGAAATATTTTGAAATTGAACACTGCTCTCAGCGGTGACAAAATGTTAAGGTGCCAGTAAAAAATATAAGACATTCGGCCCGTCTGTAACGAGACTATTTCTATTACTGACTTACTTTTTTTTATAACTTTAAAAATGTATTTCCACAATCTGTTACATCTTGAACAATGAGTGTAAGTAATAAAGGATTTTATGTCACGAATGACTGAGTAAAGAAACGTTCCGGTGAACTTTGACAGTTAGTAGTTAATTATACAATTATTTTCAATATATTTACGATTTGAGTATTTTTTTTTTATTTTATGAAAGTATGTCCCGACACCGCCGCCTATTTAATCTTTTTTTTGTTGAGGATTACCAGGAATATTTGCTGATGCAAGGCTCTTTATTAAGGGATTTGAATATTTTAGTTAAATGGTTCGTAAAACGTTTTTGCTACATCTTGAACAGAGGAGATGCCAAGATCATTATGTAGGGGTCTGGTTTGAAATATAAAAGGGTGCTTTGGTTATAGCACGAAGAGTTGAAGTGATTGGAAGCGTTCTATACGATTTATGTTCGATAATTGTGCAGAGCCCCATAGTTGTGTACCATACGTCCATATTGGTTTTGGGAACAGCCTATATATTAGAATTTTGGTCGACAATTTAGCGGGATTGGTAGTTTGAAGAGAGAGCGGAGAAGACGAAAACGATAATTAAAAGATAAAAGTTTATTGCGTAATCGTGGCGACCGGGTAAGGCGTTGGTCGATGATGATGCCTAGACAATGAACACGCTGCGCGGTTGGTAAGGTTTGTTCGTTGTGGATAATTGGCGGACATTTTTCCTCCCTAAGAGTCGTATTATGGAGGTTACTAAACGGAAAACTGTTAATAATTTGCGCGTTATGATATTTCGATTCTTTTCGTTACGACTCGATCGTTTTTATCGCTTCGCACCACTGCATCGATAAATCCCGGGCGTTTATTCGTTTTCGTCGTCCCGACACTCTTCCACCGTCCGCTACTCGGTTCCATCCCGTCAGTGGCTTGTCGTCGGAGATCGGCGGAAAACAAACAAAAAAAAAAAAAATATATATATATAAAAAAAAAAAGTAACCGAACATTTCCGTCGTTCTTATTGTCGTTTATTTTATCGTCGTCGCCGTCGGTCGTTCTCGGCCGAGGTCGAAACGGTCGCGGTTATCGGCGCGGTTACAATCTCCTTCGTATACACGCTCGCGGTTTGCTTATCGGCACGATTTTTTTTGCCGACCGTATACTATCCGTAAGCAAACAATTGTCGTTTTACGTCCCGATGTAAATTTACCGTACTGTAAAAAGAAATATATATAAAGAAAAAAAAAGAAATAGTCGCGGGTAAACACTAGCACGGGAACTTTGCCCGTCTACGGCTAAGAATAATACGCACTGCGCGCGTTTCCAACGTTCTCCGGGGCAAATAACAATAATGATAAAAAAAAAAAATACACACGATTAAATTATATATATATATATATATATATATATGGAATCTACAGGTCGTTTGGTTTAAAGAACAGCCATAATAATATATAGTAATAATAGCAGTGCGTATATATATATATATATATATATATATATATATATATATATATATATATAATATACAAACGAGTATTGCCGGGACGGGAAACGCGTAATTTTTATTTAATCGATTACGTCTGAAATTTATTTTATATAGATGAGCACTGCGGAATTACCTACACAGCCATGGCTATAAAATCGGACGGTGTACCGATTTTCGTTCATGTCAATATCGTTTGATATGACGGCCGGTCATTCGTCACTGTCGATAATTAACACGACCGCCGGTACATTAGTATATTACCCCAGTATCCGATAGGTAATTTAATCTTGTCGATCAAACGTACCGATTGCGTGTCCGGGGGTGGTGGTACCCACTACCGCCGGTCGATTCGGTTTTCGTTGCCTAACCGAATCGCCCGTTTTCGATATTGTAATTTTATAATATCTCGATAAACGCGACGCAACTGGATCAGATACCGTTTTACGCGAACACGTTTAATTATAGGTACGAAATATTGAACAAAAAAAAAAAAAATAAATAAATACATTTTTTGTTCGTGTATTTGTTTATTAGTTTTGTAATGTGTATTTTTTTTTATTGATAAAGCTCATCACTAACCGGCGACGCCGATTGACCGACTTCGACTATCAATAAATGTTAATCGGTAATTTATGTCGTTTAATCGGCTGAAAATCGTATATAGATTATATTTGTGATTTTTAAAAAAAAAAAAAAAAACTAATATCACCGTAAGATATTTTATAATATTACCGTAAATTCATAACTCGAATAATATAACAATAACTGTATCGGTTTAAAGATAATATGAAATAATTACCTATAATAGTAAAATATTTCTTGATAGATTTTTTTTTTTTTTTTGAATACACGGGTATTACGCAATAAATAATCTAGTATTATCTAGTAATAATAATCAATAATATATTTAAACAATAAATATAGTCTAAGTAAATAGTTGCCGTTAATACCAATATAGTTTTAAAATGAATAACAAAATTTTATTAATTTTTTTTTTAGGTATTATAAAAACGAATTATTTCAACAAAAAAAAAAATAAGTTTTACGAAATGTTAGAACCGTAGGTGTGAGTCCACGGTGTGGACGGGCTGGGGAGCGTCTTTGGAGTAATCGTCAATCGTTTCGCTTGAAACCTATTGGCATTCTGTACAGCTTTTAATACAAGTTAAAACTTCTATCGTCGTACATTTATTTAGACCGATGGAATTCGTTGAACATTAAATGCCGAGTAATAATAGTAAACGGATAAAAGACGAGAGTGCCGCGATTATATTAGATTGCCCGGTATAAGTTAAGACTGCGAGTATATCCAGTCGATAAAGCCGATAAAAATTTTAACCGACAGACGGATTATAGTCAGGTCCGACTGGCCGTCCAGTTAAAAACGATTGAAAACCCGGCCCTTGGATCAGCAGTGATCGATAAGCGATCAATAATCCCGGTTTATATATATATATATATATACATATATATCCGTCGAGATTAAGCGAAAACCGAAATGTTGGGAAATCGAGTTTGTGTAGCATTTTCAAATTTGTGTATTTGCATTTTATTTACTTCTTTCATTGCATCTTTTTGCGTCTGTTCATTTCGTTTTGGAAGTCACCAATGCGAAGTTTTACATGAACGGGTGAAAATGTCGAATTATAAGGGAATTTTCTAACGTCTCTTTCGGAGTTGTAGAAGCAAACACATTTTTACCAAACCGGACGTTTTTGTACCGCGGGCCCACGGTATTATCGCAAAATGCAAATAAATACGATATTGCCGTGTTTTAATATTCGGAAATCGTCGACAAAAACATTTTACGGTAATCGTCGGCCGTATATACCGTTTCGAGATTTACATCGGAAAACGGAATTTCTTACGGTGAGGTGCCACGCGCCATTTCCGCCGGTACGAAAACATTACGTATGTGTTTATTACGTAATTTATGTCCAAATAAGTTCGGTGCACGTGTTATATCCACGGTTTTCGACGGTACGCCTTTCTTTTGTATATTTATTTTTAACCCGGAGCGACGAAAGCACAGCCCAGAAGCTATATATTATTATAATGTATTTTTATTTCTATTTTTTTTTTTTTTTTTTTTGGCAAACGCGTTTTGATCGTAAAAGATTTACTCTCTATAGTGGTTTTCACACCGTCGCCGCGGTGTGAAATGTACCGGAAAACCTACTCGGCAATTACCGCGGTTACCGATTATACGTTTTTCCTGTATCGAACTAAAAACGACTTTCGGTTTTACCGGTATATATTATCGTGTACGGTGGCGTGGAAAGACAACAAAGACAAAAAAAAAAAAAAAAAAAAAAAAATAAATATAAAAAAACACGGCCAGGGGTAGGTATTATAGATTTCTAGACAACAACACTATTCAAAACAATGGATTATTATTTTTTTATTTTTTTTTTAAATTCGATTTTTTAATCGTTAACCGCGCGACATGTCGGCGGAATCGCGTGCCCGGATAACCGTTATGCGTATTTACCGGTATAATAAGTACGCGAATTGTAAATGGAGGTCGTCGGTCAAATGGGTTTCATAATGTATTCAACTGTCATTCCGCAAATTAAACCGTTGGGCTAACGAGATTCAGAAAATATGCGTCGGCCCCCGGGGCAAACGGTTTACACGGCCAATAAATAATCATTAGCCCCGACATTATATAGAAATCGGCAATGTAACTGAATAATATGTGTTTGTAAAAAAAAAAAAAAAAAAAAAATACTGATATAGACGGACGTGATACGCTTTTTTGATGGGCTTCTGGTATGGTCGTGAGCGCGTGCGCGTATTTTATATTACGCGGAAACGACAATATTAGTTTTTTTTTCTTTTTTAATTTCTGAGCATAACGAGAAATTTGTATTAGTTTTACTATGTGTGTGTGTGTGTATGGTTATTTTTATTAACGTCTGCAAACAACTTTTCTACCAAACTACTTTGCTCCAATCGATAAACGACAAGAGAAGCGGGTTGGTTTTTTTTTTTGTCGTATTTTGGATCTATTCGGCGCATCGTGGTGGTCCTGTTCTTGATTTTCGTTGTAGTTTACTTGATAATTGCGAGAAAAAGAGAAATATTTACGGGTAATAACGGTTTTTTGTCGTTGTTACTTTTTACTTTGTTTCGTTGTTGTAATTTAATTAAAAACAATCGTATAGATGTTTTTTCAGTTTTCATTTAGTAATACGTAGATTAGATGTTTTATTGGCTTTTCGAAAAATAATTTAATCCACGTGGTTCGTCATGATTTGTTATTTCGGCCGTATACGAATATCAATAATTATTATTATTATTTTTTTTTTTATAACCGTTTGTAAATGTAGATTTCGATGGAAATTGCAATAAAAATCACATTATTCAAATATACGGATTAACTGAACTTGGCGCAGAATCATTAGCAATGATTTATCGTTGTCTACAGATATAAATTAAATTCCTCTGGATATTCTACTTTTATCAGTGACCTTCTTATACTAACACTGTCTTGTACGTGGATCGTAGCGACGGGGTACAAAATACCCGCAATGTACTGGGTTTTTTTTTTTTTTTTTTTTTAATTATCGTGATTAGAATTTTTAAGTGTAAATAGTTTGATCGGAATTTCGTATCATTATTTATTTGTGGACATCTCGAGACGAGCAGAAATATCGTCGCGTGGTCCGCTGTAACATTTTATATATTACATAGATAACTTGCGAACACGAAAAGTACTTAAGAGCGGTAGCATTAAGAAATTTTCAGTTCGGTGCTCCGGAAAATGCGAAAAACACGAATAGATAAAAAAAAAAAAAAAAAAAAAAAACGAATTTTCAAGAAACCGATAAATTTCTATATTTACGAACTCTTTACGTTCAGAACTGTTTTTTCGAACGTAATGTATCGACGATTATCGTATATATATAATACATATAAATAAAAATTACGCATATGTATTCAACGGAAGAGGTTCCAAGGACCTCTAGTGTCTAGAACAGGATATTTCATACTATCCTGGCTGTAGAGAAAATAAACCGGAGTTTTCCGAAATTATCTCGCATTTTGATCCTAAGTCACGATACCACATCCTCAGCACCAGTACCGGGTCACCGGAAAAGTATTCTAAAACTGAGTAATGCTGAGGCTAAATGCGAGACCCACTTTTTAAAATTGTTTACAAGTAAAAAGTAATTTTTCCGATTTCATTTCTTTGTGTCATACTGTCGAGCGGTATGTGTACTCCGAGTGGAATATTTTAGAAACTATTTACCATCGAACTCCGACAGCCGTTGTCTAACAATATTGTTTTATCAATAAATTTTACTGTTGGACGTGTTTTGTTGGTTTTTATTTCGAAGACTATACATATGTAGTTTTACGGGACGCCGAATTTTAGATCGATATCCAGTTTATTTTTTTTTGTTTTACATATTTTAATTTTCATATAATAATAATAAAAAAAAACCTATTTATTAAGTTTTTAGCATTTTTTCGATTAGACAAATTGTTTACATTTCGCTCACGCCGTACTTTGTAAAATACGGATTTTCCGTCCAATGGTATTTTGTTTGAAATATTTTTTGAAATTCCCAACGCTTTTTCCTTGTTTCCCAATTACTTTTTGTATTTTCTTTGAAAACACATTTTTCCTGGTTGGTAAAAACGGACCGATTTTCTCGCGTAGTACCTCGAAAGATGCGTATTTTCTAGATTCTCTAGATTCTCTACAGAATCGTCAATAAAATTAACAAAAAAATGTCGGTAAACGGGTGTAGTTTCTGTCGGTTTCTAGGTAACATTGGCTACAATAAATGTGGGTGGGTGGGGAACACTTGAACTACAAATACACTACTCTGTCCGAAACCGTTTTGGCTGAGGTTTAAACGTACATAAATCCGTAACTTTTCGATAATATATATTAAATTCATTATGACGAATTCCTACGTTGGCGTCCAACAAATTCCGTGGGTATTGTGCAAGTAGCAAGGGTTTCGTCGTAGGGTTGTGCTACAGTCGTTGGCACTACGCCGTTGTACCCGACCGGCGGGCTTAGTGGATATTTATTTCGAAATTAATATTCCGCAACGGCGTCGTCGGATTAATTATTATTAACCACGGCGATGATAAATCGGTAAGAGTTAGAAGAATCAATGAGAATACAATGCGTTCGGGCTATAAAATGCGCGTGTACCACCCCGTCGATGAGTCACGGTGATGTTACCGTGTGACGAGTGACAATTCTATCGGAAAATTAAAATGTAAATTAAACTGTGAAATTGCTACCGTGGGACTATACCTACACCATTATATATATATATATATATGATTATTATGTACACGACGAGATGACGGTGTACGAAAGATCGAGGAAAGACTAGACGATTTGGAAACCAGTATCGACGAGCCGATGGTATCCTATGCGACTACGAAGGGGTTCCGTGCGGCTGTATTATGTGTAATAATATATTATTTTTATTATTATATAAAAGGTATAGGAAAAATATATATACATAAAAAAATAAAACAATAAGTACGCCTATTATATATATATATATATATATACGAGGTCTGTTGAAAAACTAACAGCTTCTCTCTAGAAATTCGTTAAAAACCAAAGAACAAAAGAAAAACCATGATTTTACAACAAAAGTCCAGTAATTCGTTCAAATATATAATAACAGCGACGTACCGAGGTCTGTTCAAAAAGTATCAGGATTTTATTTTTAATAATTGCAAAAATAGTAGTTTCGTACTATTTAACGATATCTCCTTCAAAACACTCTCATCCGGACGATATGCAGTGGTCCCGGCGATCTTGTCATTTTTCAAAAGCCCTTTGGAACTGTTCCAAAGTTAAAGCTACGAGTTCTGTTGCCGCGTTCGCATTAATGTCCTCTACATCTTGAAATCGTCGTCCTTTAAGCGCAGATTTTAGTCTTGGGAATAGAAAAAAATCAGTCCGCGGGACCGCAGCAATTTTTATATCAGCCAAAAATTCACGAAACGACAGCGCTAAATGTGCCGGTGCATTGTCGTGGTGTACAATCCCGGAATGAATTTGGCAGCGCGGCCCTTCTCATCTGTAAATTTTCTTGTAGAATTCCACGACAAGACTCAATTGAGATTCGGTTTGTTAACTCACGGACGGTTAATCGGCGGCCATTTCGCATTTTTTTTCTCGCAAATTGTCGTCACACCATCGTTTCTGGATGACGTCGCGGTCTTCCAGAACGTGGATCGTCTTCAGTCGACTGCCGACTGTTCTTAAAACGTTTTGAAAACACTCGAAAGTCAAGGAACCACTTAACGAATCATCCCCAAAAGCGGTTTTATTCATTTTCGTTGCATAATTTTTACCAAGTTACAAGCAAACCTTGATGCACACGCGTTGTTCGTTAATTTCGGGCACGTCGAAAACGGCGAAACAAAATAAACTGACTGGATTTAACCACGTGTAATATTAAACTGAAATAAGATAGCGACTACGGGTTTTCTTTAAGATATCCACTTATTCGCGGGCCTAATAACATCTATTTAAAATTTGAAACGTTATCGTGCGTAGATTAGCCGTAATAACATTTGTCCTGGTACTTTTTGAACAGACCTCGTATATGAATACAGATTTCGACATATTATTCAATTCGGAAGTCTTTCGTATATATTTATAATACCGTCTATATCAGTGGTTCTTGCACTTCTGTAGTGCACCGCCTCCCTCCCCGACTAAGTGGACTTTTTCCATCCATAATCGGATAAGTTAATATTTTAAAAGTTGGTAATCCCTTTGGTTATAACGCAACTGTCGAAGACCGAGTGTTAAAAAAAAAAAAAAAATCGCGCGAGTAGTATTTTTATTATTTTTTTACTCGTGAACATTTTCATATCCGACGAATATACTGAACGTTCCGTTATTAGGCTGCGCGTATTACAATTCAGAGTAAACGAACCGAGTCGTATTTGATATCGGATAATTTCAGTAAACGGCTATACTGGGTTGTTTTTTATTATTTTATTTTTTCCGTTCTATAAAACGTTGTTTACTGGCAATATTCGTTTTTAATGCGCTTTAATCGCTCAGCGGCGCGACGCGGAGTTTCAACTTGTTCCGCAGATTCAATCCGAAATTGGAAAACTGCGACGGAACTAAGACTGCTGCGATATTTATAGTAATTGCGCTTATAAATGTAACACATAAATGAATGGCTTATGGACGGCGTGTTTTAATCGCAGTCTGCTGTGGATACGATAATATTGTGTAGTGTCGTTCGCCCCGGGACGAGATGCGTGGTAAGGGAGACGTTAAGTTTGAAATAAAATTTTTTGTACGGGGTGTACGTCATACACGAGGCTGGGGGAATCACGTCAACGACGAAATACCTTTTTTTCGTGAGCGGTTGTGAAGAAAATCGAAAGCTACACCGATTTAATTTTCCCACGCATTATCCCCTACGCATTATTTATACGGTTTGAAACAATAATCTCGGCCTGATCTCGGCCAACGTTTGTTTTTCAAGGTTACCCCGGTCTCTTGTATGAACTCCGCGAATCGTTTTCCTTCACCCTTCCCCGGTCTAACTCTTTATAAAAAGAATAGTAATAAATACTGACGGGTTACAGTAATAACATATGATAAAAATGTAAATCAATCGAATTGCTGAAATCGATATTTCATTATGTATACGTATAATATATACCCGTACACTCAATACTATAATCCCGTTGTATCGCAACAGACTTACCGCGGTCACTTCTTGAATCTACGTGGTTCAGTGGCGCGTCCAGGAAAAACCTAACCTTATATATATATATATAATTATTATTATACGGTTTTTACGTTCATTACTTTTTTAGTTGCATTATGCACAAAGCCACAGACAATAACGACGGAACTCATTCTTCTCTAACTAGTTTAGCAAAAAAAAAAAAAAAAATGAAAAATAGAAAGTGTCGGAAAAAGAAAATGAATGAATCAGACGTTTGTAAATTGTGTGTACACACTAAATTATACGTACTATTTTGCAATTTATCTTTTACTTTTTTTCTCTTTTTTCAGCGTCCGACTAGGTTTAAACCCTCCTTTCCATTTTGGTGTATATATATATACGAAAAACAAATTGCTCTTATCCATTTGTAAAACTAGATAAATTTAAAAATAAACTAATGTGACTTGAATCCTCTCGTCTGACGCGTATAGCTTTTATTATTCTTTTTTATTTTTTATTTTTTCTTCTTCTTTTTCTTCTCTTCTCTGTAAAAACAGTAATTTGATTTCAATCTTTTATATCCGTTTATAATTGTACGATTAGAGGTAGGGGATGTATATAATATTTATATATTTATTTAGTGTATAGTATACAACGTAATCTATTAACGATGACTTAGTAAAAGGCCGTGACGCGTAAATGATTATTTTTTTTTTATTATTATTATTTAATAAAAAGACAAAACGCGTATAAATATCCATTACCGCAGAGGTTTGTTTCGTAATATTTTTACCGATATTATAAGTGTGTGCAACTTATCACGGATTAATAAAATCGCGATAGCCGCACCTTTAACTATTATTAAGGCCGTTTCGCGGGTTATAAATTTGCACTTGTAAATCAAAATTATGTATAACTCTTATCGTATACACAGGTGTATCAAAAAAAAAAAAAAATGAATTGCTATACATTTTCCCGTTTTCCGATGATTTTTCGCCCCCAATCAATAAGAAAACTACACAACAGATATCAAAAAAATGACCTCTTCATTAACTAGACTAGATGGAGAATTCTTTTAGGAGAGATGTGGTACGATTGAAAATTTCTGGTAGAAAAGTCGTTAACAAATAGAAAAAACACACACACACGCATCAAGGCCAACTCAATAATACGTTCTGCGCTCAGAATCAAAAAAAAAAAAAAAAAAAAAAAAAAAAACAAACCATTAGATATTAATCGTTTCGTTTTCTCGGGTTAGTCATTTTTTATCATTTTTTTTTTTTTTTTAGAACAAAAAAAAAAAAAAAAGAAGTCTCCGTCTTTAGCCGGCAATAATATTAAAATAATGTCGTATAATTATTTACACTTTATAAGTGTCGTGCACGAAAACGTAATAATTTGAAAACTCCTTAAATGTGTGTATCGAGCCCAACCAGGATATGGTGGATAGAATCACGTCTACTCATAATAATCGATGTCGTTTCGTTTGTATTACCTCATTTTTTCGAGAACACGACATTCGTGTGCTACACTCGAACTACCGGAATAGACATCGGATACATTATTTTGACGATCGTTTTTTTTCTCTCTATAATATTAACCGGTTTTTGATTTTTTTTTTTTTGACAGTATTGCATGGACTCGGACACTTCGGACAAGACGCTGTTCCCGACGTTTGCCCGCACCAGACCGCCGGACACGCAGATATCGAAATCGGTGGCCGCGGTCCTGGTGGCGTTCAACTGGACTCGGGTGAGAAACACGTTATATAAATTAATTATACTTAAATAAATACATACGTATTATATTCGATTAAAAAATATCTTTTCCGAGACGCACGAATACATTAATGTAAACTCGCCGTCGGTAAAAAATTATATATATATATATAAAAAAAAAAAAAAAAAATTCGAACACTAAACGACCTTTCGGAAATCATCCAAAAATAATATAATTATTATTTATTATGGTAATGACAATTTTTCTTTTCCTCTCGGTTTGCCAACACTCTCGATAATGTATCGTATACTCCAGTAGTGGTTCTAGGTAAGAGGGATGTGGGAGTGGTTCGGGCGGTCATCTTCAGATGGCCCACAGTTAATTTTTGCCGGTAAATTTGTCTGGCCTCTTATTACGCCCAGGAGTTCAAATGTATTTGTTTGAACGTTATATTTTTTACGCCAATAAAAATATAAAAATTGTTTTCAATATTAACTACGGATACTCACCGTTCGATTGTAGTTTTTAGCCTGACAAATCTCTGGATCCGCCATTAATATACCACTCTCTTTGATAGAGCGCCTTGGAAAACGCGTTCTGGTTATGTTTATTCCGTAATCTACGGCAGGGACCACTCGGTCATACGTATTTCGTTTATCGGCGTATTACGAGGTGCGACAATAAAATAACGAGACTTTCTAAATATAACCTAAACTATTAACGTTATCTATAAAACGATTATTGAAATATGATTAGAAAACATTTATCTAAAAGTACTATGAACACTGATGGCATCGATTCATTTTCTTATACGTTAGTAGCCTTGTTATTAGTGCGAGTTCGACTATACTGCCGAAAAATGTTAGATATAAAAATCGAACAACATGTGTTAACATTAAATTTCTTGTTAAATTAAAAAAAACTGCCGCGGAATCGTTTCGTATGTTATGTGAAGTTTATGGTGAAGAATGTTTATCAAGAGCTCGTGTTTTTGAATGGCACAAACGGTTTTGTAGTGGAAGGGAGGACGTCGAAGACGATGATCGTTCTGGACGTCCTACCACGTCTTCAACAAACGAAAACGTTGAAAAAATCGACAAAATTAATTAATCAATATTATTATAAAGAGGTATTAATTAAATTAAGAGAACGTGTCAGAAAGAAGCGACCAGATCTATGGAAAAATGGCTGGGTTCTTCACCAAGACAATGCTCCAGCTCACAGTGCATTTTCAATTCAACGTTTTTTAACTGAAAAAAAAATTTCTGTACTTCAACATCCCCCGCACTCGCCAGACCTTGCTCATTGTGACTTCTTCTTATTTCCTTCTTATTTCTTTTCCCATTTTCAAACAGTTGATGACGTAAAAATGAAAACGGCAGAACTTCTAAAAGGGCTTAATGAAAGCAATTGGCAACACTGTTTTCAAGAATGGCAGCGACGTATGCAACAGTGTATTGATGCTGAGGGAAGGTACTTTGAAGGTGATAATCATTAAATTATAACATTTTTAAAATAAACAACTTTTATTCAAAAAGACTCGTTATTTTATTGTCGCACCTCGTATTTTTGTTTCGGACACGGGCCGACAGACCTAGAAGGGGGTTCTGAATAAACCGCACGATGTTAAATTGATATACGGACGCTGGCGCTTGGATTTTTTCTTTGTTATTATTTCTAGTTGCCTTAGTCATACTCGTCGGGACGTTCGCGAGTGCTATACGAGACGGCCGGGGACAATGGTAAAAAATAATTTTTTTTTTTAAATGTTAAATAAAAAATGATTTTTGTTTTTATCGTCTTCACCCGAGAAACGCCGTGGCACCGCGTACACCGCCATAACATTATTTAACTTTACGAAAAACGATTAGCGTCGAAACCGCGTAGAATGCGAGGAAAACGACGCTGGTTTGATCGGGTTACGTTAGTCCGGGACCCGTCATAAGAAAAAAAAAAAAAAAATGTTCAAATGTTATCTAACACCATGAAACAATAGGGCCGTGTAAACACGACGTTTGTTACGGCTGTTTAGCGAATTTCAACGGGATTGTCCGGACGGCGTTTATGTTCGATGGGAAAAAATTAAATGCGAAAAAAAAAAAAAAAAATTGAGTTAAAACGTTGTTTTTTAATACAAAGTCATGTCCCGATATGGGGTAATTGTACATCCTCGCACATCAAAAAAATGCAAATTGTCCAAAACAAAGTCCTCAGAATAATTGCAAATGCCCCATGGTTTGTCAGAAATGCAAATCTCCGCAAAGACTTTCAAATCCAAGAAATCGAAGATCATATCAAATCATTAGCAAAAAATTTCCACTGCTCTCTTTCAAACTCATCAGGTGCAATTCACTATAACCTCCTCACTCACCCAACCCATCGTCGATTAAAACGAGGTCGTCCACACGACCTCCTACACTAAGCCACCTTTATCAACATCCAAATCTTCACTATACACAAGAGATTCTTCCAGATCAATCTACGACCCCTCTGTTACCTATAGTTATTAAATATTATTGTAAATATGTAAATATTAGAATAATTGTAATCACATTGTTACTTCTGTAATTCTTAATAACCAATTGTAATTATCCTTATAGTACTTATAAAAATATTTTTTAATTATCACGTTAATCTGATAAAATATAATATTGTAATATATCCCTAGATATAGATAGCCTCTGGCTAGGAATGTCTTATGTTTAAATAATAAAAAAAAAAAAAAAAAAAAAATACAAAGTCATAACATCTGCGGGGGGGCGACACACTTCTTGTCCGAACTTATAAATCGTGTGACCGGTTTCTCTTGTTGGCGCACGCGGTTCACGGATACGTAAATATATTAATTACAAGTCGTTTTATTATATTATAAAACACGTGATATTCGAATTACGAACATCGCGTGTGTAGGCAAAGGCAGGCGCATTATCGTATTATATTGTCGCGGTTTATAAAATTGTAGTGTTTTTTTTTTTTTTTTTTTTACTAAAATTGCGACCGGTGAACTTTAACTGTGTCGGGCAAACGACGGGCGTTACACACGAGTGTTCTATAACCTATCCGTACGGTAAACGCTGTCGGCAATAGCCGCGCGTGATTGTCTGCGCGGAGCGGAGAAGAAAATGACCGAAACGTTGGATACGGTGACGGTACCGGAGTACGCGGAACGCCGGAAATTTATCGGACGGCGAAAAATCAAGAGGTACACTTGGGTATAAAGATACTGATATATATACGTAGTAGGATCAAAAAGTTCCCGGAATTTATTTATAGAAAAAAAACTATTTTTCTTATCAAATATCTGTTTATTGGAATTAAAAGTAGACATTATTAGCTATCTGTAGGGGGTTGTGGAATTGTAGAAATTTTTTTATCCGTTAAAAATTGCCGAACTGCAAAAGACGAGTGGCACGGTGCATTGTCATGATGCAAAAACCAACCATTTTCCCATTTTCTTTGCCTTTTTCGCCGAATTGAATCTCTTAAACGCTTTAAAACTTCAATATAAAAACTTGAGTTGACTGTTTGTCCATTAGGTACAAATTCCCAGTGAACTAACCCTTCATTGTCGAAGAACACAATCAACATGACCTTCAATTGTGATTTGACAACACGTGATTTTTTTGATTTTTTATGGACACGATTACGACTCACATGAGACTAATGTAATTTTAACGACAAAACCTACAGATAGCTAATAATGTCTACTTTTAATTCCAATAAACAGATATTTGATAAGAAAAATAGTTTTTTTTCTATAAATAAATTCCGGGAACTTTTTGATCCTACTACGTATATATATACACAGTAGAAGCCGCTTATTAGATACACGGATAATTGAAACAATCGCATTATTGAAACAATATGTCCCGGGACCGGGACCGGCCGTATTATTAGAACATTGAAAATAAATCGGATTATTCAAAACATCACATCGGTTATTTCAAACAATTATTTCGGTTATTTATAAAGAATTCCGGTTATTTGGCGATAACCAATGTACCATAATCTTATCTTTGCTGTCGTTACGTTTATTTTTAGGCTAGGTTCACACGAGAGGCGTTTGACGCGCGTTTTTAGTCAGTGTTCACATGAATTACAGATTTTACGCGTTAAGCGCGCGTATAACTATAGTCAGTCGTGTTTTTTATTCCGGCGAAGATGGACGTAGCAGAAGTTTTATGCTTATGGACCTTATATAGACGAATGCAGCGTCGTAGGCAGAGAAATAGGGAATACTGGGTTCATCCTATTTTAAAAAAAAAAAGACTAAGTACAAGCTTGTACATCACGTTGTATCCAAGTTTGAGAAATTATGAACTAAAATTTTTTTACTATTTCCGGATGTCGATTAAATCTTTTGATGACTTGTTGGAGCAAATCAAAGAAGAAATTGTGGCTGACGAAAATGCACCTTTCTTTTATTCCTCTGTACAACCTTCTTCGGAAAAAATGAGTACTATTTCTTCCCGGGCATTTCTTTTTATTATTTTATTTGAATAATCACGACTGGTCATGTCCCAGATCGAGGGCCTTTTTTCGATTTCATCGATGAAAAATTCAGTATTGAATTCTTCCATTGAAGACGAAAAACGACGTAACGCCTTGAAAAACGCGTTGCAACTAAACACGTCAATGCAAACCTGTACAATGTTCAAACGCGCGTCAACTTGGGCTGACGCGCGTTGACAGGTTTTTTGCGTTATCGCTGCGTTGAACGCGCGTCGCCATCCAACGCGCGTTACCATGTGTACAGTTAACAGCAATTATTAGTAATTGTAAACGCCTCTCATGTGAACCTAACCTTACTGTACTTTATCGTAAGTACAGCACCTATATAAGAATGTTCTTCCCTGTACGTATCGTTTGCAGTTCAGTTTCAGCGTGCGTACGTAAAGGTGATTGGTGTTTCGTTTTTCTAAAAATCTAAAAATGTCTAAACGCCAAGATTTAAGTTCGAAACAGAAGTGCGAGTTATTAAAGTCATACACGGTGCTTCCAAAAATTAGTTTACGTGATGCCGCAGCTCGTTTAAACGTTTCTCATTCCGCATTAAATAGGATTTTAAAAGATCGTTCGAATATTGAACGCGCAACAATGGAAAATGAACCTAGTAGTCGGAAAAGAAAAAGTGCTGGAAAAGAAGAAGTTGTAGGACAAAGCGTTAAAGGAATGGTTTTTACAAGTGAGAAAAAAAGATGCCCGTATTAATGGGTCCACTTTTACGTCAAAAAGCAGAAGACTTGGCAAAGAAAATGGGGAAATACAAATTTGTATATACGAGGTCTAATCAAAAAAGTATCGAGACTGATAAGATAAATCGTAAACCGGTTTGAGTATGAACTTGCACGTGCTATATTAATCAAACTTTGTATGCCGGGAAAATATATTGGGCATAGATTAGATTAAAATTGTCTCGGTCGGCTTCTAGGTGCGATTACGTTAAGTGTGTTTTTACGTCCTGTCGGATTTCATTATGAGCGAAAATATGGAACAACGAGTGTGCGTTAAATTTTGCCATAAACTGGGAAATACGGCTACTGAAACCTACCGAATGTTATTGTTAGCTTATGGAGATGAAACCATGTCCCGTGCTCGCGTTTTTGAATGGTTCAAACGATTTGAAGAGGGTAGAACAATTGTTGAAAGTGATGAACACGAAGGACGTCCGTCAACAAGCCGCAATCGAGTTTTTTTCGACTGTCAAGGTATTGTCCATCGTGAGTATGCTCCAAAAGGACAAACCAGAACAAAGAAGTACTGCATTGATATTCTTCGCCGTTTACGAGACGCTGTACGAAGAAAAATACCTGAGTTTAAAGAGTCAGGTGATTGGAAATTGCATCACGACAATGCTCCAGCCCATTCGGCCCATGTGTGCAGCAGTTTTTAGCCAAACATGATATCCCAGTTGTTTCTCAACCCCCCTATTCACCAGACCTAGCTCCGTGTGATTTTTTTTTTTTATTTTCAAAGATAAAAACAGCGCTTAAGGGTAAACGTTTTCAAGGTGTAGATGAAATAAAACAAAATGCAGCGGAGCAGCTGCGAGGAGTTTCTAAAAATGACTTCCAGAGGTGTTTTCAAAAATGGCAGGAACGTTGGAGAACATGTATAGACTCAGAAGGAGCATATTTCGAAGGAGATTGAATGTAAATATCTTTATCTAATAAATATGTATATTTTTTATTAACGGTCTCGATACTTTTTGATTAGACCTCGTATATATATATATATCTCGATAAATATCAGGATAACATCAGCTTGGGGAAACGGGTGAGGGGAAAAAATGGATAAGTAAATATCACAGTCGGCCCGACGGTAGAGCGAAGGAACGCCGCAGGGTGTAGTACGACCAACACACACAACTCCTCCGATCGCGAAACGGATCGCGCGGCGTAAACGACGCGAAAAGAACGCGAGTACCGGCCACAGTGGCGGACAGGGAAGAGTGGAAGATCATGCAGCAAAGTCGTTGAACCAATCTAAGAAAAAATGAAAAAAAAAAAAATAAATACGAAGCACATTAGTATAATAATATTCTGTTGGGCGTAGAAATCCGACGGTCTAGATTATAATGTTTATGGTAATAAATACGCAGGCGCGGTATCGGTTTTATTCTGATTTCGCTTCCGATATAAAAAAAAAAAAAAAAAAACTTTTACGAAAATACCGTCTGCCTACATACAATCTACAGGATTTCTATGTATATATATATATATATATATATATGCACACAGTGTTGCCATTATAACGACGTTATGCGCGTGCCTGATCGGCTTTGCGCAACGACAAAACGCGTCTATAAATCGAAAAATAAAACGGACGCGTACGGCGGAAACTTTTATACCGTTTTGAGATTCCGTAGTTTTTTTTTTTTTATTTTTTTTTTTATTTATCTATGACAAAACGAGTTTTCTATCGGGAGTCTTGCGCCGGTTGTCAACGTCCGCCGGGCACGGTTTCCGGTAGCAAATTTCGAAACTAATCGGTATACTCCTCGTGTACAATTTTCAACGTTTCCTTATTCAATTTCGATTTTTTTTTTTTTTTGGTTCGACGTCGTATTAAACATTCGATAATTCAGTACAACGTTCTTCGTACAAGTCGTACGCGAGGAAATATACAAATATCTAAACACCTAGAGAAATCCATACGGTAACGTTTTTTTTTTTGTTTCCTATAAACGTTCCGAGTTTAAATTTACGATCAAATCCGTTACAAATCACGAAAAATTGCCATTTATCTTGCAGTTAAAACCGAACACTTTATAATAATTCTCCACCGAGAATCGTGTTTTCGTCGCAATGATTTATTCTCGCGTTCTAAATGACCTGCCCCGTTTCGCGATTCACCACCTAGTACCGAATTTTTACGGAAAGCGTATTTTTCGTTACAACTATTATCATGTTCTAATCATACGGTACGGGTAATTATATACGCACAAACGCGCCGGGACTACCCCCGAGAGGCTTTTTTTTTTTTATTATTTTTTTGTCAACGGGTTTTCATTAAGGTAATTCGATAATACCTATAATTAAAATTGGATATTCGCGAACAGTGGATATTACAGTTGTATTTCGACTCGTTTCGAGAGAGACAGAGAGTGTGTGTCCATAATGGATACAATGGACATTTCAAAGTTTTCCCCTCCGACAACAAAAAAAGAAAAAAAAAACGTAATTTTTTCACCGACGGCGGTCGGTTCGTTCAATGAATGTACTTTGTACACGTTAAGTCCGTAATAATATGCAATCGAAATTCCATGCAGTCGATACCGTACATAGTTCTAATAAATAGCGATGATAATAAATTCCGGTATATAATATATTTTTATTTTTTCCTCTCTCTCTCTCTCTCTCTCTCTCTCTCTCTCTCTCTCTCTCTCTCTCTATAACTTATTACCCAATAAGGTGGTCGCCATAATTGTATTATTGTTTCGATGCCGGTGATTTGTGCGCGGCGAACGCGTTCTGTTTTTTTAGGCTAAGTGTTAGCGTCAAACCGAAATTACGAAACGCTTTTTGGGACAAGAACGTTTTAACGGACGTTATGTGCGCGAATTGTGTTTTGCGTATAATTTACGATTTTTATTTTTTTGCCGTTTAACTATATCGAATCACACCGTTATTTTACGAGGTATGACAATAAAATAACGAGACTTTCTAAATATAACCTAAACTATTAACGTTATCTATAAAACGATTATTGAAATATGATTAGAAAACACTTATCTAAAAGTACTATGAACACTGATGGCATCGATTCATTTTCTTATACGTTAGTAGCCTTGTTATTAGTGCGAGTTCGACTATACTGCCGAAAAATGTTAGATATAAAAATCGAACAACATGTGTTAACATTAAATTTCTTGTTAAATTAAAAAAAACTGCCGCGGAATCGTTTCGTATGTTATGTGAAGTTTATGGTGAAGAATGTTTATCAAGAGCTCGTGTTTTTGAATGGCACAAACGGTTTTGTAGTGGAAGGGAGGACGTCGAAGACGATGATCGTTCTGGACGTCTTACCACGTCTTCAACAAACGAAAACGTTGAAAAAATCGACAAAATTAATTAATCAATATTATTATAAAGAGGTATTAATTAAATTAAGAGAACGTGTCAGAAAGAAGCGACCAGATCTATGGAAAAATGGCTGGGTTCTTCACCAAGACAATGCTCCGGCTCACAGTGCATTTTCAATTCAACGTTTTTTAACTGAAAAAAAAATTTCTGTACTTCAACATCCCCCGCACTCGCCAGACCTTGCTCCATGTGACTTCTTCTTATTCCCAAAAAAAAGTTTATTAAAAGGAACCCATTTTCAAACAGTTGATGACGTAAAAATGAAAACGGTAGAACTTCTAAAAGGGCTGAATGAAAGCAATTGGCAACACTGTTTTCAAGAATGGCAGCGACGTATGCAACAGTGTATTGATGCTGAGGGAAGGTACTTTGAAGGTGATAATCATTAAATTATAACATTTTTAAAATAAACAACTTTTATTCAAAAAGTCTCGTTATTTTATTGTCATATCTCGTATTGCTGTGCATTGTGCCGGTGATAATAATTTTTAAATAATTACATAATTATTCGTGTAATTTTTTTTTTTTTTTTCTTATGGTGACCAAGTGCAATTCGATTTTGCGTTTACAAAGCAGCGTGTTTTGTTCCAATGGTAAGGACTCCAAAAAACAAAAAAAAAAAAACTAATACGTCAATTCGGTTTTTCCATTTAAGAAAATGTATGCAACGCTTGTGTGGGGCAGGGGGTTGTTGATTAGCGGTTTAAATGACAATGCAGAAGGTCACGTTTAGTCTGCTGAAGGTCTACCCACTTTCCACCTATTTTTTTTTTTTTTTTTTTTAAATAGTGATATTGTCAGGACAGTAATACATAATGATCAATGCAATGTCTAGCAATAGTAATGCATTGCCGGGTCAGCTAGTTTATTATATATATATATATAAAAAAAAAAAATAAAAAATCCTTTAAAATAATTTAAACATTAATTTTAAGTGAAATCACTTGGCTAAGAGATTTTTACTACGCACGTACATTATATTAGACGTTTTCAATTACGAAAAAAAAAAAAAAACTGGTTTTAACTATACTTACTGTAATATATTAGACCCATATTTCGTTTTCGGAACCTGTTTGAAATTATTTTAAATCGTTTTGATATTATTATTTAAACCCGATGTTCCTATACTTGTAAACCACAAAAATATAATTATTATTACAAGTTACGATAAAAAAAAAAAAATTACGATATTTATACGGTTTATTACGATAACTAAACGAATAAATGTAAGTTTTGCCCGTTAATTGCGAGCAAATATTATTTCGTTATTACGCTCGCGACAGACCTATAGATACTGCGAAAACATCATTATCGTTCGATTGTCGTTCAATGGAAATTGTTTTATTCTTGCCGGTTATTTTTTTTTTTTTTTTTTTTTATGTGAAATATTATATTTAATTATTTTTGAGTGGAGGAAAAAACAAAAAAAAAAAAAAAATCGTTTTTCGTTTTGTTTGTTTTTGCTTCCCCGACCTTCGTAACGGCTAATGACCGCCGTCTAGTTATACGAATTAAAATACAAACCGATTAATAATGTTTTTTTTTTTTTACTGTTCGTTTCGCAGGTGACTTTTTTGTACTCGAACGCGGACGACACACATTTCGGTAAAATCGCGGCTACCATAACCGAGGTGTTCACTAAATCCGGTATAGAAATCACGGCCAAGAAAACGTGGAACACTCATTACTTGCACGGCTACACGGACAATCCTTTCGTCAAACTCGTCGCCGACACATATCAGGACACAAGAAGTAAGTGTCTGTGCGTGGGTTTTTATTTTCCATTGTAGAGTCTTTTCCAAAAGTATTTATTTTTTTTTGAAATCCGGTTGGCGCATTGTGGGGATGCCATTTTTTTTCGGTTTCCGTTGTTTCCGTTCTTAATAGTCGGGGAAAACAACGTAGACAATAGGCGAAAATATACAAAAATCAACTGTTTTTCGTCATTTACACCGGGGTCCACCGGAAGGAGTAATATATTGTGGGTTAGGTGGACGGTTTTTTTTTTTTTTGTTGTTGGTAAATCAATAAATCGAGTATTTGTTAATACTAGATTAGACTTAAAAATATTTTTTAAGCTTTTTCAGCTATAGTGAAAATGCAGTTTTTATGTCGACATTTTGCATTTTTACTGCCTTTTGCGCATAGGGTGTCTGTAACATGAAATATATAATCAAGACGTGTTTACTGATATACAGTGACAGTGACCGATTTTTAACTATAGTTATTTTTTTATTAAAATTTAAAGCTACAAATCACGGTATATCAAACCACGTTTAACCGAACTTCGCTCAGAATCGTTTTTCATTAGCAACGCTCTATCGTTGCGTACAGATATCAAGTAATTTTCACTCTATATTATCTTACCTTAATCAGGTGGCTTTATTTTTTAATACCACCCTGTACGCGGATTGTTTTTATTTTTTTATTTTTTTTTTGCTTTGCTTTGCTGTAGGTTCTGGATTACAGGAACGCGATTATGTTAAATTCTAACAACATTGACCGTATACGTTATACACACGAGGCTTTTGAATTTCAAAACCGTTTAAATATGATACCGACTGCAGAGATCGGATTTTTATTTATTTATTTTTTGAAATACGTGTCATTATTAATTGTTCTATATAGAATATTATAGAAAAAAAAAAAAAAAAAAAAAAAAACTGACCGTTTTTAGACCGTCGAGTATAATTATCAATATTTTATACGAGTATATTGTGCACGGGGCTGTTTTTTCGCACTGCACTGGCAGTGAATGGAATAATATTGTTAAAAAAAAAAAAAAAACTCCATCCCTGTCCATACAATATTGTTCAATATTTTAAAACATTTAAAATAAAAATCTAACACCGCGAAACGTGCGTACCTATTAGAACTTATGCTATTAAAGAATGTTTTTTAATGATTGAAAAAGTTTTTTTTATACCGAGCGTACGCGGGCTATTTTTCATCCGGCGTAATTTAAACTTTTAAATAGTTTTATTAGTAACGGCTGTATAGTAAAGACAATGGTTACTAAAAATGCTCAGATTTTTGTCAAATCGTACCTTAAAACATACGGGGATTTGTCGCCCGGCGGTGCTTCATTATTTGAAAATTTTTTCCGTAGACGCTCAATAGTTATTCTGAAAAATTCCAAATGTTCACAACAAATAACAGATACATTTTCCCCTCGGGTACAATGGAAAACCACCACTAACAGTTGGTATAACATTATTATAAAAGCTATTACCAGTTTACCGAGCTCTGTCCAGAATCGTTTTTTTATTGAAATTATTATTATTCATCGTTGCTTTCGGTCTATATCAAAACTTAATAACTCTAGATCCTATATTATTATCTTAAGTTTTACGCTCCATGTTTTTTTTCAACTACAGTTAAATATAATTTTTTTCACTGAAGATTAAACATATTTTTTGTATTTTAAAATTATTAACAAGTTATAATTCTTTTACACTCATAAAATACACCTAACATCGCTAATGGAGCGGTTTTATCATTTAATTAAAAGTTTCTCGTTTCGCACACCCTGCCCCCCTCCCACTGAGACATCGTAACTTGCTATTATCGCTGTTGATACCTATCGTTTGAGTTTATAATTTAATTTAACTTAAAATCTTTTATTTGTTTCTCTTAGTTTAAAAGACTACAACAACCAAATATAATTTTGTATTTCTATAATCGCGTGTTAATAGTATCTGCCAAATATCGTTTTAGTAATTTTCGATTAATTACGATTGAGAGTTTTTTCTTTTTTCTCTATTATAATATAACGATTTAATTATTTCGAAAATAATTGTTATTGCTGTATGTCAGTGTTTCCCAACCGGTGGTCCGTGGGCCAGCCATAAGTGGTCCGCTGTCCCATAGATATTTTCATCGATTTTTATTACAAATTAATTATTATTTTTTTTTTTTTTTTTGAATAGCGAAAAAAATTACGACTTATTGAGGAACCGTATAATATTATACGGTTATCTCATCGTTGTCGCTGCTGTAGACCGATACGCATTTTCCACTTTTATATGCGTCTAGGTATCAGAGTAATAAATTGAAGTATAATTATAAATTAGTGAAGTATAGTAATAAAATGTAAAGTAAAATAATAAAAGTTAACATTTTTAGATAAATTTTGTGTTTTCTTGTAAATGAGCAGAAAAAAAAAAAAAAAGGATTCCTAGTTTTCGTAAAATCGAGGTGGTCCGCGATCTATAAAATATTGTCGAAGTGGTCCGTGGTGGTAAAAAAGTTGGGAAACACTGCTGTATATGGTACCGTGAGCGAACGAACGGAGAACAAGATATAACGAGGAACTAGAACCCCTGCATTGGCAACGGAACGTCGTAGGAGTACACCGGGAGTAAGAGATTATTGCAACGGGCAGGGCACGTCTGGAGAATAACCGAAACCTATTATTTCGTATAGTATCTCGTATTACTGGATAAATAACCCGACGGGGAATATATAGGCCACTTGGAAGACCGGCAGGAAGACGTAGTCAAGTAATAGATGGAAGAATTAGGGGTCTGGATGTATGACGGGATGGTACCCTAAAACTAGTAGAAGGTATTTGTATAACATTATAATGTTTAGGTCTATGATTGCGTTTTTTTTTTTTTTTTTTTTGGGCGAGGAGAGAGCCCAGCTGCCGTTTTACTTTTACAATAATGAATTTATTTTTTCTTGCGGAGGAGAAGTGCATTTTTTCTGGGGGGGGGGAGATTAGAGGATATGCTATTCTTAAAAGTTTCGTCCTGCAGCGACTTTAACAGTTATAGATAGGTTGGCAATTGTAAATGAATGGGATGGCGCATAGGAGAGCCCGTTTTTGAATTTCTCAGTTGAATACTATCTGAATTATAAACATGCAACGAGAGGAAATAATAATAATAATAATAATAATAATAATATTTTTATGGTTTTTAAGCTCGCGACTTTGACGTTGTTTTTTTTTCTTTTTATCGCGAAGGTTCATAAAAACCGATGACAAAATATCGACTTGCGCCCTCAGCTAAAACTGCAGTAGAACCAGTACTTAAGCAATAAGCATGCCATCGTATTGTTTCGATTTATGTTTACCTATTTAATATAAAGTTACCGAATTTTATTATTGCGTAGAAATAATTTCACTCGTATAGGCGTTCAATTTTACAGAACGAATTGTTAATATCCAACTATGTAATATAGTTACAAACGTACGTACATACACATACTGTACGAAATTGAAGTTTAAAAAAAGTTTTACAGAAAAAAAAAAAAAAATGGATGGTTTCGCCGGCATGGACGTAAAATCTTTTCACATAAATCCCACAGACAATCACAGCGACGTTTGTACACCGGACATTCAATTTAAACGATCCGATAATAATAAAAAAATAGAAAAGATCATCTATTTGTATTTGTATTGACGTACAAATTATTATTACGCGTACGTTTTATTTACTCTGTTAAATTCCATTGTCAATGTATTGGCTTACGTGTTATTTGCTAGGTTACATTATATAGCTACATGCTGTATGTCTGTCTAGAAATTTCTATGCTCGACAACCCTCGAATTTCGTAATCACCGAGGTGTGATATAACAGTAATTGCAATGGCGTATTAAGGATTTTAGCGCCCCCGCCCCCGCCCCCCCCTATACCGATAACCCCGGAGAAAACTCACCAGATAAAGTATAAAAAATGTATTTAGACGATTTAAAGGGTTTTTATCGATTTTACACGGTAACGCAATATACCAGTAATTCGTTACCGTTAACACATGGGCTGAAAAAACCCGGGACTTACAAAGAAAACGCGGTTCTTTCATTAAAAATCTACTTTATTCATCGACATAATCTCCATCAAGAGCAACGCAATCATTCCAACGCCACTCTAACATTACAATACCATTATTGTAGAATGATTTATCTCTTTGCTAGAAAATAGGCCTCAGTTTCACTGAACCTAACCTTTTCAGTCGAGCGAAATTACTTGCCGGCGAGCATTTTTTTGAGAGCTGTGAATAGCCAGTAGTCGCCGGGTGTCAAATCTGAAGAATACGGTGGATGCGGAAGCAATTCGATTGTAGTTTTGCAACTGTTTTTTTTTTTTTTTTTTACTTAATGACACGGTGCGTTAGATCTTGATGATTGACAAAATGTTTTTCCTCGCCCGTATACGGTCGTTTTTTTCGGCAATTTCGGCCATAAAACACGCCAATAACACTATATAATATTCACTGTTGATGGTATTTCCCTTCTCAAGGTAGTCGATGAATATTATACGTTGCTTATTCCGAAATACTGCGGCAATAACCTTTCCGGCTGATTGTTGTGCTTTTGGGCGCTTTGGACGGGGTTCACCGGTTGCTGTCCGCTCAGATGACGATCGTTTTGATTCTGGAGTGAAGTGATCGATCCGTGTTTCATCCGTTGTCACATATCGATGCGAAAATTCCCGTTTATGACGTTTGAACATGGCCAAACACTGTTAAGAATCATCAACACGCTGTTGTTTTTGCTCAAGAGTGAGCTTTGAACAGAGCTTTCTTATGGACAAATTATCATGTAAAACCAACACGTTTGTTTGATATCTTTACGATGTCAGCTAACTCGTGCAACTTCACCTTGCGATCATTCAAAAAGGATTTTTGTGGATTTTTTCAATGTTTTCTGGTGTTACCGTCCACTGCGTTCTGCGTCATCAGTGTATCTACGACCACGTTTGAAGTCAGCATACCAACGTTTTATTTTTGTTTCTGATGGACCGGAGTCCCCATAATACTTTTCAAGTCATTTGTTCGCTCGAACGGTAGTTTTTCCCATCAAGAAACAATGTAAAATTAAAACACGAAATTGTTTTTGATCCATTATTTTGAAAATTACAAAAGTAGCGTCACCCTTAGCACAATAACTCGCACACTAACGAAAAAATTATGTCATGCAATTTTTACAGCTGTCTTTTGCAGGTTAGTATCAACTAAAAATGAGGTGAATTTCAGCCCGTGTGTTAGTAATTTTTCGGCGCTTCTTTGTAGCTATTAGTCTACCGCAGTCAATATGTTTAACCGATTCCGCTTCAATGTTTAGGACGGCATTGTTGTTTAAGGTTTCTCCAGTGACTGTGGATTTTAAATATTGTGTCTTTATTTTTTTCAACGCATTGGACTTCGACTACTTTATTACCCAAAAGTTGTATTGTAAAGTAACTTAGTTTAAATACGTTAAGTTAACGTTTCGTTCGTAATGTTCTGATGCATCCCACCCAAATCCCAAAGCCCCGGGGACAGTTGCCCCATATACAAACACGCCGTTGAGTCATTGAGAATTGACACTAAATAATTTATTCAAATCAATCTAATTATTAGTACTTATTTTTGGTGTTTTATTTGTTTTCCCGTCATTTTTTAATTTTTTTTTATTTTTTATTTTTGTAAATTTAAATATTATTCGCTCATTGAGGAATATTTTCAACTCGTAATAATAATATCAATAAAATAAACCCCTTTTGGAATAATATTTTATTTATGTATCTGATTTTAATTTGAAAAGTAAACGTGCTTACTTATTATATAGTCAGACATAATGTTTTTAATTGGAATTCTTCGGACGGTACATTATAGTAAAATATAAAACGCACATAAATATTCTCACTGCGAAAACTGCAGTATAAATTGTGCAATCGAACGTTTACAAAATATTATGTCTCGCGCGAAATAACCAAACGACGACGACAAGCGTTTTCGTCCTTTGGTTGTAAATTACAAATTTGTTTAATTTAAACTTTCCGTTACTCGATACTTGGGTAGTTTTCTTTACATTTTATTGTTTTAATCGAATTCCTATTTAGTAGACGCTTTTTATTACCATATTTCCTAAATAGGATCGCGTAAAAATTAAAAAAATACAACTCGATTTGCGGAAGACAACGCAGTTAGTTGTCGTGTATAACGTCGCCGTCTTAAGAATATACGAGTATAATATTATTACTCGTCGTCTCTGATCGTTCGATAATATGTCGTCCGATTCGTAAAATTGTATTACCCGAGCCACATATTATTATCCGGGCGTCCACATCAATAAATACCGGATCGATATTCATTTTGCGTTCCACTTTGAACGCGAAAACAAACCACCACAGCGTTATAATAATATTAGCATTAAAGATGCACTTTAATTGTACGTATTAATCTTAGTCTATACGTTATGTGTTTTAAATCAATAACAACACAATGTATCGATTACATAACCACAAAATTTGCTGATAGATAATTATAAATAATAATAATATTAGTAGTAGTAGTAGTAGTAGTTTTCGTATGTAAATAAGTTAAAAAAAAAATAAATAAATAATAAAAAAAAAAAAACCGGTAAATTATTTTTCGAAATACAAAACAATAACGATTACGCGTGCGAATTAATATTTTATTACAGTTCATTTAACTCGGTTCGAATAATATAACTGTACGGTAATAACTTTTCCCATACTGTCCACCGGGGTTAATTGTATGCGCCGCATTATTTGTCGGCCGTTTATTATTTTATCAGCGACAGACTCGGCTATTAGTTATTATTAATATTGGACTTTGTGCCGTATAACGAATTTGTAGCAGGCATAATTGTTTTGTTTTCGGTTTAAAACCCAATATCATATCTCGTCGAAAACTAATTCGTATTTTTATATTGTACTCGACGCGGTCAATAGCCACGAAAGCAAATCGGTTTCACTTTAAACGTGTGCATTTTTCTCCCCGTGTCTGTACGGTACAACATTTTCAACAAATTAACAATCGAGAAATCAATTGGAAACAGCAAAAACGACTCGGTAAAATATCTGGGTCTACACCTCGGTGAAAAGCTAGGCGGGCAAATACACATTAACGAAAAATTAAACCAAGGGTACACTAGGCTGCGAATACTGTACCCTCTATTAAACCATAGCTCTGCCATACAAATGAAATGCTCTATACTTCTATACACAGCAATAATAAGACCACTAGTAACATACGCATGCAGCTGCCTCACAAACGAATATTAAAAAATTACAAACCCTCCAGAATAAATTGCTAAGAATAGCCCTAAAGAGGCCCCCTTGGTCCATGAGAAACAAACAACGATACGGGCCTACCGTATCTATCTACCGGGATAACACAACAGTTTAAGAATTTCCACGAAAAACTTCACAATGTTGAAGTGAAGTGCTCCACTACAAAATTGGCAGAAGATCCACCAACCTAAGACTGAAACCTTGACTACCTCAGGATATCCTACTAGAACCCAATGAAAATACCTCAACCTCTGATTCTGACCTAGACTCATAAGCTAACCAAAATTTAAGGATATTGTAATAACTGTAAATACTGTTGTAAACATTTACATTATCAATTGTAATAATATTGTAAAAATACTTGGTGTATTGACACAATTAAATTAATAAATAAAAAAAAAAAAACATTTTCACTAGAAGTCTCGTTTCGATCATTAACTTCATAGTAGTCTTCTGCAAGCAAATTCTGTCTAGTTCGTGTCATCGGGAAGGTATGTTTTTTTTTTTTTTTTTGATTTTCCCTACAGTATTCATAATAATGCGGACAAAATGGAAATATTTACACGTTAACGGTTTCCATTATTTTTGATTTCGTTTTTTTTTTTTTTTGTGAATAATAATCGTAGGGATCTTTTCCGAATACTTACTTTTTTTTTTGCTTTACAAGCCTTACAGGCTTTTCGCAGGTTCCATCAATGATTATTCATCGTACTCGATTTTCTGCATCCTCAATTCCATCTCATTCTCTTAACACTCCTAAGAGTATTGTTACTCGGTCCGTCAAACTGGCTATATTTTTTTTTTTTTTATCTCGTTTGACAGCCAGAACTCAGTGTATTAAGCACGCCATAATGTGCCCAGCCTATTACAACTATTTTTTGTATATTGGTTTTAGAATATCTTGTATGCCGAGTCCATTGTACCGCTTATATATGTCCGCATTTTATCACCGCTCGTATTCGCCAGTTTAGGGGTCCGCGTAATGTTATGTGATATATCGTTACGCAGTTAATTTCGTAGGCACATTTTTTGTTCACAAAATCACATACAAAAAAAAAAAAAAAAAACCCTGGTAAATTATGTTCAATTATTTTTAATCGTAAATTAAAGTTATATTTTCTGTTTGTTTAAATAATGTTTCATTTGCTCATTCATTTTTCAGAGAGAAAAAAAAAATAGGTCAGGTTACGTACGTTCATGGTTAATGTAATACGTTATAATTGAATAATATTTAAAACGATGAGTAAAACTGTAAAAAAAAAAAAAATATAAAAAAAACGTCTCATTTAATTAACCTAAATTGTTCGCGAAAAGAGTATAGAAATATATTGAAATGAAAATGTTTAAATTGTACGATTAGGTACAATATGATGAATTATTGTACGAAACGTTGATTTATGACGGAGTATAATATTATACATTATTAAAATATGATTTATGGACTCGCCAACAAAGAGGCTATGGCGTAAAAAAACAATATTGATTATTTATAGGCATTATCGTACGATATATTTTTATTTCAACTCATTCACCAGTGTAACGTAATATTTTTATCCGGTACAACGATTTAAACGTTTAACCTATAAAGACGCCCGATAAATATAGAAAACATATTATTCAATTATTATTATACGTGTTCTTTATTTTTTTTTTTTTTTTTTTTGTGGAAACATGTTCACACTTGCTCTGTGATTATCAACATCGGGAATGGTTTCTGGCGAATCGCATTTGGTCGGTACATCGTCGATTTAGTAATTTTTTATTTGTATTTTTTGAAATCGTTTGTATTTTATTGAATAATATACCGTTGACGAACGGGAATTTATTTACGTTCTCGTCAAAATCGATATTGTTTGAAGAGTTGTTTTTTTTTTTCCATTTTAATTCAGTGCGAATACTGCTTACGCTTTTTCTAAACATATTTTGAAGGTAATCGAATAATATTTTGTAGCATTTTTTTTTCTCATGCTTGTTTGGCCACGGATAATTTTGTGTATTACAATCGGGTTACATATCATAAGTTGTTCGTACATTATTCTTACGATAATTCATTATATATATATATATGCGTATCTTGTTTTATTATTTTAGATTAACGCGTAAAAACTTTAACACGATAAATAAAAAAAAAACAAAAAAAATATTAATAATATTTAACTGTCGAACCCTTCGAAATCGTCGAGTATTAAACGTATTTGATTTATTTTCGGTTCGCGTTGCAAAAGTTTACGTTCGTAAAACATATATAAATGTCACTGTACATTATGGCGTATAATATTTCCAACAGATTCATCGTTATTCTGTCATATTCGTTTCCGCGAGACGGTTTAAATATTTTTAAATATTAATAATATTACTTAATGTATATATATACATATATATATATATATTCAATTAGACAGAAAACGGAATAAATCTAATCGGTAGGTTTTTTTTTTTGTTGAGATAAACCCGGTGTAATATCTACCCCTCCCCACACCTCCCTCGCAATATACCGATAAAATATACAACGGTATAAAAACATTCGGGACAATCGGGTCGTGGCGATCTTAGTTTTTAAACAATTTTTATACGTGTCCCTCTGCTGGCACGCATTGTGATAAAAACGATAATATCATTTGATTGGGTTGTCCGAACAAATAGGGGGAGAAAAAAAAACAGTTGCCAGGCGAATTTATTCATCCCTATCTTTTATAATAATTTTAATCACTTTTAAAAATGGGACTTATACTTGCCGCCCGCGTATAACCCAACGGAATAATAATAACTATTATTTTTTTTTTTTTTTTTTTTTGCAACCGTGTGTAACCGAGGGAACCCAGAAGTTAAAAATTCAATTTTAGTATTATAATACGGAAAATCGGGCGCAAGCCATCGTTTATGGGGTTGACTTACGGGATGAAAAGCCAACGGCCTAACCCTCTTCGCGTTCAAAGGGCCGATTATGCAAAATAGCGTCGAGACCGGAATTAAACTAACTGTAGTGGTACACATATTATGCATTACATACACACTAGCGTGGCCCTTGATAATTGATAACTAAATTTAGTTTGCGACACACTCTTATTTTATATTTTATTTTTAATGCCCATAAAAACAATAGCTACAAAATTTGAACTAAATCGATCGAGTTCAAACCTAGCCCCCGGGGGCACTCGAAGTTAAGTAATTTAGTAATTTTTACAGTAATAAAGCTATACCTTTTTTTTTTTTAAACTAAAATACATTTTACAGTCGTAATCAAATAGCAAATGTTATGCGGAATTCAAAAATGTTATTTCCAACGTTATTCGTGTCCCGACACAGTTGTACATTTAAGTGAGACACAACTAAATGTTATAAAAATCCAGCAAAATGGTATTTGTATGTTTTATCCAACATATTAGTCGAACGATTGAAAACGACACAATACAATTACCTACGAACGCAATTGTTTTAAATTGAATGTTCTCTACATTTATTATATGATTTGTACAATTTCGATTTGATTACGCGTCACATACTTATAACTAAAATATAGACAATACAAACAATTATACAAATTGTATAATATCATTAAGTATTATATTTTTGTCATTTGTTTTTCCTATTCACTATCAAATAAATGATAAACACAATAATCGCAGTAATAATGTGCTCATACAATAATCGAACCTTTTATTGTGCAGACTGCAATTTTCCAAATAATTATATAAAGTGAACATCGATAGGCATCAAATTCGATTATCGCATCAAAAACGTATTAGACGGAGCTTTCTGCCCGATATCGCAAAATTTTTAATCAGATATTGCAGGTAACAGATTACTGAACCAGAAATTAAGAGTTTGTAAAAAACACAATAATATAATAATGCTCAACCAAGCTAATCTTTATGAATAATTACTAGAGTTGACATAAATTTTTCTTTAGTGAGAAATCAAAAACTCAAAAAACAGTTTTCCATGTGCCAGGTGTCATACACCGTGCAAGGTGGTGGTTGGCTATGGCAATTTATTGTACAAAGTTTAATTTATTTATAAATAAATTGGAGATAAGTACTAAAGAAAAACAAAAAGCACTTCGCGATTTATGTATTTTTTTAATTTTTTTTTTTTAACAACTATGTACGTCGAAGTGTGGTTTGCGGCGACTTCTGTCACTCCTACGCCTCAAGACGACATGGTTTTTCTAAAAAAGTTGTTCAGTTATCAAATATTAGATACAAAAATATCACAAGTAGCTGTGTCGAAGTTCATTAATCGTTTACGGTACTCAGAGTCCCCAAGTCCCCAATGAGGTTGGCGTTTTTACGATATAAATATAAATACGGAGACGAAAAGAAAACGCATTACAATGTATTACACACGTACGGTTTTTGTATATTTAGATTTATTGTTTTAATATATGCCCCCCCCCCCGTGTGCGCACTTCAGTCGACTGAGCGTCGTGGTTTTTTTTTTTTTTTTTTTTTCAAACCGAATATCGTTAAGCCAATCGGAAAAAGAGAATATTTCACACGACACGGGGTGAGTTATGAACCCAACCGTTAAACAATATTATAATTTATTTAAACTTTAATATAGCCCTCCCCCCCACCGGTTTTTCTTTCGTTTTTCTACGCGTTTTTTTATTATTATTTTTTTTTTTTTTTTATTACACATAACGTTTATCTTAAACACGTTAAAACGTTATCGCGTTTTCGGGACCGGCGAAAATGTAACGTTTTATATACGCACGGAGATAATGTTATATTATTTTGGCCGTCGGTAAAAAATATGTATTTTTTTTTTTATATCATAAAACGACAATCTACACACACATAAAGAGAACGAACGTTGACAACCGTATATAGATATTATATCGATGTGCGCTTTTTATCAGCAACTGTTCGCAGTCACTGCACACACTGGCGCGTTATCGAGATTTCCTATAGGGTATTTTACTGGGCCAAAATTACGGCATTTTAACAAAACATAAAAAATAACACACCCCCCGGAAAATTCCCGTCAGAATTTTTCTTCGCCGATAAACGAGATTTTTTTTATTATTTAAATTTAAATTTTACACTCACATTTTACCCCCGTACGGGTTCGACTAGACGTTGGCTACGTGGCAAAAACACGATTACACGCAGATTGAGGTTAAGAATTCCTCGGTTAATTTTTTTTGCGTTTTCGAGTAAAAACACTTATTAATAAAAATTCAAATACAGAACGATATTCCGGAAGGCAAGACGAGGTTGCCGGTTATTTCCGTTATTCCAAATGTAACCGATTCGATATACAGAAATAGCATATGATATTCAGAAACAATAACTATTTCAGCGTTTTTAAAAACCAACGTAACTTTTCGAAAAATCAATTTAAAAAAAAACAAAAAACAAAAAACAAAAAACACGCACCGTGTTCAGACCTCTGAAATATTGTTCTCTTTTAATTTTCCAATTGGTGTGCCTTTACTCTAATAACTTAAATCAAGGGCGTTTTACTAGCGATTTACTCGGTCTGCGTATGCATACTTTTCGCTATGCACGTTCGTTTGTTAAACTCGGAGTGTATAACTGCGTCTTCACAATATTGCGACGGTTTTAACATGAAACCCCCTGAACGGGGATTTTCGTATTTTCGACGTTATCAGCTAGCAATAACCGCACAAGAAATTAACAGCCGCTCGGAATAATTCGAATGTTTTGTCGTACCCGATTTTCATTTAACATTTCGTTATATTATTACCGTATACAGTCGAAAATAAACACAAAACGCGAATGTATGTCATTTATATTTTATTCGCGCAGCTTTCCAAATACCGGACCCACGGTGATGAATTATTATTTCTTATTCGGATTAAACTAATGCGACACGCCACGGTTTTGTTTATTGTGTATCGTATAGTTTTCAAAACACTCATCTATTTGCATAATAAATAAATAATAATAAAAATATTACATAATTACGCGCCTGGTGTTGAATTTTTGTCAAAACGCCATAAAAATGACCACTAGATATTACCGTTGATTATATTATATTATATATGCATAGATAATCAATTATAATACGTATGGGAGACAGTTAAAACAAAAAAAAAAAAAAAAAACGAATGTATAATTTTGCTATTAGACCAATAAAACAATTTGAACACGTCTAACCAGTTTTCGCAGCTATAAACAGACCGGAATCGAGATTTGTCTCTGACGATATAACCGAATAACAGCCTATAGATACGTTTTAAAGCGGAATACCTCCAAGTCCTGCATCATTTATATAACATTACGACCGCACCACGTCGTGGCCCTCATAAAATTCAATTTCTATTTGGGTGTTTTGTTTCCAAATTAAAATTAGTCAATAATACGAGCAACAATCGGTTTGTTACAGTACCGCCCGCTATTCGGGTCATTCTCGCTAATGTTTTTCAGTGGATGGTTTTAATATGTTCTTATTCTTCTTCTGCAGTCATCAACCGAATGATTGGTTTGCGGCAAAAATGTCCCCGGATCTCGGCCTTTTTTTTCATTCCCTGGTATGAATTACACTCCTGATCTCCCATTATCCAGCCTGTGTATTTCAATCGCGATTCGTGCCTTCTATACGTACCGTTCCTTCAAAGACTACCCCTGACAACCGGCCTCCGCGTTCGGGAATACGGCCTATCTAATTCATTTCGCCTTACAAATTTTTACGTCTACGATATTTTTCCACAATGATCTCCTTTCCGAAACGTCTTCATTATAGTGACCCCGATTCAACTAAATCTCTATTCTATCCTTTTGTATAGCACCGTAATTCGTACGCCTCTATTAATATTCGTCTATTTCCATTTTGCATTAGTCCACGGTTCTATACACAACACCTAGAAATGATCAAACTCTCTCTCTCTCTCTCTCTCTAAAAGTGTTAATAATAATTATTGTCGACCGACTAGACGGCGGCATTAAAACGCGTGGTAAAAAAACAGCGTATACATCATACAACAATAGACCAGTGTTCCCGATTTGGGAGGGAGGCGTGAACAGTCATCACGGATTAAATTTTGTTTTCTTTTTTTTCATTTTATTTTACATCAACGGTGGTAAAAAAAAAGAAAGAAAACTGATTTAATTTTATTAACTATTATAAAAAGAAGTTATCAATTTTCAATTTGTGGGAGGAGGGGAGAGGGCGTGAGAGTTTTGAAAATCTACAAAAGGGTTGCGTAAAATAAAAATAAAAAAAAAAACCGTTGGGAACCATTGTAATAGACGGACGGGTTTTCGAAGATAATTTATACAATATTAAAATGCATATTCTCAGCGGCGGTGTGGCAATAAAATGGTAAATAAAATAATACAACCATCAAATGTTTGTAGTCGGTCAGAGGTGGATTGGCCTGTCGGGAATTCGGGAATTTTCCCGGCGGACCGGGTCTTTGTGCAGGCTGGTAGATTACTTATCGTGTACCTAATTTATAAAATTAATTTTAAATATAATATTGTATTCGTTTGAATGTTACAAATTACGGTTTTGCGGCGGTAAAATTATGTAGTCGAACAATTCAAAAACAATAATAAATCTGTCCACGGGGACCTCAAGTAAATTCAAGTATACAATCGATGATTAATCATTTCGATTAAAATGTACCGTCGTATTAAACTAATCCAGTGGGTATTTAATACACAAAAAAAAACTTGTTTAAAATCATCTATTCAAATTGTACTTGTTCGTATGGTCAAATGCATTAAGGACTGTGCAGAGAGAAATCGTATTTTGTCATAAAGCACAATTTGATAAATACCTATGCCATATGTGGTATATATTCTTATAAAAAAATATCCTACAATCCCGTAGGATAATTTATTGCAATTTTAACATTTATTTATTTGATTGATAAATTGGGGGGGGGGAGGCGGGTAGATTTCATTCTACCGCGTTTTATTATTGACTAGTCGTTTAGGGTTTTAGCTGCCACAAAACTGTATTCCAATTGTGCGGGTATGGTTTTTGATTTATGGGCCTGATTGCCGTCATGTTTCCCGGGCCGAAAAAAATTACTGATCCGTCCCTGGTTGTAGTGATAACAATATTCTCACTGTGCACATAAATATTTATTATGGGGCGAGCATAATAACGATAATAGTAGGCGAGAGTAGGCGATTTTCTCGGGACTGCCAGTCATTTCCATTGTGTCGGAATCCCGCGTACCCATGTAAACACAGTTTTGTTGTTCGTTTTAACAAAAAGCGTACGTTTGTTTCACAACTTTACTGTAAGCCAAAAGCGTTCGTTTAGGAATAGTTATTGAGGCCATTGCGGGGGGGGGAGGAATGCGCAATGGCACCCCCTTACAAATTTTATCCGTAGTACCTTGGCCGCGACATTCAGACTTAAATATTAAATATATATATATATATATATTTTTTTTTTTCTAACGACTTTGTCAAATTCGATTATTACGAGTATGCACACCGTATGGTTAGACTAATAATTATAACTGTACATTTCGAACGCCACAGATACAGTAAAACTTTCATACAACCAAGTCTCATGGGGAACGTTAAACAAATTCGTAATACAGAGAAATTCGTTAAATAGAATTACATGTTTTTTTTTTTTTTTTTTTCATATGTATCAATTTTTTAATATCATATTCTATATTTTATATTAAAAATAAACATAAAATATCATAGTATACCCTAACACAATCCGACCCAATTTGTTTTCCAATAAGAAATATTCGTCTAAGCGCAATACTTTAGGATATTCAAAATCAGTGTCGAAAGAGGAATTTGAAAATTTCAATCCCAACTCAACTGTTCGATTACTCATAACTCCTAGGGAATTCAACTTAGAAAGACCTACACATATAAATTATGTATTTTTTTTATCTTAATTTAAAAGAAATAATCAGTGAGTTTCGTTTGTTTATTATTTTTATAAATTATACTGTTTTCGTAAAATGTTTCGATTTTATTGAGTTAAAAAAAAATGTCAACCGAAACATTTGCTTGTTGTCTAAAACCATTTCTCACGACAGAAAAAGCGTTTAGTATCTCTTTTTCCGTGAGTTTAGGTAAATTTTCTGCATGATCTCCTTCGATTTCATTACATTTTGTACGATTACGTTTACGTCAGTGTTGGAACTCCAATCAAATTAACCGGCTTGCCTATCAATATCTTATCTCTATTGAAAACAATAAAATCGTAGGTATTTTAGAACAATATTTAATATTCGATAGTGACGAAGTTTTGCAAAACCAGGTTTGTTACCGAATAGTTTATTCGTTATATAGAAACATCAGATTCGTTATACAGGGATCAATTTACACATGATTAACAATGAAGATCATGATTCTCAAAAATAATTCATTAAACAGAAAATTTCGTTAAATGGAAGTTCGTTATATAGAAGTTTTACTATATTACGAATAAAACGTCGGTGAAAATGCAAAATATCTGTTATTGTTGGAGTAATTAAGTTTTTTCGTGGTCCTTAAGTTTGACGAGACTTGGGTAGGTTTTGAAATAACCGAGATGCAAATTAACTATCGAGCGATGTTGTAACTTGAATTTTAATAAAAAATTATTTATTTTAATAGGGGCGCTATAAAAGTCTATAAGTCAGAGCCGTACGATGGGGGGGAGGAACATTTATAGCCCTTCTAGCATTTTTGCTTTTGTAAAAATATGTTTAAGATGGCTATTTTTTTTTTTTTTTTGTATGGATTTTAAATGCTAGGGAGTCCTGAGCCTTGGACTCATATATTATAATATGAGAACAAATTAAAATCTAACAAACGGACGTTAAAAAAAAAAAAAAAAAAAAAAAAAAAAAAAACGAAATCGCAAACAAACATAATTCCATAAAACATTACGATTAATTCCACACAAAATGCCGTCTCCGGTATATACTAAAAAATATTATTAAATTAAGAACGAAAATAGAATACATATATAAATCACTCGTTAGAATAATATGTAATAATATTTTTAAACGCGTTAAAAAAAAAAAAAAAACATTAAATAATAATATTTTACAATTTGCACGCGGCAACGATGCCAACCGTGTTAAAAAATAAAATACATTTTTTTAGTACGCTCACGTGTGCGCGGATTCGTTTTTGCGTCCGACATTAAATCGTTTTAGGTTAAGTTAAATTATTTAACCCCACCTAATGCGATGGATTATATTAAAAGATATTATTCTCGCAGATAGCTCATTTTCGAGGTAAACTAAGTTTTTTTTCCCCACGTCATTTGCAACGGCAAACCCGTTCCGTTGCTGGCGACATAAAAATACAATACGAGACCGCTACATTTGTAATGAAAACAAGAAAAGAAAAAAAAAACCCGATATACTTCGTTCACCGTGAGCGGGCAACTGTTGTAGGCGGAAAGTTAGAAATATACGATATAGTCACGCCAGTTTATACCCGTACGCCGATGATTTATCGAAAACGATTCTGAGCAGAGTCGGTTTAAACGCGTTTCGGATAAATTTAAATTGAAAAATATATACATCGTTAATTCATAATTATACCAGCTATAAATTGTCCGTGTTTTTTCGTCTCAAATTGTAGGAATAACTGGGGTGGTTTTTTTTTTTTTTTTTTTTTTTTTTTAGACCAGAAAAACGTTAATCGAACAATATTACGGGAAATGCCGGTCGATTTTTGAACGATTTCCATAAAAATGTGCACTTTGAACGCGTGTAAACAACAAAATATATCGTGGCCAAGGAACTTTGATAATTTCCATAAGCCCGACTTAATCTCGTATCGAAGTATCGTTCATTATTGGGGAGCCACGCGAATATCGTCCACATAAAATACCAAACTAAACAAAACTACTGTCTCTAACATCACGAGTTTTAACGGAACTACATCAGAATAATAGAAACCGTTATTACAGAAATATTCCCGGTTTATTCCCGGGTTTTTCTCGGGTTTTTTCGGGTTTTTCTCGGGTTTTTTCGGGTTTTTCTCGGTTTTTTCCCAGTTTTTCGCGCCATTATTAAGGGAAATCAAACGATGACCACTCCAATGCACCAACGCTGTTACATGGGCAATTCAAAATACATGGTAATATTTTGGTAATTGATTGTTTTCGTATTTAAAGGAACAAACACTATTAGTACTAAACTGTTTTGAATATTTAACAATATGTTTCAAACCTAAACTATTAATTATCTCTAATGGTTTTTTTTTTAATTATCTTTTTTAGTAATCTAGAAAATTGAAAAATATCTTTATCCGAGTTAAACCCTTTAGTGAAAACAACGTTTTTCACTTTTCATCTTTTTCACCGGCGATATCGTCGGAAACGTAATTAATAATTTGTGTTTGTGGATATTTTTTGTATATATATGGGGCCCACACTTAAAGGCAATACGCAAAACATTAAATACCCGTTTACACATTGCTCGTCCCATATTTAAATCAAAATTATCAATCCACACAAAATCTACTTTATACAAATCCTTACTAAGGCCTATAATTACGGGCTTATGGCCTTCAAATCCGGGGCTGTGCAAAACCATCTCAAACTCGCACCATCCAAGCTTTCCAATCGATAGTTTTACGTTTCACAGCTACAGCCCCTTGGTACGTAAAGCGCTACACAAAGACCTACGATTTGATACTGTTGATCAGCTAGCCAAAAAATACTACACCGAATTTCAAACAAAACTACAGTACCATCCAAATCCTCTCCTCCAGCATTTATCTTCAATTACACTCCCCGAAAACCCCCCACGCCGTCTCAAAAGACGCCGGTGTCGAGATCTATTAAACTAATTTAAATTTCGCGTTCTGCAGGGTCCTAACCTCACTGAACAGCCTCCGTCATCAAGCAACCACGTAATTGTCATTTTATTTTTTTCTCTATGTACAAAGTTATTCTATTTGCTTATTGTGTTTTTTTTTTTTTTTTGTAAATACAGATTGTAAGTTTTTCTAATAAAAAAAAAAAATATATATATATATATATAGGGGTATATTCGGGGAGAGGGGGCGGGGATTGTTCTTTAAAAATACGTTTTTATCGCGAACAAGTCGAACGTGTAATTTTTTTTTAATTAACGAAAGTGTCCGCGCCAGACGCGCGCCGCTGTTCAACTTGCGTAGTTTGTCGGTCTCCGGAGAGCGGACGATAACTTTGTTTCTGGACCGGGTTTATATATACGAAAATTATAGTCGCTTAATAATAAAGTCAATTTCAAACTGGCGTTTGAAAGCGAGCACCGTTATGTAACGCTACCAAAAAAAAAAAAAAAAAATGAAAAAAAAACAGAATTAATAAATTCTATAGCGTGTCCCATAAATAATTATAATTGTTTTTTAGTTAAACTTAATTATTATGAATACTCAGTCCGTTTGTCGTATAACGTTTTGGTTGTCGTGTTGTAATGACATTATTACAAAATCGATAATTTATCCGGACGAGATTTTTAGAGATTGCAAATACTCGAGGAAAAAAAAAAAATGAAATTCGAGTTAACTATTTATTATATATTTATAATATTATATTTTTACAATTTCAATTTCAATTCAACAAAGCGATAAAAGTAAAATAATAATCACGCGATCGATTACTAATTTATCGATTTTTATAACAAAATATTTTTTATCGGGAAAACGTGGTTTTTTTTTTTTTACTTCAACTGACCGGACGTTTATACCGAATATTTTTCGGTATTGGTCAATGACTTTTTACGCATTCCGCTCGCAGTTTAAACATTTTCGACGAGTGTCCGAATTTATTATTATACATGTATAGTAATATATGATATGTATAGCGGAATCGAATTTTGAACAATTTTTTTTTTTATGATTCCGAACACGATATCGAATTACGACAAAGTTTTTGTTAAAAAAAATAATAATAATAAAAAGTTAAAAATACGAAATAATATTCGTACGAGTTTGTCTTCTCCGTAAAATAATAATCGAACGATAAATTTAAACGTCGTTATCGTACGACACCGAAATGACCGTCGCTGGAAATGAGCAAAACGCTCGTATATAAAATGTGGAAAGAAAATCAAAAGTATCGGTTTTTTTTTATTTTTGTCGAAGCACTCTGACAAATTCGACGGCGAAATCAATGTAGATTTTTATTTCGTAAACAGTTTGTTCGGGGGTTGGGTGTGTTTTTTTTAATCGCGTTGATGACAGCGCCGAGACGCAGATAAGTACAATGATGTCCATCTAGATAAATATAAAAGATAATTGCTTTCAAGAACGTCTAGGTACAGGAAAAAATATATTTCCATTATCTAAGATTAGACAATAACAGATAAGTGACGAGACCGATTATACGCGGTAGACGGCAAAATAGAGGAACAGAGAACGAGACGGAATGCTCGAGTGGACGAGTGGAGTGGCGAGAGAATAGTGGACGAGTGATGAGTACACACGGGACGGGGGGGGGGGCATAGGCTTCGATAGTGGACAAAATGAGAGGAAAAAGTCGACCGATATGGTTTGGGAATGTCATCGCAAGGAGAGGATGGGAATCCGATACGGTATAAGATCGAAAATAAACGCAGAGGGGTAAGAGGTGAATTGATGCGATCGGGAACGATAATTTTATGAGGACGGACGGTGTATACTTGTGACGGTGCGGGAGATCGGGGTCGAGTGGAAGTTTAGGACGAGGGTGACCGACCACAAACAGTCGGGACGATTAAGGCCAAAGAGAAGACGAAGAGACGAAGATTATTGATAAGCGAAATCTCAGATCACTCTCGGATCGATATTGAACTGATTTTCATTTGTAGACAAGACGATTAAGAATATGGATATAGGTGGTTATCTATAAACGAATTATCCGGATACATTTATCTATTAGATAAATAGATGAATAGTATCAACACACGACGGTGAAAAATGATTTTTTTTATTCGCTGCCAAACTGCGTTTGTCGAACCCAATAAAAACACGCGTCAATACCTCTAAATCGAGCGACGATCGGCGACGACATTGGAAATCGGAGTCTCGCCTCCGATAAAAATAATTCGCTGATAGAGTATTATAGGTACGAATATTGGTTTAAGCAAATTTTTTTTTTTTTTTTAACGATTAAAATATGAATTATTACCGGGCTGTGCAGGACAACGGGTTCATAGGAGCGGAATTTTATTATTTTATTTTTTTTTTTTTAAAAATTAAGAACACAAAAAAGGCACCGCGAGTTTATATCTATTGTGTTACGCATTAATTTAAACGGATTTTTACTATTTTTTTTTTTTTTTTTTTTTATGGAAACTAATTGTTTAGAATTAAAAAAATAATGTTTTTCGCTTTACTAAATTATTAAAAAGAACTATTGTAATGTAATGTGTGTTCGGTCAGACAATTCGTACATAATTTACGAAATTCCACCAGTTCAATGAAAAAATATATTTTTATTATATTATTTTCGAGTCAATTTCAGAAGTTGTAGGTTTTTTTTTTTTTTTTGTTAAAATATTTTTGTATAAATGAAAGTTTAGTTATAATACAATTCTGTATTTTAATTTTACTATGATGTGTGCTGTATTAATATATTTTTTTTTCTATCTGTGAAAATGTTTTCGACCAGAAAGCTAACTCCAATCGTCATTTTCAGGGGTTTTTGGTTGAAAATTCTGGTCTGGATGGTGCACATTGGGAGGCCATTTTTTTTTTTTTAATTGCGTTGCACTTTTGTCGATAAATACTGGAAAACAATAAAGTAAAAAAAAAAAAAAGGGAATATTTACGATTTTTTTTTTTTTTTTTACTTTTAATTCTGTGAAAAATAATCGTAGATGCCTGCAGTTTTCTAGCGAACACTTATATTAACGTTTTCTAGACGTGGTATAATTTTAAAACAAATTCTAAAGTTGTTTGACTTATTCATAGCGGTTTGAAATGTTTGAGTTGTCGTATGTGCTAGCAAAGGTTATATCGTATACCGAAATACCAGAAGTTTTGCTAAAAAAAGAAAACAAAAATAATACAAATAATAATAAATAAATAAATCGATTTCATTTTGATCATTATTTATTATCGAGGGAGATATTGTTAACGTATCTAATGTAATACGGTTATATATATTCACGAGATATTATATATTCAACCGATGGCATTGTGTTCGGCAACGTCAAATTATAAGTGATGAAAATATACGAGTATTATAATATATATATATATATATATATATCCACATTTTTGTGTGTAGATTATTATTATTGTTGATAAATTTTATGTCTTTCGAGAATATTCGGGTAGGTAATAAATCGGATTTTAAAACGGGCGCGTACGACTAAACCGAATTTACGACCCGAATTTATGTAGGATTCTTATTATTATTAAACGAATACACTTCTATATACTCCAGTCTTTCGAGTTGTAGAATGAAAGAAAAAAAAAAATAAAAATAAAAAATTGAGATACACCATCAGCACTGCGGCCGAAAATAATACGTTATCGGTGATTCAATATTCTGTAACCTATTCAATTCGTATGCAGAATTGTTAGCTGAACGCGAAAAATATCAATTATAGGGTAACGGTGTTTTCGTCGACGTATTCATTAATAATTATTTATGGATAAAATGCTATGAAAAAAAAAAAAAAGACCCTTTGATGGACAGGGCGAGTGGCCCACCAAATTTTGAAGAACGTTTAGACGAGATTCGGTTTGTCGCAATAATACAGGGTGCGGCAGAGCCGACTGACGAGTTTTGATGGGCTATAAATAACGAACAGTAAAACTTAGAGAAAAGGTTTTTGATTTTATTTAAATCAGTATTCAATCCCATTTTTAAAAATTATATTTTGAAAATTATATCTCCAAGATGGCGGCCGCCAGCAATCATACATTGTTGTAGACGATCTCTGAAGCTCTCATATGATTTTCAGCACATTTCGGCTGTTATGTCCTCGACTTCCACGGTGATTTTCTGTTTAATTTCTTCTATGGTATGTGGGCGATATCTGAAAACTTTATCCTTAAGGTAGCCCCAGAGGAAAAAATCACACATGCTTAAATCTGGAGACCGTGCTGGCCAGCAAAAAAAAAGAATTCTCCTCAAAGAACGGTCTGAAATTCCCAAAGATATAGCGTGTTTCCGGGCTGAGCGTCTTGGTGACTGCTCAATTGACTCTCTAACCAACTGCACATTTTCGGGGGTTCTTATCGTTCTGGGTGCTCCGTGTTCAAGTCTACTTAGGGTACTTCCAGTTTCTTTCAAATGCCGTATCCAAAATTCGATAGTGTTAGCAGAAGGAACAGATTCAGCACGTGGAATGCCTTAGCGTATACGAAAAGCCCTTTGTGTAGCGATCACAGAATGATTATTTTCGTAAAAACGGCATTACCATACAATTGAAAATATACCACTTGTTAAGGCCTGCTCTTATCTTATCACAGGCTATCGACCTCATTAAACTCGTCAGTCGGCTCTGCCGCACCCTGTGTAAAAAGACTTTGGATGCCGTTGTTGCAAAAGTTTTTTTCTCCCTGCCGTCAATCGTTTTATTATAATTTTAGGCGATTTAATTGCCATATTTAAGGATAATAATTTTTTTTTTAATTTTTATATAATCTACGACAAAAGAAAAAGAAAAAAATACAACTCGTCGCAGGACGAGACGCGACCGTAAATCCGCATAATGTCTCAGCTTTGATTCCGCTTGATGCAGAAACCAAACGAAACGTTTGTGCAGTGTAGTGATTTGATTTACAACCGTGTCCAGTCCACCCGAATATTCGGGTCTGTGAATATTCCATTATATCGTTGTACGACCGATGGCAGGAGCGTTTTATAAATCACAAGATTATATAAAACAAAATATACAGTTTGCGAAATTGTCGTAAGAAATACCTACAAAGTAATCGGACGGGAACAATATTATAATTCGCACCGCCCCCTGTACAATATAGCGGTCAGCGTATTTTACTCGCGAACAAATTGAATTATTGAATTGTTCTACACGAAATTTCACATCGTTTTACGATCCGGAATAATATAATTCCGCGTGCCGACGCAATCGTCCGCCGGCCAACAGATTCAGTAATTTTTTTTCGAATACGATTATCTAAACATATTACATAGTATTTTTTTTTATTATTATTATTCGCGGTTTGCAAGCGGGATTTATTTCGGTTTATAAGGAACGTCCGTTACGCGAAATCGTTTTATACAAATACGATATTATTAAATAACAGATTTTTTAATATATATATTTTTTATGCATTTATAATACTGTATTTAGAATATATAATGGAGTTTCTACGACGTGTTTACACGGCGAGTATTGAACATGATTTAAACGAATGGTCCCGGATTTATTTCATTCTTATTTGTATACTTTACAAAAATTCTGTACCGAACCGAGGAACGTATTGGTTTTTTTTTTTTTACTACGATTTGTTCTTTGTGATTTGTTCAAATTTTGATGAAAATCTATTGCGGTGATACCCCACAAACATTTTTCGAATTACCTACGCATTTATTGTTATCGTACCGAAACCAATTTATTGTGCAATTGTACGAGTTGGTAAAATGTATTGTATAATTTTATCGTTTGTAAACACCGATTTCGACGTATTCAAATATTTATAATAATATTATGCAAATTTCGGTTTCAGTTCGAATATTTTAAAACGTCAATGCAATAAACCACAACGTGTATTGCGTACAATTATTATGGTTATGTTTAAAAATTAGTTTTTAAATCAATTTTTACTGACAAAAAAAAAAAAAAAAAAAAAAAAAAAAAAAAACGTGGTCACATCGTCGCGCACCGTGTGTAGGCCACTGTCGTAGGTCTGGGAGTATTCGGATTTAGGGCAATTTAGAAACGATTCCGAACGGAGCTCGGTGAATTCGATATAGTTTATAATTGTGTATAATTCGTGTTTTTTCCATTTGTGTAGCTTGTGTAATTTAGTAATGTACAAAAGTAAAATAAACGCATAGTCGTTTGTTGTCAGGTTTTTTTTTTTTTTGATTTTCCAGGTAAAAACTGTCGGCAACACTTTTCAAATAAACTATAACGCTGGCAAAGAAAATCCGCATCTTTTTTCCTATGTAAAATCTGTTCTAAAATTACGTTTAAAAAATTATTAACAAACAAACAAAATAAGCAATTTTACGGAAAAAGCTGTGTTGGGAATTTCACAAAAAAAAATGTCTGCCATATCAGACCATGGCACGAGACGGTATCGGAGTATTTTTACTCAACGAAAACGCGTTATCCTAGGGCAGCGTTTCCCAACCTTTTTACCACCACGGACCACTTCGACAATATTTTATAGGTCGCGGACCACCTCAATTTCACGAAAACTAGGAATACCTTTTGTTTGCCCATTAACAATAATATACAAAATTTATCGAAAAATGTTAATTTTTATTATTTTACTATACTTCACTAATATATAATTATACTTTACTATAGTAAATAATTTACTTAGTGTGATTTATGTGACCGATACCTACACACTTATAAAAGTGGAAAATACTTCGTCGGTCTACAGCAGCAACAACGATAAGTCGTAATTTATTGTCGCTATTTAAAATAAAAAATAATAACTAATTCGTAATAGAAATCGAAGAAAAAAAATCTACGGGACCGCGGACCACCGGTTGGGAAACACTGTCCTAGAGGGAAGAAAAAGACATCTCGGTATAAAACCTAATTTAGCCGCTTCTTTAATGCACACTCGGAATCTAGAACACTGGTTTGAGAAAATTCAATTTTTTTATTTTTATTTCGGCCAGAGTCTATATATTATATTATAATATACTATACGCGTTTGCTCTTGCGTTCCACTAAAACGTTATTAGGTTATTAACCTAACAAAATACAATAAGCGAAAATTCCCGAGTCATTATTTTTTTGTCCTGTACACACTATTGCGCACAATACGGACCGGCGATACAATAGTGTTGTCGTGCACTTTGATAATAATACAAATAATACTGTAATGATAATGACAATATTCAGTGGCCACTGGTTGTCGCCCGTTGATTACTGATAAGGCGTATTGTGAGATAACGCGGAACGTTCGAATAAAAAACGAATTAATTAAATTGAAAAAAAAAAAAAGTATATCAATTTATATATCCGCCTCCTGTCCGCCCTCCGAAAAAAAAAAAAAAATAAAAAAATTATAGTAACAAGTTGTAAATACGCCACATACGATATAATATTATTTGTATTTTTTTTTTTTTTTTTTTGTCAACAGTATACGTCGTGTTGGGAAATTACTACGATCACACCGGTCTCGTCGTAGCGATGGACGAAATGGATTTATTCAAAAACGGTAAGCGCAAAATTATATTATGTATTTCCGATTCGGTAATTTCTCGCGCGTTTCCTCGATATTCACTGTACACGAGGTACGATAAATACTCTTATTGGTTTTTTTTTTAACTCTTTTTTTTTTTTTTTTTTATTCCCCTCCCCACTCCGATATCGTTTTCCGTTCGAATTGGTTTACTAGTGATTTTTCCGCGACGCAGCCGCCTAAGACTATGGCGGGCGCGCGACGGCTAACCCGGGATCGCTGCGTCTGCAGAGCCTTTGAGAGGTCCTCGACACTCTGTGCCCGTTGGCCCGTAAACACCGTCGGATCGCATCGCGTATGTTTCGCACGGGAAAGACGTCAAAATCGCTTTCGTCCTCCCGGCCAGCATTCCGTCCCGTCGCCCCCACACACACACCCGTCGATCGGCTTCGGGTTGCCCGCCGATATTCTCGGGTTTCGTTGAATACACTGCGGAGCGCAGAGAGACGAAAATTCACTATCGCCGTGTACAGGCCATACCCAGTCGTATTGATTACCGGGCAAATAACTTCTCCGAGTGGCATTATTAAATTTAATACGCTTTTAATACATTTCTACTGACTATGCTCGTCGTGTCTTCTTTTTTTTTTCCTCCCCCCCCCCCCCGAAATCGTTTGTTACCGGATATCTTCTTAACTACACCCATCTACCCAGCCATAACCACCGCGGGAATACCGACAGGGCGGTGGCGAAATTGTCACCCAAATTCCCTTATAGATTTTCAACTCTAACTATATACGTACGATTTATATATACAGTCGAGTCGTGATAACTCGAAGTTGAAGGGGGATAAGAATTCACCTCGAGATATGTATTATTCGAGATACCTAACTCGAATTTATCAAAATAAAATAAATACTTACGAGTTACCTATGTAATGAAATATAATTTTAAAATTTTACGATAAAAACGTTATGACAAACATAATACGTTTATGTTTATACATAAATGCTATACAATAAACTAAATATGTATTATTTATGAGATACAGTAGAAAAATAATTTGTTATTAATTTTTGGTTTTTTGGCTGTTTATTGACAAAATCTTCTAATTTGCCTATGGATTCGAAAATTGAAGTATCCACGCCTTCGACAGATTCAACAAATTGCCTAACAGTTTGTAACGATGACATTGTATGACAGTACTGAAGTAGATAAAACATAATACATAATAATCATCACGAAATACCCAGAATATCCAGATATAGCAGATATAAAAATATACTTCGACTAAACTATTCATCACAATTTTATATTCGAGTTAACAAGACTTATAATACATTGATTGTTATTATAATTTATCGGGGAATTAAAAAAAAATCGAGTTGTCGAGTTCTTCGAGTTATCGAGGTTCGAGCTATCGCGACTCGACTGTATATTAAAATCGAGAGTTTTCTATGTGTATACGTATAATACACGTAAATGTAAAGTTGGCCAGGTTAATGAAAATAATTAACTCGGTCAAGTCAAGTGAAACAAACAAAAAAGAAAAAAATGTCTTCAGTTAAAAGTCAACGGGGAAAACAGTCGAGTATTCAAAAAACACATTAACTGGTGACTAGGTTAATGAAAAGTTAATTTTATACGTTCGCTATTAATAATGTCCAATATTAATAGTTTTGCTATTTACATGTCTATATGCCTCCCAATAATATAATATTATGTACATTATACAGCATCTCATCACGTTTCAAAACAATTATTCGTCTTTCGACTCGCTAACTCAACCGGATGTTTATAGATATTAACTTTGAAAAGATAAGTTACCTACAATCTGAACTGGTTTAGTTTATAGTGTTAATAGAAAACAAACTTTTCATCTTATTTAAATGAAAAGTTAAACAAAAATTAACTTTTCAACTAGTTAATGGCCCCTGTTGTACAAATGTATTATTATTATTTTTTGTTAATTAATTTTTTTAAATTGCCTATGACATTCCTCCCCCTGCCCGTCAAAAAAAAAAAAAAAAAAAATGCATGCAAACGCCCCTGACCGTCAGGGGCGATGGTCAGTGGCGACCATTGTCCCGGCTTTAAAGGTCTAAATCATATATGCAAACAATGACTCGTTGATTTACACAATATAGTAACAGTGACAATTTATTGTCTTTATGAAGTGTACTGCGATTATTTTATTCGGGATCGTGTTCAAAGTTGACCTAAATATTCCTGCAGTTTCGGTACCGTCGGTACCGTTTTTTTTCATTTTTAATTTACATTTTTCACTCGGCAATAATGAAATTAAAACCGACATCGAAAGTTCTGAAATGCAGTTTGTAACTTTAAATCCACCGTCCGAAATTTTTAATCTTATTTAAAATATTTTATTATTAATTCGTATTTTTTTTTTTTTTGTCTCGTCAAAAAAGGTAGTTACGAAATGTCGTATATATGTCGTCGAACTTAAAGATTTCGAATACGAAAAAAAAAAAATAAATAAATAAAAAACTAGTTTGTTTTTAATCGCGTTATTTCTGCAATTAGCGCACAATGCTAATCCCTCCGACGACATAAATCGTATATTATACGTTACAAATAATTTCAAACTGATTTTCGTCCGGATGATTTATTTTTTTAAATTTTTAACATCGGTAAATTCTATTTTTAATATCGCACGCGCGCAGTTTATTACTTAATGGAACGGTTAATAATATTTAAGATCTGGACAAGAAACGGACAACGTTTCTATTTATCCTGCCAAATTTTACTACGATATTCTATATCCGCTCATTCGAATAATAGTATTAAACGCTCGTTATAAAGTTATAAATAACTAAATCGACACGGAATCGGCATTGATATTTTTTAAAAAAAAAAACTTCATCGGAACGTAAAACATTTTTTCAGAAATATAAAACTATATATACAATTTTTACAAAATTTGATACCTATACGGTATACGTATTAAAAATAACAATAATTGTAACGAAAAAAAAAAAAAAAAAAAAAATTCACGTTAAACGGAACGAATAAATGTATAATTTTGATTGTATAAAATCTAGCGCTTTTTATCGATACAACGTGCATAAGATTAAAAAAAAAAAAAAAAAACAAATTTATAACAATAAAATAAATACGAATAAAATGCTTACTTATGTTGCGTGTATTTATTTTTACCACGACCGGTTCCGATCAAAAGAAAAAAAAAAAATCTCAAGCGCGACAAAATGAGCGAAAAAAACCAATTCCGAGGCATACACAATTCAATTGAAAATATTAACATTTTTGTTTTTACATATAAAGGAAACGACATTTCAATATGCGAGATGGTCAAAAAAAAAAAAAAAAAATGACACCATTGATCCAAAACGGTCAATTTATCATCTGAATTATATATTTATATTGTTTTTAAAATCCGTCTGTACACATTTCCAAACGCTAAGTCGTTATTTATATCGAAATGGACGGACCTTTGATTATTTTCTAAAAAATACGCCCGTCCAAATTAGAACTAGGAAGTAAATTCCGATTTAAATAATGCTATTTATATGCCTTTTTTGTATCTACACACAGCTTACAACAAGTACGATAGTTTAAAGTATAATCTTATCACTTTATTATTTTGTGTTGTTGTTTTAACCGAGTTATTAAACCGATGTTTTAAAGTTGCTGTTTGCTTTACCGATACAAATTTTTTTTACAATTGCATTTACGCGACGAGGGCTCAAAGTGGTATACAACGGCAAAGGGTACTGTGACCCCTATTTTATTTTGAGCGTTTCCACGTCGTCCGTGATGTTAGCCGATTAGGATTACATACAGAAAATATAATTGTACGACAATTTTTTTTTATTTTTTTTTTTGTGATTATGTAAGCGTAAATAATGTCAATTTTTTTTTTTTTGTGTTCGAAAGGCTTTAGATAAAAGTAACCCAGGAAAAATTTTTTTAGAAAAATATATACAAATACTTGGATATTTATCAAAAAGTACTTTTAATTTGTCATATGTACACATAAATCCTACACAATTATACAAAAAATAATATAACGTTACTAAACATGGACGAGAGCTCACTTCACCACCAAGAGAATAACCTTTTTTCTTTTTTTTCCCGGAAGTCGGGGGATATGAAAATTTTAAAAATGACTTAGCAAATTTTAGCAAATGATTTGCAATATGTTGGCGAATGAACTGTTAAGGAATAGGCTGTTAATTGATTTGCCAAACCAAATAGACCATTTCTCGCTTCCCTGGCCAAACTAACATTCTATTCTTTAATACTTGAACGATATCAGCATAATAGTAACATAAAATTATATGTTCCCTGTCACTATGTGGCAGGCACACAACAGTCGATTGTCATTTTAAAATGTTTTAAAAATGATAACACCGTTTATTACTGCTTCTCGTGATATCACTATATAGCATCGACTGTATCAGTTGTTCGAGCATTTTGTAATTAAACGAATAATAACTTATTGAAGGCCCACGATAATAATTGTTGTTTTTTTTTACTTATGACAATCAAACCGCATCTATAATGATTTGAACGGAGTAAAAATTGTTGTTTTAATTAAATTTAAAGGAATTAACGTACTATCCTTTTGAAGAATGTGTTAAATCTGTTTAAGCGCAGTCAGAGATGGGGGGAAGGGATTCTCTTCGCGTCACCACTCCCATTTTAACCTCTGTAAATAATACGTCACACGGATTTTTCAGTACAATTCGATTTAGTCAATTTTCGATTAACGATTCTCGACAAAAAAAAATATTAGTGTAATTGATAATCGTCTAAATACAGAGTGCGGTAGAGCCGACTGACGAGTTTATTGAGGTCATTGGCCTGTGATAAGGTAAGAGCAGGTCTTTATCAGTGGTATATTTTGATTTGTACAGTAATGCCGTTTTTACGAAAATAATCATTCTGTGATCGCTACACAAAGGGCTTTTCGTATACGCTAAGGCATTCCACGTGCTGAATCTGTTCCTTCTGCTAACACTATTGAATTTTGGATACGGCATTTGGAAGAAACTGGAAGTACCCTAAGTAGACTTGAACAAGGAGCACCCAGAACGGTAAGAACTCCCGAAAATGTGCAGTTGGTTAGAGTGTCAATTGAGCAGTCCTAACCAAGACGCTCAGCCCGGAAACACGCTGTAGCTTTGGGAATCTCAGACCGTTCTTTGAGGAGAATTCTTTTTTTTTGCTGGCCAGCACGGTCTCCAGATTTAAGCATGTGTGATTTTTCCTTTGGGGCTACCTTAAGGATAAGGTTTTCAGACATCGCCCACATACCATAGAAGAAATTAAACAGAAAATCATCGTGGAAGTCGAGGACATACCAGCCGAAATGTGCCGAAAATTATATGAGAGCTTCAGAGATCGTCTACAACAGTGTATTAATGCTGACGGCCGCCATATATCTTGGAGATATATTTTTCAAAAAATAATTTTTAAAAATGGGATTGAATACTGATTTAATTAAAATCAAAAACCTTTTCTCTAAGTTTTACTGTTTGTTATTTATAGCCCATCAAAACTCGTCAGTCGGCTCTGCCGCACCCTGTATATATATTCGGTTGTTTGGTACTTAAATATTGCTTGGACGCGTTATCTTTACTGGCGGATAACCCAAGTAGACTATTATTATTGCAGTTAGGTAATTTAGTTTTGGCAGAGTTATTATACATTATGTATATACGTAAAACCGAAAGTTTTTGGACAATATCCATGTGTACATGCATAATCCAATTTAAATATTTAATAACAGTATACTATCCGTTATGAATTGTTGTATCGTAAAACAGTATAATATACACGGCTATTAATGGTTTTGTATAAATTGTGTAACGGACGTGATTTCTACGGACGAACAAACGGATATTTTAATCGATTCCGTCGCGACTCCATTAAAACGGATTATATTTTATCGTTCCCTACGTTGACGTATGAAATTTGGTTGCTTTTTTTGTACGGTATAATTTAATGTACTGGTATTATTTAACTGCATATATACAGTCACACTACTCGGTTTAGAATCGTTTTTAGTGTATACTATGTCCACAAATGTACAATATACAAGATGTATTGCGTTAGTATCTCGCGATGGCTGGTTAGGCCTTAACAACATTAAGTTTTTTTTTGCCACCCTAATTATCTGAAAAATATAAATCACCACTGAGTCATTAAAAACGTCCAATGATAATTACCCGATAAACGGCCCCACATATCCAATATTGGCGATTTTCTGTCTTCTTCTTCTGGTCATCGATCTTTCGATTAATTCTTTCATGCTCTCCGCGCTCCCCGGTCAAAACAACAACGACTTGAGTTTTTCACACCCACGCCTTTAAGTATATTTGTTCTTTTTCTATCGTTTTTACATTTAAAATGTTATCTTCAAGAACCTTAGTACCTATTTATAAGATACAAAATAGCCTGTCGTATAAAACACAAAATATTGAAGATAGTGACGATCATTTTCGCGGATGCCAGAGGTCGAGCTTTCCTATCGTGTTTTTATTTTTGATCTTATTTACACGCCGAGTGATTTTCTATTGCCTATATTGATTATTGTAATATTTTGTTTTTTTAATTTTACCGGTTGAAAAAGCAACAGACGACAATGTTAACATGTATAACTGAAACTGTTATTTAATTTTTTTTTACCGCGTTTTAAAGATATTAATTTTTATCTATGAAAAATGACCGGTCGGTGCCACGGGGGCTACGGTGTTTTCTAGCCGGGACGCTGATTAATGATCATTATACCCGAAGCAAAAAAAAAAAAAAAAAAACCTTAAACTTAAACTTAAGGGCACCGCAGTTCACGGTGTATAATTATTATTATTTCGAAACTAATTGCGCGGCGTCGGGTAGACACGAGCACGTAAAAAAAAAAAAAAAAAAACCGTTGTTTTAAGAATTTACCGTATTATATATTATAAGAATGCGGGGCGTGCGGTGTTTAATTATTATAACAATAATTATTTTTAATAATCCGTCATTGTCGAATAATAACGTGAGCCGTGCTCGGCTATTGATTTTTGCGAACAGGTGAATATTTCGTGGTCGGCGTGGACGTGGAACAGTACGACGCGGAAAACCCCGGGAAATACCTGACCGGAATGCTGTCCGACAAGCCGGACCCCGTGTTGGACAAGGCTTTCAGGTCGTTTTTCGGCGTGGTGCCCACGCCGCCCCGAGGGTTCAAGAATTTCTCGGTCAAGGTCAACGAGTACATGGAGAAACCGCCGTTCCGGTTCCCCAATCCCTTGGTGCAGCTGGGCGGCGTCAAACAGGTACCCCCGCGTATACAGCGCGCGCGCATAATAATAATAATAACCATACCGTTTATCGTGATATTTGCACACCGCGATTTAATGATTACGCCGTACGTAACACGTTCGCGTAATTATTACTGTTAAGACGTCCAAATCGCTTTTGAAGGTAAAACTCCAACATTTATTTATTATAAAACAAGCCGGCCTTGCTCCCCGGGCCCAGTTTACTCATTAGAACCCGTTGCAGAATATTTTTAAGATCTTTTTTTAAAAAAAAAAACTCTTCCTCGTGCCAACTAAACGAAATAGGTATATTTAACCCATAGACCAATAAAAAATATTTAGGTTCCCCCCCTCCCGGTGTGAGCCACCCTTTAGAGGTTAAATCCCGGGAGAATTATAAAGCCTACGTTATTTAGGAAATAAATATTAGTATCGGCTCAGTAGTTCCAGAGACGATACCCCCGACATAGAATCTCACAAATTTTACTTTTTTTTTTATAAACATTAGTATACGAGATGTGTCGACTATAAAAGACATTCCGAAGACGACCGTGCCGGAGTTTTTGGTTCATATCAACTATCAACTATTAAATACGATTAATCGTACTCATAGGTGATGAATATCGAGAGAATTGTAAGAATTCATATTTAAATGTCTTTTATAATATAGATAAAAATCACCAATCCGATTTCAAAGGCATTTTCGTTGTCATTGTTTTACGTGGCCGAATTTTCGCTATACACGTGCCTGCCACACACGGCCTCTTAACGTCCGTAGTGTTGTCATTTCAATTTCGGTGGAGATTCATTTTTTTCTCTCTCTCTCTCTCTCTCTCTCTCTCTATTTATTTGCCGCTTTTAACTCCAGACAAGCTATTTTTAAGGTTATGCGAATTACTATTTTATAATACATATAATGACACGTTAGGTAATTGTCGTCGCTTTCACCAATACTCGATTGTAAATATTCTATTTTATTTCAGATTATTTGTTCTAGATTTTTTTTTTTTTTTTTTTTTTAAATCCATCGTGACAGTTATATTGCAGTATAATCGAATGGCCCCCTTCAAAAAAAAAAAAAAAAAAAATGTCAAGGTCTTATACTGTAAGATGATGAAATGATTTCGTACTGAAATCCTTTTTTTCCAGTTTTTCTTTGTCTGCTTCATCGTGTAATCGTTTTTCTTCCATCACAATCATTTGTTTTCACGACGGGCGGTTCGTGGTTTTTTTCTTTCTTTTTGTCATAACTCCACTTATCGTTTACGATAAACTTGTCGATTTTTTCCCATCAATAAATTGCCATCCCACGCTACTTTATACGGTATTTATAGTATTTAAGACAACGATATATTAATATTGTATAAAACGGAATTTTAGATTCCACGGGTAAAGTAAAAAGATGTTTTTTATTATTAAAATAATGACGGTTATTTATGTTTACTGTTTTTTAACCGGTATCAGTTTTTCCAGATAACTTTTAGAATATTTATTTTTATTGAAATTCGCAAAATCTATTGTAAAAAAAAAAAAATGCCAACATACTTCGTACCATGGGCGGGCTACCGTTATAGACGAGAATTTGAGAACGGCAATATGGTAACTCAGTCGTTTATATCTACTGGGCGCAACGATAAACCATCACAAATGAAAAACGATTTTGAGCGAAATTCGGTTAAACACGTTTTGATAAATTTTTCAACAACGACGCATAATCGGAATTAACAGAAGAAACCAAAATGGCATTGATATTCGTTTTTATTGGATTTATTTCCCTATTAAGAAAACTACACGGGAAATCAAAAAAAAAAAATGTATCTCTCCAATTTTAACGTCCAAACGAAATTCGCTAACCAGACACCGGCCCTGGAAGTTGATGACCGGAGCAAGAATTCTGGTGGAAATAGTTGTTATCGGATAGAAAAATAAAAATATCGGTAAAACCAAGACAAGGAAACGAACGTATAACAAGGAACCTGGTTATACGTCTGGAGTCTAAAAACCATCAATAAATAATAATATCCCGGCGGGATCGTACGGCGGAAAATCCATTTGTTATAAAATCACGTTTTTCTCGCGGGATTTACGAGAAAATAAAATCATTTTACCGGCGTAATATTAACGTAGAAATTATTTCGAGTGTTTATGAGCTTTATATATAAATAATGTATTTTAAATTTAAAAAAAATAACTTAAAAACTTGGTAAACGTTGTGTTTTATGTCGGTTTTTTTTCCATTAAAATTAATTTCGACGGTCGGAAAACATTTGTACACGACGCAATAATTCGACCGGTCATTACTCGAAGGTTACAAAAAAAAAAAAAAAAATTCACATACTATTATTATTATTATTATTATTATTATTATAATGTATTATTTGGCGTTTGGTTGTGGTTGTGTATATGGGACGTGTTGTAATAAAATTTCTAAAAACTTTCATTCGACGAGTGTTCGCGTTACACGAATAATTTTTCGTTAATTTTAAAAAAAAAAAAAAACCAACAACACAATATAAAAGAAAAAAAAAATCGCGATTATAAATGTAAAACTGTATTATTGCAAGATATACGAGAATATTTTAAATGTATAAAATTGTTTCGTTTTTTAGGGTGCGAGGGGCACCGGTATGAGATATCGGTACTTACGTAAATTAATTTACCATTTTTTTTTTTTTTTTTTTTTTTTTTAACAGACGAAATGGCTCGTTAGCCACGTCAAATCATACAGTTCAATGCTTTGGTATTTTTGTCCGACAGAGGTTTACGTTTCTGTTGACGGGCATAGGTCTAAAGTAAATTTGTCGGGACTTATAGCCGCGGTGCGGGTATCAACGTTTATATTGGTGTTTTTTTTTTTTTTTTTTGGTTTTATAACCTACACATTACGTACAATTATTTTCAACGACAATAAATCCCGTCGTATTTAAAAAAAAATATACGTATAACCCTATTACTTAAATAATTTTTTTTTTTTTTTTTATTTATTATAATTATAAAATTTTTCAACACACCTAGTGCTATTACAACTTTTTAATTTTTACAATTTTATTTGTTATAAATTTAAATGATTATAAATTTATTAATGACATAATTATTAATAGTGAGAGTGATTAATTTTGTTTGATATTTCTTCTGAGTGTTCGTTTTGATGATGAGTGTCATCTTCCGCGGTGAAGCATGATTCAAAGTAGTCTGCAAAGGCTTCGGACTTTTTTGCATTTGTGTCATAATTGGCTAATCCGTTTTTTAAAGAGGGTATAACATTGCGCTGCCCGAGTATTGTTTTTGTGGCTAACCAAAGACTTGAGTCATTCGGATTGATTTTTCCCAGGTAAGCACTGTAAGAGTTATATCTTATGTTATCTAATTCCCACTTTACTCTTCTAGTTAACTGGTTTAGTCTTCTTTTGACTCCTAAATTTCTTGTTCTCTGCCAAATTTTTATTACTTTGTGTTTTTCTTTGATTAAATTTTGTATAATGATTGGGAGAGAGTCAGTGGACTGAATTATGTTACTGTGTTTTTTTTTTTTAATTTGTGCTCGGGTACTTAAATAATAATACACCTAAGAAACACAGTCGGTAATGTTCGCAATGTATTTCGTGTTCCGAGTTGATTTTGTTAAACGGTCGGCCAACATAGCAAACATTAAAATTGACCGAAATCCCACGGAGACGATAAACGAAAGTCTATTTTTTTTTTTTTAATTTTTTATATCGTTTTTATTGCAATATATCGTTAACCGGATCGTCGAAAAAATTCTCATTCCCGGACGCCCGGGCCACTCTGCCCGTAGCCACGTGTGAGCTCTACGAGGATGATTTTTTTTTTTTATATTGACGTGCGGCCCGTGCGCCCGTACAAGTGAAATACGTAAATAATAATAAAAAAAAAAAAAAAAAAAAATGAAACCGCGAAAGAGTTAGCCAATTATTTTTTTTTTTTTTTTTGGCGGTTTTTCTATTTTTTTTTTATCGCACTCGCGCTCGGATATTTGTTTAAGATCCAATTAGATTTATTTATAAACCGAATAGAATTTTTTACTATAGGTATACGCACCGGTGATAAAAAAATCGAATTGATTAATCGCATTTTGTATTCCGCACGCGTGTAGATTTAAATAATTGATTAATAGTCCGACACTACCCGCTGATTATACGTGTTGTAATTATTATCGATTAACCGATTATCGTTAACAAATTGATCGATTAATCGTCGGCCGTGTCGGTTTACGCGTACGTTTGGCCGGTTTAGTGAGGCCGTCCGCGGTGCCGCCCAACTATTTAATAAAAAAAAAAAAAAATGATAAATTAATAATAATTATTATTATTTTATTTATTTATTTTTTTTTTTTGACGAAAAATACCTCTTTCGCGAAAATTTAAACGAGATTCTCGCGCGTATTTCCGATGCACATGCGGGCGTCGTCAAAATCGACGGCTGACTCCGGCTGGATAAACGCGCGGGTCGACCAGATCCAAGGAGATCAGAATCCGACAGACTCCGGCCAACGATTTCGACGCAAAAGTAGTCGACAACTCCCGTACTTAGTTAAAAAAAAAAAAAAAAAAAAAAAAAAAGAACATATCCGGAGCATCTAAAAATTTGACCGGCAAAAAAAAATATCGTATTGAGAGCGGGACCGTCACCGGTGACTTTTGCCTTGTCTGTCATTCGTCTGTAACCAACGAATATATTTTAAATTTATTTCTGGACTCTGGCTCCAATAGACTCGAGTTAAGTTTAATGGCTCTTTTTTTTTTTTATTGACCTTAACACTACACTTATAAACATATTTTTTTTTTTATAAAACGTTTATTAGAATTACTAGACAAGAGACATGCGGGTATATACAATTTTCATCGATAAAATTACAACCGGTCCAGTTTCAAATACTCTTTTTTCCCCACAATTCAATATTAAATTTTTAAGTGCATAATTTGTAGCATATATTTCGGGTTTTCGTGCGTAAAAATCCGTTTGCTACTCATCGTTAACGGCCGCGGCCGTCGTGGAAATTGAAAAAAAAAACCGCGTCAACGAAATATCATCGGGTTTTATTATTTTTTTTTTCCGACGGGCGGTATAATATTGCGTTTTTTTTTTCTTTCCCCCCCGGGGCGGTCTCAAATCAAAGTGTGCCGCGGACCCGAACGTATTTAATATTATTATAATATATATATTATAATATACTTGTTGTTGTGCCGTGTGTTTAAAAAAAAAAAAAAAAAAAAATATGTTTTTCGGACGCGTTTGCCCGCGGGTCGCCATAAACGTACTCGTTTAGCTACGTGCTGGCGCACGCGGTCGAGTTTTTTTGCGCGTTAGTTTCTTTATTGTTTTTGCCGTACGCCGCGTATTGCGGACACGTACCGTATATCATAATAAATCGCAATTGAAATTAACATATGACCGAAAAGAATTACTGCAAATTAAAAACAAAACAAAAAAAAATCTCTATAAAAATAATATATCCGACGGCGCTCATTGAAATGTTCTCTATGGACAATCAAACGCGGACGCGTTTGTTCGGGTCCGTCACCGCCAAGTATCCGCCGACGTCACTGATCCGGTTCGAAGGTACCCATCCGTTCTTCGGCGAAGCCCATCGAATCCGGCTGATCTTCTCGGCACCTATTTGTACCCGGAGTAAAAAATCGTTCCACGGCGAAAATACCCGAATCAAGACAATACGTGGCGATCATAAGACCGACGGTCACCCGATGGATGCGAAACATGGTCCGGAGGTTTTAAGGAGAAAGTCGTACAGAGAGCTACAAGAATAAAAGTCGCCGGTTTCGTAGACCCACTCGATTGAATGGCGTAGAATTCCCGTCGAACAACACAGAGAACGGCTTACACGGAATGTATTACAGACATAAGTGTTTTCAATGAGTTATAACGATAAGTATCAAGTTAAAATCCGTTTTGTTAAATGCCAAAAACGTGTTTTATCGTACGGAGAGCGATGACGAGAATTACGACTTCCCAAACCGCCATTCCTTTTCCGCCCGAGAAGTAGTTCCGAAGGAGTAAAGTCGAGGGAGATGTTTTTTACCTTTGGCGACCGTTTTCACAATGCCATAAAAAGAAGGAGGAGAAGATGGAGAAGATGAAGAAGTTGAAGAAGAAGATGAAGAAGCACGAGTACCGAAGAAAAACATTTTCAAAGTTTTGGGTTTCAGTGTTTATTAGTTAACGCCCTCTTATCGTTCACCGCGCCGCTATTGGCTTTCTTTCTGTCCCAACTTTTCGCATACGGGGACCGTTAAATTAAAATTAATGAGCCGTTAAAAAAAAAAAAAAAAAAAACGGTCACGTCCGGTTATACTGTCCACCGGCATACAACATATATGGTAACCAGACACGGCCATTTTCGGACCCATCCTTATAGGTAGCGTTATTATTTGATCTAACCTATAACCTAACCTCTGACCGCCGTATTCCGAAGTCCGTTTGGGACCACTTACCGTCATTATTACCGTCCGACCGACCGACCGATCGTCGGACTGCGCGCACAAAAATTGTACACGACCGGCGTTCTAGACGTTTACACCTAAAATATCCCGTGACGGTTACTGCAAGATAGAGAATTATCTTTTTTATATAACTACGCGGATAAAATATACAACAATAATAACTTTTTTTTTTTTTTTCTCCTTTATTTGAATTTAAACAATCCATACAAATAATGTATAATAAGCTTAAGTGCTAACAATTTAGGTTGCTGTCAGATGACATGAAGGAGAAGCCGGCCCACTGGTGACACTCCTGATCGGTGTTATAGGGTTAAATCAGAGAAGTAGGTCGCGGCACCACTTTCTTTTTAATCTTTTGGGAGGGTTGCCAGGCATTGGATTGGTTAGATTTTTGGCTAGGATGTTAGGATGGTCGAAGAGAGAGTTGTGGTCCTAACGAGAGTGGGACTTGGTAGCGGTTTCTATCACGGTGTTCATTTTTTAGGTCTGAGTGTAAGGTTCGGTTGGATAAACAATAATAATAATAATAATAAAAAAAAAAAAACAAATGTTTCAACCCATAGGATAGTTATACTCTGATCAAGTCGAGAGCGCCCAATCCGTCGGACGAAAACAAGTTCTGTTCGCGCATGTTGTCTCGCTTATCTTATCTGCGCGTATACGTAGTGTGAATAGTATCGCAACGTTTTCGCGACGCACCGCGGGGTTGTACTAAATCGAACGTTTTTGTGATTTTTAATGGTTTTGTTATTAAAATTTTAACACGGATAATTACAACGACGACGGAGATGAGCATGCAGGACCGTATTCAGTCAAAGGGAATAAATCTATATTACAATATACAGTGTGTTACGCGACGGCGGAAATACGTTTTGTTTTTACTACCACGTGGTATACACGGCGGCGCGCCCACGACTCCGGTAGACAACGGCGGCGGTCGTACCAATGCCCACCAATCACAGAGCGTCCGATCTCGCCCGGGGGGGTGTCCGACAGTTTGCACGCGGCGAGTCTGGGCACTCTTAAACTGAACAGATAAATAGAACGTATTAATACGACGACTGCGCTATTTCTATAGTTAAAAAATATATATAAATTTTTTTTTTTTTTTATTATTATTATTATTAGATTTAAAATGCTTCAGCATATTATAGCATGCTATTACAAGTTTATTAACGGGTTCTATTTACAAATGACAAATTACGAATTATTAATATTATTTGTTAGTGACATAGTGATAATAAAGTATACATGCTAATGTTAGTTAATATTTATTTTTAATGATAATGATAATTTAAATTTGGTCTTCGTCTTCGCTTGATTGTGATAGAAGAAGATCTTGAGGTAGACGTGGTTTTAAACGCCGATTTTTTGTTTTGTCTCCAATGTTGTAGAACCGTGCACCATCGGATGTATTGAGATTTGCGTGAAAGTTTTTGAATTGTATTTTTATCCAGTCTCGGAGAAGAGGAATTCCTGTGTCATTATGAATTTGTTTATTTCTCATGAACCGCTTTGAGACATAATCTCAGAAATTTGTTTTGAAGGATTTGGATTTTTTTGATTTTTGTTGAGGAAGCTGTCGCCCATGTTGGGCAGGCATAAGTGATTAATGGCCGAATTATTGATGTGTACAGTAAGATGGACGATTTCATTTGGAGGGTTGATTTGGTGTTAACTAGAGGATAAAGGGTGTTCATTCTTGAGCATAGCCTTGAGAGAGTTTTTTGTTTATATGAATTTCCCATGTCAGTTTTTCGTCTAAGAACACTCCAAGGTACTTGACGGAGTAAAAAATATATATAAATAAAATTAAAGTTACTAGCTATTGTGATTTACGCCCAGTTCGCGCGTACAAGAAATCGTGTGCGCGTCGTTCGAATCGAAACGTTTCAGTCTCCGTAAATATATCGTTTTCGCAAACGACAGACAATATTATAATAAATGCATATTTTTGTTTTCTCGTTACGCAGATATATTCCACGCGTTTATTTCTTGCCCGAGATAATTTAAATATTTGTCATCTTTATTACACCTTACCGCCAACGACGGTTTCCGAGCAATTATCTTCCGTATGCGTCCAGATACGTTTCACTTATGTGCGTCTCAACGCACCGACGTTAACATATAATAAAGCAGTCGATCGAAAACATATACAAAATTAAACCCGGGTTTTATATTATATTATTATGCGTATAATACTACCGGCATCGTCAATGTTTCAGTAACACTTTGCACATAGACTGTGCCGATTTATAACGGGGAAATATATGCATCCTCCTCTTATCGTACACGCCATTATTAATACCGAAAACGACGAACGAGTTACCCGGCGCGATTGGACAGAATTTATCGATATGACGTGTATTTTTTATTTTTTTTTTTTATATCTATACTAATATATAAAATGATAGCGTTTGTTCGTATGTTCGGGGTAAACTCCGAAACTACTTTATTGGATCGTCTTGCGGTTTTTTTTTTTAAATTAAAGAGGACATCACAGATAAGGTTTTAGTTAATCAATAATTAGTTATTATCTATATACTAATATATAAAATTATAGCGTTTGTTCCTATGTTCAGGGTAAACTCCGGAACTATTAAACCGATTTGGCTGGAATTTTTATATTTATTAGCCTGTTTATGACGCAAGAAGCGACATAGGCTATTCAACAGTTTAAAATCGTTAATAATAAAACACCAATAAACAATTTTTAAATTCAGAGCGACCGCTGCGAGTTGTAATGAGGTATGCGACATACCGCACGCTACACTGATGACCTTGCCTCCATAATGATCATATCTTGTGGTTGCAAGGAGCCTTTTGATTCCTTCAGACTTGACGATTGAGTTCAAAAGAGTGCAATTTCCACTTAGAGTTTCTTTCGCAGTCACCATCAATAGGTCTCGCAAGGGCAGACATGGGACACGTGTAGGAGTTGATTTGCGCGAAGATTGTTTTTCGCACGGTCAAATAGCCATACGTAGCTCTCTCTCCAGAACCGGAAATCCCGTGAATCAATTCGTTTTACTGCCGACGACGGATAAAACAAAAAATATTGTGTATACAGAAATTTTGTAAATTTCATTTTTTTTTTTTTTTTAGATACAGTACATTAATAAATTTCTGCGTATTCTAGATTTATTTGCAACCTACTCCTACCTGTGATTGCTCACACTATATACAGTGTGTTTACAAAAGGACGTTCTTTTTGAATTGGCCGTCATTTTTTTGTGGTTCAGTTGGTAACACTGTTGTTATGATATCTGTTATCTAGTATCACTTCGGTTTATTCTTCCCGGCTTAGTTCTTTTTGATCGATCACCATTGAACAGCTAACCGTGGAGATCCGTGTTTTAGTTGTGAAAACATTTTACGGAGGTATGCGGAGACAGCTCGTCGGGTCCGTACGCAACTCGGGCGGAATGCGACCTTACTCCCTGCGACTTCTTCTTGTGGGGGTTTGTGAAGTCTCAAGTGATTTGAAGAAAGAAATTCAGAGAGTCATCCAGGATCTCACCATGGAGAACTGTAAGGCAGTAATCGCCAACTTCTTTAACCGTGTGACAGTGTGACAACAGGCCAGGGGGTCACATGAATGATATAATATTTCATACCTAAACCGGAGGTACTCCTGATTCCAATGATGTCATTTTATTTGTTTTTTGATTAAATTAAAGTGTTATTTCGGTATTTTTAAAAAGAGCGTCTTTTTGTAAACACCCTTTATATTTATATATATATATATATATACAATATCGAATCGAATAAAATAACGAACTGTACGGGTCTCTGATGGTACCGACATAAATATTTATATTATTATTATTATTATTCGCGTATGGTAAATTCGGGGGCGTATTTTTTTTTAGGAGTAACGGAGCTTTATCCCGTGCAACCACTACTCCTCCCCACCCACCCAACCCTTGTGCCTCACTCGAAAATTTACATTTTATTCTCCTCGCAGTGCGAAAATCAATCCCGTTTTATTATTTCAAAATAATAAATTACTGTCCCGGAAAATTATACGATACCTACCATTCGAGTCTTTACGAAACGGATTTATCGCGTCACGTATATTTGCAAGTCGAATGCGAACGACAAGGACACGGTTCCACGCCGTGAGTCGATTCGAAAACCGTCCGTCGTGAAAAATTTAAATTTGAAAAAAAAAACAACATCGCTTCTACGCAGGGGCGTCCCCGGATCAGTGGCGGAGCGAACTTTTCGAGTCTTTCGAAGTAAATTTTATGTTTGATGTTGAGTTCTCGTTCTTCTCGTTATTATTAGTCTATAATTTCTTATTAATAACTAATTGTTAACTAAAATTAAGACTTAATAAATAAAAGTAAAAAAAAAAAAAACAATTCAGGCTGGGCGCCCCTACGTCCATCCTGGGACCAGGGACAACTGGCCGGAACAACAACACGAATATATTATTATCGGCTGTATATTGTGGAAAACTCGATTTTATTCTCGACGGATGATGAAAAATCAAACAAACAAACAAAAATATTCAGGCGAAACGCCGTGGGTACGATCGGATTTGTTTCAGCTGTTGAAATACGATGCGAATCAATAAAAACTGAATATATTAAAATTCATAATCTGAGGTTTTGGGTACCGACAAATACGAGCAGTGTTGAGACGCCGGTAAGTGAAATTTATGTCGTCTAGATACAGGCAATAAAGATAACAAGTATTTAAATTATATCGGATAAGATAAAGAATAGACAAATGGATTTTAACTAGATAAAAAAAAAAAAAGATTTATTTGAATTGTCTATCGTTGTGAACATTGTTGCTGTACGCAAGGAGATAATAATAAAAATGTTAACTATTAAATAGTTCTGTGCAATTGCAAAGTGTGTAAATCACCCATTGCCAGTAACATTAAATTGTTCAACTGTAAAAGTATAACATATTATAACGGTTGTCAATATGTTCTACTATGGGTAAACTGCTTTTTTCCCCAATGTATTTATATCTATATTATCTAGATAATTACATAATTATTTATCTTGGATATAACCGTCGGAATATCTTAGAAATCACAATACTTATGTAGATGAGATAACAAACAAAATAATATTATCTCAACACTGGACGCTTGTCTTGTTGTCGAATTTTAAATAGAGACGTAAAGCCATCGAGGCGATTACTGAACGGTATTTTATATATATGCTATTCATCCATATTGCAGTTGTAATCCTGTATGGAAAATAATTTTTTTTTTTTTAATCGTAAAAAAAAAACCACAATGGAAACACACGAAAACGGAACGTTTTATTACGTCGAGGTGGACCATGAAATCTTCTCTCCTCATTAAATAGCTACTCCTCCGGGCATTTTCCCCAACTATTCTAGATCGGATTGTGTGTACTTTCTTACTTTTTTCCCCCCCTAAAATCGACTTGCGTGTGTGGTGTGCAATAATCTAGTAAAACCATTACAAACATATTGATATTATATAACGTCATATCTATCAGAAACCATCGCTGGCTTTTACCACCGAGTTTAATTAAAATCACGTTGTATCTACCTAACCTAACCTAACTTATCTAAGTTTTTTTTTTTTTTTGTTATCACGCGTTTGTTTGTACCCGTACTGCGTTTGTGTAAAATATACTAAAATACTATCTATGCATAGACCGTTTTATAGTTATCTATACACGAGAGACAGAACACGACCTTCAGAGAGAGCTGGTCGAGATGCAAACGGGTATAAACGAGTATCAAATGCCACAATCAGCATAAATATTTACTTAGAGAACCAACCGATAGCCCAAGTTTCTAGCTTTAAATAACTTGGTAGTTAAATAACAGCAGACCAAAGATGAATACGGGAAAACAATCAAAGAATCGGGGCAAGCATAACAGACTTCCATCAACAACGAACTCTATATTCTGGTCTCAAAAAGAATTTAAAAAACAATAAAATAGAATTTCGTAAATACATTTGCGTGGGGTTTCGCTTTGTATGGCTGCGAGACATGGGTTATTAATAAACCGGAAAACAAATCCCTTGAAGCTATCGAAACGTGGTGCTGGAAAAGGATGGAATAGGATTGGTTAGATAACCACCTACTACAGAAATAGTAACGGATGAGGATGTACTGACCGAAGTTGGAGAAATCCATAATAAATTTCATAAAGCGACGACGATAGGACATGATGTGGCACGTTTTACGACACGATGTAGTCGGAAACCACCAGGAAGACCGAGAAACTCGTACACATTCGCAATTCAAAATAGACGCAGAGATCAATGCTTACGTCGGATCAAAAAGGCTAGCTGAAGATCGGGAAAAATGGAGGACGAAGTTAATCGTTGTAAACCTATGGCCGATTGCAAAAAAAAAAAAAAAAAACCACGAGAGAGCTGTTCCTAGTGCCCCGGACGCGTTTCCTTTGTTTTTTTCTCTGAAAACGATAACTATAATAATTATAATAATAAAAGTCCGAGCTGTGAATTTAATGCACTAAAAAACTTTTAAATATGCACCAAATACTGACGAAATACGCGTAAAGATATGCTCGTAAAATTCTTAAAATATGCAAAAAAAGTACTGAAAATTGAATTAAATTAATACTTTAAACAGTTTTAGTTTTAATATTACATATTCATATGAATCCTGAACTAATCTTGGTCTTGGTTATTTTTAATGTTAATTGTCGACGAGAAGTAAGTATAAATTATACGACACCCGTCTTGCTACTGTTCAATAATTATGGTTTACAATCGCTATAAATGTTTTGTTTCTCTCTCTCTCTCTCTCTCTAAATCAGTGTTTCCCAACATTTTTACCACCACGGACCACTTCGACAATATTTTATAGGTCGCGGACCACCTCAATTTTACGAATACTGGGGAATACCTTTTATTTTTTGCTCATTAACAAGAATACACGAAATTTATCGAAAAATGTTAACTTTTATTATTTTAATTTACATTTTATTACTATACTTCACTAATATATAATTATACTTCAATTTATTACTCTGATACCTAGACGCTTATAAAAGTGGAAAATGCTTATCGGTCTATAGCAGCAACAACGATGAGATAACCGTATAATATTATACGGTTCCTCAATAGGACGTAATTTTTTTCGCTATTTAAAAAAAAAATAATAATAATTAATTTGTAATAGAAATCGAAGAAAAAAAATCTATGAGAAACACTGCTCTAAATGAATACCGTTCAATATGTGATGAACTAGAACATAATGAGTTAACGTTTTTTTTTTTTAGAATTTGAATAAAATTTGAATTCCAAAACAATGTCGTCGAAAAAACCCAAAGAACACGTAAACGTCCGTTCCACACTATCCAGTGAAATGGAAAGCCCACGTGGTTCTCGTTGTTGTCGCCGTCTTGAGCAACATTATTGACTCGGCATATTTTTGATTTCGGGAACTAATCATTTTTTTTTTTTTTTTAAAACGAAATATCCATACTAAGTAGTTGCTTCGTATGTTGTTCTCAAGACCAGTCGTATACAACACAGTGGATATTAATAATTTGTTAACGTTAAAGAAATATAACTATACTCTAAAAAAAACTGTAAAAAAAAAAAAAAAATATACGATTCGGAAGAACCCGCGCAGCGGTGTTGTAACAACGGCGAATATATAACATGCGTTTTTATCATAATATTATATAATTGATTTTTATTTTTCCTTTTGTTTTTTTTTTTGATTTTTATTTACAGATTTCCGTCGAGGCGGCGTACCTATACGACGCGGTGCATTTGTACGCGAAATGCGCGTTGGAAATGTTGGACCACGGCGAAGACCCGAAAAACGGTACGGCTATGATAGCCAAATTCAAAGGTTCGCATTACAAAAGCGCGTTGGGGTGAGTACAAGACGCGTTAAAAAGTACCTAATAAAAAACAAACAAATAAAAATATTATAGGTACCTCCTAACATTGTATATGACGTAAAAGTTTAACGGGGGACTGGGGAAGAACTCCACAACACTGTGAAAGATGTTTCGATAAAACGATAAATTGAAATCCGAGTTTTCAAAAGTTTCCACCGTCGACAGAAACAGTTTTGTGACTGTAATCGTAAATTTATATATTTATCCGTGTATTATATATATTTTTATTTTTTATTTTTTTTTTTTATAATTCGTTTATTGCGCGAACGACTAGGGTGAATGACAAGGTTTCGCGCAAACACACAAGCACAGCGAACAATGAATACAATAATTTTCGATTTTATCGTGAGTTTTCGCAACACGAAGATTAAAAATATTTAACAAATATTATATTACTCGTATAATATTTCATCGTCTTTCCGATGTTTTTAAAAACGTAATCGAAAAAAAAATGCATTAATGACCACTCGGTGTTGCAGTTAGAAATGTGGGCTCGGTAAATTTTGTTTACCGATTAAAAATCTAGTGACACCCATTTCAATTCGGTTTTTTTTTTCTTTTTACATGCAATATCGCTTGTTTAACAATATATTTCATCGTTAAAATTGGCAACACTATCGACATGCGATAGAGAATGAGATTCCGGGTCAAACGAAGAATGCACTGGTTTTTTTTTTATCTGTCTGTTAACAACTTTTCTACCAGAAATCCTACTCCGATTTTCAAATATATCATCATTTGTGAAAGAGTTTTGGATCTAGTTAGTGGCATCGGGTAGGTTTCTAAATAATTTCGAAACAATGCAGGGAAATGCACAGCGCAATAAATTTATTGGTTTCTCTATATTTTATATGATTTTTGTGTCGTAATTCAGTTAAAAAAAAAAAAAAAAAACAAAAATCACGGATACCCGAAACGATTGCCGAGTATTAAAAATAATCCATTTCTAGACGTGGACACATTTTTTTCAAAACATTCTAGAGATTTTCGACAATTGAAATTGTCGAATATTTTTGGTTTTAATTGTTTTCATGTGGATAAAATTGGTTTGGCCGAAAATTTGTATTATTACTGTTGGTCTTAAAATAGGCATTCGGTTATTTTTTCTAGTTTAACCGGCACGCAATATGTATTTTTATGAAAACTATATAATATATTGGCGTTTTAATGTTGTCGATTGGACATAATGGGTTTTTTTTTTTACGTTTTTTTTCTCGTATACTTACCAAACATCTAAAAAAGTACCGCATAAATACCTGCAGTGTGTAGGTGGACAGTGATGTAATGAATAATGAATCGCGTACGGATATTCGGTTTATAACGGAACTGGTCCCGATTGCTAAATTATGAATGAGTACTCGGGGGCCCCCTTAGGTGACGCATAGTGGGTGGCGAATTGTTCTCTAATATACATCGGTCACATTTCTGTTTTTTTTTTTTTTTTTGGTTTTACCGAGCTGTCTGCGATTATTTTATCGTATGGAAATACTATTATAAATTGTGAAATAATATCTCTTGGTCAACGACGGATTCATAACCGATTCTAAATTACTTTTTACCCCGGGCCGCCAAAACGATATACGCCAAAACAATAATCTAAATACGATTAGAAAAAAAAAAAAAAAAAAAAAAAAGGTAAATTAATTTCTTATATATTTTCAACGTCACATCAGGCCGACTCAAATTTGTATACAGACACCAAAGCATTTTTTTTTCTTCTCAATATTCTATTAGGAAAAAAAAAAACGAATTGGGATTTTCTTTACGACCCAGTAGGCCAGTCGTTGTTTAATGGGTTGAGTATAGGCAAATTAAGCGTTTAATTGTTAAAAAAAAAAAAAACGAAAATTCATCGACTCGAAAACGTTCAAATTACCTTTGATAAAAATTTAAAAACGGTTCCACGGGCCATTAGCACAGTTATTAATCGGGATTTTAGAATTTTCATTCATTATGAAAATTGAAGACAACTATGAATATGTCATTCCTTAGACGGAGTTGTGTTATTTTATTTTCGTCGTACTGTTTTCGAGATATAACGATTTTTCGACGCAAAATGTTCGTGTTCAAAAAACGCGAGCGCTGACATCCTCTCAAATTAAATCATTTATTAATAATAATAATAAAAAAAATCAATCAGATATTAAAACGTCTTGTTTTCGTAGTAAAAATGGCAATGATCAATATTCTATTATTTTTAACGTATTATATAATAAAAAATTAGGCCGACTGACATATCGACGTACAGTCTAAACCGATGGGTCTAGTAACATGAAATTTTCCACAGAGCTTTCGTGTGAAATGTACGCGACCGCCGAAAAATATTTAAAAAATTCTACCCCCTGAAGGGGTCAAAGTCGGTAAAAAATCTCGGCGTATACGACAGTGTCACCGTAAGTAAAAAAAACGGACAATCTTGCTTTTTGTATATATATGGTTGTGAAAAACTGAATGCCATCGGGCAGATAGAAAACTGTCGGCGAGTCTGTAAAAAATGTAAAAATTTCGAGGGGAAACCATATGGCGTTAAATTCGAAAATATCTATTATTATTTTTTGTCAGTGGTTTAGTGTGTACAAATCACAATTTTCGACGTATTTTTATTTTCTCGTAACGAAATATACTGTTTTTCGGAGCGTCCAACTCGTGATTACTCAACATATGTTTCGTAGGTCAAATAATCGTCTAAAAAATCCGACTTGCTAGACATAAACCGCCATGGTAACGTAACACATGGGCTGAAAAAGACCAACAAAGCCTAACAAAGAAAACACAGTTCTTTCATTGAAAAATTGACTTTATTCATCAACATAATATCCATCAAGCACAACACAATCGTCGCTCTAACATTTCAATACCATTCTCGTAGAATGATTTATCTTTTGCTACAAAATAGGCCTCAGTTTCACTGATAACCTCTTCATTCGAGCGAAATTTCTTACCGGCGAGCATTTTTTTGAGATCTGCGAATAGAAAGTAGTCGCTGTGAGCCAAATCTGGAGAATACGGTGGATGCGGAAGCAATTCGATCTTTATCTTCATATAGTTTTGCCATTGTTAAGAATTATCAACACGTTGTTGTTTTTGAGCAAACGCGACACTCACTTTGAACAGAGCTTTCTCATGGGAAAATTATCATGCAATATAAAGCCAACGCGTTCTATTGATATCTTTACGATGTCAGCTAACTCGTTCAACGTCACCTTGCGATCATTCAAAACGATTTTTGTGGATTTTGTCCAATGTTTTCTGGTGTTACCGCCTCATTTGGACGTCCACTGCGTTCTGCGTCATCAGTGTCTCTACGACCACGTTTGAAGTCAGCATACCAACGTCTTATTTTTGTTTCTGATGGAACGAAGTCCCCAAACACTTTTAAAGCCATTTCTTCGCTTGAACGGTATTTCTTCCCATCAAGAAGAAATGTAAAATTAAAACACGAAATTGTTTTTGATCCATTATTTTGAAAATAACAAAAGTAGCGTCACCCTTAGCACAATAACTCACACACTAACGAACAGATTGTGTCATGAAATTTGATCGGCCTGTCTTTTGCATGTTTGTACCAACTAAAAATGAGGTGAACTAGCGCCATCTATGTGTTAGGCCCGGCACTTTCCAGCCCATGTGTTATAATTTATAGCCTATAGCACTCGGCGATAACGTAGCTAAAGAACTTTCAGAATCGGATATTTAGTCCCGGAGATTATTGCCGAATCGCAATCTAACAAATGTTACCTTAAATGTTACAGATACGTGGTTTACATGGACGAAAACGGCGACGCGGAGGGAAACTACACGCTGGTGTCGCGGCAGAAGCTGCCGGGCGACTCCAGGGGCTCGGCCTACGGATTGTTGCCGGCCGGTAGATTCGCCAAATTACGGAATTTAACCAAAAATCCGGTAAATCGCTTAATTTTTATAATATTGTTGTCCATCCGGGACAGCATGCTCAACAATAATTGATTATTCGTACGCAGGAGTTGACGATGGCGACGACCGTCCGATGGATCGCCGGGAAACCGCCGGTGGCCGAGCCCGCTTGCGGATACCGTGGCCAAAAATGCATCAGTAATATAATAATAATAATAATAACAATAAAATATTTTAAAATATTAATGTTTTAGATTGCGTGTGTACCGAAGAAACGCACGTGGTTCGTTTTTCACTTGGGAAAACATTTTTTCGGCAAATCTCGGTTTGCCCTTAAAATACGCGGACTATTCGGCTGAGAAATCTGTTTTTATTTGAAAAAAAAAAAAATAAATATACAAATCGGTAACGAGTGTGGTCGATACACTGGTATTCATTTCGACGATTTATTGTTTACGAACTTTGCTACAAGGCAAAATTATCAACAAATTTGCCGCCAATCACCTGGGTTTTTATCGCCTTTTTTTTTTTTTACACGCGTTTTTCCGATCGGACCTTTATGGATTGTGAACGAAACCTCCCGATGAATACGCCATATCCGTTATATTTCGTTTACTGTTCGTACGTCCGGATAACTTCTCCGCAGAATTTCTTTTCCTCTCTCGAACACTGCCGCCAGGCTCGTTTATTCGCAAAGGCCCTGATAATGTATAGGGCGCGCCTCGTATACACGGCGGAACCGGATAAAAAAAAAAAAAAAAAAAAAAAAAAATAATACTAGGATTTCATAATTCGCCACACTGTCGGATAAAAAATAAAAATATTTATCAATAATGTAATAATGATTGTCCGTTTCCAGCGCACACGGTGGAAATACTGTCGATCGTGGCGGGCACGCTGTTGCTGGTGTTGGCCGTCGTTTCGCTGGTCTTCTACCGGAACTGGAAGTACGAACAAGAGCTGGACAGTCTGCTGTGGAAAGTCGACTACAAGGACATCGAGATCAACGACGCGGAGAACAGCAGTACGTCGTCCAAGATATCCAGAGTGAGCACCGGGGACGGTCTGAGTTGTTGGGACGATGCGTTACCGGTGTCGGTTATCCCGGGGGTTCGGTCGACGCTCTGCTCCCGGCAGTGAATTAGCCCGCGCGCATTCGATTTGCTTTTACGAAATTGTATACGCTGTGTCTAACGGTCCCGGACAATACGACTTTTTTGATTTTTTTTATTATTATTTTCTATACAAATTCCACAATTATCTTATTATATTTATTTACAAAGCGTCGCGCATTTTGTTCGCAACGTCAGTTATCGAAATTCAGAAAACCGATAAAAATGTTTTTTTCGGAGATTAGTCGAGATTCGATCCATCGTTGCGTTATAATATCGTAACTCGTTAATTATAATTATTTATTAATCATCAGTTTTAGTTTTTTTTTTTTTGGTTTTACTATGATGCGTGTGTGTGTGATTTTTTTTTTTTTTATGTCTGCAAAATCCCGGACCGTCAAATTCACGGATTGTTTCCCGATAGAAAATGTTGTTGAGTTGTACACATTTTCAACCGTTTGGCGCATTGGGGGATGTTATTTTTTGGTTTGATTTTCCCTGTATTTTTTCTAATATCAGGGAAAATCCGGGAGAAAACATTGGAAAAAATGGGAAATATTTAAGCGACAATTTGTTTTTTTTTCCCGTTGCAAATTAAATGAAAAATAATAAATTGTCACGCGATTTTTATCAAATACTTACACTTTCTAGGCATCGTACGGTTTTCAAAATATTCTAAATTTTATACGAGTTAATTGTAGCTATTTGGAATATTCTAGTTTTTTTGCTTATATATTATGAACAACAATTTCGTGTTTCATTTTCATCAGCGTTTTAACTTCGAAATTATGTTAAAATTCGTTAAATACACGAGCAATTTTAACCAACAAATTTTATTTTGTTTATACAAATAAATACGATTCGCAAGTGAAATTTTTTTCGAAACACGACGTTTAACTGAACTCAGCTCAGAATCGGTTTCTGTTTGGAATGAGTTATTGTCGCGACAAGGTTTTCAACTAAATTACCCTGTACATCCTGTCATCCCAACTTCCCACCTACAACAGTGGTCCGTAGTATGTCCGGCTTTTTTTTAAAATTTTTTTTATATTTTTTTCATATATATATATATTAAATCTATAATACGTTTAATAACAGTAACTGTTTATCTTATATACGATTATGTCTTTCTAAGTTATTTAGCTTAACGCTGCGGTATAAAAAAAAATTTAAAATTGTATAATAATATTACATTTTTTTATTTCCAGTTGTGTATACTATTTATTTATTTATTTTATTTGAATAAATATATATTATTTTTTTTGTCGAACGATATTTTCTAGTTTGGTTGATTAAAAAAAAAAAAAAAAAAAAAATACATAATGTTGTAGATTATTACATAATATATATATATAAAAATTGCTATGGATAACGTTTGGCATAAAAAACACAATTTTCGAACGTCTATAATGGTTTCGTTTTGATTTATTTTTATTATTTTTTTTTAAACCAGCGTTTTATTACTTATACGTTTTCGTACGTTTATTTACGGAGTAAATCGAGTGTAGTTAATTTAAACGATTTCTATTATTATTATTATTATTATTATTATTTTTCAAATAAAATGTAGGCCGCATCGTCGACGTTAAAATTAGCCCACGATCGCGATGCGTTTCGTAATTAATTGTCATTTGGTGGCGTCCGTCGATGATGAAAACGAAAATAGAAGCGGACGTTATAATAATCGTACGCTGTATAGGTACCGGCCGCCGAGGGATTTCGGTTACGCGTGCGTCCCGAGACCCGTTCGAATTTTGGACGGTTTCCATAAAGTTTATAAGGGAACCGTACGGAATTCCCTTCGGGGCCGTTTTATAACTGCCGCCGGTTTAAAAGTTTACGACGACGACGTCGAGAAAACGGCGTCTGGCCGGGCATGGGCCGGGGGATCGGGACGCCCGTATCCCATTGAACTTTTATCATTTTAATAATTCGTTTGCGCTTTGCGGATTGTCTGGTTGCTATTGGGACGCTCTCCATTTTCCGCGTGTTCAGTTAAAACTTATTCTAATTTTAAATATCCGAAAGAAAAAAAAAAAAATAATAACCATAAAATACCGTTAAACATTGAATTTCGAACATTTAAAATTCAACGTCAAGTAGTCGTTTTATTATCAAAGGTTTGACAACATTTGTAAAACTTGGTTATGTTCCGATTTGCCAAACATACGAAAATGCCGACAACGCCTCTAGAGTAGAAACATTTTTTAGTAGTTTTTTTTTTTTTTTTTATCGACGTGTATGATCCGGTCGGGGGGGGGGGACGGGGACGGTGGTGTGCCCAAAAAAGTCCTTCACGCCCGTCCGAATCGGCAAAAACAATTTTCGTCCGAAATCACCGAACCGTACGCTTAAAACAATACGACGAATTGGTTCGGGAAATAATATTTCGGTATCGTCGAACAAAACAAATTTAGTATTGTTAAATGTCCGACAATATTTCGTTTCGTAGTGATTAGTAGTGGTTAATAACGTACGATTTTTTTTTTTTAAATTCCGAGCGTACGCGAGACTTTTCACTCGGAAATCTTGATCCGATAAAAAAAAAAAAAAAAAAAAACCATCGACGAGGTTTCTTGTAAAATTGTGTAATCTTGTTGGCGCGCCGAGAAGGTAATTTTTCGATTTTTCCTGTAGTTTTCTTAACAACGGGTGACGGGACGGGAATATTGACGCAACAACCGTTTTCTGTTATTTACGATTGTGTTTTTGTGCTCGGGGTAATTCAATTAAAAATAATTCCAAGGTTTTCGTAATGTCGAGTTTTTGTTTGGTTTTTTTTTTTTTTTTTTTTTGGATATGATTTTGACGCATTTTTCGCGCGATCATCCCGGTGCGTTTCTTGTCCGGATTTTAACACCCAACACGCTTACCACCCACTCGCTATCTACGCGCCTGCCCTGCGTTCCCACAATCTTCGCGCCGTCTTTTTCGATATAATTAACACGCGTAAACCGCCGACCGTATATTTCGGACGGCTAGGCTTGAAGGCCACCCACCCGATGTTTCCGGTTTCCGTGTTGATCGGACAAAATCGAAAAACTAATAAATGGAAACGCCTACTGCGATCTATGTTCAGCGTAGCGCAGTACGGACAAACGGTGTTTTTATTTATTTTACCGGTAGTATTCGCGTGTGGTAGATCGTGGTGGACGTTATCTGGGTGCACTTGGTTTTAAAACGCGCGCAGTTCGCGGCGGTCGGCCCGAGAGTTTCGCGTTGCCGTGCCGGCCGTTAGATGGCGGCACGCCGTCGTGACGTCTGTTAATATAATATTGAATTGTGGTTTTTCGAAACCTTGCCCTTACGGTAGACAAACGCCTATCGGTTTATTATTCCGTTATTGTTATTCCGTTTATCGTACGCAGGCTTTACATCCACTGATCCGGACCAGCCAAGTGTCGTTGAGCTCGAATCCGGACGCGGATTTCCGTTATTCGTCGATATTCACCACGGTCGGCATTTACAAGGGACGCGTGTTCGCCATCAAAAACGTGAAAAAGAAATCCATCGACATCACCAGAGCCATGAAAAAAGAACTCAAAGTGGTGAGTTTTTTTTTTTTTTGTTTACGCTTGCCATCTATTTTGGTGAACGTCGTTTTGTACGTCCATAATGATTTCAACAATCAATATTATTAACAAATGCATTTCGAAAACAATTTTTCAGATGCGAGATTTAAGACACGAAAACCTAAACGGATTTATCGGCGCTTGCACGGACCCGCCCAATATCTGTATCGTGACCGAATATTGTAATCGGGGTAGCTTAAAGGTACATTTATTATAAGCAAGTCAAACTGTTTAAGAATATATAATTTGCCAGACTCTTTGATAAATCACAATTTGATTTTTTTATTATTATTATTATTATTATTATTATTTCTGCGTGCATTCGACGCTGAAAGCGTTTGACCAGATTTATTTAGAAACGATTTTTCATTATCTTGTTCACATTATAATACTATGGGATTTTCTATGTAAAATGCGACAGTCGAGTCGAATCCCCGAGCATCGTAAAACCACCAGTAAAAACGTCGTTTTACCAAATCGTACTAGTGCATTGCTATAACTACCCCTAGAACGTGGTTTTTTCAACTGTATTTCCCCCCCCCTAAACCCTTGTAAATTACCCTTCCTTTATCTTTTTGTCGTTAACAAAGCATTCACCGAGATACTTAAGACCAAAATTCGCATCCTGGCTATTCGTGTAAAAATAACAACCGCATTTTTAAAGTATTTATATATTTAATGTACGAATTATTATTATTTTTTTTTTATCTCGTCTGCACGCGAATTTTAAAACGGTTATTGGGTTTGCGATTTCGAATGGTTTTACCAGCCGATGTTTTCGATGAAAAGCCCTCTTCAACCGCGTGGTTTTTTATTTTTTAGTATTTTTATTGTTATTATAACACAGCAATTTGTTTATATTATTAGTATTTATCGTTATAATAGTATTTTACATTATCCGAACGAAATAAATAAGAAAAATAATAATAATAATAAAAAACGTAGTGAATCGTTTCGAAATTAAATCCGAATTCGCTATTATCGCATTTACATAGACGACAATTGTTAGGCCGGGTATGCAATCCTTTTACCCAGATGAGTAAAGTCGACGAATACTATTGTGTGAACGCGTTCAGTGAAAATTATATTTAAATTAACACACGCGTTCGTTTTTTATTATTATTTTTTTTTTTTCAAGTTTCGAGTCAGCCGATTTCATTGAGATATATATCCAAATATTGTAAAATCGTGGGAGGGGGGGGGAATCGAGGTACGACATTAATTGAAAACATTGATGTTTAAAAAAAAAAAAAACTTTTCAACAGCACTCAACCGATCGTATTTCTCATGGAAAATCACATTTTTCATTCTATGATCTATTATTGTAAATATACGAATGCCAGGGATCCGGTAAATTATAATTTTTTTTTTTTCTCGGTTTATATATATATATATATGAAAGATAATTTTTCCGGTACAGGACATTTTGGAAAACGAAGACGTGAAATTGGACAACATGTTCGTCGCGTCTCTGGTGGCCGACATAATTCGGGTATAGTATTTGTTCGTCGACGTGTCGAAAAAACGGACGAATAATAATCGTTGGTTAGGATGACTCTATCCATTATAATTGTATGTTTTTTTTTTTTTTTTTATAGGGCATGTTGTATTTGCACGATTCGCCGTTGAGGTATCACGGCAATCTGAAAGCGTCCAACTGTCTGGTGGACTCCCGATGGGTGTTGAAGCTCACCGATTTCGGTCTTCAAGAGTTCAAAAAGGAATCCGACGATTTTCCCCACCATTTCCTGCAGCACGATTTCCGGCTTCAGAAGGACGACGACGTCGATTGCAAGTGCGAAGGTGTGTGTGTGTGTGTGTGTACATATAAATATACATATATATAAAAAAAAAAATAAAAAATATTTCTCCCGTCGACGACGGTGTATTATATTTACGGATTTTTTTTTTGATTTTTTTTTTTACCCGTGCATGTTGCGTTGTTCGCATTGAATTCGTAAAATTATTGATATAACATGCCGCACCGCGCATTGTCGCGAATATAATATATTATAATATTATTTCTCTTTTCAGGACTTTTGTACATATCGCCGGAGCTGTTGCGTTGCTACAATTCTTCCATTCAGACGTCTTTCGGTACTCAAAAAGGGGACGTGTATTCGTTTTCCATTATCCTGTACGAATTGCACAGCCGTAAAGGTCCTTTCGGCGAAAACCACGGGCTAGGCGTGTCGGATATTTTGAGAAAAATTATTAACCACCCTCAGGACGGTTCGAATCCTTTTAGGTAAAATAAAAATGTATAATACGAACGTGTCGGGCGGTTTTTTTTTTATCTGCGTAGTAGTTCAATATCGTTTCGATAATAGTAAAAAAAAATATATACACATAGAAAATTCAAAACGTTGTAAATGTCCGTAATAAAAAAAAATTTGTTACTGTACAGGCCGCCGTTGGAACTGTTGGAAAACAATTTCGATTTCGTCCGGGACTGCCTGGAAGACTGTTGGGCGGAAAACCCGGACGACCGTCCGGATTTCAAGATTATCCGAGTAAAATTGAGGCCTATGAGAAAAGGAATGTGAGTTTTGTTTTGGTTTTTTTTTTCAATTAGATTATTGTCGTAATGTTTGATATTTTACGGGAAATACGATTTACAGGAGACCGAATATCTTTGACAATATGATGGCAATGATGGAGAAATACGCCAACAATTTAGAGGTGTTGGTGGACGAGCGTACCGACCAGCTCGTTGAAGAAAAGAAAAAAACCGGTATGCGATTGCATTATCGGAACGCGCGTGTTTTTCTAATCGTCAAATGAGACTATTTTTTTAATTTTTTTTTTTTTTTTGGTGTTTTTAACAGACGCTCTACTGTACGAAATGTTACCCAAGTATGTGGCCGAACAGCTCAAAAGAGGGCACAAGGTACAAGCCGAAAATTTCGATTGCGTGACGATTTATTTCAGCGACATCGTCGGTTTTACGTCCATGTCCGCGGAAAGCACTCCTTTTCAAGTATACCACCCACCTATTATAGCATCTCGTCGTAAAACTAAACAACGGCGTACTTAAGTATCACATTGTGTGTGTGTGTTTTTTTCTTTTTTTTTTTTTCTTTTTAGGTGGTCGATTTTCTCAATGACTTGTATACGTGCTTTGACTCCATCATAGAGAACTACGACGTTTACAAAGTAGAAACCATCGGGGACGCGTATATGGTGGTTAGTATTTATTTTCAATTTTACCGTTTAGACGACTCGCGTGTATAACGTTTCTTTTTGTTTCGTTCTTTCTTTTCTTCTCCTTTCATAGTTTTACTGTATTGTGCTTTTTTTTTTTTTATTTCTACGAACAAACTTTTAACCGGAGATCTTATTCCGACCATCAACTTTGGGGGTGCTTTCGGGCAGATAATGTTGTCTAGTCGGCACATCGACAAAAAAACGACCGCGTTTTTATTTTTGATTTTCCTCGTTGTTCTTTCTTATTGCGAATATATTTGCGCAACGGCGGTTCCTGGCTGGTTTTTTGCGATTCCGTTTGTTGGGTTGTGGTCCAGTTAATTTTAGCGGTCAGAGAGGCCTGTAAATTTCGTCGAACATTTAAATCGGCACATCCCAGACGTTTGGGTACGTTTTTGAAATTGTCGAGGTTTTTTAGTTTTTGTTTTGGTGGTCATATGCGAAACACATTCTATAAAAGCTGCACCATATATATATATATATATACGTTTGTTCTTATTGCAATATATAAATATCGAAAATATTTAGTTTTTTTTTTTTTTTTCATATATACGAGCGTCTGCTTTTCGGATTTTGACGGAAATCGGAAATTTTGTTTGCCATTGTAAACTTATTGAAACAAGTTTAAACGGACTTGGCGCAAAAAAATTATCGTCGCGTAATGGTATAAAATTTAATTGGCCCGCAAGACACAGGCGTGCGCACATGTGTGGCTTGTTTAGCTATGGCCACAATGGGAATTTTTATATTTTTTTTTTTTAGTTGGTACGTACGGAAATAATCCTTTCACTCGGATAAAACGATCAAACAATTTGTAATATTGTCTGTTTGGGTGTATTTTGCTACATAAATCAGCGCACGCCCGTGCCTCTGTATATCCCAGTTTCCCGGTTTACCGCCTAAAACAGCGGCTCGAAAGTGTTGCGGTTTGTTTTTTTTGCTATTGATTGATTCGTGTGTTTTTTTCGTTTTGTAGGTTAGCGGTTTGCCTATTAAAAACGGCGATATGCACGCCGCGGAAATCGCTACCATGTCGTTACATTTACTGGAGGCCGTGAAGAAATTCCAAATCCGACACCGGCCGTACGACAGCCTAAGGCTCAGAATCGGAATACACTCCGGTTAGTGTAATAATATTATACATTTTTTAAATAATATATATTTTTTTTTTTTAATTTTTTTTATACAGAACAAACGGTTTGTTTAATAATGCAATTGCGTAGGCACTCCCCACAATAATCATAAAACATTGTACTAATAACGAACGGCAGACGAATTATTTTTCGACTATATTATAGCGGACCAGATTTTTTTTTCAAATATTCTTAACGTGTATTGTAGTGACATTTGATTTACACTTGTTTTTGCACTAATTCCAGGTCCAGTGTGTGCCGGGGTCGTCGGTTTGAAGATGCCCAGATATTGTTTGTTCGGCGATACGGTCAATACGACCAGCCGAATGGAATCCACCGGCCAAGGTGAGCTATCGTGAAACAATAAAATTAATATAATAAAATCGTGTTCGAATTCAGTGACGCTTATAGTATAGACCAGCGTTTCTCGACCGGGAATACGAGAAAAAAAAAAAATAATAATGATAACGGTGGAAAAAGTGAAATTTGATGTTTTTTTTTTTTTTTGTAAAATACTTAATAATTTAATAATTTTTCCCATTAAAATAAATGTCAATTATTCACAATATATGCATATGTATAAACATTTTCTTTGAAGACCACCTTTTTTGACTTTCACCAATACTTGCGTACTTGTCCGATTTTTTATTTTTAATTTTAACCATCTAAACCGATAGTGCAGTGACAATATCCCAACAAACTGACAATATAAAGTGTTTCATATAAATATATAAAAGAAAAAAGTTGTACCAAAGGAGTATAACCAACCAGAAGTGCAACCAAACAATCTCAAGGACCGCATTAAATTTTAAATGTCGTTATCATTATGATTTTTTATATTGTATGCACATTGAAATAAATAAATATTTCTAAATTTTCCATTATTAAACATTTTTCATTCATCTATTGACGGTTCTATGTAAAAATTATTGAATTGACAGTAAATAAAGCATAAAACAGAGGCGAGAGGTCAAAGGGTACGTGAAAGTAAAAAAAAAAAGTTGAGAAACGCTGGTTTAGATGAATCCGGCCGCGGTTCGACCAATATACGTATGTACTGATAAGTTAAATCGTTTACGAATATTACACCGAAAACAATACCCTTCGTTTACCAAACGTAAAAAACAAAAAAAAATCACAATTTCCAAATATTGCACGTAAACTGCGGTTTTAAGTGAAACATTTATACGGTTATGAATTCTGTGCGACGATTCGAATGTAACACAGGACTGTGGCGGTCGACTTATTCAGTAAATGAATTCGACTATCTGGCGTTCGGCCACGGGAGCAACACGTTTTCCAGCCGCAAAAAAACTAAAGTAAACGCGGTATATTGGTCTTATAAATTTTTTTTATTAAAAGATAATACGATTATTTACACGTTAAACGCTGTGAACCACGGTTATTATTAATCTCTTAGACTCGTGAGCACGCGCTCGAACGTTTTTCTTTCCAAATATTTTACGTAATCAAATGTGTCAATCTTTAAATATTCCGTCGGAACGTCATAACTTGCTAAATACACTTGGTTGTTAAAAACTTGACATATTTTTCCGACGACCTTCCGTTGTTCGATGCAACGGCCTGAAATTATATTTGAATTGATAATTTGTTTACATGCACTCCTATACGGGTTGTTGCAGCGCTGAAAATCCACTGTTCGAGCGAATGCCGGACGCTGCTGGAACGGTTGGGTGGATATCATACCGCCGAACGAGGGATGGTCGAAATGAAGGGCAAGGGTAACGTGCGCACGTACTGGCTGGTGGGCGAAGACCATTTGCACAGGCTGAAGAGAGACGAGTTCAGGGCCCAGCGGCGGCAACAGCAGACCGGCTGCAAGAATCGCAAGTCGTCCAGGCACCAGAAGAGCGTAAAAGAGGGACCGCGGAGTTCGCTCAAAGTCCCGAAGACGACCATCAACGGCCCGTTGTCCAGGTAAGCGTGTCCGATTCGTATTTCTTGGGTTTTCCTGTGCGGGGACCGAGATTAGTTGTCGACCCGCAGAAGACACGCTCCAACCGGATCTCGTCGGTGCGTCGAAGCGGTTATTTTTATGAAATTCGAAGAGACTTTTTTTTATTTTTAACAATACACCGGTTTTGGAAAAACCAAAGAACGCAGAGACGGGCAATTTCGAACGCGGGTGGACAATATCTCGAAGTAGAATTTTCGATTTTTATACGAGGGCTTGTAGAGCTATTAAGAAACGGACTGATAAGGTCCTCGGATCTATGGTTTCTCTACAGCTGCAGTCTGTTTGATAGGCTAAGAAAAGCATAGAAGACAGGTTAGGTGTATTTAAATATTTGCCTTTAATAATTGTTTAAATTGTAAATTTTCATCAAAAATCGTTAAATGATTGAACGAATTTCGCTCAAAATCGATTTTTCGTTAGTAATTAAATTCCTCGTGGCCTTAATCCGCCGTTGGTCATGTCTTTTTTTTTTTGTACTCCTTTGGTCTCGTGGTGAGAGATTCTCTCACTTTTTTTTTAATATATTTTAATAATTGGTTTTTAAGTACCGAAACACATTTATTTGTATTAACTATTCTATTATGAGCACTTATAAACTAAATATATTTCAGTATTCATATTATTTTCACACAAAATACGTACACATTACAATTTGAATAATCGAGCATTAACATAATTGTTATTGTTATTACAAAAAAATAAATAAATTAAATGTTTCCTTCTTGAATTTACGTAATACAAATACAAGAACCGCATATGGTTGTAGTATTTTATTTGCAAATATGACCCAACGTAGTAGTGTTTTATAGTCTTTTAGAAGTTCGACAGCAAAAGGAACTGAATCAATTATCAATTGTAATATTGCGGTCCGTTTTAGAAATTGGTTTTATCATACGTTTGTCAACACTAGCTCCACTATTATTCTGTAAAAATGGATTGATAGGTTGATAACCTGTATACATTTCCATATTTACTGTATACAATTCACGTGAATCTACCAAAGCAGAAATCTTTATACCATATTTATTAGGTATGTTGACTGTGTACTGAACGAATTCACAACCTCCCCGGAAGCCCTCTAACATTTCGTCGATTGTACAATATTCTCTCGGTGTATACAATTATGTGCAACGATTTGCGAATTCTTCAAAAAAACGTTCTAATCGGTGCCAAATTGTCAATTTTTTTTTCCGTTCATTTCGAGTGTGTATGTTATCAAATCTTAAAACACGAAGTAAAAGATAAAAACGTCTTTCAGACATTACAGCACGAAAAACATCGGGAGCAAATCCATCACAAGCCCACAAGTCAGACAGATTTATGTGGTTGCTTCGCAACATACCAGCAATATATAAAATACCGAAAAGTAGTCGAATTTCATCTACATAGGTATCTAAAACATCTTCGCCCCTTTGATAATTATCACGAATTTTTATCAAATATAAAAATTTGTACAAATAGTAATTTCTTGTAAACCATCGTTGAGGATAAAAAGTACCCCAAGAGCGAATTATAGTTTTAGCATTTTTTGCTACCGATTTTACGCCAGAAAGGCGTATTACGATATTTTTTTTGGTGGAGTTCTAACATTACGAGGAGGGTCAGCGTACCACTTGATAATATTATCTTTACCTTAATTATATTCACGAAAATAATTTCTACTTGAATCGTCAGAACAAGACATTTCGCACTCGTATTTATTTTCAACGGATTCATCACTGCATTCTGGATTATCATTTAATACTTCTCACGCACTGTCATCATTACGGGGGTCAAAATCATTTAACGTGACACCGTCAAGCTTTATCAAGCCAAGCAGATATGCTATTGTCCGTAATGAAAAACTGCACAAAAAAAAAAATTAACTTATTTGATCGCGTATAGAGAATTTCTCTCACCGCGTGTATGCGAGTTGCATTGGACGGATACTGACAACAGATAACCAATTACAATTTCGGTTATTGCCCATATATTTTTAGATTAAAAATATCTGATAAGGTATAGCATTAGGTAACCATGAACCGATATAAAAGACAATGGTGACCAAAAGAATATCGCGGCGAGAGAATCTCCCAACGACGGGTTAACGATTGGATCTAAAAGGCGAACGGTTTTTTTCGTATTGTAAGGGAACCGGAATAATTGGATCTCTGTTCATTCCCGGGTAAAAAAAATTATATTGATAAATTTTGTTTTTTCTGGCGTGGTTTAACCAATGAGAAAATAAGGTTGCCGCGTTTTTGTGTGATACGCATCATTGCCGTATTATTTATTTATTTATTTTTATCAGTTTGTGGGCTCCGATATAAACCGCAGATTTAATTGATAATAGTAACTTCGTTTCTATAACGTGACGGTTTTTCTCCTATGACTACTTAACGTTTTTTGTACGAATCTCGAGGGGACTTGCACTTGATTTTCGGCTATTTTGAATGGTCTCGGGCGCGCGGGTTCGGTTTTCGCCGGATAGTCTGCTGCGGTTCGCATATTTTTTTTTTTTTTTTTTGTAGAACAATAACAATAAAAAATATTCGTCGCCATCCGTAATTCGTCAATAATAACAATATTGCAGAGGAGCGCTCTTTATATTTCTATTCCCGACCTCCGTCGAAACGATTACTACGGGACGCCTCCGCAATATCACCGGAACGTTGAACAAAAAGATCTCTCTTTATAACTATACTGCGGTTTTTTTTTTTTTTTTTGACGATTCGTTTGTTTCGGTTATCCCCGCCCGGAGTCCCGAATCCGTATACGGCGTTTTATCGCCGTTCTCCGGTCCATTGCGAACGCACCGTAAATCGCGATGACCAGACAGGAAAACGCGGTAATAATTCCCAACCGTGTGCCATTGGCCGCTAAATGCACACGAAAACCATGTCGTTAAACCAACGTCGTCCTCGTTTGTCCCGCGTACCAGGTCAAAGACAAACGCGAAAATGTTCTTAAAAAAAAAAAAAAAATATCAAAATACCCGGCCTATCCGGCATTATTAGTAGCCGGTATATTATTGTATTGTTCAATTCGCAACTATGAAATTCTTTTTTTTTTTTTTTTTTTTTTTTTTCAACGCTCTAAACAAAAACCAAGGAACGTTTTAAATCGATATCGTCTCGTTTCGTAAAAAAAAAAAAAAATGTTTTCTATTAAATAATATTTTAACTATGTGTACCTAAAAATCGTAATAAAACATAATAAAAAAAATATTGTACGTCGCCATTGTTTATTTTATTAATATTTACCGTGATTCGATTTCCTTACAACTTCGTAGTGTTATGTTTTTCAATATTCGCGTTACCGACTTAACATCGTCGGCGCGTATAAAATTTTACTAAAATTGATATCACAGTAATTACCGAAAAAACCGCTGGCCCCGAGTGGTTATTTCGACATTTTTTTTTTAATATTTTTTATTGCGATCCGTATTATATTATTGCGGTGGAATCTATGCATTTTACCCGTATATATGGGATACCTATAAACTCTACTTAACCTATAAAGTGAATTGAATTCACTAAATGTATTATATTTGGTTTTCTAAAACCGGAATGAGTGAATAATGCCACTCAAAAAAAAAAAAAAAAAAAAAAAAAAAACAGTATAGCTAAATAAATAAAAAAAAGTATAATTTGCTGTATTCGGATCATTTGGCCGAGTTTTTTTCTTGTCGTCTTCAATCATCGTATTGGTTAGCTGCAGACCCCAGTACCTTATCAGTATGACATAAACAATTTGAAAAAAAATTAATAAAATTACATAAAAATGTTAAAAAATGACATCAAATTTTCCCATTTAAATATCCACTAATAAAATATCCTCGTATTAGTGAACATTTAAATTAAAAACAAGTATATTACATAGTTCCCCGATAAACTTATTTTTTTTTGTTTTTAAATTACCCTGAAAAAAAAAAATAGTAGTACAGTTAGCAAAAATATTTTACACCATACGATTATTTTTGTTTTGCCTTCAAATTTGTTGCATTGCACAACCAAACTGTTCTTAATATTTTCAAACAAAAATGAACGGCGATTATCCGACAGAAGTGTTTTGTAGATAGAAAAACTACTATCTATCTCCATAGATGTGATTGGAGCGTGTTAAAAAAAACTCGATATCGTTGATATTCATATCAATCTGATAAACTATTTTGATCGTTTGAATTACCATCTCCTTTTATTAATTTTTTTTTTTTTTTGAAATCTGTCGAATTGTGTTGAATCCTTTATTTTTTTCGAAAACTGAATAAAATTTATTTCGAATTTGACGATCAATATTATTGGCAGCCTGTTCTATATTAAGTTTCTCTATTTCTATGATTTCGATAGAAGCAGCAGAACTAATTTTAGAAGACAAATTTAGTTATTTTAATCTGGTAAAGTTCCGAAATTTGATTTTATGTAAATTAAATTTAACTCTACATCCGAATCAGATAGATAAGATTAGATAAATTATCAATGATAATTGTCAGGGAGATGTTCGGCCCGGAAAGAGACAATTTCAAGTGGCCCCGAAAATCTTAAACTATAATTGTAAAGCCCAAAATGGGAAAACAAAATTCACGCGGTGACACATTTAGGGAAATTTCGAGGGGGAGGGGGTGTCCAAGATTTGCATAGACTTCGTAGACTCATCATGGACTCATGGGGTGCACCTGATAGAGATGTGGTTACCGGTAAATAGTTTTCACCGATTAAAAAAAAATAAAGTGGCTCCTCATTTTTGAAATTGTTTGTTTTACGTGTAATAACGTTTGTTTAATGATATATTTTAACATTAGAATTGGCAACACTGCAAATGTGACAGTGATAAAGAATGATTTTTGATTCCGGCAAAGTGTAGAATGTGTATTAGTATTGCTATGGTGTGTTATTTTTAGTATTTATTTCGTTTTGTCGTGGATAGAATTGATTTGGCCGACCTGCAATTGGGCGTTAAAAGTTAAAATTGTAACGGAAATCGTAAAAATGACGGAAATATCGCGTGCTATTTATTGGAACCGATTGAATAAAATTGTTTTGGTCGAACGGGAATGCATGATAATCTAATACGTGGTCCACCGTAAGTTGTGCTTAACGGCGAAAAACAGAACTGAGAGTATTTTAATAAATCGTACAATCTGGTCGAATAATCAGCCGAAAATTTAATAGCCTCGGTGACACTGGTTATGACGTAACGGTTTTAAATTTCACTTCTCAGTTGTTCGTCGACCGCCATACGGTGCGTACCGGAATGCGTGCGCTCCGGTTTCTCCGACCTCATCGTTTTTTTAATTTATTAATATTATAGTAATTATTCTCGTTATTCGAAGTTTTTACTTTGAAGTTAACACCGAGGTAGTTTTCACGCGAATAGGATAAAACACGACGGGATCGCAGCGATCTAACAACCATGTAGTACTTATGCCAAATTTTTTATATTATTGTATTGTTCAATTCGCAACTATGAAATTCTTTCTTTTTTTTTTTTTTTTTCAACGCTCTAAACAAAAACCAAGGAACGTTTTAAATCGATATCGTCTCGTTTCGTAAAAAAAAAAAAAAAATGTTTTCTATTAAATAATATTTTAACTATGTGTACCTAAAAATCGTAATAAAACATAATAAAAAAAATATTGTACGTCGCCATTGTTTATTTTATTAATATTTACCGTGATTCGATTTCCTTACAACTTCGTTGTGTTATGTTTTTCAATATTCGCGTTACCGACTTAAGATCGTCGGCGCGTATAAAATTTTACAAAAATTGATATCACAGTAATTACCGAAAAAACCGCTGGCCCCGAGTGGTTATTTCGACATTTTTTTTTTATATTTTTTATTGCGATCCGTATTATATTATTGCGGTGGAATCTATGCATTTTACCCGTATATATGGGATACCTATAAACTCTACTTAACCTATAAAGTGAATTGAATTCACTAAATGTATTATATTTGGTTTTCTAAAACCGGAATGAGTGAATAATGCCACTCAGTATAGCTAAATTAATAAAAAAAAGTATAATTTGCTGTATTCGGATCATTTGGCCGAGTCTTTTTCTTGTCGTCTTCAATCATCGTATTGGTTAGCTGCAGACCCCAGTACCTTATCAGTGTGACATAAACAATTTGAAAAAAAATTAATAAAAATGTTAAAAAATGACATCAAATTTTCTCATTTAAATATCCACTAATAAAATATCCTCGTATTAGTGAACATTTAAATTGAAAACAAGTATATTACATAGTTCCCCGATAAACTTATTTTTTTTTTTTTTTAAATTACCCTGAAAAAAAAAATAGTAGTACAGTTAACAAAAATATTTTACACCATACGATTTTTTTTGTTTTGCCTTCAAATTTGTTGCATTGCACAACCAAACTGTTCTTAATATTTTAAAACAAAAATGAACGGCGATTATCCGACAGAAGTGTTTTGTAGATAGAAAAACTACTATCTATCTAGCCTCGGTGACACTGATTATGATGTAATGGTTTTAAATTTCACTTCTAAAGTTAACACCGAGGTAGTTTTCACGCGAATAAGATAAAACACGACGGGGTCGCAGCGATCTAACAACCATGTAGTACTTATGCCAAATTTTTTCGATTGTCAACAGATAATCAGATAAATCATTATTCATTTAAACCGTTAATATTCGATTAAATTGTTCATTTTCTTTTTTTATATCGTCTGTAATTGCTTTTTGTTATTGCACATTGCGACATTAACTTAAAAAAAATGCACGCGATCAGGTATAAATTCACACAAAATAAATCATAATCCATAATCAAATTGTTAATACCTACGGAGAAAAAAGAAATTATAGTATACTTTGTTATCTGAAAGTGATTCGTAACCTTAAGACTAAACAATAATCCGATTTTTTTTTTTTTTATCTAGATATCTATTATCTTATGTAGATAAATTTTAAGCGATCTGTGCGCCAACACTGCATACGCACTGGTTTTCATGGTTTTCATTATGGAAACCCGGCCTTAACACTGCCAGTATTTTCGCAGGTGTTGCAGTCTGGAGTCGCCGAAAAAGCTGAGGTTCGCGATGCACCACGACGACGGCACGCCGGTGCGTAGGCGCCCGTCGGGCGTGGCCGAGGAGGACGAGTACTGCTGTGACCGGCACCTGAGCGTGTCGTGCCCGTGCATAGATAATTTCGTTCAGTCGCCGGTCGACATGGCGGCCGCGGCAACGGCGGCGATGACGGCTGCGGCGGCGGCGGCGTCGTCGGCGACGTCGTCGGCGACGGCCTCGGGTTGTTGCGGCCCGTGTGCGGCGGGCGGCGGCGGCGGCGGCGGCGGCGGCCCTGGGATGAGCGGCAAGTGGACGGACGCCACCGGCGTGCTACACCTGCAACCGACGCCGGTCAAGTGCTCAACGGGTTTTCCGCGGGTCAATTCGGCGCCGGTCACGCCGATGGCCGCCGATTGCATCGACATGACGGCGGTGTCGCCCATGCTCCGCCGGTCCGTCGCGGACGACGTAAACGAGCCGCTGATCAAAATCAACGGCGGCGCAGGCGACTACGACGACTACGACGACGACGACGACGACGACAGGGACGGAGCGATAACGTTCGTGTGAACGTCCCCGGGAAAAGTACGGCGACAGCGGTGGCGGCAACAGCACAGGAATGATACGTCGTCGAAAAACAAAAGTCGTCCGGGTTTTTTTTTAATTTTTATTTGCGTTATAGTTTTTATACCTTCAGCGCGTCCTCGTTTGTGGAAAAAAAAAAAAAAAAAAAAAAAACGTTTTTGTACGCATCCCTTCGAAAAAAAAAAAAAAAAAAAAACCGTACGTAGACGCTGTTGATTGTTAGATACACCCGCGGTGTGGCCGCGCGTCCGCCGAGCCGCGGGCTCGCCCAGCAGCAATGCCGCCATCTGTCGTGTCGGCCGCGTCCGTTTACCGTATTCAGTCCCCGGCCGTTGTGGCCCGGCGGGTGAATTTCCAATGTCGGGCACGAACGAAACAACGACTAACCTCCAAGACCGTAACCGGGTGGTCCCGGATTCCGCGGACACAAATTGTGTCACCCTCGCCCTTTTTTTCAAAAACCGTTCCGCCCGTGACACGATGCGCGCGGGTCAGCCACCCGGCCATCTTATTTTCGGCCTTTCTCTCGGGGTCCTTCAATTCACGTTCACTACTTTTCTAGTACGGTTTGTCTTAAGCACCCGCACACATATGTTTTAGGCGTATATTAACACGTACAAAAAATAATAATTAAATCAATTCGTAATGTTTTTCCCGAAAAATCAGGACAGTGGGGGGGGGGCGCTATTAGGCTTGACGATATTTACGACGCATCATCAAATTTATTCGTGTTTAATACGTAAATCTCCGGATTTCCCATACGTATGGGACACGTATCTTATGGGATACTTATCTATATCTTATCCCAATATGACCTAAACTCACGGACACTAATAGAGAATATAAAATTTAAACGCCGTTTTAAACAGAAATTGTTTAGCATTTTTTTTTTTTTTTCGAAGTTACCGACCGAAGCCTAAAATATTGTGTTTTAGAGGCCACAACACCGTGCAGTTTGAATTCCCATAGCGTAATGTTACAAATATCGTTAAGTATTCAAATCCATTTGATTAGTTTTACCGATAAAACAAATTTATATATTGTTAATAATGTAATTATATCATAGCCCAGAGCGGCTAGGGCATAATTTTTTTTTTTTTGAAATCGGGACCCGCCGACGATAAGTAAATCCGTAAAACTTAACGTACAGAGAGCCTATCGCGATACTTCTTTTTAACGAACGTGTATGCAGAAAAAAAAACCCCTCTCCTCTTCTACGGCGGTAGTACACGGAATGCTTTGTATCTCAAACCTCGGGATGTTCTTTTCTTTAACGTCGGCCCAGAATGTGTCGAGGGCTTTCTATTCGAATTCTGCCCCCAAGTGATGAATTCCGCAGACAGATGAAACCATTATTTCGAATACATAGGATTTAGCTTATTACCGCCATTAAAATTTTTTTTTTTTTTTTTTCTAAATCGCGTGTACCCCTTGTCTCGAGGACGGCAGTGTTTGTTTTCTATTTAATTTGATGTGTTAGTAAAACCGTTATTTGTTTCGGGTGTGGGGTGGCCGGAGCCGTTCGAAAATTTCTCTATTTCGAATTTTAACCGTGTGCTGTGGAACCGATTGATATTTTACGTTCGCCGGTGCTCTCATAGTCCACACTCTATCCGCGCGTAATTTGAAAAGGGTAAACGTGTAGGAATTTCGGTTTAATAATTATCGTACTGTTAATATATTTACACCGATTATATACAAATCGAGACATTCCACCAACACATTTTGTAAACTAATTTATACGTACTTAATTTTACTATGTATTTATTTTAACAACGTAACGTGTATTGTATGTTATTATACGTTTTACGTGGCCTGTTCCAAAAGTACCAGGACGAACGTCATTACGGCTAATGGTGATCGAGTCGCTATCCTATCTCGATTTAATATTGCACGCGGTTAAATTCAGTCGGTTTTTTTCGATATGTCCGAAATTAACGAACAACGCGTGCACATCAAGTTTTGCTTGAAACTCGGCGAAAATGCAACGGAGACGTGCGCAACGATTAAAACTGCTTTTGGGGATAATTACTTAAGAGGTTCCGTGACTTTGGAGTGGTTTAAACTGAAGACGATCCGCGTTCTCGAAGACCAACGAAGATGTTGTGGCAAAAATTAGCAAAAAGTGCGAAATGACCGCCGATTAACCGTTCGAGAGTTGGCGAATGAAGCAGAAATGTCATGAAATTTTAACCGGAAATTTACAAATGAAAAGTGTAGCTGCAGAATTCGTTCCGCGGTTGTTAACTTTGGAGCAAAAGGAAAATCGTTTAACGGTTTGTCGAGTCCTTAAAAATCGTTCTGCTGATGTTAATTTCATAAAAAAAAAAAAAAAAACTTTATCACAGGTGACGAGACTAAAATCTGCGCTCAAAGGACAACGATTGCATGATGTAGAGGAATTTAAAGCGAATACGGGCAGCAGAACTTAAAGCTATGACTTTGGAACAGTTCCGACGGACGTTCAAAAAATGGCAAGATCGCCGGGACCATTGGATATCGGTCCGGAGAAGAGTATACCGAACGAGATATCTTTAACTAATAATAACTTTTCATTTTTTGTAATTTTTAAAAATAAAATCCTGGTACTTTTTGAACAGACCTCGTACATAGTCCTAAATACCTAATATGTAACGCCGTAAAAATTTATAGTGCGAGTATCCAGTGGCGCCGGAGCGTTTTTTAAACCGTAGTGGCCCGGACACGTGGACAATAATTTTTAACGCTTACCGAAAATAACGTTATTATATAATTTTTTTTTTTATTTATAAAGAATATTTACAAACTGTGTTTGAACATCACGATAAGTAAATTTGATAATTTATGTAGAATTTCGACTTTGAATAATATGAGGAGGGAGGGCAACCAGTGATGGAACCCAACATGACGTTAATTTATAATCTTATAATTATATAATCTAAAAATTATTGCGGAATTTTTTATTTTTTTTTTTTTTTCATATACGAAATAATTATAACAAAAATAGTGCAGTTTTTTTTTTATTTGAATAACGTTGCCAATTATTTGCCAGTATTTTTCAGTAAGTTTAGCTCTTGTAAATCCATATTGTCCATGATGTTTTCGAATTTGTAATTGTCAACGATTGTTTTAACATTCAACGTAAAAATTACGGGAGGGACGACGACTCGATCCGGCGCCAATGCGAGTACCAATCTAAAAAATATAATTGCCGCGAGTGAAAAATATGTATTTTTTTTTTTTTTTTTTGTCTAGAGCAGATCGACAGTATATATATATATATATATATATATAGTAATATCGACGCAAAATTAATAAAGATTAGATAAAAAAAAAAAAATAATAATATATTTAGATATATACCGTTGTTAGTTTTAATTAGAATATTTTACGTGTATATTATGATAGCGAATAATATTGAATATTTACGTTGGAAAACTACTATTACTATTATTATACTAGTGTTTGATATGATCCGAATATAAAAAAAAAAAAAAAAAAAAAAATATACAAATATCCGATATAAATATTAAAAATTCGGTTTATCTTCGGCCTTCCGGAACGCCTTCCAGTCTCTCACTGCCATTCCTCCGGTTGTCTCCAGATCTCCGTCACCAAAATCGTTCAGTTCCCGGCCCACCTCCTGCGGTTTACACGTTCAATTTTTTTTTTTTTTTTAATATTTCTTCTTCGCGCCTCGTCCTCGGTCTTGCCAAACGCATTTCCCAGCACCGCCCGTCATAGTGGGCTCTTGGACTCATGGTCCGGACCCATCGTAGTAATCTCGTTTGTATGTTATGACCGTCTTCTAAATAATAATTATTACCATTTGTTTCCTTTAATCATTTGCCGGTCCACCGAGGTCCTCGTCAGCATTTCCTTTCGAGTAACAACAGTGTCATATATCCAAGGTGGATTTTTCTTACGCGGTATATCGGTTTTTGTGCGTCGACGGCGTGATCGTTGCGTCTATAACTTATTCGAGCGCAGTAATTTATCGTTGTTTGCAGTGTATAAATCGAATTCCCCTATATCCAATACTATCCAATCCGCGAAGTGCGAGTGCGGTTTTTTTATTCAACGTTTTAAATTATTATTAAACGCCAAAAGCGACGGGGTACCGGCTAAGCTCGCATTATATACGCCAATAGAACTCGGTAATATTTCGATTTCGGTTGATGTTTTCTATTTAATTCACCGGTAAACATCTTCGGTAGGGATGTAACATGTGGTACGAGAGAAATCTCTTGCACGGCTGGACCGGCAAGGACTACGGCCTCAATGACATCATGTCGCATGGCTTTAATCTGTAAACGGATACCATTTCATAGTTTATGAGTGGGTTTAGATTGCGTATGGACAATACACATATATAATAGTTATAAATTAATATTCTACTAGAAATTACATATTATTATTCATATTTTTTTTAATGTTATATATTTTAGATCGTTAACATTAAATTGGTAAAATGTGTTGTCCAATAATATATAAAATAAAATAATAATAAAAAATCAAAAAAAAATCAATTTTCAATATCTATGTTTAAAAATAATCAATTTTTTCTCCACACCCAACCTAACCCGGAAAGTAAACTGGTATAACACACGCAAGAAACTTTACAACTAACATCACTTAAAAAGTAAACAAATTACCAACATGCCCATTTATTACATGAAGCAAAAAAACAAATTATTAAAACCTGGCAAAATCAATGGGACTCCTCATCTCACCTGATGACAATAAGTTAAGAAAAATTAAAAAAAACAATTTCCAAATGGTCTCACCCAAACAACTCTGGCAGGAGAGAACAAGTAGTCATTAACAGAACCAGAATAGGTCACTCTCGTCTTACACACTCATACCTTATCACCAAGGAACCCAAACTTTTGTGTGACCTATGCAAAGTTCCTATCACAATCACACACATCATCATGGAATGCCACCTTCTCAATAATCCATCATCGACAGAAGAAGCCCTCAATCAAAGCAACATTCACAATATATTCAAATTCTTCAAACACATAGATTTAGATAAAAACTTGTAAATTTTAAACCATCATGTATCACATAAAATCAACATTAGCACTGTATTCATTACGTCAAAATATGTAAACCCTCCCCTCATTACGCTAATAATCTTTGTAATTGAAGGCTGTATATTTATTAAAATATAATAATAATTTATTTATTTTTTTTTAAATCCCGGTATTGCCAATGTGGTTCGGAATTGTATACTCGAATTACATAGTGACCCGTATAGTATTATAGGATCTCGACTTTGAGCTGCAGAACTACAAAATTAAGTGTTCAACACAATACAATCGATTAGTATTCTTACTTATTCTACATGGACGATCTAAAATGATATTGTCAATTTCAAAGGCAGATATATTCCAGGGTGTTTTGGGCGGTACATTCACATGGCCATAAAACAGTTTCGTTTGTTTTCTGTACAATACTTTTGACATAATTACTTTAAACTGTTCTACGGGACAGTTTAAATGTTGTCGTTTGAAATTCACAAATAAATCCACATATATTCCGTCCGAAAGTTGCCGACGTTACCCGAAGAAGCGTACGTTTTAATTAGTTTTTATTCGGCTATAAAAAAAAAAATAAAAAATAAAAAAATAACAGTCAATAATATTATTATATATAAATAATAATTGACCAACTATAGAGACCAACGTAATTGTCGTAGTTTTTCTAATCGAACACGTTGATTATATTTTTTTAATAATAATTGACGGTCTTTGAATATTTCGAAACGGCGTACATAAAGCCGTCCAGTAATAATGTCCGGCCTAAATCAATATTTCATACGGCCGACATTGTAGTTTATGGCCATAAAAAGTGGCGCCGAGTCAGTTGGTAAATGGTCTGGTCAATAGTCACGGTGGTCATTATTACCGCCTACCTTTTTAGCTATACAGGCTGGACCGCGGCGTACTGTTTCTCAAATACATTTTTTTAGAATTTATCGATATTTATAGTTTTACGTTTATTTTGTTATATTGATTGCATATTTTTGGCACAATTTTCGAGTGCTAGAAAGTCTCATATCTGAACTATTCTTAATTTTTTATGTCCCGTGTCTCATAACCATTTTTAAATTATCGATAAGATTGTCGTTTATGGAGCATTTTATAGTTAATGTTATCGGTCTTGACCTGTCTCAAGTGACGATCGTGTAACGTTTTCAGTTTATTCGTACGCAGTTTTTAATAACAGCCTCTCCAGATTTACATTTCCTTTAGCGTGTTGAAATTGAATTTCACGAAAACGTTAAACCTGTCGATATTCATAGTGGTTTGGACTCGGTCTAATGGTAACGTAACACTAGATATCAGTTGTGTATTACGGATAAAAGACAGTGATGTCGGAAAATTCTATGTCCAAGTAACAGCGTTAAAAGTCAATTAACCGTTTGTTGGGTTTCAAATGGTGTGACTCATACTGATTACTTGGAGAACCGTGTCCGACCAAATGCCAAACGAGCCCCGCCCGAAGCAGCAAGACAATACAATTTTATTTGAACGGCATTGCAAAACTATTAAACCGTCGACGGTGTAACATAACACTATAGCATAATAGATATTAGCTGATTGTAGAAAATATTTGTTAAAACTTAAAGCAGTTTAAACACGAAATAATAGTCAAACTGTTTGCATTTTGTACCTCTGTGAAAACACATGTATTGTTCGCAAATAATATTTGAGATTCTTAGGTACCTACCAACACAAAATCCGTAATATAAAAACGGCCAGCGTCTCACTTGATACTGCAGTCAGTAAACTGGTACAAATTTAATTTTTATCGAAGTGAGTTATTGTAATTGTCAACTTCAACATCATTATGGAATCTTATACAAAGGTTTGTGTTTGTTTTTCTATCCATTTAAATTATTACCAATAGCGTAGTATACACTACTTATATAATATTCCATAAACAGATATTCCCTACTAACCTAACCTAACTCGAAAACGTTACGAATGCCGATCACACACAAAAATTCCGGTAGCAATGAAAACGACACCCATGACGATACCAGCGAAACAAATGCAAAACCTCCTCCACCAATAATTATTCGGGGTATACTTGATTTTGTTGGATTCCGCAACAAACGAATACATCTAATAGGCACTGATAACATTCATTACAAATCATCTACAAACGATTTAAAACTTCAAACATCCAAATCCGAACATTACCGTACGGTTATTCATTTTCTTAAAAACAATAATGTACATTACCGTACATACCAATTTCAGGAAACCAAAGCTTTTCGTGTCGTCAATTGAAACCTTCACCCGTCTACACCAACCACAGATATCAGTGTAACAATAGAAGATAAACGATTCTCAGTCCGCCGAGTGGCAATTGTTCTTCAACGCGAAACAAAAAATAAACTCCCAATTTTTTTTTGTGAATCTCGAACCAGTAACAATTAATAAGGAACTATTTACCCTTACAATATTCTTCCATTCAAAAGCTAAGGTAGAAGATTCTCATAAATGCAAAGAAATTTTACAAATGTTTAAACTGTCAGGACTACGGCCATTCAAGAAAATACTACTCATACCAACCAAGATGCGTCCACTATAACCCTCTATCCTTCAGTTGCAGTAAATCAAATACATCACCTTCAAAATGTTCGCAAACCCACCTAAAAAAAACCATGATAGAATCTAAACAATAATAATAGCAATATTTATTTAAGCAATGTAAGCAATAATTATTGTAAAGTTACTCAGCAGCTACCATCCAAATCAATCTCACTCCCTCGTTCTTAAAGACAAACCTTCTCGATGCAGGCGCCACGATAATTATTAAATCATCACTTTAATTTACACCATACCCCAATGTAAATCAAAATTACCTCTAAGCAGCAATAGGAAACATTAAAGTAAACCACGTACAATACATCCATCGCAGCTGGATGTATTGTCCGCCTAAACACAAAATCTCACCCACCTAATACAACACATTCTTCAACTCACTTAGTCAGTATTTCATTATAGGCGGTGACCCGAATGCAAAAAACCAAACATAGGGCTGGCATTCTTCAAACCAGAAAGGGCACTTATTACTTAAGTTACGAGGAATAAACAATATACCTTCACTGCTCCTCCAAACCCAACCTACTGGCCAACATCACCACGAAAACGTTCCGCCATTTTAGATATATTTGTTACAAAAATCCCAAATAACATTAATCATCTTATAAAAAATCTTCTAGACTCATGTTCGGATCACTCACCAGTCTTCTTAACTCTAAATACTCAACCGGCTTTCCGGTCTGACAGACCAAGTCTTACCAACGGCATTATGAACTAGAACATATTTCGTGAAAACATTGACCACAACATAAACTTGAACACTCGCTTAAAAATCCCAAATGATATTAAATACGCTGTTCAAAACTTTACTGAACTCATCCAATCAGCATCATGAAAATCACTGTTTTGTGCCTCAAAAACATCAAATAAACTCCCTAACAGTTCCAGCTTACATTCGCATTCACATCAAACGTGCTTACTGTAAAAAAAGAAAAATTACAGATTTATGTATTCAAATAAATATTAAATACGATTTTCAATGTCAGTTTCTCATATTATTTTACTGAAATTCGCACGGAATCATTTTTAATTGACAATAACTTATCGTTTCGTACAAATATGAATTAAATTATCCTTTATATTCTACCATCTCAAATTATTACTTCTGACATTGGTCCACCCAGGGTGCATATGTTATGTCGTCTTTGATTTTTCAATTTGGCTGATTAGATTATTTCAAAACTATCATTGAATTATCGTTAAATGGAAAGGTAAACGATTTGTTTACCTTTCCGCAAGGTACCAAACAACGAAAACTGCAGTAGCAGCTGATCACTGTTAGAAGCAAACATTTGTTTATACATTAAACAGCTTTAACATAAAAAAAATCGTCAAATCCAGTGCTGTGAAAATTGCGATTGTAGAGTTTACACGGCACACAGGTGGCAGGTCTTGATTATAATAATTGTGGTCTGAAATTTTTACTAAAGGGCACACTATAACAAAACGAAATATGAAAACAAATTATATTTTTTACATCAAACTTGTATTAGGTTTTGAAACATGTGTATATACGATTATGTCTAAAAATAATGAGGAAACAAATACATTAATATCTTGAGGAACCTCATTGACTTGGATTTTTACTAACCACAAATGCAGGAAAATTAATATTATTTGTTTATTATTTTAATTTATTTTTTATAATTATGCAATAAATAAGACAAAATGCTTAAAAATTAATTATTTTCATACAAATCTCCCTCTCCTTTCCACACATAACATGATTTCTGCCTATTTAGATTTGTTTGTAATTCATTTCTTAAGATTTGACTGTGTGAGATACCTATTTACCTTGTGTATCCATGCTTTTACATACAGAAAAAAAAAAAAATATTAAAAATTTTAATCGATGTGCATTATTTCTGTTTAAATATTTTACACGGTCTTGCAGTTTCTTACAAACGTCGTTAGTTATCATATTCATGTCATAAAATAATAAATATTTTAAACGGTGAATTTCCCTAATAGGTTCGAAGGGATTTAAAAATGTCTTTACTAAAAATTGATCTATTTATCAATTTATAGTTGATCAGTTAACTGTTTTGCAATGTTTATTAGAACGTAATATTTATTTATTGTTATAATTATTTATAAATATTTTTAATTTTTTTTACAGAAGTACGCACTATTGATTATTTCCCTTTTTGTAGTTCAACATGCGCTGAATACAGTCTACGGTCATAGTGGTAGTAGTTCAGAAAATCATAGCGCCATGGTCTCCAACTCTAGTCAGAATGAAGAAAGACATTCGCATGAATCCCATGAGAGGGAGGAGGTACATGTGGTACATATAGTCCATGAATCGGACCATTCGAATGACCATAAATCGGTTTCCAATAGTTTGGTAGAAGATGAATCAGAGTGTCGAAAAATTGAGAAGTCACATTCTAGTGAATCGAACATTTTTTCATACTTTGGGGATCATCATAGCAGCGATTAACGCGGTTAAATATTAAAGATAATAAAAAAAAAAAATAATAGAAATAATAAAATTGATAATAAAATAACCGTACATTTAGATATAGTAATTGCATAATGATTGTTAAAAATACATTTATATTAAATTGGTACATATTTTAATAAATAATAATTGTTTGATTATTTTGAAGAATTTGTTTTTTTTATAATTGGCTATCGTATAAACGTTTTGTATACGTATCTACCTAATTTCATTCGAACGTACAACGTTTTTGTCGTTCAAGATTAAATGAATGTTAAGTTTTTATTGAAAAAATGCTGTTTTAATTATTATTTAACATGCATTTGAAATGCTTACTTTTAAAAAAAAAACTAAAGGTTGCTACACGTGTAACTTGAAGCGAAAATTCCGGTAGAAAACAATTTCCACAGGCATCAAATATTAAGCTTCGCTCAAAATTTACTAAATACTAGTAACTGTAATTTATCTATGTTTAAAACATACTTGTCCATTGTAAGTATTTTCAGTTCGTAAATCGTCATTACGACATTCAAACTGGAAAGGGTTAGTAGTAGGCCACTGATAAGGTAAAGTGTATATAGGAATTACATTTGTATCTGTACCTAACCTTCAAGTATAACGAAATTATAATAATCATTCTACGAGATCTTTACAATTTTCTCTTTTTTTTTTCGTTGAAAAACTGATTTAAACAAGATTTACTCGGTCTGCTTGGTTTTTTTTTTTTTTGTATGTAAAAGCATGGATACTGTAGGTAAATATATCTATTTAGGAATATATCTATTTATCGATATCTCGCACACAGTCAAATCTTAAGAAATGAATTACAAACAAATCTAAATAGGCATATAAAAAATCTTCTAGACTCATGTTCGGATCACTCACCAGTCTTCTTAACTCTAAATACTCAACCAGCTTTCTGGTCTGACAGACCAAGTCTTACCAACGGCATTATGAACTAGAACATATTTCGTGAAAACATTGACCACAACATAAACTTGAACACTCGCTTAAAAATCCCAAATGATATTAAATACGCTGTTCAAAACTTTACTGAACTCATCCAATCAGCATCATGAAAATCACTGTTTTGTGCCTCAAAAACATCAAATAAACTCCCTAACAGTTCCAGCTTACATTCGCATTCACATCAAACGTGCTTACTGTAAAAAAAGAAAAATTACAGATTTATGTATTCAAATAAATATTTAATACGATTTTCAATGTCAGTTTCTCATATTATTTTAGTGAAATTCGCACGGAATCATTTTTAATTGACAATAACTTATCGTTTCGTACAAATATGAATTAAATTATCCTTTATATTCTACCATCTCAAATTATTATTTCTGACATTGGTCCAGATCTCCCCCTCCTTTCCATACATACCATAATTTCTGCCTATTTAGATTTGTTTGTAATTCATTTCTTAAGATTTGTCTGTGTGAGATACCTATTTACCTTGTGTATCCATGCTTCTACATACAGAAAAAAAAAAAAATATTAAAAATTTTAATCGATGTGCATTATTTCTGTTTAAATATTTTACACGGTCTTGCAGTTTCTTACAAACGTCGTTAGTTCTCATATTCATGTCATAAATTAATAATTATTTTAAACGGTGAATTTCGCTAATAGGTTCGACGGGATTTAAAAATGTCCTTACTAAAAATTGATCCATTCATCAATTTATAGTTGATCAGTTAACTGTTTTGCAATGTTTATTAGAACGTAATATTTATTTATTGTTATAATTATTTATAAATATTTTTAATTTTTTTTACAGAAGTACACACTATTGATTATTTCCCTTTTTGTAGTTCAACATGCGCTGAATACACTCTGCGATCATAATAGTAGTAGTTCAGCTAATCTTAGCGCCAAAGTCTCCAGCTCTAGTCAGAATGAAGAAACACAAACGCATGGATGCCATGAGGGGGAGCAGGTACATGTGGTACGTATAGTTAATGAATCGAACCATTCGAATGACAGAAAATCGGTTTCCAATAGTTTGGTAGAAGATGAATCGGTGTGTCGAAAAATTGAGATGCCAAATCCTTGTGAATCGTACAATTTGACATACTCGGAGGATCATAGCCGCGATTAACGCGGTTAAATATAAAAGATAATAAAAAATAAAAATAATAGAAATAATAAAATTGATAATAAGAAAACGGTACATTTAGATATAGTAATTGCATAATGATTGTTAAAAATACATTTTTTTTAAATTGGTACATATTTTAATAAATAATAATTCTTTGATTATTTTGAAGAATTTGTTTTTTTTTATAATTGGCTATTTATACGATATCTACACTTGTAGTTCGAAGCGAGATTTCCGGTAGAAAACAATTTCCACAGGCAGCAAACATTAAGTTTCGCTCAAAATTTACTAAATACTAGTAACTGTAATTTATCTTTGTTTAAAACATACTTGTCCATTGTATGTATTTTCAGTTCGTAAATCGTCATTACGACATTCAAACTGGAAAGGGTTAGTAGTAGGCCACTGATAAGGTAAAGTGTATATAGGAATTACATTTGTATCTGTACCTAACCTTCAAGTATAACGAAATTATAATAATCATTCTACGAGATCTTTACAATTTTCTCTTTTTTTTTTTTGTTGAAAAACTGATTTAAACAAGATTTACTCGGTCTGCTTGGTTTTTTTTTTTTTGTATGTAAAAGCATGGATACACTAGGTAAATATATCTATTTGCGAATATATCTTTTTATCGATATCTCGCACACAGTCAAATCTTAAGAAATGAATTACAAACAAATCTAAATAGGCAGAAATCATGTTATGTGTGGAAAGAAGAGGGAGATTTGTATGAAAATAATTAATTTTTAAGCATTTTGTCTTATTTATTGCATAATAATGAAAAATAAAATAAAATAATAAACAAATAATATTAATTTTCCTGCATTTGTGGTTAGTAAAAATCCAAGTTAATGAGGTTCCTCAAGATATTAATGTATTTGTTTTTTTATGTTTTCACATTATTTTTAGACATAATCGTATATAAACATGTTTCAAAATCTAATACAAGTTTGATGTAAAAACTATAATTTGTTTTCATATTTCGTTCTGTTCTAGTGCAAGTGTTCCCTTTAATACAAATTTGAGGCTACAATTACTATTTGTACAACATTTATTAGATCGTAAAATTTAGTAAATGTTATTAAAAATTACTTATACTTTTATTTCTTTACAGATGTCATTACTATTCAATATAGCCTATATTGTAATTCGACAAGCCTAACTATACCGTGTTTAGATTCTTGATATTCCACTGCACCTAGCACATTTAGCGACCCAGACTCTATTGGGAAAGCACAAATAGAAATGTATATATGTCAACGGGCGTAACCGGCACTCTGTGGTGGGTGGTAGTCGTGAAATCGTCGACTAAAACCCTGTGCCTAGCGCTGTTTGCGATTTCAGCACTATTTTGTATACTAAAATTATAGCAGACAAATATCGAAATGATGTTTGGACTTCAAAGTGGAGGATGCAGGTTCGGCGAGATTCCAATGTAGCTAACCTGAGAAACAACAGTAAAAGCCCAATTATTATTTAAAAAACATTTGTATTAAATTGGCACATAATTTAATACAAAACGTTTGTATGATTGTTTAGAAGATTATTGACATTGTTATTTTTATTATAGGCTATAGTATACTGGTTTTTATACGTACCGACTTCGATTCGTTTGAATATACGATACTTTTGTAATCGAAATCATTTATCATATAATAAATAATTAAAATTCTGTAACAATCTAGGTCCTATATCATATAAATAAACGAATTTTGACTAAAAATTAAATCTTATTTATACGCTGTCGTTGGGCTCTCTTGATTTTATGTTACTTCGTGTAGATACTTGTGTATCGGAATTGGCAATAAAACAAATGTGCACAAATGTATAGTCATCAGGACGACGTGTAAGAAGACTGCCCGCAACGTGGTTCACCAGACCCCGGTGCTTTAATAGTAGGCATAACATCTTTGTGAACTACCTGCTGGTTTTTAAATATAGTAAATTGGAAAGCATTACTGCAATAGCGTATATTGCGGGTGACTTCCATGAAGATGGGAATTCAATGGTTCTGGTGGTACAATTATGTCATCTAATTTTACATTACCATTAGATGGACATGAGCCTCTGCATTCGTATTTCCATCTCTGATCAGAATATAACTGGCAGACTATTGACCCTTGACTCTTGTAGGATTTCCTCTGAATACCGCAGGGTCGTTATTGTAATCCACTGTTAAATCATAGTGTATTGCAGAGTAATCTCTGTTCGACCATGAACCTTTGTCGTCAACACAATCATTGTTTAACTGTTGTTCCCTACGATCTACACTCATTCGTTTGGCGTCATGCTGAGAGTGGCCAATGTTTGACTTTCGTCTTGGCATGTTAAAAAAATGATTAATCCAACCGACAAGCAATCAATAACGTTTGTTACAGAATCTGTCCTAGCCTCTCGTATTCTTTGGCAATAATAAGTAATGCCGGACTTGTAACAAGGACGTATTCAACGTTATTTAATTAACCTAGTAACAGCAAAAAGAAAAAAAAAAACGGCAAAAAATACAACTACAATTGCCGTAAATTCTTCGGTTTTTTCCCAAATTATTATGAAAACTACAACGAAAATCAAAAAATTACCTCCAAATTGCATCAACTCGATCCAAACAATCGTTCATAATGCTACACTTGAAAATCGAAGCGAGATTTGTGATATAAAAGTTGTTTACAGACAGGGAAAAAAAAACACACACACATCATAGTAAAAACGTATGTTTCACCAGAACCGCTCATTGTGAAAATTTAAACATTTTTTTTTTTTTTTTTTACAATCGATTAGAATGTAATTAACATGGATTTACACGACTATTGCTAAACAAATTTGCACGACAAGTTTCACATCTGTACGACAGAAAATTATGTGCGGTGCCGGAGAAACGCCTCATCCGCACCACCCAACCCGAAAAATTCACAATAATATTATCACGCCAAAATTTAGCACGTGATATAATATATTTAATCCATGACGCTAAACAGTACAGTAAACACTGTAATTTTAAATCGGCATTTAGTATTCAAATAGCCCCGTACAAACCGTTCGAGTGTCTAAAAAACCAACGTTAAACTCAAGTGATATATATCAGTCGTCCAGAACATTAAAACGCGTTCAATACAAAAGTGTTTAAAAAAAACAACTGCGGTTTGCGTTTATTGCGTTCCTTCCGTCTATCCACGGTCGACACGGTGTAACAAACTGACTTTAACAATATGTTATACAACTGTGTGATGATCGAAAAACGATTCAACAGAACCGGAAACGATAACTGATAGATAGATAGAATCTATTGATTATACCGACAGGGAGAAATTATGTATCGACGTTTTCCGCAGCCACGGTGTAACTATTCGTACATTACAATTAATTTATAAAATCCGAGTTATTCCGTTTGGCTTACCTGTACAACCCAATCACCTAACTAATCGAAGCGAGATTTGTGATAGAAAAGTTGTTTACAGACTGGGAAAAAACACACACACATCAATAGTAAAAACGTACGTTTCACCAGTACCGCTCATTGTGAAAATTTAAACATTTTTTTTTTTTACAATCGATTAGAATGTAATTAACATGGATTTACACGACTATTGCTAAACAAATTTGCACGACAAGTTTCACATGTGTACGACAGAAAATTATGTGCGGTGCCGGAGAAACGTCTCATCCGCATCACCCAACCCGAAAAATTAATAATAATATTATCACGCCAGAATTTAACACGTGATATAATATATTTAATCCATGACGCTAAACAGTACAGTAAACACTGTAATTTTAAATCGGCATTTAGTATCCAAATAGCCTCGTACAAACTGTTCGAATGTCTAAAAAACCAACGTTAAACTCAAGTGATATATATATATATATATATATATATATATATATATATATATATATCAGTCGTCCAGAACATTAAAACGCGTTCAATACAAAAGCGTTTAGAAAACAACTGTGATGTGATGATCGAAAAACGATTCAACAGAACCGGAAACGATAAATGTACGTCCGATTTATTAATGATTTATTATCATCTATAGAATATACCGGATAGGGGGAAATTATGTATCGACGTTTTCCGCAGCCGCGGTGTAACCGAGGTGGAACATTCGTACATTACAATTAATTTATAAAATCCGAGTTCTTCCCATTGGCTTACCTGTACAATCCAATTGCCTAACTAATCGGGATAAAATAATCGAATAAAATGTTTCGCTGCTATTTGAAAAATCAATAATTTCACCATTGGAGAATGCAATACGATAATCGACAGGTGGCCCATTGCATACTAACTGTTATAATCCGATTTGTTTATGATCGGTGCAGTGCACACACTTTTTCGGTCGGGTTACAAAATAATTGTTCTAAATGGAGCTAAGGTACTTTTATCCAATAACAAGTAGACACAAAACCAAATAACACCGTCGAACATCGCACCAAATGTGTAATGAGTAGGCCACACTGTTGTAGGCGGAAATTTGAGAAGGGTAAAATAGTTTACGTGCTATAATTATGTATACAACGAAAACAACGACAAATCACTGCGATCAAAGAAACGATTCTAAGCAGAGGCCGGTAAACTGGTATAGTTAGATGACATTTAGTCGTGGTTTTGTTTTTTTTATTTTTTTCTTTTTTTAAAACTCCCGGGAATTTAGAAATAATTTTTAAATAAAATATCACCAAGGGGAAATTCGGTATTTTTTAGAAAGGGGTACTCTACGCGAAAAAATCAGTGCGTTTTTCCTAACTGTAACATGTGTTTGTCGAGAAAAAACAACCACTAATATCATAGTTTAACTAGTATACTAGCTCGGAATCTAGACATGTGTTTCTAAATGCCGTAACGGTTTATATTTTGTTTGTTGATTAATTATACTGATATTACTCAAAACACAGACAAAATCCATTTAAAAAAAAAAAAAACAATAATAACTATATATATATTTTTAGTTGATTTTACAGTTACAATTTTATGAGTTTGAATTTCGGACGGTTAGATTCATATGGAAATATCATTATTATTATGTCTGTTATTATAGATACGCATATTGTTTATTTTTACACTATCTGTTTTTTTTTTTTACACGTACGCGTTCAGTGCTTGGCAATTATTTACAAACGTAGTTTATTAAAACTCGGGAAGTTACTAAGTAGTTCGAACAACGTTTTTAATGACGTGGCAAACGAATGTTATCACGAGTTGCTCATAAGCGTATAAGCTGTGTGTCGAATGCGTAAAAAATAGTCGTAAAATAATTCATAGAAAACGACGGACGTAAAATGCGAATCGTTATTGTAGCATCGTATTTGCAAATGCCGACTCGTTTGTTTACACCAGTGGTTCCCAACTCAACACTAGGCACGGACCACATTTGTAAATTTTCCAACGTCACGGACCACAAATTATTTATTATCACCTCCTCCCCCCCCCTCTCACTATACCAATTTTTTTCTTTATACTTTTATGGTATATAAATTATATGCACACAATAAAATTAGAAACACAGTTTATATGAATTTATTTATTGTCAACAGTCAATTTAGTAAAAAAAAAAAAAAAAAGGTGATAGAATTTTAAATTTCGATATTTAATCAACAGATAAGAATTTACAAGCTTAAATCAATTGATTTTTATTCAATGCGAATTTAAAAATTATACAAATTTAAATCAATATATATTTAATTAGTGTGACTTATTAGTACGCGCTTATTCGACCAGTTGTGGAATAATGAATTACGTACGCCAAATCGTAAATAATATGAAATACAATTTCGCTCATTTTTTTTTTTTAAATTTAAATTTCGATTATTTAAATTAAAAAATCCGCGGACCATCAGTGGGGAACCACTGGTTTACACGGCGCCGGAGCTACTAAACAAAAAGAAAAAAAAAAAAACAAACAATACGTGATGTCTCACGTATCGGGGTGGTATTATAATGTAAACCAACTAATGAGAAAAAAGTGATTTTGCTACAGAGTTGACTTCGCCACAAGTGCGCGTTGAAAACAGTTTATGGGTGTCGTCGGTTTTTATAAAGAATCTATAGGATAATATATAATACATAATAATATTAATCTACACCTGATAAAAGCCCATTCGCTCTATGTGAGACCCGGACGTCAACTGCTTACTGCGCACTCTATCTTATCAGCTGTTTTAGGAAACGTGTACTCATCCGCATATAGGTAGGATGGCGTTAATTGGTTCATCTTATAAATCCACCTTGGTCAAGGTAGTGACCTTAAAATACCTTATAATAATCGAACGGAACGCCGCAGACGACACCACCACTGACCATCACTATCCACATGTTATTAGTGAGTGTTCCCAATGTGTGACTCAACTGTCGAGCCACTTTCGACAGTTTCTCGTCACTGTAAACGCTAGATGGTTTGCCGACTACCGGGCCGAGACCGGCACCGGGACCTGAATACTGATCCCGAAGGTGGCACCGTGGAGGGTGTCCAGGAAGTTTGGCAAGACCAACTACCACCTTACCCAATTCCTATCGAGACACGGCTGCTTCGGCTAGTACCTGCATAGGATTGGGAGGCTGGGCACCCCGGAGTGCCACGACTGCCAGGCCCCCGTGGACGACGCGGACCACGCCTTCTTCTACTGCGACCGATGGCGGAGGCAACGAAGGGAGCTGGAGGCGAACAACGGCACAGCCTTCAACCCGGAAACGGCGGTGAAAACAATGCCCGACGAACTGGGAAACGACGATTTAGTTCATCAAGGGGGTACTGAAACACGAGAGAGGAAGAGGAGCGCCAACGCCAGAGAGCGGCAGTTAGGCTATAAAATTAAAACTAAGTTGTACATTTCATGTATATACTATTGTAAGCTGTAAATTGTAAATATAAACCGTAGAATTAAGACTACTAGTTTGTAAGCTATAGCAAGTAAGAACATACAATGTGCCAAGAATTTGTTTCTTTAATAAACGACGCGCCTACGGGGGAAGGATTGCCCTGTCGGGTAGAGTTCCACCCGTAGGTCGCGATACCTCTAAAAAAAAAAAAATAGAACAGCGGTTTCCAAACTTTTTTCCATCGCGGGACATTATAATTAGTGTCTTTAAGTCGCGGCACACATTGGTAAAAGAATATCGAAAAAATAACAACTACAAATGTTTCCGTTCACAGCAGATACTGATCCACACGGAGAAGTAACGTTTGCTTTGATTGTTAACCACCTAATTTTAAACGAAAAAACGAAGAAATATTTCCCACTATTGTCTATTGACGAATATGATTGGGCACGCAATCCTTTTCCAGTAACATCAGATGCTTTATCTCATTTAAAATTAATTGAACAAGAACAACTTTTGGAACTTCAATCTGATCGTCCGTTGAAATTACAATTGAATGAACTTACACTCATCCATATTTTGTATTTAATTTATACCGAGTATCCGATAATTACAGAAAAAACAATAAATACGGTGTTACCAATTCCTACAACATAATATCTTTGGGAACTTGGTTTTTTTGTACTATCTAATATTAAGAATAAGAAACGTGAACGACTTCAATCAGTTGAACAAGAAATGCGAGTATGTTTATCGTCAATTCCTCCTCGAATTGAACTGTTATGCAACCAGCATCAAGTACACGGTTCACACTAAAATTGTACTTATTTAGATTTACAATTTAAAATGTATGTATTTAGTTTAACGTGTACACTATTCTTTTTTTTACATAATTAAATTAGTTAATATACAAAATTCAAGTTTTCACGGTACACCCTTTGGGAAACACTGCGCTAGAAGCACAACAGCAAACAAACAACAAACCGAGTACTCTGGCAGCGATGAATAGTCGGCGGTGGAGAAAATTACTATCGATACACGTACGAACGTACTCAAAGTCTTTGTTCTCTTCTCTTTTCTCAATTTCTGTTTATTAATAGTATGATTGAGTATGACCACCATCGTTCCTTCATTAGTGGAATCACGTACAAACATAGGGGTTTTGTAAAACAATGACGTGGAGTTCGTGCTTCCGTGATCACACAGGACAGAATATCAGTATAGTAGCAGTTTGGCCATTATCTAGAAACATAATTAATTATCTTTTATCATATCTAGACGATTAAAACAATTAGCTATCTTGTATTTATCCGAGATGACCTTGATAAGAATCATCTATACAAATTTATCAAGATACATTTGTTTGTGTATTAGTTGTACTATGTATGCTTTCTTTTTTATTTTTCCGTCTGTAAACAACTTTTCTTCTAGAAATCCTGATCTGATTTTCAAGTGCGTAAATCATTTTATTTGAAAGTATTTTTGATCTGCATTGGGGAAGGGAGGAGGAGGTGACTTTTTGATTTTTGTTATATTTTACTATAAATAATTGGGGAAACCTTATATTTTTTATACGTATAAATAAATCGATGAATAAAATATACATAGGTAAATTTTTCAAATTTAAAATGATTTTTTTTTTTTTTAATCTAAATACATTTTTAGTTATCTTTGCATGACATTAGACAGTAAAAGATTACTGATTTCGATCATTTCTGATTAGCTAGAGGCCTTGGATCCGAGTCACCAATGTGTTTTGTAACCGATTAGTAATTTAAATCGAAAACCAGTTTCGTTTCTTTTGAGTGGCACCGTGTGAGTTCGGCCTAAATTCTAAAAATTCATACACACGAGTCACAACATATTAAATCAAAAAAAAAAAAAAAACTCGTTTAAATTTAATATTCTAAACCCATAACAGTTGTGTTGATTGATAACGTCGTATTATAATTAATCAGTTTTTGGTTTTTTTTTTTTTTTTTTTATGTAACGTATTATAAAGAATGTTTAAATCGAATCATATTTTAAATAATTAAATCGTGACTGAATTAACATAATAGTCGAACATTACAGTTATTTTCTATTACTGTATGGCTATTATTATAAAAACGTTCGGAAAGCAGTTTCGTAATATTATAACGAATCTGAACGTGAAATTTAATTTTGTATATTTTTGCATACTATAATTGTAAAATAATAATATTATTATAATTTTGGAAATACTGTGTTTTTAGTATAATGTTTAGCATTATTTTAACGAAACCTAAGTATTCATGGTTCTGCTCTCAGATTCCGGGCGTAGTGTTTCACTACGAATAATGTGTTTTTAATTTTATTCCGTCGGTGACCCACTTTTCTACCAGAAATCATGATGATCCGATCATCAACATCAGACTTCGTTTCTGGTAGAAAATGTTTTTCTTGTTTCGGCATAGGGGATGTAGTTTGTTTAATTTTTCTTAATATTTCGGGAAAACACCGTTGGGACTAACGGAAATAATTACGAAATACCGGATTCTGTTATTTTCAATTTTGGTTTTTTGTTGTATTTTTGGTTAGAAATAACCGCGGTTTTTATTAAATACTGGCCATTTCTGTACGCGGTACATTTCTGTGGCGTTTTTCAAATAATAATACGTAGTGTATAGTTTTTTGTGGGGTTTTATGAATACAAATGTACGGGTTTTGCAAAATATCTATAACATAGATTTTGCTTTTTCGAAAACGAATTGTGTAAGGATTAAAAATGTGTTTTATTCCTACAAAAAAAAAAAAATATTGCCAACGCTATTCAACATAAAATGTATATTAATTAATTAATTATTATATATTTTTTTTTGTGACTAGCCTCCGTATAAGGTTCGTTTAAAAATAATATTATTTAAATACAGTTTTCACGTCGGAAACGATGGTGTGAAACTCATCAATTCCCGAATTACACCAACGCAAAAAAAGAAGAGAAAAAAAAAACAACAAAAATTATGCGAAATCGTTTTTTCGCGTGTGTGTAGGCGTCCACCGAAAACCGAGTTTTATATTATATATATATATATTAGTTTTTTTTATGTTCGGGCAATTGCACGCGTATTTTTATTAAAAAAAAAAAAAAAAAAACAATGGAAAATAATTTCATAACAATTTCTCAATTGTAGTCGTCCCACAATATGTTTTTTTTTTGTTTTTACCGTTACCCGAAATGTGTAAAATGTTTGAATCTCAACGAATTCACACTCCACCAGGTTTCGTAAGGTTTAGTTTTCGATATCCGCAATAACCTGGAACGTCGGTATATCTGGATACAAGATTTGCGCGGTTCGGGTTTTTACGGATTTCTGCGGGTAAATAATCGAAATCGACGAAACGCAGAAATCAAAGTAAGTAAGTAAGTAGGTAAGTAAGTAATATTAGAATAATCGTAACGATATTAACGCCTACTTTGAAAATGTTTTTTCTTTTTTTTCAAGACGCGCGTGTTTGGAATCTTTTCAAAGCGTTCACGACTTCGGCAGAGCCGATGCCAATCGATATGTAATTTTAGAGACGATAAAAAAAAAAAAAAAAAAAATGTCTATAATTAGATTGTTTTTTTTTTTTTAGATTTCTCGTTCTACCCATTGAAGTAACTTTTACTAATTGTACGTGTGCAATGCGCACGTATTATTATGGGCTGCATCGCCGCAGCCACCCACGTCTAATATTATTATTTATTTTCTCGAATTATGTATCCGATTGGGTTATTTCTGTTTTTTTTTTTTAATTGCTGCGCATTGTCGTGTCCCTCGTGCGGATGTCCAGGCCGAGTAAAATATCGGTCGTCGATTATCTTAGTCGGGCTGACGTCACGAGACCGACAAACGATATTATACAAATCGCGAAATCGTCTGTTCTCAATTTCCGCCGGTCGTGATGCATTAACCACGGGGGGGATGGGGGGATTTATTAATTTACTTTTAAACAATATAAAAACACAACAGGTCGAAAGTTTTTACGGCCCTCTGCGAAATGTCCGCTTTAAAAATTCTTCGCGCGGGCCACGGGATGTAATCGAGTGTCAGGCCAAACTAAATTAAAATTAATAAATAAAACGTACGCAATAAGTTAATTTTCGCACCGTTTTTCAATCACTCAACATTACACAGTACGACAATCGTACATGCGCACGTTTACCGGCAAGTGCTTGTCCCGGGGCCTGTTGGGAAAAAATAAGTAAAATATTTTACAGCCAACAAAAACCCGTAAAACGGCAGCCGGCCGCCACTTCGGTGGTGACGATCGCCGTGATTTATAATCGATTGGTTATTTTATACGTTTTGCATTTAAGGTGCGAACGGTCACATTTATCATTTATCGGTCGTCAGTCAACTTAGTCAACGGCCCCCACTGACCAACATGACTCATGAAATGCAATCGGTTCATCATTATTATCGCGGGGTTCCTGATTTAAGAAGACTTCCACCTACAACTTTTGTACCGTTGAAAGCGTTCATTTAGCGCACTTAGAAGCGTCGAGACACGATTAAGACCGAAACTAATTCCAAGTGCTTTGAATGTTAAATATCTCGGCATGACCCTTGATAAAAGACTGACCTTGGCCCAGCATATTAGGACCAAAAGAATAAATCTAAACCTACGCCTACGCCTACTAAAAAACACCATGAACAATAATAAATATACTCACATCAATACTAAATTACTTCTATATTAATCACTACTAAAGCCTTCTTGGACATACGGCCTTCAGCTTTGGGGAAACGCAAAAAAAAAAACTAACATTAAAAAAATTCAAACATTCCAAAATATCGCACTTGGCAAATTATTAAATGCCCCTCCCTATGTCTCTAACTTCACTATACATACTGACCTAAAAATGCCTCCAGTTTCAGAAGAAGCTAAAACATATTATAAACGTTTCCATGTTCGCACTTTAACTCGTCCCGATCCTCTTGTGAAAAACCTCGCTAATCCTAATATCCCCGCAACCCCCCGAGACGGTTAAAGCGCAAATGGTGTGTCGTGATCTATTGGAACCAAATAAAAATATAAATATAAATATTAACTAGAAAAAAATATATTTAGTATAAATTACGATTGAAAGTGTCACTAATGAGTGGCTGTTTTCCTCAAAAATGTCACTATTATATAAATGTTATTAAGAATATGATATATTTTTTATTAAATATTTGTATATAAATCTGTAACTCATCCGCTTATTGTGCCCAAGTGGTACAGATCGTAGATTCCTTAAGAAAAAAAAAAAAAAAGACTTACGGGATTGTGTATGTAAAGCGTACATAAAAATAAAACGAAAAAGACTTGAATTTTAACACACAGTGTTCGAGCAGAATTATACGTTAATCGTTAACGTATTTTCGAAATAAACTCGTTTAAAACACCGGCTCCGTATCGACTCGGTTACACTTATAACCTACGGGCGGGTGATGCCAATACCGAGGAGGAATGTGTTTGAAATAAGATAAAAAAAAAAAAAAAAAATAAGATAAAACACCACAATGTATTTAAAACGGTTCGCGGGGCCCTAGGTGTACGTTTCGTCACTGCCGGCACATTATGTTATTATATTGATATTATATTACTATTATTACTATTATTACACGTACACGTACGTGTTATTTTCGGATAATAAACGTCACGGTTTTAATACTATTACCGGCGGTTCTACCGCCGTCTTATTTAGACGGTACCAAACGCGTCCGTAAGGTTTTAATTAAACCGCAGGTTCCGGGGGCCCCGTTCATTAAAAGCCATAAACTCGCCTGTGCCCGACACCGGATTTACTACCGGCGGTCTTGTAAAGGAGAAAAAAAAAAAAAAGACGAGAGAAAAAAAAAAGATACCGGCAATACTATTAAATTGTATTTAAACGGGAATACCGCAGCGCGGACGTAGTCCCATAAACGGTATTGTTTTAAACACATTTCAACGTTTACCCGTTAAAGCGAATTTAATTCTTGTCTATAGTGCGCGCCGGAAAAATCCTTTGCCGACGAAAATCAATTCTGAGCGAAGTTCGGCTTTGATAAATTACACGATTGTCCGTGTTTCTCCTCCCCCGTTTGAAGCCGTTAAACGTTCACAGAGAGCCAAATAAAAAACTAGGATTCCGCGATTTTCACGATTTTAACTCTAAACGACTACGGATTTTGGTGGTTTTTATTTTTCTCATATGCTCGTCATTACAATATAGGAAAAAAAAAAATACACTCAACAGACGTCTGCGGCCACGACTTCCCCAGGACATTCTTTTAACAGACACAGAAGACTCATCATCAGAAAATGCAGATCATTATTAATATAGTAGACCTCATCGTTATTATTATATTCATATATGTAACACATTATTATTATCACTCTCACTAATAATAATTATATGTCATTAATAAATTTATAATCATTTAAAAGAAACAATTTAATTTGTAACAAATAAAATTGTAAAAATTAAAAAGTTGTAAATAGCACTAGGTGTGCTGAAACATTTTATAATTATAATAAATAAAAAAAAAATTTTTTCTCATAATATGCGGCGATCAACCTCGCGTACCAAGTTTCGGTGTATTTTTGAGAAGACAAATAGATTTTAATCACAGTAAACACCGTTACAACTATAAACCTGGACAATTTCAAAATAGCTATGAATAACTAAAAAAACTAAAAAAAAAATTAAAAAAAAATGGCAGGTCTTTACGAATGTTTTTAACGGAATAACAACAACAATAATTAAACGCGATACCGTTATTTCGTCAATATTCTAGTTTTCCTCGTTATCAATAAAATTACAACGAAAATAAAAAAAATGACTTAAAAAAAAAAGTCCTTATAATCGTTTTGATAGAAGCGAGATTTCTGGTCGAAAAATATTCGTAAACAATTTTATACGTACATTTTATAGTTTGGCTATTTAAACAATTAAGTCATTAGAATACGGATATTTTGAAAAATATAATTGACGTATTTTAATAGAATTACTCAAACACTTTTTTACAAGACTGGTCTGTAAAAGTACTCGTGCACGCGAACCGCCGTCGAACCCGAAATCGAATTATATTATCTTTGACGATATTCTCCCGTCATCCCTCGTAGGTTTATTATTATTTTTTTGATTTTTCGATACGTAGAGGTACCTACCCTTATAATTCGATTAATTGCCCCGACGTCCGGTCCACCGCGGGTAGGTGTATTTTGTTTTAGTTTTTTTTTTTCCCGCCGCTCGTTTCCATTTCGTCTTAGGCCGGTGTACGGGTTTTGTTTTTTTTTTTTGTACTTCTTCCGCGTTCGCGAAACCGCTCGCCGCTGTTGTTCGGGTACCGGGACCCGGGCTCGTGATTAATCGCCCCGGACCCGCCTTTGGACGGCGACACGACGCGATATTATTTGCCTTGCGGATACAGAACAAATAGACCTCTTGGACGTTTTACCCGGGGCCGAGGGTAACCTAAACCGCGTACCCCCTGTCCCGAAAGACTTTTAGACGTTTCTCGCGACCGACCGCAGGGCGTAATCATATTATTACTATTATTATTATTATTGTAATACGCGGCCGTCGTCGTATAGTCGTATAAAATTACGGTATCGACACGGTCACGGTGACCGATCGCAAAAAAAAACATCTATTGGGGAAGCAATAGGGTTGACTAGACCTTTTTTTTTTTTTTTTTTATATACAAAATCGGCCTTTACGGTGTAACGTTATCTGAGCTATTGCTCATCGGAGATTAATGGAATTTCCAAAGGCAAAGTATTTCCTACGGGTAGGGTCATTTTATTTCTCGTGGTTCCAGTCGGAGTTTGTCCTATAAGTGAGTATACTGGCACGGACCTTCCCATCTAAAGCTGCATTTATAACGGTTCTGTGTTTCGTATGCACGTTTGTTTAGCAATATTTCAAACAACAATGCTTGTTCAAGTAATTTCGACTTAAAGGCTATTCCGTCAATGCTCTGGATGTTTTTCTCTATTTGTTGCCGTACATACTTAAGGTTTTCTTCAATTTTGTTTTGATGCTTAATTATCTGTTGCAAAACACGGTTTCCTTCAGTCGTTTCCACCTTAATGATCCTTGTATGATCTGGTATCGGGTTTAAAGTTTCTAGTCTACTTCTACCTAATTCTATGATTTTGTCGAATATGAATCCTGTGACAATCTTTGAATACATCCCATACAGAGCCATTCGGCGGAAGGTATGTCCCGATTCTCGTTGCGTTCTTTTCTGTTGGTTGTAGCCAATCACTAGCATTTGACTGCGAGGTAATAAGATTCGATTTCAAATAGGTGGGGTAGAGTTGCCTGTGTAAACTGATACGTAAATAGTTCACACATGCTTGAGATCTTTGAGTTTCTAGTTTGATTGATGTTGTGGCAAATTCGTGCTTGTGCATCTTATTGAGACATTATTCACCTGTAGGTCGATATAAGTTACCAAATTCCAAGTGATAGATGATAATTTAACTTGTTCATGTGACTCGTAATATAGTCCTTGTTGATTGATGAAAGGCGTGATGTTGAATGCTGTTCCTGAGTTTCTGATGGGAGGTCCGAATTTGCTGCCTTGGCGTAGAAGTTCTGTATGTATATGTGCGATCATCATTAAGGTTCTGGAACAAATTTCAATTATCCGTTGATGTTCGTTTTCTGTCATAACTGTATACGAGTAAATATATTTAATTTTGTGTCGCAATATTACGTCCAACCAAGTTTTTAGCTATCGAAATTTACTGGACTCGATGCCATTGCCGGTCTGATGGAAATACCGCAAGTATTATGCGGATACGAAACAACGGCATTGTCAAACACATAACAACCGTTATGCCGACGCAGGGTCGGTTCTTGACAAGTCCGTAAGGGGGAGCGGTCGAAAGTATTTTGCATTTAATAAATACACATCCCATTTAAGTGCTAACGACGGTGCCGTGCGGGATATCTCACTATCCATCGGTTTAAAAATACGTCTTCTACGGGTATTTTTTTTTTTTTTTTTACCGATTTAATATTGAAATTTAAATGCATATCAGTCGAGTATCGAGGAACGGTTTCACGCCAATCGTCAGTGTGTGGACGCGCGATCGCTAAAGCCGTCGCAGCGGTCTCGTCGTGTCTACTACTCGGTGCTATCCATTTGGGGTCAATATTGTATCGTGTCCACGACGCCTACGTAAAAAAACTTACCGTCACAATACAATAATTCGCGATCGATATTTTCCGCGGCCCCGTGTCAATCGGACGCACGATACGCCAAAAGGTACGCCGAAACGCCGAGGAACAGTAGACCTTCACACTCGTCACATGTCGTCCAATGAAGAACAATTGCATTTATTTCAGAAAGCATTTTGGATCGACATAATCGGTGCGTTTTTTTTCTACTTTCGGTTTTCGTTGTAGTTGCTTCGGCAAAATCTGGGGGGAAAACTTATGGGAAAACCGACAAAAACCGACGGTGAACGTTTATTGCTAATAACGGTTTCATTATTTGCGTTTGGTTGTCGCAAAAAGCAATCGTTTCTAGACGCGGGCAAATGTGCAAAACATGCTGACGATTTTCAAACGGTTTATACGAGCTATTGTTTAATTGCTAATGAAATCAAGAGAACCGTATTAGATAACGACGATACGTCGTCATCACTGTTCGTACGATTGACATTAATAGGGAAACGCCGTCTTTAATATTTTCCACGCGACTGTATCTTTACGGACGGGGACGATTTCGACGTTCTATCGAGCGGATCCGGGTCGAAGACATTTCCGGTGCGGAAATTTACTTTTCGCGGTTTTCGTGCAAACTACAGCCGAGTGCCGACAGTCAATGTATATTTACTATCGGAATCATGTTCGACGATATTTCATCGGGTTATAGAAGACGGGACATTTTGCGGATTTTCGGGAAAAAAATTGTTCACATACATTGCTTAAAGTCGACTATAAATACGGTTTTTTTGGTTCCTACCTGTTTTTCGTGGTTTATTTTCACAACGAATGTAAGATACATTTAAGAATATTTTTAATGCATTTATAGTTTGCTCGTTGTACAAGATAAAATATTATATACTGATATGTAACACGCAAATTCGATAAAAAAAAAAAAAAAAAATAGTATAAAAAAAAGCACATATAAGTAGTTAAATAAAAATAAAAACGGTAACTATAGGAATTATTGCGAAAATACTCACGTATTCCCGTCGTTCTTTTCCCAGATTGTTAAGACAACTACGATAGAAATAAAAATATAAACCATCTCTACTCATGCACCGACCGGACAAAATTTGCCACAAAAAACTGTCTCTGATTTTTTGTGATCGGAACAAGATTCCTAATATACAACGAGTTGATAACAGTCAGAAAAACGAAAACACACACACGTCATAGTAAAACCAATTCGTTCCTCGATACTTTCAAAGTAATGGAAATGATAAGGTATACGATTTTGTTTTCCGCGTAAGCATATTTGAAAATATTATAATAATATATATGACGGTATACTTAAGTGCTGTTATAACAAATAAAATTAAAAAAAAAAAAAACTTCCCAACACTCGTTTAAAAAAAGAACATTATTTTTACAGCTGTTTACGGCAATAAGGACGGGATTTTTTGGCAAAGACACGTATGATATAAATTTTATCTGACAAACGATGAGTTTGGCACGAGCTTATGCAATATAGAAAGAACCCGGTTAAAGTCTTAATACTATATATATATATATATATTTTTTTTTTGTAAGATAATTAATTTGTTTACAATATTTAAAAAAGACACGTCATTTTTTTTTTTTTATGTATTATAACACAATCAAATGATTGAGATTCGTTTACCACGATCCGACGATTTTCTCGGAGAATTTTCGGTAGGTTTTTTTTTTTTTCTACCATTATTACTATGGAATTGTTTGAGCTTTATTTCAATACTATTTCGAACATTTACCGCAGCGTTTATATCTCAATCGAATGTTAACATTTTATTTTAAAACGGCAACCACTTCATTTTTCAACGCATATTCGAAAAGTGAATATTTTTTTAAACATTTTGTTATGTCACCACGCCAAAATTGGAATTATTATCGTATACGACGACGAGTTATGCTGTTAAACAGTCTAAACTGTTTTAGACTTTACGCTATAATACGGGAAGCACCGTAGTGAATAAACTGATCGCATTAATGCATTTACGATAATGGATCTACGATAAAAGAATCGCGCTTTGTATTATATTTCCGGTGTGCTCGTTTAAAGGATTTCCGATTTTCACCTTGAATCTATATATCTCCGGCAAAGCCGAACGTATTTATTATATTTAAAGATGCGAATTATTCGCTAAAAAAAAAAAAAAAATAATATCGTCAAAAATATATGTGAACGCAAATAACCGACGTCGTGAATGCTCTTAAAGCAGTTAAAGTCAAAACTGTTATCGTGAACATGAAAGATACAACGAGCTTTTATTGTACCACAGTTGGCTGTGCTTTCCGGCTATTGACGAAAGGAGACGAGCAGACTTGTAAACGTTACATTTTATAAGTATTCCGAGTACGAATAATACAGATTTGTTTAATGTATTTAGAGTACGTATTCGAATATTTGACTAAAAAAAAAAAAAATATTTGTGTACGGCTACAGACACGTTTGAAAAGTGTCCAAAACTATATTCAAATACTTTTTTTATGTACATTATCCCACGTGTAGATTCCTTATTTAATATATTTGGTCTTTTTTTTTTTTTTTCTTTTTTTTTTCGTAAAATACCGTATTAAATTATTAAACCGATACTATTCGAGTACCGTCGCACGAAAATAGCTTAAATTATCGGAAATGAATACATTGGCTGTTATTTTTTCATAGATACCGCATTGAGTACGCGTTCATCAGTTAAAAACAATGAAAACAATTATGTTAAAAGCATTTGAAATACTTTAATTTCGGATAGAAATATTTTCGAAAAATATCGTTTAAAAAATAATAATAATTATATTATTGAAAAAAAATCGGCGTTGGCCCGTATAGTCCGTCGACCGGACAGAATTCGCCGAGGCCGCGTTACATTGTTTTTAAAGTTAAAATTAAAAAAAAAAACAATTCAATTTTGAACACGCGAGAATAAGTCAAACCGATCAGATATCGTCTGTTTCATTGCTATTTGAAATTATTCCGTAACCGCACCGGTTCGCTCTAAGCTAAACCGTTATATTTGTAATCTATAGCTTTCACTGAAATATCAATGAAAACCCTTGACCAGCCGAAGGCAATATATAAAAAAAAAAAAAACCTGTACCGATTTATATAATTACTGGCATAGCCCGGATTTAAATGTCTTAAAAACTATCGACACATATCCTAAAATAATAATAATAAAAAAAAACGTCTAAAATCACATTTTACCGAAACCGTTAATAACGACGAGCCCACAAAGGTGTTATCGAAGTCGTTCGATTGACAAACGCCTAAAATCTTTAAGCAAACATCACGATAAAACGTGAAGTCACGTGTGTATAATCTATGCACTAAAAAAAAAAAAAAAACAATTTTTTTTTTTTTAAAGTAATCTGTTGTATAAATCTAGCTATGCGGATCTACTTGGAAGGCCATTGTCTACGATCACCTCCCTCCCAATGCACTTGGTATAAAAAATCCCTAGCCCTAGTCACGGTAGTCGTTTTTTTTTAATCTAGGTTTTTATTATTGTTATACGTATATTGTAGATTATTATCATCAAGTAATAAATACGCGCATTATTATTACGATAAATACGATTTTAAAAATTACTCCGAGAACAAAAGTTTTTCAAACAAAACGTGTACCACGGACTCTTCTGATTTGATTGTTATTGTTTAATCCCGCATTTTTTCTTCAAATTTTTTATATAGCCGCACAAGAAAAAAAAAGGCAAACAAAATTGTTAAACTATATAACTTTGTTTTTAAAAATTATATATTGTAACTATGGAAAACTTTATATAACGATGTATACACAACATTGATAATATTAAAAACGTGTATAAAAGACGCAGAATGTGCAGTTTTCTGTAGAACACATATCAATTAAACAATCTAAAAAAAAAAAAAAAAAAAAATGAACTCCAATCAAATTACGATTATCTCTGGTAAATACGATAAAATATAAAAATTATTCGTAACTGCAATATTTTTTAATAGCGCGTACCTATCCGCGTTACTGGAAACGGACACGATGTAATATACTTGTATGCTATGCGTATAGCAGTAATTTTATTACTTAAAATTGCATTGAAATATGCAATTTTTACTTGGGCTCTGTGCGTATTTTAACACGATTTTTAAATAATGTTATTTTAAAGGAAAAAAAAAAAAATCACCATCACATGCGTTGGTAGTATTATATTTTAATCTGTCTGTTATCACACAACTGCAATTCAAACGTTCGTCTAATCACAATGTGCATTATTATGTGTATCTATCATAATCATGTATGAATTGGGCCAAAAATGTTCGTGTATAAATACACGCATTATTATTACGGTAAATACGATTTTAAAAAATAATTCGAGAACAAAAGTTTTTCAAACAAAACGTGTACCACGACTCTTCTGATTTGATTATTATTGTCTAATCCCGAATTTTGTCTTCAAATTGTATATAGTCGCACAAGAAAAAAAAGGCAAAAAAAAAATTGTTAAACTATATAACTTTGTTTTTAAAAATTATATATTGTAACTATGGAAAACTTTATATAACGATGTATACTCAACATTGATAATATTAAAAACGCGTATAAAAGACGCAGAATGTGCAGTTTTCTGTAGAACACATATCAATTAAAAAAAAAAAAAAAAAATGAACTCAAATCAAATTACGATTTTTAAATAATGTTATTTTAAAGGAAAAAATAATAATCATCATCACATGAGTTGGTAGTATTATATTTTAGTCTGTCTGTAATCACACAACTGCAATTCAAACGTTCGTCTAATCACAATGTGCATTGGTTATGTGTATCGGGCCGAAATTTTTATTACAGAGATTTAAAAAAAAAAAAAATTTACAAACGGAAATGGAAATGAAATTAAATATTTACTCGCGGCGATTAACGAAAAAAAAAAAAAAAAAAAAACACAATTTATTCTATCGCGTAGGAAAAGAATAGAAGAAAAGAAAAAAAAAAAAACATAAATAATATACGGTGTCTAAAGTCGCAGAATTTGTTTACGGTACAATATACGATGTCGATGTATTTTTCGACAAAAGTCACAACTCTTGGCCGGGAATTTTTACAATAATTTCCAATACAAAGTCGACGGGATACAAATACGAATTATTTCTACAGGGCAAACTTTCGCATTAACGAATAAATCCCATTACCTACTTCCCGCTGCAACCCGCCGAATAAACCAAACGATATATATATATATATATATATATATATATATATATATATATATATAAAAATACAAGTATTGGACTGAACCAATTATACGACAAAAACAATTTTCGTTGAGATCAAACTGCATCCGTTATATATACCGAGCAATAACAATTTAAACGAAATTTTCATCAGACTCGAGATTTTCATGTTTGCGAAGAACGAAATAGGATCGGACAAACGCGCTTATACATATATATATATATATATATATATATACATGCAGTCCTTAAAGTAGTGGAAATAATTAAAAAATATCGTGACTGTTTCTTATTCTTACGTGCAGCAGTCTGTCTATTCGCGATAAAGGCAACGAAAATACGACCAATAACGTTTTTGTTATCTCTATGTAATAATATACCCGTGTATTTTTATTTTTTTTTGTCAATGTACCCCCACACTTGGACAACCAGCGCACAACTGTTTTACATCTCGCGCCCGGATGCCATAATATACATTTTATATAAAAAAAAAAAATATATATATATATAAACCGAAGACGGACGCCGGGTTTAGAAACCGTCGTTTTTTTATAGGAAAAAAAAAAACAATGTTAACGATAAACCGCGCCACCTGCATTGATTTCATAATAAAATTAACGTTTTTTTTTTTTTTTTTATTCTTATTATTTTTATTTGGAAAATTCATTGTCCTAATCGCCGTTGAAACCTGTATTTATAGTACACACGGACTACCACCGTAAACGCTGGATTCGTAACAAAAATCATACTGGCGAAAAAAAAAAAAAAACCATTAATAAATAACGACTACACTGCCCAAGTCCTTTATAATGCAAAGGAGTTAAAATGAAAAATTACACGTCCGCCAGACAGTGCAAATTGAACGCCAAATCTGCATTTAACCGGTCGACTATAATCATTACAAACAAAACGCCAATTTCTTTTTCGATTAAAAACGTAGCGGAGAAGCCGACAGTTTTACTGTTAGGTGTCATATCTTTTTCTCCACTTATCCGGTTGGTAAAAATGCTACGATTTTTTCACGCCGTACCATAATCGATGCGGATTTGTCGCCCGGTATATTCCCAATAGTTGTTTTTTGTATTTTTTAAATACAATTAAAAACACGATGCCACTAAAACCGTCGACACCTTGGTGTTATTTTTGTTGATATTTGGGTTACAAGTTGGCGGCGTTGGAAAAATTACGATTAATACTCGGTGGTAACCTTTTACGGTTTGCCGATCTCTGCAAAGAATCGGTTTTTTTTTTTTTTTAAATTTTTATTCGCAATGATTTATCGTAGCTATCGGCACGTAAACTACACCGCCTTATATTGCCTACGCCTCGCAAACTTCTCGCCTGCGTTTGTGGCCATCCCGCGATATAAATAAGTATTGTCCATCTTTTAGACATTTATACCGAAGACGATATAAATAGGGTATTACACGCGACGAACCCGCCACCGGAGCACGAAATAGTACTCGAAATATACGTATATTAATAAATTAACGGACGGTCCGCCGTTTTGTTAACGACACGGAAAACAAATAACCGCGAGGTAAATACGGAGAGGGGAAAAAAAAAAAAAAAAAAAAAAAAAATTAATAATAATAAAATAAAATAATATTTCGTTTTCGTTCGATTAAACCCGTGTTTGACTGAGACCGATTGAAATCCGGTCGAATGCCATTATAATACCGCGAACGGACAAGGAAGGGGCTCAAAAACGTGCGCCGGATACGGGATTCCGGGGACCCACTATACCCGGAGTATACCGAGGATCCAACGATAATAACAACAATAATAATATATACGTATATATTACGGCGATATTTAACGAGTGACATATTATTATACGTGTGTGTGTTATCGAATCCGAAATTGTTTCCCCGGTAATCCGCGGCTGTCCCGTCGTATATTGCCCAACAAAATATCTCCTAAAGTCACGATAAATTACCCGCCCCATATACTCACCGCCCTCCCGCTGGTCCGGATATCAGAAAAACGCGACCCGTACCAAATGTAAGTAAAGTGTAACGGTCGTACGTACACACCGGTCCGACCGACCGGCAATACTATCCGAAATTGACGACGAATTATTCGCCGTCAACGTCACGTCCGTCAAGAGCGACACAATCGTTCCAGCGGCGGTGTAGCGAGCCCGACCGGGCGGCGGTACGACTCAAAACAATACACAGACGGAGTCCTCGCCGTTGACCGACGGTACTTCTCGGTGGACGTTGAATGGTAAAAAAAAAAAGAAAGGTTTGACGACATCGGGGAGACACTTGTAAACGATAAAGTTTACTTTATTGACTGACACTATGGGCAATCCGTGGTTCGCACAAATGTAATGTACGATACCAACGGTCCGCCCATACGTCGAGTCGACACTAAGTCTGAGAATTTACGGAAACCCGTAATGTCCGTACGTGTACAGCCCACTCTCCGAAATACCGCCTTGCCAAAGTAGAAGTCACTTAATTAAAGCACTTTAAAACTACTCTCTAAATAATCGTTATTCTTAATAATAGACAATTTATATATTTGAACACGCAGTAAAAGAATTCGATCAATGTACCATACACACACTATGTACAATGTAGTGATCACGGTCTAACCCGATTACTACACCGCTCTAATATTCCAATGCCGTTCTTGTAGAATGATATTTGTCTTTTGCTTCAAAATAGGCCTCAGTCTCACTGATAACCTATTATTCGTTCGAGCGAAATTTCGTACCAGAAAACATTTTTTTTTTTTTTTGAGATCTGCGAACAGCCAGTAGTCGCCGAGAGTCAAATCTGGAGAATACCGTGGATTCCGAAGTAATTCGGTCTTTAATTCATGTAGTTTTACCATTGTCTTGATGAGACAAAATGTTTTCCTTTGCCCGTATGCGGTCGGTTTTTTTTTTTTTGCAATTTTGGACATAAAACGCTCAAATAACGCTATATAATATTCACTGTCGATGGTATTTCCCTTCTCAGGGTAGTCGATGAATATTATACCTTGGTTATCCCAAAATACTGAGGCCGTATCCTTTCCGGCTGGTTGTTGTGCTTTCGGGCGCTTTGGACGGGGTACACCGGTTGCTGTCCACTCAGATGACTATCGTTTCGATTCTGGAGTCAAGTGATGGATCCGTGTTTCATCCATTGTCACAAATCGACGCGAAAATTCCGATTTATTAAGTTTGAACATGGCCAAACACTGTTTAGATTCATCAACACGTTGTTTTATTTTGCTCAACAGTGAGCAAACGCGGCACCCACTTCGAACAGAGCTTTCTCGTGGACATACAATCGTGCAATATAAAGCCAACACGTTCGTTTGATATCTCTACGATGTCAGCTAACTCATGCAACTTCACTTTGCGATCATTCAAAACGATTTTTGTGGATTTTTTTTAATGTTTTCTGGTGTTACCGCCTCATTTGGACGTCCACCGCGTTCTGCGTCATCAGTGTCTCTACGACGACGTTTGAAGTCAACAAACCAACGTTTTATTTTTTTTTCTGATGAACCGGAGTCCCCATAACACTTTTCAAGCTATTTCTTTGATCGAACGGTATTTTTTCCTATCACGAAACAATGTAAAATTAAAACACGAAATTATTTTTGATCCTATATTTTGAAAATAACAAATGTAGCGTCACTCTTAGCACAATTACCGACACACTTATGAACAGATTGTCATGAGATTTGAACAGCCTGTCTTTTGCAGGTTAATACCAACTAAATATGAGGTGAATTCCAAAACACTAGCGCCATCTATGTGTTAGGCCCAAGACTTTTCAGCCCATGTGTTATGAACGGACAACGCGACTAATAATACCGCCGACATTTTTTTGTTTTCGATTTCGGTATTTCCGGTGTACACTCGTCCGCAAATCAATCGGTAATACTACTTTTTTCCGCAAGCCGGATATATAGTATTTTATCACTTAAGCAGACCATAAACGAGCGCGAAGGGGGTAAGGGGAAAGTCCAAAAAGAGGACGGGAATCTACATTTTTTGAAATTATTCTTCAAAATTACACACAAATTTTGGCAAATTTAAGGAGCGGATCGCTCCCGATGATTTATTGTTCCGGTTAAAGTGACTTTCGAAAACACATACGTTAACTATTATAAGATCGGTGTAATGATATATGGGACGCAATGTCGGACTCTTAAAACGACCGAGAAGAAAAAATAAGAGTGGAAAACGTTTAAAATAGAGGACTTGTGTGCAAACCAGAAAACACGAGCTGAATGGAAAAATTCCATTGAGAAGACCGCGCGAGGAAATACGGTGTGGCAGAAATACATCCAGATATAGATTGGAAAAATCTGGCAGAGGATCGTGATTAGCGGTGGTTGGATGTTCGGTCTCGATGGCTGTTGCCAAAACAAATCTGCAAATCGGTTGACAAAAAAAATAAAAAATAATAATAATCGTTTTCAGTTACAATGTACAACCTTGAAACGATGTTGTCCGGGCAGCAGCAGCATTTTTGTGAATTTCTAAATAGTTTTTTTTTTTTAAACGAACGAATTTTCGTATATATAATTAAATATGACTATAACAATTATATTTAATTGCGTACATAATACATAATATAATATATATTGTGTAGGAATACTTGAATTTTCGATTTAATAAACGATTATATATATATTTTGTTTTTTTTTTTTGTTTTTGATTATATACATAAATTTCAGTGATGTAAACAGATACCGCGCGAAGATATATATAATAACGACATACAATAATTTAATATATAATTATAAATCGTTATGCCTCATTTGATTTATTACCGTATACCCGTCGTCATGTCGTCCTTGGTGTCCAGTGAATGTGTTCGGTCAACGGTACTGTACGCGTCCGATTGAAAAAATCCAAAAAAAAAAAAAAAAAAATAGGCACTAAATGTCAAAAATCGAAAAAACTGTTTACGTGAATCAACTCCTTGTAAATATATATCAAATTCGCAAGAAAGTCATAAATACGCGTCAAACAACTAGAATTTTTATTTTATTTGTATATATATTTTTTTTTCATAGACAACGCGCAAAACGAACGCGCGATAGTCGATTTTTAAAATTTTTTTCGTCCAGTCTAGTAACAGAACACAGAAGTTTTAAAGGTTTTTTTACATTTTATTTATGTCGAGTATGAAAATACATCTTTTTTTTTTTTTTTTCTCGTATTTGTTTATTATATACATTATTATTTAGACTGACCTTATGCCAAAAATATGAATCCATCGTGCACTATTTATCACGATGCATGTGCATTAACCGCTTTGTTTTATTGGTTATTATAAACTTAATTTATAATACTGTACAGTCATATCGTTAAAGTAGTGATGTTTTTTTTTTTTTTTTTTTTCCAGAATAAAATATTATTATAAATAATTGCGAACCGCCCAGTAGGAATCTATACGATTTTAATCGTTCTTGTCGCCCGGTTTAATAAATCGCTTTGTTTAGCAAATAAAATTAAAAAAAAAAAAAAAAAACCTTAAATCAGTATATTAACACACGGGCTGAAAAGTCCCGGGCCTAGCAAAGAAAATTCAATTCTTTCATTAAAAAATTGACTTTGTTCATCAACATAATCTCCATAAAGAGCAACACATTCATTCCGACGCCGCTCTAACGTTTCAATACCGTTCTTGTAGAATAATTCATCTCTTGATTCTACGTAGGCCTCAGTTTCACTGATAACCTCTTCGTTCGAGCGAATCGGATTACCGGATCGCTCGAAAAACTTACTTTACCGAGACGCATAATCTCGGGCTAAAACAGTTCTTTTATCATTTCAAATCAAATGACAACATTCGCTGTAACCAACAGCAGAATATAAAATTTCCAAAATCAAATTCCGCAGTGGATGGGTTTTTGGTCTTTTAAATTGTATTTATTTTTTTTTTCCGGGCCTGTGGTCTATCCCCCACGCGGTTTTCTATAACAAACCGAGGGATTTTTTCGATCTGAATTCCAGCGCTAGCTCTCGAAGCGAAGGTCGTCGGAGATGAAACAATTTGATAAATGTCAGGTTGGTATTATCCATATTTGTAAGTTGATCAATCCGGGTTTTGTATATTTTGTATTTACTCGATAAGGACTCGATTTGGTGGGAGCTTGGCTGAGTTAAAGAGTGGCTATGGTTAGTCCCCTCCCCTATTTGTGCCAATAAGTGTGGATGTACTTTAATCCTGACTATCAAATCGCCTCTACCCCTTAAAGAAAAACTAAATACACGCCTGCATCGTACCTACAGTAATACAATTTTGCCAATATATCACCAGCTTAATTTATTCGCCAATACGATTTCAAAAAAAAAATCGTTTAAATTCCATTCGTTTTCACATTCGAGTTGTACATATACGCCAGGTTCGTACTGGGTTAGTAATATTTTTCACAATGAAATTATTCCTATCGTAACTACGACAAATAATAATATATAACATTGAATTAATAAAAAAAAAAAAACATAGTCACGAATATTAAAAAAAATATATATAACGTTTACGTTTATAAAATAAAGACATAATTTATTTTAGTTACGACGAGTTTCATATTCAGGCGTAACGAGACAAATATCAACTTTTAGTTTTATTTCATTATTTAATTTAATCTTTGAAATTTATCTCGTTACCTAAAGATGATGACTAACAACAGGGACTCGCAGTCACCGAAATAAATTGTTTATAAACTGTTATGCTTTGTTTTTTTATAAATATATATATATATATATATATATATATATATATATATCTATAAATTAATTGATTACAAAATATTGAGTATTATGTTAAATCCCCTATGGATTAAATAAGATTAATTGTACAAACAAAGAATAACAGTTTGTTTTTTGTTTTTTTTAATCCGTGTCTAGCCAAGAGAACGGCAGAAATGGCAGAGATAAAAAAAAGAAATTTTCGTATTTTAACGACGAAATTTAAATGCTTGATCACCTTAACCGAATTCTTCCCATACCCCAAAGACCCGGACCAATTGTTATTGACGCCAAGCAAAAGTTTGAAGGTTTTTTGGATTGATATCAAACATTTTATCCGTCATATTTTCTATAATAAATTTTTTTTTTTTTTATGTAATATATTTTAATTAACACGGTCATCAACCGACAAATTTTGTAACGGTATTTATTTCCAATGATATTTCGTAAATTTGCCATCCTATAAAAAATACATCGAATTTAACTAATATTATATGATATATATGGGGAGTAGATTCCCTTAGTGCCCTAGGCCATTTATTTCGAAAGGAGCAAATAATAATAATTTTTAAAACAAATGGGCAAATAGATTCCCCTGCGCTCTTAAGGCTTTTGAGTTTTAAAAGTGACACAATATGATAATTTTTTTTTAAAAAAATGGGCATAGATAAGTTCCACTGCGCCCTCGGGCATTTGCTTCAGAAATAACAAAATATAATAATAATAATAAATGAGCCTACGTTCTCGGGCATTTGTGTTTTGAGAATAGTAAAAAAAAGCAACAAAATATAACAAAAAAAAAAAAAAAAAATGTGAATAAGTACTCACAGTTATTAGAACGCCACAATCCCGCCGGTTTTTTTTTTTCATGTTCGCATGAAAACTATCTTGAAGTTAAGGTTCCGTTTTATTTGGACGGTTAAATGTCTCGTACGATAATAATTACCACGTTAATGTATTAGAAAACACGATTACGACCCGGGTCGGCCGGAATGAATAAAAAGCGGCTCGCATTGTATTTGCAAAATATGCGAAATTTAATTTTGATAGCCCATTACGTCAGTGACCCGGTGACCAAAGGCTATTCGATTTTAGTCGATTTTAACGGATTATTCGACATATCGGATCGTCGGATACCCGTCACTGAACCATTCGGTACCGCGGGCATCATGTATTTAAATGTTGTAATTTTTACGGTTTTCATCAAAATACACCGTTATTTAAATGCCTGTACAATTGTTTTTTTATTATTATTATTATTAAAATACACTCGAATTTTTTTTTTACTTTTTCGCCATTATTTATTTATAACTTAAACGCAAATCAACGTTACAACGAGTCTACTAATGGTTTACAAGTAGTAGTAGTAACAATATTGTAAAACGCAAATAAACATTTACAAATGTATAAAATCTAACTTTTTATCGATTAGAAGGTTATTGTCCAACATGATAAGAATGTGTCAAACTAAAACGGATATGAAGGCGTTTTAATTTTGTGCTGGCCTCCTCTAAAAAAAAAAAAAAAAAAAAAAAAAAAAAAAAAAAAAAAAAAAACATTGTCTTTCGAGAAAATCCCGTTGAGTTGGTTGAGATAAAATGTATAAACGAACAAAAAATAGGCTCATAATATGCTTTATGTACGTGTTTTATTACGAGATGAGTAATAATATATTCATACATCGCGTTTTGGTTGCGTTTCATTCAAAAAAAAAATTAGTTAAATAACTTTTTAATAAATATAACGCATTTTTATCTCGTCCGTATATATTATAGTACCTATAATAGCTATGATGCGAAAAAAAAAAAAATAAAACAAACCAAAATGTCTCGAAAACGAGAATTCTGAATTTTTACAACAAAGTTGTAAAATTGTGATTACATCATTTTATATGCTTCATTCGGAAATACTGTTTTTAGATATTAAAAATTGTTTCATATATATATATTAAATAAGTCTGACGATGATTCTTTTTTTTTTTTTTGAAAAATAACGAACACAGGTATGTAATATTTTTCAAACTACTGGTTTATATAACATTTATTTACGTACGGTTATTAAAAAAGTTTCTCAAACTTAAAAGTTCTGTTTTGTTTTCTTCTAAGGTTCACAATATATATATTATATTCAATTGAAGTTATGCAGTAGTCATATTAATTCGAATAACTATATTTTCGTTATGGACCAGAAAATGAAAAAATATCGTTTGTTAAAATAATGTTTTAAAATGACGAAATGTAGCAAATAAAAAAAAAAAATAAAAAAAACCGTTACGGATACTCTGCGCGTAGTTCCCCGCAAAATTAAATTTATTTTTTTTTTTTTTAAAGTTCTGTGCCAAAAAATATCACGTAAACTACTCGCGACGATGACATTTGATTGACAAGAAGATGCAAATTATTCCAATTCTAAATATCGGATTCTGTGGGGCGAGTTTTATAACGCATCGTAAAACATGAAAAAAAAAAAAATAATAATAATACATAAAATAAATAAAGAAATAAAATTCGGCTATTCTAATACGATTTTATTTTGATTAGTTTTATTAAGGCGAGCTTTATTTTCCTCGGAAAACGCTTTTCGGCTTAGTTTTTTCGACGATTTTTTCACGCAATACTATATAAAAGACGCGGAATTTCCGCTCAGTGGTATTTTATTAGAAACATTTTTCGAAATTCCCAATATTTCCCACATCCACCTTATCGTACAGACACTTAATATTTCAATGTATTTTCCAAAAAAAACCCGGGGAGAGGGGGCTAAATTTCCCGACTTGTGTCTCCCTCCGCGCGCCTATGATCGGGTCCTCTTATAAATTCGGATTTCAGATTCCGAAACTGTTTCGTCATTCAAATAAAATTAATATAATTGCACAAATTGTATGCAATGAAATTATTATTTAAATTTTCAGCCATAGACACGTATCATATAAATCACTCGTTCGAATTTACATTTTAAATCAACACGTGAAAACTAATATGTTTCATTTTTCTTCCAATAACCGATTTAAAAAAAAAAAATCCAAAAACACCAATTATTCAGATAGTCGGACAGTCCGGATTCATCACTAATACCAACGTGATTTACCGGATATAAATTTTACGATATTTTTATTTTGCAATTTGTACGTAATTTTCGTCAGCATTCAAGCATTTAAGGTCCGACGTGAAACTTTTAACGTATTTTTTCGTCGCAAGTTTGATATTTGTATTTTTTTTTTTTTAGTACGTTATTACGTAAAAATACGGTATTTACGCGTCAATGCAGCCCCTCTATAAATACATAATATAAGACCATTAAGTAACAGTGAAATTTGATGTAAAATCATTTATAGCCCAATAACGGTGGGTTTCACTTGCATAATATTTATTTCACTCCTCCAATAGAAAATAGGTACGGTTTCTAACGTATAATATAATATTGTACGACCAGCTAGTAAAAATTATAAATATAAACTGACTTTTTGATGGTGTGAACGTTTTGTTAAAACCAACAACTCTGTCCGAGAGATTAATACTCGATAGAAAAAAAAAATGAAAAATGAAATATAAAAAATATCCAGAAAAAGAAACAGTTTACAAGGAGTATTGTATTTTGTTCTCTATTGCTCGATTTTTTTTTTTTTTTTTTTTAATCGTGTCCGATCGTATTTTACACACAACCTATCCTGATACTCCGGGCTTTCTACATTTTCTACATATTTTTTATTTACTTGTATTGCATAATTCTCTTTTTTGCGTGCAGAAATTTCATTGTAAAATTCACTTACGTAAAATAAAAGTGCATATTTAACACGATGTCAACGGGTATTTGGTAATTTTTTTTTTTTTTTTTAGAGCATTACAAGTTCATGTTTTACGCGCGTGTATCGTTAATAATATCGAAATAATTATAATATTATTACTGGAACGTAATAACATGCATTCGCATGTTCATACTGAGTATGTGCACGACCCTGTCGGGTTTGAAATGCGAGTGTTTCAAATCGAATTGAAATAATTGTATTGGGCATATTTTTTTACCTAAAATCATTAAACATTAAACAAATTTACGTGAAAAATGAGAGTAAATAATATTATGTTGAACGACAATTAATTTATAATTATCGCGGATAGTTGTTTGATAATGGGGAAAATTATATTTCTTAATTTGTGAAAAAACCATTTTTGAAACGCAGTATTAATAGCGACAATATCAATTATTGTATGATATTTTTATAATTTTCTCCGTAGAAAGTTTGACGTAACAATAAAAAAAAAAAAAAATATATATAATTATATATATAAAATATGTTAATATAAATTTTTTCGTTTTCGATTTGAATGCGTATCGGCGCATATTTTGTCGTTTTTACTCTCAATATTCGCGTGGCATTTAGCATATTATTGCCGTGTATAATATTTCCGGTCTTTAACTTTTACACCGTGATTATCACACACCTATAAGTTATAGGTTTTAACTAGACCTAGGATATGTATGGCTTGCCACTGTATTTTCTCGCAACTTCTGATTACCGCTTTTGTTTGAACGAATAACGTCGCGATGAAGCAAATGGTAGGTTTTTTATTTCGCGTATTTTTGTAGAACTTGAATAAACCGCGTATTATTGCATATTGCGAAATTAAACGCCTAAAATGCATGTTGCATGGTATATTTTAGCCGAAAAAGTCAACAAAAAATTCCAAACCATAAAAAAAAAAAAAAAAAAGACGATAACATAACCTATATTTATAATACGCGAAAGTTTAAATGGAAGTAATCTGGATGAAGATTTTCATTACAATCCTACACCTAGAGAAATTGAAAAACAGAAAATCAGATATTTCTGATTATGTTAAACACTACCATGTGGTAGTGTAATTGTTTCGTGTAATATTTTTGAATATCATTAATAGTTTATAATAATATTTGTAATATTTTAGAATTTAAAAATTTACTTTTTGTATTTTGTGTCATATTTTTTCACATTTATTGTTGTACAATATTAATAAATCAAATGCATTTTTTACCATATTTCTATTGCATGTAATTCCTAGCCATAAACTATCCGTGTTCTTAGAGAGCCTAGAATGAGACGACGAATTTAGCGATAAATCGATATTTTAATTTTAATTTTTTTTTTTTGTATTCACGTCGACGCTGTCCTCCGTTTTTATTCGATATGATGTTTGCCTATTACCGGACACATTTAACTAAACAGGTCAATTGGTCGGATTTGGCCGACGTCATTCTCGGCGTAAACGTCTGGACGAATAAATCACACGATACGTACCCGTCGATAAAACGTCCGGTGGTCGCCATTCTCTTATCATTACGGACACTCTCCACTGACGTATGCATATGGGCTGAAAATTCCCGGACCTAACACAAAGATGGCGCTAGTGTTTTGGAATTCACCTCATTTTTAGTTGGTACTAACCTGAAAAAGACAGGCTGTTCAAATCTCATGACAATCTGTTCAATAGTGTGTCGGTTATTGTGCTAAGAGTGACGCTACATTTGTTATTTTCAAAATAATGAATCAAAAATAATTTCGTGATTTAATTTAACATTGCTTCTTGATGGGAAAAAATACAGTTCGATCGAAGAAACGGCTTGAAAAGTGTTATGGGGACTCCGGTCCATCAGAAACAAAAATAAGAAACGTTGGTATGCTGACTTCAAACGTGGTCGTAGAGACACTGATGACGCAGAACGCGGTGGACGTCCAAATGAGGCGGTAACACCAGAAAACATTAAAAAAAATCCACAAAAATCGTTTTGAATGATCGCAAAGTGAAGTTGCATGAGTTAGCTGACATCGTAGAGATATCAAACGAACGTGTTGGCTTTATATTGCACGATTCTATGTCCACGAGAAAGCTCTGTTCGAAATGGGTGCCGCGTTTGCTCACTGTTGAGCAAAATAAAACAACGTGTTGATGAATCTAAACAGTGTTTGGCCATGTTCAAACTTAATAAATCGGAATTTTCGCGTCGATTTGTGACAATGGATGAAACACGGATCCATCACTTGACTCCAGAATCGAAACGATAGTCATCTGAATGGACAGCAACCGGTGTACCCCGTCCAAAGCGCCCGAAAGCACAACAACCAGCCGGAAAGGATATGGCCTCAGTATTTTGGGATAAGCAAGGTATAATCGACTACCCTGAGAAGGGAAACAGTGAATATTATATAGGGTTATTTGAGCGTTTTAAGTCCGAAATTGCAAAAAAAAAAAAAAAAACGACCGCATACGGGCAAAGAAAAACATTTTGTCTCATCAATACAATGGCAAAACTACATGAATTAAAGACCGAATTGCTTCCGCATCCACGGTATTTTCCAGATTTGGCACCCGACGACTACTGGCTATTCGCAGATGTCAACAAAAAAAAAAAAAAAAAAAAAATGGTACGAAATTTCGCTCGAACGAATAATAGGTTATCAGTGAGACCGAGGCCTATTTCGAAGCGTATGATAAATACCGTTTTACGAGTACGGTATTGAAACGATCGAATTTCCAATTCAGAATTGAAAATTGACTATAGTAAATGTTTCAACTAAAACAAACCGAGTTTTAGGCCGTCGTAGGCCCGGGACTTTTCCGCCCGCGCGTTATTAATATTATTATAATAATAATAATAATTATTACTATTATAGGCGTTCGTCGCCGGTGTCGCGAGCGCCTCGTCGTCCGCGGGCGCTTGCGTGCCGGGCGCGCCGGTCGCGGGCGGTTACGCGCGTAGTGAACGGAATGGTAAAAAAAAAAAAAAAAAAAAAAGAAATAAAAAAATAAAAATATTTTTCGGTTGCCGGTGGCGAAGGAAAAACGCGCGCGCCGGCCGGCCGTCAGTAACTCCGCTGCCGCGAACGCGTACCGTCTTTTGATGCGGCGCCGCTCCACACGACCCGCGGCAATCGTAAACGCGCACGATTCCCGGGCAGTCGTAATCGCGATCTATTGATAATCGAATTTTTTTTTTTTTTTTTTTTATCTCTCGGCTGTTCCCGACACGAAAAATCAGGTAATAACAAAATATTAATAATTATAATTAAAATATATATAAAGACGTTTTTTTTCTCTATATTATTATATCGTTTACATCGTATACAATAGACAGCGTACATGTAAAACATTACATTTTTTTTTTTTTTTTTGTCGACTACATACACGCACGGATATTATTATATTTTTCCAAACAGTGTTCAGTATTATTTAAAAAAAAAAAAAAAAAAAACCCGAATACTTTTGAATATAGTCGTAAATATTTAGTCCGTCGAGTTACAACACGAAAACGAAATTTTTAAATTATAATATCGCGTAGTAACTATACGGTTTTTAATTAAAATGTTTTTCAAAAAATATTTAAAATAATTTCATTACCGGAAAAGTGTTCGAATATAAATACTCATTTAAATACTCAATCCGTTAAGGGAGGCAATTTTCTTTTTGAAATTTTTTGTACTATCGTAAATATTTAAGGGAACGATTTTATAATCGATTTTTTATTTTTATTGCGATTCAATAGTTAAAAAGCATGCATAGATTTGATCGTTACGTAAGAATTTTACAGGTATGATTTCCAAAATATTTTTTAGTGTTTTTACGTTTCAATATCATTTTTCGCACCGCGTATGTTCGAAATTTTGATATAATTACCATCGTAAGGAAAAAAAAAAAATTATATATAATTTTGTGATTTCGTTTTTTTTGTTTTTGTAAAGAGCGTTTAATTGTTAAAATAAATTGTTAACGAAATTCGCAAAAAAAAAAAAAAAAAAAAAATAGTGAGAAATAAGAAGGGTAGGATTATAATGGGCATTTAATTTTTTATATCTGTACGCAACGATAAATCATAGCCAACCAAAATTGAATCTGAGCGAATTTTCATAAAAATGTTGATAAATTTGAATTGATAGTTAATTAAATATTTAATTTTCAACTACAAAATAATTTACAATTGTTCGTGGTTTATCGTCCCGAATCATTTTGAACTTTTTTTTTTTTTTTTTTAGGGCCAAACACAATTTTATCCATATAAATCGAAAGTACTCGAAATGCCGCGCGTTAATATTTATTTAAATGTGTATATTAAAAAAAAAAAAAAAAAAAAAGATTGCATTACGTTTAATTTTTTTTTTTTTTTTTTATCATTAAATACGACTTCCAACGAAGCTCGTGTCAAATGTTTGAATTTTCGGACCAAACAAATGTTATTCATATAAATCAAATTAAAAACTAAAAAAAAAAAAAAACACGGAAATTTAAATTAAATGCCGTTAGGTCTATACAATTATTTTTAACCGAATTCCAAAAACGAAAATAACCAAAACCGTTATTGCGTACATTTTCTCGGTTTTCCGGTGGTGTTAATTCTCAGTTAATAAAAAAACTACAAAGTAAGAAAAAAAAAAAAAGCGACTTCTATAATGCCCAAACTAGATCCGAAATTCTACAAAAAAAAAAAAAAAAAACACTCCCCGCTTTACGGTTGGAGTAAATCCGATAATATTATCAGGCACGAAATTTCAGAAAAATGTATAAATACGTTTATGGAAATAAGTATACGAAAGTTTTGACCTTAAAAAAAAAAAAAAAAAAAAAATGTTTATCTGTGTACTTGTGTGATCATAATTTGTATGTCTTAAGGGGAAACACGACAATTACCGATGGATCTTTGTGACTATAAACAACTTTTCCACCAGACATCCTGCGCCGATTTTTTTAGCATGAAATCACTTATTGAAATCATTTTGGTTCTTAAAAAATAAAAAATAATTATGTTTCATTTTGTCGTAACTCGGTTAAAAGCAAAATCGTACGCACCTGCAATTCGCGCGGAATATCAACACTAGGCGTTTCTAGGCGTGGACAAATTCTCGATACATACGGTGGCTATTTTTGAAAGATTAATAGGGCATTTGAAGTCTGTTTTTTCGTTTTAGTCGAACAAAAAAAAAAAAAAAAGTCGTTTTGGCCGAACAGAAACGCGCGAAAACGTCGACACGGGTTTCATCGTAAATTGTATTTTAAAAGGGGGGGAGGGTGAAATCGAGATTTATGCAATAATTCTGTTCCCAATAATTTCCCAAGTGTAAACGTTGATGGAAATTTTGAAAATTCCGCGGTCGAAACCGGACGTCGCGGACAATCGTTTTTATTTATTTGTTTGCCGTCGGTAACGGTTTTGCCGTTGCGTACGGATACAAAATAAAAACGTAACCGTCCGTCTTCGCGACCGTCCACCCCGACAGCAGAGGCTCCCCTCGTCCGCTGTGCGAAGCGTTAACCGTGGGGTTTTTAGTGCGCCGTTTACCCTAGGCCTAGCAATAATAATAATAATAATAATATAATTATTATTATACCCGGGCCAGAGAATACGTTTCTCGCGAGATCCGTTTCAATTATCGCGGCCAATAAAACAATACGATTAGAACGGCGACGCCGGCACCGCCACCGCCACCGGCACCGCCGCGATACGATAACCGGGCGACTCGACGTTTGGCGCCGTGGCCCCTCGTACACCGGGGCGTCGGAAAACGGCCGACGGCGGACGATGTTTACCGTACGTCGTCGGCATTACAATAACGATCGTAACGCAATGATATTATTAAATAGGTATTGTGTTACCGTCGGGCTGTTGCCGCGGACGTGTGGCGAACATATCGGCGACGTGCCGCTAGACAACGGCCAATGGCGACCGGTCCGCGTATGTCGATTGGTCGAGGTTATTGTGTTCTTCTTAAGACGATTTTCGTACGAGCCACCCCGCGGCTGTTCATCGAAAACCCGCCTCGGTTTAACGGGCGCTCCAACACGCCTCGGCGTTACACACGACAAACGGGGCCCACGCTTACCCGAAAAAATACTAAACGACACACGCTTCGTCCCATACATTAAATCGACACTAAATCGATTTCGTACAAATATCGACGCAGACATATCTGCGGTTATGGCGTACAGATCTGGGGTACCGCCAAACCGTCTCGAACCCGTGCCATTCAAGCTTTTAATAAGTCCGGACTCCTTGCGTATCATATCGTCAGCCCCGTGGTATGGTAACTAATGGACCAAGTTTTAAAAATTGATACAGTTAACCAACTAGCTGAAATATACTATAACCGATTTCATACTAAATTACATCGTCGATAACCCATCATTTCAAACTTATCCTCAATCACCGTCCGTATAAACCGCGCACGTCGTCTCAAAAGACGACGGTGTCGAGATTTTTTTAACTAAATTTATATCACGGTCTGAAGGGTTCGACCACTGGATATCCTCCCTCATCATATATATATATAATGATCGTAAGTTTTTCTAATAAAGAAAAAGAAAATTGTTTAGTTTTAAAATTGGAGTATGTCAGTAAATAACTCGTATATTGTTGTAAAATTTAAGTTATTCCTAAATGTTATTTAAGAATTCGTATTTTGTTTTTAAGAAAACTGCGTACAGGTCCAACGAAAATTACGTATTTTCACTGGAATATTATTAACTCGGTAACCCACGGGATATCCGAATCAGGATGTGCATCCGATAATAAACCAGCGGCACTCTTACATTTTACTCCTATGCAACACACGTTCGAATCACGTTGAATCCCAATAAAGTAATAATGAACAACGGTTACATAATAGAAAATAAAAGTTATTATATCTGTGCGATCAGGCGTGTGCCGGCTCCATGTTTTACACCGGGAAACAATAAAATCGGGCTAATTAATTTAGTTATCCCCAAGTATAAAAAAAAAACTTATGTTGAATTGCCTACCGAATTGTTTAGTTTTTTTTTACGGAAACAAAATAATTATATTCATATAAAACAAAAAAAAAAAAAAAAAAACGTACGAGTACAGTAGCAATGTAATACGTACGCACAATTTCCGTGATTATTACTAGGAATAGGAACTCTTAAGGTTTGTAAAAAATAAATTGTTTTAAAGTAACGAAAACACGTTTGTTTTTTAAACGGACAATGGTTGCCCGGCGTCTGTGGGCGTTTCATTTGAAACTAACAAACATGAATTGTTTTTTAAAAGAAATTAGGGGAGGAGGGGGTGATTATGAGCACTAAAATGGGCACACTCAGGCTTGAACGCAATAAAAAATAATAATTTTCAATGCAAAATATGGCAAACCTCTCTAAAAGTTAGGTGGAAAACCTAAAAACCTAAAAACCTCAAGATTTAGTGTTTTGAAAGTAAAATTAGGCACGCGAAATTTCTGTGCTTTTTACACGTTAATTATCATTAATTGGAATTTTTAAAAATTTAAAAAAAAAAAAAATCGTTTCAAAGTAACAAAACATATATATTTTTTTTTTTTAAATGGATATAATTGTTCCTCGGCGCCCTCAGGTATTTTTAACTAACGAAATAATATTAATTGTTTTTAAAAAATGTGCATACAAAATAACGATTTTCGAAATAAATGGGCAGCTGATTATTCGGCCGACCGCATTCCGAAATGCCGTGATTTTTACGAACTTTTTTTTTTATTCTACTATATACATTTACTCGCCTCGCGTCTAATTAAAAAAAAAAAAAAAAAAAAATATTAGTAATTCGATTATTTCATAGGAAAATCGATTGGTGTTAATGGCAAAAATATAACTATTACACGGACGGCCGACGTAGTTACGTAACATTTCGTTAAAATAATTTTACAATCCGCTTGGATTCCTACGTGTTTTCGTTTACGCGATCAAATAAAAAGTTCGCAAGTTCGTATTTATTATTAAAAACTATTAAAAAATGAATGATCGACTATGGTGCGCTTATGTTTCAAGTTAGAACATTTAATCAAATGACAGATACGCTAAATAACTTCACGGTAGAAAATACTCTCGGACATTCCGTTGTGTTTTTTTTTTTTTTTCTAGTATATATATATGCATATTGTATAGTTGCTTCTGCAGTAGACCGATTTAGATAATTGTTTTTTATATATATTAAAAACAGGAGAACGTTTTCTAAAAGTCAAACTTTAAATTAAATTAGTTTTTTTTTTGATAAACTGTTTAAATCTGTCGAGTGTCTATTATTTTTATTATTTTTTTTATTTTTTATTTTTTTTAATATGTACATTTTTACGAAATCAATGGTAACGTTTAAAACTACTACGAGTATAGTATTTCGGTTTGTTGTTTAAAATACGTAATTTAATGTTTGTATCCGAAAATATCGTTGCGCGTTCGGTGTTGTAAAACGTTTGAGTAATTACATTTGAATATAAAAAAAAGAAAGAAAAAAAAAAAAAACATTTGAATGGCGTTGAAAATACTACTAAAACGACTGGTATTATAATTATTGAACGGAGTAATGAATTGAAATACACAATTCGATTTTATATTATTTATATAATGTCAAATGTTAAATACAATTTGCTAAATTTATTTCCCAATATTTATAAGGAATGTGCGATTTTCCCGGTGGTGAATTAAGTAAACCACGCGGTGCCTCACAGTAGTGTAGCCAGGATTATGCAATAGGGGGGGTAATTGTAAACTAAATAATAATTTTTTTACATTTTTTTTTTTTTTTTTAGTTTTGTCTCTCAATATTCTTATTGAACCGGTTGTTTAATGACCTGTGATAAACGATAGTAATTATTATTATCAGTCTGATTTTCGGACGAATTTAAAGTGTTTAAGGCTTTTACTTTTAGATCGAAGAAATATGTCGAAATACGTGCGCAGTTTAGGTACTGGAATTAATAAAATACACAATAGTTTTAATTATAATACATTAATTAAGTTAAAACGTATCGTAATAAAAACGGCAATGCGGGGGATTAAACACCTAACCTCCACCCCACCAACCCATCACCTGGCAACGCCTCCGGTATCATAAAATGTATATTTTCCCAAGTGTTATTTTTAAAAAAAAATTATTTTGTTAATAATAATAATTTCGTGTACATGCTATATTTGAAATTTGTACTCGATTAATTTTTTTTTTTTTTTTATCTATTTAAAATCGTATTTTAAAAGTAAAATACATTTCACAAGACTCGGTTTATTTTTTACATTTATTGCCATGGTTTTCGTGCCACGGTATGCAATAATACAATTTTCGTTGTATGAGCATAATACGACGTTATGTTTAGTTTTACAACTAAATAGTATATTTTTGGTTTGGTCGCAGATTCGATCTGGATTACTCGGGTAACATCGTATAATATTATATTATCGTCATCCGGGAAACTTGGTTTCAAATATTTTCGTCCAAATCAATAATAACCACGGATAATGATAATAAATATAATTGTATGTATTATTTATTTACAACGGTTCTATATCATTTTTTTTTTTTTTTTTTTTTATAATATCATATAGAAATCGTAAAATACGAACAAATGGGAATCCAACAATAGTATTATATGTAAATAAAAATACGATGGATTTATTTAGAACAAAAACGATTAATTACGTGCCTTTAAACGACCGGGAAATAATATTCCCGTTATAATTTTTGGTAAAATATTTGTAGCTGTATCAGTGGCGTAGATGTGGGGGGGAAGAGGGGCTAAGTATAAATTAAACTATACGTTTTTCTTTACGTTTGTTGTTAGGGTTTTCGCTCAATACTACCAGCATTGAACGGGTTGTCGAAAAGCCACGGTAAATGATAATATTGAATTTTATCGGTCTGATCTCTGGACGAATTTTTAGACCGAAGTGTTACAGGTTTAACTATTATACAACGACAAAATAAGTCATATTTTTTTTTTTTTACTGCAAGTACGAGAATTAATTAAATACACAATAGTATAATTAATAATAAATGTATTAAGTTAAAACGTATGCATAAGACGGCAATGTGGGTGCGATGGATTGGGAGGGTTAAACACCCTAGGCTCTCCACCTTAGCTACGCCGCAAAACGCAAAGTAAAATGTAATCGACCAGGACGGCGTATTATAAATATAAGACAAATTATTTTTCCGTTGGCTTGCAATAACAATTACGGCACAGTATTAACGTAATTTGTAAAAAAAAAAAAAAAAATAAAAAAAAATACGAGTACGTACTATTATTATTAGTGGAGTTGAATACGAAGTCTATAAAGAATATTAAAAAACGAACAGCCTTACAGTGCACACAACAAAAATATCCGATAATTCAATTGGCCGAATGAATCGTTATTATGTCTATATGACCCCTATAATGGGTAGGACATCCGAAATTGATAAGGATCCGGCGAATAATGATAACGCTCCGTTAACGAAAATGTACTGCTAACCAAACAATGGCAACGAAATTATATTCCTATATATATATAAAAAAAAAAATATCGTGCAAAGCCTCTTCTATTCGTGTCCTGATTTTCAAACGATAATAATCCTCGATTTGTTACACGAAATAATAGAAAAAAAAAAAAATTATCGATTACGTATGTAGTCGACAATGTACAAATTACAAAAATTATTTCCCCTAAAACGTTGGGACGATTTTAGGCTGGCAACGTATTGGCCACCGTAAATTTTCGTGCTCGATCCGTATTGTTTTCGGACAGACTGCTTACGCCACCTATAACTATCTAAACTTTCAGCCGTGAAAACAAACTTTGCGTATCCGTAATAGATTAATCCATTGATTAATAATACTACTTATATATATATATATATACGATGTATCGTATGACTAAAAAACTTAATGCTCCGCCATTTAATATTTACCCGGGTAAGTACTCACGCAATACAGTATGGTCGGACAAACTTCATCATCATAAACGCTTTGATATGATAATATTAGAAGGTAAAACGATCGAATTTAATAGGTACCTAAACTCCTGTATAAAACATTCGCGGTATATATATATATATATATAGTGCGTTGAAGTAGAGTAACTTCTGGTAAGTATATTGTATTTTCTCTCCCGTTTAACTATTAATAATAATAATAACAACGCGGTATATTATATTATAGTCAGTCAACTATGTATTTAGCAAAACTACTCTCTCACTCTCTACTACAGAATAGTATTAATATTTCCTTACGGTGCGATAAATGTTATATTTCCATTTTGTCAACAATCGACGAGCTATTTTGGGGAAAATGTATAATACCGCGCCGAGCCTATTTTTATTTATTTTTTTTTTTTTTTTTGAATGCATCAACAACATAAACACGCGATTTATTCGGTGAAATAACTCCGAAATCGAACTTCGGTTAATCGGCAAATCGATGGACATTTTACGTGTTGACGGCGTCAATATTGGCTCGGATCGACCGAGCAAATATTATTCGTTAACTTACCCGGCATTGATAATTGTATATTCGTAAAACGCATAATAGGCAATATACGATTCCGATGTGTGTACATAAATATGCAATGTTGACGATAGTATTTATGCCTATCAACGATACGGTTTCGTTTTTTTTTTTTTTTTTTTGAGGGGGGGAGGGGAAGAAAATTGTATTCCATTGCAGCGATTTTTCAAAACGATTTATAGACGCGGAGACTTTTCGCAGCGTACCGAAAAAAAAAAAAAAAAAAAAATAGTACTATACGGAAGTTATCGGTCGTTCTCATCGACGGTTTTTTAAATTTAAATACTCGAGTTATAAATTATACGTATACGCGAGCAATATATTATAATCTAGGATTATCTCAAGAAATCGTATTCGCACGTTCGCGGTGAAATTGACAGACATATATATATACATATATATATATACATATATATATATGTTATTCCTACATATAGGAGTAGGTATTTTATTCTGCCGGTAACATCGTAATGACGGGGCAAAAAAAAAAAAAAAAATAAACACACATTTTCGAGGGGAAATTTAATATAGAATTTGACATTATCGGACTGGCGACTTTCCGACAGGCTTATATAGGTAACCTGTACCTCTGTAATACTCGACATGTTGAAGTTTGGCCTAGTAGACTTTAATAAAAAAAAAATATATATATATATATATATATATATATATATATATATATATATGATAGTAATAATAAAAGTATACCGCGTGTAATAACATTCCGGATCGGCGAGAAAACAAGTATATATAGGTTTTTATTACAGAAACGCGCATATATAGGTTCGCAGAGCGGTTCAAAACTAGTGTTTACCATTTCTGGACGTGATGGTTACGCGAGCACGTCATAATAACGTTTATAAATTGGATATCCGTATCCGAGCACAATAAGAGAGAAAGACAGAGGTAAACAATTTAAAAAAAAAAAAAATCTACAATAGGTAGATCCCCGCCCGACGGAGAATAACACATCGGACATTACGAAAACGTGGTTTTTTTTCTCCTTTTTTTTTTTTTTTTTTTTTTCTTACTTTCCCCCGGAATCTAAAAACACTGCTTTCTGCGGGTTCCCGTTGCCGCCCCGGCATATTGATAATACAATAATAACATTATTATAGCGCACTCGAAATCGAATGTTATTTTACTTTTTTTTTTCTTTTTTTTTTTGCCAACAAATAAATATATATATATATATATATAAAGCGGATAGGGGACACATTAGGAGAATAGATAATATGCGCATCTGCTACACCCCGGGCAAATAGTATTTCGGACTAAGGGTATATAATATGTATTATATTATGTATTATTCTCGTAAGTGTAAATTATATAAAACCTACAAACTTCCGGAATTATCATATGATCATAGAATAGTATACTCGTCGTAACAATCAATACTATTATTATATGTATGTATATATTGTATATAGACATCAGACGAAAACAAAACCGCATTTGAAATCGTTAAATCACCGACCGTTTGTCGTCGTTCATATTATACAAATCGCGCGGATAAAATTCCATATGATTTCCATTTTCCGCGTTACATCGTAAATATTAATTTGAAAATAAACGTGTACGAGGTTCGATAAAAAAGTAAAAAAAAAAAAATACACGAGGATTTTTCAAATAAAATTTTATTAATACAATATTATTCCAAACACACATTACCACCTTCCGAATAATCACCCCGGGAAGCAATACACCGCTGCCATATTCCTTTCCACTATTGAAAACATTCCTGGATGGTACTAATTGGGGAATGTCCTTAAGATCGATTTCCGTATTTTGTTTGATGTCGTCAATTGTTTGAAATCGACGTCCTTTGAGCGTAGATTTTAACTTCGGAAATAAAAAAAAAAAGTCGCACGGGGCTAGATCGGGTGAATATGGTAGATGTGGAACTACTGGGAGTATGATTTTTCGCTAAAAACTGACGAATGAACAATGAGCAATTTCCAACTTTCTGGCCTTTATTCCCTAACATTTGCACGTAATCTTTTTTCATGATTTCCAAATAAAAATGCAGATAAATTGTTTGTCCTTGAGGCAACCATTCACGATGAACTATACCACGAAAATTAACATGGCTTTCACATTTGATCTCACCCGGCTTGCTTTTTTCGGTCTAGGAGAATTTGCTGACTTCCACTGTGATGATTGACGCTTGATTTCAACATCATAACCGTAAATCCGAGTTGCATCATCTGTTATAATATTTTTTTAAAAGTCTACGTTAGTTTCTGCTCTTTCAAAAAGTTCTTGAGAGATGGTCATTCGGTTTTGTTTTTGTTCAACGGTTAAGAGACGAGGAACAAATTTGGCTGCGGTTCGGCTCATGCCCAATTCTTTGGTTAATATTTCTTGGCGAGAACCATGAGATATTTCGATGTATTCTGCAACTTCTCTGATAGTTAATCGACGATTATTTTGAATAATTTTACGAACACGAGCAAGGTGTTAATTTGTTTTACTGGTCGAGGGACTACCAGGTCGTTCGTTATCCTTAACGGATGTTCTACCTTCATTAAACCGTTTAAACCACTCAAAACACGTTATACGAGACAGAACATCATCTCCAAAAGCTCACTGCAAAAGTTCAAAAGTTTCACTAGAAATTTTCCCTAATTTAAAACAACATTTTACGCACACGCGTTGTTCTTCTATTGTTTCCATTACGAACCATCGCCAACATGTTTTCGTAAAAAATGCCATAAAATAAAAATAAATATTGTTATCGATTTCAAACCAACGCTCAAAATCTCGGGGTTTAGTTATCTTAATTGATATAAATATTATTAACACAGTCGGGGAATTTTTTGATCACACCTCGTATACTGTATGCGTTTAGAGTTGTACGTTATTCGTTATAGTCTTGGAGCGGAATTTTCAAAAAAAACACTGTTAAATATATTGTATTATCGTATTGTTATAGAGGAACCTGGGATAACTGGGGCAATGGGGGGCTGTCTCTCGCACGGAAAAAGTTCTCCAGGGGCTACGCCCTCTTTAGTTTATATGTTGAATATTGCAGCAAAACACGAATAGAGGAGAATCCGTTAACATCGTAAACAATATGGGAAAACGATTCAAAATTTCCTCCAATTTTGTAAAAATTGAAAATTATTTTATTATCGTTTAACGATATGGCTTTTCCACTAATATACTGTCCGATACCAGTTAAAGGGAAAGGGGTGTGATCGTTTTTACGTTGTTTTATGTACGTAGAGTAGCTATACGTCTGGCAACTCGTATTGGTACTCGTTGTAGTCCAATTTTAAAAATGAAAATATGATTGTAATCATAAACGAGTTTACGTTTCTTCGGTTGCAGTTTTTCTGAAGAAAAATTCACGAAACTTGCAGGGGGGCCTTAAACCGAAAATACGATCAAAGAAAACATCACAAAATTAATTTTGAAACAATAATTAAGAAAGTTGTATTGTTTTATTAGAGTCGGTTTTATATATGCACTATAATATACGTAGGTATTTAGTAATCGGTAATCCACTAAAAAAAAAAAAAAAAAAAAAAAAAAAAGAAGAAGTAGTTTTCTGAAATAAATTTTAAATTATTAAAGTTACGCCGTTTTTCTCGTGGCGTTTGAAACATTTTTAGTTCGGCCCCCGGGCGGTTCGAAAAACGTGCCGGCGCCACTGAATCCGTAAATACTGTATACGGAATACTACTGGACACAGATATGCCGACGTTTAAATCTTTTTTCGGTTTGATTCGTGTACACAAGGAGGTGCCTACAATTAATCGTCTACAATATACGGACTACGTCGGCAATAACAAAAAAAAAAAAAAAACGATAATAATTCACTGGGGCGGTGCTGTTTATACTGGTCGCGCCGGTGCACCGCAATATCGTACCGCGTACAGATTTATTTATATAGATTTGTGCGTTATTTATTTGGTCGGCATTTCTTTTGTGTGCCACCTATACGGCCACGTGAACGCCGGGCAACACGCGCGTTTTCGTAATATCATTTATAAATCAAAAGCCTCGTCGTCCGCGCGCCCGTTACACCCGCGCGGGGCGGCTCGCGTTTTTCGCGTATTTGCCCGTCCGGTTCGCCCCCCTTGTTTTGTTCAATGACCCGCAAACTCCCGGCGGTTTCCGTCCGATAGTACCCGCGAGATATATATATATATATATGTGTGTGTGTGTGTGTGTGTGTGTGTAATATAAACCAGAGATGCGATCCGACTGTTTTTGAAGACAAAATCCCATTACAGGTATTGGTTGTTCGGCCCTCGGGCCCCGCGATAATATCGCGCGCCACTTATTGTATAACGACCGCGATTTCCGCTAGACGGCGGCGGCGCGGCGCAGTGGTTCGCCCCCTGGCCGCCGCACGCGCTGCCGAGTTGATAACCGCGCGGCGGTTTTCTCAACGGAATCATTTTTTTTTTTTTTTTTTTTTTATCATTTGTATTATTATTATTAGCGTTATTATCGCTATGATTATATTACAATATTGATCCGAGCGTTCTTTTGAACGGAACGCGCACACCGAGCAAACCGATATTAGAAACGCTATTAATAACCACAGCTGTCGAACCGATCATGTTGATAACGGGTATCGTAAAAACCGTCGACACCTTATCGATATTACCGATTTTCCCGCCCGCAATTGTTTATCCGGTAATAATTATCCGGCCCGACGCAATACACGGAGGTCTGTTCGAAAAGTACCAGCACAAATGCTTATTGCGGCTAATCTACACACGACAACGTTTCGAATTGTAAACGGACGTGTATTGCCCGCGAATTAGTGGATATTTTAAACATAACCCGAAGTCGCTACCTGATCTCAGTTTAATATTGTACGCGGTTAAATCCAATCAGTTTATTTTCGTTCGCCGTTTTCGACATGTCCGAAATTAACGAGCAACGCGTCAAGTTTTGCTTGAAACTTGGTAAAAATGATGCAACGGAAACGGACGGAATTGACTAAAATCACTTATGGGGATGAATCATTAAGGGGTTCCGTGACTTTCGAGTGTTTTAAACGTTTCGAGGACAGTCGGCGGTCAACTGAAGACGACCCACTTTCTGGAAGACCGTCGACGTCATCCAGAAACGATGGCGTGGCGACAATTAGCGAAAAATGCGAAATGGTAACCGTTCATGAGTTAAAAAAGCCAATCTCAATTGAGTCTTATCGTGCAATTTTACAAGAAAATGTATAGATGAGAAGGATCGCGCTGCAAAATTTGTTCCGAGATAATTCACCACGATAATGTACCGGCAAATTTAGCGCTGTCGATTCGTGAATTTTTGGCTGATAAAAAAATTGCATTGGTCCCGTGGACTCTCCCTATTATCCAGATCAGGCCCCGTATGATTTTTTTCTATTCCCAAGACTAAAATCTGCGCTTTAAAGGACAACGATTTCAAGATGTAGAGGAAATTAAAGCGAATGCGGCCACAGAACTCGTAGCTTTAACTTTGGAACGTTTCCAATGGACGTTTTAAAAATGGCAAGATCGCTGGGATCACTGTCTATCGTTCGGAGGAGATATCTTTAAATAATATGTAACTTCATTTTTGTAGTTATTAAATATAAAATCCTGGTACTTTTTGAACAGACCTCTTATATACATACATATGTGTAAACCGGCGAAAATCATAATGGGAGATGCATATATAACTAACGGAATTCCGATTACCAACAATCGCGAAATATCGAATCCTATATCGAAACTACATATTTTCTTTACGTTTATGGTGAAGCTTTAATCAAACAATCGGTTACAGTTAGGACACCGACTGGCCCGGACCAGTAGTTTTAGGTAAGGACTTAGCGGATTTCTTTTGACATTTGTGTTGCCGTGGGCCGCTGCGACGATATTTTAAATAAAAATAATTAAAACGCACGATTTTATTATTCCCTTGCGCGGCCGAAGAAAATACAAAAAAAAAAAAAAATTGTTTTAAATTTTGCTATAATATTATTATAGATGATATATTTGCTGGCCAGACTGTTTGGTACTCACTACTCGTACCAATTCATTATTATCGTTTCTATGATAATTTTTTTATTATAATTATATTTAATCAATTCTCGTATAGCCATTATCGTGAATTATTATGATCTAGAATTCGTACGTTTTGTGAATTATATTCGAAAATACACGCATTTTCGTATAATTTCTAGGATATTTGTTGAGGATTATAATTTTTAAATCCGCATAAATGGTATATCTTGGAAAAACAATTTCCAAATGGCCTCACCCAAACAACTCCGGCAGGAGAGAACAATTAGTCATTAACAGAACCAGAATAGGTGACTCTCATCTTACACACTCATACCTCATGACCAAGGAACCCAAGCCTTTGTGTGATCTATGCAAAGTTCCTATCTCAATCACATACATCATCATGGACTGCCCCAAATATTCCACAGCACGCCACCTTCTCAATAATCCATCATCGACAGAAGAAGCCCTCAATCAAAGCAACACTCACAATATTTTCAAATTCTTCAAACTCATAGATTTAGACAAAAACTTGTAAATTTTAAACCATGATGTATCACATAAAATCAACATTAGCACTGTATAAATTACGTCACACCTCCTCTCCTCATTAGGCTAATAATCTTTGTATGTGAAACTTGTATATTTAATAAAAAAATTTTTTTTTTTAAAATAGTATACGAGGTAGATATACAGCCTCGTATATTTACAGCCCATACCCGGACACTATGCGATCACGACGAATTCCTTACGAATCGTTACGTAACTTTCCACGCCGTACGCGAACAAACGAAAGAGATAGAGCGAGTTTAACCCACGTGAACGTTAAACGTCTAATATTACACCGTATATTTCGGTTGATTTAATCGTATCAAACACTCGGAACAGATTGTACGTATTGCACATACCGAAAGTAGTCGTCGATTTAATATTATTCATTTCGTATAATATCATTATATCATCCGTTGCGGACGGTTTGAAATGAAATGTGTTTATCGTTTTGATCCACGGTGTTAAACGTTTCCATTATATTATTATTATATACACTCGAATATTCGTTAAAACATTATTGTGTCCCGATTACAGTAAACGTGTGTGTATATTAATAATGATTATTATTACTTGTCATCGCCCGGGCGTTATATTTTGGAAATGTTTGTAACGGGTACGCGGGCCCGACCAGACCGTTTAAGTTCCGGGCCACTAACACATCCGAATATCATTTTAAAAACGAACCCGAGAAATGTATTGGACTTTCAACGATGGTTTTTTTCTTGTTTTTCGTACACGATTTTTTAATTGTCCGTAATCGACTTTTCGACAAAAGACTTTTATTTGTCCGACCATAATTGTTCGGTGTGCATTTCTGGTAGGTAATTGTGTCTAGTCGGTGCATTGGGATTAGGTCATTGTTTTGATTTTCTACCTATTAAATTAAATTATCCATTACTCGATTCCCGGCTAAGAAATATTCATTTATTGTATCAAAAAACTAAACGAAATCGACAATATCAAATAGTTCAAAATATCTGGGCAAAGAAAAACGCTAGGATATTTTGAAAATCGTGCCGCGTTTAGAAAGTGCTAATGTACGTACTCGGCGAAAACGAAGTCTTGGGTCTCTACGATCAGTAGAGTTTTCAGATAAAATATCGTTACGATATCAGGATCCACATTTCCAGTCGAAAAGTAGTTAACAGACGGACAATAAATTGTCACACACACACACACACCGTAGTAAAACTAATAGATTCCTCACTTCGCCAATCAAAATCGGAAAAATCGTCATCAAAGTGTATGGCCCCGGCAAGTGTATTGTTATATGGATTTTCAATGCGGCGGTGTAGGTACAACCGCTCTACTACGCCCAATATTGACCGACCGGTGACTCGAAATCGGGTCGGTTTGAAGAGGAGACAAAAAAAAAAAAAAAAACACTTAAGAGTTATTCGCCGCTGTTATAGTTATAGATACCGTGAAATATGTTGTTCTAATTGTGTTTCATAATGGTTTTTCTCGGTTGGATAGCCGCGTCGTCCGGCGGCAAGAGAATAATATATATATATATATCTAAAATTTATAGCATATTATATATAACGAATAGGAAATAATAATAATAATAATAATATTAGGACAGCGGACGGGGAAAAAAAAAAAAAAAAAACAACACAACGTCGCCACTATACTTCGACAAACACTATTGTTTCACTTGACGAACATTCGGAAAAGTCACTCTAAAAGTTATCCGGGTGTGTTGTTGTTGCCGCGGTGGCCAAACTTCTGGGTATGTATATATATATATATATATATATATATATATATATACACGCACAACGCGTTTTTAGAAGTTCAGATTTATGATTACTGGCCAACTTCAACCGCACACAATTTAAACGGAAAACGATTCCGAGTTCTAAATCCCCGGCAGCACGGGGACAAGGCGGTCGTAAACACGTCAAACGCCGAGTGGATACCGTTTAAACCGCCACTTAACGGTTACCCTCATATAATATTTCCTATATTTTTTTTCTCATCAGATCTCGGATTCCGATTATAGGAGAGGGACGCCAAGACAAAGTACATACCACTCATCGCCAACCAACCTAACCTTCCCCCCCACACACACACATCCTTACGCTATACCCTGCGCTGGAGTCGGTAGCTTATCGATTTCTTATCTGCAGCGGGAAAACGCGAAAATGAAAAATTGTAAACAAGAAAAAAAAAAAAAAAAAAAAATGATTTTAAACGAAAAACGAAATTCCCAGCATAATTTCGTGTGCCGTTGTTCTTTTTTTCTTTCTTTGATCAATATTAATTTTTAAAATTAATTATATGCAACTATGTATCATCTATTTTTTTTTTCTACTAATTTTAACTCGAATAAACGGCGTTTAAAAAATTATTATCATCAAAGCAACTTACAAGTTTCCTCATATACGATTTTCAACCATTTATCAATAGTATTAGGAAAAATGTAACTAAAAAAAAAAAAAAAAACTTTGGTCAGACTATTTCAAATAGCAACGAAGTTTTTACGATTATTTTTCACTGAATCACAAAAACAACAAAAAAAAAAAATTTGAAATAAACAGATACAATCCCAACGTTTTCATCGTATTCGCTCATTAGTTAATATCATGTACACGGAAAATAAAAAAAAACAAAATTTACATTCATAGCGTATACCGAGTGAAAAACAAAAATCTCGTAAACCATAAAATGTAGAATTATTCAACGAGTACGTTTTGTAATAACAATGTCAACGCATAGAGTTTTTTTTTGTTTTTTTTTCTATTTCAAGTAATCCTTGTACAAGGGTTTCAGTAAACGACATCATAGTCAACGCGATATAGTCGTTATATTAGTTATGTTAATATTTTTATCCGAGTTACGTAATTTTTATTTATCACGTATTGTATAACAGCGCACAGTGATCCTGTTGCCCGTTAGTTCTCGCCAATCGTCTGTATCCTTGTAGAAACGTTTAAAACTATCGACAAAACAGATGACCAGCAATCGTTCTGCACAGTTCTGCCGGATTAAACACGTGTCTTACACGTAACAGAAATCTCGGAGGAGTTTCACTTGTTTACACCTAAAATATAACGTTTCCGAAGATCTTATAAAAGTGTACTAATCGAAGAAGAAGAAGAAGAAGAAAAAAGCAAATAATTAAACTACAAAAATATATCACACCGATTTCGATGAAATTGACTATACGACTTTTTTCATTTTCTACACACATGACTTTCTCGTACACAATGTCAGCACAACAGTATCGTAATATTTAACGGATTTTTAAACTTAAAATATTCGTACGAGGATTATAACAGTAATGGAAGGGGTTAAATAAAATACGTTATTCGATTATACAATATTTGTTTGTTACCAAAAAGGAATTCGTTTAGCCCAACACTGAGTTGACTATACTCTCGAATATTAACAAAATTACGGTTTATTTTATTATTCATTTTTATTTTTATTTTTTTTATTAATATCATAGTACAACGCAGCACGGACGATAGTACCTAGCGTTTGTTCGCTGTATAATAATAAATAAAAATAAAGTCAGAAGCACCTACATAAATTCAAAAAGGAATACTTGTTGAGTGAAACTCGTTCACTCTTGTTTGTTTTATTATAGTATTTAATCCGATTTCGCGTACGTATGCTATAATATTTCGTAAATATTAATAATAATGTATGTATGTGTTTATTTACGTAGTCGGTAGATTTGAACAAATAAATTTTCATTCGATTGTGCAATTTCCGAGCGTACCGACGAAGCCATCTATTAGGATTTTGTTCCTTTTCAGAAACCCTTATTTCGGTTAATAATTCCGGCGGTTCTACTCATTCCTTCCGTACTTTTAAATATGCAGAATTTCCGACCAGCGGCACTTTCTTTAATGCACTTTTTCGTAATTCTCTACTGTTTCTCTCCCTTAGATCCCCATTCGGTTATATTTGGTTTAAACGCTTGTCCGGATAGTAAAAATACTCACAGTCGTTCACGTTATACCTTAAAAGATACACGATTTTTACCTAAATTTACAACAGTTTTTCTCTAAAAGATTTAAAAAAAAACACACAGCAGACAACGATAAATTTTTTTTTTTTTTTATGTCCGGGTTACCCCTCTAAGGGTAAAAATAAAAAACGTAAAATCTTCGCAAATTTCCGCTTACGACGGTGAAAATTATGTATTCGCTTTTGTTTTTTTTTTTTTTTTTTATATGATGTCCATCGAACCTGATACAATTTAAATGGGTATGTCGTTTTCGATATTGCTAATTTTTTTAAACTATTTTCGCTAACTTTTTAATATTGTTATCAACGGAATTGTGTATTTTTTTTTTTTTTTTTTTTTTTTATGGACGGTTTAGTTTTAGCGGCGGCCAAAGCCGCAAAATTCGCCGTTTTCCCCGGCCGTAGTAGAACAATATACGCGCGCATAAAAACGGCAAAATGAGTTTTCGTAATTCCAATTTCTTGCGCGTGTTCGGGATTAAGATTATTGACGTATATCGAGACGGAGTTTACCGGGTTAGCATCGTAATATTGGATTCTGGGAGAAGCGACGAACGTATTGGTTTTACTATACGACGTGTATGTTATTTTATTGCTGTCTGTGCTAACAACGACTTTTCTGACCAGAAATAAATGCTCTGGCCGTCAATTACACAGGACGGTTTCCAATAGCGGAATTTCGTCTAGTCGACGCAATGAGGAGGAAGTTTTTTTTTATTAATTTTCTTTGTAGTTTTCTCAAATGATTGGTGAAAAAACCGGGGATATTTACGAATATTAACGGGTTCTCTGTAATTTTCGAATTCTTTTTTTTTTTTTTTTCTGTTTCGTGTAATAATTGTCGACACTTTCCAATATCAACGGTACAATATTATTCAAAACATCCCAGCGTTTTGTTTTTTTAAATTTATACATAAATATTGTTGAGTTTTTTTTTTTTTTAATAGGTTTAGCCTAAAAAAAACATTATCAAAAGTTCGAGAATGATACGATAAAACACGGAGCAATTAAGTTATTAATTTTTTATAGTTAAAAACCAACACAATTATCACTTTAAATCACTTCAAAAAAATGTTTTAAGCGAACGTCGCTCAGTACTTTTCGTATGCGATGATTTTTTTGTTGTGTAACATAATAAATACACATATTAACTATATATATCCTGTATATATCCTGCGATCCCAATTTCCCAACTAGAACCGTTGTATTTCTGGTTAGGTTGTATATTCTGGTTTTCCCAAGCGAGACTCTTGGGATAATTAAAAAAAAAAAAAAGACACGTCATCGTGTAGGCGTGTTTGGACTGGCGTCGTGACACCGGGCCCAGGGGAAAAAAAAAATAATTATATTTCCTTGTATCTTTTTCTCATCAGATCTCGAATTGTGATTATAAAGAGGGACATCAATAGAAAGTGTATACCACTACACCGCCGTCTGCTTCCCCCCAAACGCTTGCTGTGACCCGCGATGAAGTTGTGTGTGTGTGTGTTTTTTTTTTTTTCTAAACGAATTTGAACTTGTTGTAACGCCGATAAAATAAAATTACGGCTCAGTTTTCGTTTGTTATATTGCCACAACATAAGTAAGATTTATGACGAAACCCGTATCAAATTGTTGTACGTATTTACATACGGGACCAACGAACTTTTTTTGTTCGCACATACGGATAACGTGTGCGCAGTATAGTAGACGCACAATGTCGGTAATTTGTACGAGATTTTTTTTTACGATACTCGCTACAGAAAAAAAAAAAAAAATACTGTTCTACAGTGAAGCCCGCGACATTATCGTAATAATAGCTGTATCGGCGGACGAGCTACCGGGTTTGCAGGCAAGCAGATACCGTTTTTAAAATAATTTAACTCGTGTATTTTCAACCAAAAAAAAAAATAAAGAATAAAAATCCGCCCACTACCGAACGAATTTAGCAAAATTGATATTTTACTTGGCGATGTACGTAGTTTACGGTACTATCCAAATGCCATATTAATGCGAAATTAAATAAATGTACATTGATAGTAAAACGGAGAAAAAAAATCCGTTTGGTTATTTTTTCATTAAAAATTCTCGCCGTGTTCCGGGGGTTGTGTAAAATCTCCACCACGATCTTCCACCCAAAAATAGAAAAAACCGGCCAGAGCGTATAATTTCCATACCGACCGTAAATATTGGACAACGTAGAAACGTTTTTCTCGAAATATTCGTCGCGACCGTATTGCGGACAACGATTATCAAAAGGTCGCGTAATATCGGGCCGTTATTATATTGTTTCACGTCCGTTTTCGGCTATAAAACCGATTTCACGACGACGACGACGACGACGACGACGAGGGTCCCGGGGACTCGGGTGTGTTCGGCCGTACCGCCGGCGAATAGCGAAAACGTATCCGGGCAGAACTCTATATATTACTATAATCGTATTCAAAACGGAAATTCGGTTCGGTTTGACTGGCCGGGACAGACGTGCCCGCAGTTTGCCGGTAATAATATTATTAATGCGTACAATACCCGCGGATAATTATATTCGGGCGAATGTGTCACGGCCAGAACGATATTAATGTGGCGGCCTGTCGCGGATAGTGTCAAACACAACGGCGATCGACTCCCGCGGGGACCCCCTGTTCCAAACACGAAGTTTACGCGTATTGAAATTTACCGATTAATCGACGGACAAACCACGGACGACCGCCACTCCGTTACCATACATAAGTTACGTACGATTTATTTCGTTTGTCCGAAACATTATTTAGTGCAAATAATTACAAATTTTACACATATTTATTTATAAAAAAAAAAAAAAAAAAAAAATATTAGACTCGACCGGTATTATATTTTTATATATACGAGGTCTAATCAAAAAGTGTCGAGACCGTTAATAAAAAATATACATATTTATTAGATAAAGATATTTACATTCAATCTCCTTCAAAATATGCTCCTTCTGAGTCTATACATGTTCTCCAACGTTCCTGCCATTTTTGAAAACACCTCTGGAAGTCATTTTTAGAAACTCCTCGCAGCTGCTCCGTCACATTTTGTTTTATTTCATCTACATCTTGAAAACGTTTACCCTTAAGCGCTATTTTTATCTTTGGAAATAAAAAAAAAAATCACACGGAGCTAGGTCTGGTGAATAGGGGGGTTGAGAAACAACTGGGATATCATGTTTGGCCAAAAACTGCTGCACAACATGGGCCGAATGGGCTGGAGCATTGTCGTGATGCAAATTCCAACCGCCTGACTCTTTAAACTCGGGTATTTTTCTTCGTACAGCGTCTCGTAAACGGCAAAGAATATTAATGTAGTACTTCTTTGTTCTGGTTTGTCCTTTTGGAGCATACTCACGATGGACAATACCTTGACAGCCGAAAAAAACCCATTGCGGCTTGTTGACGGACGTCCTACACGTTCATCACTTTCAACAATTGTTCTACCCTCTTTAAATCGTTTGAACCATTCAAAAACGCGAGCACGGGACATGGTTTCATCTCCATAAGCTAACAATAACATTCGGTAGGTTTCAGTAGCCGTTTTTCCCAGTTTATGGCGAAATTTAATGCACACTCGTTGTTCCATATTTTCGCTCATAATGAAATCCGACAGCACGTAAAAACACACTTAACGTAATCGCACCTAGAAGCCGACCGAGACAATATTAATCTAATCCATGCCTAATATATTTTCCCAACATACAAAGTTTGATTAATATAGCACGTGCAAGTTCATACTCATACCGGTTTACGATTTATCTTATCAGTCTCGATACTTTTTGATTAGATCTCGTATATATACATTATATTACACTTGGGGTTTTTCTTCGTTTTACACGCGTACTCCATAACTTCAAACGCGAATATTCACCGAAAACGTTTGTTAACGAAACACCGGTTTACCGTTATACCGAAAAGTAAACATTGACAAAACAATAATCATTTTTTAATATAATACGGTGAAATTCAATTATATCGAAATCGCAAGACATGATCCCCGAGTACAGTTTATTTGTAAATTCTAGCCATCAATCGGTTATAAACTGTAACCGATTGTTACATTAATGCTACACTATAAACGCAAAGAAAAAAATGTATTTTCGATATAGGATTCGATATTTCGCGTGTGTTGGTAATCGGAATTTCGTTAGTTATATATCTATGTTCCATTATGATTTTCGCCGGTTTACACGTATCAATGTATATACGAGGTCTGTTGAAAAAGTACCAGGATTTTATATTTAATAATTACACAAATGAAATTATATATTATTTACAGATATCTCCTTCGAAATACTCTCCTCCGGACGATATGCTGTGATCCCGGCGATCTGGGCGTTTTTAAAAAGTCTTTTGGAACCGTTCCAAAGTCAAAGCTACGAGTTCTGTGGCCGCGTTCGCTTAAATTTCCTCTACACCTTGAAATCGTTGTCCTTTAAGCGCAGATTTTAGTCTTGGGAATAGATAAAAATCACACGGGGCTTGATCAGGAGAATAGGGAGAGTCCGCGGGACCTATGCAATTTTTTTATCGGCCAAAAATGCACGAATCGACAGGGCTAAATGTGCCGGTGCATTGTCGTGGTGAACAATCGTGGAACGAATTTGGCAAAGCGACCTTTCTCAGCTCTACATTTCCCTGTAAAATTTCATAAAACATGATTCGATTGATATTGCCTTTGTTACCTCAAGAACGGTTAATCGGCGGCCATTTCGCATTTTTTTTTCGCAAATTGTCGCCACATCATCGTTTTTGGACGACGTCGACGGTCTTCCAGAACGTGGATCGTCTTCGGTTGACCACCGACTGTCCTCGAAACGTTTAAAACACTCGGAAGTCAAGGAACCACTTAACGAATCATCCCCAGATGCGGTTTAATCGTTTCCGTTGCATCATTTTTACTAATTATCAAGAAAAACTTGGTGCATACGCGTTGTTCGTTAATTTCGGACATGTCAAAAACGGCGAACGAAATATAAACTGACTGGATTTAACCGCGTGTAATATTAAACGGAGATAAGATAGCGACTTTGGGTTTCGTTTAAAATATCCACTTGTTCGCTGGGAATACGTCTGTTTAGAATTTGAAACGTTATTGTGTGTAGATTAGCCGCAATAGCATTTGTGCTGGTACTTGTTGAACAGACCTCGTGTATTTATATATATATATATATATAAATATTATATTACACTTATGTTTTTTTTCGTTTTACACGTTTTCCTCGTAACTCCAAACTCGAATATTCAACGGTATCGTTTTATGACAAAACACCGGTTTACCGGTGATACCGAGAAGTAAACATTGACAAACAAAAAAAAAAAAAAATCATTTTTTTGTTTTGTTTTGTATAATATAATATATAGCGAAATTCAACTATATCGATACCGAAAGTTATGACCCCCGAGTACAGTTTATTTGTTAATTCTAACCAACAATCGTTTATAGACTGTAACCGATTGTTAGATTAATGCTGCGTTATAAACGCAAAGAAAAGATGTATTTTCGATATAGGATTCGCGTTTGTTGGTAATCGGAATTTCGTTAGTCATCTATCTATCTTCCATTATAATTTTCATCGGTTTACACATATATATATATATATATATATATATATATATATATATATATATATATATATATATATATACACGTATTTTTACGTAATTTTTTTACAGTTTAAAAGTTTGGAAATTGAAAATTCTTTGTTTTTGTACCATACACCTATAGTGTGCGGGGACGAGTATTGAAACTAATTGAATTCTTTCACTTTACGGCTATACACGCCGTAGCCGCCGAACCGAAACAAACTACGTCTGTGAACTTGGCCCGTCCGCACGTCCGCCACGTATCCGACCGACTCCAATCATAAAGCCAAAAAAAATAGCGAATAATTTTAGCCTATTATTTTGTTTTATTTAAAAATGGCATATCGACTCCACGTTTTATGAAATTGATTTTCATTTAGGCGTTCGGGTTTAGTCCTAGGCACGCCTAACCTAATAATATACATGAATTTATATATTCGGGATTATGCGATTTTTATTTAATCACAACCTAATAGTTACATTAAAACGTTTTTTTTTTTTTTTTTTATCAAACAATTAATAAGACGTTTTTAATTGTTGACGTAAATAGAGCATGGTGTTAGATGACATTGGCCGAACAACTTTTGCCCCGCCAGCACCTCTTCCTCTTATTCGGGCGTTATAATCGTTTACGATTTTCACGGCATTCCAAAGAGCGCTGCTGTTCTGACGATATTTTCGAGGTTAAAGTGACGTAACAATGTCCGTGACAAGCAGCGCCATCGAATTACCGCCAAATGCCGTAGAGATTTGAAAATTATCGAGCAGTAAATTAATTAAATTATTATACTAAATTTAACCAAACTATATATTAATTTTAGGCGCGTCGGTGTTAAACTGATACAAATCATAAAATAAATACCTACGTTGTTCAATTGCTGATTAAAATACATATGTCATATTTGTTATTTTATACCATGCATGGGCAACTGGCTGCCCGCGCACCGTCCATATCACCGGCCCGTGATACATTTTCAAATTACTTAATAAAATGTCGGGATTTATTTGTATTTCGTCTATTATATTTATAAAAACCCTCCATATAATGTTTATCGTTATACGCGGATATGATTTATTTTCTAGTATTGAACTGCAGCTAAATTATAAAATGTCCAAATGTATAATATTTATAGTCGCGGGTAATATAGCTAATAGGTATTTATTTTATCAGTTTAGTCGTATCCGCCGTGTCACGTTGGCCGATTGCGTTGGTTTTATTATGTTCGCGTTTTGTAGTGTTTCAAAAATGTCCGCTAAAAAGCGAAAAATCGACGATGAAAATATAAGTTTCAACAGCTTATGGGAATTTATTTATTATTAAAAAACAAAAAAAAAACTTCAATGTTTAGTTTGTACTAAAAGAATACAGTTTAAAAAGACATTACACGGCATTGTCCAAGTATGAAAAATATATTGGTGATGCAAGAGAGTGTGTTGTAATTGATCTTAAAAGAAAACTTCGATCACAACAAAATGTAATGACAAAAGCAACAACTTCAAGACAATCAAGTGGCTTCATATATTATTTCTATCGAAACAACAAAATCTAAAAAAAAATCGTTGAGTGATGGCGAATTTGTTAGAAAAATGTGCAGTAAAAATGGCTAAATCAATAAATGAAAACGAAATTGCCAGTGAATTTGAAAATAAAAAAAAATATCACTTTCAAGACGCACAGTGACAAGTCGTACAACTGACACTGATAGTGCCATTCGTAAAACATCGCAAACTATAATGACGGATTGTGCATAGTTTTCGATTGTACTGGACGAGAGCGCAGATGTTTCAGATGTAAGTCAACTTTTGATATTTGTCAGAGTTATATCTCGACAATTTGAAGTGTACTCAGAGCTATTAGAATTATGTTCCTTGCGCGGAACTACGAATGGAAGTGATATATTTAATGTAGTAAAAAAAAACGCAATTGAACCATTTGGTGAATTAAAAAAAAAAAAAATGACATCGGTTGTAACAGATGTGTGCCAAAGCCAGTGGTTGGCAAAAATATCGGTTTTCTTGGATTGCTACGCAAATCTTACGTTAATATGTTCCTGCTCTGCATTGTTTTATTCGTCGGGGAGCGTTGTGTGGCAAAATAACGAAGCTTGACGGTGTTATGCATACGGTATTTAAAATTACTAATCACATTAGAGGAGGCGACCGTAGTGTTTAAACCACCGTAATTTTATTACATATTTACAGGGACTTGATTGTGAGCATGGTGTCTTATTATTACACACGGACGTACGCTGGTTAAGTAGCGGAAAGTGTCTCAGGCGTGTTTTCGTTTTGAGAAAAGAAAAAATTCGAGTATCTTGAAGCGAATATTACAAATGATACTACTTATTTGGAAAACCACCAAATGGTTGATAAACAATTTCTATGTTCATTGGCATTTTTTACTGATATTTCTCAACATTTAAATAAATTAAATTTACAACTTCAAGGTAAACAACAAACGATTTCTCAAATTATTGGGGTTTTTAGATGGATTCAGAAAAAAATTGATAAGTTTTAAAAATGTATTTATAGAAAAAAAATGAATACATTTTCCGTGTTGCGAAATTATTCAAAATAGAATTGTACGACGAGTTTATTTTTGAAAATTGCACGAACTAACTGTAGAATTCGAAAGACGATCTGAAAAAGTTGAAATTATGCGCCCTCGAATAAATTTGTTTAATAATCCAATGGCAGTTGAAATTGAAAATCACGATGCTGCACTTCAATTAGAATTATGCGAGTTGCAAACTGGCCCGTTATTATCTACGAATGAAATTGACGGAAGCTTTTGGAAAAAATTACCTGTTAACAAATATCCACTTTTACGAGAGAAATGTTATCCATGTTTGGAACTACCTACATTCGTGAATGTACGTTTCCAAATATAAAACCAAAGCAAACACGTCGTCTTACTGATGAAACATTAAGTCACCTACTTCGTGTTTCCACTTCTGAAATACAAGTCGATTTTGCTGCGTTTATCATTAGCAGTCACATATTCTCAAATCTCACATTGAACAAGTAAGTAATCGTATTATTTATATTTAATTAAATTAAATTATTTTCAATAACTTTTTTTTTTTTTTTTTGTATTCATTGTCAATTCCAATTTATAAACAAAAAAAAAAAATGCTAATTTAAATATAAATAGTTTTTTTTTTTTTTTTTGCTTTGCTCTTGCCCGCCTAGATTTTAGTGTTGCCCATCCCTGTTTTTTGCTAACGTAAATTTAAAAACGTATAACTGGCACCGTTCATTTTTATACCGGCAACACGTTATGCACATTTGCCCGGTTAAGCGGTACACGGACAATGGAAGAGTTGACGTTTAAAACCGTACCATTGAGAATTACAAATAATAGATAGGTACTGTAATGTCGGCGGTGGTTTGTTTATAACAGAAGTAACTTGAGCTTCATACCATAATAGAAAAGTAAATAAAAAATAATAAAATAAATCACGATAATAATTTCGCGATAATTTTTAGCGTACGGACTCCGTGAGTGATAATAATCTAAAAATGTGTACCTATCGAATCGTCATAGTTATTATCCACTCGTATAAATCCGATAATCGGTAATGCCGTTCGAGAACAAGAAACGGCTTCTATTCGAGATTACGTTTCCTCTGTACCCAAACGACGACGAGGTTTTCCGAATCGTATTCCCCCGACACGTACGTATCTGATACTTTTTCGCGTGTACACGAAAGCCGTTCATTAAAAATCTATTATATTTGTAATATTACTATTGTAGTACCAATCGTCAAACGGGTCGTTAGTTTTGCACACATTTCGGCAGTGGCGTATTTGGGATTGTGTCTTGGTCAATTGTGGAGGGCACGAGGTGGGGGGGAGATATATATTTATCCGAAGGCGTCCGGTAACGATTAAAAAATAGTAAAAAAAAAAAAAAAAAAAAAAATGTTATCGGCAGGATGCGTTCCCCCTGATAGATCGCGTACACCGTCGGCGTGGTCACAACGGAAAAAAAAACAAAAAACAAACTAAAATCGAAATGTTCAAAATCCAAAATACTCGCTCAGTACGAATGTAATTTTTTTTTGCTGTCGGTTTGCAATAAATAACGATAACAATATCCACTGACCGCGGTGCTATAAGTAATTGTCCGTTATTTTTTTTATCATACCGCGGTGTTCTTGAATTACGTTTTTATTATCATCACCGAGAATTTAAATAACAAATGCAAATGCAATGCATTTTCGCAATGTGGCCGCGTCTAAAGTTCGTATACAACCAAAACGTTAATTCCCCGCCCTCCCCCCCCCATACGAATTAAATTTAACGAACACTCGGGGAAATCAATTATGTACAAAATAATACAAAACATATTTTATTTATTCGCGAAAATTGAATTCCGCATTACCGGAATGTATAATTTATGTTACATAAATAAGAAGTGCAAATACGATATAAAAAAAAAAAAAAAAATCCTCCCCGATTTCAATTTATTGTAAACAGCCCGTAATTTTCGATTGTTATTTAAATGAAAACATTCTCGGCCCGCTTCGGGTCCATGTAGTGGAAAAAAAAAAAAGTTAAGTGTACGAAAAAAAAAAAAAAAAAATGATCAACGGGAATAATATTCGACGGTAGTCATCAAAGGTCTAACCGGCGGCGAAGACAACATCGACTTTGTTATGCCGACTGTTATTACACAATCGCAATAATTCAAAACGTTTAAAAAAAAAAAAAAATAAAAACACAACCACTGTCTTATAAAAATATTTACTAACGTCGGATGCCCGTAAAAATCAAAACCGACAAACTCGAATAATCGCGAATAACGTACGCGGAACACGAGGTGGAGAGTGGTGGTGGTTGTTCGGTTTTCTTTTCGTAATATTATCGTATTATTATTATTATTATGGTCGAGGAAAACGCCGATTTGGTATATTTAACACGAACGCGATACACCGCAAAACTATACAATTGGCGTTATTAAAAAAAAAAAAAAAAAAATATTGTATTTCGGTACAGTTCGATTGATCCCGCCGCCATATAAAGTAGTTTTTTAAATTATTATTACACAACGCGTTGCCCGGCCTGTTCTCAGACGAAACTTTACCAATAGAATTTATGCCCGTCTTAGGCTGTGGTCAGCACAGACTACATATATCGTTATGTACAGTTATCGATGATGGTACTCGGAGCAGAAGACTTGCACAATTGTTTTACACGATGAAAAATAAATAAATAAAAAATAGCAAGGTAACAAAAAAAAAAAAACGCTATATTTAACATTTTTATTTTGCGAATAAATGCATATGTTGAGGTTTTCATTTTGTATTTAGAACATATTTCTTTCGTTTTATAGCTTTTCCAGTAGTTATTTCATAGAATTAATAAAAATAATTTTCTCAATACTTTCTCCATCGAAGTTTTTATTTCATTTCATAGTACAACAAAAACTGGTTGTCCGACGTCACCACCGGCTGTAAATTTAATATTTACCAAGTCACATTTGGGGTCTTTTACCAGATACAATTACCAGTCTCGATGCCAAACATATTTTTGCACTATGCCATGCGATTGAAATAACACAAAATGTTAATTTAAAATTAAGTCGAGTTCCAATAAGAATAAATAGTCCACGAAAAAATGTTTAGAATGAAAATATAAAAAGGTTTAACTAAAATGTCTACAATTTTAAATGGCGAGAAAACTTTAATAGATGGTCTATCTGAATACTTGACCATAAACGATTTGTTCTGTTATAAATACCTCCAAATTAATTCCGTTGTTAAAGAACGTTCATTTTCGATGTTAAAATTACTGATGGCATATTATTATTAAAAATTAAATTTGATTAAAAAATGATTTATATATTTTTAATTAAATCGCTAGAAAAAAAATGTATATATATATTTTAGTGCATATTATCGGGTTTTTAAAGGATTTTATTGTGTTATCGCGAATGTTTGCATTTTTAGTGAATTTTTACAGCTATAATTCCTGTGCCCTAACGATCACTTTTATCGTCAATGTCGAACGTACCTTTCATTCATTTATCCACCGATAAATACATCACCGACTATATCGGATTATATAATCGTTGCATAATAATGGAATTAAAAAAAATAAATAAATAATAATGGTATTTTTTTTATTTTTTTTTGCTTTACTAAATGTGTACGTTTTCATCAATTTTCGATTCAAATTTTCGAAATCTAAGGTGTGTATACTTCGCGCACTGGCTGGCCACTATTGTACGCGGAACGTCCGGGAGGTAGGATAATTTAATTTTTATCCGCAAGAAACAAAAAACTATTTCCAGTGAAAAACGATTATTAGCGAAGTTCCGTTGGATCTGTTTTCTTTTTTAAATTTAATTTCAAAATGATATTAATTTGTAACTACAGATTTTGGGCGAAAAACGCCAATTCTGTGTGCCTACTATTTTTCGACTGATAATAAGTTGTACGTATTAGTAAACTAAGAATAGAAGAAAGAAAGAAAAATTGAGCGTAGTTCAAGTTGAAACTTGTACAGGATAATAATCCGGTTAAAAACGATATTGTAATTTATTTTGTGGTTACGGAATATAATAGTTAAGAAAATTCAAATTTTATCGAACTACGTTCAGAATCGTTGCGTACATAATCAACCGTTTCAGCTTCCCACATAAAACAGTGGCCTAACAACGAGCGAGTATCCTAGATTTTATTATTGTCGACAATCGGCTAATATAAAATGTATAATTGCAAATATGTCAAATTTATTATTGTACGTAACATTAAAAAAAAAAAAAAAAAAAATTATTTTATCACCTAATTATATATAATTTGCATTCAATACGATTTATAAATTGTCATCTAAATATACTAGCAGACTGGTACTCCAAACGGAGAATACAAATAAATAATGAAAAATCACACCACACATCACCTTCACTCTCAATAAAAGCACAATACCACCAGTCTATTTAAACAATTAAGTCATCCCTTCTTCCTCTAATGTCAAATATTTTGGTATGATACTCGACAAAAGCCTTACATGGGCCGAAAATAATACGAAAAACCGACTCGTACTAAATGCCAGACGAAGAGCACTCTTTCCGCTTATAGGAAGGCAAGCGAAAATTAACCTAAACACAAAACTGCTATTATAAAAAACGCCCATTAAGCCAATTCGGTTATGCGGAATCCCACTGTGGGGACCAGCAAACAAATCCGACATTTATAAAATTCAAACATTACAATCGATCGCATTACTGGTGCTCCTCCGTATGTTTTTTAACCACACCCTACGTTCAGACGTAAAAACTCATACTGTTCTAGAAAGAAGCCGAAAATTCCTATAAAGTTTTCCTTACCACACCACTCCAATCCTCTAACATTTGCTCTGGACTCGGATTCCGTTCCTGGATATCCACCTGGAAGGTTGAAACGAAATTGGAACCGTGAATTGAAATAACATTAACGTTCTGTAGCCAGGAAGTGTTGCCGCTGGGCGATTGCTTCATCATATCTACCATGCCAATTTATATAAAAATCCTCAAACATGTTTATTGTAAAATTTATTTATAGATTGTATGTGTTAAAAAAAAGTTTAAAAAAATTAAAAGAAATACAATTTATAATTTTGCGTTTTTCGCACAATATACCCGTCACGAATCAAGTGACTAGGTCAATGTAATTTTCTAAATATTTACACGCAATTATATTCGCGTAAACGACGCGTACGAATACGTAACAATACGAAGATAACGGGTGTAGATAAATAAAAGGGTTTTTTTTTTTTTTTACTGCTACATTATTACAAAAAAGTATCGGCGCGGTAGGTTTACTATACAATAACTCAACATAACCACGCGATATTTTTTTTTTTTTTTTTTTTTTACCCGTTCGAGTATAGGTTGTTCGCCCGAATAAACCGAAAAATACCATTTTATCGTTATATAAAAAAAAAAAAAAAAAATAATATAATAATATTTGTAAACTTCAACGGTGTAATATTACCTACCTAGGTGTTGCATTATGCCCGGTAACATTTCATAATTATAAATTATAAATCTCTATAGAGCACGTGCTGCGTTTGTTACCTTTCCGAAATAGTTGAATGATATTGATTAATCGTTTTACACGTTTTCCGATAATAGTATTCTGCGTTTAATGTATTCGTTCGGACGAACAATTTAACCGTTGCATACATCCACAGGGTCTGCGGTTGTTTGTCGTTTTATTTATTTATTATTTTCTCCAATTTTTTTTTTTTAATCGTGTTTAAAGTTATTGTCGGATATACTCGCTAAACCGCCGGGTTCATTACAATCAAGTGTTACTGAATACATATTATTATGCGATTATAAGTACATAGGTATTCGCGGTAAACGTATTAACGAACAGTAAGGTTTGAAAAAACAAATAATAATTTGTTTTTTTCATTTATTAATAATATACACGATCTGTACACAATGAAGCACAATAAGAGTATGAGCTATAATACAATAGGAGATTGAAAAATTTGAATGAAGAAACTACCCACTGATGACACTTTCAAGATATAATAATAATTTAAAAAAAAAAAAAAAAAAAAAAAAAACACTATTCGAAATTGATAAATGAAAATATATTTAAAAATAGATAAAACGCGTGGACAATGGGTTTTATTTTTTTTTTTTTAATATAATTTCTATAATTATTTATTTATATATTTTTACGTACAGCGTTTACGATGCATTGGTTCTTTTTTTCTTTTTTCACTTTCTCCAGTCGTCGAAATACGCGCACCCGATATTATTATTATTTTTTTTTGTATTTATAATATTTACATTTACAATCTATACAATTCTCAGTACAATAATTAGATTTGATAAAAAAAAAAAAAAAAAAAAAAGAAGAGAATATAAAACGACGGTGAATAATAAGGATGGAAAGTTATATCCATTGATAACACACAGCGATATTATTTTAAATGTTTTACGTTTGATTTTAAATGGGGGTAACGAATTATTTTTGTGTTAAAATACCATAACGGTCTTTACATACAATTGATTCGAGTTTTGAATATAAAGTACAATAGTTTATTATAGGTTAAGATAATCGTTTTTTTTTTTTTTTTTATTTTTAATTACGAGTATATAAATTTAGTCGATCATTTATACCTAATGCATTATGTTTGACGTGGAACTGAATTTTCACATAAACCAGAAAAAAAACCATTCGTAAATGTTCTCAGATTTTGTTTCGTTAGTCGACGTGGTTAGTTAACTGGATGGTATGGTATTTAATTATCAAATTTGTATTACAAAAAAAAAACAAGTAAAACCAACAAAAATATTATCGATCGAATGATTTATTATTATCAACAATAGCCTGCAGTATCTACGGCCGCGGTGGTTATTGTGTTTTTCACGGTAGACTGAACATTTGCCACCATATATCAGTTACGTTATCGCAGTGCGGTTATGAACGCGACTTTATCACACGGTTGTTGGGATAATATCACATGTAATAATGTAAAAAAAAGGCAAAATTTAATTATCCTAGTGCGGGTAGCCAGTGTTATTAGCGTACGAAACTTGGGCATAAAAACACCGTGCTCCGCTCCTAACCAAAGTCTGCAACAAGCGTATGGATACGTCTTGTTTACATTTATTTATAGGTAAGTGTTAACGGAATATTCGAATAGCATAAACGACATTTGCACTGTAAAGCGCCAAAACGATAAACAGTAAAAGGAAAAATGTAAATACAAATGTATACGTTAAATAAAATAATAAAATAACCGTATCCATTACGGAGTCGAACAACGTACGTCTTTCGCACCACGGGTGGGTCCATTAATAGGAAATAAAAAAAAAAAAAAAACCAAGATTTCTGGTAGGAAAGTTCACAGATATAAAAATAAAAAAAAAAACACACAGCACACGTCGAAAATAACAGGAAACCGTTATAAGTTGCGTGATTTTTTCGGTTTTTTTTTTTTTTTTTTTTTTATTACTTTTTCCCTAGTATTTGAAATCTATAATTTCTTCAGGTGTTCATGAATAATTTATATTCATTAAAAACATCGCTATACCGTCCAATCTTCGAATAACAAATTAAACAAAAATATATATATTTTATTGTAATTGCCAATACCGATGTTCTTTAAAGTTTATAAGTTACTTTTGATTTGGAATACCTTAAATACGTTTTAATTCTATTTAAATTTGCAAATTTTCAATAACAGTCGATAACAAATTAATTTTACAACGGACGTGCAAACTGAATATTGTTCCTTATGACTACGGTATTATTATTGAGTTATTATTAAACATCGAATTATTATAGGAAAAAACTGTAGCAGCGATTACACTAACCCTTCTTTACCGTTATTTCTCCATTAAAAATTACATTATAATAAAACATGCACAAACACTAAACGCATAATATAAAATTAATGTTCTCTTTCTCTGTACACGTACGTAGCAAGTCATTTATGACTATCGAACCGAACGTTCGGATATTTCGCGGACTAGTCTGGACTCTTGTGAATATAATTATTATATTGGTATATACCATCAGTGGTGTATTAAGGATTTTGCTGTCCTCGGCACACACTTTCTACACGGCCCTTCCGACCACCCTTGGTTCTCTTATTGTATATTATACGGTTGGTCGTAAGTTCTACTTAGTAAGTCACCAGTGAAATACCCGCAGGTTTCAATTTCTAAATTTACAAATTATAAAATAAAACAAAGTTTACCCAAATAGTAATATTTTTAATTGTTATAGTATAATTCACATGTAATCCATATATTTGTTTAAAAAGTAAAACGAATAAATACCGAATGATGCGCTTATAAGATGCAGATAAGACAATTATTATACGAGGTGTGGCTATTAAATAACGAGACTATCTACTTAGCGATAAGGCATGAGTAGATAAGGGTATAATGGTAGTATATTTGTAATCTATGAATATCACTGCATCGAACAATACCAGTTTAGTCAATTTCCGTTTTGTAGTCTATGTGTAAGCGTCGTTTAAATTGACCTCTTACGCGTTGAACGTCGAAATCATGCCGGACGAAAAAATTGAACAACGTATTAATTTAAAATTTTTAGTGAAACTTGGAAAATCTGCGACCGAAAGTTTTAATTTATTAACTGAAGTATATGGAGATAGTGTCCTATCACGACCACGTGTTTTTGAGTGGCACAAACGATTTCGTGAGGGTCGTGAAGAAGTTGAAGACAATCAACGGGTGGGTCGTCCATGTTGGTCGTATTTTTCGATATTAAGGGTGTAATAATGACAGAATGGGTACCTCAGGGACAAACTGTGAATCAACATTATTACCTTCAAGTATTGACAACACTCAGAGAACGAGTAAGAAGAAAGCGGCCTGAGTTGTGGGAAAATGACTCTTGGATCTTGCATCAAGACATTGCGCCGGCTCACAGTGCCTTATCTGTAAAGCGATTTCTAGCTAAAAATCGAACTCCAGTGCTTCAACACCCCCCCATATTCACCAGATCTCGCTCCATGCGACTTTTGGCTTTTTCCAAAATTAAAAAGTGCGTTAAAGGGCACACATTTTGAGTCAGTTGAAGCTGTAAAAACAAAAGCGACAGAGGTGTTAAAGACATTGCAAGAAAAGGATTTCCAACACTGTTTCAACCAATGGAAAATTAGAATGGAGCGATGTGTCAAACATGGAGGGGAGTATATAGAAGGGGAAAAATGTTAAACCATTAAAAAATATAAATAAAAAGTTTTTACAGAGAAAATCTCGTTATTTATTAGCCACACCTCGTATGGTGTATAATACACAGTACACGGTGGTTTATTACTACCATGATAAAAAATCGATTTCGACAAAATAAAGTCGATCCGTTATGTTCGTCTTAAAAGTAGAATGAGGAGGAATTTTTTTTTTTTTTCTATTAAAGGCGTGCAATTTAACTGAAATGCACCCACCCCACTGTATTACTTGGCAAGGTTTGCTGCCTCGCACCCTTAAAAAAAAAAACAACTTTGCTGCTCGGGACATTTGCCCGTTAGTGTCTCTAAATACGTCCACCGTCTCGCGTTGTCGGTATATTTTATCGGTACACGACGGGTTGCACACCCGACGGACAGGAAATATTCTTCCGACGAGGAATTCCGAATCAAAGGGACGACGACGGCACGACTGGTTGGTTACGTCAGCCGCGGTGCGACGAACAGTTCGTGGTGACGTCGTTACCGCCGAATAAACCCAATCGAAGCGTTTCCCCGGGCGGCTCGCGTGTCGCGCGTTGTTTTTTTCGGTGCGCACAGCGCGGCGGTGATCGCCACCGGGGGGGAGGGGGTGGGGGCACACGCGGGATCGCCGGACAACAAACGGAAGAACGAACCCCGGGACCAGCAGCCGGTAACAAATAGATTGTTAATATTGCGCGTCGTACGCGCCGGAAACGTCGCCCGAGTAAGTAGACGAACGCGTGCTCGTACAACGTCACATTTACGCACGCAATAATTTACCCGGAGCCGTCCCGTTAAAATAATTATAAACGCACGTTGGTGTAATAATAACGTTTCGTAAACGCGAGTAACGTGCGCTGTCCGTTGGAATTCCTTTGACTTTACCGAGTCATAATATTACGCTTAGAACCATTGTGCGCGCGGCACCCGGGAATCCTCGGCAGTTTTAGCACACGCACGTTTGCGTTACCTGAAAATTTGAAAATAACCCGGCTGTACACTGTACGCTAGATATTTAACTATTTATATTTTATTTTTTTGTGAATTTGTAACAAATAATAATTTAAAAAAAAATAAAACGTTTTAAACGAATTCGACAAGCTACTGAAACGAGGGGGGGTTTTTTTTCCGGAGGTCGGACGTTCGGTTTCATTGGTCTAGCTGATTGTGTCAAATCGACGCTAAATAGTTTATGGATTTCATCGCGGTTTTGACGTTTTCATCGGTAAAATTTATTTAATACGAGTACTTGACGATAAATAAATACAACTCGTCGAAGTATTAAATTTCAAATGTTAATTATTAATCCAAATAATGTCTCGAATAATCTTATAATAACGCTACACACGACGGGGGGTTAGGGGGATAGTTGGGAAATTACTTAAAAATTATTAGAAACTGTTAAAAAAAAAAAAATAAATAAAATGCATAATAAAACGTCTTATTCGCGTTAAAAATTACATGAAACGAATTTGTAATAATACAACGGGCATCAGAGCTTCGGGAAACGGAGATGTATTGAAATCCCAGCATTATTTATAACGTTCGACGGAACGTGTTAGTTATTCGTTTGTTTTAAATTTGTTTTTGAGCGGTAGTCTCGAAACAGCAAAATATTATTGTTTTTTCGGGTAAAGGTTAAATAAATACACAGAAAAAAAAAAAAAACCGATTTTATAATATTTACCGAGCCATACGGCCGTATGGAAATATATAAAAGAAAATATAATATGTCAGAAATATTTTTAAAACGTTGGACAAAAAAACAAAAAAAAAAACGCTATCATAATATTTATCAAATTATTATTAGTATTATGTTTTGGAAAGACGTTGATATCGTTTAAGGTACTTGACAAATATTATGTTTGCGGCTTAATAATATTATATTTGTACAATATTTCCTTGGGCCGTTTGGTGTTTTTTTTATTTTTTTTTTTTTTTATGTCCACGCGAATATATAAATAATAATACTATCTCGTTTTTTACCGTGTGCGCGAGTCAGTGGCGTGTATAAAGGGGGCCACACACCCTCGCTCCCCCGAAATTTCTTTCACGACTGAATAACTTTAAGTACAACAATATCGCCAGTAGTGTAGTTATCCACTTTACTTGGTTTTGTTGAAATCCGTTTTCCAGTTTCTGGCAATTAAACGGATTACATTTGCAAATTATTGTCAATATTAAAACAGAAATACGATATTATTACAAAAAAAAAATAAAAAATAATAACTACGAAGTATATTCTATAACGTACTGTGACTTTTTAAGTGCCTCATTATAAGAATTCTCAAGGTGGCTACCAGATGTTATATATATATATATATTTTTTATTTTTATTAAGTTTATTGTCGTCGCTTCTCCGAAAATATATTCAATGTACGCCACTCGGTGACGGTGAAACGATTTTTTTAGCGAGGGTTGATTTTTAACAACTATTATTATTCGCGTCATTTTTAATTTTTTTTTTTTTTTTATAAAAATATAGATAATACAATAATAATAACGTTGGGAGTTGAGATCGTGCTCGACAACCCGAGGCCAAAAAAAAAAAAAAAAAAAAACACACGGACAATTGTAATTTATACCGTTGTGACAAATTAATACGAGCTGCGTTTTAATTTATCGAAACATTTCCAACCGAACTCGGCTCGGAATCGTTTTTCGTTTTTAGCGGTGATTAATCGTTGCGCACAGGTATAAATTGTAAATAAATTTCTTCAATATCCTATAATGGTTATAATAATATTTTGCCTACTTCTCACGGCCTATCACGTGTGGTAAAGTTTGGCGAAACGATTAAACTTAACAATATTTAATAGAAAAAAATCATCTTTCGATGATGTCTATAATCGTTTGTTGGAAAAATATTATATTTTGATAACACACACATACGAATATATTGGCTATTAGGGCTGTGCACTGATTTTATTAATAACACGACGGTACGGATTTTTCACCGGTTTTTTTTATAAAATTGTCTAGTTTTCTGAAAATGTATCTTATCGGGCACGTACTTGGGAATGTTGCAACGTTCACGCTCATCTACAGGGTGCGACAGAGTCGACTAACGAGTTAAACGAGGTCATTAGCCTGTGATAAGATAAGAGCAGGCCTTAATAAGTGGCATATTTTGAATTGTACGGTAATGCTGTTTTTATTCGTAACCAAGGTCCGTGATCAAATAATCGTTCTGTGATCGCTACACAAAGGGCTTTTCGTATACACTTCGGCGGCATTCCACGCGCTAAATCTGTTCCTTCTGCTAACACTGTCAAATTTTGGATACGGCATTTGGAAGAAACTGCAAGTGCCCTAAGTAGACTTGGACACGGAGTACCCAGAACGGTGAGAACTCCCGAAAATGTGCAATTGGTTAGAGAGTCAATTGAGCAGTCACCAAGACGCTCAGCCCGGAAACACGCTGTAGCTTTGGGAATCTCAGACTGTTCTTTGAGGATAATTCTTCACGAAGAATTTATCATTCCATCCCTATAAATTAATGCTTGTCCATGAGTTAAATGCTACTGACTACGGCAACCGCAACTCTGTCAGCAAATTCTTGTGCAAATTCCTCCGATATCAACTTTTTTTCTGTAGCGATGAGGTCCATTTTCATCTTTCTGGAACTGTAAATAAACAAATCTTTCGATACTGGACTACAAATAACCCACGGCAGCTCCATGAAAGATCACTCCACTCTCCTAAAGTGACAGTGTGGTGTACTGTGTCCCGATTTGGGGTGATCGGCCTCTACTTTTTTGAGGACGAGAACAGGACCGTCACTGGATCGTCTACAACAGTGTATCAATGCTGACGGCCGCCATCTTGGAGATATAATTTTTAAAAATGGGATTGAATACTGATTTAAATTAAAAAAAACCTTTTCTCTAACTTTTACTGTTCGTTATTTATAGCCCATCAAATCTCGTCAGTTGGCTTTGCCGCACCCTGTATAATGGTTATAATAATATTTTGCCGACTTTTCACCCATAAAAAATTCGTAGTGGCCCACCCAACCAAAATTACCCTACCAATGGGTAGGCCTATCATGTGTGGTAATGTTTGGCGAAACGATTAAACTTAACAATAGTTAATAGAAAAAATTAAAAATCATCTTCCGATGATGTCTACAATCGTTTGTTGGAAATATATTATATTTTGATAACAAACACATACGAATATATTGGCTATTATGGCTGTGCACTGATTTTATTTATAACACGACGGTACGGATTTTTCACCGGTTTTTTTTAAAAATTATCTAGTTTTCTGAAAATATATCTTATCGGGCACGTACTTGGGAATGTTGCAACTTTCACGCTCATCTATATTCAGTCGATCTACCGAAACATGTGCCGGACGTTTTCCTAAAAAAATATTACCTTGCACCCCTCGTATGTGTGCCTGTTTCTTATGAGGGTCCAGAGAAATATCCTCAGTAAAACTTTTTCTTTTTTCTTTTTTTTTACTCCTGGATCACGGCCGTCCCGAGTCGCCTATATCATTATGCATGACGTATATTTTTTTTATTTTTTTTATTATTTTTTTATTTATTTATTTTAATTAAAACGTCGGTCTCGTGATAGAAACCGCTATTCGAGACGGGCGTCTAATATTATGCGCGTCTCTATACATAATATTATGACGGTCGTTCCCCCGTGTATACATGTCTCATGATTTGCATGCGTTCTCCGGGAGATTCTGTGCCCGGGTACTATACGCGCGTATATATATATATATATATATATATATATAAAGAGTCCGTTTCACCGTAAATCCTGAATATTTCGAGTTTGAAAATGTAAATCGGGTGGTAACACGTCTGTGGAACACGCCGCGGCGCAAACGATAATATTTTTTTATAGCTTATATTATTATATAAAGTCGAAACCACCGCCGCCGCCGCCACCGGCCGGCGTTATTAATTTATTTATGTATAATTTTTTTTATGTATATTAGGGTGTACGTTAGTTTTGTAGTGGACAATTTCCACGAGTGCCGGCCGGAAATTCGTTCCGCTACATCTAAAAATATGGTCCGAAAAATTCGAGTTCGATTGGACCTAATTGACAGGGCGCGGATTAAGCTCAATGTTTTATGAAAATGTGAAAATACCCTTTCTTTTTTTTTTTTTTTTTGACTTATTTAATATAACGAACAATTGTATTGAATATTTAATGTAGAACTGATTATTTACTGAAAACAATTTTCTTTTTGTACTTTTCTCGAAAGTTAACCGTTTCCGTTCGAAATCAATACGATTCGATAATTTTCGTGATTTATGAAAATTGCTTGGTATTTAGTTTACACTGAAATTGTACAGATACCGAAAATTGCATTTAACTAGAGAAATAATCCAAATGCGCGATAGTTTGCCTTTTTTGGATTTCGATTGTAGACAGTAAAGATTATCGGTTATTAGTATGGCAATAAAAATACAAACAAAACCTGACGCCTTATAAAATTCCGTTTTCGTATATCCGTAAATATATGTTAGTCGAGTATAATTATAGTTTTTAAAACTTGAATATTATACGCGCCTTTGCCCGTCTAATTCGCATTAAATTTAATCTTAAAATATTATTTTATAAAAATTGCCCAATTCACGAATTAAGCGAGATTTATTAACTTCATTTATGCTCAAACCGTGAATCGTGCAAAATGTCTGCACATTTAATTTTTTTTTTTTTTTTTTGCACATTGTCACTTTCACGTACGTATTTTCAATATTTTGCAAATTATTCTAAAAGATAAGTTAGTATATAATAAATACCTACGAGTTATGAATTAATAATTAATTCATTCAAATTCAAAAAGAATATTTGTGCACTGCTACGGTTATAATTTATTAATTAATGCAAAATGAGAGTTAGGCATGTTTTATGTGTATTTATTTATAATCAAAAAGAATAACGTCTTTTTTTTTTTTTTTTTTGCTAGACCATCGACGATTTCTTCAGTTGTTATTGAATAATATGTTAAACAATCTTACCCGTGTACAACAAATTAAACAAAATATTTATTTTATTGTAATTGCCAATACCAATATTTTTTAAAGTTTTAATTTACCTCTGATATGGATATCGTCAAATATGTTTAAGTTCTATTCAAATTTGAAAATTGTCGATAACAGTCGATAACAAATTAATTTAAAAACTACGTGACAACTGAACATTATTACTTATGACTATTCTGAGTTATTATTAAACATCGATTTATTATGAAAGAACTATAACAGCGATTACACGTAAAACCATATTTTACCATTATCTCTCCATTAAAAATTACAACATAATATAAAATGAATGTTCTCTTTCTCTGTACACGTACGTAGCAAGTCATTTATGACTATCGAACCGAATGTTCGAATATTTCGTGGACTATTTTGGAATCTTGTGAATATAATTATTATATAAGTATATAATCAGTGGCGTATTAAGGGTTTTGCTGTCCTGGGCACACACTTTCTACACGGCCCTTCCGACCACCCTTGGTTCTCTTATTGTATATTATATAGTTGGTCCTATGTAGAACTACTTAGTAAGTCACCAATGAAATACATGCAGGTTTCAGTTTCTAATTTTACAAACTATAAAATAAAACAAAGTGTGCCCAAACAGCATTATTGGTATAGCATTTATAATATTTGTAATTAATATATTTATGTAAAAAGTAAAACAAATAAATACCGAAGGATAACATGAACAGACACTAAGCACATAATATAAAATGAATGTTCTCTTTCTCTGTACACGTACGTAGCAAGTCATTTATGACTATCGAACCGAATGTTCGAATATTTCGTGGACTACTTTGGAATCTTGTGAATATAATTATTATATAAGTATATAATCAGTGGCGTATTAAGGGTTTTGCTGTCCTGGGCACACACTTTCTACACGGCCCTTCCGACCACCCTTGTTTCTCATATTGTACATTATATAGTTGGTCCTAAGTACTGACTACTTAGTAAGTCACCAGTGAAATACATGCAGGTATCAGTTCTAATTTTACAAGCTATAAAATTTAAACAAAGTGTGCCCAAACAATATTATTGATATAGCGTTTATAATATATTATAGTTATTATATTATTTTTTATTTTTTTATTTAGGACTGCCGCCTAAATACGCCACTATAGCCGGCAAAAATATTTCCTGTATTTTTTCGTAATTCCGACGATATAATAATTACATTTTTTTTTTTTTTTCACACCGTCGTAATAATCCGCGATACGCGCACGATAGTGTTTGTGTAATAGCACGTTACGCGTCCGTAATTACACTGATGTTTTTTTAATACGTTTTTTTTATATATATATATATATATATATATTAAATTCGTGTTATACGAGCACATAATATTATATATAATTTACTCTGTTAATTATACCGTAATATGGGTATACCGTTTACGAAACCAAAACGGCTGAACACTATAAATTAATTAAAATGTTTACGGATATTGTGTTTATAACTCGGGTTATACTGCCCCGTGTACCGTAGGTGCCCGTATAATAATTATGACCGGCGCCGCGAACTTTAAACGGAAAATCCTTAAATGAATAAATAAAAAAAAAGCACAGAAAATCCCTCCCTCCCATCCCCCCCCCACCAAGAAAAAAAACTAAAAAATAAAAAAAAAAAACCACTAAAATGTAATTAAACGCGATTAAACGATATAATGTTGTAGATTTTACCGAATGTTTTATAGAATACAAAAATGAACTCGAAATATTGTTTTGTATATGATCGAACCGCAATACATAGGACCGCACCGTAAAAAAAGGCCTGCGCTAGACGCTTCGGTGGTAAACGGGAAAACGGGTACTAAAAATCGAAATAGGAGGTGCGACAATAAAATAACGAGACTTTCTAAATATAACCTAAACTATTAACGTTATCTATAAAACGATTATTGAAATATGATTAGAAAACACTTATCTAAAAGTACTATAAACACTGATGGCATCGATTCATTTTCTTATACGTTAGTAGCCTTGTTATTAGTGCGAGTTCGACTATACTGCCGAAAAATGTTAGATATAAAAATCGAACAACATGTGTTTACATTAAATTTCTTGTTAAATTAAAAAAAACTGCCGCGGAATCGTTTCGTATGTTATGTGAAGTTTATGGTGAAGAATGTTTATCAAGAGCTCGTGTTTTCGAATGGCACAAACGGTTTTGTAGTGGAAGGGAGGACGTCGAAGACGATGATCGTTCTGGACGTCCTACCACGTCTTCAACAAACGAAAACGTTGAAAAAATCGACAAAATTAATTAATCAATATTATTATAAAGAGGTATTAATTAAATTAAGAGAACGTGTCAGAAAAAAGCGACCAGATCTATGGAAAAATGGCTGGGTTCTTCACCAAGACAATGCTCCGGCTCACAGTGCATTTTCAATTCAACGTTTTTTAACTGAAAACAAATTTCCGTACTTCAACATCCCCTGTACTCGCCAGACCTTGCTCCTTGTGACTTCATCTTATTTCCTTCTTATTTCTTTTCCCATTTTCAAACAGTTGATGACGTAAAAATGAAAACGGCAGAACTTCTAAAAGGGCTGAATGAAAGCAATTGGCAACACTGTTTTCAAGAATGGCAGCGACGTATGCAACAGTGTATTGATGCTGAGAGAAGGTACTTTGAAGGCGATAATCATTAAATTATAACATTTTTAAAATAAACAACTTTTATTCAAAAAGTCTCGTTATTTTATTGTCGCACCTCGTAATAGTTTCCGAACCGTGTTCATCGTTCATTAATGCGAACTTTTTACCGGGAAACTTTTACGATAAAGTTTTGAAAAAAAAAAAAAATGACGTTAAACAATTGTGTTCGCTGTGGAACCGATTCTCGGTCCGATAATTATCAATAACCGCCGTCAGACGCGTGTGCCAATGGGATTGTCGACGGCGGTGGTCACAAACTGTCCCGCAGTAGCAATACCGTAATTCGGTGACGATCGTCGGGGTACAGAGGGTGGCAGGGGGCCAGTGGTGTTTTTTTTTTTTTTTTGACATGTGTATGTCTTATGGCTGGGGGGTCATTCTGTTAATTTGTCCGACACCGAGAATGTTACCGCGACGGTCGTTTAAAGAACATGCTCAAAACCGATAACCGAACCGCCGCGAAATGTCTGTACTGACGAATTTCCCGTCGCTGATAACGAATTCAATTTTCGTTTCGTCCAAAACAAATTCGGTGTTTCCCGCGCCGTTTGCGATCGCCTTTGGTTCGAGCAAGATATGAAGCACGTTCCCCAGAGAGCCGTAGATTTTTTGCTCGACAAATACCCGATTCTCATAATATGAACGTGTGCACATACTTGTTATAAAACTCTGCTCGGTAACAAAGTTCCCCGTTTTGCTACGGGGATTAACGGTTTTTGTTATCCTCCATTTCCGTCTGATTTACCGCCTCTCGATCTCGCCTCTCTGAACGGTTAGTGTCACCGCGTCTTCCGTTTAAAAATTTAGAAAAATGTATACTCGATAAAAATAATTGCTGTCTTTGAAATTTGTTTATTTTTTACACGTGTTAAAAAAAGTTACCTACGGTTTAATCCTCGTCTCCTCGTATCTAATACCAAATTGAGACATCGACATCCTTATGTCAACTATATTCAGTAGAAACAAGACATATACATGTACCGATGTATCTGTATGTAGTGTAGATACTCTTAGTTTTTTTTTTTTTTTTTAAACACTTTTCTTTGCCAAAAAAAACGTACTCGCCGCGGTCGTATTTTCCTATTTTCATATTGTACATACAGTTCGACGACGGGCTGATGAGGTGCGTAATTATTTATTTTATTAGTTCGTCCGGCGAATGGATAGACCCAATACGAACGACTTGCAGAGGCGATAACAGTACGCTGAGAACATTTCCAGAGAAGAGTAGCGTTTGGACCGTGGCGTTATCTTTGGCCGGGTTTTCACGTAGGCCGCGCATCGAACAAAAAAAAACTGTCGGTAAGTTTTACAAATCGCGTACGTCCCGTAGTAAAACGGTTTCGGATCGCCGCGATTGTACCGTGGGTCCGCGTCGTACAACGATTTTGAATCCGAACGTTCCGAACCAATAATTACTATTGCCGTGCAGTGCCGGCGGAATGAAACCACAGAAAAAAATAATAAAAAAAAATAAAAATAAATAAAAATAAAAAGGTCATACGACATCCCCACGGCTGTAGTTACGCCGCCGCGGGAGTACAGTGCGGCTTACAGTCGAAATAAATCTCAACCTGCTGCGATATAACAAAGTCGCGTGTCCCTCGCGTTCAGGTGATTGATATTATTTTTCCATTTGCCAAATTCGATCGTGCGCCGCCGCGTTATTTAATGTAAAATAATACCCGGCCCCCCGGTACAATCGAATCTGCTCAACGTCGTGGCCGTCGGGAAATAATAATAATAAAAAAAAAAAATAGCATTTTCCGTTTCGTTATTGGTATTTTAAGTAACGGTTCGCGTGATACCCAATATACGCACACAAAACGCCCGATCTCCGGGTGTAATGCAATTGATGGGCACGGTGTAAGTAGTAAGTACCTGGGCAATATAAAAATACACAATTGCGCGACACGACAGAATTATTTTTTTATCAGCGAGAGTGGTCGTATATACACCGCGGTTTCCGAAACTATCGCGTGCCGCCGTGATGTGTTCCCCGTGATCACGTCGACATTCGTTTGATTGAGTTTATTTCGCGTACAAGGGCCGTCCACTTAAACGTACGACGTTCGGTATCCCGGAAAATATCGATTTTTCTTACCGGAAAATTCAAGAAACAAACCGGTTAACAAGCTAGATTGCGTTCAATACACTTTGGCGTTGTTTGTATCCGGATTTTAAATTTCCATCGTCCAGCAAGATAATTTAAACGATTCTACAATTATAATTTACTACGTCCCCTCCCGTTGAAAATGTCCGTGCATGCCACTGATTTTTAGGAACATATAAATATACGGTGTAGGCATTTTTTCCAAAGATGGCAAAATTTCTTTGTTATGTACTTGTTGGATTGCGGTGAGAAATTATAATTGTGGATTATTTTTTATTTTTTTTTTATAATTTAATCTCAAACCAATAATGCTCTCGTTGGTGTTGGGCACGACGGGCGGTTCGGGTTCGATAAAAAACTCGATTAGTTCGATTCGGTTCGGGTTCGTTAATTTAAAAAAAGAAGAGAAAAAGCGCCCGGTTCGGCCTTAAAAACCAGGGTTAGTAACTAGGGGGTACGATTATAATCGATTGATCGATTATTAGGGCCACTGTAAACGAAAACATTTGTCTAAAATAATTAAGAAGAAATAAATGCGCATTGTGTTATCGCAAAAATCGTTCCGATTAAAATATATGTGACGTAGTGAAATTTTATCTCGTAAAATTATATGGTCCTCCCTTAGGACCGAGGGGGGCGGGTTAGGGCGAGTGGGTCCGCCTAAGACTAAAACGACGGCCGAGGGGAAACATTAGCCTGTTACTCGTATGATTTCGGATAGTTTTTTTATTTGTCGGTCGGTATTTCTGGTTGTCGCGGGCTGTTCAATTGAGAAAATCCAAAAAAAAAAAAAACCGATCGTTTCAAAGTACAGCGAAAGTTCAATAATACCACCAGCCACGGCACACATACGAGACATACGAGTTGCGTATATTGTTTGCCGGTCGAAGTTTTTTTTTTTTTTTTTTTTTTTATAAAACGTTCGCATTCAACTCTTTACGAACGATGTGAATAATTCACGTGGCCGCGAATTTCGAAATGTAAACTCCAAACGGTGTTATTATTTTTAATAGGTACGGCCGAACCGTTCGCCGGGCCGTTCAGAACGAATTTTTTATTTACACGTCGACACCGGGCATAATTAGACGTTCGTGTACATTCACACGGACGGTTTATTATAGTAATTTCCCACCCGCCATCAAAAAACGAAATTAAAAAAAAAAAAAAAACGTAATATTTCTCAACTGTAGTAATAATAATAATAATACTATTGGGATACAAATAACGAATTTACATTTAGAACGATTGACAGTAAACCTTAAATATTTCGCGTCGCCTATCTACACGCCCAATCCGGTGATTATTAAAAAAAAAAAAAAAACGACTTCGGCGTGTACGTATAGGTGTACACTGGAGTTTAAATCGATATCCGATTATTAATATTATTATGATTGATTGTGATTGATACGCGATTGTGTGGTTTGTACGATTACAAATTCGACATATTGAATTCGAATTCGCCTCGTGCGCAATAATAGCGATACGGTTTTTTTTTTTTTTTTTTTAGCCGTGCTATTATTATTATTATTATTATCATTAATTATTTTATTGAATTAAAAAAACGCGTATTCGGCCGACGTGTATTACTTTGTACACGGGTGTTGGGCGAGGGTCGAGGAAGCCCGGGAAGCCCTCTCGCTTCCTGCGATTTTGTATTTTGTATTTTTTTTTTTTTTTCCCCCGTATACACGAAAATACTCCGCTACAGATTCTTCACGTGGCGTCGATTCACCATCCACCCTCCTCCACCATGACCCGGAATGCGTTTCGTTTCTTAATCCGCGTGCACTACTGTACGAAATCGAGAATTTCACCGGTTGTAGGACGACACCAACACCTTCTCAAATATCCGGCGTCAAATCCAGATGCTATCCGCAAGAAATCACGCCCAGACTTCGATTTATTGGTACCCTCGTTTTTAGACTCTCTGATGAAAACTTACTGGTTTTTTTCTTTACTACATCTTTTAAATATATACGGATAGGGCCGATGAAACCCAGGAAGCCCTTTCGCTTCCTGCGATTTTGTATTTTGTATTTTTTTTTTTTTTCCCCGTATACACGAAAATACTCCGCTACAGATTCTTCACGTGGCGTCGATTCACCATCCATCCTCCTCCACCATGACCCGGAATGCGTTTCGTTTCTTAATCCGCGTGCACTACTGTACGAAATCGAGAATTTCACCGGTTGTAGGACGACACCAACACCTTCTCAAATATCCGGCGTCAAATCCAGATGCTATCCGTAAGAAATCACGCCCAGACTTCGATTTATTGGTACCCTCGTTTTTAGACTCTCTGATGAAAACTTACTGGTTATTTTATTTACCACATCTTTTAAATATATACGGATATTAATGAACGTTAAACACTTTTGTACTTACAAAATATGTATCATATATATACAGTAAAAACTTCCATATAACGAAGTCTCGTGGGGAACAAAAAATATTCGTAATACAAATAGAATTACATGTTTTTTTTTTTTTATATGTATCAATTTTTTAATTACATATTCTATATTTAAAATTAAAAATAAACATTAAATATCATATTATACCTACATATATATTATTATTTTTTAATCTTAATTTAATAGAAATAATCACTGAGTTTCGTTTGTTTATTATTTTTATAAATTGTACTGTTTTTGTAAAATGTTTCGATTTTATCGAGTTTAAAGAAAACATTTGCTTGTCGTCTAAAACCATTTCTCACAACAGAAAACGCGTTTATTATCTCTTTTTCTGCGAGTTAAGATGATTCTCCTGCATGATCTCCTTCGATTTCATCACATTTTGTACGATTGCGTTTTACCACAAACGAACACATACAAATAAATACAAAATTTAAAAACCCGTTTTCCCCTACGACGGGGCGGGCTCACATAAAATGTGTACATAAACTTCGCGACCCTACCGGTGAATGGGCCGAAGCCCACTTGCTGCCCGTACACTAGGCACTAACGACGGCGGCGATGCGCTTGAAGGCGCGCGCCGGCGGCGTCGAGGGCTTGGCGTTGCCGTTCGGCCGACTCCTTATGTCCGCGACGACCGTCTCGGCGAAGTCGGCCACGGCTTTCCAACGGTCTGGAGATTCCAACATCAGCGACACCATGTCGCCCGGTTTGAAGAGACCGATCCTCCGGACCAAGTGCTCCCTGTCTCCGTCAAACGCCTCGCAGCGCATGAGGGTATGGAAAGCGTCGTCATCCTCCTCATTCTGCTCACCGGGAAAGCCGGAGTGAGAACACCCGGGGTGTGGAGCTCGCCCGATCCGATGAAGGAACGAGTTAAAGCATCCGTGCCCCGTGAGAAGATGAGTGAGGCGGTAGGTCGTCGAACCGTGCGGTCTTGTAACCCGCCGCACCAGCAAGTCCGGGGGAATGAGCGTGCACGTTAGCGCGCGTCCACTTTCCGCGGGCACCTCCGCGCTACGGATCCGGAGCGCCCATCTGGTCGCGACGCGGATCCTCGGGCGGAGCGCTGACGGGCGGGGTTCGTCGCCTTCCGTCGTAGTCCCCAACGCGCGCAGAGCTTCGCAAGCCCTGCGCCTACCAGTGGGGTAGTCCCGCTACGATTAGCGCCGCCTCGGTCCTGTAGGCGCACACGCTCCGGAGAGCTGCACGCCGCTGGACGGCCGCCACAGCAGCGAGGCCCGGCGGGGCAGAGTTGCAGGGAATAAGCCCACGCGGGAGCGCCGTACAACAGCACGCTGTGCACGACGCTCACGAGAGCAGTTTCCGCCTGCACTCCCGCGGGCCGCCGATGTTAGGCATTAGCCGGCCGAGCGACGACATCACACGCTGGGCCTTGTCGGCCACAGCGCGAAAGTGCGCGCCGTACACAGTCCTCTTGTTCTCCAGCACAAGGCCGAGATACTCTAACGACTCGCTGGGCGCGATGAGTTCGCCGTCGAGTCGAATCCGCGGCGCCGTCGGTTACTGAAGGCCACGACCGACGTCTTTTGGACGGCCAGTCGTAGACCCAGGTCCCCAACGCCTTTGGAGACGGTCGCCGGTGCAGCGTTGGCCCGGTTTCGAGCGCCCTCCGCCACGATCAGCGTATCGTCCGCGTAGCCGATAGGGGTGAGCGGAGGACGGCGTCGTACGCGACGTTCCAGAGGAGCGGCCCGAGAACGTTGATCGTTGGGGTACCCCGCAGGTTACCGGAACCGTCCCGAGACCGGTCGACGGGTCGTCGCGCACGATCAAAACTCGGCCGCTCAGATACGGCCCCAGGTCCTCTCACCGAACCCAACCCGGGGACAACCGTGTCGTAATAACAACCGTACGTTTACCGGTCGGCGATATTATTATCATTCCGATCCGCGTGTTAATCGTACGACCCAGACGACAACTGCGTACGGCCGCCGGTGCACGTGTACGGGGCGGTACGCCCGTCAGCCGCTGCACACGACTGTACGGGTCCCGTGCTCGTTACCGGCGGCACAGTTCGTCGCGCGATAAATTAACAAATCGCGTACGGCGTGTTTCGCGCACACGACAATAGGAAATGTCCCGGTCGAATGACCCGACGGATTCCCGAAAAATACACCTCTCTGATTACGTGGCATTTGCAAAACTACTACATTTTGTTTTTTTTTTTTTAGCACCGCGGCGGATTCGGGTGGTTTTCAATTATCGTTCAAAAAACGGACGGTGACGTTTCAAACAAAAAATATTAAAAAAAATTTCAAACCCATTCATTATGCAATATTATAGTCTATACTCGTACCTTATCGCCGTTCCCGTTCGCGTATCTTCCGAACGGGTGGGAGGTCGTGAAAACAGAGAAATTCGCAGACTCCGGTATTGTGTCCAACGTAAACAACATAACAAATCCCCTAATTGAACGATCGGAGTCTGTCGTTTCGCTGACGTATGTGCCGTGACTAATATAATATCGTTTGATTCTGTCAGATTATAATAATATACGCGTGTGCTACGGTTATATCGAAAATTCGTTCCGTGTCATCTTATCCGCGTACGGGGCGACCAATCGACAACGAAATTGTGATGTGTCAGCGTACCTATATATAGCCGGTACGTCAAATTAAAATAATTCGCCCGACTCGTGCTCACTCCGTTGAATATATTGGAAATAAACTTGTACATTTCGTGTGCACACACCGGAAAAGTCTAATTTTTACCGGTATGAACACGTGTTGGGCAACACGACTATATCAAACGCACTCTGATTGACAAATACACTACTCAATTATTATATTCTACGTACTGCATAGGCGTAATTAGACGTAATTACATAGACATAGTTCACACCAAGTTACCTTGTCTTTAGTAAAACTCAATATGATAAAGAGGGGTGCCTTTATACCTCTCATCCTAAATTATAACAGTGGGTGGGGCAAAAAGACAATATTTTGCAAATCGGTAAAATATCTAGGGGGTTAGTTAGCACTTTACTGATTTTCGTTTTCTTAATAATTATAGGAAAAAACCTGGTTAAAACGTAGCAATAACGATTTTTATTTTTTGTTGGAATTCTGTTAAAAATAATCGTAGAGACCTAAAATGTTCACAGAATATTAACATAAGGCCTTTCCAGGCATAAACAAATTTTCAAATTATTCTGAAGATATTCAAGCTATTTAAATAGGCGTTTGAAGTTTTTGAATTTGTCTAGTTTTTATTTGGTTTTATGTGGATAAAATTGTTCTAGCCGAGTAGAAATACTTGAAAATTATACACGATATTCAATCATAAGTTGTATTTAGTTTTTATTTTTTTTTTTATAAATGTTCAAATTTTGATGAATAACGTAAAAATCAAACTCGCTAACGTTTCGCTTAGAATCGTATTTCGTTAACAATTATTTATCGTTGCGTACAGATATAAATTAAATGTATTTATGTATCCCTACTTTTTATTATTGGTTCGTAATTTTTTAACAAAAAAAAAAAAATAATAAATAAAACTTCAAATGTTACAACATTACAGTCAATCACTAAATTATATTATGTTAACTGTTAAATATTTAAATCATTAAGTTGCACTCACATATTTTACTGTTTTCATGATACTTAGTTTCCGGTAAAATTATTGATAGTAGATTTTGAATAGTTGTTATATTATTGTCGAATTATTATTTTTTTATATCATAAATAATTGTATACATTTTCATAAACATATTTGCAATATTTGTTTAAAAACTGAATGTGGAAAATGGATGATTTTTTGTCAGTTTAATAAACGTAAAAAATGAATGTTTTAATTTGTATTGTAGAACATTTTTAACAGCCTTCATTAGTATTACAATAAATTTTTTTTATTCATTTTAGACTCTTATTTTAACGATAAGAACGTACTGTTTTTAAAATCTGGTTTTTTGTCGATTAACATGTTATTATTATTTTTTTTTTTTCAAGTAATAAACGTATAAATTTTAACGGCCCTTGTGTATAAATTGTAGTCGAAATTATATTTCAAAAAACAAAATCCTAGCTACGTGGCCAGGTCGGAGTGGCTCAAAATCACAATATTGCGCCATCGAAATACTTATTTGCTATCTACGCGGACTTTGATGGTCATTTTTATTTTTATTGTTACGTATCGTACTTGTCGTTTTGTCGGATGGCTGCGGCTGGATATATAAGCCGTTTACGAAAACGAAAATTGTCGTTTCGGGTTGTTTGTCATCGCGGGTCGATCGGTTTTATAGGTAACCGTGTAATGCCGAACGCCGGTGTATATATATATATATTATATATACACACATTCAATCATACCGTCGTATATTGTTTCGGTTTCGTCGGTATTATCCGCGGTTGGTTTGATGCCTCCGGGTGTATCGCCGCAGTAAGCGTACAATATATTATATATACGTGTCAATACTTGCAATATTATATGTGTGTACGATGACGTTTATATTCGGCTACACCCTGCCACATCACCCTGTGAGGTGTGGTGAAAAACGTATATATATATATATATATATATATATATATATATATATAAAGTGATAAGAAAGCGGGTTTTTTTATTTTTTATATTTTTTTACATCGGCCCGGTCCGATCGTTTCACACTCGTTATTCCCGTATACGCGTTATTTACGCATAGCTGACCCGGACAGAACGGTGTGCCGTCTTAAAAGAAAAAAAAAAATTTTTATTCCAAAAACATACACTCTATCCGGAATAAGAACAGACCGGGCGGCGGACGAAAACACGTCGTTGTTGGCCCCACTACGGCTGTAGACGGTTGCCGATTAGTTAACGAACCCGCCACCAGGTGGTCCGGCAGGTTGGCCACGAGCTCAGTTGCGATGCGCGAAGACACGTCTGTTCTTATTCTGAATAGAGTATAGTGTTTATTATTCTAAAACTGGCTATATTTTTATACTTGAATGCCTTGCAATAGTGACACTCAACGTTCGTTGGTCCAACAGCAACGGTTTACTGTGAACTGTAATCGATTCCACGTTATAATTAAATGCAGCTCGATAGGGGTTGAACACAACGTATCTTTGTTGTCGATTTCGATTCCATCGATTCCGTTCAACTTCATTCCGCAATTCGCGTTTATCGTCGGATTTACTTGCTCTTGTACATGTTCGACATGTGCCATTGCGGGTTCTGCGACGTAAAATTGTACGCCAAATTGCTGGCATTTTTAAAAACAACCATATCAAAACCGTTTAAAGAAATAATTCATAAACTCACTGTACTGTGAAATTCTGACGGATATGTCTGTTTTATACGTTAAGCCGTAATGTTTTATTTTTAAATTTTATGTTTTATGTTTTATACGTAATATATAACGATAGAATGTCAAATTTTACAATTCTATCTACACGCCGACAAAACACACACACACGATAAGAGTACTGATTGCTGGTAGCTGGAGACCCACGGGCCACCGTGCCGTAAATTAAATAAAAGGAATACACGATTACACGTTTAATTTAATTTTTAATTTTTTTTTTTTTAATTTTCCGCGCAATTTTCTTAAATATTTAGTACATAAGAACTTTCTCCTGACAATGACAAATACAACAACAAAAATAATTAGTGAAATCGATCCAGCCGTTCACGCGTAATGCCGTGACCAAGGAAAATAGGGATTCATTTTTATATATAGAGATATATATATACGTACTCTGTTTAAAAAGTACCAGGACAAATGTTATTACGGCTAATGATAATCTACACATGATACCGTTTCAAATTGTAAACAGATGTATTCCCCGCGAATAAGTGGATATTTTAAACAAAACCCGAAGTCACTATCTTATATCAGTTTAATATTACACGCGGTTACATTCGGTCAATTTGTTTTGTTCGCCGTTTTCGACGTGTCCGAAATTAACGAACAACGCATCAAGTTTTGCTTAAAACTTCGTAAAAATAATGGCATGGAAACGGACGGAAATAATAAAATCCGTTTTTGGGGATGATTCATTAAACGGTTCCGTGACTTTCGAGTGTTTTAAACGTTTCAAGGACGGTCGGTGGTTAACTGAAGACGATCCACGTCCTGGAAGACCGTCGACGTCATCCAGAAACGATGATGTGGCGACAATTTGCGAAAAAATGCGAAATGGCCGCCGAGATTAACCATTTCGTGAGTTAATAAAGCGAATCTTAATTGAGTCTTGTCGTGCAATTGTACAGGAAAATGTACAGATGAGAAAGGTCGCTCTGCAAATTCGTTCCACGATTGTTCACCAAGACAATGCACCGGCACGTTTAGCTCTTCGTGAAATTCGTGAATTTTTGGCTGATAAAAAAATTGCTTTGGTCCCGCGGACTTTCCTTATTCTCCTGATGAGGCCCCATAAAATATTTTTCCCAAGAATAAAATATGCCCTTAAATGACAACGATTTCATGATGTAGAGGAAATTAAAGTGAACGCGGCAACAGAATTCGTAGCTTTATCTTTGGAACAGTTCCAAAGACGTTTGAAAAATGGCAAGATCGCCGGGACCACTGCATACCGTCCGGAGAAGAGTATTTCAAAGGAGATATCTGTAAATAATATTTCACTTTATTTTTTGTAATTATTAAATATAAAATCCTGGTACTTTTTTAACAGACCTCGTGTACTGACGATAATTGCATGATATTATTATATTTCGGATACGAACTTTTCGACGGGCGGGCGGACGACACGTATTACGTATAATATCTAATACGATTTCACTAAAAACCCGTCGAATATTTGGGTTTTTGCCGACTGTTCCGCGGAAGAACCATACTGAGGATCGTCACAAATGTTGGGACGAACGACGGGCGAGGATATCGGCGGGCGTACCGTATAACGACCGATTTTGCGTCCTGTAAACGATTATTATTTATGACGCCTGACATCGGTGCTCTGTTTTGCTAGGGTCTGTTCTCACCAGAAGCAACTGATTACGGCATATAGAGATTCGAGTTTTGTTTTAGTTGAGTTGCCCAGTTGTTCTCACCTAATAACTGAAAATTCAACTGTGCACTTTTCAGTATCACATAATTCAGTTGTCAAAATGTCCTCATCGGATGAGGATATGCTCGTAGCATTCGTGAAAGTGACAAATTCAAGTTCAACAAGTAATAAGACCATTATCAGAGAACCTAACAAAACAGGGGACAAATTTATTGTGATTATTTTATGTCACCACCCGGTTTCTATTCCATATCAACGGAAAACTATAATATAAATATTTTATAGTAAAATATAAATTAGTTAATATGATTAACTTATTCGACAAATGATAATTATTATTTTTAATTTTTTTTTTTTTTTTTTTTTTAATTTAATATTTACTCACTATTTATATGTTTAGTATTTTATGCAGAACATTAATTAATTACATAAGTTATTACATAATAAAAACAAATCTACTTACTAGAACCGTGTGTTATTTTCGAAATGCCATTCCACGCTTTTTCTTCGATATCTCGCCGTGTATAACTAGACGACGTTATATCATATAGACACGCATGGTTTTCAATAAGTTGTACGTGATTGACATTTTTTTTTCCCCCCCTTGTTCATTCGCCGTATTAAATAAATAAAATAAAATAAACACAATTACGCGAGCGAGCGCAACTAGGAATCAGCTACTTGTGAGAGACTGACATATCGAGTTGCTTTCGGTGAGAACACACCCTTACTGTACGACAATGCACAACGGTCGGCCGTGTGTACGTAAATCGAACATTTATCGAACAATAAGCGTGTAGTACACGCAAACGTACGAATATTTTACGTAGTTTTTTTTTACGACCGATCACACACTTACAGCGACCTTTCGTATACGTTTTTCAGGGTCGACGGTATTGAAATCGGCGTAATACCAGCACATACCGGGACAAAAAAAAAAAAATTGTTACACCGGTAGATACCGATAAAACAGACAACCGTGTACCGTAGTACGTTTTACAATCGATTTTAGTCGTTTTAGATATTAAACCCTAATGTCGTAAAATTCTAACAATTATCGCATTCTTTACTGCCAGTGGTCAGAACCGTTCGGTAATACGGCGGCCCAGTGTACAACCGCCCGATATAAAATAGCTTTCGGGTTTTTTAAATTTTTTTTTTTTTTTTTTTTTTATTATTTCGTCCGGTAACGTATACGCAACGCACAGTAGTTTGTGTATTAATAGTTTTGAAAAATTACACCGGAACCGGTCGCTTTATCGCGGGTATAACACAAAAAACCGATTAGTGGACAATTATTTTTGTGGTCCTCGTCGTCGTGTATCGTCATTAATAACCGCGCGATGTAAAAACAAAATATTTCTCCGCGGTTACCATGTCAGATAAACTCGTCGTCATTTATACAATACTGATCCCCTTGAAAGTCGTTTTGTACCGTATAAACAGTTTATTTTTAAAACCGTTTAAAAAACATAATCTGTTAACGTTTCGTTCAAAACATTCTGGCAATTTTCAAGCTATTTATAGCCATTTGAAACGTTCAAGTGTAATTATTTACGATTTGCATTTAGGCGGATTAAATTTTATTGGCTTCACAAAAAGAATCTCGAAAATTTCACCTGAGGTTCGTCACAAGTTAGTACTTGACGGTTAATATGAATGCAAATTCGAGCGTAATGAGATTGTTTAATTTTTTATTTTTTTTTTTTTTTTATATATAGACGTTTAAAAATCATTTCAATACATTATTAACAGAACTCGGCTCATAATCGTTTTCCGTTATCGTTGCGTACAGATGTAAATTAAATTCCCGTCTGTATCCTAACTTTCAGACTTATCTCGCCTACAACGCCGGCCTACGTTTATGATTTGTAAATTTTTTTTTATTTTTTATTTTATACGATTATTTCGTATATACAAATTTGAAAACATTATCATTGTCCGGCCACCGCCGGCAATTTTATTATAACAAAATTAGAAAAAAAGGCCGGTAACATAAATCTTGTGGGTCTGTCGTAATTTGATTAGCCGTCTAGTTCTAGTCGCACATTTACAACTCGTACGGGCCGTACGCGAAAATAATATAAAATATTAACGACGAAATCATTCTCGAACAGCTCGGAAATGCTCTCGAAATGTATTTTATGTTTTTCACGTGTGCACAATCGTTCTGACCTAGTTTATTGGTGTACACGGACAACGACTGAAATTGCACGGCAAGCCAGAGAAATGGTTATCAGTAGACGAGTCGCAGAGCGTTTAGCGCAGTCCTACCGAACGGATCCGTTACGAGATCAACTATTTTGATTATTATTATGAATACGGAAGGTTACGATTCTTTTTTCAATTACGATCCAGATATTATCGTACACGAGAAGAGCTTGTTTGCAATATTTTCAACATATTATTTAAGATTATTTTGATTTTCTAATTAGCAACCGTTCCGTCTCATCTTTTTCAGACAAGATTCGAATTGAGAATATTCTTGTCGGCATTTTTATATGGGTAACATTTCTTTAACGAATCTTTGTTGAAAAAGGAGGCGGAGGGAGGCCATTTGAAAATCAAAAGTTTATATTTATTTAACGCGTAAAGGGCGAAAATCGAAAACAACGTTAAATATACACAAATTAAACAATTCCATAATGATTGAGAAAAACATAAATCGAATTTACCAAAAATCCGCTCGGGAAATCACTGGATCATGTTAAAAAAAAAAAAAAAAAAAAAACCAACTCCCGGAACCTATACGAGTCTATATTTTAAATTATTTATTTATATTACTGTTTTACTCGAATTATTAAAAATTAAGCGATGCGGGTAAGACATAAATTGTTACTGTCCCGGCCACTTGTTTACAGAGTCGTTTAATAAATCCGACTAAACCTTAAAAAATATTCAGTTTTCGCAACGAAAAAAGTTTTTGCTTTTTCTCCTGAGCGTAATTATTTTTCGCGTTTACACGTTTAACTATGAATAATGCATTTGAATGTAATATAGAAACGCAACGTACGAACTCATAATAAGTAAAGGTTAGGTTAGGTTAGGTTAGCTCATAACTCATAACTCATACAACAGTGAATTAATTATGTACAATTATGTTTTATATATATATTTTTTTTTTTCACATTTAAGAAAATGTCGGCGTGAACGTTTTTCAACATAAAAATCATTTTATCCTGAAATGAGTGTGGTTTAGCGTCTACGAGGAAAACCAAAGAACAAATCTATTCGTATAAGTGAACGATATATCCATTTCGTTTAAAATCAATCTATTAAAAATTACGATTTCTTTAAATTGTAAAAAGAGGACACATAGTTATCATGTTCAAGTTATTTTAAGATCAATCTGACATACCGTAAATTCTTACGATGCGGTTATAATTTTTTACAACGAATAGAAGTTCGAAAACATTTCATGGTAACTCGATAAATAAGGAGCCGGAGAAATTTCTATGAAAGCGCGACTTTGCGAATATTTTTGATTAAAATAATTTTCATTCTTAAACAATTATGTTAAAACGACTTGTAAACGACCAGTTAAAAGTCGACATCTTCTTAAAGATTTTGCACATTTTTTTAGTATCATCTATTTATCGGATAGTAATTACATTAATGGTAATAACAAAGTGTCTACAGTAGAAATCTCTTCGGTAAATTTTTATAATCATAATGTTAACAATAACTTCTAATGTTATTTATTTTTTTTATTTTTTTTCTATCCAAAGATATAATATACGGCGCTACATATTATATTCCGTGTATTTCGTCTACGATATTTCGTTTGTCGAAATATTTCTTTATACGCAATATTTTTATTATCATTATTGTATACATTGCTTATCGTTGCAGCGAACGTAAACCCCGCGCACAGTAACAATATGGGGAATGTTGCCATTCTTCGTGATATTTTTTTTTATGATTTTATAACGGCAATCCAACCCTTCTCGTCTTATACGCTCGATAATATTATATTCAATGAAGCGGCCGAATGTTTAATTGGCAATACGATAATTATTACTACAGTAAATATCCGCTGGTGTCAAACCCAGTTAACCGATTTACTGTTGTAAATTATTCGAATGTATCTAATGGCCAGTGTTTGGATTAGATAAGTAAATAATTGTTCAGACAATGATAAAAGATAAATCGTGCTAATTTGTCTAGATAAATGCAAATCATAAACAATGCGTTTGTATATCTAAATTTTATAAAAAAAAAGGAAGAATGTAAATTTGTTATACAACGGCATGGATTCTCTAAACTCAATTGAGGAAATTTAACTCAAAATTAAAAGTCAATTATACAAAGATATATTTTCTTCTATGTTAATTTGTCAAGGTAAAACGCTAGAGTTAAATTTTCGTTGGTTATTACAAAGACTAACACATTTGTTTATATTCAACCGTGCCCTTGTTAAGTAGTAATATGCAAATTTAACTCGGTTATTGTATAGAATAATTGAAGGGAAATTAATGCTTAATGAAATTTATAAGATAGGTACTGGCGAACAAACAATACATTGCTAAAGATAAAGGCTTGGAATAAATTTATTAATATAACAAAGTAACTTATGTATTAACTCGTTAATACGCAGTTTTGCATAAAGACGACTTACAAATGTTAAAAAACAAAAAAAAAAAGTGATAACATTTTGTCGGACAAAAACGTTTGATGCACGTGTTATCTACGTTCAAGCGAGAGTTCAAAGAAAAAAAAAAATACATTCGTTACACGTATGAATTTGGTTTTTTGATAGAAAAAATAACACGGGACTATTGAAATGTATACTGATAATTCGCAATTTATATTTAACCTAGCGGCCGGTTTCGGTGTCCGTCACCGGACAAGCGGACTGTGCCGGAATTTCCACGAAGGTATTTCGTAGCTCGTAGATTAAATGAAAAAAAAAATAACTTAAAAATCTCTCGGCAGCTATTGGGGCCGATTCTCATTTTTCGGTCCGATAGTCCCGATAGTCGGGCCATAATTTATCCGTGTACCTATACTATACGGCTGTACACACACTCTAAAACGCATTATAATATATTATTTAATCGACCAATATTCACGCAGATATATGTATAATATATCCGAGGACAGTTCAAAAAGCACCAGGACAAATGTCATTACCGCTAATCTACACACGGTAACGTTTTAAATAATATACAGTTTTATTCCCCGCGTATAAGTGAATATTTCGAACAATACCCAAAGTCGCTGTCTTATCTCAAATTAATATTACACGTGGTTAAATTCAGTAGGTTTGTTCGCGTGCGCCGTTTTTGACATGTCCGAAATTAACGAACAACGCGTGTTGTGCATCAAGTTTTGCTCGAAACTTGGCAAAAATGCAACGGAGACGTACGCAATGATTAAAACTGCTTTTGGGGATAATTCTATAAGGCGTTGCGTGACTTTCGAGTGGTTTAACCGATTCAGGAATGGTCGACAGTCAACTGAAGACGATCCACGTTCTGGAAGACAGTCGATGATGTTGTGGCAAAAATTAGCGAAAATAACCGCAGATTAACTGTTCGTCAGTTAGCAAATGAAGCAGAAATTTCGATTGGATCTTGTCGTGAAATTTTAACCGAAAGTTTACAGATGAATAGGGTAGCTGCCAAATACGTTCTGCGATTGTTAACTTTGGAGCAAAAGGAAAATCGTTTAACGATTTGGCAAGACCTTAAAAATCGTTCTGCTGATGTTAATTTCATAAAAGAAACGTTATTACAGGTGACGAGAAGTAGGTTTATAGATACGATCTGGAAACAAAGTTCCAATCATCTTAGTGGAAAACAGAATTATTCCCTCGGCCAAAAAATGCTCGTCAAGTTAGGTCGAATGTCAAGACAATGCTGATAGTTTTTTTTTTTTTTTTGATATTAAAGTTATTGTTCATTATGAGTTTGTACCCCATGAACAAACAGTCAATCGTGTATTCTATAAAGACGTAATAATAAGTTTGCAAGAGAGAATTCGCAAAAAGCGCCCCGAAAAATGGCGAAATGGAAATCGAATTCTTCATCACGATAATGCGCAAGCACTAAAATCTGCGCTCAAAGGACATCGATGTAGAGGAATTTAAAGCGAATACGGCTGCAGAACTTAAACCTATGCCTTTGGAACAGTTCCAACGGACTTTCAAAAAATGGCAAGATCGCTGGTACCATTGCATATCGTCCGGAGGAGGTATCTTTAAAATAATATTCATTTTTTGTTATGTTTAAAAGTAAAATACTGGTAATTTTTGTACTGCCCTCGTTTATATAAACAATACTGTAAACTGTATCGTAGGCCGAAACCCGGAAAATTTAATATTGGACAATATAAAAATAATAAAAATACAACCTTTCCCTTCTATAGGAATTCGATAATAATTATAATAATAAAATAGTTTGTTTTTGTCATATTGATCGTCTTGTCTAAGAAGAATTTCGGAGTAGGTCACTAATGTTAATCGGTTTTTTCTTGCGAATTTCCATATTTTTTTAGGCGTTCGTCATACGACCCTAACGACTCTGTGGCCTCGTACGTAGCGTATTTGGTACGTCTGCGGTGAAATGTCGTCCGGCCGGGTTTTCAGCTTCCCCGGGAACCGATATTATAATATTTTTTATATAGCGATATTTTTTATATTTTTTTTTTATTTTTCAGATAACGGTGTTTTCGTTGCACGGTTTACGCGAAAGATTAACGTCCGTCGAGCTATAAGAACGGCGACAGCGGCCGTGTCGAACGCGCAGTGCCGGTGAGTATGCGCGTGCCTTTCGGTGGCATTTTAACGAAATTAAATCGGCCACGGGTTAATCTCGTACGCCAAATATTACGTGTGTAGGTACGTTTTTTATTTCCGATACGAACAAGTCGTCCACGATAGGTAGGCGGCTATTCTCAGTGTTACTAAGCTGCCGGTGAGGTGCTTTAGCCCCGAAGTATTTCGTTTTGAGGCGCCGGCGGTTATTCGACACTACAAGACGCACTGATTACTGCACAGCGGATGCACTACATTATCGTCTATCGTCCGCATTTGGCTTTCGGTGTCCGAGATAATTTTTTTTTTTTTCGTCTTGCCGGGAGCTTAAAGTACACCACGAAACCGACGAATGATCTACGGACCACGTGCGTGCTGCCTACGAACGACCAGTTCGCATAACAAGTGTCCGTTCGAGCGCCTAAGAATCATTGTCCGTTTGTGTTTGGCCCATTCGAATAGAAAATTCCACGCTGGTTTCCGATAATAATTCGCCCTGTAAACATTTTCTACATTGAAATTAGTTTCTTTACGATTTTTTATTGCTAAGATTTATGGTTAGGTCGGACAGATGTCTGTGTAGACACGCTAATATATAAATTAAAAAAATAAACGCACGGCACACCTGTATACACATATCATAGGAAAACCCACGTATGCTTTGTCGTACGCTCAGAATTTTAAAAGAAATGTTTTGTTATTGGGTATGCTCTCAAAATTTATCAACATTTCAACACTCCGGTGTTAGAAAAGTTAAAATCGTATAACAATACTCTAGAAAAAATTTTACGCGCGGATCGCGGTATATGTTGGGCATACCGTCTTAGACCAATATTGAACTCGAAAATTGATAATACATTTGCCCTGAACGGTGTAAACTCTACAACGGTAACTTTGGTACCGTCAAGGTGTACACACTGTAAACATTTGGCCTACAATAATATTGGTAAATTTAAAATTTATTAACATTGCCCATAATAAAAAGTTAACAATAACTTTGTATTTTAATTGTGAATAATTAACAGTAAAAACCATAGTTCTTGTTAATCCACAGGATAATATAATATTAAAAATATCTGTCGTCAATAATATTGACTGAGTAGGGTATTTGTTTTTAGTAATAATTTTTACGATTCGTGTTATAATTGTGTCAGTGCATTTTTTACCACGAGGCCAAAACATAAAACTGTAATTATTTCACCGTGAACAATAAAACTTCAATTTTTATTTTGGGCAGGGTTGATATTTGAATTTCGTGCCGCAGTCGAGTGAGGAAATGATAATTTGTAGATTTTATCCCGGGAATTGCCGGCGTTTAATTTCACCTATTTTGTATGGACATCAATTAAAATTTAAAAAAAAAAAAAAAACCATTTCAAATAAAAACCGTATTGTTTACGGGAAAGAGGTCAAATTAATTTTGAAAAAGTGGCAAAAATCTAATGCAAAAATAGGTAGGGAAACGCGAGAGAATTTGTGGGAAAAATTATTTCTACTAATGTCGGCTCAGCAGTGCGTATATTCTGGACACCTACATTTTTTTTTTCTGACGACACGATAATTTATAATTTACGTATTTTTTTATACGCGGTATATGGTAATGAAATTATCAAAATAAACTGAAAATTTTCGTTCGCGGTTTCAGTTTATTTACTATAATACGAAAACATTTGTTTGTAACACTTAAAGCACATCGAAACAACCCGTATTTGATGTACTACACCGATGAATACATTTTGATATATTTATGTATGTTTTAGGTGAAAACTTGTAACCTATACAGTTGCTAATTTCTTAAGTTTATCTACAAGTTTGGATACCACTTGTCCGTAGTACCGCAAACAAACTGCAATGTTTTTTAATATAATCTCGGAGTAGGTTTTGTGAATTAAATACATCATAGACCTGTGCAGTCACCTATGACAATCGTTAAAATTACATCTATTTCGGCGATCGAATTGGGTGGGAGTGCGGGGACGGAGCTCGTTAACAATTTTGCCTATCTTTATAGTGTACCAGGACGAAAATAATGATGTTTTTAAAAACGCTATTTTGAATAAACTCGAATAAATTAAAAAATTATTATGATTAATTTGTTTTAAATTAAGTTTGTATTGTTCAATGTCAAATTAGGGATATTAATTTGAGTTCGATTGTTGCAAGAAACGATTGTTTTTGGGATCCCATAGTATCCCTCGGTTTTTTAATTTTTCAATTCGAGCAATGATAGCAAACTATTATTCATGATATTATATTAGTTAGTTGATAAAAAAACAGAACATATTTAAGGACGAATACGGATTGTTTTTTTTCCCAGTTCCGTAATTTTCGTTATTATTATATAATAATCACAGATTATTTCAAAATGGAATTATCAAATAAAAACGTTTGCATTTTCTTGAAATACTAAATATGTAAAGGGGTACAGGAAATTTCAGGTGCATAATATGTATTGTTTTAGATAGGTACAATAAAAAAGACGGAGAAGACGTGTTCAAGATGTGAAAAAGCGAAGTACTAGAAAATCAGTGGGAGCAAACCGGAAAAATCCGATTTTATATAAAATTGAGATATTCGGCGGGTATTTAAAGCGAATCATTCGGGATTGGGTGCAGGAATCGGAGACGTATCGCGAGCGAAGGAAAGTGTGGTCGGACGAAGTGAAAGAAACTGATGACGGCGATACGTGTGTTGTATGATAAAACGGTGGCGTTTGAGGAGATATATATAAAAACCGTATGAACCAAAGTGAATTCGGCCGATGCTGTTCTGTGTAACTGTATGTCAAGCGTCCAATAAAAAAAGACTCGAGCAAAAGGGGAAAACGGAACAATAATGGTAAGACGGTTTTCTCGAAAATCGGCATACAAGTACGAGAACGATTACAGCCTGATAAGGTTTAATAATAAACATGGACAAACATATTACACATATTAATCATGAGTGTAATAATATTTTGTAGGCAACGGAATAACAGAAGTTGACAGGAAGGTAATTTGTTTATAACACTAGTGTGTGGGACGAGGCGGATAGAACGAGAGAAAATACCCATTTGTTTCGATTTTTTTTCCATGAAATAATTATTGTTTTCAATATGTTACTACTATAAGAACATTAAACGAATCAAGTCTCTATATTTTTAGATTTCGAGAGTAGCGTGAAATGTATTGTGATTTTTCGACGATGTGTGCTTGGGCCTGTTAACTACTTTTCTACAAGAAATATTTCTTCAGTCGTCAACTTCAGGGGTGGTTTCTGGTAGCGAACTTTCTCTAGTTATTGGTAAGGTCAATTTCCCAGATTTGCCATGTTGTTTTCATATAAATAGCGAAACAACAAGACAAATTACAGAACTCTGCACTTCTAGACGCAATGCAATTTCAAAAATATTCTTACATATGTTGAGTTATTCGTAATTTTCTTAGGAATTGTCGAGAATTTTTTTTTTTGTTTTGTTTTATGTGGACTACAATTTTTTAATTTGATTATATAATCGTTTGATGATCAAAATACAAAAATTGTTATTTATTTTGTAGTTACTAATTAATACAATTGACTACGTTTATTTAGAGATGTTTTAACCGTACTTCGAACATAATAGTTTTTTCTTCGCAATGATTTATAGCTGTTGGGGTTTGATGACATTGAGTACGATTTTATTTTTTATTAATTTAGATGACTCTGAACGCTAGCGTTAAAAACAAGCATTTATTGCCGTCATCATATCAAATGCGTATCAAATTATCAATACAAGTCTCATCACCGTCTATATGTTAACAAATTTATTACTATATTTTTATAATTTTAGATTCCGGTCGTGGGGAGATTCGTGTTGGTGTTTTAAAAAAAAATGATTTAGTCTTTGGGTTGTGAAAAAGTTTTGCTCCGATCATCAACTTCATCGGTGGTTTCTAGTAGCTAATTTGGATCTGACGTTCTAGATGATGTATTAGGGAGATTTTTATTTTTATTTACGCACTAACGGTTTCTGTTATTTTTGTTTTTATTTAATTGTTGTAATTCAGTTTAAAACAATCGTAGAGACTTGTAACTTTAACCGAATGTGCATATGTCGACACGTGGACCGATTTTCAAATTATTTAAGGCTTTTCAGTTGTTCATATCTGTTCAAATTTGTCGTGTTTTCGTTTTACGGTATAAAAATAGTGTTTTTTTTTTTTTTTAAACTATCGGCATTTTAATTTCAAACATGTGCTTGAAAACATCAACAATCGTTACTAATCAACGTTTAATTTGAATCTATCAAACTGGTCGCGAATTATTTCATTTCATTAAGTAGTCATCTACTATTTAAAACAATGAATAAACTCTACTTAACAAAATTCACTAATAGGTTAAAAAAAAAAAAGTTAAAAGTTTGAGTAAACACTAGAGTTTTGTATGACTAATAACGGGATTAATACGTTCCTCACGACGGATAATTTATCGTTTTTAATTAGATATATTACGAATTATTTTAGAATGAATTTTAATAATATTAATCTAACTTCAATAACACTATTAAAACAAACCAGCGGTTCCCATTATTTATTTAACGAACGATTAATAAAATATTAATGAACTTATGGAGTAAGCACACGGTTCTACTAAATATTTAATAATTATGACGCCTTAATGAAGCACTTAAATCTCCAGTCTTATATTAGCTTATGCGAAAACAAACTTAACGAATTTATAATTACAGACTAAAATTATAGAAGTAATGAAATCATTCGATGGAAATTACGTCGCCTAAACGTTGATTATTATTTTTCAGTATTTATAGTAATAAGGAAATTTAATAAAAAAAAAAAACAGAATAATGGACTTGATAATTTTTTTAATTAAATGAGTTGCACGAGAAATTGATTTAAAAAATAAGCCGGACATACTTCGCATCATAGGTCACTGTTTGAATGTCGAAAGGTCACTGATATTGGCTAACTATACGATAATATATTGAAAGGAACGATAAATAATTGCAGTCAAAAAACGATTCTAGACGGTCCTCGGTTTAGGTTTACTAGCAATATTAAAATATAAAACTAATGTATCCACATTTGTTATTAGTTTTTAATTTATTTTTAGAAAATGTTTCGAGGAAAAAAATCAGATGAAAAATCTGTATCATTCGTGGCGTTTTGAAAATCGGATCATTTTTACTAACCCGACATTCTTTCTGGAGAAAAAGAAATTCGCACGTCGTTGATAAACAAATATCTTCTTCACTACGCTCAGAATGTAGTAAAAAAAAATATGAAAAGTCAATAATTGCAGTCAAAAAACGATTCTGGACGGTCCTCGGTTTAAGATTACTAGCGATGTTAAAATATTAGTTTGGTTTTGTCCCATTGTAGTCGTGGTAACCCAGAAATCTTCAAAAATAAAACTAATGTATCCACATTTGTTATTAGTTTTTAATTTATTTTTAGAAAATGTTTCGAGGAGAAAAATCAGATGAAAAATCTGTATCATTCGTGGCGTTTTGAAAATCCGATCATTTTTACTAACCCGAAATTCTTTCTGGAGAAAAAGAAATTCGCACGTCGTTGATAAATAAATATATTCTTCACTACGCTCGGAATCAAGTAAAAAGAATATATGAAAAGTGGCAAATTTCTAAATTATTTTTATATATTTTACGTTTGCATTCGTTAAATGTCTGCAAAACAATACGTTTTTTAAATGATATAATAACATTTATAACACAGAAGAAAAATATTTCTCCCGGCACACAATCGTCGTTTCGTTTAATCGTTTCGCATTGAAAGTACCGTTCGTATGGCAGATACGTGTGCTCGTACCATAGGGGACAGTATTTTTGAAAATTTTTTTTATTATTTTCTACACGGGCATTGAACACGTGTGTTATATTCCAGGCGAATAAACGAAGTACGTACCTGTACATAATATATTAGGATCACTTATAAGTTTACGGTATCAAATTTCGCGTACTATCACGCCGCGAATACGTTATACGAAACTAAATCTATAATGATTTCATTTAGAATACAAAGTCACTTAAATATTTCCAAAACGAAAATGTACAATATATGTATGAAAGCACGTTTGAGCTGAGCACGTATTCCTCGATATCGTCGGTTGTTTTACGTAATATTTTCGTATGGGAGCCTTTCGACTACGACGCGGATATTATACGTTGTTTTTTTTTTTTTTTTTTTTTTTTTACTATCACGACCTCCGTTCTCCTTTAAGCCGAATGTCCCACGAGTGTCTTTTAGCATAATCTGGCGATGCCAACCACGCGACCGCCGCTATTTTTTTATTTTTTTTTTTTAATAATATTAATGTTGAGGATTGACGCCCGGAGGAAATAAACTAGTTTCGGTCGCGAACATGTTATTATGATAATAGGAATATACAGTACATATTTTTTTTTTTTTTGTATACATATATATGCACGTTGAATAATGAATATTTTAACATTTTTTTTTTTTCTAATACTTATTCGTGCGTATAGGTTAGGTTAGGTTAGGTTTAAATTTCGTATTACTCAAAATGTCACGATTTTTTAATTACATTTTATTAAACGATTATTATATTGTTGTCCTTGGGAACTCGGGCGATTTCTAATTTATAACTGTTGATTTATAATATATAAATTCTCAAAAAATATTATTATTATTATACTCGGGGGGACTATTTAATAGGATGAAAAAAAAAAAGATTATGTATTATATATAAATCTAAAAAAAAAAATTAAAATTTTTTATCGAATTTGATTAAACTACAGCAATAATCGTTCACGTGCATATTATAAGTCTAATATATTTGATTTAACAATATTTCAATTTAATCGTGATAAAAACATGAGTGGAGAACACCCATATTAGAGGGGTTGCGTGTATGCCATTTTAACGAATTTTGTGTAGAAAACTAAAATGTATAGACCCCAAAAATGTACAAATTCACTTTCATATAATTTTGAAAATAGACCCGGCACTACAAGTATATTTTATTGTGTAACCATGAAATTTGTTCCAAAAGCCCGTCCATGTAAAACAGAATAAAGTACCATTTAAAATGATTTGAATTTTTCACTTGCATTTACACGAGACGGTAATGAATAGTCGGGATTAAAAAGTGTCCTTTTCTGCAATTAAAGAATTGACAAACTAGAAAGTTTTCTAAACAATGCGGGGTTCTATAATTAAAACCTTTGACTGTTTTACGTTAAATCATACTCAAATCGAGATAAAAACGTAGTAAACTATGTATTGTCATAAAGTATATGAGTACTGCTGGAAAGAACTTTTCGTGGCAGTTCAAGTGTAAATTGTATATCGAAACGCTGTTAATAAATATTTTGCTAAAATATGTGTAATGTCTGTATATACAAGTATGTACGTATAAAATAAAATATTCTACTCGTATGTATCAGAAGTATTGCAAGTCTGGTAAATATAAAAATTATATATATATATATATACAGTGTGACTACAAAAAGACGCCATTTTTGAATTGGCCGTCATTTTTTGTGGTTTAGTTGGTAACACTGTTGTTATGATATCTGTAATCTATATCCTTGTGAAAGGTCTGAAGATCCACGCGTATAAGATTCAACTTGTGTAGGAGTTGGCAGAAGTTTTATCAAAATGGAGCCCCACGTCACAGTGCTGCAGAGACGTTAACACTGTCGCATGAAAGGTTTCCAAACCGTTTCATTTCATTTCGAGGAGATCAAAATTGGCCGGCAAGGTCATGCGACCTTACTCCCAGCGACTTCTTCTTGTGGGGGTTTGTGTAGTTTCAAGTGTACGAGAGGAAACCTTATACGATCACGGATTTAAAGGAAGACATTCAGAGAGTCATCCAGGATCTCGCCAAGGAGAACTGTAGAGCAGTAATCGCCAACTTCTTTAACCGTGCGACAATGTGCCAACAGGCCGGGGGGGGAGAGGTCACAAGAATGATATAATATTTCATACCTAAACCGGAGGTTCTCCTGATTCCTATGATGTCATTTTTTTTTGTTTTTTAATTAAATTAAAGTGTTATTTTGGCATTTTTAAAAAGAGCGTCCTTTAAAAATTCAGAGCGACCGCAGCGAGTTGTAATGAAGTGTAGTGATCATATCATGCGGTTGAAAGTTACGGTTTTACGTAATAATGTGATCGAAACTACAATTCTTACGGGTCCAGCAGCCGGGCAGTTTGCTTTTACTCCAAGAATTCCTTTGATTCCTTCAGACTTGACGATTGAGCTCGAAAGAGTGCAATTTCCACTTAGAGTTTCTTTCGCAGTCGCCATCAATAGGTCTCACAAGGGCAGACATTGACGCGTGTAGGAGTCGATCTGCGCGAAGATTGTTTATCGCACGGTCAGCCATACGTAACTCTCTCCAGAACCGGAAATCCCGCGGAATCAATTAATTTTACTACCGACGACGGATAAAACATACAAATATTGTCTATACAGAAATTTTGTAAATTTCATTATTTTTTTTTAATAACGTGAATTTTTTTTTTTTTTTTTTTTTGCTAAGGATACAGTATATCTGCGTATTCTGGATTTATTTGCAACCTACTCCTACCTGTGATCGCTCTTACACTCACGCTCGGGCGGAACCGAGACGGGTATGCTAGTAATAACAATAATAATAGGAAATGGATAGCGTTTTTTACACCGTGAGAATATCGCCGGCGGGATAGGGGGCGTTTGGTGTAAAACACAGAAGGACACAATAATAGCTAAGGGACCGGACAATGTCGCGTAGGTGGACTAAGGACGCCGGACCTCCGGAAAGTTACGACTCGTATCCGGAGGGTTGAAACTTTACCGAACGCGCACCGGTGTATATCGCGTGTATCATCCTGTCCGGGATCTCGGTCGCGGTTTTACCTACTCGTATCTATTATTATAATCGCGTACGGCGGTTTTCCGTTTCGGGCCATCCCGCCATCGTAGCACTATTGTCGTTGTTGTTATTATTACTATTAAGAGCGGACCCCGTATAATGATAGATCGCCCACAGTGTGTTATCAATGTACCGTAGACGCGCGGAATGACGTCACCGAATTTCTATCGGTTTATTTAATTGTAAAAAAAAATAATAATAATAATAATAATAATAACACGGGACTATCGAAATGCGTACAGATAATACGCAATTTTTATGTAACCGCGCCGGCGGTTTCGGTGTCCGTCACCGGACCGAAAAGTGGACCGCGCCGGCCGGAATCACCGCGTAGGTCGTATTTCGTAGCTCGTAGATTAAATGAACAAAAAAAAAAACTTAAAAATCCCTCGGCCGCTATTGGGGCCGATTCTCGTTTTTCGGTCCGATGGTCCCGAAAGTCGGGCCATAATGTATGGCCGTCCGTGTACCTATGCTATACGCCTGTACACACGCGAAAACCCATTATAATATATTATTTAATCGAACAATATTCACGCAGATATGTGTATAATATATCCGAGGTCAGTCCAAAAAGTACCAGGACAAATTTCATTACCGCTAATCTACACGCGATAACGTTTTAAATTATATACAGTTTTATTCCCCGCGTATAAGTGAATATTTCGAACAATACCCAAAGTCGCTGTCTTATCTCATATTAATATTACACGTGGTTAAATTCAGTCGGTTTGTTCGCGTGCGCCGTTTTTGACATGTCCCAAATTAACGAACAACGCGTGTGCATCAAGTTTTGCTCGAAACTTGGCAAAAATGCAACGTAGACGTACGCAATGATTAAAACTGCTTTTGGGGATAATTCCATAAGTCGTTCCGTGACTTTCGAGTGGTTTAACCGATTCAGAAATGGTCGACAGTCAACTGAAGGTGATCCACGTTCTGGAAGACCGTCGATGATGTTGTGGCAAAAATTAGCGAACAATTGCGAAATGACCACAGATGAACCGTTCGTGAGTTAACAAATAAAGCAGAATTTCGATTGGATCTTGTCATGAAATTTTAACAGAAAATTTACTGATGAAAAGGGTAGCTGCCAAATTCGTTCCGCGATTGTTAACTTTGGATCAAAAGGAAAATCGTTTAACGATTTGTAAAGACCTTAAAAGTCGTTTCGCTGATGTTAATTGTATAAAAAAAAAAACATTATCACAGGTGACGAGAAGTGGGTTTATGGATACGATCCGGAAATAAAGTTCCAATTATCTCAGTGGAAAACAGAATTATTCCCTCGGCCAAAAAAGCTCGTCAAGTTAGGTCGAATGTTAAGACAATGCTGATAGTTTTTTTTTTTTTGATATTAAAGGTATTATTTATTATGAAACCCCATGGACTAACAGTCAATCAGGTATGTAATAGAATACGTTTGCAAGAGATAATTCGCAAAAAGCGCCCCGAAATGGAAATTGAATTCTTTATCACGATAATGTGCAAGCACATTGAAAGCTGTCGATTCGTGAATATTTGGCTGATAAAAAAATACCTGTGATCCCATACCCTCCCTATTATTTTGATCAGGCCCTATGTGATTTTTTTCTTTTCTCAAGACTAAAATCTTTTATCAAAGGACAACGATTTAAAGATGCAGAGGATATTAAAATGAACGCGGCCACAGAAATCAAAGCTTTAACTTTTGATCAGTTCCAAATAACTTTTAAAAAATGGAAAGATCACGGGGACCACTGCATATTGTCCGGAGGAGATTATTTTGAACGAGATATCTTTTAGTAATATGTTATTTCATTTTTGGTAATTTTTAAAAATTAAATCCTGGTACGCTTTTGAACAGACCACGTATATATTTGTTTGAATAATATTATAGGGTGGAGTCAAAATCTCGAATTTAAACGATCAAATCGGCATAACTCAGTAATCGCGTAGGACGGACGTAGAAATAAATACCCAACGTTATTTAATTACTTGTGTTGATATTTTTAGGGGTGCCCCGAAACACTTTAATGTTTATGAGTATTGTAACAATTTACAATTTTTTTTTTTTTTTTTCAAACGTAGGAGACAGTTGTACATAATACTATATATATATATATATATACATATCCATTAGCTTAATTGTAGACAGTGATATAAAATGTATCAGATAGATCTGCTGCCATAATACGAGGAGCATCTGTTGTGGATATTGGAATAATTAAACCCGAAAATAAAATCTTTGTTGTCGACCGCTCTAAAATTTGACGTGTACGATCTAAAATGCGAAACCAGCTACAAAAAAAAAAAAAAACAATTAATAATATGGATAAATTCGTCGGTCTCTATTCTGACGGGGAAAAAGGCAAAGCCATATCTCAAGAGAAATAGGGATATAAATAATACAAAAAGTTCGTTTCAGAAACACACTATAGTCGTTTATCTGGGCCAGGTTTTATTTTTCTAGGACACGTGCGGATTTCGCAACGCGACAATAACATTTGACTATAAAAATGGACTGATATCAGGGGACCAACACGACAGGGTTTTTTTTTTTGTTTTATATTCGAAGCCGTGTGTTATCAACGGATGCGCGGATCCGCAGTAGAGCCACCAACGCGATAATAGTTTATTGTACGAATTAATTACGAATATTAATATAAAAGTATAAAACACAAGTCGAATGTATAATTTACCGGCATATCGCGTTATTTTTACCGAATTTGTACGTACCATAATGAATTATCGTACCCCGATGCCGACAACACTACGACCACTGGCTTACTGCTCATTTATTATCTGTGCTCGGCGATGACGTCACATTCGATAGATCAGCGAGACACACAAGGACCCATCTGTACATTGTTGCTCTACAGCAGCAGTGCTCCGATTTTTTTTTATAATAATTATTTTTTTATTAATTTCAATTTTAATTTTGCGCAATTTATATATTCGACACCGGAAAGCCGATTAAACTCGGCCTCGCCGGCAACCGACCGACGATTATAATTATCAATTTACGACCAGCGTAAAGACCGAATTTAGTAGTGAGCAGAACGGTATATCAAATATCGTTTTTCCGTGTCCGATAAATCCCACAAACGCGATAACTATATTGTTGCGCGATTAAAAAACAAATGACGATCTTTTCGGAAAATTCCACAACTCGCTGTGGAAATTGATCATAAATTCAACATTTGTATTTACATGCGACCCGTAGGAACAATTGAATTGATCGCGTATCATGTCCGTGACAATCTGCATTAATCCGGTAATTGAAATTGGCAATCGCTCTCACGCTGACGTCCGCGCCGATTACCCGTTGAATTTCCATACGAATGTCCGCAATAGTGCGGGGTCCCTACTTCACGTACACTCGTCACTGGAAGGAATTTATGTTAATGAATTGTTGTTTTAACAGGACGGGTCTATTCGTCACACGGCCCCGGGGGCCTAGGTATGCGCAAGAGATTCCCCGACATCTCCCTTTGCGGCGATCGAAATCCCCCCCCCCCCCCCGAGATCATGTATTCACACACCCTGTAGATTTTCCTTATAAAACTTACGTAAAGTCACGAACGTGGATATGGGAATAAATCCCGGAACTCCAGATTGAAATTGACGGAGATTGACGGTGGCTCGGGCGTCTGCGGCGAGAGACGAGGACTTGTAACTGACTGCCACGACGGCGGAGGTGAACATTGTAATGTTCCTTGATGTAATCTTTCACAATTAAATTGAAGTACCTACAAGTTTTGAAAAAAAAAATTAAAAAAAATACAAATGTTGAATTTCAGATCGATAATGACTGATTTATTGCTGTTTTAAAATGAGCTTTAAGAGACACGCGGAAAGTTTAGAGACTCCGAACTCGAGCTGGCTGCAGTGGCAGTGACAGCGGAATCGAAATTCTGCGATTATTTTCTAGTTCAAATTCGTTCCCGTGGCGTAAGTTTTTTTTATTACTATACATGTCGGTCGTTCCGTTCGGTTTTTTTAGTTTCGATTTTTCGCCAGACTGGCGCCGCGAAATTATTCCACCGCGAAAACCTCCTGGGCACGTTTGTCTTGCGGTTGTATGTCCGGACGATTTTCGTCATCGCCACTGACTCCGGTCGTTTCGGAAACTATACGATAACGTGCCCTATGATGTCGATGCCGATTTTCTATGTATATAAACCTACGGGATTCGCAGGATTGGAAAATTTCGCCATTTTTCCGACCCGGTCTCTCTAAAACTGTTTTTTTTTTTCTTTCTATAAAAGTCTATACATTAGAGTATATGTTCAAAATACGTTTATGTGTCAAGTCAATGATAATTTTAAAAAAAATAAATGCAATGTTTAACATTTAACTTTGGTTATTATTTTCCTGTTAATCGGTTACACAACTTGGTTAACTTGGGTTATTTTACTTTGAATGCTTATTTTTATTTTTTTGTATAGAAAACTTAATTTTGTTAATACTAGTATTAACGAAAAAAAAAAAAAAAACAAATTTGGATTACTTGGCGTATAATGTATTATTTATTTTTTATTATAATATCGGAAACGAGTACCGTACGACAATTTCGGCGGACTAGCGGGCGGTCCGACATGAATCGTCGTTGTGCCCTCCGATCGTTCCCGTCGATGACATCCGAAAGTCAATAGAATATTAATAATATCGCCAGTTTTCAATCTCTCATTCCCTCTCTGTCTCTTTTTTCTATTTCTCTCTTTCTCTTTCTCTCTTTCTCTATATATATATATATATATATATGACATCGATCGCTGGTTGTGTATCCCGAGTCTTCTGCAGACGCCGAGGAGCCCGTACAGACAATCGGCATTGCGCCATATAGCTACTCCGTCGTCGTCGTCGTCGTCGTCGTGATCGGATAAAACATTTTCAATAATAAAAAAAACGGATCGTATATGCATAATAACGTTATAGATATTTATATATATATATAAATGCGTCATAGTCGGTAAAGACTGTCCCGGCAGACAATAGAATCACCGCTGGCCACGTTATTGTATTATATAAAATACTGTGCGAACACACACACACAAATAGAAAAAAAAAAAAATAGAAAAATCGTTATTGTTACACAATCGAAGAATTTCTAAATGTATAATATTATATTATTTACCTCGAGTTCGATTCTCGATATAAAAATGATAAAAATCACGTTTGTCTGTGTCTGGTAGTTATCAATGTACATATGTTTCATGTGTTTGGCAATTATGGCAATTTTTTTTTATTTTCGTATACGAAAACCGATTATCCAAAACAATTTGAAAAACACGTTTTTAATATGAGGCGTTCAATATTGAAAGTCAGCTGGTGGGAAACATTTTCAAAATAGGTTTTTTTTTTGTGATTTTAACTTACCGTATAAGGCAAATTTCGGTCGGTCCGTACTACAAAACGGTGAGTTTTAAACGGTAAATTTGTTTTCAAAACGTATTATTTTTTTAACTAAAATAAAGTGGAAGTTTACGTTGTGGGCATGTGCTGTCAAAATTCTACCGGTTCGTAAACGGACACATAATTCGTGGGACAGGTGAGTTGTGTTAAGTTATCTCTCGTACATATATAAAAGTGTTCTCGTAGGTTATTTATAGTAAAACCACCGGAATGCCCGTAACGATATGACGAAAGCCAAACGATGGCAAAATTATAGACATTTTAATACCTATAATACCGACAACGTTCACTATAACTAACAATAAGTTTTGACTCTAACCGTTTGCGATATGAGACAGTGCCCGAGATTACAGTAAAGGAAAGAGAAGAACGGTCGCAGCGACAAGGCGAGACCTTTAAATTAAAAAAAAAAAAAAAAATGAAATGTATATTCAACTATAACTAACTAACATTATAACTCAAGGTCAACCATATTATTTGTATTCCGACTACTTACAAATTTAAAAATCTCAAGTTTTACTTTTAACGTTTCAAAAATATATATATATATTATATCGATAAATAAAGACATAAAATTTAAACAAATCGAGAACAGTCTTCTATATAGTTTACGAAGAGACACAAATGATCTATTCTTCGAGTTCTGACGTATTATTATATAGTTGTATCGAAATAATAATAAAACGAACACCGTTTGATAAATTCAATAAAATATAACTTTTGACTTAATTCATTACTTAATTCAAGACATCATGGCCCGCTCTAGATGTCCCTGTTACACGCGTAATTCGTGTAGTTCGTATACGAGGTCTGTTCAAAAAGTACCAGCACAAATGTTGCTACGACTAATCGACACACGATAACGTTTCAAATTGTAAACAGACGTATTCCCCGCGAACAAGTGGATATTTTAAACGAAACCCGAAGTCGCTATCGTAACTCAGTTTAATATAACACGTGGTTAAATACAGTCAATTTGTTTTATTCGCCGTTTTTGACATGTCCGAAATTAACGAACAACGCATCAAGTTTTGCTTGAAGCTTGGTAAAAACGATGCGACGGAAACTCACGGAAATGATTAAAACCGTTTTTCGGGGTTGATTCGTTATGCGGTCCCGTGACTTTCGAGTGTTTTAAACGTTTCGAGGACAGTCGGCGGTTAACTGAAGACGATCGGACGTACTGGAAGACCGTCGACGAAATCCAGAAACGTGGCGACAATTTGCGAAAAAAAAAATGCCAAATGGCCGCCGATTAACCGTTCGTGAGTGAACAAAGGGAATCTCAATCGAGTCATGTTTTATGCAATTTTACAGAAAAATGTACAGACGAGAAGGGTCGCTCTGCCAAATTCGTTCCGCGATTGTTCACCACGACAATGCACTTTTAGCGCTGTCGATTCGTGAAATTTGTCCCGGGCACTCTCCCAATTCTCCAGATCAGGCCCCCATGTGATTTTTTTCTATTCCCAAGACTAAAATGTGCGCTTAAATGACACCGAGATGTAGAGGAAATTAAAGCGAACGCGGGCACAGAACTCGTAACTTTAAATTTGGAACGGTTACAAAGGACTTTTGTAAAGTGGCAAGATCGCCGGGATCAATGCATATCGTCCGGAGGAGAGTATTTCGAAGGAGATATCTGTAAATAATATTTCACTTGATTTTTGTAATTATTAAAAATAAAGTCCTGGTATGTTTTTGAACAGACCTCGTACACGTGTGTTGGTTCGTGTCGTTGATGTTAGACGCGTACGTATGAATGCACAACGACATGTTTCTGTTAATAATGGGAAAATCGGAAATATTTTCAAATTAACGGTTTTTGTTATTGTCATTCTGTTTAAAATAATCTTGAAGAACTGAAATAATACACTCGATACTTATACATGCCCTTTCTAGACGTGGTACAATTTTTTGAAACATACAGACGTTTATTGAGTTATATTCACACACACACATATATATTTATAGTTGCAATTTCAATATTTTTCTTTTGTTTGATTACATTTTGTATTTTATGACTTCTCGAAAATGCGCAATAATTTCGCACAAGGTTCGTTATAGGTAAGACGTCAATTCAGGCCGCATGGAAATATCGGCAATCCGTATAATGGAAATTTCGACATCCGGAATCGTAAAATTCTCACCGAATTCCGCTCAGAATCTCATTTTAATGCACTGCAACACCAACTAATAAATGATCGAATGTCACATAAATACGATTACCGAGTCCATTATCCGTAACATCCGCTAGTGCCGCACGTCTTGTCGCATAAGTCCACCACACTCAAGTTAACCATTATAAATTGCGCAGACACGCTCAAAAACAATAATGCGTTAGTCACCAGAATGGAGGGACCGCCGGAAGTATATAAGACGCCGTACACGACTCGTTTTTTTTTTCCTTCATTTTTTTTTTTTTGCTCATTCGCTTCCTCTAATCTAAATTCCTTTCCACGCCTACGGCGGTGGTTGCAGAACCATAGGGTGGCCGCTGTGAACGGTTTTCTTTTCATTACTCCTCCTCACGCACTCGGTTAATCGTATTAATTTGTCACCTTGGGTTTACTATAGACAAAAACGCGTGTAGTTTTTATTTACACCACGGACGGTCGTACACAATTCATCAGCTGAGTGTCAGACGTCCGTGGCTATACGCCGGCGGATGTTTCGTTCACCGTTGTGATTAGTTGTCAGCACGCCTGTACAAGGGATTTGTTCACGTATAATTTTGATTAGCTGATTGAGTGTACATATTGTAGCGATCTATCGATATCCATACACCACCCCCCCCCCGGTCATACTTTTGCTCCTTACGCACGAGCAATGATCTTCAAAGATGAAAAAAAAAAAATAAAAATAAGGTAAGTGATACATTTACCAGCATATTCTCATAACAAGTATAATTGGGACATACTCGAGACGGGCCAGTAATTCCATACACCCCGGTGTAGGGGGACGGTAATATATTGCCACCCTTTTCTCATATATATATATATATACATATATTGTCGTTTCTTGTTCTTATTACAGTTTTATTATATTTGTATTTTGTTTTATTGTATCATATTAACACCTACCCGTATAATATATCATACGGATATACCATTAAACCCGTGGGGGGGGGCGCGTCGAAAAAAATTAGATTTCTCGTTTCCCTCCGAACTAATCGGATTTGACGTAATTATGGCTTTCCAGGCAAATATAGGGCGCTGTCATTTTTCGTATATATATATATATATATATTATACAGATCAAAACCTACGTATAATTGTGTTTATTTCCGAAAATTGAATCACGCATTTCTTAGCGAACCCGAGAACGTGCGAGGAGTTCTAACGTAGGTATATTATAGCTCTTGAACGATGTTATATTAAGTCACGGGGATTTTTTTTTATTTGATTTATAACCAGCAGTACTATATATATATATATATATATATATATATATATATATATATATATAGTTTAAACCCCTCCAATATTATTATAGAACGTCGAAAAGACATTTTTTTTTATACTTTAACGTACTTAAATGTTTTGTAGAAAAAAAAACAACCAATAATACACACTTATATATATATAAAAGAAGTCGCGACGCAACTGTAGTTTACTAAATCTACAAGTTTCCAGCGTTTATAATATTCTATATATCAATAAACGCGGAGTCTTTTAGTCAATTTAGACGAGTTTTTATGAAATATCGCCATGATTAATTTTTATTATCCGGAGTTACACCGCCAAGTGGTACGGGTATTTACAAGCACCGGAAAATTCAATTTGCGTCCTCGACCGTTTTAGTTCGAAACGTCCGAACATATTAATATTATTACTTAAGCCGTTTGAAAAAATTGTTTTTGGTTTTTTTTTTTTTTTTTTAATTCACCCATTGAGGACATATTTCATGAAAAAAAAAAAAAAAAAAAAAAAAAAATTAGTATTTATAACCGTTTTACGCGAGATAAAACTTTATGTGTATTTAGATTGCACTTTTAACGTTTTGAGCGAAACGAAGAATTGTATTGTATTGGTTTTACTATAATTTTCTATATATTTTTTCCGCATTTTCCAAACCGAGAAAATGGCTAGAAAACATTTTTTATGCATTTTGAATCGAAAAAAAAAAAAATAAATAATAACCGGGTATATATACGCAATAATGGTTTTCTGTTATGTTCCATTCGATTTGGTTGTCACTCAATTAAAAATAATCGTCGAGACATGTACATTTTACGGAATACTCATAATTCTCCTGTCTAGATGCGGTAGAAATTTCAAAATATTCTTGCAATTTATGGCCCATTTGATATCGTCGTTTATTACATTTTTTCGGTATTTCAAAATTGATCGAAAAGTTTGCCCAAATTGGATTCCTAGAATATTCTTATGGGTTTTTCGACTGCCGTCACTTGTAAGTCATTTTAATAAAAAAAAATATTTTTTATCTGATATTTTTTTTTGATTATGTTATTGTTTGCATGTTTATAAGTACTTTCTAGTGTTGTAATGAGTCCTGGTTATATAATTGTTAAAAAAAGATCGCATATATTGCGGTCGGTTTTTCGGTTCGTACATTGAACCGTTTTACATTTGCTGCAGTTTATTCTTTGCCAATACATATTTATCAATTGTAAATTACCGAAGACGGTAAATTTAATTTCTTTTCTAATGTATTTTTTTTTTTTTCGGAAAACCTTTTGCAACATAAAAAAAAAACAGAAAGAAAACCCAACCATCATTATTTATTCGGTTTTATCTATAAGTCCGAGTTAATGCATACGTTTGAAATGCACAAGCGGCGCATATTATAATGAAATACAAACTCTCCGAGCGCACGTCAAGCGGCTCCTAATGTTATTTACACACGTGATTTATGAGTTAAAAATGAAAAAAAAAAAATAAAAACATATATATATATATATAAAAAAACAATTTAACACCGATCAAAAATATATATATTTTATAATAATTATATTGCCCTATCAAATGCAATATGATTGTATTAACATTACTTAAGTGATAACGTGATAAATGGTATGCGGTGCATAATAAATTGGTTACCCTATATTAGGTATAAATATTATTCTTTTTTACCGGCATGTTGTTATGAAAATGCGGTTGGCTTAGACGTGCGAGGCGAAAAATAAATTTGACAGTTTTAATATCGTGCAACGGATTTATGAAATCGAAACGAAAGCGAACGTTGTAAAATCGTAAAAATGTATTAAAAATATATCGATAATCTTCTTGTGGTAGGCTCAACGGACGGCGGGTTACCAACGATAGAATGCGGACGAGACATACGCGTAATCGGCAATAGTAATAATTACCAATAATAATAATAATAATAATAATATTTTTTTAAAAAAAAAGTTCCCGAACCGTGGTGTCGCGTTTAATTTTTAAATATTTTTTTATTGCCACGAAAACCAAACCAAACTACAATTACTGGACGCGGAGATTCCCAAAATATATAATATCAAACGTTTTAATACGATATCACTACGTTTTTCTTTTAACACCGATACGAATCCTTCGCGGGCAAGAGAAAAAAAATACCGGGTCATTATTGTGCAGTGTTTGCCAGTGAGTCATTTTTTTTTCTTCACTAAAATTTACAATTTTTCTACTATATTCGGTAACGAAAATGTGTAATAATGTTCATATTTATTTGTGATTACAGCATAATAAAACCTTTGTTAATTTTTAAAACCATTATGACCACGAGCTACGCTAATAAATTTAGGAATTTCGGTATGTCATCGAGTCAGCATACTGGAAACGTTCTAAGCGTCATGAGACGATCCACAATCTTGAAACTGTTGGAATCCCCAATGCTTTATCCCATCGATTGGCCATTGATGATCATCATATTTGAATTTCAGCCGAGTTACAAGAAAAGCTTGACGTGTTCAATACAATTGGGCATTTTTACTTTTGGATCCGACATTGAGATTGTACATTTTCTGGTTCAGAATGCACAGGATTCAACGGTTTGTTCATGATTGTAATTCGGTTATCCTTCAGGCTACTATATTCCTTCTCGTTGAACACTCCTGGGCACGACACCAGTGTTTGTATCCGACCTTAACGATACCCGATCACTCCGTAAAAAAAAAAAAAAAAAAAAAAACGGTTAACTATCTATTTTGTTTGTTGTTAATAAACAAATTATCTAGTCGTAACTCGTTGACGTTCTTGTTCGTTTCAGTTAAACGTTTTATAATTCTGTTAACAATTTGTATTATTTTTCCATACTATAGATACGCACATGCTTAACTTTTTTTTTTTTAAAAACTATTTTAAATTGCTTGCGAAACATAAAATAGCGGATTTTTAAGTACATGTGGGTATACAAAAGACAAAACCATTAAAAGTCACTAAAAGTAGATCGTTGCGAACATTTAGTCAGTTTGCCCGGTGGGTCGCCAAAATGTAAAAAAATCGAAATAGAATTGACCGTATTTTAATATAAGGCTTTTGAATATATTACACACTATCAAACATCGATTTCAAATATATTATATAATATGGGACGTGAAATTAACGAAACTTACACATATATATATATATTTATTTATTGGCATTTCTCGTACGTACGTTTCCGTCGTGGTAGATCGAAATCGATTTTAATTTGAACAGACCGTGTTCGAAGTGCGATCAATATTGCTCTGTACGTTCAAACTTAAAACATTTATAACAACGAACATTTGTTTTTTTTTTTTTTATGTATATATTTATACCGTTTTATGCGTAAACGAGTTTGGTAGAAAATCCATAAACTTGTCGTGTTAATGGTAAAACACGGAAAATAGCCCGGGGAACAAACGTTATGAATTTAATATTATTTTAATCTTTGCGATATACAAAAAAAGTTTTCTCGGCGAATGTCCCTATATACCCGACCGGTAAAAACTTAAAATATATTATCGCGTGATAGGGCGACGAGTCTTCGTGTATATATTATAAAATCACGTCGTGCCGTACGCAATATAACGAATCGGATTTTATTGCAATTGCATATTTCCCTGTTGTTTAATCGTAGTAATATTTGATATTTGGTTTGGAATCTATGTATTAGAAATTTATATTCAAGAAATTATCGAATTTCGGAAATTCAGCATCACTTACATATATAATATACATAAACTCAAATAAAAAGAAATATAAAATTTTAATTCGCATAATATATAATATGCTCGTGGAATTATTGTTTTTTTTGTGTTTTTTTTCTCTCTCGAAAGTGTCGTTTTACCTCGCTGAAATTACAACCGCGAACCGTCTAACTGATTTCGCCCGACCTACAGCATTTTACTTTTTTGCGACTGGTTCAATCGCAGTTGTATAGCGTTCGAGATTTTAACACTGTCTATAATTGCAAAAAACTACTACGGTTGTTCGCCTTCTCCTCGAACACGAGTGTAAAGGTCTTCCATCGTTATCCGCGTGTAGTGGTGTTTTTATGTCGCGCACGTATGACGATTGCGGTTTTGTATTTTTTTCAAATCAAGATATTCGTTTAAAAATGAATATTTCGAACGAAACCCACCGACGTGCAGGCAACAGACATTGTTCTTGTCTTTGAGTTTCGAAACAAATGATCAATTTGGTCTAAAATTTAAACTAAAATTTGTTTCCCGCCCGAACGTACTGTATTTGCCCACAACATAATTGATATTTTCGAGATGGAGTATTTTTTTATGCATTAAAAAAAAATAAAAAATAAAAAACCATACTAGTTATAATATGTACACATCGTTGTATACGTCTTGTTAATAAAAAATTCGCGAAATAATTTCTCATCGTCTTTTTCCATTAAACAATATTATCTCGAGTCGTTGTTACGTTTTATTTCAGTTATTCTCTGTAATAAAGTTAAAGCTAGTTTATTTCCGACGATTCACAAAAAACGGATTTATTCAACGAGTTTTTCAACGATTGTTTGAGCATTTAATTCGATTTGAATGTTAATAACAAGAGTTTACGTCGGTATTGCATCATATTAATGCGGGATTTTTTTTATTAAATTCATATACAATTATCTGAATACCATCTCTAGCTCCGTTTTTGGTAAATAATACGGTACAGGAAGCCAATTCCAAAGAACTGTATATTTTTCATTTAGCACGATTCACGTTGAGTTTCAAAGAGTTATATGGATTTTTTTATTTTTTTTTTTTTTTTGCTATTTACGAATGAAATATTATTTTAATATCGTTATTTATATTGTTCGTCCGTCGCGAATATTAATAATTTAAACGCCCTATATACGTTTAATTTTATTCAAAAATTACCCGTGCACACTAAATTATTATTGTTAATATATAATAATAATTAATATTAATGTTATGAGTCTGTTTAATTGTATAGTCAACACAACTGAAATAGGTTAATTAATTACAAAAGGTTTTCTATTTTTATTAATGTCCAGAGAATTTTAGCACTCTGCAAACACACCGACTCAATTTATATTCATTAATGCCTTAAAAACAAATATTTCAATTTTTTTTTCCCCCCCCCCAGTTAATTTTAATGAATAAAACATTTAAAACATTTTTGTATTTACTTAAACTGTTGTCTTTCGGAGGGACACGTCCTTTTTATGTTAAGCGGATTGTTTGTTTGTTATTCAAATACTAACAGAATAAGAATATCAGTGTAAAGTAAGGCCATTTAGTTGCAGTTTGTATATTTTTTATATATATATATATTTCGTATACAATGCGGTCCACGGGGGTTTAGTCGTTCAAAAAATACTCGCGAATTATGCGATTCACAATAGTCATAACCCATCGTCTTCTGTTTTCACATAATTATAAACCGCATAAGATGTGAAACTTTAAGTTTTTTTTTTTTTTTTTATTCAAACCGGGTGTGATGTGTACAATGAACAATACAGTGTATGACAATATCGAAATATTTTTATACGAATAAAAATCATATGAAACACAGTAAAATATTCTAATTTGCTCGGTTATCGATATAAGATATTACGATATTCGTAACAAAACCACCATATATAGCTCCGGAGTCCGGTGTTGTCAAGAAAAAGATAACAACACTTTAGAAGTCTGGCCAGCGTCTATTGTTAAAACATAAAATATATAGATTTTTTTTTTTTTTTTTTACTATAAATTATTGTTATAAAATAACTATTTGGAGTTGAAGGCCAATCCGATTCCGTTTGCAAAATACAACGCCGACGCCACTTATTATTACCGTCATACACAGAAGCTAGCTGAATATTAAATGGAACGTCAGATTATTATCAGTAAAACATTAATATAAAATTTAATAATGGCCTGTTAAAATAAACTTCGGCTTGGTCAGGGCGTTGATCTTTTCTTTTTATTTGGATTCTAAGCAAAGCAACGCATGTGCAAATTGGCTTTGCAAAAATGTGCAGTTCTTTCCCCTGTCTGTGAATAACATACAGGCAAAACATTATAGTTTTTATGTTTTAATCGTTAAAAGTAAATATTTTAACGAAATTACTGTATACCGCGTATTATTTCCCGAGTAATGTGAATAATAATAATTTTTTTTTTTTTTTTTAAATAGTTCAACAGAAACGCACGAATATTTGACACGACGAGACAAACGATATTTTATTAGTTTTGATTAGATGTTCTGTTATCTATATTATCCGCGGACTACCACTATCGTTTAACAATAACATTTCCCCGACGAAAGAATGTAATTCTACAAAAAAAAAAAAAAAAAATATAATAATATTACGTTGTTTTTATTAATAAAATCAATATTTTTAGAATAATCCATTATTTCTATGATGCACCGCAGTATAATAATTTGTTTAAATCGGTGGTCCATTCAAGAGTTAGTAAGTTTACTTTCTTACTAAAAAGGCTCTCCTTAGCTAGATTAATATCTGCTAAAAAAAAATGCGTAAATCTGGACAATTATATTATAAAAGACACGAAGATATTAAATTTATTCGCCATTTTTAATTAATATTAAAAGATTCGAAATAATGTCGTAGAGTATGTAATTAAAAAAAAAAATAAATAAAAACCATTACTGATTCGAGTTTATTAATTACTATCGGTAGACCCGTGGCGGAGATACGTATCCCCAAAATCATTTCACAGTGGTATTTTTTTTAATTTTTTTTTTATTTAACGTCCCCGCTATAACGTTGAAATATATTATAAATATATAAAAAGTCATTGTTTTTTTTTTTTTTTTTTTTTTTTATCATAAATATTCGTTTACATTGTTTCCGGAACAATGCTAATTCATAAGTATAAACCGAATGGCCGCGGGCAATGTGGGTTATTAATGATAACGCTGGTGCTAAAATACAATGAGTCGTAAAACTTGTGATATTATTGAATTACTATTAAAGTTGCTGTCAAAGAACCAAACCAATTATTGTAATTTTCGTTCTGAATACCGGAGACCTGAGACATAAATCGTGTCCCCGAGGCAAAAAAAAAAAAAAATGGCGTACTCTGAGTGCGCTAGACGTAAATATTATTAACTCGACTTCCGCGTTTTATATATTTTACAAGCATATCTTGCGGGTTATTGTTGTAGCCGACCGCCGCCCGTATCGAATACAAACGGCATTTGCGTAGTAATTTCGTTAATAAGTCAAAAAATGATATAATTTCAAAACTTTAATATTACCAACCCCGTTCTCTGTATGGCAAATCCGAGATAGTCGTAGTCGCGAACAAATAAAACGCGCCTCTGATACCATAAACTTATTCATTCTGTATATTGTAACACGTGGGCTGAATAGTCGCGGGCTTAACAAAAAATCACGGTTCTTTCATTAAAAAATTGACTTTATCCATCAACGTAATCTCCGTCAAGAGCCGCTCTGACGTTTCAATACCATTCTTGTAGACTGATTTGTCTCTTGTTTCAAAATCGGCCTCAGATTCACTGATAACCCGCTCTTTATTCGAGCGAAATTTCTTACCGGCGAGCATTTTTTTTTTTTTTTTTTTTATGAGATCTGCGAACAGCCAGTAGTTTGGCTGAAAGCCAAATCTGAAGAACACGGTGCATGCGCAAGCAATTCGATCTTTAATTCATGTAGTTTTGCCATTGTTTAGAATCATCAACACGTTGTTGTTTTTGCTCAACAGTGAGCAAACGTGGCACCTAATTTGAACAGAGATTTCTCATGGACAAACGATCGGGCAATATAAAGCCAACGCGTTCTTTTGATAACTTTACGATGTGCAGCTGACTCGTGCAACTTCACTCGTGCAATTCAAAAGGATTTTGTGTATCTTTTTCAATGTTTTCTGGTGTTACCGTCTCATTTGGAGGACGTCCACTGCGTTATGCGCCATCAGTGTCTCTACGACCACGTTTGAAGTGAGCATACCAACGTTTTATTTTTGTTTCTGATAGACCCGGAGTGCCCATAACACTTTTCAGGCCATTTCTTCGCTCGAACGGTATTTTTAATCCCATCAATAAAATTGAAACACGAAAATGTTTTTGATCCATTATTTTGAAAATAACAAAAGTAGCGTCACTCTTAGCACAATAACTAACACACTAACGAACAGATTGTCGTGAAATTTTAACAGCTGTCTTTTGCAGGTTAGTACCAACTAAAAATTAGGTGAATTCCGAAACACTATCTATGTGAAAACGCCATCTATGTGTTAGGTCCGGGACTTTTCTGTCCATGTGTTATATATGCATAGCTTTTTTTAATTGTTTTTATCTCTTTCGACTACATTGAATTAAACGAGAATATATTTGTATATTATACTCATGATTTCTTTCACGTTGATATTACAAAAAATATATTATTATAATAATTATCTGTTCTATTAATTTGATGAAAAAAGAACTAATATATGCGCACCGACGGCTGTTCTACAGTATTACATGCGTTAAAAAAAAAAAAAAAAAAACAAAAAAAAACATTACGTTATTTGACGAATATTAATATACAGACTCCGACAAAGACCAATACGTATACGTTTTCCGATATGCAAATAAATTATTATTATTGTCGCATAGTGATTATTATCCAATAAAACGTGTGTACAACAATATACATAATATTCATGAATAAAACATTGGACGGATCTAAATTTTGAATATGATATTATAACGCTTGTATGTAGCTCGAAAACTTGACACAAGGCGACCGTCTAATGACAATAGAAAACAGAATCGACAATGCGTAGTTCAAATTTTGTTTTTTTTTTTTTTTTTTTTTTCATTAATGTTTGATGGTTTTTTTTTTTTTTTTTTGTGTGTTATTAAATAGCCGTTGGCAAATTTCACGATTCATTCCGTTTTATGTGGATACCACTTTCGTAAATTGTTTTGTACTTAAGAACGAATACAATTTTAAATTTAAATTTATCAAAACATACGTGTTTAACCGAACGAGTGATGTTTGGAATGAATTATGCGTGCAAATATAAATCAAATTACTCTTTATCTTACATCATTGACTTACCACCTACAACGGTGGCCCACTTGTGATATAAAATATTTTGTGTTTTTTGCAAAACATTGATTAAACAAAATGTTAATCATGAAAAATATAAAATTATTACTATTATTTTTGTTCATATTATAATTAATTTTAATTTCGATGATTATATTTCGATTTCAAGACTTTTTTACCGGATTCAATAACCTTCGATGGTATTCGTATTAAATTCGTTCATTATTAATTAAAATGTAAAAAATATTCGCCTTTTTTTTTCGCGTCGTTCTTTACTGCAATTTGTTCGTATTTTCTGGCCATTGAATCCTAAAATCGTTATTAAAGTCTTAATCTCAATTATAAATTGCGTAAAACACTACAACTAATATCTGTATTTGTTTTTAATTTAGATTTAATTTAATTTATTTAAAAAATCTACCCGTGTTACTTGATTTTTTAAAAAAAAAAAAAAAAAAAAAAGTGTTTTATTCAAAGTAATATACAAAAGAAATAATCGATTTATGAATAAATTGAATAATGCGTTCGCGTTTTTTAATGATAAAATTCTAATAAAAAGACGGCACTGTATATAGGCAATCCTGGCACATAAAAGAGTACGTTACAAGTGGTTGCATTTGGATTAATAAAACAAACAATAAAAAATATTATATAATTGTTTTTAAAAACGTTATCCTTGTTGAAAATAGAAAAAAAAAAAAAATAGAAAATGTTCGCGATTTTTAAAAGATATTAAAACAACTGTTATTGACACGGTTTTCGGTTGAACACGTATTGATTATTTTAAATTGGACATTGTATTAAAATATAACTACGAAATAAATTACAACAATTTCAGTCACATAAGATTCGAATATCATAAAATTACCCGCGTAATGATCCATCTGGATCGTAAATGCCACGAGCAAATTCTTATAAAGTTAATAATCGGAACGAGATTTGAACCGATAAAACGACTATGGGAGATAATGAATACGACGGCGGAATTATAACGTTCGTACGTATAAGATTAAATAACGCTGTCATTATATAATTTTATAAAATTTTAATAATAAAACGCACATCATAGCCGCGATACGCGTAAAATCGGAAATATCTGTCTCCCGCGTGATTTCGATTTCGAATAAACACAGACCATTAATATTATGCGAGTTATGGAAAATAAAAAGTCAAGATTAATACGAAGTTTTATCTAAGCTTTTAATTTCGAGTAATTTTATTTATTTTTTTTATTTTTACACGTTATGTTAATTTTCGTTTTATCATAATATTTTAGATATACATTGTTTTAGAAAAGCTTCGGTTTGTTTTTTTCAAGTATCCGCATAGTACTAATATTAGTTTTTCCCTCCCCATTTTGAGCACCGGATATCAGATGCGCTAATAACTCGTTATACAGCGAACAACTCTACGGTTTAATATCTCCTCGTTTTATTATTATTGTCATTACGGAGTAATATGCGAATTAAAATCGTGTCGCGAGAATTTAAAATACAAAGTTCAGATTAATATGAAGTTGTAACTAAGCTTTTAACTTTGAATACTATAATTTTTATTTATTTTTACACGTTACGTTGATTTTCATTTTATCATAATACGAGGTGCGACAATAAAATAACGAGACTTTTTGAATAAAAGTTGTTTATTTTAAAAATGTTATAATTTAATGATTATCACCTTCAAAGTACCTTCCCTCAGCATCGATACACTGTTGCATACGTCGCTGCCATTCTTGAAAACAGTGTTGCCAATTGCTTTCATTCAGCCCTTTTAGAAGTTCTGCCGTTTTCATTTTTACGTCATCGACTGTTTGAAAATGGGAAAAGAAATAAGAAGGAAATAAGAAGAAGTCACAAGGAGCAAAGTCTGGAGAGTACGGGGGATGTTGAAGTACGGAAATTTTTTTTCAGTTAAAAAACGTTGAATTGAAAATGCACTGTGAGCTGGAGCATTGTCTTGGTGAAGAACCCAGCCATTTTTCCATAGATCTGGTCGCTTCTTTCTGACACGTTCTCTTAATTTAATTAATACCTCTTTATAATAATATTGATTAATTAATTTTGTCGATTTTTTCAACGTTTTCGTTTGTTGAAGACGTGGTAGGACGTCCAGAACGATCATCGTCTTCGACGTCCTCCCTTCCACTACAAAACCGTTTGTGCCTTTCGAAAACACGAGCTCTTGATAAACATTCTTCACCATAAACTTCACATAATATACGAAACGATTCCGCGGCAGTTTTTTTTAATTTAACAAGAAATTTAATGTTGTTAACACATGTTGTTCGATTTTTATATCTAACATTTTTCGGCAGTATAGTCGAACTCGCACTAATAACAAGGCTACTAACGTATAAGAAAATGAATCGATGCCATCAGTGTTCATAGTACTTTTAGATAAGTGTTTTCTAATCATATTTCAATAATCGTTTTATAGATAACGTTAATAGTTTAGGTTTTATTCAAAAAGTCTCGTTATTTTATTGTCGCACCTCGTATTTTAGATAAACATTGTTTTAGAAAAGTTTCGGTTTGTTTTTTTCAAATATCCGCATAGTACTTATATTAGTTTTTCCCTCCCCATTTCGAGCACCGGATATCAGATGCGCTAATAACTCGTTATACAGCGAACAACTCTACGGTTTAATATCTCCTCGTTTTATTATTATTGTCATTACGGAGTAATATGCGAATTAAAATCGTGTCGCGAGAATTTAAAATACAAATTTATGATTAATATGAAGTTTTAACTATGCTTTAAACTTTGAATACTATAATTTTTTTTATTTTTATTTTTACACGTTACGTTAATTTTCATAAAATAATATATTAGATACACATTGTTTTAGAAAAGCTTCGGTTTGTTTTTTTCAAGTATCCGCATAGTACTTATATTTCTTTTCTTTTCCCCTCCTCCCCATTTTGAGCACCGGATATCAGATGCGCTAATAATTCGTTATACAGCGAACAACTCTACGGTTTAATATCTCCTCGTTTTATTATTATTGTCATTACGGAGTAATATGCGAATTAAAATCGTGTCGCGACCATTGTAAAACGACTACGGGAGACAATGAACACGACGGCGGAATTATGACGTTTGCACGTACGAAATTATAACGCGCAACACTGTCGTTTTATAATTTTATGCAAAACGAACCGCTCCGTACACATATTATTATTATTATTTAATGGTACGTGAATATCCATACCAGTCGAAACATTATGCACACAATGGTAAATTATAATTTTATATGTACGTATATGATATTTATACGGGCAAGTTTGATTTATTTTTGATAATGGGGATTAAATTATTATTTGGGATATATCGTCCCGCGATCGTCATCGGAATATTACCAAGAGCCCCGATTAAAAGTAAAACGATATATAATATCTATTGTGTTGCGATAGTCGTATACGGCGGAGGAAATATTATTATTCACTCCGAGACCCATCGTCGCGTACAAATAATAAACTCAAAGGTAAAAAAAAAGACAAAAAACAAAAAAAACACCGAGTTATTTGTGTTTGTACGTGTGGTTTTTTTTTTTTATCGAAATCGTAATTTTCGAGCGATATACGAGCGCATTGTTAAACTGTGATATTTCACACATTCATATTATCCTGGGCGAAATGGAAAATCGATAGATGGCCGTCATTAAAATTATTCCGACTTCCAATACCCAACGTTGTCGTTTATTTTGCAGATTCATTATAATACAATAAAAATACATCGCGTTTTAAAATACTTAAACAAAAATATGTTGAATAAATTGAATGTCTACGGTTTTACGAGTATCGCGCACACCTCTATTTCTAGTTCTGCTCATAGCTAGTTTTAAAATACGTCGTGTACAACGTAATAATTATTTTCTGTAATATTTTTTCTTGCTTTTTCCAAAACGTTTAGACCACGATCAATCCATGCCATCAATATCAATACCATTAGTGAATTTATTAGTTGGTTGATGAAACTGATCCCTTACGTCAGTACAAGTAATTTTTTTTTGTCATTCCAAATATACGCTAAACTACGAGAAGCCATATATTGTACGACAGTTTTTTCAAATATTAAAATTGAAAATGAATCAAGCCTCTAGGTGATCTGGATAAATAAATGATAAGGTATATTGTAAAACTAACACAATCTGTAGACCAAATTACGTACTAACATTGCTCGACTTTCTTAAAAAAAAAAAAAAATGTTGACTAATATTATATTATCGATGGACAATATTAATATGGTTTACTAATACCATAAATTGTCTTATAGAAATTGTATTATTTATTGTTCGGGTGTTTTACCATTAAGCTTTGCGCTACTGTATTAGCAGAATTTGTTTAAAGTGTGTCGTATTAAGCATAACTGTATGACAACGCAGTCAGGTTTTGCCTTTTTTTTTTTTTTGTATTTGTATAAGCAGTAGGTATACAGCAATAAAATATTTTATATTTTCGGGCATTTCAGATTTAAACTAAATAGAAACTTTCTAACTAATATTCAAATTTAAGGCATTATTATTAATTATAATAACAAAATAACACCGAGATAAGAGTTTGTTTTTTTTGTTTTTTGATATTTTGTTACAAATGTAATATTCATAACAAAACGTCGTTAGTAAACTTCGGAGGTTTTTTTTTTTTTTTTTTTTTTATCAACTTCAGTATACGAGATATTGAAATTACGATTCGAACACAAATAATTGAATTATACACAATATTATTTTTACAGTGCGTGCAACATGAACAACCGAAATCACTGCAAAAAAAAAATAAAAATAAATATGAACAATTTTAATTTACGGGGTTTTGGCGTGTGTAGCTGTTTGTATAGCGTTTACTATCACTAGATTTGCCCGAAGGAAATTCGCTTAATAAAACAACATATACCTTTGATAAAAAAAATAAAATAAAAACGTCTGGCGCTGTGTAATCAATTACCATAAAATTAACATATATTTTATTCTTACTTGACAACGACACAAGTTATTTAAGTATATATAATAGCATTTTACAACGAATTCTACGTGAAATTTATACACGGTCCATAAAGAACAAACTAAAAAACCTCGATAATTTCAAATTTTCTATGAATACATCAAAACGTTATTGGAATTGTACCGCGACTAGAACGTGCTAGTACACGTATTCAGTCAAAATTCGTACGATTATTTATTGTTCAGAAATACATCAAAAAACCAAATCAAACTGCGTAAATAATTCTGTTTTCCAACATTTTTTCCCCGTATTACAAAGAAAATTGAAAAACGACCTCAAAATGCTATAAATGATAGACGACATTTTGTTTTCCAAAAACCGCATCTGGGTGTTGTTGATCAGACCAAATTAAACTTAACAAACAGAAAATACTAAAAAAAAAAAAAAAAGGACACGTCTTAATAAAACCAATAAATTCCTTGTAACATCCGGAAATTAAAAAAAAAAATAAATCATCCGCATCATTAATCTAACTCGAAAGTAAAAAAATTTCGCATCGTCTCGTCTGTAAAAATATACAAAATGCATAAAAATTATATTTTGTCCATGCCAATACGTCTAATCATCCGATAAGTTATCTATTTTTATCGCATAGTTATTATGAAATATTTAAAAAAAAAAAAAAAAAAACAACAAGCATACACAAAAAAAGAAGAAAATATTATTATAAGTTTTACCGTAAGCGTATTGTAATTATACGATATCAAAGAAGTTTTATCGTCGATTTTTTTTCTTTTTTCTCATAACAGAGTCTCGGTTTTTCATTTTTTTTACACGACCGTAATAGAAATTCAATAATAAATGATTTTCTTTGGGTCGTGGTTCACACATCTGTATTCTATTATAATTTTCAAATACGCGTTTGTGGTTTTCAAAAGGGATTTTTTTTTATTTAACTAGTGCCGTCAATACCTTACGCACGAACGTTTGACGAATAAAATATCAAGGTGGAAATCAAACATTTCTGCTTTTTCTTTAAAAAAAAAAATTAATTCATTCACGGTTTTTAATGGAGTATTCAGATTTTTCGTACATTTTAATCATAATATGATATGTTCTCTGGGACTTTTTTTTTTTTTTTTAAACACTTTTTTTTGGCCACGAAAATTGCTTTATAGAATCAAAATGGTGAAAATAAGATATCTCGTCCGTTATTTCTAGTGGAAAAAAAAATAAAAAAATATTAACAGAAACTTTCAGTATCAGCGTTATTTGTACCCATTTAAAAAAAAAAAAAAAAACAAACCAATCTCGGTCGTTTATCTATTACGAAAGTTTAAAAGTGCATATTATTATAATTTTATTTCTAGTTCACGGGTAGTGTTTAGCTTGGAAAGTCCGGAACAAATTTTTGATCGAAAGTTCATACGATTAAATATTTGAACGTTTAAAATCTCTCGAATTCCGTAATATACAAACTCGTTTTACTCGTAACGAACGAATTGATTCCGTATTAATCGTACATACTTGTAGGAATATCGGGGGGAGGAAAAAAAGATTGAAAATACATAGCACAGTTTATATTTTTTTGTCGCTGTTATAGGGAATTGTAGGAACGCTAGGAATATTACTCTATAGGGATATTTAATTTATATACTTGCAAATGAAATACGATTCTAAGCATTTGAGTCAAGTATAATTCCCTTGTTGACAGCGTAACCGAGAAATCAACAAAAATCGAACTAAAAAAAAAAAAAAAAAACCACATCGTTGTAAATGTGCAAAATTAATAGTTTCATCACAACACTCGGGATATTTTTTTATTTTTTTTTTATAAGTAAATATACTTACTTGTATCGATAGCAACACATCGAGAATACGAGCTAATGAATTATAAACACGAAGAAAAGCGTTTGGAACATTGCAGCCGCCGACATTGATACATTCTATTTTTCTTTATATTTAATTTAGAGATGTGTTTTAATCTTGTAAAAGATCGCTACATGACATTCGCTTCAGGCGTCTTAGAGGACACTCAGATTATATATATATATATAAAAAAAAAAAAAAAATGTGCAGTTCGGTACTGATAGTCGATATTTTACAAACAAATATAATGTTTCTAAATTCTCGCAAAAAAAAAAAAAAAAAAAACAGTGCCACCGAATAATTCCTTGTCTATGAAACTATTTCATAATATTATGACGTACGGAGTCCTATGTTGTTTTCGGTCAGGTCTTTTGTACACTATTATAATATAATTTAATCTCAACGAAAAGGATATAACTCAAAACCGAAATTTAATTATAATACAAAATTCATTTTTTTTCCCCCTTTTTTTTTTTTTTTTGGTTTAATAATCTTTTCGAAGCAGATTAAGTAACATAAGACCTTTTCTGCCTGTATATTGTACTAACCTGTCTAACAGGAGCATGCTCACGGCCCGTGGGACGATGGTATCATATCTCCCATTGGTCTCCTTTATTTTTCTTCTTTTTAATGACTCAACATTTATGTTTCATAAATTTCTTGTAATAATTATATATATATATAATTATTTTTTTTTTTGTTTTTAGCGATATTGTTTTTTTTTATTTATGGATTATCACGGAAGGCCGCCCGTAACGATGTGTCAAATCGGGCGTGAATTCATGACCGTTTTACCATATGAGATTATTGCAATTTAACGCGAATTAATTATATGAATTTTTTTTTTTTTTTTACGAAATTACATAATTGTCCGTAGTAACCTGATGCATTATTCGTCAAAAGTAGGCGCCGAATTGTACCGATCGTATCGATTTCTGCACGGAAAATCTAACTAATTGTGTTCGGATTTCCCCTCTGCCCGGTGAAAATGCTGAGCACGCCACACTGTTGTCCGGATATTATAACCGAAGATATAATTATAGTTGTAATTATGTATTATTTATTATGCACTATTAGTGTATTATATTATTTCCATTAAATTAAAATTAAAAAAGGCGAACATATCCGAACATTTTGAAAAAGCTACTCCGTCTATATGTTCGGTTTTGTCGTATTTCGTACGCAGAACAGTTCAAATCGCATTATTTCGTATTCCCCGCGTTCTATACCGAAAGCACCGTATATTGATTTTTTTTAATTTTTTTTTTTTTTTCAAGTCATATTTAATATTTAAATATTTTTTTTCTTTTTGTTCGACAAAACCTATTTGAATCCGCCGCGTTACATGCGGTCTATACATAAAATAAATACGGAGTAATTTAGTGAGTACAACAATCCGTTTCAACAATTATTTTACCGATATCTCGCGTTTGAGATTATGGATCACAGCGCGAGAATACTGAGGATTTTACTCGACACCGTGGATATTAAAATTTTTGTTTTAGAAAAAACGAAATACACACTGTAGTAAACCGTTAGAAAAAAAAAAAAAAAAAAAAAAAATTCAGATATCTAAAAGTATCACAATCGATGATTTACATATTAAACGACAGATTGCCCGTTGAATATAAATAACTACATGGTATATTAAAAAAAAATAAATAAATAAATACAATAACTATTATTCGTTTTTGATATAAAAAAAAAAACACGATATACAATGAATATTAAATTTTTAAATGTATTTGATTTATTTTAGTGTGCAAAATTCACATGCTGAATCTGATTTGCATTTTAACAAATTAGTGTTGCGACTGCAATAACTGAAAACCCGCGAAAAACTAATGATTAATTTTCGGGAAAAAAGTTTTCAACTATTTTTTTTTTTTTTTTTTATCCTCGTTTCGCCAAATAATAAAATGTTAAGTATTGTTGTCTGTTGGCGCGCTTAATAATAATGTCCTAACTTAATGAAACACTGAATAAGTAATTATTCTATCCCGTCCCCGTGAAATTAACGTTTAAAAAAAAAAAAATAAATAAATAAATTCTATTGGATTAATACAATTTTGTATAATTTTTAAATACCGAAACGTACACAGTACTTATAGAAACACGGATTGAAAAATACCATTTACTACCGCCGGACGCACTAAAATGTAGAATTATTATTGCAATAAAACAATTTGAAATTTCGAAAATTTAATTCGAAATATATATATTAATTTACAGTTATGAAATTGTATAACATTTCGATACGACCACGGTTTGGCTATAAATTAAAATTAACGTACACATTTTCTAAATTGCGAAACTACTCGTGACATTTATCATTTAATATTACAAAAAAAAATAAAAATATGGTAGGTCAATAAAAACCTACTACTTTTTATTCGTAACGATGTTGTTAAATTCGTAATTATAATATATTTTTATATCTCAAAATACTGTAAATAAACGTTGTAGAAACAGTGGATTATTTTATCAGCGTTTACAATTGAACCAATTGTATTTCGTTTCCGGCATATTTGTGTAGCCAAAAAATGTGTTCCATATAAAAAAAAAAAAAAAAAAAACCTAATATAAACCAATTCGAATTGGCCATGCACGCAACTCGGCGACCGTCCGAATGCGTATTATTGTTTGCAGGGTCCGCGTCAAGAATGAGGCCGACAAGAGTATCCGGTGGAAATTTAAAAAATCGATACATTTAAATGCGAAATTCACCGGGGGGGGGGGACGGAAAAACATAGCGGAAACCGTCGCAATTGTTGTCGGTTTTAACACGGCCGTTATTGCGCAATTATTATTGGGGTAAACTATAAGAAATGTTTAACGGATTCGGACTGAACATCCCGGTACGGTAACCGGACGCGAATTGGCTTCTGGTAAATTCCGCGTCCGGTAAAATCACACGGTGTAGTAAAAAAAAAAAAAACCGATACGTTCGGAATCCAAATGCGAAAAACAACAACAAAAAAAAAAAAATTACGTCCGAGTACCAAGCACCGCGTATCTATTGCGGATTGTCTATTGCGTTGTACCGGGCACGGTTAGGCGTGAATGACCGGCACGTATCCGCGTATATATTATACGGAAAATAACAACACGCGAAAACTATATTTAGACGGGCGCTCAACACGTGAATTTTCGGTCGTGGACGGTTTAAAAAAGCGGATGTGTCGATTTTAGCACCGGTCCGTCCAGCCGTAAAGTACTCGGCCCCGTGCCTGCGTTTTATCCGGTGCGTCCCGACGTTCGAGGCGGTTTATGCGCCGAAACGGACGCGTGGCGTAACGCCAACCAACAAGAGGGGAAAAACGAAATATTATTTACGACGGGATCCGTGGCGATACGCACGCGCCGCATTTGCCCCGTTCGTCTCGGGCCCCGGTGGTTTTACAACCGATTTTATACGCTCCCGGTCTCCCGAATACGTACGCGGCGGGTCCCCCACAAACCGAGATTGAAAAAGAGTTTTTCACCCTCTCCCCCGAGCACTCGGTTTTAAATTACCGTACAGAGGTACCCGTGTCGTCGTTGTTATACCCGGGGACGAGACGCGGAGACGAGTCGCGGGGCCCGACCAGTGGCGCAATTACGAATTTATTCCGGTCAAACGGATACCGGTAATATTTAATTGAGCCCCACTTTTCAGGTGTACGACTCGTGTCCAGCAAACATCTATTGGTTGTTCGAACTGGGTCCCTATTAACTTCTGAATGGTTTTGCCAAAAGCCTAAACGGAATCTACGTCCATTCAATTCCAACAGAAGTCCAGTAAAAACACACGAAAACGCCCTAAAACAGTGATTCCCGACCTTTTTACCACTTCAACAATATTTTATAGGTCGCGGACCACCGCCTCGATTTTACGAAAACTAGGAATACCTTTTTTTTTTTTTTTTTTTCTTTGCTCATTAACAAGAAAAAACACAAAATTTATCGAAAAATGTTTAATTGTATTATTTTACTTTACATTTTATTACTAAACTTCACTAATATATATAATTATACTTCGATTTATTACTCTTATAAAAGTGGAAAATACTTATCGGTTTACAGCAGCAACAACAATAAGATAACCGTATAATATTATACGGTTTCTCAATAAGTCGTAATTTTTTTCGCTATTCAAATAAAATAAAAAAATACTAATAATTAATTTGTAATAGAAATCGATGAAAATATCTATGGGACCGCGGACCACCGGTTGGGAAACACTGCCCTAAAAGCTCCAAAAAACGACCAGACAGATCTACTTGAATAAATGAAATATATTTAATTTAAAAATAATAATTATTAATACATATAATATCGGTATAGTAATGAGTGACAGTAACAGTTAGTAAACATTTAATTTCCGAGTTTAATTTACAGTAAAAAAAAAAAATAATAATAATTTCTAAATAAAAACAAAAACTTTGTTATTTTGCATACCTACCTTTCAGTACACTGCGCATTTAAAACGTGTCTGATGTTTTCAAACAAAATACGACGACGTCTGTCAGTTAATAAAAGTTTGTATGATGAAAAACTTCGCTCGACATCAACGGACGTTTTAGTTGCATACTTGAAGTAGATGACAGCAGTTAGATCTTCTGGAATGTCTTCTCCTCTTGTGTCTTTGCCGTCTAGCATTCCAGAGATGTTAGTTACAATTTAAAATCCATTTTTTTTTTTTTTTTTTTTTTTTTACTAAATGACATTCTTCATTTCGGTTGCTATTGTTTGACCGATTTTATTTTGGAATTTTTCAATTGGACTTAATTTTTTTTTATGCATTTAATTTACTCTGACAATAGCATCCCAAACGTCTCCAATTGTGTTATTTTCCAAGGTATAAATTACGAATTTATTCCGGTAAAAAGGATACCGTAAAAGTTACCGGTAATATTTAATTGAGCCCCACTTTTCAATTGTATGATTCGAGTCCAACAAACATCTATTGGTTGATAGAACTGGGTCCCGTTAGCCTATTAACTTCTGAATGGTTTTGCCAAAAGCATTGGCCTAAACGGTATTTACGTCCATTCAATTCCAACATTCGGCCCAGCCTCGTTTTATCGCGTTGTCAATTCCATTTTTAAATTTCCAAATGGATGAATCGCACACATTGCGGTCAACAATATTGAGTTTACTATATGTCGAAATGCTTTAACATAGGACGTTCGACTCTTTCGCTACTAACGCCAAGAACGCATAATGAATCTTTATAGTAGCCGCTAATCGCGAAAATGCTGGCAAAGTATTTAGGGCAGCTCTTAAACGTCCGTTAAAGACGAATACGTTTAGGTACCTTGTAGTTGCGTGTCCGGTGTAATATTCCGTGCGAGGTTCGCGATCGTCGTCGGTTATAGTCGTGATGTCTACGTGACGCACTCAATTGAAATGTTCAATTCAAATGACAAACTAAAAATACACGTAAACGTAACGTGGACTCAATTGAATTCAATCCAAAATTACCAACTAAATATCTTACGCAGAGTTACCGGATAGCTCGAGATTTTATCGAAAAACCAAACCAAATTTTTATACTCGCGCCGAAACGCCCGGTGCACATATCCCAGTTACGATAAAAATCGTCCATTAGCCGTTTATTCCCTCTCGTTTCCTACAATGTTTTAGCAGTACGTATAACTCGGAATTATAATATATTTTTATTTTTTTTATATTAAACTCGTACGAGAGTCGAGGTATTAAACAGGAATTGAGCCTCAGCACTGCAATAATGGAGTAAATGAAAAACCAACACCGGCACGGTATTAATAAGTTCATAGAAGAGCACTCTGGTATCTGTCAACAAAAAACAACGAATCCTCGACAAAATAAAAACCTTTTTACTCCGCCCATCCCGTATATGTATATAGGGTAGGTTAGGTTAGTTAAAAATTTAGTTTTTTTTTTTTTTTTTTTTTTTACATTAAAATAATGAATATGAACTCGGCGTCGGCAAAAACGACCGGTATTAATTATTCATATTCACAGTTATTATACCGCCTACGTTTATTAAAAACCGAACGATAATATTATACACTTCGTAACATTAAATAAATTAACGGTCCGTTTAAAAATTTGTGTTACATTACAAAACGGAGGTGTTGAATTGTCGGATCGAATGATATTACAAGTGGTTGGGATTTGTCTAAATCTAATTTTTTTTTTTTATTGTAATTATCGTTTATGTTATCTTGTTAAAAATTTTGATATCGATCTGAATTTATTTTATCCACGGGGTCCGGCAGTGAAACGGAATGATTTCGACATTTAATTACTATTTAAAGAATGAATTTATTTTTCGGAAAATAAAAATGTAAAGCATAAGAGTTACAATTTGATTGTCGATTCGAATAAAAAACTAATTTCAATACACAACTTGTAGTCGGAACTGGAAGATTCGCATGACTTCTCGCAGTGTGTTTACGGGAATCGCTTCAATCTCGTCCCGAATGCGTCGTTTGATGGCTTGAATAATTCTCGGTGGATTGGCCTCAAACACTTTTGATTTAAAGAATGGCCATAGAAAAATAGCTGAACACACAGACTTTTCTAGCGAAACGGGGCAAAAAACAACACTGCGAGAATGCCGATGAATGCTGTGAACGCTTTGGTTTCAAGTCGAGTATATCCCATAGCCCCCTCGCTCTCCCGATCGAACGGCTTGTGATATTCGTTAAAATAAGAACAAAACTGTTTTTTAAATGGTAATTAAATATTGAAATCGTCCCGTTTTACTGCCGGGCCTAATCTGTATCTATGGTATTTGTAATACGGAATACTATTTGCAAATCAACAGTGGCTATACGACATTATATGTCGAGCACCGACAGAACGTGTAACGTTTTTCAGCTACTTGTTTCTGTAACGTTCTATGAAACAAAACCAAAAAAAAAAAAAAAAAAACCAAGACAATTACCGAAGAAAATTAATACATTCCGAGATCACGACGGGCGTTTCTTGCCGTTTTAATGCGTTTTAATCGTCAATACGCAATTGGTACCGGGGAACCGGAGCAAATTGTACGCCTAAAACCACGACCGGAAAAAAACGAATTTAGTTGATGGCCATTTTTTACGTAGCCGTTATAAAACGCTCGACATTTTTTTTTTTTTTTTTTTCGCACCGTAAATAATCATTAAGTATTAATTATTCATATTCACAGTTATTATACCGCTTGCGTTTATTAAAAACCGAACGATAATATTATTATACACTTCGCAACGTTAAATAAATTAACGGTTCGTTAAAAAATGGTGTTACATTACAAAACGGAGGCGTTGAATTCGCTCATCGAATGATATTACAAGTGGTTGGGATTTGTCTAAATCTAATTTTTTATTATTATTATTATTATTATTATTATCGTTTATGTTATCTAGTTAAAAATTTTGATATCGAAATGAATTTATTTTATCTACGGGGTCCGGCAGTGAAACGGAATGATTTCGACATTTAATTACAAAAATCAGTACGTTAAATACCGTTGCGAATATCCACAAAAATGACCACATACTACTACACTATCGGTTTTCTACATTTTTCGCGCGACAGCTATAAAATAATAATAATAATAATATAATCCTATTTAAACCAATTTTCAAATCGTGTATTCTCGTTGTCGTTAGAACCGGCGCTCAACATTTGAGTCCGGCGTTTATATAAACGGTGTACGGTTCGAAAAGTTATAATTACAAACATAGACGCGATCAGAAATAAGAAGTTCGGAAATCGTTGGCGGGCACAACGAAACGTTTTGATAAATAGCCATTGGGCGAACAAAAATCAAACAAGATCGGTTGTCCGATGCGCCGAAACGATTGTGTTCTACCCACACAGGAAAAAAAACGACGTTTTTTCTTTCTTTCTTTTATAGCAGAATTTACGCACCGTTGTGTTTATTAAAACCGTGTCCGAGTCCGCAATATTGGATTACCCGACGCTGTTGATCATGTAGACGGGACTTTAAACAGTCGGTTTGTTATAGGTCCGCGAACAGTGTAATGTAATAATATTATTGAATATGCTCGTTTGGCGCATAGGCCGATATTGACTTTTCGCGGCCGTTCACGGCGCAACTTTCCATTTCTATTTAACCGTCCGACCTGTCGGACATTTACGAAAAGACAACCTGCAATTGAAAATAAATCTGAACCGCCATTCATGCGTTTTAATTTAATCGTTAATCAATCGTTCGTTAATCGTGTTTCACCGGGCAGTACGCTCGTAGAACGCAACGGGATTTACGTTCACACCGCACCCGTACCGTACGTTTTAATCGCTCTAAAATCGGTTTTATTTTGCCCCGAACGTTGTTTCAGTTTCAATGAATATTGTTTTCTAAAATACGCGTAAATATTACTTACTTTTTTTCATTTTTTTTTTTTTTTTTTTTTTCCGGAAAAGTACCGGGGAAATAAACTAAACGACCTACACAAATAACCGACTAAACACAATTTACTACCAGAAATCACCGACGATGTCGATGACCGTAGCTAGTGTTTTGGTTAGTGTCCTCGTTTCACTTTAAAACGTAGAAACGTTTTACTTTTTTTTTTTTTTTTTTTTTTTTTTTTTTTTTTTTTTTTTTTTTTTTTTTTTTTTTTTTTTTTGATATGATATTCTCTAGTTTTCAGAGCGTATGCGATTGATTTATTATTATTACTTATTTTATTTTTTTTTTTTTACAAAACTATAAGTGTTAACCGACCGGGAAGAATAACCGCCCAATGTTGTCGGTGCGTTTAAATCCGCACTCTTATTTTAATACGCCCGAGTCTTGCAGCTCGAGTGGTAAAATTATATTCTAATAAAAAAAAAAATAGGAACAATAACGTTTGGACACTGTCTGCCGGCAGGAATATACCGACAACGTACTTACAAGACCACGAAATACCATGGTTATACATAGACTGTGGAATACCACAGGGTACAGAAGAAGCTTTAAAATATTACGAAAAAATATATTATATAAAACAATACAGCCGTCGTATTGTTAGGGTGCGAAACAATATTTCGATTAGATTCGTCAATGGATTTAAAATATTATTTCACCAAACAAATTTTATTTACACGAGAGTTCGGCCGGATATCCTTTATGTGCTATACAATCTTTCAATGAGATTCTTTAATAAATTTCAAATATTATTTTTATATGGCAAACAATCGCCGCGATGCTCGAAACACGCTCAATAATAATTCCGTTTGTCACTTCTAACGCGTTCGTTTAAATTTTAAAAAAAAGGGTTCGCATAATTTATATGCAGTAAACTAATATTATTACTGTTTATTTTTTTTCCGAACGATTCGGACAACCCGACATTAACGAGTAATCTGTCAAAAAAACCCATAATGTAAAACATATAGTTTTGAAATGTCTTTGTAAAAGTGATTTTCGATCAGCGGCTTAATGGTAATTGGTAATTGATGAAACGTACGTGTTTTAAATTCGAACGGTGTACGTACCGACAAAAAAAAAAAAAAAATATTATTATTTTAGCATTTTTTGCCGCCGCCACCGCGAGGTTCTAGAAATTCACGATTTTTCGAAACGGGGGTCTGTAGTGCAATTCAACATGACAGCTCCGTTAAAAGCTTTTTTTACGGTACGCATGTTAAGTCAGCCTTGGAGTACGCCGTTGTTCTTTAGGACCCGTATATTGAAAGTAATGACAAGGGTCAGATAGATGATCGAAAGTGGTGTACGAGGCGCATTTCTTAATTTTACGGATTACGTGATAAAAATTAGCATCGCGACAACGAACCCGTTTTTCTTTAGGCTAGTTTTGCAGTCGTCGGCAGATAGGCGTGTTCTAGCAAACCAAATCTGCAAACGACCGTCCCGAATCACTAGGCCAAATTATCGAAATCTCCAAACTCCTATAGTTTTCGGTCTCTGTTCCTCTGTTCCGCGGTCTTCTATACCGCATTTCATCATGCACCAGTATTACTCTCGTAGCCATATACTCGACATGTTGGGCGAGTGGTTTCCGTAGTCCGTATACAAGGTATTTAATATTTCTTTTAGTTATCATAGTACCGCGGAAAAACGGAATTATTTACCCGGTTTATAAACACGGCGGTCGTGGGTTGTTGTTGAACGTTCGGTTATATAATCCCCGAAATAAAACTTGTATGAGGAGCGACTCTACCTACCTATAAGATAAAATATTTAAAAAGATATGTTTCAAAGCGACGGTGCCCAGAGGTTTTATAATAAGCGGGGCTTAAATATATTTTTGGTACTTAGCACTTATGTATTAAATACCTATTTGTTATTACAATAAGCCATTAGGTATGTACTTCACTTGCACATATAAATCCACCGACCGGTGTTCGAGCGCAACCACCACAAAAACTAAGGGTGTTATATAAACCGCACTATGTATAACCTGTGGGCTGTTATGAATACGTTTCTAAACTCCGCGCATTCGTACTCGAATATATTTTTCACCGATGTACTCAAATACGTATCCCCGAGTACGTTGTAAAGTAATATCTGCGTTTGTCCTCGAAGTACAATTAAAGTATTTTAAGTGTATCTTTTACGAGTCTGGCGAGGGCTCAGCTTTCCTATTAAATTGATTACGTTTCGTTGTTCATTTTATCGGTTACGCCATGTTTTAATGCTGTGCAACGAATACGGGTGGTTATATGCATTGATCATTATTAGGACCCAGAACATGATAATCTAAAAACGCACGACAAATAAAATTCATAGAATGACATAAAAATGATAGAAATGATTTCAAAATGTCTTCGTTTAATGATAATTATTCAAAAAAATTAGTGGGGAATGAAATTTTGAAAAAATATATTATATAGATACCCGATAAACGTATTATTTGCTCTCTTGCGTCTTTAATTGAGACTGAATCATTTTTGTTTAATTCCAGAATCGCTTTTTTTTTTTATATATCGGATTAATGCTCACAATAATAACTTGCTGTATTTATCCATGTTCCCCAGCGTGTAAGTACGGGTTCAGGTGACACAGGAATTCCGGGAGCAATAGTTTTAAAAATTTGATTATTAAAAACTCGATATGGCACTTACAGAAATACTTTTTTAACGTACCACGGGGCAGAGGTAAATAGTCGGAGGTTTATGGATTGGAATGCCTGAAATGGACCGGGTTTTAGAAGGTTTTGCACAGCCCTATAGCTAGATATCATAGGACCAGACAAGTCTGATCATTGATTTGTATATAAGAATTTCGTTCTTTAAAGAAAGTTTTTATTTTAGTATAGGGCGGAGGAGATGAAATCTGCTGTCGAGCGTATTTCATTTGAGTAACAATAGGTATCGCAGTGCCACCGAAGAAGAGAGCAGGTGGGGGGGGGTCTTTCCTTAAGGAGAACGATACCAAAAAGAACTTCTCGGGATTAATTTTAATTTTCCAATTCTGCGCTCAATTTTCGATTTGGGTTAAGGTATGACCGGAGAGTGCAGGACGCCGTTGGCGTATCACTGCAGATTGCTCAGTATAGCAGTGCCGTCAGCATATGCGGCAACAAGGGTACTATTTCCCTTATCATTTGGTATATCAGAGGTGTATCGACTAAAACTAAACTGGAATCCCTATCGCGTTTGCTCTCGGTGAGAACGCGCCCTAATAACGACGTTATCTTGATACTATCGGCCGGCGGGATACGCGCCGCTCACTATTACACGGGACGGTCCGCCGCACAAGTTTCCCATTAAAAAACCATTAGATTGTGTATCGGCCCGGCGGTCGTCGACACGTAAAGCGTACGCGTACGGTACTGGCCTTCAGACGATAATCTCACATCGGCCGCCGCCGGAACCGTTGTCTCGGTCGAAGGCCCATCCCGTTCCGCGGGAAAGAATACGTGACGGAGTCTCCCGCCCGCCGAAATGCCCCCAAAAATGATGTGAGATTAGGTCAGTCGTTATTGACGATTTTTGGCGCTTTGGCTATGACCGGCATACGTGTACATTTTTTAATCATTTTTTTTTTTTTTTTTGTTCCGTTTTCAATATAAATTGTTTTGGGATATTTACTAAAAAAAAAAAAAAAATCCAATCCCTGGTTCGCGGTCAAAGTATCGTGTTTCGCGATCGTATTCGCAGTGCGTATTGTTTTGCCGACCATGAAACTATTAAATTTTTTAACATTTTTAAACAGCCCGCCCGAAAGTTTACATTTAAACGGTTGGGCCCGAGGACGCCTCCCCCATTAAGACGCGCGTCCTAATCGCCGGTCCCGGTCATACACTACATTTCGTTCAACCGAACCGACACTGAAAATCAATCGTAAATATGAACGACAATCGAAATTGGTCTTGGTCAAGACAGTCAGACAGCACTTCATAATTATAATTGTACTAAACGCGGTTTCCCATAGGTAAATTCGGAAGACTGCGAGACTTTTCATTGTTGGCCTTGCTAGAGCCAGTGCTGTCTTCTTTTTGCCCGGGTCTTGTGGAAATTACAAGAAGGCACTAGCGACGAGACCAAGGCCGGAATTTAGTCTGCGGTACCGCGACAGAACTAGACCAACAATGTCTTGCATGTTCGCTAATTTATCGACAGAAAACTGCATTCAGTACGAGTATAATTATTCCGGCCGCCTCGGTCTTTCTGCAATACCCGCGACCGATTTTGATTATCACCGAGTACTAAATAAATTTAATTTTAATTTTTCGCTCTCTGTTTATATGATTATTAAGATTATAATAAATTAGTATCACTCTAATGTATTCTAGCGACATTATTCGTCTAAGATAAATATTTTGATAACTCGGAAATGTTTATTTAGTCGAGATAATAGATAATTAAAAATTTATCTAGATAATTCTCGACGCTGTGTTTGTGATAAATATTTAACACTCCGCTGTCTGGTGAATTAATATTCAGACCACCTACTCGAAGTTATTGTATTATAATAATATATAATGATGTATATAAATATATATATATACTTGTATCGTTTATGGTAAAATTAATTTTGCCGTAAAATGAAAAAAAATAAAATATAAATCGGTTTTTAAGTATTGTTCCGATAAAACGAAATACGTGGTTTTTTTTGGTTTTATTTTTGAGTGGAAGTTTCAACAAAACGTATTAATTTATTAAAGTACAGTGAACAAAAAAAAAAAAAAAAAAAATTATAATTAAACAAAATTGAACGGTTTCCCAAACGGAATTAATAACCACTCGTAAACGTTTACTGACACGTATTTTGCATAATATAATTTTATTAAGGTATAAGTATTTTTTTTTATATTTTTTTTTTTAAGACGTCGAACGAAACTTTGGGGCAATACATCACGCTAAACGCTACTTAACCGGCATAACGGTATAATAATACGAGTTCATCGGTACGGGAAAAAGTCAAAAGCGTAGTAAATGATGCGAGTGTTCGAACGCACATTATAATAACGCGCGCGCGCGATAATATTTTTAATAATAATATATCGTTGTAATATCGGAAGGGCATCGATTATATACGAGTTTTTTTATTTTTATTATTTTGTTACGGGCGAACGGGCATGGGTTTGGGGTGGTGGTGGCGGGAGATATTTTTTAATAACGTTTCGAAACCATATTTCCGTCCGGTGTCGGTGCGTAGATTATGAGGGTGTTTCGCTCTCGGACGATTAACAACGGCATTGCGAACGGAAGTTCGACGGTACGAGTTTCAATACGTTTTATTACGGGCAAATATCTTCGCACAACACTGAACCATACCGTAATATTATATAACTATGCCGGGGGCACGGGCGCCAAGACGGAACAATTTAATTTTAACTTTCGTGTACGGATGTGTAGACGTAGATAAAATATATCTGTATAATAGACATTGTACACGTCACAATACGACTCCGGAGCGTATATGCTCAATGCGTTGCGTAAAAAATTACACGAGTAAAATAATATTACGAGGTGCGACAATAAAATAACGAAACTTTCTAAAATATAACCTAAACTATTAACGTTATCTATAAAACGATTATTGAAATATGATAAGAAAACACTTATCTAAAAGTACTATGAACACTGATGGCATCGGTTCATTTTCTTATACGTTAGTAGCCTTGTTATTAGTGCGAGTTCGACTATACTGCCGAAAAATGTTAGATATATAAATCGAACAACACGTGTTAACATTAAATTTCTTGTTAAATTAAAAAAAACTGCCGCGGAATCGTTTCGTATGTTATGTGAAGTTTATGGTGAAGAATGTTTATCAAGAGTTCGTGTTTTCGAATGGCACAAACGGTTTTGCAGTGGAAGGGAGGACGTCGAAGACGATGATCGTTCTGGACGTCCTACCACGTCTTCAACAAACGAAAACGTTGAAAAAATCGACAAAATTAATTAATCAATATTATTATAAAGAGGTATTAATTAAATTAAGAGAAAGTGTCAGAAAGAAGCGACCAGATCTATGGAAAAATGGCTGGGTTCTTCACCAAGACAATGCTCCAGCTCACAGTGCATTTTCAATTCAACGTTTTTTAACTGAAAAAAAATTCTGTACTTCAACATCCCCCGTACTCACCAGACCTTGCTCCTTGTGACTTCTTCTTATTTCCTTCTTATTTCTTTTCCTATTTTCAAACAGTCGATGACGTAAAAATGAAAACGGCAGAACTTCTAAAAGGGCTGAATGAAAGCAATTGGCAACACTGTTTTCAAGAATGGCAGCGACGTATGCAACAGTGTATTGATGCTGAGGGAAGGTACTTTGAAGGTGATAATCATTAAATTATAACATTTTTAAAATAAACAACTTTTATTCAAAAAGTCTCGTTATTTTATTGTCACACCTCGTATACTATATGTATATATTTATGCGCAAAACAATTAAAAATGTATAACGAGCGCGTGATGATAACGACGAAAACCACGACCGGGTGTGCACACAGACGGCCACACAAGACATTTGACGCGAATCGATTTTACCATAAGGTAATAATAATATTGTAGTACTCAGGCGTTCGATTTGCTATTAACTCGACGTACTTTTACGGGTGGTTTTTTTTTTTTTTTTTTTTTATGTTTATTATTACTATTTAAAAGCGTTTTGAATTTCATATTTTTTACGGAAGTCGTAAACGGAACGGTCGCGGCAACCTAACCGTCTGGTTATTTATCCGGACTATTAGTTTTATAGTTATTTTTTTTTTTTGCCGTTTTAATCTGTTAAAAATAATCGTAAACAATCGCGACATTCTCGCCGGATACTTATATTTGAACCATTTCTAGTCGCGGTACAATTTCTATAATATTTCGCTGTTTTTTTTTTTTTTTTTTTTTTTTTTTTTTTTTTTTTTTTTTTTTTTTTTTTTTTTTTTTTTTGAGTTATAAGCAATTCGACATTTTCTTTCGTCATCTTGACGCAATCAACAGAGAACAGCAATTTGTTCACTCAATACTTGTTTTAGCGTTTTCTATAAACGCGGAATAGCTTCAACACATATTTGTTTCTAGTTATTTTAATGGCTATTTGAAATGTTCGATTTAGGCGGATCAAATTTGTTTTAGCTCCGTACGAATAATAATATTTATATGTTTATAAGACATAATAATTCAGTGCAGCATTGTAGCCAATGCTCTAGAATTCTAGACAATCGGTATTGTTTTTTTCTTTGTCAAAACGTGTATTTACGATTTATCGATAAAGAAAAACAATAGTTAAAAAACGTCTACAAATTATATACTTTCTGTAGCCTACGTAGAAACATTTATATACCTATCGGATGTACCGAAATTTACGTACAATTTACCGGTAAATACCACGTGTCTAAGTGTGACTATCTGTTAACGGGCCTTTTTTTTATTTTTTTATTTCAAATCTCGGACAAGTCACAGTTTTCGCCTGTTTACTATTTAACAAAATAATAATGGGCCATTGGCGTTATAAAAAAAAAAAAAAAAATACTGAAACACAAAATCGTCCGCGTCGCAAGTGATTTAATCTTTTACATTATTTAACGGGCGTCACGGGGAGTAAGACTCGTGGAATTGTCATTGACGATTTTTATCATTTATTTTTCGGATAAACCCGTTGAAATATTTTTGTTTGTAGTTTCGCGTGTATCCGCCATTCGAATTTGCCGTCGATTTAGCATTTTTGCGTGCGAAAAACATCAACCACGACAACTGTCGCGTGTCGTATACGCCGAGAGGAAATTAACTTCTTTTCCTGTTTATATCGTTTATTGAAATAAAAACAGGCAACAATAACAACAACCTAACTACAAAATAATACTATAAATTTTGTTTTGAGAAATGTATTTAATTTTACATTTCAAACGTATTTGTCTCAAACAGTTTTTTAAGATTTAGATGTGTAAATATGCATGGGAAGGAAATCGTCTGGTTATTCGCGAATCTGGTGCTAAAAAAAACGGTTATGTATTTAAAGGGTGTCCTTTACAAAAGGACGCTCTTTTTAAAAATGCCAATATAACACTTTAATTTAATCAAAAAACCAAAAATATGATATCATTGGAATCAGGAGAACCTCCGGTTTAGGTACGAAATATTATATCATTCATGTGACCCCCTGGCCTGTTGTCACACTGTCACACGGTTAAGGAAGTTGGCGAATACTGCCCTACAGTTCTCCTTGGTGAGATCCCGGATGACTCTCTGAATTTCTTCCTTCAAATCCATGATCGTTTGAGGTTTCCTCTCGTACGCTTGATACTTCACAAACCCCCACAAGAAGAAGTCGCAGGGAGTAAGGTCGCATGATCCTTGCAGGAGCCGCATTCCGCCCGAGTTGCGTACGGAGACGACGAGCTGTCTCCGGATAACTTTCGCCGCTTCCGTAAATTGTTTTCACAACTAAAACACGGATCTCCACGGTTAGCTGTTCCATGGTGATCGATAAAAAAAAAAACTAAGCAGGGTAGAATAAACCGGAGTGATACTAGATAACAGATAGCATAACAACAGTGTTACCAACTGAACCACAAAAAAATGACGGCCATTTGAAAATGAGCGTCTTTTTATAAACACACTGTATATATATATATATATATATATACCGTTTGGGAGTTTTATTTCGCACCACGAGAGTAAAATTGTTTTCAAAAAAAACGTATGTTTAAATACGCGCGCGAAAATCCGTTCGGCTAAAATATTTGCGCTGTGCGACTATATCATTTAATTTGGTTTTTGAATCGTTCCGGGGCGTTTTATTTTTAATTGTTTTTTTTTATTATTCTCTATAGCTCAATTATTGTGCGTTTCACCGTCCGTATATTGTCGGCGGTAAGTCGGCGACGAGCTTTGTTCGAACTCTGAATTGCCGTCTCCTCCGCGGGTATTTCGCCCGCGTTTAATTAAGCATCGCGACGACGAGTACATTAATAACCGCTCGCCGGTTTCGTTTAATAATCCGCCAGTACGTCGTATAAAATTATTATTATTATTTTATATATATATATATATATATATATATATGTACGATGTATAGTTACCTTTTCTCCCGCACAATCGTTGAAATCGTAAAACGCCGTTCGGGTGGCGGCGAAGAAAAAACGGAACGGACGGCAGCACACACCCGCACTCGATTAAAAATCGCCTACCCCGGTTTCATCTCCTCGGAACAATATATGCGTCCGGCGCCCGACGGTTTTGAACGTCTTGCCGTTTTCTTCGTAACAATGGACGAAATATAACCTACCGAACCTGCCGTTCGTTGCGGTCGGATTACGAGCATTGTAAACCGTGACAATAAAATTAATTCCTATATCGTCGCCGAGACCATACGTAAAAAACCGGGCCAGTTAACCCGCGTTTAATTATTCCACTAGTTTAGCTATCCTGAAACACACACGCACATACTCAAAAAAACCAATCTAATTCATACATATGATAAGTTCATGATAATTTTAAAATATTAACGAGTTTGAGTAACCTGATTTGTGTTAGACATTTTCAGGAAAATAATTGTCTAAAGTCGCGGGATAAAATTACTTTTGAAAATTGTCCCTGATTACAACACGAATACAATTATTTTGTCCTCGGGTCCTCATCTTGTTACGGTTCGTTGGACAGCCGTTAGTACTTATAATCGTATTAAATATTATGCACATTTAACCATCGAGCGTTTGTCGTCACTAAGAAATAAATGTTCATATGTTTCCCCTCCTACGACTAGACTTTTAAATCTCTATCAAAATTATTATGTAGGTGTTAACCTGAACATATTTGCGAAGGGAAACTATAATGATATTATATGGGTACTAAAATACACGACATCGCCAAAGCTATAACGGGAAACCTAAATAAAATTTCGCCCTGTTTTAAATTATTTCAATAGAAAAAACCAAAGTTATCGACTAAAAAATCACAAACAATAGATGTTTTTCATTGGTAATAATAAAAAAAATACGCACACACCCTTCTCGAAGAACACAGCAACTATTCTTATGGTTTCGTTAGTCACTTCTATACACAATTATAACTTTTTTTTTTTTTTACAATTAAAACGCGATAAAAATAAATAAAAAATTATATATTTCAAAATACAATGAACAATATTATTACGGGACTTTTATTGAGAAATATATGAATCTGTTTAAAAAAAAAAAATCTATTTAGTGAATTATTAAATTTATTCACAGGTTCAATGCAATACCATTCAACGTTTTTACGCGCAAGTCAATACATGGGTAAAATACATTTAAAAAGTATTCCGAAGTCATTTTCGAATTCATACAAATAATAGTATTCCTAGTCTCATTCAAACACCGAACAACAACAATAAATAATATTTGAAGATTTCAGCAAATTCAGAGTTATTAAATGTACTTGAAAATCCATTATATGTTTTCCCCCGTTTTTCTCAAAACGAGAGAGTAGTATTGAGAAATTAAAAAATAATTACTTATTAAATTATAGGTACACCGACATTAACCGGCTGTCGTTTACGCGTAAAACTGTTCGGGCGAGCGCGACTAGCGGTGAAACGTGCCATCACGAGTACATACTGTGCCGATAAGTGGCGCTACTCCGCGGCTCGTCATCGACAACCGTACCCGAACGTATACGACGTCCCGCGGTGACTGCTCCCATTTGTCGGTGTGACTGCTCTCGGCGGTCAACCGGCTATCCTGGCCGTTACTCGGGTAACTCGTCGCCGGCAGACCTGCAGGTTCCCGCCTCACCCCGTCACGCTTTGGGGGAAAACGGGATTTTCGGTTATAATTGTACGTTTCCTTTTTTAATAAATTATGGCGACGCGCCTCCCGGAGTAGTGCCTCGCGGCGATATTGCCGGTTTAAAAAAAAAAAAAAAAAAAAAAAAAATAGGTTCTCGCCTCGCAGTAAGAAAATCCCAAATACCGACGTTGTATCCTGTTTCGTCGCTGGCCGACAACTACTACTGTACCCATAGGTGTACGTCGGTATACCACCTCTCTTCTGTTCACTTCTTATCCGGCGCGGATGCCCTCGTGCGGCCGTTAGTCGTAAGCTCGTACACCGGTGCCGAAGTGTATCGCAATCGCTACCGGCTCGTGTACCCTTGACCAACAATTCCGTTCCGGATTCACCGTACTTGCCGATAACCGTGTGCTATACGAGTACACACCGATGTGGCGATTTCCTCATCAACACCGCGAAACCTCCTAAATATCGTAATCGCATTATGGACGGACTATTCAAATTATTAACATACCGAACCACCCGGAACATTGTAAATCCTGTTTAAGGGTATATTTAAACGATATAATGTAAAATCATAAATAAACCGACAACCCCAAATTGTGCTCCTCCCGTAGATTTTAATATATTTGTAATCGAATGGAGAGGCGTTAATACCGTTTCGAATTACACCAAGTTGGTCTATTTCGTATACGTCCAAGTCGTGGACTACTGCAACCGTATTTGGAATGTTACATACTAAGTGATCGTTCACCGTTTTATAGTATAGATTCGTGTATAATTTGTCGGTTAATTAATTTCAAACAGTATTACACTACAAAAATAAAATCCAAAAACCACCAATGGGATAATATGTAAAAACGCAAAAAGAATTATAGTATTGAATATGTTTTAGTATTTATACATACATATATACTTTTTAAAAGCATCCGATGCGTGGTACTCAAATACGTATTCTAAAGACGTATTGTAGAAAAAAGTTTTTTTTCATAGTATTCGAAATTCATTTCAAAATTAAAACACAATAGTAGTCTGCGGCTATAGCGAGAAATAAAAAAAACCGGAATTTTTACCGGTGCTATAAAAGCTGGGGTACTTGAAACTATTGTGAAATGGTTTTTTTTTGTTTGTTTTAATTATACATCTAGAGGGAAATAATACTAATACCGGTATTATTCTACATTATAAACTGCCACCGTGTTCATAACCCCGATGCTGAACAATATATAGGTAAACATTTGAAAATCATGAATTCAATTTAATATTTTCGAACGGGCGAAATAATTATTTTTCAAATACCATACGGCAGAAATCTAATTTCGTAAATTTACCGTGCTATTATTTCCGTCCACGATGTTATTATTACATTGTATTTCTAATATAAAAATAAATATATTATTGCATTTTTTCTTTATATATATATTAAATGAGAAAAAAACGATTTATTAATATTGCCGTTTTTATTGTTTTCCAGATAAAACCACGAGAACAGTCGGCGAAACAGCAGTTTACAGGTAATATTTGTTTACGATTGTTCGCATTTGATTATGAGCAAGTAGGTCGGTAGGTATAGGTATCTAAGACGTTATAATAAAACGAAACGAAAAAACCAAAGTTTTAACAGTCGTGCAAATCGTGCCAAAACTGATTTGTTTTTTTTTTTTACCATTTTATCGGCCGATAAAACACGTACGTACAAATGTTTTAATAACATTTAAGTAAGTAGTTTAGGTATTGTTCAACGACACCGGTCGTGTGAATATGTCACGACGATTCGTCTTAAACGCTTTAATGTGCCCTATAGTGTTTGAAAACGGCATGAAATATAAATGTTAAAATATTTCAATATTCGGATTTACACTATTATTATTAATACTAATGTGGTTTTTTTTTTTTTTTTTTTTTTTAAATAAAGTACAAGCGAAATATTAGAGCGTTATTAAAACCAACATGCAAGAGTTAGTCGATTCACTATCTAATGTATTAAAAACTAAGTCTTTAGACTTTCAACAAATGAATTCTGAACTAATGAAATTGTTGATTATGTCCAAACAATGCCGGGAATTAAAACCATTTAGTGAATTTTGTATTTATTAATTATTATGATGCCATGCACATTTGTCTATATTTTGCAGAGGAATTTAGGAATTTCGTATATTCGATTTTCATCGGGTTTTACTACGATGTGTGCTATTGTTCTTTTCGTTTCTGCAAACAACTTTACAATTATAAATCTTGCTCAAAAACTTTATAGAAACTTTTTCGTATCGTTTTAGTTCTTGTTGGGGCAAAGAGATAGTAGGTTATTCTTATTCTCTTTGCGGATTTTTTTAATAATGGTGAAAAACGGAAATATTTACCGGAGATGATAATATTCGCGGATTAAAAGTTTTATACCATACACGTATAAACCGTATACGATTTTTCATTTCATATTCAATTTAAATACAAACTCAATGATCAATATTTATTTCAAGAGCAATTTAATAAAATAAAATGTAAATTATTCATTTATGAATTTGCAATTTCCAATTGTATTCTGCTTGTGTATCAAGTAAAAAAGATACGATTTGAAATAACAAATTATATTCTAAACGCAGAAACTCAAAACATTCATCGAATACTTATGTTAACATTTTCTAGACGCGGTATAGTTTTCAAAACAATTCGGTTTTTTATTATTATTATTATTATTATTATTTATAGCTATATTTGGCATTTTCGAATTTATTTTTTTTTTTTCGTTCAATGTGAATAGAGATGTTTGAATTTATGTTTCTCAGCGTTAAAATTTATGTTAATTCCGTTAACAACTCGAAAATTTTTAATTTAATACAATTATCAATTTACATCCATCAAAACCATAAAATTGTTCAACCGGACTTCGCTCACAATCGTTTGCCTTGGTTATCATTGTATATTATTCGCGAATAATAAATTTCTACTGTGTATATTTCAATATTGCTCGGTGTTTTTTTATTTTTTTTTTTCTACAATTTTCTATTGTTTCGTTGCGTATTTCTGTTCCGTTTTAATATTCGCACATTACTATAAGATTTTCTCGGCCACCGCCGGCTTCTCATTCCTGGCGTCTGCAGATTCCATCGCCTAATACGATTTTCCCGGTTTTGACAATGTGGACAAAAATCACCATCGGAAAAGAACCACGTAAAAACGTCTCGAGTAGTATTATTATAGACCGGTGTTATCCGACCGTGATCCGTATAATAACAAAATCGAAATTTACAGAAACAGGAAATATATATTACCGGTTGGTCCGACGTTTTTTTTTTCTCTCCAGTATTGTTTAAAAAAAAAAAAAAAAAAAGTACACGGCCAGTAGAGTAAAAATAAAGCCGGCCAAGGCAATCGCAATCGACCCGCCCAACGGTTCTACTGGCTCGAATCGGAAACCGTCTCCGAAATCGCTGTGCGGAATATGATTTCTGGTCGAAGTATCGTTTACAGTCGGAAATAAATACATCGCACACAATGTATAATCTGTCGGAATATTACTTTGAACACTACAATATTGCAATTGCATGATATGTAAAACAATGATTGTGTTCTTGTATGATGGCATTGACAGTTGTACGAATCGGCAAGCATATTTTTTTCCAACCAAACTGTATCTAGGTTGGAAGTTAGGCGATTAGAATACGTTCTGGTGGTTGCGGACAAGATAGGTTAGGTTTTGTGTTTGGTGTTTGAAAATAAAATCACTACTATATCATTATAAACACTATGTTACAATATCATTAATATCGTAATAAAATTGAAAATTACGAAATGTCGCATTAAAAAAAAAACGAGATTTATAACACGTACAATAGGTGTGAACTCCCAACGAAACGAATATTAAAAACTTGAAATACAGGGTGCGGCAGAGCCGACTGACGAGTTTTGATGGGCTATAAATAACGAACAGTAAAACTTATAGAAAAGGTTTTTTTTTTTTTTATTTAAAATAGTATTCAATTAGATTTTTAAAAATTATTTTTTGAAAATTATATCTCCAAGATGGCGGCCGTCAGCATTGCTACACTGCTGTAGACGATCAGGGAACATTTGTCTCAAGACAGCAAGTGAAATTCTAGCTGTGTGCGCTGTAGCTCCTAGTCTTGCTGAAACCATACATCTCCCAAATCATGTTCTTCAGCCATTTCATTCAACCTATGCTGCAGATTAGTTTCCAACATCACAACATGACGAGCGGACGTGACAGTGACGGTCCCGTTCTCGTCCTCAAAAGAGTAGGGGCCGATCACCCCAAAGGTACAGCGTGTTTCCGGGCTGAGCGTCTTGGTGACCGCTCATAACCAACTGGAAATTATCGGGGGTTCTTACCGTTCTGGGTGCTACGTGTCCATGTCTACACAGGGTACTTCCGGTTTCTTCCAAACGCGCCGTATCCACAATTCGATAGTGTTAGCAGACGGAACAGATTCAGCACGTGGAACGCCGAAGTGTATACGAAAAGCCCTTCGTGTAGCGATCACAGAACGGTTATTTTCGTAAACCACGACGTACCTACCTGTCCAGACCTTGTGTACGAATTAAAACGGCATTACCGTACAATTGAAAATGTGCCACTTATTAAGGCCTGCTCTTATCTTATCACAGGCCAGCGACAACATTAAACTCGTCAGTCGGCTCTGCCGCACCCTGAAATTTACGCGACGGATTTCACCAGTCAATATTCACGCTATACTTATCGGTTATTAGTATTAATTGTTATTATTCGATAAACGAAAAGGAAAATTAAATTCGATTTAAAGTAAATATTCGTATATATCGCACTCGTGCTGTGCGGACCACGGCCCGGTCTTTTTTATATTCGTATTCCGGTCCGTCCGATTTTTACGGACAAAAAGTACATTGATTGTGCATCAGATTTTTAAAAAGTCTCGTTCGGTCCGGCCAGTGCGCACATTTCAGTACAATAAACGGAGACGGAGACGGATAATACAAGTAAAAAAAAAAAAAAAAAAAAACACTGTATTGCTTACACCCGTGCAGTTGTATTTAAAGTTAAATCTTAATTGTAAAACGGACAAAGTTTTATTATTTTTAAACAGAATTTCAATCGTAAAAACGATTGTTTTCACTGAAAAGGCTAGTCCAGTTCGGACATATCGAAAATCATCAATATCTGCGGCTGTTTCACGAGCTTTCGCGAAGATGTACACCGCCAAACTACAGACACGCCGCATAAAATTACGTATATATATATATATATATATATATATATATATATATAAATATAGTTTATGGGTACAACACAAGAGAAATAATTACACGTCCGTGTTAACATTTTAGTTATTTATATTGTGTATAGCACTGACGTGTATACACCCATGACGAGAATATTTAATAGTCACGTTTTCCGCGCACCTAAATGTAAATTGGACTGGAAACAGAAATGAGACAATGCATAACGACAATTCATGTACGCGAACACCGGATCCCGGGGACGACGTAAGATATGTACGCAATATTTTTAATATTGACTAGTGAAAAAACAAACCTTTTACGAGAATATTCAATTCTCCTCCGAATAGTTTTTTTTTTTTTTTTTTAAATTCTAATATAGTACATTTTTACTGAAGTGGGTAACCGGTTCGTAGAGTATTTTAAATCGATACGGTGCGATACTTTCATCGCCGTAATCCGGCGATTTTCTCGGAGGGTTTTAAGAAAAATTCGTATTCTATTGCTGTTTCCCTTCACATAACGATAGAATTATTTGAAGTCTATTCCGACGCTATTTGTAAACACATATGACTCTTACTCGTTAACTTACTCGTATACATTAACCGAGTATTAACTTTTTAAATTATGATTCGAATAGATATTATTTTAATAGGAATTTTGATTTGCTCGGCACTAATAATGCCGATTTTTTATGCCGTTAACGACCCGACGGGATCGTTAATGGATCGTGATGAAAGTACTTCCACGTTCATACGTTTCGCGTGATATTATCCTGCAAAATAAAAATATTAAATGTATTAATAAATAAATAAATTCGCAAGTATCTAGAAAACTTTTCCCGTTGCCTACATAAAAGAAGGAATTTAATATTTCCGCATTTATCAAAACTTGAAAAGTCACGCCGGTAAAAAAATAATATAATACCACTTAACAAACGTATACGGATATTTATTTCATTTATTTAAACGGAAGAATAAATTCACGATCTCGTTATATTTTCCAATTATAGTATTCGATCATTTCTCGTCCATCAAATATATTATTATTACTATATGCGAAAATAAGATGAAACGAAACTGAATATACATTTTTTATAATAAAATACAATATTCGAAATAAATACCAATTTCAAACATACCATATTAAAATATTTTTGAATAATCCGATTTGTATAAAAATGTAAATAAATAAGTTTAAAACTAAAAACAGTGAGGCGTATATATATATATATATAGGGCGCAAAGCGAAAACTCAGCGACTCTTGAGCCGGGGAAAAAACTCGTACGAGCACTACAAAAAAAAAAAAAAAAAAAAAGGTAGGATACTGCTCATAAGTGGGTCACTATGGTCAGTTAAAAGTCCGGAAGGTAGGATATAGAGGGGAATTTAATTTATGTACGCATCGATTGCTAACCAAAAACGATTCTGAGCGAAAATCCCGGTTAAACGGTTCAAATTTATTTGAAGAATGTGTCGAATTAGACAAACAGACGAAATAAATGTCTAATACGATTAATTTGGCCGACGAAAAAAAAAGTATGCTAAATACACACGGTCAGATGCGGCGGAACGGTAGACAATTTGTAGTTTTAATTTTACATATTCCGAAAAACGAAATACATTCCGCGTCGTTTTTACAATATTTAATACTATTCTCGTGTGATACTTTATATTCCATAAGGCAACTCGTACCGAATAACGCGTTTTTCAGCAAAGCCATCATGATTAGAAACCTGGGGTCTAAAAAGTACCAGGACAAATGTTATTGCGGCTAATCTACACACGATAACGTTTCGAATTGTAAACACACGTGTATTCCCCTTTGTACAAGTGGATGTTTTAAACAAAACCCAAAGTCACTGTCTTGTCTCAGTTTAATATTACACGTGGTTGGATCCAGTCAGTTCATTGTAGTTCGCCGTTTTCGGCGTGTCCGAAATTAACGAACAACGCATCAAGTTTTGCTTGAAACTTGGTAAAAACGATGCAACGGAAACTCACGGAAATGATTAAAACAGCTTTTGGAGATGATCCATTATGTGGTCCCGTGACTTTCGAGTGTTTTAAACGTTTCGAGGACAGTCGGCGGTCAACTGAAGACGATCGGACGTACTGGAAGACCGTCGACGACATCCAGAAACGATGGTGTGGCGGCAATTTGCCGATAAAAAAATGCCAAATGGCCGCCGATTAACCGTTCGTGAGTTAACAAAGGGAATCTCAATCGAGTCATGTTTTATGCAATTTTACAGGAAAATGTACAGACGGGAAGGGTCGCGCTGCCAAATTCGTTCCGCGATTGTTCGCCACGACAATGCACCGGCACAATTAGCGTTGTCGATTCGTGAACTTTTGGCTGATAAAAAAATTGCTATGGTCCCCCCCGCGGACTCTCGGTAATCTCCTAAACAGGCCCTGTGTGATTGTTTTCAATTCCCACGACTAAAATCTGCGCTTAAAGGACAACGGATTCAAGATGTAGAGGAAATTAAAGCGGCAACAGAACTCGTAGCTTTAACTTTGGATCAATTCCCAAGGGCATTTGAAAAACGGCAAGATCGCCGGGATCGCTGCATATCGTCCGGAGGAGAGTGATTCGAAGGAGATATCTTTAAATAATACGTAACTTGGTTTTTGTAATTGTTAAATATAAAATCCAGGTACTTCTCGAACAGACCTCGTACACCTCACCACGCGTAGTTCCGCCCTATTCGATAATTTACTTGCACAATCTCGTAATCGTAAACTTTGATGATTTTTTTTTTGCGTTTATGAGGCACGACACTGTGAAATGGCGTGTGTATTTGTGTTATTCAGCTATATTTAATAGACAACAACGAATTGTGATTACCTTATAAGAAAGATTTTATGGATTGTAGTTTTAACAATTATAAAAATAGGTACAGCGTTCGTTTATTGCCATTGTTGAGCATTGTCTAGACAAACAACATAAATGACTACCAGATGAAAAACGTTAAAAAATTAACTGTATTACCTAAACTAATTTATCTACCTGCATTTTGTAGGTCATTGTTTATCCAGATAAACAGCGTTTAATATATTTTAACATTATCTGGAGAATTTAGATTATTAACACAATTTTTCATCCGTGTCTAAATCCATTTTATTAATTTGTCTTTATCTCGATCAATTTTCAATTGTCTTTGCGCAACACTGCTAAATGTTGTAGTGATGTATTCAATCCGTTATTATTACAAATATTTAATAATTGACGTGTTTTCGCCAAACGATATAAAAACCTTAAAAAACACACAATCACGATAGATATGTAGTCGTCTACGTTTGTTGTTTTGCCCCTACAATCAGAGCGCGTTGAACTAAAAAAGATAACGTAAAAATTTGGCGGATCGACCGCATAACAAAAGTAATAAATAACATTTTATATAATATCCGGGCAGTCGAATTCCATTTCAGGTCTTCGTATATCCATTATGCCCGAGAGCGGTCGTCGTGGAATCCGGTGGCACGAGATCAAATTAGACGAAACGGCACGAGAAAAATCATTTTTTTTTTATTTACCGATACAAATGGGACGGGATGGCAGGGTGCGTTAAACACTCTAGCAGTCTGCCGGCTCGGGCTACAGTGTCGTATACAGTTGCGTATTATTATAGTTAATCTTTTTTTTATCGTAGACCTCGTAAGTCTATACGTGTACGTGTACGGTGTGAATTTCGGAAGAACAAAATAAAATAAAAAAAAATTCATTCCGCGGGCCCCTGACCGGGAACAATCGAGTCATCAATCTTCCGCTGTCCGTTTCCTCCTGACAATGCGTGCGGAAAACCCGCACGCGGTGTAAAAACGCGTCTAATTTTTGTGTCGTGAAAATCATGGCGGCGCATTGTGGTGACGATAAAAAAAAAAATAAAAATAAATAATAAAAACCTCGGTATTCGCTTTTGACCCGTCGTTGTCTGACCATTTTTTTTTTTTTTTTTTTTTTTTTTATTCCTTTGTTTTACTTATTACCTTGTTTTTTCTACCTCCCTCTATCTCACCCACTTCGCAAACGCTTGTTTTTTTACCGCACGATTCGCGACACCGATCCGGTACGATGACCGCTGTGACAAAAAAAAAAAAAAAAAATATATATATATTTATTTAAAACTCAATACTGCCGTAGAAAACGTCTTTTTCGGAAGAGGGTATTTTTTATATATATATATTATATTTTTTAATTGAAAAATCGTAATCTTCGCGGTACGACGACGGCGAAAACGGAGATCGTGGGATCCAGACGGCTTGTCGACGTGATCTCCAACCGTCGGGTATTTCGGTACCGGTATAAAAGTTGTCAAATTTTAGCCCGAGGGAGCAAAAATATCGACGGGTTAGAGAGAAAAAAAAAACGAAACGAAACTATGTACAATCTAAAAACAAACCGAATTTTTAGTAAATACATAATGTTTACTATATTCGTTCGTTCGGTTTTTTTTTTTTTTTTTACAAACATTTTTTGTGTGTTTGTTCGTGGGTCAAATCTTGTGTTTGAAAATTAAGCAACTTATTCCGGGCGGGATAGGAATCTCAAAATTCCAGGGCATAATGCAAATCGGATAACAATACGTTCAAAGTTTATTATAAAGAAAAAAATAACATCGAACGCAGATTTGCACCATGGATATTCGGGAAGGTATAACAGGATTACAGAGTAAATTGGTTTAAACTAAAAAAATTAAAATAAAAAAAATCCAAAACGCGGGTCGTAAGTATTCCATAATTCGTTGTAATCTGGGTGTGTATGAAAAAACGATTAATCAATCGAACGTTTAATTACGTCCGTAATACGGTTTTTTTTTTTGTAATTTGCAGAACGATTATTATTTACGACCCACTCATTTTTTTTTTTTTTTTTTTTTATCGTAAATACAATATTAATAATTTCCATTAAAAGTTTATTTAAAAAAAATCGCCCGTTTAATAACACGGTACACCGTGGCCCTGCTCGGAATCTAAAGAAAACTGCTCTCGATCGGCGCGGCGGCGGTGCTGAGGCAGATTTGTATTTTTATTAGTTTCGTGGCGGCGATGGAAAAATATTTATCCTCGTGGCCATAATAAAACACGTCCCCGAGCCAACGAATAATATTCGTGCGACGTTACGAAGCAGATTGTTTTTTTCTTTGTCATTTAACTTTCTCGTCACAAAAAAAAAAAAAAAACTCAGTTTCTTCGGCCCCCGTTCGGACGATCCGGCCATTAGAACATAATTAACTTGGTTATTTTTTTTTTTTTTTTTTTTTAGAAGTAATAAAACAATAACAATAATAATACGTTGAAGTTTGTAAGTTTTCGTTCAAAGTAACGATCGACCTGAAAATCCATACTTGTCGACAAGTAATATACTAGCAGTTATTTCATGTAAAATTAACATGAGTTTCCGCATAAACCGACATCGTATATCGGGGGGGTTTTTTTTTTTTTTTTAAATAAACGATTTCTGACAGGATATTTGTGGAGAAAATAAGTCGATCGTACCGTTGGAATACAAGAAAAACGGTAAAAAAAAAAAACAAAAAAAAAAAAACACGGTCTTCAACCGACATATCAGTTAATTTATATGATATCGCTATTATATGGGTATTTGCGTATTAAACATCGGAAAAAAGTTCATTGTTGAAAATCAACGATTGATCAACAAATTAACTGGAAATGTTTTTTATGCCGTTTTGTTTATTCACGTTCGGTCGTTTGGTTGCGTTTATTTACAATAGTTTTACAATACGAAATCGAATATTCTTTTGTTAATTCGGTATTCAAATATTGCAGGGCTGTGGTTATCAGACAGTCTAATAGTACACGCGAATTTGAAAAGGTGACAATATTTTTGATTATACCGCATATAAAAAAAAAAAAAAAAAAAATAATAGCTTGAACCGACGTCGAAATTAACGATTTTTACGTTTAAATGTCAAATATTTACCGAGATTCAACTCGGTCGAATTGCAGTTGATACAATATGCCCGTGTATAGGTATTTGCGTGAGTAACGCTTATTAGATACTCTCTATATTTTCATACGTGGCAGTCCTGTGTCTTTACTTGCTCTGTCACACCGTCGGTTTACTAGAACGTCCGTTTTTTTTCTATTATCCGCAGGTCTCCGTCTCGTTATTTGCCACACCGGTCTCCACGCACGATCGCGGCCCAGTCCCAAAGTCGAGTGCATTTAAAACTCGTATATTACTCGCCCGCACGAGTGGAGACTCGTGGTGTCCCGGCACTTTTTCCTGTTGTCCTTATACCCGTTGTAGTGAGCCGGACTGGGTAGTACGTCTCAAAACTATACGTAGGCGAAGATACCGTTGGCTTCTCAGTGGACGTTGAATAGAAAATGAGGTTTGAAGACAATAAAGGAAACACTCACGTAAACAATAAAGTCGCTTTATTGACCGAGGCTCGGCACAGCCCGCGGTTCACTCGAATGTCAGCTACGATACCGACGGTGTCTGTCCATAAATCGAGTCGACACCCAAGTCTAAACTAAGGCCCTCCTCACACGGGGATACTCAAAAGAAACTGCAATCGCCTAGATACTAGGAGACTAGGCGACTAGGCAACTGCGAATGTGTGTTTGAATGGCGTCGTTCAGACAGCGCTACTAAAGTCGCCGCGACTGATAAACTGACGCGACTAGTCAACTGGCGACTAGACATGCCGGTCTCCTCGCTACTTTGGTTGATCGAGTTGCTTGGTAATTTTTATTTCGTCTATATTAAAATAATATAACATGGATCAAAATTTTAATATAAAATTTGTGCAACAAATTGAAAAGTATCCCCCGAGCTATATAATTATACCTTAAAAAGCTACTCCAAAAGAAATGTAACGGAAAAAGCTTGGAGTGAAGTAGCCACAGAAGTTAAGCTCACAGGTAAGGCCGAGAATATTCAAGTATTATCACAATAATAATAATAATATGTATAATAATTGGTTCTGAGTACATGGCTATAAAGAATTTATTATTTATAATTATTAATTAATTATTATTAGAGCAGGACAAATAATTTCTTTTAATTGAAGGTAAGTTTCTTTTCTCATTCTGTAGAATGCAAGAAATCGGGAGTCACTTTCCTGTAATTCCTTAGCAGCAACAAATAATCTGCAGTTAACATTTTTTTTAATATAAGTATTGATCCAATATTTTCTTCTGCGTTTGTTTAAGTGGTGTTTATAGTAATGATAAAGAATAATTTCTTCATCGCTACTCGAATCACTACTAGACATTATAAAAAATGTATTTATTTTGATTTATTTCCTGTATAAATATCAATGTACTCATATAATACGAAAAACTGAACTGTATTGTCAAAATAGTAGGCGACACTAGTTTAAAAAACTAGAAACAAAAATTTAGTATACTGTGTGTGAAGATAACCGGCAACTGTAGTTGCTTAGTCACCCAGTCTCCTAGTACCTAAGCAATTGCAGTTTCTTTTGAGTATCCCCGTGTGAGGAGGGCCTAAGTCTAAAAAGTTATGGAAACCCGTGTCCGTATACGTACCCGACTCGCCAAAACGCGGCCTTGCGACAGTAGACAGCACTTAATAAATATTTAACAAAACATTTTAAAACTACTCTCTAAATCAGTGTTTCCCAACCGGTGGTCCGCGGTCCCATAGATTTTTTTCTTCGATTTCTATTACAAATTAATTTTTTTTAAAAAAAGCGAAAAAAATTACGACTTATTGAGGAAACGATAAGCATTTTCCACATTTATATGTGTCTAGGTATAAATCAAAGTGTAATTATATATTAGCGAAGTGTAGTAATAAAATGTTAAGTAAAATAATAAAAGTGAACGTTTTTCGATAAATTTTGTGTATTCTTGTTAATGAGCGAAGAAAAAAGGTATTCCTAGTTTTCGTAAAATCGAGGTGACGGTGGTCCGCGACCTATAAAATATTGCCGAAGCGGTCCGCGGTGGTAAAAAGGTCGGGAAACACTGTTCTAAATAATCGTAATCCATAATAAATAACAATTGATATATTTAAACAGGCCAGTAACCATAAAAATAGTTCGGTGTACAAAGTGGTGGTCTAAACCGATCACTACACCCGCGGTCCAAGAGGATATCTCGTAATATTTTTTTTTTTTAAAACGTACCGCGTGCGCGTATGAACCCGCCGGTCATACCGTACGAATAGTTTTTTTTTTTTTGAATTAAGAAATATTAAACAATCTGTACTCGTGGTACAATGAGCTTAAGAAAGTATTTGCGAATTATTATAACAATAGAATTAATACAAACGAATAGGTTTATATGTAACCCTATTATAATTTTACATGAAATCTTGAATTGAAGAAACTGTCCGGCAACAGCACTTCGGGGCACTAATAATTAATATTGTTTTTGTTTTTCGGAAATTCTATCGGTTTAAAAACGATTCGCTAGACACCATAATCGGTGTCGTTTATTTGGATGCCCAATAGAACGCGATTGGAATTTCACTATATTGCCGTTTTCGTACGCAACGACATACCATATATAGTTAAAGAATTCGAAGATATTAATATATAAAAAGATATATATTACTCGACTCGAATAAAAGTGCGGAGAACAAATAGTACGTATTTTTTTTTTTTTTTTTAATATAATTTATTGTTTTAGACGTTATATATTTCCCTCGGCGTTTACGTGTTGATAACACCCAGTGATAATAATAAATTGTATTATTAAATCTATTCCCGCCGGACCGCCTCGGAAATTCCATTATAATATTATTCAAACGGGAGTAAATGTCGTCGTCGTCGTCGTCGTCCGGCGCCGAGCTGCGAAACGGCGGTACGCCGGGCCACGGCGGCGAATAATCAGTGCGCTCGGTCGGTCGATTGATAAACCGGCGGTTTACGGTAATTACCGGCCGGGTCCGTTTTCGACGCCGTTACGCGCGACCGGCGAAACGCCGTCGCCGAGCGGCGGCCCGGACCGGCCCGGGCCGTCAACCGTCCGGCGGTCGACCCGCGGCGCTTCCGTACGTACGGCCGGACGGACGGGCGTTCTGTAACGCGGGCGGGCGCCCGTCTCGCGGACGCCACCGCCCGGCCCTCAGCCCGACTCGTCCGCCTCGCCACCGCCGCCGCCGTGCGCGCGGCACAAAATTAACCCTCGGGCCGGCCGCGACGTCGTGGGCACGACGACCGTTACGGTGCGCGTCCGCGGTCCGCGTCCGGCCCACCCGACGCTTCGCGACCCTTCCCCCCCAGAAGCCTGTACATAACGGTACACCGTTTCGAGTTGCCCGTCCCACCCGACGACGTAATTTTTCAAATAACATAACTCTCTTGATCGTAAAAAAAAAAAACAACAAAAATTCCATTAGTCACTCGGTACGTTCATATTCGCCGGTATACCGGAGACCGTTTATTTATTCGGCGGTGTCGCCCGTATTGCGGGTATATGTACCGGAAACTTGTGTAAAATATTCCGAAAATCCTCGGATCGTCGTACGGCGTCGTTCAGTTTCTCGCCGCGGCAATCACTCGTTTTCGTTTCGTTTCCAAATGCGAATAAGCCAAATCAAAACAACAATCAAAAGCATTTAATGATTTTTCGAAAGTAAAAAAAAAAAAGTGTCTAGGTAAAATATAATATATAATTTTCTTATTCAATTAACGGTTCACATTTATCCGTATACCTTATGCAGTGAGCCGGACTGGGTAGTACTTCTTAAAACTATACGTAGGCGAAGATACCGTTGGCTTATCAGTGGACGTTGAATAGAAAATGAGGTTTGAAGACAATAAAGAAACACTCACATAAACAATAAAGTCGCTTTATTGACCGAGACTTGGCACAGCCCGCGGTCCATTCGAATGTGAGCTACGATACCGACGGTGTCTGTCCATAAATCGAGTCGACACCTAAGTCTAAACTAAGTCTAAAAAGTTATGGAAACCCGTATACGTACCCGACTCGCCAAAATGCGGCCTTGCGATAGTAGAAAGCACTAGAGCATTTTAATACTACTCTCTAAATAATCGTAATTCATAGTAATTAATTTAAACATGTAGTTACCATAAAAAGAGTTCGATGTACAAAGTTGTGATCGTGGTTTAACCCGATTTTATAGTATGTTCATTGATGTAACTGCGTCGGATTTACACGGTTTGTTGGGAAAATGTTTGAATTTTTATTGTAATATACTAAACCGTGATTGTCAAACCAAATATATAATAATTAATTTCAATACACGATTCGAGAGACGGGCACCTGCGATCTACCCACTTTGATAAATGCGAATTACTGTCGGAATCGAATGTACAGTTTTAAATTTATTCGGTTTGTTTCACATACTCGGTATATAAATTAAATACATATCGGCGTTGTTCGTTGTAGTCTTCTTGATAATGTACATTTATATATTTGCATTGTTTACTTGTACAATTTAATTTTACGATTTTTGCTATATTTTTGTTCGTCTTAAGAGACGGATAAAAGATTTATTGTTTTTATGAAATTTAAAAATAACATTGTTTCGTTAATAATACAAATTACATAAATATTTTTCACATATCAAAAACACATTCCGGACATACATCGGACCTACTATACGATCTCTTTCGTATAAGTTTCGGGCATTTCCTACACACTTTTTTTTACGTATTTCTAATCATATAAATAATGAAAATTGATTTTTACACGTTGTTTTGTATAAACGGCCAACAAGACTATCTACTAAAAAACGCACGTGATATTATCCAGCAGACCGATATAATATTTCAGTGATTTTTGCTTTGATTCCGACGAAATAGACTCGAAATCTTCGATGTATAATATTGAAAATTTCGTGTTCTTTACTTAGGTACGATATCGTTTACGCGTAGATACACGGCCGTGTTCTAATTGCCCATATTTTTGTGTAATATATATTAAAAAAAAAAAAACCGCAATTCTATATTCACTGCAGAAGCGATGGCTGTCTAAAAGGCTATTGCGGGTCATTATTTAAGAAAAACACTAGAAATTCATCATTTTTTCATAGACTCACTAAGCACAATAAAATGTATTCAAAACCATTTCAATCCCGAGGATTAGGTCGCATCAAAAATTGATAACGAATTAATCATAGCCTATGCCAATGGCAATCAAATAACCTTCGTGCTGGTTCCAGCGAATAAAAGGAAACGAAATAGCGGATGAACATTCTTCGCTTGCCATAAACAATCCCGATACTCCTTTGGTCGAACATCAGTATCCTAAGACGAGTCAAACAAATATATTAATATATTTATTATTGATAAACGGCAACCAAAGTGACAAACCGAGCGAATCAATAGAAAAACAATCAGTTGGCAAATCCCAACCTCAAACGGAAAGAAGAAATCGTAGTAAATACGGCTACGGATAGGACACACTAGAATCGCGCACGGTTTTCTTATGGCTCAAGAGGACTCACCAATATGCTCAACATACGTAACCAAACTCTCCGTCAAACTGTTTTAAATTCAATCGAAATTGGATTGAAAACAAAATACCGCATACCGTCAACGCAGCTCTTGGGGGCCCAACTATCAGCGAAATATAGATTCAATTCAAACAGACAATGTATACGGTGAAATTTAAAATTGTATAATTAATCATTTTTTTTTTTTTTTTTTTTTTAGCACATATAAAAACATATTGTAAAAACACGTCTCCCCCCCCCCTTTAAATAGCATTTAAGTAAATATAATATAAAATAATTAATGGTCGTTGCTGCCGATGTTGTACCAGATAAATAAATAAAAAAAAAAAATTATTTATTGTGTATATACGTGTTCACGGGTATATGCTATTAAAGCAACACCAGTATTTTATATATATATTTTTTTTTTATATAGATTATTATTGTATATAGTTTCATAGTTAAAATAAATAACCGAGGGGAAAAGTCCCGTCGAATGATAAAACAATATTGAATAAAAATTTACAGTTTTCCGTCGGTCGTAACATAAATAATACAAGGGCTACAACATCAAACAACAACTGCTTTCGGCTACTCTATAAAAAAAAAAATACGCATAATAGAGTACCACATAATAATAATAATTTAAAAAAAAAAAACCGTTTATTTAGTATTTCCCCTATACCCAGCGATTTTAATTGGTGACAATTGTCTGTTTCGCCGAAAACAAATAATATTTGGTATGCCCCACTCCGGGCACTATAGATAAATGTAATATTATATTTTATCGAGTATCTCCGGTGTTCGCGCCTTATAGGTAAAATTCGTGTAAAAACGACGTTTACGTTCCTATAAACCTCGTAAACTTGGAAATTCCGCGCTAGTATTCCAATATGGATTTCGGAATTGTAAATATGAACGAAACTTCCCTCGAAACTGACGATTTTGCACATTTGCCGGATCAATGAAAATGTCCTATCGTTAGGACTATAATAAAATTCTAGAATTATCATGACTGTTCTACGCGTTCGGTGTGTTATATATTAAATATATATATATATATAGACCTAGAAATTTGACATTTTGCACAGACATGCCTGTAAGTCGTAGTATGGCTCAAACACATTTGTGCGATTCGCTCGTGAATGTTGCCTTTGTAATATACAAACATTTTTTTTGTTCTGGTTTCCATTGGTTACGCGAAAAAGAAGAAAAAGGAATTAAAAAAAAAAAAAAAAAAAAAAAACAAGGCAATGCATTCTCATATTATAATTTTTCATGGATACGTGTATATAGTTATTGAGTTGATTTAAGTTGTAATTTAGTCTTTTTTTTTTATTTAAAAAAAAAAAAGGTAAGTAAAATGTTGTGATTTATGTTAATTAACGTTAAAAGTTAATAAATATTCCCTCAGTGACTTTTTATATATAAATATATATAAAAAAAAAACAAACAAAAACTCGACGCATGATTAATATAATTTAATTGCAATAATAATCATCGAATATGCATAAAAAAAATGCAATAAATTAAATAATTGTAAAATTATAATATCTTCGTAACATACGCTCGTGCTCGTTGATAGGATTGCGTTCGTCTAGCGTAAAACGAGAAATCGTCTGTTTTTTGAAAACCGAACTTTATTTGTTTTCGCCAAGTGCGATGGATTTGTTGGCGGTGTTTGTTTATGAATAGCCGACGGGTAAGAAAAAAAAATAAAAAACAAAACAAATAAGCTAATATTGCAGATTTAAACGTTCGTTATATTTTATTTTATTTTTTGGCCGCACTTAAACGATCGTTGTATGAAAACGGTATATCGAAATGTCAAAATGTCGAACACGTGCGTTTATATAGTTCTGAAAACATATTAACACGATCGGGTACCGATTGAACAAGCGTTTACCCTACGATCCAAACGATTAAAAAAAAAAAAAAAACTAAAAATATTTTTGTTATTTCATCATTTGTACGGGACGTAGCGAGAATTGTGCCTAGTAGGTGTGACATTGATTTGCGCTTTTTTTTATACTGTATTCGAACAACTTTTCTACCGGATATAATGCCCCGATCATCAAATTCGTTTTTAATAGCGAATTGTGTCGAACTGCTGGCCATTTGAAGCGATCATTTTACGATATTACCCGTAGTTTTTTTTTTTTTTTTTTTAATAATTGGGGAATATTTTTAGAAAATTTCGGTTTTCGGTCAGGTTCAGTTTTTTCTTCTTCTTCTGTAGTTCGGTTAAAAGTAACCGTAGAATATCATCCCCGGAATACTTCTATTGACCGTTGCCAGAAATTGCGTAATTTTCCGGTTAGATTTTCTAGTCATACAAAGCAGCTATTTTAAATGTTCGAGGTTTTTTCAGTTTTTATGACAAAATGATAAAGACAAAATGTGTCGGGCATATCAAAAATGTTGGAAAATTCGACACCAGGTCCGGCGTAGTAAATTGCAAAAATTCTCGTGGCCATATAACGACGTGGAAAAGCGAACGACATGGTCCCCTCCGCCACTGCCATCGCTCCTATTCGACCGTACCCACGGCGTAAAAAATTATAATAGTTTTTACGTTGTTATTATCTTTTTTTTTTTTTAATTGCTCGCGAATAATCATTATAGTTTGCACTGAATTGTATAATCTCACACTTTTATTGTCGCCCGGCGTTACGGATTTACGATATCCAAAACGGTTTTTATTTAATTAAAACGTTTATTGCCGCTGCCACCGTACAGCGGCCAACATCCCTAGAAATATGTTTTCGAGTACGTGACTTCCTCCTGCAAGACACAGCCGAAATATTACGACAAATCCCCGAACGCTTTAGACGCGCGACTGTAGGACAAAAACGTTTTTTCTCCCCGATAATCCATACTGTTATATTATTACCGCGGTCGGGCACGTTTGCGAGCCCGTTCGACCCCGAAAACGTATAAAAATATATTTCAATTGATCAACCGATAATATAGATGGGGAGATGCACACAAGTTGTGAATCCGGAGACGCGTCAACGCACCCACACCGGGGGTTTGTGCCGGGATTTCAAATTTGAATTAATCCAAGGCGTAAAGGGTAGGCACGTCGTAATAACAGAGAAGTTTTTATTTTTTTTTATTTTTCCGAATCCAACGGTACCAAAACCTCGAAATCCGCGGCATAGGATGTTTTTCACCCGTCAATAACGGCGATTTACGGTTATTTTTCAGTATAATATTTGACGACACGTTTTGCCGTTTAATCTCTGGGCGGCGAACCTTTTCCAGTATAATATTATAATATGATATTGTTTATTGACATTAAATCAGTTAGTCTATACGACGTTGCCCGTATATTTCGCACGTTTATAAAACATTTAAAAATGCCGTTTTAAATTATATTTCAATTGATCAACCGATAATATAGATGGGGAGATGCACATAAGTTGTGAATCCAGAGACGCGTCAACGCACCCACACCGGGGGTTTGTGCCGGGATTTCAAATTTGAATTAATCCAAGGCGTAAAGGGTAGGCACGTCGTAATAACAGAGAAGTTTTTATTTTTTTTTATTTTTCCGAATCCAACGGTACCAAAACCTCGAAATCCGCGGCATAGGATGTTTTTCACCCGTCAATAACGGCGATTTACGGTTATTTTTTAATATAATATTTGACGGCACGTTTTGCCGTTTAATCTCTGGGCGGCGAACCTTTTCCAGTATAATATTATAACATGATATTGTTTATTGACACTAAATCAGTTAGTCTATACGACGTTGCCCGTATATTTCGCACGTTTATAATAAATTTAAAAATCCCGTATTAAATTGTATTTCGTCGTTAAAATAATGCGCATAATATTATTATATAAAAAAAAAAAAAAAAAATCGTCGGCGGCGGTGATTCGAATGTTTACGACCAAGATTCGACCAATGTCTTCGAAAGTTTACATTTTTTATGTATCGTGATAATGTAATGTTTATTCGACGTTGTTTTCCGATCAAAACACTAAAACGCAAACAATAAAATTAACATATTTTATTGGGTGATTTTTGACGAAAATGTCGAGTAAAATTTGATTTCGGTTATTTTTTCAAACGAAAATGGAAATTAGAGATTGATTGTTATTTGATAAATCCGGAATATGCAAGTCAAATTCAAGGTTTTTACCATTACATAATGGAGGGTAAAAAATCCTTCATTATATCGCGTCGAAAAAAAAAAAAAAAAAAAATGCCACTAACAAGCAATATTATACTATAAAACGAATTTGTCGACCAATTTTATGTGTCACAATATTTTACAATCACCGAGTTGCTAAACACCGTTGTAAAAAAAATTCAATCTATCGTACACAGATATCTGAAAATTAACACACAGAAGCGGAATTATGTGCACCTCGAAGCCGGATTTAATCCGCTAAACGATGGCTGGATACGGGGATTTTGGTATTTTTTTTTTTTTTTTATGTGAAAATCGAGTTATTCTTCACGATTACGGGTTACCTCGGTGGACACGGATTAAACAAAATTAAAAAATAAAAACGGTTATAGTAAACCGAACACGAGGGGACACGTTAAATTAAATTTATCTATTTGATTTCCAAGCGGTTAAAAACAAAACGTTTCGTATAATAGAGATATGTTTATCGCCGGAATAAACTACAGCAACAGGAAATTACATTTCCAGAGAGGATACGGGAATTTTTATTCTTTTAATTTACCAGGTACAACGAGACGGACTATATATATATATATATATAAAAAAACAATTTACACGTTCATACCTTTTTTTTAATTTTTTCTTTTAGCGTAATATTCGTGAAATGTTGTTTTATATATATTTATAAAACTATACTTTTTAACATCAGCTCGGAATCAAAATCGTTTTGCGAGATTGGAAAATGATTCCGTCTGCAGGTTAATATAGTATAATTCGTTGTGCGCTAGATTCAACATTATTCGGTTTGACCGGCGAGGCAATTTTTTTAATACATTCGCCTGACTATTAAAATACATATCAGCCGGTCTATAGCGTTATCTCGCGGTTATAGTGTATATTATAATGGCATTCCGGTCCACATCGCTGTAACGGACGAATAACTGTAAAATTTTATTTTACGACGTCTCCGGGAGCGAAAGAAACGCGCATCATTAATGTCTGGCCAGTATTCGTGTTTTCACAGACGATTCCTTCCGATTTTATCGGCGGTTAGTTTTTGGTTTACGACGCACCCGTCTCCGGTCCGTTCTTCTATATATATATATATATATATATATTTAGTATATTATATTCTAAAAACTTCCACGATATATATATATATATACGGTTTTTTTTTTTTTTTTTTTTTATTCCCGATGAAAAGCGATAATATATAGATATTTATAGATAGATCACGACGAATCCCCGCGGGACGATGTCTTTATTGTGAATAATCATTGGCGGATTTAGCGCTCTAGGTGAAACGTTTCGGTTTTACAAAATTTCATACTATTTTTTTTTCTTTTGTCTCTATACACAATTCGACAATGTAACAACTGGTTACATGAATATAGTATTTACTGGACAGTGACGTTGCGTTGTACGACAATGTTATGTCGGAGATTTCATCGTCGGAAATCCGCCGTATAATTATGGATAAATATAATACAAAATATTGCTGTCACTATCCTGTTTATGGACGACAGGTGAAAAAAATATTCCATTTATTGAGAACAAGTACCGAACAGTAAATATTTGATGACGAAAATATTGTAATTATTTTACTATAAAACCGTTTTAGAACTGAACATTATCTTGCACATTTTCTGATCGGTTACCGATGTATTCAATCGTTTTTGACACTGAAAACAAATTTGGAGTATCAGCTCATTACTCCTCATTAATCCTCTGCGGATTAGATTAAAATTTCCGGTTGTTTCGCGATAGAAGTGTTTCGAACTGTACGTATTTACGGATGAAAAAAAATAAAAAAAAATCACATTATTATTTAAAACATTCGACCACGCATAATTTCGGGATGCTTTTAAAGGTGTGACTTTACGTTAACCAGATGGTTGATGCCCGTGAATAATAGAGTGCAAACGTAAAACTTATACAACAGCTTAATGTTTTGCACCCACCATGTCTTTTCGCCAAAACCACCGCTCTAATTAATACTTTGATATGGTAAATATTATATAGAACAGTTTGCAAACATCACTTCCGAAAGTGTTCGGCAGCACACTCTTAACAATACACATAAAACACATAAAACGATTTTAACGTCTGCACGATACGACAAATGACGTTTAATTTTATTTACGCTCTATAAACTATGAAACTACAAGGACAAGTGTCACTCTAACAGAATACCTTCGCGTTTTAAACTCGGCATTACAGAATCGCAACAATATTGTAAGAAACGCCAGATCGTTGCATATAGTCAATTGTTTTTTTTTTTTGTTTTTATAAAATATTCATGTGCGTAATCTTGTGATTACAATATTCAACGACAATTTCAAATATATATTTGTCGAAAAAAATCGTATAGGTAGTTGTATAAGAAAAAAAATAAAAAAATCAAACGGTGCAATTCTGTCGAATCTCCTACACCTATAATCCTACATGGATTGCTTGTCAATATGGCGAACAAAAAAGAAAATAAACATGTTCAAACAACGGATAATTGTTATATTTCGTTCGCCTGTGTGACCATCGGAAACGCCGAAATGCTCAAGACAAAACCCAACCTTGACCGAATTTACCCATATTAAAGACGTAAAATCTTTGCATTGCCATTAGTGTCGCGTCAATGTGTTACGTGGAGTTTAAATTCCGCGTATTTTATCAAGATTCCAACGTTTATCGTGATATTTTTTTAATAAAACAACTTTCTGGGTAATTTTTCCCAACAAAAAACAAAAACCGTAAGTATTTCGCATAATGAACGGAGCCACCGTTCTATATTGCACATTCTGAAAAAATAAAACCTATGTATCGTCATTTATAGTTCATTTTTTTTTTTTTTAAACATTTTTCTATTTGAATAACTGTTGGAAATCCAGGTACAAATTGTTCAAATAAAATATCTGCGGCGAAAAAATCCACATATTTTACGGTACGATGTGAACAACTTGGAACATTTTCACTAGCCGAAAAAGTGATTTTTGATAGAATAAAGAACACATCTCAGTATTATAACATTATTGCTACTCTCTGAATGTAAAATTACGGTTGTCGTATCGTTTTCAAAACTAAAACAATACGATTTAAAACTAAACGAAATAATATTTCCATATGGAATCGAATTGGTACTGCCCTTGGCAGGAAACTATTATTACAATGTTTTCATATTCAATAATAATAATAATCGAAGGCAAAAACCGCCATAAAAGTTAACGTCTCCGCGTTATCGTTTTTCCTTGTCTTATATCATAAATAATTTCTCTAAACTCGACTGCGATAGATTTTATCAAACATTTGTGTATGGATTGAGAAGTTGAAAAAATGATTGTGACTTTTTTTTGCCTATTCCACGCAATCGGTCTTGTGCACTCCGTAACACTTCAAAATTATTAAATTTACAATAAATTATTACTCGTTATTACTATAAAGGGCCCGGAAGTTGATGCATTTGCATAATTGTGATTTTCTGCATACACAAATAAATATGCATATTTTAAAACAATATTTTATTCTACTGCATAATTAAGATTTTTTTCTTTTTTTAATTGTACACAAATAAATAATATATTACCATAAAAATGCAGTACTTCGTGTATGTTAAAATGTGTTTTCGAAACAAAAAACGTCTGCGCGGGAATGATAAATGAATAATAAAAACGTGGTAAATATGTATAAAAAAAAAAAAAAAAAAAAAAAACCACAATGAGCATGTAGTTCAATTTTAACCGTAGTTCCTGTAAAAAATAATTAAATATTCATTTTAGAGATTTTCAGCGCATTTTTCAATAGTTACTTCCGTCCAGCTCATTATAACCTTTTTAAAAATGTTATACCATTACATTTCCATTGCTTCAATTAAATTGTTTTACTTTTGAAACTATAAAGTTATTCAGTACTATATAAACTACTTTTTTTTTTTTTTTTTTTAGTCGCTCTCTTCTTTCTGAAAAATACATATTTTTTTTCTTTTTAAATTAATTCATACCTAGACGATTTAAGTACACGATAAAAATAATCTCTATTTCATTTACGTTACAAAATATAGAGTAGTCAAACTTTTAACAGTTATAACTGTATTATTAATTATTATGTATATATTGTATTACGCGTATAAATAACGTATTATTATCGATTTTTCGTTATTTTCAATGTAACGAAATAACAAATTTATGACGTTATTCGAAAGAAAATAGACGAATTTAATTCTATAATTTTTCGATACGGTAGACAATAACAATACATAAGGTTAACCCACAGTATATCACTTTCGTTATTTTATCGCCCGGGGAGTTTACGCGTTCGATTACGGCGATAGAGGCCTTTTGACGGACCTTATTCGTCAAATGTAAATCAGAAAAATGCTGATTGTAAGTAAATTAAATACGTATGATAATAATATGACTTCTTTACACAGTTGTTCGCATAAAAAAACGGTCAGACCGTCGTATATATATATATATATATATATATATATATTAATAAAAAGCGCTCAAGGGCACAAAAATATATCAATTTGTACTATGTCTCTCTCACTCTCTCTCTCTCTCTCTTAAGCGTGTTCACGTTTGAAGACGACGGTATTGCATTATTATTATTATTTTTAATATTTTATTTAGGTTATTGCAGGTCAACTTAATAATTCTTCGGACATAATATTAACTCGTTTGTCCGCGATGTTGTTTCGGACATAAACAACCGTTTTTATCTTGCCATTTATTTATTCAAAACTGCACTGGCAGCAAATAACCAGCCATTACTGTACTTCCGTGCACAAAGATATAATTTCGTATACATTTCTGTACAAAAAAAAAAAAAAAAAAAAATAATAATAAGATTATAAATATTTCAATACAAATTGCATCGTAGATCTTCTTAACATTCTTGTTCATACACGTTATTCATTTTTTATTTTTTTTTTATTTTTTATGTGAATACCTTCTCGTCTTCTCGTTTTCGATCATTCGATTGGTTGCGGGCGTTAGATCTCCGTGATTTTCCGCTCGGAACACAAAACTCTGGACAAATTGTAATTCCCTTGAGATTTCACCGTATAACATAAATTATTTTTTTCCCCCAATATATAACCTCGGCAATGTCGTAAGAATTAAAATCACATTAAAAATAATAACGTTGCTCACATAATTATACATGTGTCGTGTAGTTTTTTTTTTTATCGGCTTCGATTTGAATTTTCGCACACATCGCCGTAGCACAATTGCCTATACGGGACGCCGTGTTTTCAAATTTTCCGCACGTTTTGTGTTATACCACAGTTTCAACAAAACTATTTTCCTTGAGTTTACTTTTTCGCGTTTTATCACGTTCGCCCTCGCGCGATACTCTTTTTTTTTTTTTTGTTCCGCACCGAGGCTTTATAAATCTATTTGCAAGGTATCGTGTTCAGCAGGTGTACATCATTGATATTATTATCACGTCGGGGCCACTGGACATTGGGGTTTTTTGGTTGAATACAATTAGATAGCCGACTGACATTGCCGAAAACGAGGTGCATGGCCGGTTTGGTTAGCCGTTACCACGAGGACCAATTGTATCGCGTAACCCGTTAGATATTCGTTAAACGACACAAATTACGTGATAATGTGTACACGAACAACATTGTGATTAACATTAAATGTTTGTCGTATCACCACAATATGACATCGTGTGTTCGTGCCATAGCCGTACGTGATTTATATCGTGCATGGATTTATTCGCCCTTTTTGGTGTACGGCTGCCGAGCTCCGGAACTACTCAGTTAACACACGGGCTGAAAAGTCCCAGGCCTAACAAATAGATGACGCTAGTGTTTCGGAATTCACCTCGTTCTTAGTTGATACAAACCTGCAAAAGACAGCTGTTAAAATTGCATGGCAATCTGTTAATGAGCGTGTGAGTTATTGTGCTAATAGTCGCCCTACTTTTGTTATTTTCAAAATAATAAATCAAAAACAATTTCGTGTTTTAATTTTACATTGCTTCTTGATGGGAAAAAATACTAGCGAAGAAATGGCTTGAAAAGTGTTATAGGGACTCCGCTTCATCCCATCAGAAACAAAAATAAAACGTAGGCAATGCTGACTTCAAACGTGGTCGTAGAGACACTTATGATGCACAACGCACAGAACGTCCAAATGACGCGGTAACACCAGAAAACATTGAAAAAATCCACAAAATCGTTTAAAATGATCGCAAAGTGAAGTTGCATGAGTTAGCTGGCAAACTGGTAAAGATATCAAAAGAACGTGTTGGCTTATGATACAGCTCTGTTCAAAGTGGGCGCCGCGTTTGCTCACTGTTGAGTAAAACCACCTACGTGTTGATGATTCTAAACTATGGCAAAACTACAAGATCGAATTGCTTCCGCATCCACCGTATTCTCCAGATTTGGCTTCCAGCAACTACTGGCTATTCGCAGATCTCAAAAAAATGAGCTCGAATGAATAGGTTATCTGTGAAACTGAGGACTCTTTTGAAGCAAAATATCAACCATTCTACAATAATGGCATTGAAATGTCAGAGCGGCGTTGAAATGATTGTGTTGCTCTTGGTGGAGACTATGTTGATGAATAAAGTCAATTTTAAACGAATGAACCGTGTTTACTTTGTTGGGCCCGGGACTTTTCAGCCCACGTGTTAGTAGGCTATCAATGGTTGTTTTATGGTATATCTGTGGCAAAAACTGCTATGATAATAGCTAATCGTAATGCTGTACTATAATATAATTATTTCGATGATTGAAATGTTCCGATTTTTTTTACCGCAGTACCGTCAAAGACGCGGAATTTCCTCCCGGCGGTACATTATTCGAGATAATTACAATGAAAAAACGTCGAGTGACCTAGAAAAATTCCAATCACCAGGTCTCAATTTAATTTCCACTCCACCCTCTTGTCTAATGGTATACCATTCAGGACCAGCCATATCGCAAGCTATCTCTGTCGGGCCGCCTCTTTGATCATAATCTCGGGAAAAAACGCGTTTTGGTCTATAATTTCGCAGACTGACACAAAGAAACGGGCAGCTATATCGCGTCTTGTGTATCATCTACCAAAGGGGTTTGATTTGTTTCGCTCGCGGCAATATAATACGTCCCTGATTAGTCTACCGACCACGTAACCAAACCGGAGAATATTAGTATACCTACAATAATAATAATAATAATAATATGTTGGTGTTGGTCCGTTCATTATGTACAATTGTCTCTGCGAATCTATCGCAAAATTTGCAATTTCATAATCGTATATCTCCCTTTGTGCATTCGACCTACACGTAAATTGGTTTACAGTCACTACAATTTTCATTTTCCATTTCCTTTAGGTCCGGGACAGCTCACGAGTCTTTCTTGAACTGTACTCACAGATTGCGAGAGTCGAAACTCCATCGACCTGCCGATCTCATTTCTTCGGTCCTATCGACTTGAACGACGTTATGTTATTCATCCGAGTATCATATTGTGTGTCCAATCATTTTTCTCCAACAATTTCTAGCACAACGTTTTTCTTTCCGACCGGCTTATTTTCTACTTCTGTCTCCTACAGAACTATTCCATGCGGCCTCCAATCTCTTTTCCTTGATTTTATTTACACACAGCCCACGTTTGCGTCACGATGGTCCAATAGACGTCGAATTTCAAAATAATTATTATTATTATTATTATAATTATAATTACTATGTGCCTACACGGTGAAAATCGTTTTCGATTTTTTTTTTTCTTGTGCACATTGAATACGTGTTCCAAATTTTATCGTTGTTTTCGGAATAATTGGAATTACCTCAACGTGTTCCACGTGCCGACAATACTTTTATTTCGAATTTTTCAACAACCATACGTGGTTAAAATAATATAATAAGATTATTTATTTATTTATTTATTTATTTATTATGTATTATATACCATCACGGCTAGACATACGGATAACGGACGAAAGTTTCTACGACATATTATAACTGTATAGTCATATATTTCGAACTAACTAATCATAATGCACCGGGATACACACTTCTTCCCCCATCCCCCTTGCCACGAAATACGTCGTATTTTCTATACAAAATTGTATTACGTGGCAAAAAGTTTATAATCGAAAATTACTAGCACGACCACACGAATAAATATAATTTTTTTTTTTTTTTTTATTTTATTTCTCCAAGCTTTATATCGCAAATACCTGCGAGCATATATAATACGTCACGATAAGTCTGATTTCGAATATTAATCAAATACATAATATTACGGTCCCGGTAACATACCGGGCGGTTCTATTATATCGAGTAAAATCGATTTTTCCAATCTGTCTAGTATAACAAATATATTTGGAATATTTTTCAAAATCATCCGTACACCGGAAACGCTCTGAAAAGCCTCTCAGCCAGTGTAAACTCTGACGGTATTTTTTTTTTTTTTTTTTTTTTGCTTTCTTTTTAACATTTCGAAAATCATTATATTTATTTTTAATATTATTATTATTATTATTATCGATTCAGACGTATTTCCCGGCGATTTAATTATCGGTCTGCCGAAGTGAATGCTATTGAAAACGCTCGTATCCAAAAGCCGCATAAGTTTCCGCGGCTTTCCCCGATTGTCCCGTTGCAAATATTCCAACTGCCTACCACCACCCAGTGATCCGCCCGCGGACGGCCGGGGACACGGTCGAAAGACGGACCCTGCCGACCAGTGTCTATATAATACAATTTGTATTTATATAAATAATCGTATTACGGTGTAGGGCTTAAACGGCACAATTGCGGGCACATTGTCGAGTATTTAGTCGGCGGACGATGGTGCCCTTAAGAAAACCGGCCGCCGAGTGTTTCTAATGACCGCGACCAGTGACCGCCGGACAGCCCGTAGAAATTATTCTCACCCGAACAGTATATAAAAGTATATTTTATTGGTACGTAATATCGTCGATATATTACCGTTCACGCCCGGTAAAGACAAACGATTTTTTTTTTTTTTCGCAACACTGCGATTGGCGAACGCATTTATTATGGCGCCTCGGAGAGATGATTTTTTTTTTTTTTTCGATTTTTCCCGGTGCATTTTTCCCCCGGCGGAGGAAAACCGAATAGAAAAAAAAAAAACAAAAAAAAAAAACCAATAACATCGAATCGGAAATATCTACGCAATGACGGTTTCCGTTTGGTCTACATTTTTTTTTTCTCCATTTATGTGGATAAATATAATTTTAACTTTGTACAAATTCTCGGATATTTTCGGAAATTCCCCGCATTATACAAGCGAGTTGTTTTTACCGGTCGAGAAATAAACTTGACTTAATCGGGTTAATTTATTTGCCCCCCTTTACCTCCTCCTCCTTTTCCATATCTGTTTGTCGGCCAGTGACTTCGACCCGATTTCCGGCATCCGATTTGAACTGCAGCTGTGAATAGTATTTTTCCGGAAAAACGATTCCGTGGGGGAAGAGAAATATATAAAAACAACGTTTAAAAAAAAAAAATCTCGATTGAACCGGCACCGTGCGAGGGGACATTGGCTGTAAACGTTTCCGTTTAGCGAACCGTACGCGCAGTATACGATTTATGTTATTATAAAATAATTATGTTTACGACATTTTTATATACCGACGAGAAAACACGAATTTACGGTATCTTCAATCTTATTTTATTTATTTATTTATTTTTTTCCGTCTGACTTCAATCGGCCGGAGATTTATAATGTTTTGTACGTTTTTAAACATTATGGCAAATAGGCGAAATTAATGGATTAGCGGCTATATTTTTGGACACGGAGATGACGAAAAGAACCGCAATTACAATACATATGGGCAGACGATCAAATATCAACAGCGTAGTTTATAACAAGAAACGCCAATGATAGAGGAGCGTGGAAATTGGCGTAAACCAACCATTAGATTGAAAAATTGCAAAAGAAGAAAATGTTTTAATATTCGTATTTCGTTTCGTTTTAACAATAAAAAAACGCACCCGACCATACAACATTGCACCTTTGGTGAGCCACTGTTGTCGGTGAGGTACGATATTTAGGGTAAATTTAATTTATACATTTATGTAGGCTGAGAACAACGATACACCGTTGAAAACGAGAAACGATACTGAGCGAACCTCGGTAAATTTAAATTTTAATTAAAAGTACAATACTATACGAATTACCTATCCAGATAATTTTTTGATACATTTTTAGATAGCTAAATAAAAATACAGGCTAATTGTGTCAACAATTATTTACATGAAGAAAAGAGATGGTTTTTGATTAGTAAAAACCTTTCATAAAACCATAAAGTGAAGCGGATATACATCATGAACATCTATACGGAGGAATAATAAGTTTACAATTAATATCAGACACAACGTTAAAATGTTTCTGTAAGGGACAGTATCGTTCCGACGAGCACTCTGTACGTCTGTTGGTAACGTATTGTGATGTTTTTTTCGGATCGGTAAAAAGACATTTTACTATAAATAACATATTCATTTTCAGTTTTTACCGTCCAAAAGTCATAAGAGAAAAATATATAAATATACAACGAGGACAACTGTCGATACAATCGATTTGACAACACATATTGACATATTGCTTTATCATAGATAAGAATCGAAAGCATTATTTCCGCTTTGAACTAATATCGAAATAAATAGACATTTCACATTCGTTTTTCCATTTCACGAAAAAAAAAAAAAAAAAAACTTCACATTTGATCATGAATATAAACTTGTTCACTAATAAGTTTGCGTCGTCATGAATATGTTAAATTTAAACGAAAAATGCGTTTTCGATACTTATATCGACAACAGTATTGGGACACGGATAATATTAAAATGTACCTAGATACAGATAAAACGCGAACTGAACTAAAATGATCGAAATAATAGATATAAAATAACCATTATTTGTCTAGAAAGAAAAAAAATACCAATTTTTTCGTAAATAATGATCATATTTTAATATTTCATTAGATTTGTCAAATTAAAAAGTAATTATATATATATATATATATATTTTATTTTTTTAATAATGGTAATCATTTTCCGTTTATACGATTGTTGAGATAATAATAATTTATTATTAATGTAGTATTATTATTTACTTACTATAGCTATACTACAAAAAAAAAAAAAAAAAAATAAATAAATAAAAACTCAAGTGTATTCGAAATAAAACTGACAAAATCCTTCTAAATTTGGCCCTGTAATCGGTTTATTTGTTTAGCTATAAAAAAAACCGCCTTTTTACTTCAAGGGCATAATACAGAGATTTTCTCTGAGATAAGTGAAAATTTTAACTAAGATAATAATTCAGATAACTTGGCAATATTTATCCGGATATTAGATAAGAGATTATTAATAAATGTTTCCAAATAGATTTGCATTTTCGACTCTTGTACTGAGATAATTTATTATTGGCGAAATTATTTGTCTTTTCCAATACCATCCCGAACACGATATTTGTTTAATTGCCTATGGGTATTTGTTATATTATTTTTGTCATAACGGATAAGAACGCACGACGAAGAAATAATATTATCGTGTTATACGGAATCGGCCAATATTTTTTTAGCGTGTAGTCACGCTGAACATAAATCGTCGAAATTAAACTGTTAACATCGGGCGTACGACTATTGGTGCAGTTTGGCTCTGTTTTACGAATTAAATACGAGTAGTAAAACTAAAGGAATCGTAAATCACCGGGCGCGGGAAACGCAACAAAATACCAAAATATATCAACGGTGTACCACCGTTACTTATGCAACTCTGCTAAACCGGCGGGAAAAAAAAAAAAATTAAAAAAATAGTAAAAATGGTCCTACGTGAATAAAAAAAAAAAAAAAAAAACACGGGTAACCCACCCGTTGTGAGTGGGTTGTTTAACAGTTAAAGAATATATTATTGTTGAGAATCAATTTAGTTTATACGCTGAAAATAACGATAAATCATTGCAATAAAAAAAAGAAAAAAGAACTCGATAAACTTTCTTTTTTTTTTTTGCTTTGTTGGCAGGATAATCCGAAAATCACCAAAAACTAAACTAACGTACTGCTATTTCTAGTCAGTTAATTTGGAAAAACTGTTGGGAATCCTGTTAGAATAATCTAATATAACGAGAAAATTAGATTTTAGGTATTTACGTGATAACAAAATTATAACTAAATGACATAGTTCAATAGTTCTACAATTTGCACAGGACTGAATTTAGCTAAACAACTCGGATATCTATTCAATAACATTTATTAAATTTGCAAAACAATTTCATACCGTACAGAACCGATGGCCCATTTTTTATGCAATGAAATACTATATATATGCGATTAAAAAAAAAGAAGAAAAATTAATAATTGTATGACTTAATTCTGTAATTTGATATTTACTCGTCCTCGTCTATACCAATCTTGATCTTTTTTTTTACAAACTGTAAACTTCATAAAACTTGTCCGATCGTACAAGAATATAGATAAACCGTAACAAATATAATAAATTTCATATACACGATCGGCAAAGTAAATAAGAAATAATAATTTCTTTGATTCATACCAAATATGCGTTAACACACCAAAGCACGCCGAATATGCCGAAATATCACAAATATTTTTTTTTTTTTATTACTATTGTTATAAAACGAATGTGCACCTAACTTGGCGTGTTTTCCTATTTGGCGAAAAAAAAAAACCACACGAGCCTCGATTATTATTACCGTCGTAGATTTTAAAATATACCGAAAGTGAGAACTAAATGTATAATTATATGTATACACAGAGTACACCCAATAAGTTTTGAGATTACAGCCACAAAGATTCCAAACACATTTTAAGAATGAATTGTGCATTATTTGTATTCAAATTAAAAACCATAACTTCTTGCGTGGTTTTCCAGTTTTTCCCTGGCATTTGCGAAGTCAGTTTTAGAAATGTCCTTGAGCTTCGGTCATAGCTTCCGTGAATTGTTTTAATGTCGGCAAAACGATTCCCCATGAGCTTCACCGTCAGCGTTGAACACAAGAAATAGTCTGTCGGACTTATGTCCGGTGAATACTGGGGGGAGGCGATCGAGTACTGAAACAATTTTTTTACGTCCAAAAATTAAGTGACAATCACCGCAGTGTTTGCTGAAGAGCTGTCGTGAAGCAAGAAGAATGACTAATCTGTCTACAGAACGAGCCTAAACGCGTACAATTCTTTTAAATAGGCAATCCAAATGGTTTTTTTTATCGATTTCAGCGTTGAGAGTACCGCCTCGGGGCACCAATCCCTTGGTAGTCAAAATAAAACAATAAACATGGATTATTGAAACCGCAATTTTTTTTGGTCACGACGAATTTTCACCGGCCCACTCTGAGATTTTGTTTCCGGGTCACGGGCAACACACCAGCACTCGTAATTACTGTTTTAAAACAAAAAATTCGGTATGTTTTCGACCGTCCCGTTTGTGATTTCTACCAGATTTAAAATTATAATTGTAACAATAACATGTAACGGACATACACATAAACCGGAATTTGATAATAATCCCGTTAACGGTATTAGTTTAAGAAACATGTTTGTGCGAAAACGCACTGTGTACGTGTAGGTTAGGTACGCGTAAGACGACAAATCTCTCCATCACGCGGCAGGGTACACGCGGGAAATCCGTTAGCGGAAATTAACCCGGGGTCGCAATTATACGGGGGACCGGGCGGACGGGATGGCGGCGGCGGCGGCGTAGGAGACGACGAAGAGAAGAAACTGCGACGGCGGCGGAGGAGCTTATCGTAAATCTCGCGTACCTACGTAATATCGGAGTATTATTATACGGGTGTACATGGAAACGCGCGGACAAAGGTAATACGATTTGAAGCTTTGAATACGGTCGTTATTATTAAACTCCCGAAAGCCGCTAGCGGCCGTGTACGTCGTGTTCGCACCACGAAATATATAACAATAATAATAATTACAATAGTTAATAATACGTATTATTAACATTGCCGTATAACGTCGTGCCCGCCAAGACTTTGTTCGTCTGACCGATACCGCGCGTTCAATTGTGTACCCCGACAAAATGTATTAAGCAATTATATTGCAAAGTAATCCTCTTCTTCTTCTTCTTCTTCTTCTTCTTCTCCGGTTTTTAAAGGCCATTGAGACCCATAACCGCAACAAGAATTTGCTTCCACCTGTCTCTATCCTGAGCTACTACTTCCGTATCTTGTATTCCAAATTCTTCCAAAGTCTTTTTCACTTTGTCTATCCATCTGCGTTTTGGTCTGCTTAGTGGTCTTTTCCCAATGGGTTTCCATTTTTTTAACCGCTTTCATTAGGCTATTTGACCAACATACGTGGCCGGCCCATCCGATTCATCTATATTGTAGTACTGCTACTATGTTCGGTTCTTTATATAGTTGTCGTAATTCTATGTCGCTTCTACTTTCATATTGTTGTATGATATTATTTCGTTTTGGCCCGTATATTCTTTTTAATTTTCGTCTTTCAAAGATCGCTTTTTTGTCATCGTCTCCTTTGATCGTTGCAAACTAGTAAACTTTTTAAATGGATCGCCTTCGAAATCGTGTCCTTTAGCATGTATGCAATTGCCCTCACTCAACGGCCTTACCATTTTTTCAAACACATTTGAATTTCTCCAGAGGCCGATAGCCTTTCGGCTCTTCTATCGCGTCATGAGTGAATGGTTTCGTTAACGTCTACAAATCTATGACCTTTGTGGGTTGTTTTTAATCTCAGAAACAAAACAAAAAAAAGTAACTAAGTCAGATGAACATTATGAGTGGAGGTACTGCAGGACTATTATTGGATGCCAACAATTAACGTATAAAAAAAACTGCTTGCGCCGGTGCGTTCTTGTGGTACAAAAGCCACGACTTTGATTTTAACGTTTCAAGCTTTTTACGGCGACTATTAAACTTTCCAGGTTTCTTGTTTAAAAAAAAACTTTATTTACTACATAATCTGTCGGTACAAAACTTATTATAAAATAAACCCTAAAAGAATCGAACAAACCAATGAGCATTTCTTTGATGTTTGTACAGACATCACAACATTTTTTTGGGCGAGGTGAATTTGTGGTCCTCCATTGCGATGATTGAATTTTGATTTCGGAATCATTTCGATATACTCATGTTTTATCACCCGTAATAATTGATTTTAAAAACTTGGGTCATTTAAAAGTCGACTTTATAGTACCAAACACTTCAGTGCGATGTATTATTTGTTCCACTGTTATGAAACTTGGCACTAATTTTGCAGAAATTCTTTTCAAACCCAATTCTAATCTAATATAATCGAATGACAAGTGCCGATTGATGTGCTAACTTCATCGGCTATTCTTTGGCAGTGAGCCGTTGGTCGTTTCTAATATTGTATCGAACAAAAGTAATGGTAACATTTGTTTTCGATGTTGATGAACGTCCAGGACGATAACCACCTTCAATGGATACTCGACTTTCTTTAAAACATTTGTTCTAGTCAAGAGTTACACAATTCTATTAATTCAGTTAATCAATTAAAAAATGCCCGTACAATTTTGTCCAATATTGATACAAAATGTAATACACGCGATTTTATACAAAACGACCAACTTTGAACGCGCACTGGCAATGGCTGACAAGAGAAAACGTTTTTTTTTTTTTTTTTTTTTTTTTTTTATTATATACTGAAATATATGTCATTGATGGACAGTATCTCTAGTTTATTTTGATATAACAACATTACTGATAACATAAGAAGTTTTTCTATGTTAATTTTAGTCTGGGTACACCAGACTAGCTATTAAACAACGAGACTTTCAATATAAAAATGTTTAATTTGAAAATGTATAACAATTTAAACCAATTTATCCCATCCGTGTTTGACGTATGGCCCGATTCATGTTACCCATTAGATTGTACAGCGTTGGAAAACTTTTTCTTGTATTGCCTTTAATACATCTTTCGGGTTTGTTCTTACAGCTTCCACTGATTTGGAATGTGTCCATTTTTAACGCGCTTTTTAAATTTTGAGCAATATCTGATGAATATGGAGGCTGTTGTAGCACCGGAGTACGATTTGTGGTCGGTAACAGCTTTGCAGAAAAATCCGTAAAAGCCTTTTTTTTTTGTTCATTCCAGAGAGATGTTTTTCGGCACCATATTGGTGCGGCCATCTGTTATGTCAATTGATCTTGCAAAATTCGTCTAACGGTCTCCTTGCACAATGCTAATCATTTCTGCTATCGTCCTAGGGCTCGGTCACCGATAGTTTCGTACGATATCATTTATTTTCGAAATGTTATCGTCGGTATTTGTGGAGCGTGGAAAAACCACACGGTGTTTGTATTCTACTACACATTACGACCTTCAATAAATCGTTCGTGCCACTGGAAAACACGCGATCATCAAACTCCATACGCATTTGTCAACAAGCGAAAACTTTCCGTAGCGGATTTTCCCAGTTTCACTAAAATGTTAAAATTAATTATACAGTTCAATTTTTTTGTCCGGCATAAATTCGACGTACAGCGCGTGAGAAGTCAATTTAAACAACGCTCACACGTGAACTCCTGAAGGGACACTGACTAAACTGTTACTGTTCGATTGCAGTGATATTCATAGATTATAAATACATGGACATTATGCTCTTATCTGTTCGCGCCTTATCACTCGTTTGATAGTCTCGTTATTTATAAGCCACGATTGGTATTCCCGTTAAATCCCCGTCGGCCCGTTCCCGATCTCCGTTTTCCGTTTTTTCGGGACTAGACAAAACGACTGTAATTTTGTTACCATCGTCAACGGCGTCTATATTATCAGTGGATGCGTAGCGTGCGCGATCGGTGGGCTGTGGTCTGTAAAATCTTTTACTAAATATAATACACAGATTTGAGATAATTTGAGACGAGATGCAATGTGCGGATGAACATTTTTGAGGACGTGTGGTTACTGATTTTTTTTTTTTTTTATAGGATAGCCACCACTGATTTATAATTGCCGGGAGGCCGTCGAAATCATAAACGACAAAATCTCGTTTATCGGGATTATATATTCGAGATTTTTTTTGTTAGATATTTTGAACCCCTTTCGTCATCATCGTTGCAAGTGTGGCGAGCTATAACATTTGATTGTTTTTAAACACAGTTGGACAGTTGCATTTTGTTTTTAAATATTACCATTTGTTTGTTGAACTAGTGCGTATTCAAACTTGCTGAAAGTTATAATTAAATTTTTCCATCGGGTATGACGTATTGATTATAAATTTATTCCGATAAGGCAGTGTGGATAATTGAGATAAAAAATAATACGCCTTTGTTATGCAATTAAAAAAAATAAAAAATGTATTTTACTTTTTTTTTTATAAGTTGATTTTTAATTAAATGTTCTGACCGGTAATCCTTAGATAACGATGCGTTTTTTAATTTCTATCAGAAGCGGTTTTACGAAAAATCATATTATACTCATTTCTAGATAACCTCTTGGTCGGACATCATCAAAATATTATTATTATACTATAATATCTATATTAATATTTTATGCTTTTTAAACGGTGGAAATGATTTTTTTTATATCATTATTATTATTTAAAATATAGATAATCGCATTTATCTATCTAACTTCCAATAGTACTCGGGCTCTAATATACTCTGAGAGCTTTTTTTTTGTTTAATCTCTATTCGTCACAACAATCGTATCATACGTTAAACGTAAAATAAAAAAATATATTTATTAATATAATCTCAATGGACATTGTAGAACGGAAACATCGGAACATCACAATAATGTAATCGCGTCATCTAGACGAAAAAATAATTGTAAAAAACGAAAAAACTATGATTAAATTTTAAATCGTACTCGAAATTTGAAAAAAAAAAAAACAAAAATCTTGGCTACGGCACTGAGCACAGGGCGCGGCGGATAAGCTTTGGGGGTACGTAACCGTGACCCGAGGCACTGCCGGCCGGACGCGGACGGGCGGAGATTTCCGGGACGCTCGTCAGGTGCGAGACGGCGGTGGCGGCGATTATTATTCTATATAAAGCCGGCGGACACAAAGGTATTAGACGTAATCGTGTATATTTTAATACAATAATATAGTATACGGTATTACAGGGCCCGGGCTTTGGTGTAACGGTCGTCTGTGTACCGGGCATTAAATACGCAAATGGGCGAAACAACGATCCCGGCAGGCCCGCGCACGGTGGAAATTTACATTTACTTTTACCCCTGCCGAAAGCAAAAGTCCGCTAATGCCAACGCATTACGGCGTATGTGCCCATTAAAAACAGACCCACGCCGAGTATTCGGATTAGGCGGACGATTCCTTATAGGCGTACGTACGCCCGAACCCGTGAGAGTGGAAAAAAATATAATAAAATAAACGAAACGGAATGCGCGGGTGCCCTTCGTGTCGTAGACGGCGAGTCGGAAAACCGGGATATGAAAATTAGAGTAGAATTTGATTTCTAGACCCGTTACGATTAATTATATTCGTCGATTACGAACAAATAGATTCCGGACGAGAAATATACGGTTACGGTTACGGTTTTAACTGGTCAATACTATAGTTTCCGCAAACCCATTTCGTCACGACCGTTTTCGACGGGTCACAACCACGAGACTAACAATGGACCTTCAACGTCGAAACTAGTTTTTCTAGTAAAACTAATCGTAGAAAATGCGTCTGAAATATATCGGTTGAAACTAGAGTTGTCCAGTAGAAAGTCTATGTCCCAGGATAATTCTCATAACGTTATAGTTTAAACCGGAGAAAAGAAGAAATACAGTAGAAGCCGCTTACAAGTAAGTATTACGGTATAAATTAAAAAAATTATTTATTATATTGTATATTGTGTAAAAAAAAAAAAAAAGTGTGTTTAATCGATGTCTGTTTTTTGCGTCGAGTAACTTAAATGACTATAATTTCATAAAAGTCATGTAGCTCAAAACCCTTTTCGGTCTGCACGGCACCGAGGTGCTTTCCCGAGAACAATAAGAGCTTCCACAATTTCTTTTTTTTGATGGGGTCTCTAGCCGTTTTCTTCCTTCTGCAATATCAACGTCGGCCAGTTCAAGTGTTTGTATTTCAAAATGTCCTCTTCCGTTGTAAACGCTGCGAATTCGAGGCGTGAGCCCGCATCAAACCGATCTCGATACTTTTATTACTCGATAGGTCGGCTGGTTTTTCAGAGAGGCTGTGTTCGTGTTGTTTTTCGTCCACAGGAGACGAAAAACAATTTCGAATTATCTCCGCACTTATCTCCGTATTTCACGTTTCCTATGCTAGATGACCAGCATCGAGAACGCTCAATTTTTTTTTTTTTTTTTTTGTTGCAATATCAATATTGCTAGCAAGGGACAATATGCGCCCCGTAGACCCGGGTCGATTTTCGTGAGGACTTTTCGACCTTATTGATGGTGTGTAGTAAACATTGAAGGTGCGTATGATAATATCGGTCGCGGGATTGAAATAGTGAAGTCGCGATTGCTGATAAGAAAACCACCTGTACGTGCCTCGAGTCGATATCTAACTGCTAAAATTTTGGACACCTCTACGGTACGGTTGTGCTAGGGTGTTATACACCCGCCCCCAATATAGGAAAACTAATATGTCCCGGAGAGGTGTTAAACATGTATATGATTTGCACTCGGTTGTTTTTTTTTTTTGTTGTTTTAAACGTGTGCTCGGCGTGGGATTTTCGCCGGTTTTTCAACGTCTGTCCGCGGGTCACTTTACATTTAAAAGAACCGTCCGCGTCTGCCGTTTTTGTACGTATACGGTTATTCGGATCCGATCCGGCCGACCACCACCGGTTGGTCTAACGGCGTTTCGGCACGGAAAACATCGATCGGCGGGCGCCGCGCACATTATTATAACTGTAATACAAATATTATTACATTTGCCCGTTTTTTTTTTTACGAGTGATTTAATCGCAAAATATTGTTTACGGCGTGGGCGTGTGTGTGTGTATATATATATGGTCGTATTTGTTAAACACGTCGTAAACACGGACGCGCGACACGCGGTATAATGTACGAGAATTTAAAAGTATAAAATCTACATAACTGCTGTACAGGGTGCGCGCTGCCCAGGATCCGACGGGTTCCTGTGCGATTTCAGCGGCGGGCGCGCGCGCGCGCCCCGTATGCGAGACGGCCGCGTGGCCGCGAAAAAACAATAAAAATAAATAAATAAGCGACCGACCCCAAGTAAATCAAATTTTTTTTTTACCGTTATTATTATCATCATTGCTGTGTACACGTCCGGGAAACGAGTTGTCGTAGATTTTATTGTTATTCCAACGGCAACGTGCTCGACAAATTCGTATTGGAAAAGTAACGGCCGTTTGGTCATGAAAATAAAAAAAATTACACACATATTAGCGCATTTGGAGTGCTGCAAATCTATTTCGCTTTTCCACGCAAATCGCCGTACACTTCTGAGCGTTTTTCGTACCGCTGCCCGCCGGCTTCGTTAACCCCTCTGCACCCCGGAACCACACCGCCTGCGAGTTGAATCAGTTTTCAACGGCGTTTTTTTTTTTTTTTTTTTATAATATTGAACTAAGACAAAATAGTGATTTCAGAATTTGTTACAAATATTTACTAATACGCGAGGAATACATTTATTTATTATTTGAAATGCTATCATGTGGTGATTAGCCGTAATAATATTTCTCTTGGTATTTTTTTAACAGACTTCGTATATATATATATATATATTAAGGTGGTTCACGGTTGTATACATAAAAAGAAAAAAATACATATCTAAAGTATAATATTCCGAAAATTCTGACTTTCTAAATTAATCAGGAAAACCAGAGATCAAATATTTCTAAAAATTAACTTTTTTTTTTGAATTTCGTCATTTTTTTTTTTTATTACATCGGAAAACAACGAAAATATGTGTAATTTTATTTATTTATTTAAGTACAATCAAGGGGCATTTTTTTTTTTGTTTAATTAATCCGTTAAGTAAACATTGACAAAAAAAAATTATGAATTTTGACTTGAAAACATTTCTAGAGTAATGGTCATTTTTTTTTCGTAATTTCAGTTACAACTGATTGTCTATATACACCGACGATCTATAATAAAAATTGCTTCTCCTCATTATCATAAGTCACGTGCATAGAATACTCTACAAAAAGTTTCATTCCACGCTCAGCGGTATCGTTAACCAGTGCTCGAATTGATGAGGGGGAGGTCATAAGAAGACCAGAAGACTTATGCTGGACTCACTCAATTATGAGATCGGCCATATAGCCTACGTGATATTTTTGCAAATGGTATTTCGAAAGAAAAAAAAAACACCTCACGATGAGAACGTTATCTCGGATATTTTATCATCAAAATTACACAAAACACAATAATTGTACAGCTATCATGGATTGTATTTATAAAGATTATTACGTCGTTTACGTAAAAACGCCCTAAATTATAATAAATATTTTTTTTTTCCACCGGTCATCCATCATTAGGCTTTTCATCTTCATGAACACTGCAGTGATTGTACCTATTCGAAACACTTGTAAATTAATTCCATGCACCGTCACGTATATTCCGTGATGTATACATATACATATATACACGCCCACTTTTATACGCGAATATCTGTGGGCCGACTATAATAATAGTATATACAGTTATAGTGTTCTCCGTTCGCACACAAACGGGATTATGCAAATGCACACGATAGTAGAGAATAATAGAGAGACCCAAACACAATTAGTGCAATAAATCTATGTTGTTGTTCGTATGGAAATAACAAACAAAATTGATAATCGCGTAGATATTATTTGCGAGTAAATTGAATATGATTAAAAAAAAAAAAAAAAAACCACGCAAGTATACATCGTAGAGTTTACTTATCTGGTATCAGTTGCCAGACAAATGATAACGGGTCTGGCGCGATAAGCTGAACTACCGACAAAGCGCAAATAGAATGAAAAAATCATGAGCGCAATAATTTTGATTTTAACAACCTGCTATGCTGTACCGTGGAGTTTTCTATAAACCTATACTGTGCAACGCAATTATAATTTAATTTTTAAAGAATGATTTACTCGTTTATCGACGCATATCACGACCTATCTTCAAAGCCATCAAACATGTTTTTCAGCTATATAATATTAGTTGGTTTATACGTGTTTATTGTAACGTTGTAACTGGCTCGCTTACGCGTAACAAAAAAAAAGCAGTGATCGTTCAAATAATCTATTCTACCAGTGATAATAACCGATACCGATTTTACGAGCACATCATCGACATTTGTTTAGGTGAATATACTTATTTTCAACTTTTAAGGGAGTATAACTATTGTTCAACGAAACATCGACAAACGGTGTGTTTCGATAAACCGACAACGTCCCGGGTTTCATTCCGCTGTACATCGCAATCAAAAAAAAAAAAAAAAAAACATACGACTCGACGAATACGCAAAACTACTAGAAAATGTATTAATTTTTTTTTATATATACATATATATTTATACAATATGTTTATACTAGATTTATATATTTTTGTATCGTATTCGAATCATAACCTCTGCTTCTGCAGAGTAATCTAATAACAAAAGCCATATCCAATATATCATATATTATTTTATGTACTATGATGATAAAATCAGGTTCCGTATACATATATTTTAAAATGTCCGTATACACTAATAAAATGAAAAACAAACGGGAAACGTGAACCGCTTGGTGGTAGTATAACTTTTTGACCTATTTTCGGTGATTTGGATTAATGGGTGGACGAACACAGTGCGCTGACATAGAGCCGCCAGTGTTCTCCCTGCGGGACGGTCGGCCGCCTTCTGCTGATAAATTCGTTATGTGTAGGCAAATTATTAATCGTCCGCAAGCCAAAACCTATGCGCACGGTTGGTCGGAATATAAGTCGAATAGATCAGCCGGCCAAAAATAAATTATTGTAACGAAAAATACTTAATAAAAGTACGTGTACCGGTGAAATTCGATTGATAAGTATTGTCTAACAATGTTTCGAACGTGTTAACCGTTTTAAGATTAATTTGTCGTAACGATAAACCAACAGCAAGTTAGTACAATTTAAATAAACGCAAACGATTTACTACTATAATCGTTAATACTTGTAAATATTATTTCGATAGCATTATATATATATATATATATATATATTACACGAATTGTACTAGGTATAATAATTCTGGTTCTTCGTAAATATCTAGCATTGAATCTACGACTCGTTAAGTATTTTCTCACTTTCCTAAGCCGCATTACAATCGTAAAAGTATTTGAAAAGCGTTCGTTTTTTTTCTATTCTTTTCTGGGAGACATTCGTCTGTAAATAAATGTCCTGCGCCACGTAATATCCTAATAGCCCCTGTTTCACGAGCCCCGAAATTCGTTACCCGGCAGTCCAGTTTAATGAATCGAAATGCAATGTATGAATAAAATTGTGTGAACACCTCTGGCATGGTCCGCCATCGACCATATAAAGAAATACAATCGTCATGCCGGCCGAACAATAATTATTGTTCGACAATCCTATAAAATATTATATTTTTTACATATGCGTACGTACGCATATAGAAATTAAAAAAAAAAAAAAAAAATCGTTCACTTACGCGCGGCGTTGTTTTCAGTTACACGGTTTTTTTTCACTCTAGATAAAACGAGTTAATTTCAATAGATTAAAATTTCCATAAAAATTATGACCGAGTCCCTGGGCATCGATCTCCTCCACCTGGCCATTCTGCTTCTACCGGAAGATTCCAAAATCGAAATCTATTTATTGTACATACATATATACACGTACGTGTGTGTTTTTATTTTTTCGCATCTAATTTATACGAGAAATCTTATCCGACGGCGTTCGACCAAATTAATTTTTATATGTTCTCGGTTTTACCAAAAACCAATCGGTAAATGCCCGACGCCTTAACATTTACCGATAGCAGTCGATAAACTTAAGCTTCACCGGTGTTGGTAATTTCATTAAAATTTGTACCTTTCAGTAATTTTTTATTCGGATAAATAGCATTTTCGGCCATACATTGTAACAATGCAATGTATGGATAAAATTTGTGTGAACAATTTTCTGGCGCGGTCCACCGTCAACCATATAAAGATATACAATCGTCCGGTTGAGTTATCAATCCCGGCCGGACAATGACTATTGTTCGACAATCGTATGAAATTTTACGCGTACGCTGTACGTACACGTATAGAAATTAAAAAAAATCGTTCAATTACGCGCGGCGTTGTTTTCCGTCGTAGTTACACGGTTTTTTTTTTTTTTTTCACTCTAGATAAAAAACGTTGATATTAATATACGATTACCGTGCGTACGACGTTCGGCCACGCGCTAATATCAATAGATTAAAATTTCCATAAAAATTACGACCGAGTTCCCGGGAATCGATCTCCTCCCCCGGGCCATTCTGCTCCTACCGTCCGGTCCCAAAATCGAAATCTGTTTATTGTACATATATAAATATATATATATATATACACACACGTACGTGCGATGCACACTGATCAATTTTCCACATCAATCGCTCTGCTGTTTTCCCCGTCGTCCACCTGACCGCCGACCGCGTATTGATGGTTTTAAAATACTGTCAGAACAGCCCGGAAGGGAGCCCGGGCGGGGCGTCGAGGTTTCCAAAAAGGGTATAAGGGGGACGTTAATTGCGTCTCGAGGTTTTTTTTTTTTTTTTTTTTTTTTCCACATCACACCGCGGCCATAAAAAACTCGTCGGCCAACAGATGTTCGCCGACCGGATTTTCGATAAAACTACCCGTCGTTAACGGGCGGCTTGCCGACAGGTCGAACAAAAAAAAAAAAAAAAATAACACAAGTCTCCTTCGTTCGTGTGTTGTCGTCCGGGAGGTGAGAGGGCAGTAGGGGTTGTGTTTTTTTCTCTCTCATTTTTCGATAATACGCACGATTTACTATTTTATCTATATTATAATATAAGCTATAAAATCTATTACACTGTTCGTTAAGGTTATTAATTATTATATTTATTTGCACATATTGAATTTCCCCCAATCTCTTTTCCACGGTTTCCCCAACTGCCCTGCTCCCAATTATTATTTAAACCGATCACTCGCGGGACGCGATTAAATTATGCAGTTTAACACAATAACGTATACGAACGATAAATATTATACATTTTAATTAATACGTAAAAGTACTAAAAAGTCGATTTTACCCGATGGAAAATACGAAAAAATTTATATATATACGTATTATTGGAAAGCAAAACGATTATTCAAAATGTTAAATTATTGCGACTTGCCGTTATACGTTTCAATACACTACTGCGTGTATTTTCAATAAAATTAATTCGTATTTATATGTATATGTATTTTTTAATATTTTAATTGCTAGCAAGAATCTGCGAGTTTTCAAAGTTATGTTATTATTCTCCAGAAACACATACTTTGGTTAGCGAAAATTCTCCGTACTGTTCAAGTCGTACTTGAAAATATGAGAATTTGTTTTCCAAGTATTATTTTATTCGAAAAGGATAATTTTCAAGTTTTCCAAAAGATATTAAAAAGAAAAATAAAAACCTAAAGAAATCGGTTTTGTTTTTAACAATTTCCTGGTACGGCTCGGAGGGACACGGGGACTCGTTTAGTGCAAATAAAAAAATTAAAAAAAAAAAAAAAACAGAAGATTTTCTTTGTTAAAATAGTTCAACTACTGCGCCAGCACACCTTATCATACTTACCCACAACAAAAGCATACCATAGAAACTATTATAAGGTCATATCTCCCCCCCCCAACCTAATATAATATTATTTGACTTGAGTTTTAAATATGGAATTTATCCCGGAACAATGTCGCCGTTATGGTAAAGCAACAGCTGACATTCTGGAATGTCCAAAACATAAGCATAAGGCCAAGAGACGATACGAAACAAAATACAGGGTGTGGCGGGGCCGACCGACGAGTTTTGATGGGCTGTAAATAACGAGCAGTAAAACTTAGCATAAAGGTTTTTTTTTTATTTAAATTAGTATTCAATCCTATTTTGAAAATTATATCGCCTAGATGGCGGCCGTCAGCATTGATACACTGTTGTAGACGATCTCTGAAGCTCTCATATGATTTTCGTCACATTTCGACTGGTATGGTCACGACTTGCACGATGATTTTCTGTTTAATTTCATCTATGGTATGTGGGCGATGTCTGAAACCCCATTCTTAAGGTAGCCCCAGAGGAAAAAATCACACATAATTAAATCTGGGGACCGTGCTGGCCAGCAAGAAGAAAAATTCTTCACATTTTCGGGGATTCCTACCGTTCTGGGTGCTCCGTGTCCAAGTCTACACAGGGTACTTCCAGTTTCTTCCAAATGCCATATCCACGATTTGATAGTGTTAGCAGAAGGAGCAGATTCAGCACGTGGAACGCCAAAGTGTATACGAAAAGCCCACTGCGTAGCGATCACAGAATGATTATTTTCGTAATACGCACGCACGACGAAACCACGATGTACACCTGTCCAGACCACAATTACGAATAAAAACGGCATTACCGTACAATTCAAAAGATACCACTTCTTAAGGCCTGCTCTTATCTTATCACAGGCTAATGACCTCGTTAAACTCGTCAGTCGGCTCTGCCGCACGCTGTACATAATAATTACAATCGAGGTTTATACTTTAGTGGAAAATCACTGGCGTTGTACTAATCGCAGTGTCCGAATATTTAAAATATAAAAAAAAAAATGTTTAATACCGTAATATAAACGTACACGCGCGTGCGTTTCCGGCGTTTTCGGGAGCCATCGGACACAGCCTTTATAATATGGGTGAATTTTCGCGACCAATCGGTTTTATTTCGTATAACAGTCCGCAGACGGCCATAGATTATTCAGTGTGTAACATGCAGACGGATATCCCTGGCGACGCTCGAAACCGAGGGTCCGGCATTTAAAACCATCGTTTTGTTTGTATCGCATAATAAACCAAACCAATATGAAACCATCGATGACAATTTAACACTGGTGCAGTGTACGTGTGACCCATTGTCTATGGCCATCGATCATTTTTTCAGGGGCTCTTTCGAGCTAATTGTTATTCCATTCGGTTTTACACGATTATTGTCCGAATCGTTGGACCTCGGCAATCATTTGATTGTCAATCAATACAATCGGTCGAAAATGCTTAATACCAATCTAAATTGCATATGACAACAATTATTATTCAATATATTTTTATATGTTAGTAACATTTTAAGAACGAACGGACTTTTGTTTATGGCACATCTTCGTTGTAAATACAATCCGATTTCTTCTACTCCGCGGTCAATGTAACGTCAACAAATAATATGCAATATTTGAACGTAACATTTCGGATAGCAGTTAGAGAATCTTGTTGATTCAATTGTAATATGTTTAGGTGCGAATAGATATTAAACCCCTACGTTCGTCAAAGCTAATTTAAATTTTAGTGTATAATGCATGTCGGTTGAATAGAAAAAAAAAAAAAAATGTTTTTAAATGTTGTTTTATTAGTTATAAGGTTAGGTTCGCTTGTATATGTAAACGATAATTATTATCATTGCACAATATCGACAGGCTTTTGGTTCGGTTTGATATCAATCTGTGTATAAAACTAAATTACAAATTTATTTTGGTTTAAGTTTCAATTTTAAATTGTGTCATCTAAAAATCATACAAACCATTCGAATTTGTATTTGTTTTATTTACATATATATATATATATATTAGGGTGGTCCTAACGTATAGTAGAAGTAAAAAAAGGTAGATATTTTTTTGATTTCTTACCCTCTAATTTTGTACATTTAAAAATTTCAAATTTGGTAACGATTACATCATCCCTTCGGGTGCCCCTGGATGGTTTAAAATTTGACAAATAGGGTAGTTGGTCTGGTTTTTTTTATTTGTATTAAATACTAAGCAACTTACAAAAATGTCTATTTTATGTTAATTTTAGAATTTATTAATGCCTATAAAAAGTATCGGAACAGCATATATCGTAAATCAATCATTTTCCAAATTATTGTATTAGTTACGAAATATATCGTTTATATTGTAAAAATTGAAACTTTGCAGTTACCTACAAATTATCATAGTTTTTATTATTTCTTCTGGCAAATTGATGCACATATTGTTTTTGCTCTTGATTTATTTGTTAAGCTCTTGTTGAAATCTTCCGTCAATTGTACGGCCTTTTTTGCAGCATCGTTTAGTGAGATGAAGTGGCTTTACAAATTCAAAGCCTTTTTTTTTTTTAAATCTTTGTTTTTATACCACGGTGATGAATGCTGCTCCGAAAATTACATTGGTAATTCGAATCTTTTTTTTTTTTTTTTTTTTAAAGCGGCGGATTATAAATATTATATATACATTTCTATTTAAATCATCGGCATATCTACTCGGGATGTTATTTAATGCGTTTTACCATAAAATTATATTAACCGACAAGTTAATGTAATAATAATTTAATACGCCCAGAGACCAAAGGCCACAACTCTAATAACCCCGCACGTAATTATTATAACAATCAAAAGGACTTGAGATATTCTCTCGAGAATATCAATAGAATATTTGCAGTTAGCCTGAACGAGTAAAATTACATTAAAGTTTAAACTTATAGATTTATAGATTGAAACGGGCTCGTTTTTTTTTGTTTTTTGTTTTTTTTTTACAATTTATGCAATTTAATACGTTTTTTTCGAATTAATTTTTTGACAAATAACCGGGCAGTTGTGCAGTTGTTCCGTTTCAAACGGTACTAGCGGTTCTCGGTTGGGTATTATCCGTATGATTAATCACTAGATATTATTCGAAAAAAAATATTCGCGTCCGACTATACTTAATGACAATCGCTCGACGGCGTATCCTAAACGTTTAGGGTTTTTTTAAAAAAAAAAAAAAAAAAAAAACGTTTAACGTTTAAAAACCGCACGTTTTTATCCGCTATACAATCGTAACAATCGGTTATCAAATCAATCTAACCTAACCCAAATTTGTAAATGTTTTTTTTTTTTTTTTTTTTGTCATTTTCTTCTTCTTTTTCACTAAAACAACGCATTAACCTGAATCTACGGTAGATAGGCTAGAGGGTAGTTATAAATATTGTCGCGTTCATTTGCTTTTTACGGCCGACCGTATATCGCCGGGTAAACCCGGAAGAGTGGTTTCCGTCGTAATAATAAAAAAAAAAAATATTTTATAAAAACAATAAACTCAAATACGAGTGGGGGTCGTACCGGAGATCGTATTATAGGAAGTCATCAAAACACGATACTCGTACCGGCGTGATCGACAGGTGTACGTGTATTTGTTTCATCTGTTCCGGCACACGCAATTACCGGATGTTACGGTAATTTCTCTACAACGGCAAGCCATGTATAGTAAGCAAAACAAACAGGATTCCAACAAAAAAGTTGTTAATTTTTTTTTTTTTTTTTTCATTATTCTCTAAAAACTATAAAATATGTAAAAAAAAAAAAAAAATCGTATCGATTTACAATAATGTTTATTTCGTGCGATTACAGCGGCGCCAATTAAACGTTATTATCAGAAATCGGTGTAATAATTTGTCGCAATTACTATGCTATCACACGAAAATAATTTTTTTTTGAACAATAATCCACATAATTGTTCTTTAATAAATTTATATATATGTGTAAAAAAAAAAAAAAAAAAAAAACAATCATTATAACGCTACTTATTCGAGTTATTGATTTAATCTGTTAAAAATCTAATTTTCTTCGATTATTACCCTAGTATAATTTTAACGTTTTAAACGAAAAATGCGAAAGTTAATAAACTTTGTTTGTTTTTCCCGGCCTATAGTTGTTATGTTATACACAATTTTTTTAGTGTTACGTTTTGGAAATTAATAATAACTATATATATATATATATATTTTTTTTTTTTGTAAAATGATACACAAAGATGTATTCGTTAGTTTGTCTTCTAACCTTTAGTTAAATAAGCAGGCGTGTCGGCGAGATAAAAACCGGCGAAATGGAACAAATATAAAATATAATTATTATTGTCGACTTTTATTTCATTGTTATCATACGACAACCAGACGGCAGCTTGATATCAGACGAATAATGGCCACAGTGATAGTGCAATTCGGTTATCTTGCTGGCATGCCCGTATAAATTAGCAATGGCACGACCTGGCCTCGGTTTAATTAAATCGCGTAAAAAAAAAAAAATAATAATAATAATTTTACGTATACGTATTTATTATAATATTTTACTCGATTTTGTGAAATTCGGATTGCGGTTGAAAGCGTCTAGGTAAGTGTTTTTTTTTTTTTTTTAAGTATTCCAAACGTATTCGTCCGGCTATATAATAATTTACAGTGGTCCGTGAAACGTATACGCGATTTTTTTTTTTTTTTTTTTATTAATTATTATAAAAGCCACTTGTCGGGCGCACGATTTAGTTGTCAAAACGCCTCCAGTCACATAATCCAAATATTAATGATTTTAGAATCCCAAAAATTACATTGTAACGTCCCGTCCGCATAGAACATGTAAAGCACGTTTTTTAATATCTCTTGCATTGGAATAACCCCGATCGTGTAATCTCGCGATTTGTTTTAGCTCGCTTATTATTGTGTAAAACTGGTGCCGACGATGAATTCCGTGCTCGGTGTATTTTACACGATATAAAAAAACCTATATATATATATAAAAAAAAAAATCCTGGTTTGTAACCATTTTTTGACGAAGATATAAAATTTACAAACGACAAAATAACACGACTGCTTCACACAATTCGACTTGATTGACTGACGAATTGTACATTCCCAGATTACGTACATGGTCAATCATCTTGATTGATGATAAAAATTCAAACGTGTGTGAATTCCATCAGTCATGAAATTCGACTGTCAGTCATTATCATTCACACGGACTGTCAATCCCGTTGATTGTCATTCATGGCCGACCGTGTATGGTGATGGGGGGGGGGTGGGCCTTAACGCGATGAATTAGATTTTCTACACGGCGTTTAAACAAGACGGTTTGGGTTAGCCTAATAGTAAGTACCCTAAGTATACTTGGACACGGAGCACCCAGAACGGTAAGAACCCCCGAAAATGTGCAGTTGGTTGGAGAATCAATTGAGCAGTCACCAAGACGCTCAGCCCGGAAACACGCTGTAGCTTTGGGAATCTCAGACGGTTCATTGAGGAGAATTCTTCTTCTTGTTGGCCAGCACGGTCCCCAGTGCCGCAATCTTAAAGATATAATTTTTAAAAATCGGATTGAATACTGATTTAAATTTAAAAAAAAAAAAAACCTTTACTCTAAGTTTTACTGTTCGTTATTTACAGCCCATCAAAACTCGTCAGTCGGCCCTGCCGCACCCTGTATATATATATATATATATATATATATATATATATATGTATATATTTTATTAATTTCCGAAAGACGACGCGTACGTACAGCCTGGTGGCTGTAATTTAATTTTGTCTAGAATTTCTAATTTTTGCGCAAGCGATAAATCTTTACGTATACGCGACAAACACGACTAATGCACTAAATAACATTTAACAGACTTCACATTTGAACATACGATTAGATAAAATGTATACAATTTAATCTAATAATCGATTAGGCTATCGAGTCAGTCGCGTTTGTCGGACTATTGATCTATTTAATATTTAATATTACACTCGATAAAAATGTCCCGATTGTCCGGATTCGCGGCCCAGACTAGCGGCGTATTTTGTACATTACAAGTGTACATTTGTAATTTCGTAATTATAGAATTGTCCCCATTAAGCGGTTGTCCGATAATAGAATATTATAAAAATAATCGAAAAATTCAAAATTGAATAGAACTATTACGGCAACAGTTTTGCCAGACGGCGAAACGGTCGAAAGAAGAATTTGAAAATTTCAATCCGCACTCTCGCACACAAAATTTCGATTGCCCATAACTTCTAGGGAACATAATTCCGGGAGATACCGTTCGTTTTACCATGTATCGAAACAAAATCCGACCGTGTTTGTTTTTTTTTTTTAATAGGAAATATTCGCCGAACCGCAATACTTTGGGATATAAAAAAATAGCGGGGGGGGGGAATGGGTACCCATTTGGCAACGGAACTCTATTTAATCGGGATCGACCGTATATAGCCAAATGGAAATTATGAATTCCGCGACGGCATTTACACGGGGTAACCCGTGTGCGTTTCCATAGTGTGAATAACTAATATTTCCGACGGGCGGGCGGGCGTAAAACAGGTGTTTGTTGGAGTTGCCGTCCGCGCGCCACCACCGCCGCCGCCGCCGCCACCGCCGACCGGCCGGCCGGCCGGCCATCGTCGTCGTCGTCGTCGTCGTCGTCAACCCGACCGTTACTAATAATAATTTCTGCCAGCGGCTCGGGCGGCGCCTGTCATTAATATCGCAAAACAAACAAACGTTGCCCCGGGCACCGGCGGAATCGCTTCCAAAGTGTTTCAGACGTTTAAAGTTTCCCCTATAGTCCCCGATTTACATATATTACACGGACGCCTCCGCGAGAGACCGGACACGAATAATCCCCGGCGTCGAATAATAAACGGCCGGTCGTTTTCGCCGTGCCGTTACTTACGCTCGCGCCGGAATTCGGAAGTGAACTAACTAATTAATTGCATTTGGTACGGGCGCACCGACCGACGCGTACGCCGCGGCCGAGCTCCCCGCCGTTTCGCCGGACGATCCACACGCGCCGTAGCGTACCGCGCCGCAAATCCGATCTGATACGTGTCTAACGGGAAAACAGGTACACGCGGTTGTATATTATTGGACAGGTGTGTTTTCACCTGTCCGTAAAAAATTCAAAAATGCCTTTTAACATATTTATAATATCTTAAATAGAATAAAAAATAAAACAACGCATTGCAAGTGGTAAAAGAAATCGATCCAACAGCTGACGTAAAGACAAAGAAATCAATACATCGAGATCAAATTATCGTCGTGAGTTAAAGAAAGTTTTAGCGAGTGAAAAATCCGGGGCAAGTACCGACGATACATACTTGCCGTCGGTTTAACATATAATCTAAAATAATTTAACATATAAAAAAATATATATATCATTTTTTTTTTTTTTTTTTTTCAATAAATATTGAATGACTATAACGTCACACTTTCAATAGTTAACAATCGTGTTGACTATAAAAATAAAATAAACGAACGACTGAAGATTGTCAGTCTCGATTGCCCGTATATGGTTAATTATCAATCGTCGATATTGACTGTCAATCACGTTGATTGTCATTCACGACTGACCGTGTACGGGGGGGGGGGCCTTTATGGACGACAAAATATATTATCAAATACCGACAAACTATACGGTTACTATACGCGTCGTTAGGTGTTTTATGACTTTATACAATATTCCGCTCTGCGTTATATTTAATTTGTCGTTTTTTTTTTTTTTTATTATTATTATTATTATTACAAAACAACGACATATCTTTGAATTTTGTATCGATATTTTTGTATTTAGAGGCGATTTCATGGTTAAAAACTTAAGGGGTCGCGTCGACTGTACGGGCGTGAAGAGGAGGGAATAAGTCGACGATATCCGCGTGGAATTCGAGTGTAAATTGCCGACTTATTATGCGGGTCGACAGTTGAGACGGGGTTTAAACACTCCACGCCGTCGTTAAACCGCCCCCGGTTGTGTTCCTAGTCTAATCTCGAACAAAACTTCAAAAGTACTATTTAAAATAGTTATTAATGAGTTTGTATGGTTTAATTCGAAACGTTTTACCGGGGCAGATAAGTGTGACAGAGGTTTAAACGGAGACGGGGGTTACGCACGAAATGCAATTATGAGCTATTATTATTACACACCGTGACGCCACGTGTCCCCGCGGAAGAAATCCATAAGAAGTTGAGAACTTTCGGGTATCCGCGCCAAGACCTAAAGACCGACACTTCCAACCGTTCTCTTATACGATAAAGATATTCTTAGAAAATTTAACGGTACTATATATTGTATATTGTATAAACACTGAATTTTGAACGTAATGTAATAAAAAGTGTTGTTAATACGACAACGACGACGACGACGCCGGCGAAAAAACACAACGGATGATGCAACTTTAAAAACGACGCGGTTTTCCGGCAAATTATTGTCGCGAACGAGATAAAATGTGAAACGCGTGATGGGAATTTCTACAAAACTTTGTGTACGGAATATTTTATCGGACTCTTTTTTTTTCTTCTTCTTCTTCTTTTTTTTTTTTTTTTATTACTATTATATTACTCTCCGCCGGGTTTACCATTTACCCAAAGAGCCCACAGCCATCCAGTTGTCTTATATAATTAAGCCTACCCCGTTTTTATGTTTTAGATTCTAAGCGTAGCCCTCGGGAATTTCGTCCCGGACATTTTATCGTGTATTTACAGTATGCGACGAAAAGATATCGGCGAAGCATTTAACAGAAATGAATCGGGCAATAAATGGAGAAATGTGATTTTTTTCACACGAAGACAAATTTTATTTGGATAAACCCGATTGATGATATTCGTATTGTTATTATTACGTTTTAAGTAAAAAAAAACTAACGTATAATTTCAAGATACCGAATGGGCGGATGAGCTGTGATAAATTGATTATAAAAAACGGCGTAAAGATGTTTTTGTTTTTTTTTTTTTTATAGATATTAGAGTAAATGCTTTGAATCATCTCTTAACAAACCGAAAATCATGTTTTCGAAAAATAATAGGATGAAATTTTATAATTCAGCAGGCCATTGCTCCAATCCATATTGCTCGTATCATAAAATTATGGTTTGAAACAAATCCTATACCAATATTAGAAATCTAAATATTATTGAAAATGTTAAAGGGACTACTCGCCAAAAAAGTTTTTTAAAGATGCCAAACATTACTATCCAGTGCACGAGTTAAACAATCAATTTTAGACGAATGAGCACAGATTTCACAAAAAAAAAAAACTTTACGATGCGAGGTTCAAATAGAAATCATCGCCACTATTCGAGCTAATGGAGGTTTTACTAAAAATTAATATGTACGAATTATTATTTTAGTTCGATAAAAAATCGTGAAATGTTGTTATATTATAATTTGTTGTTTATGTATATATATATATATATAAATACAAACTTGCCATTATGATTTTGTCGCAAAAATGTCCTATGGAAATAATTGTATTCTTATTATTGTAGTTTTTTTTTAAAACGTTTAAATGTATTATAATGTAAAAATAATATTTAAAACAAATTATTAATTTAAATTTATGCTGAATTTGTATAGATTATATATATACTTATAATATATAAATATTATTTTTTTATTTTTTTAATGCGTACTGTTAGCGTCTATACTATTCACCGTCGTCTGTTGACTTATTAAAATAATAGCGATTTGAAATTGTCTGCTGGGTTTTTTTTTTTTTTTTTTTTTTTTGCGTTGTAAAGTCCGTTGTATTCGATATTCGTCGGCGGTATAAATTCAACCGTGGCGGCGTATTGACGAATACTGTTTATAACCGATCGGCGGGAGGGAAGGATAAAAAAAAAAAAATGATTATTCGTATAAAAAAAAAAATTGCATTCTGCCCCCCCAAGTGTGCTGGGGGGCGTGTAATACCAACAACAACCGAACGGTTTTTAACTGTTCTCAATGATAATAATATTACGTTTACTCGGACATAAACACGGGATAATATTTTATTGTTTTACTCGACCAATAAATTTTGCCGTCCCCGTTGTTTATTATACCGGGTGTATATACAAACTGGCGTGTACACGACGTGTTTACAACGACGGGACATCCGTTTTTCAATTGGCTCGCGGTTTCTCCGCCGGAAGCCGTTTTATAGACTTTTCGGTTTGTCCGGCGAATATCGTCCGAACCGTCCGGCAGTGTTAAAATCGAATTGTAATGTCCGGGCCGCTATAGTAATCAGTACGGTATTTTAACGAACCGCCAATAGCGTTTATGTTCTATATTGAATTTTTTTTTATCAGTTTTTTTTTTTTTTTTTAAGGGGGGTGGAAGTGGCGAGAGGCTTAGAATATTAAACACGACCATAGGAAATTAGAAATAACATAGAAATTCGAAATATCTATTTTGTTACTATGATTATTTGGTGATTATAACTTGTACAATTATGCGGATGCATACAAAAACAATGGAAATCTCTATTCTATGGTTTTTTTTTTTTTTTTTTTTTATAAGTTAACGAAAATGTATTTTTGTTGATTAATAGTTTACTGTGGCTTCGGGCAGGGAAGAACAATCACTTCAGATTTACACTACTATTACAATACTCCACTCAGAATCGTTTTATGATAGCAACGATCTATCGTTGCTCTAAGTATATAAGTTTATTTACCCAATACCTTTTTTCTCTTACGTTTATCTGCTCATTGAAAAAGTCTCGGTGTCGCTGAGAAGTGGCGGACATTAGTCAACCGCAATATCACGATGACAATTTTGGTTCGGATAAACAGTAAGAACATGGTCGCGGTCGTTTGCCGAAAAAAAAAAGTCGTTTACCTCTATTTGATCCGGCATACAGTTTACTCTGCTGCAAACTGAAATTTAAAAAAAAATAAATAAATAACAAAAAACGATAAAAAAAAAAAAATAAATAAAGGACCTTGGCGAACGGTGCCGGGGCGTTGATCTCGGGGTTATGGGTGAACGTTTCAAATGGTGAAAAGAAACGGTTTTTTTCTCTTTCCCCACCCCACCCCCTCATTCCTTAGAGCAATTTTGAAAATGGATAAACGGTACGATGGCGACACCGACGCTCGTTAACCGCAAATTTTACCGTGGGCACTCACGTCCACACGGTCGGGTCCTGCCGAGTCATCAATATGCTTGATAGCTTTATTTTTTGCCATAGCTTCCCGCCGAACAATAATGGCAATAAGCCACCCCGTGTGTTTGTGTTCTTGCAAGTGCCGCATGGCGGACGATGAACAGACCGTGTAACGCAAATCGTATTGCCGCCATAGAAAATGATTAAATTCTTGTCCGTGAAATAATATATTGTTAATTCAATATATATTTAGTACATAAACGTCGTCTTGTTCTAATAGACATGTTGCGCTAATAGAATTTTGCCAGTTGCTTTCGCCGATCGGTGCTAACCAAAACTTAACAGGACACAGTGAGAAATGGCCTAAATATACATTTATTTTCTAATAGATATATAGAAAATATCACAAATCGTTTAAAAAGTTATAATTACATTTTTAAGCGTTTAAATTGTAAATACCTAAATATATTTTGAAACTGTTAACTAGATTTATGGAGCCGAGTACGTTTTGGAAGTTTAACAATGTCATAATATGATATGATGTTAATTGTCATAAATATAACTGTTACAAAAATTAGAAAGATAAAAGATACATAGCTTGTTTCAATTACAAATTTTAATAAAAATGTCGAATGTAAATAGTCGAGTAATAGCCTTAAACTATAAACATTACAAAAACAAAATGAGAAATGCCTCTGAGTTTATTGTCTATAATGTGCATATAGTCGATTTTATTACCTGCCAACTATTTTTTCGCATTGTGTCCAAATTAAGTTTTTCAATAGGACACAAATAAATATCATATTATCAAATAATGATTTTAAAGCTGATAATAACCGATTGTGATCAGATTCTGAGAAATTATAAAAATGTTGAAAGTTCAAAACAAGAATCTCTCTGGAATGTGACATCAAGAATGCTTTAATATTTCCCAGCGAATCGACCTGCTAGTCGACGTGAAGAGGTAAACGGACCCCTTGGACAACTTAAACATGGTGCACCTTATCCCCTTCAGTGGACCCATTTAATAGAATTACATCATTCGCGGGTCACGTGTCACCAAACCCTCGAATGCCGTGCCGCCGTATCCAAATACGCTGCTCTCGTTGGCTGGTTTGAATTGCACTGTGACAATACGATTTCTGATTGGCCGATTTCAAATACCGCTTTATTAGTGTAGCGGTGAAATCGTTTCGACCAACTACATTAACGCGCTCATGTCAGAATTTCAATCGAAAATGAATGAATCTGGATTCGTTATGCCGTATCACTTCGGATAGGTTACCACGAGGGTACCACGAGGTTACCACGTGGTTGCATAGACCTTCCAGAACCGTCAGGACGCCAGGAATTATCGAAACGGTAAAGGCGGCGATTTTGAAATCCCCTAGGCGATCTGCACACAAACATTCGGCTGCTTTAGGGATGTCTAGTCGCACAGTGAGACGAATTCTTCATGAGGACCTTAATTTCAAACCCATACAAATTGCCAATGGTGCAACAACTTAATCCACGCGATTATGTTGTGCGATTATGTTGCGCGAAAAAATGCATGTGAAGCCTTCCTCGAAAATCTGCCTCAGGACGCCCTTGTTTTCTTTAGTGACGAGACACATTTCCATAATTCAGGATGTGTGAACAAACAAAACATGCGACATTGGAGCCCCACTAACCTGAGAGAAATTCATGAGCAGCCTTTGCATACAGAACATGTGACTGTTTGGTGTGCGATATCTATGCTGGAAAAAGTGGACAGAAATTTCAAATTCCGACTATCTCAGTGCATTGACGAGAACGGTGGCCACCTTCGAGATGTAGTATTTAAAACCAAATAAAATAAAACTTTAAATGTACCCCTATACACAGAAAAAATACTTAAATCAATATTGCCAATACTTTTTGTGCTATGATTTTTTAAAATAAAGAATTAACCACGCCCCACCCTATACAAATTCTTCCAAACTTGTTTGCTCTTTTCTTGATCTAAAACTTTTATTTAAATAGCTGTCAAAGTATTATTTAAAAAAATGTATTACATACATTGTTGGGGGGGGGGATATCAAGGGAAATTTCATGTTCTATGCGAAACTCAAGTATATTATTCCAAAATTCATTATCACTATGTTAAGAATATCAATTTTCTTGTAAACTAGAAGTTACTCAATGTAATTAAACTGTTCGAGTTGCCAAGGGTTGCAGCTTAAGATTGCAAATGATTTGGGAGAATAATAATTATTTGAAGGGCTTCTTTTGGTACGTACAAGTATACTACAAAATGATCGGATTAAATAGTTGATATGATTCCTAAAATATTGCAATAGGCTTTTAAACAAAAATTGTTAAATCAAATTAAATACATTAATACAATACCAATGGCTTGTGCAACGTCAATATTATTTGAGCTTCTATTACTTTTTTTTTAATGTTTGAATTATATTACCGTAGCTTTGTATAACTGCACTGCAAATTTTAAAACGACAAGCCCGACGTGCTTTACTTATTTGTACCATTGCCGTCATTATAGTACCTAGTTGATTAGTGCCTGTAAAAATTCATTTTTTAATTTTTAATTTAATGAAAGTTTATAGTGTGGCCATTTTGCCACGGTCCTCGTGTGTTATAGAGTAGAAGCATGTAAAATGAACTTGGATTTTGAACCACTAAGCTAAAATGTAAATGTAAAAGAAATTTTTAGTTCGTTTTCCACTTAAAAAAAAAAAAAAAAAAACAAATAATTGCGTATAGGTAATAACTAGTATATATATACAGGGTGTACCACGAATATCTAACATATTATAATACAATTTCAATGTAAACATACTTTTTTCAAATTATCATATCCTATTAAAGTATGTATTTTTTTCCGCATGAGTGCTCAAAAATATTCGACATGGAAAACGAAAAACACGATATTTTTTTTTACACTGTACTCCAACCATACAAAATATTTAAAGTAAAATGATGAAAATCCTCGGTTTTTATTCTAGAATTTTATTTCAATATGGTCATTTTTTCAAATTTAAAAAATACAAACAATTATTATATTACATAATATGAGTTATTAATATGATTTTTATACCAAATAATAATAATAAATTATTAAAAATATATTAAACGCACTTAAATTTACTAATTGTTACTAAATGTCTTAAATAAATACCTATTAACCTTTAATATTTGGCTGGTTAGGTTGGATAATTAAGTCTACTAAATCAACAGTATAATTTGGTTCAGAATCTGGGCTTTTAGAAAATCGAACTTTACAACTTCTACTGGCATAATAATACCTCGATCAATTTCTCCGTCGTCATTAATTATTTGTTCAATAACATCACGGGCTACATTATTACTATTAGTATTTTTTTAAAGATGATTCATTTTTTTTTTTTTTTTTTTTTTTTTTTTTTTTTTTTTTTTTAATATTAAAAGTACTGTACATTTCGTTTTTATTTATTTTTTAACCACTTTACTCAGAATCAAAAATAATGTAAATTTAAAACTGTATTGTTATCGAATAGAAATATTTTTTTAATTTTTTTATGGAGGTGCTTGAGCATAATTTAGAGGTACTAATCCCCTCCGAGTGCCCTCTTATTTGTGCCAATTGGTTAGACGGTTCCTAATTGAATGTGTCGGTATAGTGAACGAAAACAGGCGAGCGGGACAGTAATCGAATAGTGACTGCCAAAGTCAATATATAAATAAAAAAATAATAAAACCTAATCTTACTGCTTATTAATATATTATATTTTGTTTATTTCGGGGTCGCTTAACGAATTGACGCGTATGGTACAACGCAAATGTTTAATAATTGTTCACGTCTTTGGTTTCATTGCGATTTAACGGTCGACCCCGGCAGATAGTTCTGCAAACTCTATTTATCGGCACGTCGAATATTCTTTCGTCATACAAATGTGTTAGATAACACATTAGAAACCGGCTGTTGTCTATATTGTCTATATATGTGTTGTAGATGTTTTAGACGGGACGAAAAACCAGCATTTCTTTTTACTTGAAATATATCGATTTTACCTTAAGATCAGTGGTTCTCAACCTGTGGTACGTGTACCATTAGTGGTACGCGGAAAGCTCATAGGTGGTACGCGAAGAAAATCTCCCTTCATAAAAAAAAAAAATGGAATGAATCATTATTAACATTAAATATTTATTTGGTTTATTTGACGGTGTGGAGGTCGTTCGTAATCGTAGCAATTAAGCTTTACAGTTTCTAATACCTTTTGTATCAACATGTCTGTGCGAAAATACATTTTCTCACTTATTGTACACAAAAAAATAAATATAGAAGTAGATTAAACGTAGAAAGTGATTTAGGACTTAAAGTTACCAATTTGGAGCCCGATATTGACGTCATATTCCGTTCAAAACAATACCAATCGTCCCATTGAAATAAAAAGTAAACCATAATAATATTTAATTTGATTTGATTTAATTTCTTTTTGTGCATTAAATACTTTATTTATATATTTATTTTATATTATCTTATTTTGTAATTCCTAATAAAATAAAATTCTATACATATAACATAAACGTATACATTATTAATAAGCGAAAAAATGGTCAGGCGGTACGTAAAAATTTTCAAATTGTGTAGGTGGTACGCGACAATAAAAAAATGTTGAGAACCGCTGCTCTAGACACAATATACGAGAAACTATAGATACTGGACGATGCGTCTAAGGTACAAGATGTTACAATATGTAAACGATTTAAGTATTATTACGTATAATATCGAAAATAACATACAACAAACTTGATTATCCGAACGAAAAAAAAAAATATCTATGTATCAAGGTAGGTGTACTATATGATACAATTAAAAAAAAAAAAAAAATGTCAAACGACCCAAGATGCAAATGTCCAAGGTACTGCAGCCCATCCTTACCCTTAACTATATTGGTTTCTTAGCGGGTACCTGAGTAGTTTTATTTTATACGTATTATGTAATACTCTAAAAGTTTCGTTTGTCCCATGTAATCCACGTGTATAGATTATGAACTGCATTAAACGCAGATGGTTATATACTCTGTAGGTACTTTAATAAAGTCGTTTTACAAATTTCCCATAAGTAATAGTAGTAGTTTTCTAGAAAATCGCGAAAAACCGCTGTAAAATACGTCCGAGGTTTACGGGTTTCCGAACAATTTTACAACGGTTATTTTATCATACTGCGGCGTCGTCGTCATTTAGAAAATTGTTTCTAAAAAAAAAAAAAACCTAATAAATTACACGTATTTCGCCATCTCTGTAATTGCGGAATATAAATCGTAGCGAATATCGTTGCGAATATTTTCAATAATAATAATAAAAAAAAAAACAAAAACGTTGACAAACTCGTAAAAGAGATTTGTATCGGCCGAAACGGTTCGCGCGGTATGATAATAGCCGATTGTTGGAAAATTTCATTTTATACCGGCGTAAGACAACGTTTGTGGACGATTGTTAATCGTGGTCCTTGTCCAAATCTATGAGATTAGACATACGCGACAATTTATCGAAGACGAATTATCAACGACAATTTTATCGCAGCGTTCTTTTGTATTTCCGGCGTTGTTCCCCGTACGCCGCCGGCGCGTAAGCCGCTCGCTCGGAAATAACAAAAAAAAAAAAAAAACCGTCTGCAGACACCGTCACACGCCGTGCCGCCGATTGGTATTTCAAGTCGAATATTGTCGTTTCGTTAGTAGAAAATATACGTCCAATGCTAGTCGGTCTGCGGAAATAAAACCAAAAATATTGTTTGACTATAACCGTGTCAAATCGTACGCCCGTTATTCCGGCGGTCCGCTGCAAACCGGTGTTTGTTCTATTATTGTCCCTAACATACAGATATGATATAATAAAACATCTGTGTCAGGACCGCGTGTAAAAAAAAGAATGAATACATCCAGCAAACTGTCTATTCAAAGATTTCAATGCACTCAATAAAAAATCTCTTATATTTAAAAACGGTTATAATATACCTAAAAAAAAAAAAAAAAAACACATTCAATTATCCCCTATACGCCATAATATAAACGCAGGGTACGCTTAAAACTATTTCTCCTTTGACTGACCGGAAAAGATCCGGTTGTCGAAAGACATTTCATAGGGACACAGATTTTTAACGTAATGCCCGAGGATTTGACCAATATGCCGTTATTCCAATTAAAAAAATACATTTATCCGACATAAATATGTTGCAGCTAGGACAATCTAAGGTACACATCATATCTAAATATCTATGTTGAACTTAATATTAAGTTGAATATGTTATCGTCTATAATTTAATGTGAACATGTTGTAAACAGAGATAACTGTGGGCCTCCACGCGAGTTTTTCTCGGTGAGGCCCACTGACGATTTATGGTAAATAAAAAACAAATAAAAACGATTTTATTTTTACCGAAACGACCCAGAAATAAACGCACAGTTCAATTTTCGAATAATAAATCAGTGTGAAACGAAACAGACAGTGCAGTTTTGGAAGGCTATTAAAAAAAAAAAAAACGACGGAACTTACAGAAATGAGATTTATTTTATTTTATTCTGTACATCATGCCGTTTTATTCGTTAAGTTTTGAAAATAACATCAGAAAGTTGATGACCCCTCCAGCGGCGATATATTTATGAATGCGATTTTTGAAGTTTAAATTGGTCCCGAGAAATGTTGAACCGGATCCATGTGAGGTCGACTTTTTTCACTAGTGACGAGGCCCACATTCATCTTAGTGGAGCGGAGAAGTAAAAAATATTGCCTATACTGGGCAGAAAATAACCCGAAACTAATTCACAAGAGACCTTTTCATTCCCAAAAAGTGGTCGTATGGTGTACGATTACGAAATTTGAGGTGATTGGGCCATATTTTTTCGGGGAGAATGGACAAACCGTGATTGTCTAGGCTCAACGATATTTTTCCAAGTTGGACAATTTTGTTTAACATCAATTGGAAGAACAAAGTGACTCATACTGCTCGAGTTTGAATGACGAAACTGTGACAGATTTTCCCTGAGTATCTCTAAGGGGTGACGTGAGATGGCCCGTGTGCCCGACCGATTTGAATATGTCCGACTTCTTCCTGTGAGTTACCTGAAGGAAAATATTTTTAAAAATCAGCGTCACACCTTGGAAGAACTCAACGATCGAGTTCGGGAGGAAATCGCCGAGATGTGCAATGAATGCAGCCGAAAACATTAAAAATCGCTTTTATCGATGTGTCGCTGCTTGGGGCCATCATTGTTCTGATGTCATTTTCAAACTTAATGCATAGAATGGCACGATGCGCCGAATAAAATAAAATAAATCTCATTTCTGATAGTCGCGTTGTATTTTTTATTAGCCTCACTGTCTGTTTCGCTGCGCCACGTACGACCGAAAATCTAATAAAAATCTATCGCTCTGTAAAATGTCATCAAGATTTGTTCGGTGGTTTAACCGTGAAAAGATATTAGGTATCACATGGGACAGACAGACAGACGACACCCTAAGGTATTGAAAAAACCTTTTGTTTTTTAAATATATAATACCCACTTACTAGTAGGAATCTAGTAACTCACGAGTTAGTCCGCGGTTGTAATGATATAATTTTATCGTTATTGCAACACTGCTGCGAATCCCTGTCGATTGATCTTGCATTTTCAGTTAAACAAATATCGTACACTATTATATGCGTTGTGGAAACACAGACAAGAGTCTGCATGTGCGGTTTTAGTTGAAACGAGATAGGAGAAATTAAATAGGTACAATTGTCCAAATTCGTCTGAAATGCCATGATATTTTTATTATACTAATACGGATTTACAATCGCCCAAAAAAAAAAAAAAAAACAATAAAAGATCGCCGCGAAATGTTTATAATATTATTATATTGTTCATTTCATTTAGAAAAAAAAACAACGCCAAAGGTGTGCTTCGAAATGAAAACTCGGTGAAATTATCGCCGGTATGTGTGCCCACGGTCATAAACTCGTGGGTCCCCGAGAAAGAACAATTACGTTAGATGTAATAATAATAAAAGTTAATAGTTTATAAAAAAAAAAAAAAAAAGGAGAAAAAAGGTTACGAGTTTAAAGTAAATTTAACACACACTTTTGATCGTAAAAATAAAATTTCGTACGCGGTGAAATGTCTAAACTTGTGTAGGTATATTAAAGAGAACGAAAAAAAACCAAGACACCTGGTGTATAGTTTAAAAAGTTTAACGGCTGCAGAAAATGACGATTTGTGTACTTATTACTTACTAGCGTTTTCCGTCTGGCTGCACCGTGGTTGCACTGGGATCGCACCGAAGCGAGTCATAACCGCCGATGCAGGATGCCAGTGCATCGGAATACATATGCTCCTACAGGATAATGCGATAGGAGAAAGTACCGCGGTATAATTTTCCTATTTATAACAATAAGCCAATCGTGAAAATAATTTCAATATTTGGTCGAGCGCCAGGAATACGTAAATGGTAATAAAAATTAACTCGATTACAGCGAGGACGTCTCTACTGTATCAATCGAAACGGCGAAAATGCAAGAGTTGGGATAAGTCGAACATTTCCGACCGTTGCCAAAGTTATCGAGGCCGAAAACTGATAGAGGTACACTATCATGGGGTACACTGTTACGACGAGCAAGTTGGAATTGGCATCGCTTAAACCGATAGAGCACAGAAGATATTGTCCCAGTGGTCAGTGGCGTACATAGGATTTTGCTGTCCCGGGTACACGTTTTCATTATGCGCCGACTGCGTTAAGACATTAAGGCCATTAAGGCGGACTGCCTCTTAAACGAAATTTACGGTTTCGCAGGATATCTACACGTCAGATTCAAAACTAACAATATCTCTATAATGACTCCATCGTAGTCAATAGCTTTGAGTTTAGGCTTTTGCTGCCCCGGGTACACACATTTTCTTCGTGCGCCTCCCGGACTCCTGAGGTTTTCATATTGTATATTATACAGGGTGCGGCAGAGCCGACTGACGAGTTTAATGAGGTCATTAGCCTGTGATAAGATAAAAGCATACACTTCGGCATTCCACGTGCTGAATCTGTTCCTTCTGATAACACTATCAAATTGTGGATACGGCATTTGGAAGAAACTGAAAGTACCCTAATTAGACTTGGACAAGAAGTACCCAGAACGGTAAGTACCCCCTTAAAATGTGCAGTTGGTTAGAGAGTCAATTGAGCAGTCACCAAGACGCTCAGTCCGGAAACGCGCTGTAGCTTTGGGAATCTCAGACCTTTCTTTGTGGAGAATTCTTCTTCTTGCTGGCCAGCACGGTTCCCAGATTTAAGCATGTGTGATTTTTTCCTCTGGGGCTACCTTAAGAATGGGGTTTTCAGACATCGTCCACATACCATAGAAGAAATTAAACAGAAAATCACCGTGGAAGTCGAGGTTACCATACGAGTCGAAATTTGCCGAAAATCATATGAGAGCTTCAGAGATCGTCTATAACAGTGTACCAATGCTGGTGGCCGCCATCTTGGAGATATAATTTTAAAAAATAATTTTTAAAAATGGGATTGAATACTGATTTAAATAAAAAAAAAAACCTTTTCTCTAAGTTATACTGTTCTTTATTTATAGCCCATCAAAACCCGTCAATTGGCTCTGCCGCACTCTGTATATTTGTTCCTGAGTTCTACTTTGTCAATCACACCACCGATTACCAGTGGAATACATGCAGGTTTACGTTGCTCACAGGACAAGCTATAAAATAATACAACGAGTGCCCAAATAATATTATCGGTACATTACCAATAACATTTGTAATTCGTGTATTCATTTAAAAGTAAAACGAACCAATAAATACCAAAGGTATTAACGACACGATGTAGACATGATAATAATTATGTGGTGTGCGCGGTACACGCGTTTATTGCACACGATGAAATTAAGTCGATTCGACTCTTAAAAATATAATAAGGGTAATTTTTTTTACTTTAGAGGTAAGCAATATGTCCGAAACGCAGCCACCGCTATAGCTTATTTGCCAAAGTTTACTGTCCCCAAAAAAGTGAAATCATATGGATATAAGTATCTAAAATATTAATAAATCGTTTTTTCTTTTTTTTTTTTTTTTTGTTATAAACGACCATCACGTTTAGGGACATTTTTATCGTTGGAAATTAATAATAAATTGTAAATAATTTTATTCGACACTTTATCGCCGTCGCTATATACAATATTACCATATTCGATTATCGTGATATTTTTATCAGTATTTATTTATTTTTATTATTATTATTATTTATACCGACGCGTAATATAGATACTTGTAATAAAATATACTCCTATTATTCAAACGTGATTTTGTATATGATTTTTATTTCTTTTTTTACTTTTCTGTATTTCAAACTACACGATATTTTATATATTTTTTTCACAAAAAAAAAAAAAAAAAACTTCGTATACCGGCGCGCGCGCGCGCGCGCATAATCAAATTATTTCCCAAAGCGATGAGAATCGTTTCGTTCCTAATGGTTTCATCTATCGCATAAAAATCGTATCGACGAACGCAGGCTGTGGATCATCGTCCTGAATCGTTTCGCGAATATATATTTTATAAACGCGTCACTTAAAAAAAAAAAAAAAAAAATATATATATATATATATATAAAAAAAATTTTATTATACGTATTATATACCTAGTATAATAAATGGAGTACATCTATGCTAGGCTACGATTTATCTTTTACTCTTATCCGACACAGACTCTGAATTTCGGCCAATAAATCTTATCCGGTATTTTATAACACTGTTGTTATATATATATATACTTGTACATATAGTCACGTGGTAGTCGCGTTAGACACGTTCGATTTAAATTCAAACAAAACAGACATACCCGAATCCCGAGTTTATCGTCTCCGGTGTCGATAAGTTTTTTCCCGGGAGTTTATAATTTTTAGATTTTAAATATGTAAAAATATTCCGTACCGCGTGGACCGTGCGTGGGCCACTGGTGTGCGCGGGGAGTTGGGCTGGTACGACACGTATATAGAGTAATTTAATTTGTATCTGCAAATAAACAGACATTTTTTTTTTTTTTTTTTTTTTTTTATGCGCATATTTACGTAAATTAACAATATAAAAAAACTCGACGATTTCAAATCGCTAGGGGAAGTACCGTTTATGCGGTATCCCCTCGTGTTAATGTTGCAAATAAATTACACTGAATGTATTGCGAGTTATACCGTTGTCGCACAAATATTACCGATTTCCTGGCGTTTTTTCCCCAGTTATTAAAATTATATCCACGAAGAAAATCAAAAGACCACCTCACCGACCGTGTTACGATATAATTAGATCCCAAATTCTAAAAGAAAGTTCCGATAAAGTTTTCGATAGAAGCCAATGAAAAAAAAATCACACATCATAGTATAATAGGTAGTCTGGCCACGTTCGGAATCTAAAACCTATACAATAAGAACGATTTTTAATTTCCATTAACGAAAAAATCAAACTACCTCTATAACGATTTTCGAAATAGTCTTGTGTTATCATTTGTAATGTATGATAATTAGAGCTCGGATTTTTTAGTCCTAAAAATTACTGAAATAAGCGCTAAAATATACCATAAAAATATGAAAAATAGCAAATAATAAAAATATCAAATATTAAATAGTGATAATACGAAACATAAATGAGTGTATTTTTCTTATTAATTCGCAATAATTAAACATTTTTTTCAATTATTTTTCATTCAATCTAAACGAGATTTAATAAAAACACAAATTAAATCGTTAATTTTTGCACGATAGCAAAAAAAAAAAAGCAATATAAAATTTCATATTTGGAGTCTCTAGTGCATAATATAAATTTATAGCTCATTCAGTTATTTTTATCTGTATCCTATAACGATTAGCAAATGCTATAAACCCGAGACCTGACGATAATATCTTTGGTAATAAACAGACGAGATCGCTCGTTAAAATTCGAATAATTCGAATATTGATTATGAAAATCGCGTTCGTTTCGTTGGGTAGTTAATAATCGTTTTTGTTCGGGAAAACGATTTTTAGATATTCGAAAATTCTACGTTTGATGGTCTTGAAAATCGATGTGTTCGCAAATATTTTGCCCAGTTATTCCGCCGGCACAGTGGTGTGCTGAACGTTTCGATCACCCTTACAGCCGTCCCTCAAATCCGGATAAGAACTATTTTATTATTTGGTACGTTGTTTTGCACGATTAACTTTTTGATATAATGCTTCCGGCGGGGGTATTTTATACCTACTTGGTAACTTTTCGAATCGTCCGAGTACAATGCGTAACAATATTATATTTTCCCGTTTACCGAAAAAATTTAATAAAAATAGACTTAACGGCTCTACACCTCTGCATGCCTTCTATATCTTTTAAATTGATTTATCTAGCCAAATACCGCGCCGCCACCGCCGCCGCCACTCCAACACTTAACACTGCAAACTTAGTTGTATTGCATTTGGCTCGTAACATTATAGTTTACAGAACCGACGATTGAGGGTGGTTTTTTTTTTTAAATTAATTTCTAGCCACATAATTCCTACGAGAATAGCGTTATTTTAATGTGAAATTTCATAACCGATATCTCACACGCAAACTTGCGGCGAAAAATGTTGATAAAAACATTCGCGTGGATCGTGCTGTTGTGCGGTCGTCAAACCCTGAATGTCGGAGAATGCGAAAAGTACCGAGCCGCGGAAATGTGAATCTGGAGAAAAACGAGCAAAACACCGTCGGTCAATAAAAAAGTCAAATGACAGAGTATTATAAGAGATACGAGAAAATACATAGGAATTTAACTTTTAATTAGATATACGGTGGTGTACCTCACACCTCACTGGAATAATATTAGAAATAAATTATATTTTATGTTGGCCGCACTGTTAAGCTCCCCGGAACCGTTCAATAATAAAGTATATTATACTTTACTATCACGAAAACATAATATTTGATAATATACTATTTATGATACAAATATTATCAGCTTGGAGTTTTCTCGATACCCCACAAACGTATTTATTTTCGACAATTATTATAATTATACCTGATATAAGTATGATAAGTTTATGTGCCGAAATCACGTGATATAAATTTGTAATTCGTGTTTTTTTTTTTTTTTTTTAAACTAATTTCTCGCTACAAAATTCCTTCGAAATACCGTAATATTAATGTGAAATGTCATACCCGATATCTCACACGCAAACTCGAGGCGGACAAATAAAAAATATATACCATTACAAATGTTCGTATCGCGCCCGATTATTTTTATATTGGAAAATGGCGGTAATATTAGTATTGCATAGTTTTTTTTTTTTTTTTATAATACTGCAGTTGAATGTAATATAAAATCGTCGTAAATCCGCCGTGTTCTTTTAACCCTATAATATGATATAATATAATGTACGTCGTATATTTTGTTCCAAACGGAACGATTTTGATGTTATAACGAATTCAATTAGATTAATTTTTTTTTCAATGCGAAACACGCAATAAAAATCACTTTAAATTGTATACGAAACACCTCAACTCCTACGTTTTATCGCCCAGTGTATAATTCGAAAACGTCTATATAATTCAAAATACAGCAATGTTGTTTTTAATGAATTGATATTTTTTATTCACTAACTTCTTTTTTTTTTTTTAAGGGAGGTGTAGAGGATATAAGCCCTATTTATGGGATAACGGTGCATTTTTTTTTATGGCACACCTTGCGAATATATCCTGCGTACCCTTAAGCCCGTAGGCCACTGATGTTGTAGATGTAAAGTGAAGTGCAAGATACGATATTATAAAAGGAAAATAAGTTTATATAATACATCGTATCGTTTTCATCGTAGTTGATAATCGCAATTGAAAAACGATTCTGAGTGGATTTCGGTAAAAACATTTTGGTTTTTTTTTTTTTCGATAGATTATAATGTATGTATTTGTAGTTGGAAAATAAAATAACATTTGTTCGCATATTAACGAGTTTTCACGTATATTCAAAATGTAAAACACTGCGTAACTAGTGTCGAATACTACGACTATAATAATATATAATGTTCTTCGGGGGAAGAAAAAAAAAAATAAGAAAAAATTGATAAAATTTCGTAACCGATAATGTATAACAATAATGGCGGTTTAACCAAAACGCACAGAAACGCCGTTTCGAGTAATACGATACACCACGAGTTATGTTAAATATATATATTTTTTTTTTTTTTTTACTAAATAGATAGGACATATCGTACGGTTACGATTTTGATTGTTTCCGGTAGAGATTTTATTATTTTTGCCCTCGGCGAGAAAATAATTTCGAACCTAAGTTTACGGCGGCGTTCAAGTACCCAACTAATATATACACTGGGGAGGCAGCAGTACCATTAAACGGATAATTTTCACGGCTCGAGTGTCACCATAATGTCGTACACGAGGTCCGAAACACCGATGAGTGATGAGGGACGACGGCCACGTAGTACATTAATTTTAAACGCCCCCACGACGAGTACCCCTGCAATATATAAGTGTACGTCCGGGGCGAAAATCCTCGGGTTTCGGTAAATATTGCATTTTACTATAGAAGTCCGCACACGCCCGGAATTGACGGTATACGATATTATATAATATTATTATGTTTGTCACTCGCGTTATATATGGTGTTTTAGTCCCGCGACCTCGTTTTTTAATATTCCTTTCCAGGTGATATTTGTGTAACAATCGTTTCGCCTCGGAGTCCGGGGACCCGTCGCGACGGTGTTTTTCCACAAATGCGCATTCACGAACAAATATAACGTCTGGATTATCGTTTTTTTTTTTTTCGAATCTGTTAACTATAGTAAACGTTTACAACACCGAAACCCGGAACAATTTTGATAAAAAAAAAAAAAACACTCGCGTGGATCGTGTCGATGTGCGGTCATTAAACCCGGAATGTCGGAAAATGCGAAAAGGACCGAGCAACGGAAATGTGGATGTGGAGAAAACCGAGCAAAACACCGTTGGTCAATAAAAAAGTCAAACGACAGAGTGTTATTATCAGAGTGAGAGAAACTAGAGAATAAATAGGAATTTAACCTTCAATTAGATATGCGGATGTGTTCCTCACACCCCACTGGAATAATATTGGAAATAAATTATATTTTATGTTGGTCACACTGTTAAGCTCCCAGAAACCGTTCTATAATAAAGTATATTATACTTTACTATCACGAAAACATAATTTTTGATAATATACTAATTATGATAAAAATATTATCAGCTTGGAGTGTTCTCGATACCCCACGTGCGTATTTATATTCGAAAATTATTATAATTATACCTGATATAAGTATGATAAGTTTATGTGCCGAAATTACATGAAATAAATTTGTGATTCATGTTTTTTTTTTTTTTAAATTAATTTCTCGCTACAAAATTCCTTCGTTATTTTAATGTGAAATTTCATACCCGATATTTCACACGCAAACTTGAAGCGAAAAATGTTAATAAAAACGTTTTCGTGGATCGTGCTGTTGTGTGGTTGTCATACCCAGAATGTTGGAAAATGCGAAAAGGACCGAGCAACGGAAATGTGGATGTGGAGAAAACCGAGCAAAACACCGTGGGTCATAAAAAAAGTCAAACGACAGAGTGTTATATGAGATACGAGAGAATAAATATGAATTTAACATTTAATTAGATATACGGAGGTGTACCTCACATATCACTGGAATTATACTGGAAATAAATTATATTTTATATTGGCCGCACTGTTAAGCTCCCCGGTACCGTTCTATAATAAAGTAAGTAATTGTAAGTTTATGTGCCGAAATCACATGAAATAAATGTTGTGATGCGTGTTTGGAAGAATCTGGTAACGATTTCAGTGATACCGTACGATTTTTATTTTATTTTATTATGTAAAACTATTGTTATTCATTTTATTTGAATGAAAAAAGTATTGTTGTTATTTTATTTTGATGAGAAAAATATTGTTATTGTTTTATTTTGTTTTAAAAGTAAATAATTTTATATTGTTTTGAAAATAGTAATAATTTGTATTTTATCATTATAATATGTTGGGTTTTATTTTCAGAATTATTAATTTGGAACTTCGATATTATTAGTTGATATGAACATAAATGTTTAAAACGTATTAAAATCATAGCTTAACACAAGTGAATTTAGGAGAAAAAAAAAAAGGTGTTTCGTTACTTTAATGATTACTAGATTGTTAATTGTTTGGATAGGAATGATGTTGTTGAAATGTTTTTGTCGTGTCCGTAAAATAATTAAAATTACGACTTATAATGTGGAATAATAAAAAATAAAATAAAAACACCCCGTATACTTATTTACGGAAATTTGTATCGCATGCCTAACGAAAGGTTATCGAAACACAATATATTTGAAGAGGGAAACGAAGCTATTGTACACTCGATGAGTCACAACACATTCGTACGAAATGTATTCGAAGGAAATGTCTTTGGCAGGGGCCGCACAAGAACTTCGTACTGTCACGATCTAGGAGCAGCTCATAGATAACAAATTACGGTATTGTACGGAGACGTCGAGGAATAGAAAACCTCATCGTAAGCCGTCGGTATTGTAATACCGTTCGTCATCGGCGCTAATTAATTCGGGATTTTTTTTTTTTTTTTATCGCAAATATATCGACGAGGTCCAAATAGAAAAACCACCGCAACGCGATTTTCCAGTCAATCGAACAATGAAATTTTCGACTCGTGTATAGTAAAAGTCGTTACGCCCGAGAACCGGCGACTAACAAGCTAATCAATAGACGTACTTATTTTTTATTTATTTAAAAAAATAAATTTATCTACCCTCGCAATGCGTCTGATTGTCGTAAATAATACAACAGACTCCCCGTATACAGTGTGGTGGGTGGGTGGGGGGGGCGATTGTCGTTATCGTATCCGTACGAAATCATATTTTTTTATAAGATAATTAAAAAAAAAATAATAATAATAATATCAAATATATAACAATTCAGTATACGAAATATATAATAATAATAATATTAATACTATTCGTTACAGTATAAAAAGTTCCTCGTAGTGATTATATAATTATTTATTTTTTTTTTTTTTTCAAGGCTTATAATTTATCTTTCTTAAGTAAAAAAAAAAAAAAAAAATCATAATAATAAAAACAAAACAACGATGACACACAAACAAATTTATCAAACCGATTCCGCTTGTAATCCAAAGTTATCTAGATTGAAATTTATGACTTTCGAAAGTTTTTATCGTCGCTCGGTGGGAGAAAACTAGCCATATCGCGTTTTTTCCTCCCTTTAAGTTCTTTACGTGCACGCGTTTTAAACATAATTCGACTCTGATTTGTTTGAACGTTCGCGGAGCACCGTACTTTGTTTTTTAAGTCGTTGCCCAGTGATGTACCTACGGGATAAATTGATAAAAAAAAAACATAATAATCTATAAAAAAAAAAACTATACGCGACTAGTGTCTCGCGGTCAGGTTACGTTAGTGAACACCGATTGGCAAAACTATCTAGGAACAACAAAATTAACATTTTTTTTTTTTTATTTCTTTTTCTTGTATTTATTATTTATTTATCTACGAAAAACATTGCTTTGTCATAAATAAAACACCATAGATAATATGGACTCGGACACGTCATCGATAGTGTTATTTACGATAAATTAATTATTTTTACGGGATAACCGGGGGGGGGGGGAGCGGAGAAACGTGTAAAATGACTTGTTTTCACATCCCCGATATCCGGCCTCGAACCTTTTTTTATCGGATGTTTTCTAGTGTTTTCGTCTTTGGGCAAAAGGCCTTACGCAATTCACTATTGGTTAACATATGGACCGTATCCGAACACCGGAATTCTGAATGGAGACTACGGGCCAGTCAGTCCAAGTTCAGAAAATGTATACCTACTAGTAGTAGTGTGACATAAATCCGGATTATCCGATACTCCAATAATTCTGGGTCTTTGGATTTGTATGAGTAAAACAACGTTTGCCAGGAATATAATATTATATAAATTCGAGTGTAATATGTATGACTTTTTTTCATTTTTTTTTTTTTTTAAACAAATGTCTACGCCGAAGCGTTATCAACGGATAACGTCTTCAATTCACGTCCATCTTCGCCTTCTACGCTCCTTCTTATTGTAACTATTAGTTACAGATTGTCGATGTGTCAAAATAAAAAATACACAAAAAAAAAAAACGTATTTGTGATATTTTTTGAATTTTAAAAGCGTATTTAATGTTTTGTACGTTGAATGTTATTAGCAATAAGATGATCATCTTTAATAAGAGTTTTACGAGATATACCCGGATCGAAATCCGGCTATACGATAAATGTCGGATTCAAAATGTCGAAATCCAAAAATCCGGATTATTCCCGTCACCAACATGCGTACCTCTTCGCGCAGCTATGGCTCCGCCCACCCCCCCATCTTTACGCTTTGCATCAACGGACGTTTACGAAATCATCGGGGCCCCCTAACCTAACCTAACCCCCCCGGGAGGGAAAAACCACAAACTTTTTAACGTTGTAAAAACCCACACGCGGCCGGGTAAACGAGTATTATCGTGGTCGGTAATCTCGTACGATAAAACCGAGTATCCGGCGGCGGACTACTCCTACGTGATGCCCATACGGATGTTGCCGCGATCGCGTTTTTTCACACGATAATAGAAAATTAACGAAACGGACAAACGTGTGCGTTTTGTTTTTTGTTTTATTATTATTATTATTATTATCTGTTGTCCTCCGGAAAACGTGTGCTAAAACAACGTATATGGCTAACCGAAATTATTGCACAACGTATGTGTTATCCGTATAATATCAACCATTTTTTTTTTTTTTTTTTTATATACAACTAGTTAAAAAGTCAAGTTATCGTTAAAAAAAAAAAAAAACTAATCTTATTGTAGTTTATTTTCGAATATGTTATCGATTTTCAGGAAAATAATAACTCGTTGTATGGTAATGACTTGGGTGAGGTTACTACCGTCACAACTATACGCCAATACGTATTTTGCACTCGAGTATTTAGACATTTATATAGGATTACTATCCGGTGTGACTTTTGACCACGCATTGATTGTAACGACGATATTCAAGTATAAATTCATAATTTTCGTTGAAATTAAACGTATATTACACATACCTACATCGTATACGGGCTTATTATATTATTTTTTCAAAAAAATTCGTAAATACATAAGGTCAAGTTTTAACAAAACAACTGAGTAAGGTTAAAATTATTTATTATAAGCGAGAACACTAGGTAAGTCTAACTCACTAAAACAACTGTAGACGTTTAAGCATTGATTATCGACCACGTGATTATACTCGTTTAACATAACGAATTGTTAAGTTAACGAAAATTCAACTACTGCGCGCCTATAAAAAAAATAAATACAATATTGCTGAATTAGTTTTTTTTTTTTTTTTTTGCAAAGTTGTTCGTGAATCTGGTGATTAACAATACATCAACTAAAATTAAATAATATAACAATATTACAATTTAACTGCTTTTTCGGTCAATATTGGCCGGGTTTATACTGTCCGGACAATAACAATATTGTATTTAATACACATCCCACGTTCCCTGCTTTCCCGACTTCCCGTTCACAACAGTGGCCCGCCTAACCTAACCTAACCTAACCAAACGGTGTTGTTGTTGTTTTTTTTTTTTTCTGGTATTTTATCTTTACACGCGTGTCCCGATTAAGTTGAATACGATTTTGACCTTTTCGACCGTATATCCATTTTCCGGTAGACAATTCTATCCATATTATATTGTAGTACGTACACTTTACAAAGGTCATTTTCGAAAATTCCGTATATATATATATATATATACATTGGTCACGCGTGTGCGCGAAAAAATTACCGTGCGATTCACGACAAACTTTACCGTACAAGAATCGATTTATAAATATTCGTTATTCCGAACGTATTGTACGGAAATACGATGGACCGAACGTAATTTTTGGCGGTTCGTATTTCAAACGTATTATAATATAATATCCGGAAATTATCGTTTTCCGCGCGATTCAATCGATTCGCAAACATCGCCTCGCGAATAAGCGCGCGTAGTTTTAATTTTTTTTTTTTTTTTTTATATAGTTTTATTAATTTGTGTGTGAATTCCAGTCGAGAAATTTGTCGATCATACAAACGCAATTTGTCCCGGTAATATTTTCGCTGGCTCTTCTAATAATGCGATTGGCGATTATCGGGCGAATAAATAGCCGAATGGGGGCACGAGAATAATTTCCGATCGCCCGGGTGCCTGTAATAACATCATCATAATGCTATACGGTTACAACCGACGGTGACCTTTGAAGTCAGAAACAACAATCCCGAGTGCAAACACAACAACTTTCTGTCGTATAAGCGGTTATAATTTACGGGTGTCCGGCCCGTATATATATATATATCTGCTTAAAGTCCCCTTTTCAACGTCAATACCGCCGTACAGACGGGTATATAAAGTGGTTTGAATTTTTTATTTTTTTTTTTGTTTCTGTTTTCTACGGCGGACTCTGTTCGAATAATACGCCCCGCGAATACGCCAACAAATTATTGTTATTATTATTATTATTACGTTAACAGAAACAACAAAAAAAAAAAAAAAAACGAATTCGTCAATTGAATACCGAGCGTTACGCTGTAGTATTATCGTATTTTGTATTTCTACGATTTTTCGAGACAGTATCTCCAACGGTACGGACACGCCGCGCAGTCCAAATCTGATCAGTATGTGTGACTATAATAATGAAAATTAAAATCCATGTTGCGAGTTACTTTATTTTAATAATTTTCCGCTTAACGAGTTAAAAAAAAAAAAAAAAGGTTGTTTCGTTACGCTGTAGTTTATTTCCGAATTTCGTACGAGACAAATTGAATGGTTTTTTTTATTTATTTTTCGACGAAAATTAAAAGATTAAATACAAGAGTACAAAATACGTTTGTATGACCGTAGTCGGGCTAGGTTATTATTATCCTAAACATTTATTATTTCAATTAAATTTGTATATATATATATAAAAAGATTAGCTTTAACTTAACCGGGATATTTATTTATTTATTTTTTTTTTTTTTTAGGGTGACTTAACTCGAATGAGTATTAAAAAATCGACTAACTCGCCCGGCTTTGACGTAAAATCTCGCCGGGCGGGTCCGGCACCGGTTAAATAATTAAACGTCCAAACCGTGGAGACCGGGAGCTAAAAACAGCTAGCCGGGCCCGGGGAGATCGTTAGAGAGTTTCCGGTCGCGAATTTATTGCGCGATGTCAGGATAATTATACTGCAGTCGCCCACAAAACAAACGCAGAGAAAACCGTACACTCCCCACGAGTTTCCGTTGGGCTTGACGTTTTCGTGTGATTATAATGCGCGGATTGCCGGTTTTTCGGTTTCTCTTGCACGGTGTTCGAGTGTTGTGTACACGTCCGTCAAAGGTGCAAGTGAAACTTTTCCGGGATTCAAACGGAAACGGTAGAAAACAAAAAAAAAAAAAAAAAAAACGTTTATGGGTCAGGCTTTAAAATCGACGGGCCACCCGTACCTTTGGTAAACTTTTCCGGTCGGTCGGTTTTTTATATCGTTTAATTAATCGGTCGGCAACGTGTCGCCCCCGTAGGGCGTTCACCGCGAATTTCACTGGTTTAATAAAGGTCTTGAATGTGCTAATATTGCCGGGTCCTATACACGTTTATTTCCAACCGAATCACAGCAGACGTAAAACTTAATCGAGAATAACAGAAACGCGTTATTGCGTAAATATTCCCGTTTTTCCGCCAAATTGTCTCCATTGTTTAGGCAACTACAAGTAGAATCGAATGTCCACGTCCCCAGTGCGATTCGGAATGCTACGATAAAGTTCCTGCGAAGTTGTCGATTGGCACAAGACGTCTGGTTGAAAATTTGTTCTAATTCGCAGACAAATAAACAAAATTAATAAGTGCACATCAAAGTAAAACCAATCGAAATTTCTACGTGGTTACGCTCAGAATCTAAAACAATACTTGAACTTACCCGTGGATTATTTCAGCCACAACACAGTGAAAGCACCACAAACTACAATCAAAATGATAAACCGTCATACGTATGTCTACCCCGTTTCCAGTGCTTAATATCGTATCACATAACAAAATCCACGTATTATATCACCGTTGAGTACAAGATATGAGGCGCCTTGTCGCGTGTTCAAGTATTTTTGTGAAGTTGAAACAAATCAATTTTACATAAAAACAAAAAAAAGCTGAAATCTCAACAATTTATTAATATAAATTCAGTTAACTCAAAAATAACTCGAAAATTACCAAAATGTTTTGAACATTTTACAAAGTCTAGAAAAGGAGTAAAACATAAGTATTCAGCGAATATATAAAGTCCCTATAGATTATTTATAACTGAATTTTTTTTTTTGTTTCCGAATGAGGCGGACAAAATGGAGACTTGTTATGCATTCGCGACTAATGAAATTATTGTTATTATTTTTTTATTTTTTGAAGTTCAATATTATCAATAATCGTAATATCGATGTTAAAATAAAACAATATATATATATTGAATAGTAAACGGTTTTCATTGTTTGTGTTTAAAATAGATATTTTGTTTTGTTACATTTCTTGAGTATCGTTAATAAAAAATATATAATGATGACAATATTGCAATACGGACGTACTTTGCTCGTATCATTAAAGTTTAAAGCGTATAAAAAGTTAATAGATTTAATGGTGTACGTTCGAATAAAATGTATTTTGCATCCGGAAATGAAAAAAAAAAAAACGAAATTACGTCCTTGGCAAAATATAGGTACAATAAACGGATTTCGGTGGAGGTATATTCGTAAAAAATTACACGTCAATAACTTATAACTAATAAGTAATAGCGTCGTACGATTATATATGGTCTTTCGGCAATACTGTAAATCAAACCGTTTACTCGAGTAGAATTTGGATTTTGATTTTTGCACGGAGTGTCTAAGACAATAATATGACTAGGTCATATTATAGGCGTAACTAGGAATTTTTTTTTTTTTTTTTTTTTGAAAGCATGATGTGAATCATATCACGCAATTTGATTTAACGTTTCAATTATGATTTACAATAATCGTCGGCAGACTGCCTCTCGAATGAAATTGACGGTTTCGCCGGATATCTACACGTCAGATACAAAACTAACAATACCGCCGTGTCTCTATATTGACTCCATCGTGGTCAATACAGTCAGTGGCTTAGGATGTTTAGGATTTCACTGCCCCGGGTACACGTTTTCTTCGTGCGCCTCCCGGACTCCCTAGGGTATTCATATTGTATATTTAAATAGTTTTACTCTGTCAATCGTACCGCCATCGATTACCAGTGAAATACATGCAGGTTTATGTTGCTAAAGCTAAAAAAATAGTACAACGAGTGCCCAAATAATATTATTGGTGTATCACCTATAACATATATATAATTCACTTGTCATTAATATATTAATAGTAAAAGTAAAACGAATCAAACACCAATGGTAACAACACGACGTAGACAAGACAATAACTATGTGGTGTACGCATACGTTTACTAGTGCCATGATAATAAATCGATTTTGATGAAATAAATTTGATTCGATAAGTTCATATTAAAGGACATTTTTTCTATTTTTTTTATTCTAAAGGTATTCAATATGGCCGAAACGCTGCCACCACTATATATTACTCGCCAAAGTTTACTGCCCTCACAAAAGTTGCTGCCCAAAGCAATTGCTCTCGCCTCTAAATACGCCACTGATCGTAGTCGTCTAGATATAGAATAGAGAATAGAGTGTAGAATAGAAAAATTCTTAAATTCTTCCAGTCAGGCTTAGTTAAATTCGTATAATATTAAAAAAAAAACCGTTAAACCGGCTAAAAAAAAAAAAAATTTTTGATCAACTGTGTACGCGTTCAGAGGTTTTGATTTCGAATGTCTAATATCGAAGCTCGCCGGTTATTGAAAACACAATATTCACCGTGTACTTTGTGCACGCCCTAATCTTAACCTTGACGAATTTATTTCTTCGTGATTTGCACACAATGACTATTTTGCGCTAGATTCATACACTGGCACCGTAAAAAAATCTCTACGAATCGCCATTCCAGCCGTTTAGGCGCCGCGAAAAAAAACCAGACTTCCCCCCCCCACACCATCGCCCGTTTACAGACAAACCGCCCGGCATCTCGTTGTCATTTCTATAGTTATTTTTTTTTTTTTCTTCGTGTTCTTTCACTTTTCTTTTTTCTTTTTTTATTGTCGAATGAATGGTTTTTGGCACAGACATAACGTATTGTGGGGGTACGGGTACCTGATAAACAGACGAATAACACAACATAAGTTTTTTGGCTTTTAACCTCGTTTATGTGCGCTTTTTACATTTATATCTATACATATATTACTGTATAGCGTTATATTTGATATATTTTATGTTTTTTTCATAAATCTCAGGAATAAATAATTCGTGTTAATATGTTTTTTTTTTTTTAGATATAGATACCCCGGCGACCGTAGTCTATACTATTACCACTATTTTTCTGTGTTTTTAGATCATATTAAAAAAAAAAATTAAATGTTTATTTCGAGTAATATTTCAGTATGTTTTAGAAGTAGAAAATCCCGAGCCTTGTCGCAGGTCATTAGTGTACGAACGCACGTCGGCCGTTAGCGGTCCGACAATTCGGTGGCGGCGAACGTAATATATTAGGGACCGACTGCCGGCTTACGGTTTCCGAGAGCTAATTTTATACCGAGGGTTTGTACATGGCGATTTCCCGGCATCCGCCGTGTTATATTAAGCGTTTTGAATATTAATTGTCCAAAAAACGTCCGCTATTTTTTTTTTACGCCCGTCCCTTGATTTTAAAACTCCTCGGCCCAATAGATCCCGGTTCGGACCGCTATTTCGGAGCCCGGCCCTTTAGAGCCCTTTTTACGCTGCACAAAAATTTATAAAACCCAAACCTTTCCGAATTTAAAACTATAAAATTAAGCGCATATGGCGTGCTTCTGCTGCTGCTGCAAAAAAAAAAAAAAAATGTGGCCCGGCCTTTGCAAAGCGCTTGCGGGCAGAGATTTTGAAATTTTGAACGTATCTATACATACGGGCAAACAAAAAATAAAATCGAATTTTTAAGGACATCCGGTTTAGTTTTTTATATGACTTAGCCCCTCTCCCTACATAATCCATGAATCGATGGCAGTATCCGACTGGCACCCGACGAGATGAAAAATATGTCACAGACAAAAATAATAGTGCGTTACATTTCAAGACAATATTATTATTTCTGTTGTGTTCCATTACGACGAGACAATAAACAATATCGTTTTCTCGTTAACCTATGTTTTATTATTCTTATGCTTGCGGTCAGACATCAGGTGCGGGACGATTTGTTTACTTGCATTTTGTTAGCGATCTCTTTTGAAACGATGCCACGGTTATTTGTTTAAAAATAATTTTGTAAAACGATATTGCATCACAATTATCTCTTGAATTTATTCCCGGTATCGAGTTTATTTGAATTTGTCTTTTTCACCGTCAACTGTTTTTGCATTTACTATAACTTTAATATGAAAACTGTATTTTTGTATGTATGCGTTATGTAAAAAAAAAAAATACAATAGATATTTTCTAGATCGTATTATTCCTCTGTCCGGGGGGTGGGGGGTGGGGGTTATCGTCTACCATAAGCGTCTAAGACTATTCGCCGCCAAAACGACATAGCGCCATTTACCGATCTTCCGACCCGCAGATTCCTTAGGTCCGTTTCGAAAAACGTCGGTCCACCATTTCCCGGGTGTACAGCAAAGTCAATTAGGTCTTGTCACCCGGCGCTTTCGTCCTACCACCGCGCTCTGGTCCTCTCCTCTCCCAGTTCTAGGGGCGTTGGACAATCTCTGCCCGTCAATATAATCGGTCATCACTGACGCCGAACACCGACCGCCGGGGCCTATACCGTTTCGATGTCGCGCAGCTGCACAGCGAGCATTCTTTTCGCGTAGAGAATTAAACTCGTTGGCGCTGTACCGTTTCACTTGGACCACTCCAATCACTCGCGATTAGCTCCGTCATTTCGGTATTGTTGCCGTCAACCTGTAAGCCCATTTTGCGCCGCTTCGTTTTCCAATATTCCAGCCGCGCGTGTACCGTTATTGTTGCTATAATACAATTTACAATTTTTAACACGTGAACACAATCGAAATTGTATCCCGGCGGCAAACAAAACATTATATAATAATAAGCCCCCATTGTATAAACGCGTATTGAATTAATGCGATATTTTTGGTCGGGGATACCGCCACGAAATGTATTATTATTATTATTGCAAACACAATATTGATTGCGTTCAATTGTTACTACCGCTCGACCACATATATTAAAACATACGAAAATAGCCAAACGGTTTTTTTTTAAAAAAAAATTCAAATTACGTTTAATAATCAAAATGAGTTGTAATTTTTGTTTAACGATATCGTACACGATGTGCGTATGTGTAGTTCTTCCCGAGGAAAATCACCGTCATGGAAAACGCTAACAACCGTAGTAAACGTTTTATATTATTTTATATCTTTAAACAAATTTTTCTACTGTTCACCTCTTATTATCTTGTGCTCCCGCTATCATTTTTGATCACGAACCTATTTTACTCGTACATTTTAATATGACGTACCCGCGGCTACACGGCCGCCACTATCGGACAATATCCGAGACATATTTTTGCTTCCTTTTTTTTTTACTGAGTTGTTGCGCATACACACATACCGTTTAGACCGCCGAACGGCATTACAATCATTCGAACGAACTGTGTATTATTTTTTGTCGTTTTTGTTTTGCCCAAAATGTTACACGCCGAATTTAACTTGTATTTCTTCTCATCTAAAACTCGATAACCCACGTACACTACGGCGAGGTGAGAACACACGGGCGATGGTTTTATTGGAAAATAATAAAAACGCGGCGAACTGGGCGCGCAGAAAATGTCCAGACGTTAGAAAACACTAAAATTTCATAATATTAACGCGGTTTTATTGCGTTGGGGTTTCTTTTTTCTCCTGTCTTTTCTTTTTCTTTCTTTTTTTTTTTTTTTGTTTGTGGATTTTTATTTCGTTTTTCTTGGCGCAATAATATTATACACTGGTATAGGTATATACCGACCGTAAAACTAAAAAAAAAAATCTATATATATATAGATACCATTCGACAACGCACGAATAATTCGGTCGTGAATGAGTAAGGGGGGGGGAGGGACGTGCAATTTTTACGACTATAGATATATCGAAATAATATTATTGAAAAATTAATATTATATTTCGGTCCCATGGCGAAAAACAAGGGTAAACGAGATAAAGGGGATCACCTACCCCCCAATTCCCGCCCTCGTGGACCATAGTTATATAAATAATGATAGTTATCATTTTTATAACGATGTATGAAAAGAGTATAAATTACCGTCATATCCTATGGGCTGTACCTATAATAGATATGAAATTCAAAAATAATTTATTGTTCAACTCCTATAACACAGTGTGTTCGTATTGAACATACGGCAGTTGGGACCGTGAATCTTTTTTCTTTTTTTTTTTTTTGAAAAATTATCTTCATCGCCATCCGCCAACCCTGGCCCACAAGAAAAATTCCTTAATACGCCAAAGTTTCGATTGTCGGTATATTTCGTTTACATTCCACATTATGTACTCCGGCTTCTGATGTTTCTTTACGGTTTTATTATTTATTTATTTATTTATTTTTTTTTTTTTTAAATTATTGGATTGGCACCGCGTCTATTTCCCGAACAGTTTTACAGTTATTCGTCAGTTTTAACCGTCAGCCCTCGGCCCGAGAATACGTACGTAATATTATTTTCTATATAGCTCGTACGACGTCTTTTTTTCCTTTTTTTTTTTTTTTACGTACGTAGGCATTCCGCTCGTAACAAAGTTTTATAGTCTTCTGTGTGTGTGCACCAGAGAAGAAATAATAAAGCTATTAAAAAAAAAAAAAAAAAAACACTTCTATAAACGAGCTTACGCGGTGTACAAGCTAAGATATTTTTTTCATATACGAAAGAGGTAAAAAAAGTTTTTCAATTTCGATAATGCAACCTAGACATCAAATTCGAAACGAGCGTTCAATTTATATATTATTATAATATTCGCTTGACTTTTTTGAACGCAGAGTTAAAAAAAAAATCCGCGTGCATCGAATTATATTCCTGGAAAACGCGACAGCGTGCGAATCAATACGTTTTTAGTCCATTTGTAAACCCCCCCCCCCTCGTATATTTAAAATTTAAACGGGAAACCATTATTTCGATTATTTTTTTTTTTATTTTTTTTGTTAATTTGTTTATCATTCGGCGGGGACCGCTAAAAAAGTTACACCTGACTGATGACGACAATCGAATAACCGAAATGCGATTTACTGCGCACACAGGCGATAAACGAATAACGATAAAATCCCGGATATTTACCCAACGGGCGGCGGTCGCTGTTGCGTATATATTAGCATAATAATTATACATGGGCAATTGGAACACTGCAATTCGGATGATTGTATTTTATTATTATAGATTTTAATCGGCGACGACAACCGGCGGCAATTTACCGAAACGATATTGTGTTTCGCGTTGTGCGTAACAATGATAAAAATTACGTGTAAAATTATACGTTTACGCCGCGTCACGGATTGTATTGTACGAATCGCGTCCGCCGCATATCTTAATGGTGGTAGCAAACCGTTTTGTCCGGTCGCCGAACACGTTGACGATAATACCGAAACGACAGTACGATAACGACAAATAGGCACGCCACGATAATAGCGGTCCCTAATAGCGCGGCGGTTCTCAAACTGTGTGCCCCGCGGACGCATCTGGATACGAAATAAATCGAAATATAGGTATATACAATGTGTATTTAAATTTGAATGCGGGCCGGAGTTTTACTATGGCAAACGATTGTGTAGAATCCGTTAATGGAAATATTGAAGAATTCGAAGGTGGACGTACGATGGAAATATTGCAACGTTAAAAACGAAACGACGTCGTCGTTGGAAAAATCAATTTTTTTTAAAAAAACAATCAAACCGAAAGAAATCAACCGAAACAGAATGCGAACCTTCACCATTAAAAACACTGTTTGACGAAATGTCATAAATAGATATATTGGCTATAAAGACCTGTACGAATACTTCAATGTCGTCTTTGTGAAACTGGATGATCATCATCATTGTGCGGCAGAGCCGACTGACGAGTTTAATGAGGTCATTAGCCTGTGATAAGATAAGAGCATACACTTCGGCATTCCACGTGCTGAATCCGTTCCTTCTGCTAACACTATCAAATTGTGGATACGGCATTTGGAAGATACTGGAGTACCCTAAGTAGACTTAGACACGGAGCATCCAGAACGGTAAGAACCCCCGAAAATGTGCAGTTGGTTAGAGAGTCAATTGGGCAATCACCAATCACGCTCAGTCCGGAAACGCGCTGTAGCTTTGGGAATCTCAGAACGTTCTTTGAGGGTAATTCTTCTTCTTGCTGGCCAGCACGGTCCCCAGATTTAAGTATGTGTGATTTTTTCCTCTGGGGCTACCTTAAAGATAAGGTTTTCAGACATCGCCCACATACCATAGATGAAATTAAACAGAAAATCACCGTGCAAGTCAAGGACATACCAGTCGAAATGTGCCGAAAATCATATGAGAGCTTCAGAGATCGTCTACAACAGTGTATCAATGCTGACGGCCGCCATTTTGGAGATATAATTTTCAAAAAATAATTTTTAAAAATGCGATTGAATACTTATTTAAATAAAAAACAAACCTTTTCTCTAAGTTTTACTGTTCGTTATTTATAGCCCATCAAAACTCGTCAGTCGGCTTTGCCGCACCCTGTACTACTCATCGAACGAGGACAATATCCAGCAAAAATTAGATACTGGTGGGCGTTTAACTTTCCTCCATAAAGCCAAACTTTAAAATACTGTTAAATAAATAAAAATCGACATCATCGTACATTAAAATGTATACATATCTAAATATCTAAATATATATATTTCTTATTATATACATTTTGTTGTTTTTTTTATTTATTAAATAAATAATGACGATGTTTGTACGCGTTATAAAGTTACAAATCAAAAAGCAAATCGTTTCATGTGTTATTTTTTTTTTTTTTTTTATTTTTTTTTTGAATTGCGGTCAGAAATTAACGTTCACGGTATTTGCGGGAGGAGGGGAGGGCTCCATGAGTTATTTTTTTTACGCCACACAAGGACTCCACGAACAAAACAGTTTGGCCACCCCTGCCATATTATGTAGGCGAACGAAGATAACCGTTCGGTTTGTAGATGTTTTGCCGGAAGAAAATACGACGTTCGGTATAATAGCAATAATAATAATAATAAAAAAAAAAAATAAAAATATATATATATACTCCGCATTATATTTCGTATTATATTTTTATGGACAGTAGTTATAAATTCGTCGCGATCCGTACATTATAATAATATATTACGCACACGTGACACGGTCCGCCGACACACGTTATTACTTTAATAATATTATATATAATATGTATAAGTATAATACACCGACCGGGGTATACGGTTTTTTTATGGCAGTAGTTAGACTGCGTATATTCGGATTAAGAGGTGTACCACCGAGTCCGGTGGCATTATATTGTATTATAATAACCGTTGTTGTTAACCACAAAATACGTTCGACTGGCGCGAATAGAAATACGGGTTTTTTTTTCTCTTTTTTTTTTGTTACCGAATTTTGATTATCGAAACGGCGGCGTGTCGGCGACTCGGACGAGGCGTAATGGGAAAACTGGCCGGCTATCGGGCCCCGGGAGATTGGAATTCATCCGGGTCACCCGAAATTTCCGCCTCCCCCCCCCCCCGATCAAAACACAGACAATGGAACCGAATCAGCAAATTGCTTCACGATAAAATCAAAAAAGTGAAAAATAAAACCTCCGAATCGTATTTTCGTGGCTTATCTGCAACGGAAAATTCCGATTGCTCGTTATGGAAAGCCACAAGGCAATTAATAATAGGACCTCGCGCCCATATACCGCACATCCGAAAGGAAGATGGCACTTGGGCAGGATAAAGCTAAAATATACGCACGACATCTCGAACGTGTATTTCAGCCAAATGTCATCGTTTCTGAACTTGTCAGCGCGCAATGCCGGCCACTGAATTCTACAAGAGAATTCATAAGGCACTTTACACTAGATGTCTTCAAGTGGCTCATGAAATCGACACCAACATCAACACGAAAAAGGCACCTGGGTTCGATGAGATCAGCCCACGCATTCTTAAAGAGCTACCTAAGAAGACAATCATCAATTTTCCCCACATTTACAACGCCATCTAGCGAACCGATAAATGGTAAAGAGCGAAAGTAATCATGTTGCTCAAATCCGGAAAATCACCCAAACAAACCTCCTCTTATCGAGCGATATCGAAACATCTTAACCCAATTATTGACGAAAAGCAACTTATACCAGATCACCAGTTTGGATTTCGTAGAAAACACTCGACCAGGTACATCAAGTAACGAACGTGATCAGTAAGGCATTAGATGAGAAAAATTATTCCTGTGGAGTATTCCTTGATGTAGCCCAAGCTTATGACAAAGTTTGGCGCAAAGGCCTATTATTAAAACTCTGTGAGCAGCTCCCGCACACATGGTGCACACTCCTCAAATCATATCCGACTGAAAGACATTTTCGCGTTAGATACAAAGACGCGACGACCAATTGGAAGAGTATATCGGCTGGAGTGCCTCAAGGTAGTGTTCTCGGACCTATTTTGTACCTACATTATACAGCTGATAGTCCAACTGATGACAACACTATCAACAAGGGAGAACCAACAAGCTGTGACTGAGATCCTACAAGCGACAATCAACATCGTTTACGACTGGACGAAACGATGGAAAACAAAAATTAACGGAGATAAGTCGGTGCACGTTAACTACATCTTACGTAAAACCACATACATCCCAGTCACGCTAAATCAACAAATAATCCCGCAAAATGATTCGGCAACATATCTGGGAATGCACCTCGACTCACGACTTAACTATAAACATCACGTACGCCAGAAAAAGTTGCGAATCAAACAAAAAAATGCACAAACTGTACTGGCTAGTTGGACGACACGCTGAGCTAGACCTAACCAGCAAACGTCTCTTGTACGTATCGATTGTTAAACCGATTTGGATTTATGGTATACAACTGTGGGGTTGAGCCAGTAAGTCTAATATCAAAATGATACAACGTTGCCAGAGCATCGTTCTTCGTACCATTGACGCAGCATATCGGTATGGTAAGAACGACATCATCTACCGCGATTTGAAAATGACATCCGTGCAGGATGAAATTGTCTGGTTTGCCCGCAAACACGCAAGAAGATGACTGGAGCTTCGCTCAAATACAGCTGCCTTACAACTCCTGAGCAACTCACAAGACATCAGATGACTCAAACTAATGAAGCCATTTGACTTAGTCTAATAATTGGATTAAGAATGGGGCTGCTTTATTGAAAGTAAAACCCCACACAAGTTTTGTATTAATACATTTGTATGTATTAATAGTACTCCTACTGATTTATATTTATAAATATTCTTTTTTTTAAAAAATTTAAAAAAAAAATTCGTCTTTTCGTCAGTTTCATTTATAATTATCGTTTACAGAAATGTATTCTACAATCGGAGAACCTCCGATAAAATATCAATTTTAAATTCAATAGTATTGCACACTGTCGGTAATTTTAATTACTGAATTGAACATAATATTTTATATTTTTTATTAATTATGACACCGACAAATATTGCAAGGAAAAATAACGAATTAAGTATTATACAATAGATTTTACTACAATAAATAAACTGGTGTAATTTGTTATCACGGTGCTCGTGTTTTCCGATAGCCTTATACTTATAGTATCATGTAGCACGCAGTGGCGTGCAAGGAAAAGTGGCCGGGGGGGGGGGTATATCCTCTCTCGTCGTTTTGAAAATCAAACGACTATTTGAGTATTTATTTAGTAATTTTATTTCCAAACGTACAGGTGCACGATATTTTAACCGAGTTACACGACGAAAAGATTTATTAATTCGTTTGAAAATTAACATCGGGAGCCCTGGATGTTTTTACGTTCCCGTTGTCGGGCCACGATTATTCATTAACCGTTCCCCATTTCTCCTTCTTAGGTTTGAAACTAAGACCGCAGCCGCTTCTACTGTGCATGTTCTTCCACTTGTGCCTATCCGCCGCCAATCCATGTCTAAATAGCATTTTCATTGACTTTTATTAGATATTTTTCTATACTGTGTCGTACAACATTGCCGGCAGGCCTGCCTCTTGGTATTTTTCCCGTCAACTCGTTTACGCTTCCCCTATCGTTGAAAATTCCTGGGCACGCCACCTATAGATCCCATTCAATCGCAGAACGGTGCCCGGTGCCCTTTTCGAGATAAGTTTACCGACCGTAATTTATCGTACAGGTACACTATATATTGTAAATATTTTATAATACATTATAATATAGTATAAGTTTAGTGCTGACGGTACCGTCCACCTTTTCGACCGGACCTTTATTATGTTATATCGAACGCGGTGTACGCGGTGGTTATGTCAACCATTCGCCTCCTCGAACAGCCGAAACGAATTTGACGTCCAAAGATGCTTCGGGAAAAAAAAAAAAATACAAAGATAGCTCCCATCGCCAAAATAAATAAACGCTCAATAATAATTTCTTTTTCTTTATTTTAAATGCGAATACTTAAATTTTCACTTTCATATTATTAAATATACAATGTGTAAGGTTCGTGTTTATTTGCGGTTACAATCGTCGAGCCAGTATTACTGATAAAGTGTTAAATGATAATTCGGTCAGACGTTGGACACGGACTAGTTGTACACATAATCGCAAAAATAGTTAAATGTGCAACGTGTGCTACACATAGAAAACAATATAATTACCGTTGATAACAAAACACGGTATCAAATTGTATTCGTAATAAATCTGTAAAATTAAACCGTTTATATCTATAAATACTATAAAAATTACAAAAACCAAACCGGAACGGTGCCAAATCAGCTTTGGTGGTGTAAAAATAAGTTTTGAGAATCCGTTGCCCTGCAGATAATGCAGATTAGATAATGAAACCAATTTTTTTTTTTTTTTTTTTTAATAAGTCATTCGTTTAACCGGCGTTCCCGAGTGCTAGGGGTGTTTTATGCCAACCGGAGATATTTGTTTATTTCCAGATCGCTGTCCACAGTAATTGTTGTGTACGGAGTTTATTTGAAATTGGTCCGGGCGAACTGCACGCCGCCGTGGTCCGTGACAGCCAAATTAAATACCTAATAAATAACCACGTCCCGTTTTCTATCTATACGCGATTAATAAATCCAGTATTTTCCCCCCGGTCCACCGCCTAAACAACACAACAAGTAATCAACGCATAATAACAATACGAAAAAATTCGTTCCGTATAGAATTTTGATATTTAAATATCCAGCCGGTTGGTCTTGCCAGCCAGCTATGTTCGTAATCATTTAACACGTTACTATATTATTGTAACAATGTCGTCGCATAATTTTTTTTCTTAAAAAGTATTTGATCAGTATAATATTATCCAAGAGGGTTCACTCGGTTTAAACAACTATATATATATATATATATATTGTTCGTTTTAATCTTCTCGGGGAAAACGGACACTCGGCGGTAGTTCTATACAGTTCATAAAAACAAAATGCAATAATTTGCCGAACTAGTCCCGTGGGAAATATAACTAAGAACATAACACTATAAAGCGTTTCCGCCATTATCATCGAAATATTATATTGCGATAAATTTACGGTCAGTATATGACGACTGCAGTGAAAAATTGTCGTTATAAAATGCGTTTTTTAATGCGCAACATTATGATTTGATTTCATAGTGAAAAATCGAATAGGTACAAATAAAACTGTAGTTATGTGATTTTTTTTTTTTGCGATCGTTAATCGATTTTTAATCGTATTTACAAAGTATTAATGAATATTAGTATTTTGTAAACTCGGAGAACATGTTTTTGATGTCTAACATACGTAAACGAGGAGGGGGATGTAATGCATATTTTTTTTCCGACTGTGATAAATAACTTTTCTGCCAAAAAATGTTAGGTCAACCTTCAATCAAAAAAAAAAAAAAAAAAAAAAACGTGGTTTATTGAAGAGGCCATTTTTTTATTATCTCTCGTGTATTTTCCAATTATAATGTGGAGGGAGGGGAACCGGGAATATTTACTCAACAAGTGTTATATCCGTTAATACGGTATACGAATGATCGAACGACCGATAGGGATATGAAATTTGCACAGAATTTTTTTTTTTTTTTTTATATATATATATACGTAGTAGGATCAAAAAGTTCCCGGAATTTATTTATAGAAAAAAAACTATTTTTCTTATCAAATATCTGTTTATTGGAATTAAAAGTAGATATTATTAGCTATCTGTAGGTTTTGTCGTTAAAATTACATTAGTCTCATGTGAGTCGTAATCGTGTCCATAAAAAATCAAAAAAATCACGTGTTGTCAAATCACAATTGAAGGTCATGTTGATTGTGTTCTTTGACAATGAAGGGTTAGTTCACTGGGAATTTGTACCTAATGGACAAACTTGAGTCAACTCAAGTTTATATAGAAGTTTTAAAGCGTTTAAGAGATTCAATTCGGCGAAAAAAGCAAAGAAAATGGGAAAATGGTTGGTTTTTGCATTATGACAATGCACCGTGCCACTCGTCTTTTGCAGTTCGGCAATTTTTAACGGATAAAAAAATTTCTACAATTCCACAACCCCCTACAGATAGCTAATAATGTCTACTTTTAATTCCAATAAACAGATATTTGATAAGAAAAATAGTTTTTTTTTCTATAAATAAATTCCGGGAACTTTTTGATCCTACTACGTATATTAGCCCATTCTAGGACAAAATACTATTGACGAAAATCGTGAGAAACGCGATCGGCCGAACAACCGGAATCGGAATCGTTTTTCCCCGGTTGAGCAGCCAACGATCATTTTGCCCGTTGCGTACAGACGCAAATATTAAATTCCTCTCGGACGTCCTCCTACCGTCATTATCGTTATTGTTATTTCGTTTGGTTTCGCAACCGTACGAGAATTTACAGCCGCGATAGCCAATTACAATATTTGTTATTCCGCCGGATTTGTACAATGCAATTTGAATTCCGCGCCGGGGCGGTGTGGGTGGTAGGTGCGCTCGGAACAATATATTGTTTCGCCGAACGAATAAATAGCGGCGTGCGGTGTTCCGCAGTCTGTCTGGTCGGTCCGAACAGCGCAAAGTATCGGTATTATTTGTGTGATAGTCCGTATTTTCGTGTCGTGAACCGCCGTGAATTGAAATCGCAAATAAATACGTCCGTTAATATCATATTATTGTGCGAATGCCGAACGCGTTCGCGAACGGCCGCGACGACGTTTCCACCGACAACAATTACGGTATCCAAACCGCCAATGGCCAATACCCAACTGATAATTATAATAATAAAAAAAAAAAAAAAATACAAAACGCTTTTTCGCCGTTTTATATAACAATTTATAAACGGACGTGGTCTGAAACGCCGAGCTATGCGGGGGAAAAAAAAAAAGAACAAACGGGAAACGAATAAATTACGAGTACCACCCGGCCAATCCCCGTTACGCAGTGCGTACACAAAACCATCACCACATGGTGATAAAACTAAAATTGCGTTTTTATTTTGTTCTAATACGTTTCTCGTACACTTTGATTATAGTAGCCAATAGTACAATTACTGTTTTTTTTTTTTTTTTTTTTTTGTAAGGAATTGTGCGCCACATAAACGGTTTTGTTATCTGTACTAAATTATTAGCCTCTGTTAGATTCCGAATTCATTGTAAATTTAAACGTAATTTTAGTCATTTTTCATTTTTTTTTTTTTCTTCTAGATTTTTACGTTTAGCCAATACGATTTCTACTAACATTGATTTTTTTTTTCTTTACTATAGTCTCGGGAAAATGTTTAAAGAAAACGTATTATTTTACATTAAAAAAAAAACAACAATAGTCGTGATCTTTAATGTATAAACATTTTTTTGTTATTTTTTATTGTTGTCAATTTTATTTATATATATATATATATATATATATATATATATATATATATATATATATATATATATATATATATATATTTTAATTTATGTAAATATTTATTTTCATTATATTATAATTTGTAAAAGGGCATTTGCCCGTAAACTATACATTAAAACACAAATAAAATAATCTCCCGTGTGACATTGAATAATATTCAAAGTAAGTGTGGGGAAAAAAATAGAAAATAAGAATTACGTACTTCGCAGTTGTAGGTGGGAAGTTGGGAAGATAGTATAGAAATAGGAATTTAATTTATATCTGTATGCAACGATAAATTGTAAACGAAAAACGATTCCGAGCTAAGTAGTATTAGTCGTGTTTTTCATTGTTGCCACGATAGCCTAGAGATCAATAAAAATAAAAGAGAAATAATAAAACTCGAATTTGGTAAAATTGGGGTTTTGCAGGTTTTCCGTCATTTTTCGGTAATGTTTTCTTCCGCATTCAAATACTAATAGATATATCGGTAAATGACCTCATTAAAGTACTAACTATAGATAAAAATTCATTACCGGGAACAGTATAGAAGTGTATTGATCGGATGAAGTTTACTGGTAGAAAAAGTGTTTACAGAAAAAAAATCAATAAATAAACATCATTGTAAAACCACAAACCCCTACGCTCAGAATTTATAAAAAAAAAAAAACCTCCCCCGCCATATTAGGATGCAGAATATTGACAAATACTTAATTATATCACGGTTATAACTGTGATTTTTTTTTTTTTTTTCACGATTAAAACCTCCATATAATTTGTTTAGGTGTTTTCATCGGCATTTTGTGTGTCCCGAATAATCGGGTTAAGTTACTAAAATAATTAGTTAAAACGGGAGAGGTTTTTTTTTTATCGTTACGACGACGACACGATAATATATCGCGTATAATGGTACACTGTATAGATGGTGTTTCCGTAAATTATTTTAAGGGTAAGTATATCAAACCAACCACGAGTGCCCGGCATTGGGTATTTAATTTCTTTTTTTTCTTTTTTTTTTTTTTAGAAAAATCCGTAGCAAAAATATAACCGCTCGTATATCGTTTACGCGACGGGGACACTTTTCGCCCATATAAATTGTTCGGGAGTAAATAGGAAAATATCATGGGCCTATACGGGTACACGCCACTGGTTGTATATTTTATACCCGACGATAAAAAATCGTATCAAGAGGAGACCGTACCCGCTTTATTTCTCCGTCTGGTTCTGACTAACGGACGACATGGCGAAATTACGTTACTTCTATTATAGAGTGTAATAAATTGTGGCGTTTAGGTCGGACATAAGGGTTTAAACACGGATAACCGAACTTTAAAGGAGAAAATATTTTCGAGGGAAGTACTCACTGATGTTTTTCTAAAATACTGTCCAACAAAAAAAGTCAGGGCTGTTTAAAAAAAATAGAAACGAAAGACTATAACGTAGCTGTAATTTTAGATTCTGAGCGTAGCTCGAGGCACGTATTGGTTTTACTATGACTTTTCCACCGGAAAACTCAAATATCAAGAGAACGACAAGAGAACTGTTTAGTCGAGTTTTGGATAAAGTTGGCGAACTGTAGGGGTAATTGTTTGATGATCCTTCAAATAATGGGAAAAACGGGAATATCTATGCATTATCGGTTTTCTATTATTTTCGATTTTGTTGTTCGTCAGTTGAAAACAATCACTTGAAACTCTCACCGAACACTTAAATTACCCATTTTGTAGACGTGGTAAAATTGTCAATACATTCTGACAATTTTTTTTTTTTTGCGCTATTTATAGCAGTTTGAAATTGTCAGAGTTTTTTGGTTTTATATAGGTAACATTTTTTCGAGCCAGCAGAAATACACGACAATTTCACTCGGTGTCCATCATAGTATTTAATACTTAATAATATATAAATAATATGTCCGTCGTCTTTTTGCTCCGGGCTACTCTATAATACGCTCTGTACATTCACCCGTATTCGTACGCTGGCGGTATTAAAATAACGCATACGAGTTGAATAAAAAAAAAAAATCCGGCATCGCCGTCGGTATATTTATATACGCGTATTTATGTGCATGTGTGTCCGGGTGACCCTATTGTATACGCGATATTATAACGAACTTTGGGGTATTTCTTTTACGGGCGGTCCGTATTATTTTTCGGCAAGAGATACTCGGGTCTTCGGAGTGCGTTCTGTACCGGCAGCCCAGGGGTGGCAAGCGAGAAATATTATTATACGTTGCAATGAACAGGAGCTGAAAAAAAAAAAAAAAAAAAAAAAAAAACTAAACACACGGAAAAAGATACTGCTCGAGTCACTGTTGTAGGCGGGTATATAATTGGGAAGGTACGTATGTATTTTATGTCCAACGATCAACGTTCCATCAAGGTCGGAAAACGATTCTGTGGAATGTTTGGCGTTGAACGCGTTTCGATGAACTAAAAATGAAAACAGTACGAATTCGAAACTACGAAATAGTGCAGGGTTCACAAGAGCCGAAACCGTTTTATTTACATAAGCCGTAAAATAGTATATAGGTATCACGTTTAACAATTAAAATATCTAGAAAAAAAACCTACGTACAAATATAAATAATATTCTTGCATTTGTGTTTGATGATTCCGAGTCTCAACACTGATATCAAAACTATAAACGACACGAAATCGGATTTGCTAAACGCAAATTTATTGTGTCGTATGTTAAAACTTATACAGTCCGAGGTATATTAAAAATCAAAATTAACCGTAACATTTCAGATAAATATTTCTATTATAATTAGTAAATATGGCAATTCGTCTTACGGAAACGAGAAAATATGTTGACTACCCCTGTGTGGCCGTTTATTACATACACTTGGACAGTCGCGAGTATTCTTTTTATTTTTCAGTTTTTTTTTTTTTCTTTTTGTCGTCCATAATATATAATAATCAATGTTTTCGGAACAAATTCTCGTGCTGTTTTAACCCGTCGAGAAAATTTCCCATCGACTCAATTTCTGGTTTTACACTTAGTTGGACACTAACTTCGTTGCGAGCAGTGTCAGTTTTAAATCAACACGTCTGTGGCGCCAACCGAGTTTTTTACAATGTGGGGGTAAGGGTCCAACAACTTCAAACTACAATTATTTTATTCACGAAAAATTCGTAAAATATTAAATTCGTTATGTTGTAAAAATAATGCGAATACATTGTCGGTGCTCGTCCACAACGACTAATTTCCAATTCGATAAGTCCGCACGTAATTGTATTTTTTTTTTTTTGTTATCAGGCTTTTGTCAAATAGCATTAAATTGCATGTCGAGGCGTGTGTGCAATATACGTATACGCGTGCATTGTGATAACCAACGCAACCTCGTCAGACTCGGCTAATGGCCGTCGCAATGTCTAACGGTTCGTATATCGCGTCCAGGGCATACTCTATCGGTACCTATTATTATTATTATTATTATTCACCTAGCCCGACCGAACTAATTTTTTGGAACGTTTTGACAAAATAATTCGCCACGTCGCGCCGTGCCCAGGATGAGTTCTTGATGTCGCCACCGGCGATACGTACGCCTCTGTTTTACAGTGTCTTCGTGGGCGGATCCGGTGTAGTGTGTCCACGTGGTCGCCCAGTCGTTTACATTTTATTGGGCACGACCGAAGTCGAAATTTTTGGAGCGCTGGAGCAGAATACAACGACTCTGCAGAACATTATTGTACAGTAGTGGTTTTGGCGGCGATTAAACGGTTTACCTCTTAATTTGGCTCGAGTACCACGACCGTAACCAGATGTTGTATCCGCCGTCATTTTGATGTCCTCTTGCGTACCGACGCGCCGTCACTTAGAAGAATAATCCACGAACATTACACCCGAACACGCGTCCCTCCACGAGACAATATTACCGCGAGGCAATAATAATAATTAATCGTGTCCTCGATCGACGAAAGTCGTCATATTATTTTAATATACCTAATATAATAATGGCATGGTAATTCGCGGGCTGAAAATTCCCAAACACGTTCCCCGGCCACGGAACACCGAACGGTGAACTCGATTCCGCTTAAAATAATATTATAGATTATTTCGTTCTGAATATTACACAAAACGAAAGTGTTTACCGTCGTATACCCGAATACTTCGTCGTCGTCGTCGTCGCATATGATAATATAATAAACGCGTTGAAAACCGCTTTTCTACTTTTATGCGAATAACATAAATAATATTCAATCGAAATACCTAAATGACAGACGGATGAGATCGCGGACAAAATAGAAATAATCGGACGCGTGAAATTCGCTCAATAACTAACGGTGTACACGATCAAAGAAAGAAAGCAACAAAAAAAAAACAAAAAAAATACGTGTACCCGGCCGGGTACAAATAAAATGTAGCGAAATTGACGATTCGACGTATTCAAATGGTACACGTACAGACCGTTTTGATAATAGGTGTAAAATAATAATCGTTTTAGTGGTTCGTTCAATTGAACGTACTTTAAAGAAAAAAAAATCACGCCGGTGTTATTATTTAAAACGAACAATCTGTAGTTTTGGACCAATGGTTCCCAGTCTTATTTTTTTTTCTTATTCTACGTCCCACTGATAGATTTTCATAATCACCCCACTCCCCATCCGTCCAATTAATTTAAATTCACTATTATATAATTTAAAGTTTAAATTGAAAATACATAACAATACCACTAAATTATGAACGATTATCGTTAAACCATAGTTGAATTGTTTAAATGAATAAACGCCGAAGAAAAAAAAAAAAAAAAAAAAAATTGAATAATTTATACTTATAAAAACTGTATCAATATTAAATATTACGTATAAGCGATTACGACGAAAATAACATTGTTACTTTATTAGTTATGAAACTAGTTCGTTTGATTTCTATCATCAAATTTTCTATTATTCCTAAAATTAACTTTTTTTTTTATTATTATTATTATTATTATTATTATTTTACAGAACGTAAATTTCCACGTTTTATATTTTAATCAAAAATGTAGTTCTCGTCATTTTACCATCGCCAAATCCTCGCCGGTCGGGGAATACTGGGCCGTAGACTTTCTGTTTCGCCATATGCCGGCGGGTATACTTACCGATTTCTAGAAATTGATTAAATGTATTTGCGGGAGTCGACAAAATCCCGCGATTTTTTTTTTTTTTTTTTTTTTTTATGATTTAAACGCGTTCGTTACATTACATATTATTACGCTGGTGTATACACCTATATTTTTATTGGCAAAAAAACAATGTTCCGTACAGATTGCAAAAATCCCATTCGGCAATGCGTAAAACGTTATAACAATATTGGATTTAGGGACATAAAACGTTTATATTATATTGTATAACGGTGTTTTACAATATATGATTAGGTTTTTTTTTTAAAAAAAGATTTCGAGCTGATCGGGAAATATATATTGTTTTTACTCTATTATAATAACACGTGCTTTTTTTTCGTCCGCCTGTTAATAAAATATCGACCAGAAGATTGCTCCTACAATGATCAAGAGGCGAATGGTTGCCGGTAGAAAATGTTATCTATTTGGTAAACGTCGGATCAAGGGAGAGAAAAAAAATAAATAAAAACTGTAACACAACAAACAGTATATAAAATTATTTTTTTAAATACTGGTCAGTAGTTCTAACACCGAGACAATCACAAACATAAAATAATTATAATAGTATAGTGCAAACATTAGTCACGAAAACTAAAATACTTTCATATTTTATTATTTCACAGCGGAGGAACACGTCCCGTCCGTATCCCGTCCACCCAATGGTCGTCCATGCCTTTGAGGATATATTTTTTTTCTTCTTCTTCTTCTTAGCAATATAATATATTCCTTTTGTACTATTCACGGTAACACGAAGAAAATGACGACGGTTATAGTATTTGTTGTCGAAATCGATCTGAAATTTTCACCGAATTCTCGAATTGGCCGTTTAAGACGCGTACTCTTATTGACTTATTTGTAGATTTATGGAACATTTGGAATATTCGACAACATTTGATGTTTTTTTTTTTTTTGATACAAATAACCAAAATCGATCAACAGTCTTCTTTTTTTTTTTTTTCTTTTTTTTTTTGAGTGGGAAGGGAGTTGTCGGCTATTAGAACCACCCACGTTGAATAACGTTATTTTACGATACACCTAGATACGGTAATCTCGATAAAACACAAAAACTTGGTCGACTTTTTATCCGATCACGTATCGTATTGGCCGGTAAAATTACCACATTGTACGATAATTTATGTATTAGGCACATTGCAATTGCGAATGTAAACAGTTATTTAAAAAAAAAAAATTATCCAATTAATTCATAAAACTAACGGATTTCACTAGCCCAGTAACACAAACGCCCGTATTTATAAGCGTTTTAAATGTTGACGGAAATATCGTAAATTGTTTTGATTTTTTTTTTTTTGTTTTTCAATCCCCAACAGAAAAATTATATTTAACAAAAACGCGTTTAACCTAGGGATGGATTATTAATTCGGTAATTTTTTTTTTTTTTTTTTTTTCTGTTTGTTTACCGTATAATAATAATCGTGCATTTCCCCCTATACATTATGATCGTGGCATTATCGTTACGATCGTACCCGCTGCTCGGTCGCCGCGGCAAACGATAATAACGGCATTATACCCGATATCGGGAATTAACGAGCTCGTCGACATTAATATTATAACCGACGACGACGACGACCATAACTTTTCGGTATAACGGCGATAAAACGCGCGTTGGATTTCGCATAATGGCCGGTCGTACGAAATAATAATAATATTATTATAATGTACACCCGGCGGCGGCGGCCGTTATACCTGGGGATACGCGTATTATAAATCACCGCGGCGACATGACGACACGAACGCGTTCGGGCACTCCGTCGTCTCTACCGGAATAATTATCGCCCGGATCCCCCTATCGCCCCGGCCGGGGTTGGGTTACCCCGAGCCGGTGCTGAAATTTCAAACGATTTAAATTCGAATGCGGTATTATTATTTGATTGTTTCGCCCCCATCACCCGGCTCAGTATAAACCGTTCAGGTTGAACCGGGCCGGGTAGTACGACTCAAAACGGTGTACAGGCGAAGTCACCGTTGACTGACGGACCGATTGCTCAGTGGATGTTTAACGGGAAAAAGGTTTTGAAGACAATAAAGTCACTTTATTGACTGAGACTGGGCGACCAATCAGATTGGGTTCGCACAACGGTCTGCCCATACATCGAGTCGACACTACGTCTAGACTGAGTCAACAAAATTATGGAAACCCATGTCCGTATACACAGCCAACTGGAAAGTAAAAGCTAACGAAAGTAGAAATCGCTTACTTAAAACACTTAAAACTGCCCTCTAAACAATCGTAATTCTTAATCATAAACAATTTATATATTTAAGCGCGTAGCAACCAGTAAAAAGAGTTGCTCGAATACACTATGTACAAAGTAGTGATCACGGTTTAACCTGATTGCCACAAGGTCCTTCGCCGCAATCACCGCTCCTCTGCATCTGTACCCGCCGACTCCTCGACGTTCAGAACTCCTAGCGTGATGTGCAAACCATTCCATCGTGTCTTGGACGGCCGGCCGGCCCTTTGCTCTCCGGTATCCGTTTTGTAACTTGGCCGACTGTCTGCCCTCGAACCCGTCGTACACCTGCCCCGTCCTTTTGCTTTCACCGTAGCCATCATTATCACCGGATTCACCGACATACTGCGCAACTACTTCTTCGTTCTTTCTCGGCTCGTATTCACCCGTGTTTCGGTATCTTCAGGGGCCAACGATTTGTCGTAACGCCTTTCTCACAAATCTCGCTAGTTTTTCTTGGTTCTGGCCTAGGTTTCGCACGCCTATAGTGCTGTCGGGCGTATCATTACAATTATATAAAAATAATTTAGATCCGGTCGATACTAGTTTAGATTTCAGAATTGCCTTTGAATTGAAGAGGCGATAACTTAGCTAATAAGTTAGCCAAGTTAATTCTGTAAAGTATTTCCTTATGATTATTACCCGGCACATTTAATTCCACTCCTAGATATTTAAAGTTATCTACCCTCCAGAACTCCATTTCGCTTACTGTCAAATTATTCTGTCCAATAATATTATTCTTAGGGCAGTGAAATTATTGCATTTTCATTTTTTTTTTTTTCACATGCTTATTATATTTATTGCTCAGTGAGCTTAAAATGTACAATTTTGTAATTTTTAAAATGTATAATTTACATGCAATTTTGACAATTATTTTAATTTTAGTGCAGTTTTCCACTGGTTTTTTTTTTTTTTTTTTTTTTTTTTTTCATAATTTTCGCATATTATATTCAAATATTTTATTTAATATATTATAAAATAAAAATTAAGTAAACGTAGAAATGTATAAATATTTATAATAACACATATTTCTATTCGCTTATTTATATATTTTTTTTATTTACTTGTCCATCAATAAAAAATAATATCGAAAATCGTCGATCGACAATCAGTTGTATTTAAAATAGTTATGTTCCGATATTGTAATAATTTATAGTCGATGTCATTTAGTGGTTCGATATACTTTGATTTACGTCCGTAAAAACGCCGAAAATCAATCCGTTTGAATAAATAGTTTTAAAAAATTACGTAAGACCTAAATTTTTAAAATGTAATCAATGGATGAGTTTTTTTTTCAAGTATTAATTTTATATTATTATTTTAGCTAATACTACCTGTATTGTACCTATTTGAAACGGATTGTGTACATATTAATAAAGAAAAAAAAAAAACTAAATTTCTTCAAGGCATTTTCCAAAATTATAAGTGCAATTTTAAATAGATTTTAATGCAATAATTGCACTGTCTTAATTGTTATATGACAATAACGGTATAACCTAACGGGTTTCTAATCCGTTTGTTAAAAAGTACAAACATTAATTTTGGCACGAACTGTTTTTATCAAATCCATCTGGTCCAGCGGAAATATATCCGTTTCCTTGTAAAACATTCCGTTTGATCTCGCTTTCCCTCTGGCGGATTGTTCAACATCTGTAATTAAGAACAATGAAATCCAGTAGCTGACGAATCCGACGCGTTTATGAACATTATTTGCTCTAGCTTAGTAGTTACAAGAGTCAACCGCTAGGTTCGCTATAAGTCCAACCGAGCCTTATTTACTAACTGTACGTGCACGACAAAAAACATAAATATTAAATAATATTTTAACACAATAATAACAATAATTAAAATAGCATTTATAAAAAAAAAATTAAAATTAATACATTTCTGTACCATGAATTCTTGTAGCCCGTGGTATCCAACGATACTCTGAATTAACAATACAATTACGATTACTACAAATTTTAATTATGATATGAAAAAGAATATCTTATCATTTTACATTACCATTTTTTTTTTTTTTTTATAGTATTTGAGTATTTTATTTTCAGAACGGTTAATAATTTATGTATTATTTATAATATCACAGTAACGTAGAAATGTAAAACACAATTATCATTTGCAAATGTCATTTAATATTAACACAAAAATATGAAATTCATAAGGAAAATATAATTTCGCGATAGTATCCACAGAACTAGAAGAGCTTTCTAGTGCCAATTCTACGATTAAACAATATTTACATTTTAAATAAGCCAAATCTGGACCTCCGGTTTAGCAGTCGTCTAAAATTAATGAACGATTTAATAATTTGATTCTAGCTCTAATGGTCCATTAAACATTAACGCGACCCAGCATTAAAATTGTAAAATATTTATATCGACTCGGATAATTCGGTTTTCGCGGCAATACATTGTTAGGATAGGTACAGCAAAACCCGCTGTCCAGCGACGCAAAAGGAATTATATTTGGAAAAAATAATCACGAAATTGAACGTTACGCGTGTTCGGAATACCTGATGCAGTAAAACACGGATGCCCGCGATTTTCTTAGGTCACATTGCGTTCCGGATTAGAAAATTTTCGCCGCATTACTCCGTGCGATATAGTTACGAGTGCCGTTGTGAAACCTAAACACACATTGTACGATAATAATCGAGTTGTACAGATTAGCATTACGTGTTTGTTACACACCGTACACTGTGATTTAATGTCCACGCGGATGGCGTTCCGGTGACACATGGTATCTACAATAGGTTGTTATGAACCCCTGATTATATTGCGTTACAATATTAGGTATCGGGTTGCCAGACGATCTACAGAAATTGTACGACAGATCGTTGTCGGGTCGTCGATGGGGCGTTTTTGCTGCAATAGCACATTAGACTGTATCGGCTTGACACGGCCCCCCCCGGTTCCCACTGTGGGATAATTAGTCTGGTATTAGCAGAGCATTCGGCCGAACCTTCGTTTATTTGGATATACAGAGCCGATAGACGAGTATAAATGGGGTCATTAGCCTGTGATAAAATAAGAACAGGCCTTAATAAGTGGTATATTTTGAATTGTACGGTAATGCCGTTTTTATTCGTAATCGTGGTCTGGACAGGTGTACATCGTGGTTTCGTCGTGCGTGCGTATTACGAAAATAATCATTCTGTGATCGCTACACAAACGGCTTTTCGTATACACTTCAACGTTCCACGTGCTGAATCTGTTCCTTCTGCTAACACTATCAAATTGTAGATACGGCATTTGGAAGAAACTACAAGTACCCTAATTAGACTTGGACACGGAGCACCCAGAACGGAAAGAACCTTCGAAAATGTACAGTTGGTTAGAGAATCAATTGAGCAGTCACCAAGACGCTCAGCCCAGAAACACGCTGTAGCTTTGGGAATCTCAGACCGTTCTTTGAGGAGAATTCTTCACGAAATTTATCATGGCTGAAGAACATGATTTGGAAGATGTATGGTTTCAGCAAGACTGAGCTACAGCGCACACAGATACAATTTCACTTGCTGTCTTGCGACAAATGTTCCCTGGGCGGTTAATCTCTCTGAGAGGAGACATAGGCCGGCCAGCACGGTCCCCAGATTTAAACATGTGTGATTTTTTCCTCTGGGGCTACCATAAAGATGAGGTTTTCAGACATCGCCCACATACCAATGAAGAAATTAAACAGAAAATCACCGTGGAAGTCAAGGCGATACCAGTCGAAATGTGCCGAAAATCATATGAGAGCTTCAGAGATCGTCTACAACAGTGTATCAATGCTGACGGCCGCCATCTTGGAGATATAATTTTTAAAAAATAATTTTTAGAAATGGGATTGAATACTAAAAAAAAAAAAAAAAAAAAAAAATACTATTTAAATAAAAAAAAAAAACTTTTCTCTAAATTTTACTGTTCGTTATTTATAACCTATCAAAACTCGTCAGTCGGCTCTGCCGCATTCTGTTTATGTTATTTCTTTAAACATTGTAATTTACTTAATACTAAAATACAGTTGTATAATTTTTACTAATACGTGTGTGTTCACAATTTATTTATTTGTTGTGGACTCTTTTAATAAATTCATAACAATGTGCAAACACAGAAATATATCGAAAACGCATTACGCGGGCACTTCCTAAGGAGAGATAATTTGCGAATCCGGTGTGCACAATTATATAACACGTTTTATCGTTTTATGACAAGATATAACACGGTGACGTGTAAAACGGATTTTCGCGAAAAGCGATTCGTCTATATACGACACGGGACCAAAACGTTACGTACCCATATGTATAAAATTGGATTTGCCCGTTGGTCCGGGCGTTAAAGAAAATAATATTGGCCGGCGCACGAGGAGAACGGCGGTTATTGTTGTCCCCGGACATACGCGGGGGACCGGAACCATATCGAAAAGAAACCTATAAATATGACATGAGAAAATATTATATTTTCTATGTATATAAATATTCCAAAATATCGGGATCCAATTCTTTATGTAAGAAAAAAAAAAATTTTAAAAATATACAGAAGAATCGGAACCCGTCGTCCGTATTATTGTACTATTGTACTTCGGGGTATCCGAATAATATTTTATAAAAAAAAAGGGCGCGGCGGACGAAGGATCGCAGTTTTCCGTTTTTTTGAAAATTGTCCAGTAGAGCGAAAATATCCGACGGACGCACGGAGACTACAATGGTTTTTAACCTGCAGCCCAACTGGTATCTTTTTTTTATTTTATTTTTTTTTTTTTTTTTATAATATTATCCGATTATCAATACCTTTTTTTCGTCAAACGGAATTTCTTACATTCGATAAAAGACTCAAAGCATCATCGAATAGTGCCTTCGAACCCCTTCCACACACCGACACGTGCGTTCGGCACCACTGCGCAAACACACACAAAATCGCATCACGATATAAAACACTATATGCGTTAGTTATCATACACTGAGATACAAAAAATCATAATATGCACAGGTGGTTAATGTTTACATTTTTCAAACAAAGTTGTTATCACTTGCTATCGTATTGTCACTGGATTACACGGTACAATTGTCGTACTAGTATAAAATTTAAAAGCAAATGTAAATGCAATTTTATTTGAATACGCAGTAAAGTCGTATCGTCGTTCTTTAACATTATTTATAAGTGATTTTTTTTTTCTTTTTTCTGCGATGGCGAACGATATGGTTGGACTACGTTATAAATACTGCCCGAAAAATATATTTTTTATAAGCCACAGACCGGCTACAGCGACAGCTACCAGCTTAAAGGAATAACCAAATCGTATATAAATATTGTGTCGTGTTTGTTCAATGGTTCTTAATCGGTGTCCCGTGAACTTGGTGTAAGATTTACGCCAAAATCGAAAAATCAGTATGGAAAAAATGCTTAAAATTAACGGAATTTTTTAGTTTCGCCGTCTTAACATTTTGACTTTGTAAAACACAACAGCGTAAGACGCGTATGACCGTGCAGGATCATTTTGGATAATTTTGTTGGTATATTTCTGTGTACTTGTGTGCACTGTATAATAATATGTTAATAATAATTATTATAACAATTTAAAAAAAAAAATGTATATAAATACTGTATTATTTTACAACTGTGTTCAGCGAACACTGTAAAAAAAAAAAAAAAACGTGAAGTATTTCGTCGTACGGATATCGTTAATAACCACCGTATTATAATTGCAAGGTATTAGACACAATTTCTCCGGTTATTCACTTAACCCGCCCGCAGGACTTACCGGATTTGCTGCCCGACTAAGTTTTTTATTGTTTTTTTTTTTTTTGCTATTGTTTTCGGTGTTTCATCGCCGGTAATATTTTTATCGACTAAAATAATACGCACCATTGTCGTCAATATCGACACGATACGCAGGAAAGCGCACCCGCGATCAGCGTATAACACACGCCGTATTGATTTGTCAGGGGTTAAGACTGTTCAAAAAGTCCCAGGACAAATGTTATTACGGCTAGTCTACAAACGATAATGTTTTAAATTTTAAATATATGTATTCCCCGCGAAAAGTGGATATTTTTTAGGTTTTACAAAACCCGAAGTCGCTACCTTATCTCAGTTTAATATCACACGTGGTCAAATCCAGTCAGATTTTTTCGTTCTCAGTTTCCGAAATTAACGAACAACGCGCGTGCATCTAGTTTTGCTTGAAACTTGGTAAAAACGATGCAATGGAAACGTACGGAAATGATTAAAACCGCTTTTGGGGATCCTTCATTAAGTGGTTCCGTGACTTTCGAATGTTTTAAACGTTTCAAAGACAGTCGGCGGTCAACCGAAGACGATCCACGTTCTGGAAGACCGTAGTCGTCATCCAGAAACGATGGTGTGGCGACAATTTGCGAAAAAATGCGAAATGGCCGCCGATTAACCGTTGGTGTGTTAACAAAGCGAATCTCAATCGAGTCTTGTCGTGCAATTTTACAGGAAAATGTACAGATTAGAAAGATGTGCACCGGCACACCGTAGCGCTGTCGATTCGCGAATTTTTGGCCGATAAAAAAAATGTCCCTGATCCCGCGGACTCTCCATATTCTCCCGGTCGGGCCCCGTATGATTTTTTTTTTTGTCTATTCCCAAGACTAAAATCTGCGCTTAAAAGGACAACGATTTCAAGGTGCAGAGGAAATTAAAGCGAACGCGGGGCAACATGACTCGTAGCATTAACTTTGGAACGGTTCGGAAGGACTTTTGAAAAATGGCAAGTACGCCGGGATCGGCGCATATCGTCCGGAGTATTTTCAAGGCGATATCATTGAATAATACGCAACATGATTTTCGTAATTATTAAATATAAAATCGTGGTACGTTTTGAACGGACGTCGTAACGGCCGTGTGTTTGTAATATTATGTGAGCCGACTCGAGACCGACGACGGGCCGGGCGGAGCAGCCGGACGCGGCCGGGAGAAGCCGCGCGGCGGGTCGACGGTGGGCAGACTGCAATAAAACCCGTCCGGAAACGCCCGCCGGCGGATGATTGACGACGATCGTCGACACGTCTCGGCGCGGCGGCGCCCGGTAACGCCAATCGAGAGCCCTCCTCGACGGTCGGTTTTACGAACTGGCAGCCGGCGTGGGTCGGGGTGGAAGCGGTGAAACTTATTTCTTATTTTTTTTTCCTTTTTTCTTTTTTGTCGCTTTCTCTTTACCGATTTGCGTCGCCCGCCCGTGTCGTCGATTTCGGGCGGAATTACAGCCGCATACCCCTCTCCCAACCCCACCGCACACACACACACACACACACTGTATAAAATACGGGTATATTATAATACAGGGTGCGGCAGAGCCGACTGACGAGTTTTGATGGGCTATAAATAACGAACAGTAAAACTTAGAGAAAAGGTTTTTTTTTTTTTAAATTTAAATCTGTATTCAATACCATTTTTAAAAATTATATCTCCAAGATGGCGGCCGTCTGCGTTGATACACTGTTTGAGGCGATCTCTGAAGCTCTCATATGATTTTCGGCATATTTCGACTGGTATGGCCTCGACTTTGACCTTATCCTCAAGGTGGCCGCAGAGAAAAAAATCACACATGCTTTAATCTGGGGACCGTGCTGGCCAGCAAGAAGAAGAATTCTCCTCAAAGAACGGTCTGAGATTCCCAAAGCTAACAGCGTGTTTCCGGGCTGAGCGCCTTGGTGACTGCTCAATTCACTCTCTAACCAACTGCACATTTTCGGGGGTTCTTACCGTTCTGGGTGCTCCGTGTCCAAGTCTACTTAGGGTACTTTCAGTTTCTTCCAAATGCCGTATCCACAATCTGATAGTGTTAGCAGAAGGAACAGATTCAGCACGTGGAACGCCGAAATGTATACGAAAAGCCCTTTGCGTAGCGATCGCAGAATGATTATTTTCGTAATACGCACGCACGACGAAACCACGATGTACACCTGTCCAGACCACGATTACGAATAAAAACGACATTACCGTACAATTCAAAATTTACCACTTATTAAGGCCTGCTTTTATCTTTCACAGGCTAATGACCTCATTAAACTCGTCAGTCGGCTCTGCCTCACCCTGTATTACGTACCCCGTGCTCACAAAACATTTTTCCGTCGTCGGAGACGGTTTTTGTTATCCCGTTGTCGTTTAAGCAGCCGATACACGAAGCTTCGCCCTTATAACAAATTCGATAAACATTTAGGTGAAAAACAAAAATACAGAAATCAAATTTGTTTAAAATCCTCCGGGAATAATCGCTGGATCGTGATAGAATAATCTTACGGATCGTACGAACGTACGTATGTTCCACAAGATTTCGGCCTGTCCGGGACGATCAATCCCAGCTATCGATATCGTACATATTCGGACCCATACATTAAATCGTGTTCAATTTTTTATGAAATTTCGTAAGAAAAAATATATTTAAAAACAACGTTATACAGAGCTGAATCGAATTTCTATACTATATACTCGTGCTGAACGATGTTGCCGGATTTCTATATCGATTTTGTTCGTCTAGCTGGACAATCAAACAGGAAATCTAATGGTTCTAAAGTATAGCAAAACACAATACGAGTACTCAATGGTTTGTTATTACGTGAAGACATCGTTATTCGCGTTCGATTAATTCAAAAACTTTTTAATTTTAGATCCGGAAGATTTCCAATTCTCTAAACAGAAATTATTATTTATTTTTTTTTTTTATTATATGGACTGTATTTACCCGATTTACTATATACGTTCCAGACGTAACCATCTACAACAGTGGGCACACCTAACCCACGTTGCGTAGTACGTACGCTGACTTTTGCACACAAGACAAATGTACAAATTCCGTACGACGTTTAAAAAAATATAATAATTTAAACACCGAGTTGACACGCCTATTGGACCGGTGTTCGGGGCGATAGGTCGCATTCGCTCAATATTATAGAATTGTGAAAACAATGACGACTAATTGACTAAATGCTTGTGTTTAAACGCGCTTTTTTTTTTTTTTTTTTTTGCTCTTCGTTTTTTCCCAATTATTTCTAGGCATCGAACCGGAATATTTCAATATTTTTCCACGGTGATCTGCGTATCTAGACGAAAGTTTTTACTGCGCCGATCGATGTTTGAAGCGCAAAAAAAAAAAAAAATCGCACGTCATTGTAAAACATTGCAATCAATCTCACTTTGTTTGAAAACCAATAGAAATTGGACATTTTCTAGAGAGCGGCGGATATGATGATAATGTTTTTTTTTTTTTTTTTCTGTTGTTGTTGATTTTTTTTTTTTAGCCGTATAATTCGGCCTAAGATCCGAACGGCGTTAACGTATGGATATTGAAATTCCGAAAGTTCGACCCGGGTAGGAAAAAACGTTCGTAGTTTATTTGGATTATTACTAAATAATAATATCTTACTTGCCAGTAGTAAAAATAAGTAACGGGCGTTTTATTAATTTATCCGCTTATATTTACCTACCCCTTTTTGACTCGGACGACACGACGACGCGGAATTCCACGGCGCGTCCGGCACGGGTAAATATTTGCACAAGCACGCGCGGACGTTATAATTATTATTTTGGCTATCGAGGTAAATAAACTTACAAATAACTTGAAATAAACTTACGTATAATACTATCCGGGGTGAAATAGTAGGAAATAGTAGGAAATCGTTTAAACGGTACGTAGGTAAATTTCGCGTTTTACCGCGTAATAACATATATATACATTTTTTTTTTTTTTTTTTTTCCCGTTTATTTAAGTTCGGTAACAATTGTTTTGTTTATAACAAAACTGAAGATTGTATTGATGCATCACCGACCCCACACTCCCGCATCGACTAGATCCAAAATACGTTCAGAAAATACGCTGCAATTGAAAATCGGAACATGGTATCTGATGAGAAAGTTGATCACAGACGGGGGAAAAAAAATTATAACAATAATAATAATAATAAAAAACAAGCACACATCGTAATAATACGCCACACTAAGAATCATATAATTGTAAAATATAATCAAAGATAGCGGATAGATTTAAAAAAAACCTTAATAACCCGCAAAATGAGAAACGGATAAATAAACTTTTTTTTGCTTTTTAATGAAACGCCTCTGATGTGTAAAGTAATTTTATATTTTAGAGAAAAATATGTTTTCATTTACGGCGTAAAGTTTGTAAAAAAAAAAAAAAAATTAAAATACAAGTTTACGATCAAATTATAATTTATCGTAGTTTAAAAACTTTCCGTTGTTTGGGGTTAGACAAAACTATTTATTTGCTTCTTTTTTTTTTTTTTTTTTAATCGCCGCCATTTTGCAAAAGTATATAATTATACATATTTTTTTCTAATGACATTCATTCCTAACCTGTATGAATTTTTGGTTTTTTTAGTAATATGAACGGATTAAACGCGTCTATTTTTGAATTCGTATGTTTTTATGAACAAAAAAAAATCCTATGAACTTGTACATATATACAATTTTTAACCATTTTAGAAGTATTTAATTTATATTATTTAAAAAAAAAAAAAAAACGACAAATTAAACACGAATAAGGATCGTTAATATTGATGTCAACGATTTCAACCTTTTACTTGTCTGGTAAGTGTTGGAGTGGGTTGAAGGCCGAAAACCCCAAGTCAAAGCGATTTTACTACTACTCCGGAACATTAATCATTATTAAAAAACTGACAGCGCTTTCCTCGCCACCCCATCAATGATTTTCGCGAACAATATTAGGCGATAAGAAAGGCGATTTACTCAAGGGCAATCATGGATGAAATACTTTTATATTTTTATAACGCCATGAAATGTCGATTATGAACGCAGACGATAATGTTGCCTGGCACGCACGCACACACAAACGTACACGTGGGTTTATTTCACGGTGTTGAATCATCTCTTCCATGAATGCCCCCGACTAGCATTGTCTTTCTCGTTTGATATCGGTTCCCCGTTTTCCCCCTTATTAGTCGAAATTCATTTATTCGTATTACTTCGCTACTACACTGCATACTGATAACACGAAATGTTTCAAAATGTGAAATCAGTCAATCAAAAATCGTTTTTTAACCGGCCAACGAGAGCAGCGTATTCGGCGTATAACGGCACTGTGTCGCCGCGATACAGCATTAAGGATAATCCAATAGGGAAACGGGTCTCGTTTATTAACGACGGCCATTTTGAATACTACGACCGTGGAATAAACGGCGAATAGTTCGTAAAGTTCGTATTTCTACCGTGCAAATGTGATAACAACTGTCTCGGGCAGTTTTCGGGCTTGGTCAGCTGGATGAGCCCAATCGCAGTGAAAACAATGTAAATGCAGCGAGTTTCAATGGTCTACCGCAAAAAAGTCACGTCGAATCACTGTAATCGTTTATTCTATAGGGCCACGGATAGTTTACACGCGAGGTTTTAAAAGATAAATCCCCGAACAATAACGTCGCACGTTAAACTGCACACCTCCTCCGGTGTGCCGTCGCCTTATACAGGGTGCGTCAGAAATAATTCGCTAATTTTATAAGGTTGTAATCTGGATTTGGATTGAGATAAACTAATGGAATTTACTTCGGTAGAAAGCTTTATTTGTGCCATTATTAGTACTTATCATGGCTTGGTAGGGAGAATATCGTGCGTTTTTTGTCGAGGAATTTATTAAAAACGACGGTTCGCTGATATCCATCCAGCGTCCCCGACCGCAAAACCATTCAAAATTGGATTTCAAATTTTAGACAAACGGGTACAGCACTAAAAACAAAGCCCCCCGGTCGACCTAAGACCGTAACAGGACTGGAAAATGTGTACTTCTTTGAAGAAGACGGCGTTACGGCAACGGTGACCTCTAATCGTTGTTGTGTGATGCATGAAAACTTTCTTCGACCGAAATTAAACGATTTTTTTAATGACTATGGACAAGATAATGTGTGATTTCAACAAGATGGTGCCACCGCACACACGGCTTATCGGTCACTCAACATTTTGCGAGAAATGTGTCCCGAGCATATTGTCTCTTTACGTGGTGACATTGGGTGGCCACCGCGTTCACCAGATTTGAGTCCATGCGATTATTTCCTTTGAGGCTATCTCCAAAGCCAAGTGTACCAACATCGTTCCCAAACTGTGGAGGAGGCCTGATGGAGGCAATAACTCAGGAAGTCGCTGCCATCCTGCCCGAAATGACCCGTAGAGTCATAGATAACTACCGAAAAGGCTCAATCAGTGTATTGAAAACGAGGGCCACTTAAGTGATAAAATTTTAATAAAAAAAAAAAAAAAATGTACGATTAACAAATAAAAAATACATTTTGATATTTATAAGTTTCACAAATCGGGAAGGTTTTTACAGGCGCACCCTGTATCTACCGCCGCAGCTTTCGGCCCGAAATTAAAATTTGATAATGAAAACGGTGATCATGCGCGCGTGATTATAAATATTTATCTGGCGGCAGACAGCGACTTTACGATTAGATTTCGAAAATATCACGTAATTTATAAGTACGACAAACTGTAGGATATTACGTATACACGCACAACGCGTATAGGGCCGTGCGCGCGAGTGTGTTTTGATAATATTTTAATTTATCGTTTACGATTTCGCTGCAGTTTAATGGTGAATAATGGCCGTGCGGAATCTGTTGTAATTTTATACAAGACTCTCTCGGGCGCGTATCCAGGGATTTCTTCCCGGGGGGGGGGAGGTGGACAAAGCTGAGTTAAAGTTAATTCTAAAATATAAATGAATTTAAATAAACCTAGTTAAATTATACGTTTTCAAGACATTATATAACTTAAGGTGAGTTAAAAGTTACTTTTTTTTTTTTCATTTTTTTCTAAACTTGCCCTTCACTACAATCAGCGGCGTGAATTCGACATTAATATTTTTGACTTTTGTAGACTTTACTTTACAAGACTAGTGCGAATACGACCCATGTAGGTCGTATTGTGTATTATTTAAGTAAAACAACGTAATTTTCGTCGAAAAATAAATGCAAAAATCACAGGAACACGGTTTTTTTTTTTTTTTTAGTTTATTAGAAACTCCATCAGGTGTTTATGGAATCGTTCGTATAGATTGCTGTTTGATTATCGAACGTGGGTAATGGTTTTACCGCAACAAATAAGGGTGACGAAAAATAGCGGTAAAGCGAAATTGTAATAGCTGCTTGTTTCTTAAATTTTCTAAAAAAAAAAAAAAAAAACTAAAAAACCCGAAAATAGTTAATACATACCGAGACAAAGGAGCGTTTTACGTTTTAGTCTTACAGCTCATAGACACACCGGTGTTAGAAAATTAATTCCAAACGACCAACGAAAATCATAGTATGAAAATAAGATTTTTAGTTGCCAGAACACGCGATGAACGACCTGATTTTTTTAATCGAATCCATAGCGAATTTCTAATAGTCTATCGCGTCGCAAATGAAAATCGAATTGTTTTATTCAATCGGTTCGACCTCATTGCGCGCGTGGGTACCTAGTTGTACCTATCTAATTACAATTATTGTAGTCGTTGTTGCGACAGAAATAGTCAATATCTGCAGGGCACACCGAATCGGAATAATACGATTGACACGAGATTGTTACGTTTAAAACGATTTTTTTTGTTTGTTTTATTTTTTTTTTTTATTTTATTTAAATGTTATAAACATAGAGAAAACACTTTTCAATTTAGAATAACAATGAAAAACGTAACCTGAACGGTATGAAAAATGGCGCGTTAAAGTTAATCACAGTAAATCTGCCCATACAACTATTACCCCTAGACACGGTCTTTGCCCAAATGATTCGGTTAATAATATACCTATTAAACTAAAAGATTGATCCTTAACGCTCGATCTAGATCACTAAAAACGTTATTATCAAAAAATAAATATACTAGTTTAAAAACCAAACTATCAGCGTAGAAAACTCTCTTAAAGCCTATATGGATATGTGGAATACAGTTGTCCCATATAGGGATCGGCAAAAAAAATCTAATTTAAATAAAATATATAGTATAGTAATAAACTTTTTACAATATTATACGTAGATACCTATAACGCAATAAAACACTAAAAACTATTGTTGTAAGCCGTGTAAGTCGATGCGACGAAAATCCCTGATTATCCAAAAATCCAATAAATCCGTATTTTTATCCGAATCCAAAATTTGGGTTATTATAATTGTGATTTTTATTCATTTCTCATAAGACTATCATTACTATCTTATTGTTAATAGTGTATTAAATAAGTTTTTACAATTTGTAAAAAAAATATCGCAAATAGAAATGTATTTAAAAAAAAAAACAAGTATAACAACAACAAAACAAAATCAATTATTTTACACTGTAATTTATATAATATGTAAAGAACTGGCTGATCCGGAAATCGTTTTACTCATAAAAATTGTTTATGGTAGCACGCCTTGAAATTGAAACACAATTATTCAACTCGTTTTATAAGGTAATAAAAAATACCTGTGCATTTGATGTTAAGATTTTTAAAATAGAAATCTGTACGGTCAAACCCAAAATATGGATTTTTAAATTGGAAACACAAAATATCGAATTATGGAATTTAAAACATGTATTTTCAGATTTCGAATTCAAGAATCCGGATTTTTTCCATCACCGATTAACATCGTAATCTTAGGACTGATTTTAAGACTATATTTAACGGACCATAAAACCTTAAAAAAAAATTCATCAAAAGTACACTAACGCATTTATATTAATTTTATACTCGACATATACGTACGACAGTTGATAATTGCCTGTATATAGTAAAATATTTAAATAAACTGAATTGAATCGAATAACTTCTATCTATATGCATATGTGGAAATAAAAATAAAATATTCTTGTGTAATTTCGGGCATTTTTAAAGGTTTTATAGTGCATTGAATTCACAGCTCCAATTATCACTGTACGATTTGGCGAACGTGTGTGTTTTATATTAATGATAATTTTTTTTTTTTTTTATGCGAATAAAAATATTGTAATTTATTTCGATTGGCGGTATAATATCAAATATATATGGAAATTCGTTAAAAACGCAAACAATAATTGGTCATTTATTTTTTTTTAAATTTTTTTTTTTTGTCTACCGCGCTGCGATTTTTAATTTAAATTTACAAAAAACACGTTTAAACGAATTTCGCTTAGAATCGTTTTCCGTTTTCCGTGTACCTAATATGCAAATTTGAGGCGAATTACCGTACGGGATATAATATTATTATACGTACCGTCCCGATTCTCCTAACAGCGGGGTTCGTCCACGGTGCCGAGGTATGCCTTTTTTTTTTATTATTATTATTATTCATGTGTACGGTTTGTTCGTTTTTTTTTTTTTTTTTTTTTATTATTACAATAAGTTTTTAACCATAAATATTCGATTTGCATAACACAATTATTATTATTTAGCGTATACCCGCTGGTATACACAACATCGGCGGAACGCCCGGTTAAATTTATCGCGTTCGTTAGTATTGTAGTTTTTTTTTGTCAATTTTTAATATTGACTATTTGTTTAGGTTTATAAATATTATACGCGCGAACGGCCGTAAAAACTTTACGTTTTACATTCGTACGTTTACCACGCGGAACGTAACGGTTTTTGTATTTTTTTTTTTTTTTTTTTTTTTTTTTTTTTTTTACGAATATCCAGAATATTCGACGAACGAACGGGATATACGGTTTACAATAATCGCATACGAAACTGAACGGACGACAGTAACCGATCCGAATCTAAACGATTCCGTCCAATCAAACGAAATAGTATCGTCGCCGTGCGCATATTATTCGACGACTAAAAAATAAATAAAAACGCTATAAAAAAAAATAATAAAATCTAAAATTGTTCGTAATTGCAGCCGGTGTTTTATCCGTCGAATATAAAATGAGCGAGTACACCAACTGCGTACCCGTACGTCTATTGCTCGCTATTCGCGAAAATCTATTTCGTATTATTACTCGCGTGTATTACGCGGCCCTGGTATGGACCAAACGAATTTTTTACCATAGAATCTCATTTCTGGAAAACAAAATAAAAAATTATAATCAATTTTCCAATTCGCGAGCAACAATTTTAAGCCCAATTTATATATATATATATATGTATTTGAAGAAAAATTAACACAAAGGACGAGATAAGGAATTATAAGTACTGAGCATAATCTAATTAGATAATTAATCGTCTGTTATCTTATCTAAATATTGATAAAGTTGACTATGAATGACGAATTATATTATGTACTTATTTATCTAGATATATTTGTAGGTACCTAGCAGTATTTTTTTTTTTTTTTTCGAAAACTAGAACGTAAAAGTGAAAAAACCTAGTATCTCTTTTTTGGTTACAAAAAAACCGAGTACATTGAATATATTATTATTCGTTTTCCTAATTTTTTTAATATGATTACAATGCTCAAAAATTTACACTTTCGAAAAGATAAAAAAAATAATAATAATAATAAAAGTATACCTCTATGCCATTGGAATAAATGTTTATTTATTTATTTTTTATACATTCTGAGTTTAGAGAAGAAGCTTTTTATAATTTTACTATATTGAATTTTTAAAACCTCCTTCAGTACAGTTTACATTGTACACCTTAAGATACGACGTGGATTTGTCACCCGGCGAACGATTTTCTTGGATGGCAACAGTTGTTCGTACAAATTAAGAACACAAAAACCGACGGGAAACATCGGTAATATTTTTGTTGATTTCCTGGGTTTACCTTCTCGGCTATATAACAAATGGAAAAAACACGGTTATTGGGGTCTAGGACAAATGAAATATCACTCTCGAAAACGATAATATTTCCCTTTGTCGATGATTTTAGTGTGATACTTTAGTTTTTAAAAATATCGCGACCGAAGTAATCCGACTGTAATTGCTTTAAAAATCGGCCTACTGCTTACTATAACCGTAATTATTTTTTTTAACTTAAAAATCCATTTATGGATAATTCGAATTCGATTATTATTTTCTTAGCGTTCCATATATGTTGTCCGATGTTTTCCGCCGGTGTTAACGTACCGCGCAATCATAGGTGAAACTTGTGGCGAGAGAAATTTATACCACACACGAGAATACAATGATAAACGTTTATTATTTTTTTCTTTTGCACAATACAAATATACATATATTTCGGTACGATAAAACCTTTAAAACAATAATAATAATAATAATAATAATGATACATAATACATAATAATAATAATAATATTAATACATTAATATATGGACGGCGTGATAATACGACCGTACCCGTGGTTACAGTTTGCTTTTACGGTGCGCACCGGTGCGATCAATGACCGTTTTTGCCCTTCGGCGTCACAGTGGACAACACGTGCATCTCGTTCATGTTGGTGCTGTCGACGGACGCGTCGTTGTACTCGGTGCTGTACGGGCCCTGTTGTTCCTCGGCCGTCTCGTCCGCTGCCGCGGCGGTGGCCGCGACCGTCGCTTCGATAAGTTCCCGTTGTTCCGGCGCCATGGCCATGGCGTCGCCGTCGTCGTTGTCGTCGTCGTCTTCGTCCGTGGCGGCGCCGGCGGCCGTGGTGGCGGTACCGCCGTCGGCCGCGGGCGTCGGCGACGACTCGTACGACGATTCCATCGGCACCGGCGACTGGTCGCCCCTGCCGTAGCGCCTGTGCGGGTAACCCGAATTGTCGCCGCCGCCACCGCCGCCGAATTCTTCGCCCGGCGACGGTAACACGCCGCCGACGCCTCCGTGAGCGCCGGCCCCGTAATCGCCGCCGCCGCCGCCGCCGCCCTGCGGTTCTTCGCGGTTCTTGTACTTGATAAAGTACACCTCGGGCTTGAGCGGCTGCGTGACGGGCGGCGGGGGTATGTGTATGGGCGGTGCTTCTTCCGGTTTGGGGTGCAGCACGTAGATGAGCGTCTTGTCCGAGTGTTGGGGCGGCGGCGGTATGATCGGGGCGGTGGGCGGCGGTGCGGTCGGCGCCTTGATGAACACTATCTGATAGTTCTTCTTGGGCGGCACGTTGGGCATGATGACCCGCTGCTTTCGGGGCGGTTCGTCGTCGGGCGGGGCCACGTGTACGTATATGGACTTGTGTATGATCGGCGCCTGGTGGGCCTGGGACGTCGGGTAATCGTAACCGGTGCCGACGGCGGCGCCCGTCGAGTAACCCGAGCTGCTGCCTCCGGCGCCAACGTTGTAACCGGCTGATGAAGGCGATTCGTGACCGAAACCGGTCGGGTCGAAGGAAAGCTGACCGCTCGAGCCGCCGTCGTACGACGGCAGTTGGCGGTGATGCGACGCGATGTACGGCGACGATGGGGCCGACGGCAACGGCGGCATGACCGGTTGAAACCCGACGGACGGCACAAAGTCCGTGAACCCGGTGGAGTCGAGGCTTATGGTTTCGCCGCCCCTGCCGCCGCCGCCGCCGCCGCCGCTGGGCTGGTAGAACCCGTCGGACTGTTCGTTGTAGCCGCTCACGTCGCCGGCGTTGCCGTCCGCCGACGACGGATGATCGTAACTGAGCCGGTCGGGTAACACGGGCGCTCGGATCGGCGGGTGATAGTGATGCGAGTGCTGTATCGCCGCCGCGGCTTGTTGCATCTGATGCATCTTTTGCTGTGGCTGTTTCTGCTGTTGGGGCTGCGGCTGTGGCTGGGCCTGCTGTGGCTGCTGAGACTGGGACGACTGGGGCCGGAGACGCTGCTGCAGGTCCTGTGGATGCATAAAGTACGGTCTATTGGTGCCGGGCGTCTGGCCGTCCGGCACGCCGTTGGCCGGCACCGTGAACCGCTCGGCGTGTTGACGCAGGTCCTTCGTGTCGCCGTCGTTGAGGTGCGTCGCCTCCAACGCGCTGTCATCGTCGTACAGCGATCGTTTCGTGTCCTCGTACGACTCGGGAACCGTTTCCTCTTCGTACGACGATCCCGATGTATCGCATCTGACGCACAGCACCGTGAAACAAACGATGCACAGCTGTAAAACATACGAAAGCATACGTTTAATAATTAAACAAAAATCAAGATGCACGATCGAATTTACAAAAAAAAAAAAATAACATTCACTTTCAAATGCATTTATAAATGACCGGCGTGTCGTTATCTCTAGGTTTCGTTGTGTAACCGTGAAATAAACAACACGTTTCACCGTGAAATCGAGTTTTGTCCGAGCATGAGCTACACGAGCTATAAGCATATTTTCAAGGAACCAAATATAAATCATAAAAAATAAATAATCTCGCACCGTGTGCCTAACGTATCACTATTGCGGAATAAGTAATTATAGTCGATAAAACCGTTTGGTTTTAAAACAAGAATACTTTTGTATTTGTGCTATCGAAAAAAATATAACTAACGTTGCACAGTGCACAAGCTCTCTTTTTCTTTTATGGTTAAAATTTCGTTTCCTCGTTAGGTTCATATTAATACTATTTTTACAGTCAAATTACGGGTGGTAGGCAAATATTTTAAGAGTAATTTTTAACAGAGACTTTGAGGGTTAAAAAAAATAAAAATTGAAAAACTATCGACTCCGTAGACAATTCGAGTTTGACAAAATATGCCAATACGCACGCCAGTATTTCGGTGTTTCAGAAAAACAAAAATAAAAAAAAAATCTCAACGAACAAGTTTAGAAAACTAAAACTTTAAAGAACGATTATTATAGCGTTAAATTAATGATAACATGATAAATTCGAGTGATAAGGACTCGGAACCCTTATTTATACGAATGTGAAATTGAATACCTATTTTTGAGTCGATAAATAACCATTTTTTTTTTTTAAATTTCTAATGAAATTGCCTATACGCGACCCCTGTAAATATCAGTAGTGTGATTTACTTTAAAAAAAAAAAAAAAAAAAATCAACTGTAAAATATGAAATAAATTTATTGGTAAACGCATAGGGTGTGCTTTGCTTTATATTTCTATTATTACTAACACTATATAAATACGTGAATTAATTTATTGGGTTACGGTTATGGCGTATTTTGCAGTTTTGAATGGAAATAACGCAAATAACAACTCTCTTAATGATCAAAAATTTGGACCAAATGTTATTCCGTTCTCGAATTGAAAAATGGCCGTCGGTAAAAAATTTATGTATTTTGACTAGGATTTTCTCGACTCTTTTGAGTTGTGGAAATTTCGAACTGGATAGTCGATATTGTACTACGAATATTACCATTATTGTTGTATAGATACTCTCTGCCTGCCGTCTTTACATCGCGGGGAATTTATATCCGAGGAAAACTCGAAGGGAACCCGAACAATTTTGGCGACGAGCTTTTAAAAATATGTCAAACAATATTGCGTTGTGTGACGGAAGAATGCGACGAATTTCAGCGTACATTGTTCGGACTGGACGTAAAAACAAAACTCGTCCGAGTCGCAGACGACGACGACGACGTCCCTATTGTTAAGAATGTCGTCGGGGAATAGTTTCTAGTTTCTTAACCGTGGGATTTTTTTTTTTTTTTTTTTTTATGATTTTTCCCGTCGTAGAAAACGAGAGTAGGTATTATTCTATTCGCTATTTTCGATTTTCTCGTACGCGCGGCGCGTATGTAAAATAGAAAAATATATATATATATATAACCAAACGCAGTGCAATCGTCGTAGTCTGCATAAAAAAATAGAAGAACAATAAAAAAAAAACCAACTTTAGTCTGGAAGAAAATCTACGGAAACATATCAAAAATAATTTAAAAAATGGAAATGATACGAATATTTAAGACGTTTTACGGAGGTACGCCAAGGTTTATATAGATTACGCGAATAGATATAATCAAATATAATAAATTACAATTGTACGTGATTTTTCGTCTCGAATTGTTGCGTATTTTTATGGAGCCAAAATCTATACGGTTTTCATCAAAACTTGAACTCTAAAAATAAAACAATGTGTATTCTATACACAATTTGCTGGGCCGAGACAATTTCATCCGCGTACAACCAAATGAACGCTAAAAAGAAATTTTCGAAAACTTCAAACCCGGAAACGGTTATTGCGCACAACATTTCCCCGGTTTATTTTTTTTTTTTACCCGGTTGTTCGCAATCATCAAGAGAACTATATGGAAAACTAAAAAAAACATAACCGGCGCCGACTTGACAAACTTACTGCCAGAAACCGCCCCCCCCCCCCGATATTGGTGGTCGGAGCAAGATTCTTGGTAAAAAAAAAAAAAAAAAATAAAGTTAACATAAAAAAAAAAAGAAATCAAACCGATAAATTCCTCGCTCGGAATCTTAAAAAAAAATTACATTCTTTTGAAGGATATAATATGTAATATCGCGGGCGTGTATAGTGTTATTGGATACGTGAATATTCTAACGGAATTCTTTTTGTCGTGCGTCTTGATTCGGTTTCAGACGCGTCGGGTGTGTGATGTGATTCGAACCACGAACCATTCGGACAAAAAATTGTTACAATCCGTCCGACAGCGAAAACATAAAAACAATCCCTTTCGTATTATGTTCGTCTCTTCTAGGTTATAACCTACTCTGAATCTTTGTCGTCTTGTAATATTAAAAAAAAAATATATATATATATTAAAAATTATCGAACGACCGCGTTTAATACAATACATTTATACTTTAGTGGTTTCTGCACTATCGGGGGGGGGGGGGAAAGAGAAAAAAAAAAGTCTCTTTCGGAACTAGCAGTGAGTAATCGGCATAAACCCATATTGAGGATATCGGGTTTGTTTTTTTTAATAACACGGTATTCGACCAGATATTTATGGGGGGAAAAAACGTCAACAATGTCTCCGGAATATAAAAAAACCGTACGAAAAAAAAAAAATGGGTTTCTTCGACTGACATATATCGATTAATTTCAATATCGGCTCCTGGTTTTCTATTTCAAATATCGAAATATTATATCGGTACGTAAAAACAATAAAAATTAATGTTTTTCGCTAACCGCCTGCGTAGTTATTCGGCAATTTTCACTCTACGGCTATTTTTTTTTTTTTTTTTTTTTTTTTTAAATAACATAAAACATGGTTTTTACACTTATTAATGAAGGGAAATTGTAAAACGACCTCCTCGACTAGGTCCAAGGACTGGATCCGAAATGCAACAAAAAGCTATCTCGTAGGGTTAATGATCAGAGCAACATTTCAGGTTGCAAATATTTCAACAGACACGAGAAACCTAAAAAAAACCTCATGTTTTGTTTGATATATAATTGTATGTATTACATGACCCGCATTACTCTAGATTTGTTTATTATACATTTTTCGCGAACCGTGTTAGCTTTATTAGCCATGAAAATTACAAAAAAAAAATCGAAAATTATTTAATGTAAAAATTTAAATTTATAAAGATAGTAGTATTTAATTGTTATTTTTGGTAATGATACAAAAAAAACCACCAAAAAAAAATGAAAATGATATTCGACTGTTTTCACATAGTAAACAGTGCAATCCGCAAATAATGTTCGTTTTGAAGCCTATTTTTTTTTTTTTTTTTACATTTACTCGTACATTATTAAATCCGATGCGTTTGTACCGCGTACACATTTTTTTTTTTCAACCGTATTCCATTTATTCGTTTGGTTTTTGCCAAGTGAAACGTATACACCTATTATAATTGTAAAATCAAAAATTTGTCTTGTGACATTTAAAAAGAACTCGACGCGACCGTCGGTCTAAGATCACCGCACGTATTATTTATAATCGTTAAAATGTCGTTTTTATGACACATGGTGATGACGAGCCGCATCGCACGGCGAGTCTCTGTCGCGAAAACCGCGTTAAAACTTACCGGGTATAGATACGTGACGCCCATTGGTGGTGCCGGTTTTTTTTTTTTACAACGAGCGGCTAATAAGGCTGAGGGGGACGGCAGGCGCGGCGGGAACGGCAGGAGCGGCAGGAGCGACAGGAACGGCGGCAGACGACAATCGTGTCGGTATTGTTACTGTCGCGGTATTCGATGGCGTCTTGCACCGTCATATGAAACATGTCCGCGGTGACCGCCGTCAACACGTCGGAACGAAACTGAACGTGAAACGCGACCGCGGCCACGGGCCGGTACACGGCCGGCTTTTCCCCTCGTCGGAAAAACGCGGCGCGTGAGAGGGGCCTGGCGCGGCCGTGTACGCCGCGGGAGTACAACAGAAGAAACGAGACGATAAACACGAGAGAAAAGAAACAAATACCCACGGCCCGATGGCGGGAGAAACGATAGAAAATAGTAAATTATCATCGGAGACTGCATCGTGTGGGGAAAAAAAAAAAAAACCGACAGAAACGCGCGCGGAAAACGTTCCCGGTGATGAGTGCGTCGGCGTAATAATAATAATAATAAAAAAAAAAAAAAATACAATAGGTTAGGTTAGGTTTAGGTTAGGTTAGAAATGCGTTTTATTCCTCTTGCTCAGCCCCGTTGTCGTCGGCCTTTAATGTCCGGCACGTGGCCGGTATAATTATTAAGCCTATCATTCCGGTTCAATCTGCAGAGCGGGGAAAAAAAACGCGTTTACACGGACAATTATTTTATTATATCCGGAATAATATCCCTTCGCCGCCCTGTAAATACTAACGGAATCGCTTCTTGTTGGTTTTTTTTTTTATACTTTTTTTTTTTTTTTTTTCGCCTCGTGATGATAATAATAATAATAATATTACGACGCGTGTACGAGAACGCCGGTGCGGATCGATTGCGGCGATTTATTCGGTTTAACTGCGCCGAATATATATTTTATCGTCCGTACACATATTATATCTCGTGTGTGTATATATATATATATATATATATATATATTAATAAAAAAACACCATCGAGTATCTCGCATAGGCTCGTATTATAGTTGTATATCTCATTTCAAACTGCGCACGCTCTTATTCTCTGTGGCGGATTTAATGGAAAATTCCCGGTCGGCATATCGATTTATATGGCCCCGCTGAACCCGCTGAGGATTATGTTCAAAAAATATTGTACGAAACGAAAACGGTTTTATTTAAAAACATTATCATTAATACGGTAGAATTTTTTTTTTTTTTTTTTTAGCTTAAATAACTAATTTTAAAATACACAATTTCAATCTGCTCGTAATTATTTTTTATTTTTTTTTTTTTTGTCCATTTTAAAACACATTTATACTGAGTGTAGTCAACTCAAAAAGATTGAAATAAATTGAAATTGTATTGTAATTGTCTACGGTGTTTTTTTTTTAACTTCCGATCCGAATGAAAATGTCGACTGTCCGTAGGCAGAGGTACATTTTTTGGGACGGGGGCTAATATAATCCTACACCAATACCCGGGTATTTCAGTGGAAAGTATCGAATAATATTCAAGGGGGTGGGGCGGGCTTGTGGATGAGTTTCGGGGCTACGACCCCAGTAGCCAAATATGTGGTAACCGTTCGTTTGTTATTATTCTAATAAATGTTTTTTTTTTTTTTTGATTTTTTTCTTTTCAGGTGAGCCATTTTGATTATATGTCCAACGACAGTATGCTATAATATTTCCGCCGTTACGTGAAAAAACGCGGTGAGTACAATGATAATTATTATACCGTTGAAATGCTGGAAAACTTACTGTTTTTGCGCGTAAATTATAGCGCCGAAAAATATCCGGGAAACTTTGAGGCGTTAAAAAAAAAAAAAAAAAAAAAAAATCGCCTTATTAAAATACTGCACTGTGTTGCAGACCCGATTGTTTGTTACGCTACACTCGGTATGCAAATATGTTCTTAAATTAGATTACCTTATCTATTATAATATTTAATCAAGCCCCTTGATGGTGGGCGTCCGTTTGTTCGACACCCACGATCTCGGTACAATTTTAATTTTTTTTTTTTTTAATTTTAATTGCAATTTCCCCCCCGTGACCAGTGTTGAGACACAGATAATTTAAATTTATATCTTGATACAAAAGATCGATAATGATAAAATACCATTAGATCTATCTTGATAAAGCTAAAAGATAACCATAATTTGTCTAGATTAAAAAAAAAAAAAAAACCAGATACATTTTATTACAGTCATTGTTATTTGATTAGAAACTATAAAATTGTACGATTATTTGCCTACTAATTAAATAACAATGTATAAATAAATAAATGTATAAATGTATAAATGTATAAATCTCAAAAAAAAAAAAAAGTCTTTATACAATGCAGTTATGTGTTTAAATATATAATAATATATGTTTTCAACTCGTGAATGCCGAATGCCTTGAACAAAAAAAAAAAAAAAGGTACATCTTTACGGAACGGTTTGTCTAGATAAGCGGCATTTTTCTCCGAGATAAATATTTAGATAACTCGGCAATATTTGTCCGGATGACGATAGGATCGATAAGATAATTTAAAACGTATTTAAATTGAACACACTGCCCGGCGGCGACGACAAATCGGGGTTTGTTCTCGATCGAAGTCGCAAACGCGAGCCCGCGGGGGGTGACGGAGGGGTAGCAATTGATAACGCCACTTTTCGCTCGCCGGTTGCGTGCGCATCGAGCGGAACGTCGCGGCCCTTCGGCTCAGTGCCGGGGCACGGTGTAACAGTACGGCGAACCGATATCGCCGAGGCCGTTTGATTAAACATTCGCCGACTCGAAAAATAAAAATTATCACCTGGCGCACGTTGCCGTTTGATCGCCGACAATAAATGGCGCGTTTCACGTGTAACCGCGTGTATTGCACCCGACGGTTTTGCCCGCTTAAAAAAAAATTGCAATTATCGCCAACGGATTGCCAGTATGGATTTATCCGATATTTTGGCGGGATATAGGCCGATCCAGCCCGGATCCGGTTTCCGGACCCGGTCACGTCGGGACGTTGTTTTCGGGGCGCGATCCGGTGGTGTACAATTCGGTAAAACGCCGTTTTACAAGAGAAACGTGAAATGGCACGGTGCCATTTAACTCCGCACCCTTTCGGGCCGCCCAGGGTCCTGTTCTTTTCCGATGAGAATAATTACGCTCCGCGGGGACCGAGTGGCTGGAACATCGCCGGAACATCGGCCGCCGCGCTATTAAATTATCGGACACCCTGCGATAAGTACGACCCGCTAAAACCGTTTTGATTTATTAACGGAATTACATTCCGTGTTTGATACGTTTAGAACGTACCCCGGGTCCCGCAAAGACAGTACAAGTTTTTTTTTTTTTTTAAACCGTGAACCAATTTCTGATTGTACCGATTGACGAAAATAATAAAATTCAATCTGTTCGAATCTGACAGATTTTACAGATGATAAATCGCTGACGAACATCGAGTTTCCATGAATGTCGTGATTTCCCGACGATCTCGCCAAGATTTCGATTTCCGTGATGTCAATTAACTCCTGCCGTTTTATGCTTTGTGCTGGGCGGCCGATCATTTCGTCGTCATACCAAAAAAAAACTTCAAAAATATTACGTTACAGGCCTTTTTTTTTTTTTTTTAGAATTTAATTTTTGGCCTTAAAAAAAAAAACGATAATTTCCATTGATTTCTGGGTTACCTCGGATTACAGTGGGATAAAAACACGAATAATACCTTACCGAAATCAGCTAAAATATCTTTTTTTTTTTTTTATTTATTATAACCTTCCCAAATTCCCACCTACAACAGTGGTCCGGCTTTTTTTGTATTTATATTTATTTTATTTTATATTTATATTGTCATGATTCATAAGTCATGAGCTCACGACACTGTATTTTTTTATACTATCTTTTCGTCGTTAATTTTATTTTTATTGTTATTATATGTCTTCTGGTTTTGAATTTAATTGCCTGGGTACCTCGATACAAATGCTGTTGTTGAAAATACGAACTTTTTTATTAATATTAAAATGTATATTTAACGGATTCTGTAATTAAAATAATATTATTTTTACGAGGTTTTTTTGTTTTTTAATTTTTTTCTAAATAGTTAACGACTTTTGAATAAAAAAAAAAATATATATATTCACACGAAATTCGATCTCGTTTTTTTCATTAGGACATTCCGTTAAGTACCCAATCATATTTTATACGATCTAACGAATAGGTTACGTTTCCTAAATTCACGTAATGACGTATTATAAACCGTTTATTAAGCCAATTATATGCGTCGAATGAAAAAAATATTTTAATTATTTTTTTTAAAAATGTACAATTTCGTCCACTTTATTGAAGAAATCAAAAAAAAAAAAAACCTCCTTAATGCACCAGGTAGACACAATTTTATAGCAAAAACCGTCCCTGGAATTTATGATTGCTAGAGATTTCTGGTCTATGTGAACTATCTGTAAACCTGTTACACGCGGAAAAATATAAATAAATATAACGCCATAGGAAAACTAATACATTTCCCGTTTCCTATAGAATCGGAAAACTCGATTTTTTTGTATGTCAAGCGTGTGGGGTGTGAGCCTTTCCCGCCTGATCGAATTTCCCGCCAAAAAGGCCAATATGTACAAAAGCACCATTGAGTATCAACTTTCGTGAAAATCCCATTACTGGAGGATTTTCGATAAAAAAAAAAAAAAAAAAAAACTACAAATGTAAAAATGGTTGGCTACCGATGTAGGTAGGGAGTTGGGAAGATAAGACACAGAAGGGAATTCGGTCTATAGCAGTACCCGACGATAAATCGTTGAAATATCATAAAAACACGCGTCGTAGTAATATCAATACACTATCCGCTTGGCTCGGGATCTAAAATGAAATTGATCGTTCCTATTAAAATCATCATTGGATACGGATTACAGATTCTTTTTGATACTCTGGCAATTTACATAATAAATGATTCGATAAACGCCAAACCTGTCATGCGACACAAGGCGTAGTTGTCGAGTGCATTATTTAAATTTGACAAGTGGAAAACGCATATTTTCGTTCGGTATCTTTTCATTCGGAAACAATGATACACTTCCGTTCGGTTTTACAATTATATCTATATTATATTAATACGTATTTTATGATTTTGTACGTGTCTATATTTTTTTTTTTTTTTTTTTTAAATTTTACGAACAATGCGGAATAGGTACGCAATGATTTGTTATATTACCGTCGTAATTATATTGTTGTCCGTTCGAACAATATCCATTCGAAATATTATATTAACAACTGCGTACAAACGTTTTAAATTAACTTGTGATTTTTTTTTTTTTTTTTTACTTCCGAAATTATTGTTATTATTATTTTTTTTCGTTCTATAAAATATGTTTTTTACTGGGAAAAAAAAAAAACAAAAAAACAAAAACAACTATACCTATAGTAAATTGGTTTACCTACTGATATAATAATTTATGTTACGGGCACATCGATCGGTATTATACAAAGAAATACGACACGACATTATATACCTATAGTAACAATAGGATATTCGCACTGCCCGCTGTGACGAAAACGATTTCTGCTGTTGTAATGCAACAGCACAATCGGTTTTTTTTTTTTTTTATTTTTTTTTGCAAATACGGATTACGTGTGCCAGTTAAATATTTTACTGCGGAAAACACAGCGACGTCTGGTAGCGGGACAAAAACGTTCATCGGGTACACTGTGTGAATCGCAACAAATAGCAATTATTGTTATAATCGTTATTTTTTAATAACGTGCTCAGTGGTATCGCGAGCCGGAAGAATACGAAAAATAACGCAGGATACTATTGTAGGCGGAATGTCCGGGAAGTTAGGATATGGAGATAAATTTAATTTATATCTGTGCGCGACGATAAATCGTTGCTGGCAAGAGAACGATTCGCAGCAAAAATCGGTAAAACGCGTATTGATAAATTCAAATTGAAAACTGTTATATTTAATTTATAACTACGAAATAAATTACAATTGCCCGTGTTTTTTCCCCCCCTCCGTTACTTCCCTGTCCGTTCGATTAAACGGAAATTCGAGCTGTGCCGAAATTCAATCGAAAGCTGAGAAATGCCAATTCTGGTTTACAGCCAGCGCCTTGGTTTGCCCACCAAGGCTTGTCAAGGCGAGAATGTTAGATTACGAGCCTACCTCTCCGTCTGGATTATCGGCGGTCTTCGGGAACTCGAGCAATCGGCCGCGTGATGCCCTCAAGTCATCCCACTGCACCCGGGAAACCGGACAGTGTTGACAACGGCGTGTATGGTAGTTCCTTTTTATCATTCGGATTCACACGGGTTTACTTCTGCCAATAATCACGGTTTACCTAACCAAGATACCTCTTGGAACGCAAAATGTTGTCGTTCCCGTGACTTTATGAAGGGCAACACGAGTGGTCAACCGTTGGTCCACGGGGCCGTCCACTGGCGGTTTTGAACTGCGATCCTCGCGACGCTTGGCTTCTTTTTTTTTTTTTTTGTAATCTATAAACTTCCACATCGGCAATACGATTTTACGTCGTTCGACGGTATAACTATATTGTAATCGATACATGTAATTATTTTACGCGGGGTCGAGTTTGCTTTATTCGGCCCATGACATCGACGACTGGACGCCCGAGTCGGGTAAACCAAACCTAAAGTTTGGCGATTGTGGTTTTTTCCATTGACTTGTTGTCGGCAACTACTCGAGTGCGGGTTGCGGGTTCGCCTTTCATATTAAACTGTTGGTGTTGTGTTTGTTCTGCACATAAACCAATTTTCTTATTATTAAATATCAGCCGCGCCGAACGTTTTACACTGTCGCGGTATTATTAAATAACAAATCGCCGACATTTCATTAATCTACATTAATAAGTCTGTCTGTCTGCCGACCTGTAGAAAGCGACTGCCCATAGCCGTAGAGTTCGGAAATTTTGAACACAAGTAGCTTTTGCCTTACAATTTCCCGTCTCGAGAATAGAATTTTATAATTTTAATTGTTTTATTTATTTTTTTTTAATGTATAAGTTTTCGGCTATAAAAAAGCCAAAGTAATACGTGTAGGGCTTTGAAATGACTACCGAAAACGATATACGAGATTATACGGTACGTTCTATATGAAGTGATTACCTCTACCCAATCAAAAATGAAAATTATTAATTTTATAAAACGGATCTATTGGTAATACGATGGATTTCCGTAATTCCAACACGTTTCAAATAATATCTTTTATCAGATTCGTCAATGTGTCCTTGTCGATTATGATGTAAATGCAGATTGTGACAATACAGTCGTAACAAGTTAGTGGCGACCGACCCGACAACGGCAACCCCGACGCAGACGGGGACTGCGAATTCGGGAGACGTCTTGTGGAACGCTGGCACCTCCTGGTTAGGTCTACATACCTCGCCGGCAGCGCCGATCGCTAAGACACGGTGTAGGGATTGTGGTACATCGGACCATCAGGGTTCTTTGTCCCGAAATTTAATTGCACGCGTTTATTGTTGTTAATCTACGGGTAAATCGGGAAACCTGCCGCAGCGACGAACGGATATCGAACGTTTGACAGGTTACTCCGGAGTCTCATTTTGGACCGCGGTTTCCGCTAATAAAATATGTAGTAATTCGGATTTCAGTTGCGTTGTAAAATTAATTATAATATTACGTAAAAAAAAAAAATCATAATCATTCGTATGGTACGTAAAATAAATAATAAATAAGTTAGGTTGGGTTAAAAAAACCACGGTTGAAATTTGCGTACGTTCGTCTACTGCGCCCGGTCGACTTGTTTTACACGTTTTCCACACAGACCCGAGTATTTGATTTGAAAATAATAATTATAATAATAAAACTGGATCGTTGTGGTATTATATTATTTATCAGGTATAAATCATAAAAAAAAAATACCAGGTGTGGCCAAAACTGCGGATCGTCTCATACCGTATGACGATATATATATTTTTTACTAAAATATATATATAGTTTTTTTTTGTAATATTAATACAACAATTTGTAGTAATGTATTAATTATATGTAATAATTATTAAAATATAATTTTAGAGAAAATATGGTGTTTTCGAATTTATATTATTTAAATTTAATGTAATTTTTTGTTGCCCGTTCAATTTTCGTACGTTTTTTCAATGTCCGTATTATGTTTGTGGATTACAATAGTCAAGAATCTTTTCATTTTATTTTTTGCTCTTGGATATTACATATTTTTCATTTTATCGTGCGGTTCGTGAGTGTCTTCTAGTCGACCACCCCTGAAATATTCTATCACGATATTAACGTTTTGTGCGATGCAATTTTGTACATAATATATGCAATTTTTTCGCTTCGAATTATTTACATTTAAAAAATACGATTTTTCATCTATCGAATCTATTCGATTGTCAATAACTCCTAGGGAATTAAACTTAGTGAGACCGTTTTACCGTGTGTCAAAACACAATCCAACCGTGTTTATTTTTGAATAAGAAATATTCGTCTAACCACAATATTTTAATATTTAAAAAATAAGGGTGCCTTTTCAACAAAACCCCAAAAATGTGATGGGTGCACTGAGCTCTCTGAGTATTTTGACACCTAACATGCCAGAAAAATATTGAATTGGACACGAGATACGGATTTTTGAAATTAATAATAATAACTTTAAGATTCCTAGAATAGAAAGATATATAGGAAAAAAATTTTTTTTTTTTTATTTGAGAATCAGAAAGACAAGGACGAGAAAGGAATATTTTATGACAACTCGAATGACCAAAAAAAAAAAAAACAAGAATTTAAAAAAAAATAATCGAAAATATCGAAATTGGATATAACAATTAAAGAGGAATTTGAAAATTTCAACCCCCCCCCCCCATTCAAATTTTCGATTGCCCGTAACTCCTAGAGAATAGGGTTTTTATTTTTATATATGTTCAATAAATCTATTACAATCCATGCGTATGTGTGAAAAAGCATGGCGTAATGTACAACTAAGTACAATTGTCATTTGTTTCAAAAAAGCTGGATTCTATTTTAACGATGAGCAGTGTGATGGTGATGGTTTAGAAAACAATGACGATGATGATGGTGGATATGATTGGCAAATTGTAGCAGATAAACTTAATATCGATCAAGAGATTGCATTTCAATCATATGCTACAATCAGATGGTACTGTTGTAGTCAGTGGAATGTTAACTGATAACGAAATCATGGGTATAAATATATCAAATAGTGATTCCGATAATAATGAAAATGATGAGCCCGAAACAACTTTAAATATGATTACGGCGAACCAAGCAATGTCACATCATTACAAACTGTTAAGCAATTTGTTGAATCTGTCGAAGGCGTGGATACTTCTATTTTCGAATCCATAGGCAAATTAGAAGATTTAGTCAACAAACAGCCAAAAAACAAAAAATTAATAACAAATTATTTTTCTACTGTATCTCATAAATAATACATATTTAGGTTTTGTATAGCATTTATGTATAAACATAAATGTATTATATCGTTATTGTCATAACGTTTTTATCGTAAAATTTTAAAATTATATTTCATTGCATAGATAACTCGAAGTGTTTATTTTATTTTGATAAATTCGAGTTAGGTATTTCGAATAATACATATCTCGAGGGGAATTTTTATCCCCCTTCAACTTCGAGTTATCACGACTCAGCTGTATATATTTTTTTCCCCTTTTTTTTTTTTCTCCACTGTTCCGTTTGTTCGTTGTTCTATAATAAACAGTAAAACAACATCGAGTCCAGCGGTCGTACCGGCCGTAACTCATTTATTCAAATAATAAAACAAGGGGTGCCGTTTTAGTAGGACACGAGTATAAAACGTTTGACACGTCCCGTGCCGGTGAACCGTACGCATTCCCGTCGTCTGTTATCGGCGTCGGATGGTCCGAAATTATTAATTTATATGATAATAAAACACACGTTATCGTAACAATAAATACATAAACCTATAAGCTATCAATACGACGCGGCATTTTTTTTTTTTTTTTTTTAATCTACGAGGTGTGGCTATTAAATAACGAGACTATCTACTTAGCGATAAGGCATGAGTAGATAAGGGTATAATGGTAGTATATTTGTAATCTATGAATATCACTGCATCGAACAATACCAGTTTAGTCAGTTTCCGTTTTGTAGTCTATGTGTAAGCGTCGTTCAAATTGACCTCTTACGTGTTGAACGTCGAAATCATGCCGGACGAAAAAATTGAACAACGTATTAATTTAAAATTTTTAGTGAAACTTGGAAAATCTGCGACCGAAAGTTTTAATGTATTAACTGAAGTATATGGAGATAGTGTCCTATCACGACCACGTGTTTTTGAGTGGCACAAACGATTTCGTGAGGGTCGTGAAGAAGTTGAAGACAATCAACGGGTGGGTCGTCCATGTTGGTCGTATTTTTCGATATTTAGGGTGTAATAATGACAGAATGGGTACCTCAGGGACAAACTGTGAATCAACATTATTACCTTCAAGTATTGACAACACTCAGAGAACGAGTAAGAAGAAAGCGGCCTGAGTTGTGAGAAAATGACTCTTGGATCTTGCATCAAGACATTGCGCCGGCTCACAGTGCCTTATCTGTAAAGCGATTTCTAGCTAAAAATCGAACTCCAGTGCTTCAACACCCCCCATATTCGCCAGATCTCGCTCCATGCGACTTTTGGCTTTTTCCAAAATTAAAAAGTGCGTTAAAGGGCACACATTTTGAGTCAGTTGAAGCTGTAAAAACAAAAGCGACAGAGGTGTTAAAGACATTGCAAGAAAAGGATTTCCAACACTGTTTCAACCAATGGAAAATTAGAATGGAGCGATGTGTCAAACATGGAGGGGAGTATATAGAAGGGGAAAAATGTTAAACCATTAAAAAATATAAATAAAAAGTTTTTACAGAGAAAATCTCGTTATTTATTAGCCACACCTCGTATATAACGTAAATCGGACGGGAAAACCACTCAGTGTTTTTGCGTTATATAGATAAAACGAAACGTTTGTCTTTTTACGGTATCTAGATGAATAAAACTGTTATTTGATTATCAACAAACAATCGGATAATTAATTTCCCTTGATTTGTTTCGTTTTTTTTTTTTTTTTGTATAACCGTACCGAATTTAGAATTTTTTTTTTTTCTATTCAAATTTGTTATTAATTTAATCGAAATCGTACATAATTGTGAAAACCGAGGAATTAATATTACCCGAAAAATTATTTTTAGTTTTCGCGAGTTGTTCCGACTGGTACAACAACAAAAAAAAACCGATCAAGTTTAAATCCGTCTCCGGCTCGCTTATCTGTCTCTCCGGAGTGATTTAACGATTTACCATAACGTTAAAAAAATAAAATAATCTTAATTTTACAAAATAATTCTTATTGAGTTCTATATTGTTAAAGGAAATTTTCGATTTTTTTTTTTTTTTTTTTTTTTCTATTCATAGACACGACAATAACGTTTTGACGAAAACGGTCCGATAATAATTGTTCGCTAAATAAAGACACAAATTATTAAATTATTTCGAACGCGCCTTTAGCGATATCGAGTATCCATCGCATTGTTTCGGTCATATCCCGAGGGCACTCGAGGGCACCGCATCACGATGACATCAAATTTTACGCGGTACCCCGACTTTGACTCAGATTATGGACTTCTACGGCTCTTGTGGACGTGTCGGACGGGAACAAGACACGCAATCCGATATAATCCCTGTCCCTGTAGAGGCTTCAGACAGTAACGATACGATATAGTCATATAGTGTCACGCGTGATCGCGCGTTCAACAAGTGTTGGTTTTTGCGTTTACGTCCAAAAAAGCGGTGAAGCGGTGCACGATATCACAACGAATACACCGAATAGAAATATTTCCCGCCGTGTATATAATCGTGTTCGGCTATGACGAATTTATCACCGAAATTAGTATAGATAAATATTATTATTTTTTTTTTTTTTTTTTTTTTTAACGCGGTATATTTTATACGCGATTAATATTTATATTATAGATTCTGAGTGATAACGAACTATGATGTGTGTGTGTGTTTTTTTTATCGGAAAAAACTTATTCGGTTATTAAAAATATTCCGGTTTTGTCAAACCATAACTTACAATGTGAGGATTTTCCGCCTGATGGTACTTTATTCGAAATATTTTTTTTTTTTGGGTTTGTCAACGGTTTTTCTATAAAATTCAAAAAAACCGACAACAATTGTCGATAGCCATCGTCAGTTGTATTTTTCGATTTCTCGGTTACCATAATAAGGGTAAAAACCGCGACATGAACTACTCCGCTCAGAATCGTTTTTTTTTTTTATTGCAAATCGATTTATGTCGACAAACAGCGACAGCTACGAGTGTACAACAAACTAAGCCCGGGCAGCTTGACGAGCAGTGCGTCCGGCTATTTTATTTACACCATAACAACGTACTAAAAACCCGTTGAAAAAAAAAAATCCGACAAAAAACATCCCGTACTGATGTGCGTAATGGAATCGGATATAATATAGCGGGGTGGGCAATGTCGGATTAATACCGTTTAAGCACCGGCGACGTTGGCGAAAAACTGTACAAAAAGCGATGGCTTTAATTAATTAGAGAAACGGACGATTTGTCCAATGTGCCGGGGATACCTATTACCAATGTACAATAATATACTGTAGCCATAGCGATCGTTGGGAGTTAAATCGCCGTCGTTTGTATGTTTGTGCGGTCTAAGGAGACTTTCTTCGGTCATTTATATCCGACGGAAAACGGAAGAAAAAAAAAAAAAAGAAGAAAAGAAGAAAAAAAAAAAAAAAACATTGAAATAAATCAATTCAATACGGTATAGCCATGCGTATTGTATTGTTCGTCGTTGTTCCGCTGCAGTGGACCTGCGCACCTGCCGCAGACTACCGACGGTTTTTCAAATAGAATAATTCTAATTAAAATCGTTCCAAAACGCTAATCATAGAACAACACGCATTTCGATATTGTAATAATATATTATTGGCGCGAGTAATATTATTTTTTTATTTTTTTTTTTTTTGTTCGTGTCTGTTAACAATTTATTATCTACCTTTGCAATCTCGGCTACAATCAAAAAAAAAAACGACAAGAGAGTTTTTTTTTTTTTTTTTTCGTAGCGTTTTGGATCTTGTTGTTGCGTTAAGTAGGTTAGTTGTTTCTATTTTCCGTGTAGTTTCCACAATAATGGCGAAAAACCGGAATAAAACGGAAATATTTACTCAAGAACGGTATTTATTCTATTTTGTCATCCGATTAAATATAATTGTAGAGACCGTCATAGTTCACTGATTTTAGTAAATATATATTTTTTTTTATTATTAATTATTAAGATTCGGTATATTTTTGTAATAAATTAAAAAAAACAAACAACAAAGCAGCCTACCCTCTTCGGTAATTTCCGCAACCCTCTCGTAACAAGCGAATGAAACGGGTTAATCTCGACCAAGTTTAATCCAAATTACTTGCTTACAACTACAAAAAAAAAAAAAAAAATGTCAGCGTAATAAATCTATATTAAAAAAATTCAAAATTATTGACCAACCTTATGGTATAATATAAAGTTATCGCCCGTTTTTTTTTTTTTTTTTTTTTATAGATTTTTACAATCCGATGATTATCGCTTTCGCGTTATCACGGCTACGGGCAATTAATAAATTTCAATTCGTTCAAAGGTTCAAATGTTTACGGCGTTTCATAAATTTAAATTCGGTCGTCTCGATATTATGCAGTTGTCACAATTTTTGCCGCGTTGACGCAATGCCTGCGACATTTCAATGACGACAATCTACCGGAATTAATACGCATTTATATAATATATAACTGTGACGCTATTCAAAATATTTAATGTAATATATTATACAATAATTATTTAATGTGTATAATTATTTAAAAAAAAAAAAAAAAAAGAACTGATAAAATCGTATATTCTATAGTAAAAATAACAAAAATAGAATTAATATTATTATAAAAAAAAAAATAATAATAATAATTAAAGACATGAAAACGTAAAATATGTTTTTTTGTTGTTGTTGTTGTTGTTGTACTTTCGCTGATGAGTTGAACATTTGAAAAAAAAAAAAAAAATTGTAAAACGCTGACGGGTTTGTCTTCGACATTTTGTTGTCTACCAATTGTATAATAAGTGTTTTATCACAAAAACTGATTCCAAATGCTTATCGTTTGTTTTACTCGAACATTTTTGCTACATTGCCCGTTGGAAAAACAGAGATGGCAAATGCCACTGTGACAACCTCTGAACGCATATTATTTTGTCAAACTTCTATGCCATTTTTTTTTTTTTTCAGAATATGGCAAATAAACGCGGTATTTGTCCTTTTCTAAAACCGAATTCTAATAAACTGCAGGTAATTATAATTCAAAATTTAAATCGCAGCCTTGAGCTGTAGTAATAAAAAATCGGTACTAGTCCTCATTCTTTGATTTTCTCGCACTTATCACGAGCTCTTGGAGCTAAGGATAATCTTAATCGAATATGTATAATTGGTAGATTCGAAGACTTTTGGGTGACGGTAGCTAAGGATAAAGATAATAATGAAGATGAGGATGAGAGAGCTCTTAAACCGTTTTTTTTTTTTGTTACTACTTTGAGCTACTTTCAAAAATAATATTAATTTTTTGATTTGTATTAAACTTACAACGTCGAACATATTTACACCGAATGAGCCGTATATGAAATGAAAACACGAGACATGGAAAAATTAAAAAAAAAATCACATATCGTATGAGTGAATACATCGAATAATAGAAGACAAAAATAGATGACTTTTTTTTTTTTTTTAAATCTATACCGAAAAAAAGAATTAATCGTCCCATAACGTATATTATACGAAACTGCGAGCATTCAAATACATCATATACATAATATTATTCTCGTATCGCACCGTATTAATAAAGTCGTACACACGCGTTTTAATAAAATTATATCGAGATAAAAAAAAAAAAATATTTTATCGTTTGAACTATTCCGCATAATTAATTCGGTTAAATTTAGCAAAGTGAATAGCTTTCGTTCAAATTTGGTCTAAAAGATAAACGCTAAGCGTCGCATCTCGTTTGTATATACTGTTAAGTATTTTGTTATTAATCGAATAAATATTAGACGAACATTAAATTTAGTTGTGTAGTTTTTTGAACATATTATACATTATACACTTGAAGTTCTAAAAATATTTCACTAGTAGGAACGTTCTACCCCCTCCCCCTCACCCTCTCGAAGAAATTCGGAGTCTCGTAGTATTTCCGAAAATTATTGGCGGTATTAAATTTAAACTAATATTAAGTCTATCTAAAAAAAACCGTAGAAATATATTTACTGAAACAAAATACAATTGTTACCAAAACAAATATTAATTTTGGTTAGAAAAGTGGGGATATCAATCGTAATCAGGTTGTAAAAAACAAGCTTCTTGTGTAATTTTTAAAACCTGTCAGACTTTTGAATACGTATAAAAACGTATAGTTCTCCCGTAAAGAGAAGACCGTGATGTAATTCCCGAGGGACGATTTATATTTTACTATCACGGCATTATTATCGTTTTTTATAAAATAAAAAAAAAAATCTCCTTTTTTACTATATTAGAACAATTATCCGATAAATTTCCCAGCTACTTACAGTTGTAATTCAACGAGCCTGTAAAATGAATTAATCATTTTTTTTTTTCAATGTTCAAATATAATATCGTTCAATTGACTATAATTAAATTTAAAAAAAAAAAAAAATTAAACCAAAAAAATTCATCTCTAAACTACTGCGATAGATTTAATAAACCGAACAGTTGTTAATAGTACAAAAATTATGGTTTTATGAAATAATCATTCAAATTTAAAACAATTAACCTAATATTAGTTAGGTATCCGTCCAGTTTTTTTATGAAGTGCGTCATATAAAATTATAATTAACTATCAAAAGTCGTTTAAATGTGCTGCTACGTTACTTCACTTTTAAAATGTTTGTAGAGAGTTGTTAAAAAGTATTTTCATTTCAAAAACAAAATACCACTGCAGTGTACACGTAAAATATTGAAATTAATTATAAACGATCGTTTTTCGCTGAATACCTTTATAATCCATTACACGAGTCGAACAAAATTTCATCGTTGATGCTATTTGTTCGGTTACTCGCAGAATTTAAAATTATTTATAATGTCTTCATCTGCCATTGCGATCGAATTATATATTCGAATGTAAACTGAAAAAAAAAAAAAAAAACGTACAAAATCAATTATTAAACTAAACGTTAGTTGGATATTTGTTTTAGTAAACTGTAATAGTATTGGACGATTTAATTATCGTTGTAAAAATATTGTAAAAAAAAAAATAATAATAATAATAATAAAATATAATGGCAAATAATTAAATTTTCAAACTCTATAACATATGTGCCGATTTCAATTATTAATGCAAAAGTTTATACCGTTTTATAGCGGGAAATATCGTTTCGACTATATTTCAAAATTATTATTGTAGTAAAGTACGATAAACTTTTTAAATAAATAGCAATAAAAAGCAATTATACTTCATATACATTGCCGCAGACGATATAATTTTACGTTAAACTATTTTTTTACACAGCAATAAAGGAATGTTGTCATATTATCGCATTCTAAAAGCAATTTCGAGCAGAGATACATACTCCTGCGGAGGTTTTTTGTCTCGAGAGTTTCAATAATGAAAATTATACAGTTTCATAGAACATGAAATATGTTTCACAAACGATTCCAATCGAATGATACGCCACATAAAACTTTTCGGAGACACATTTGCTACGCGGGAAAATGTTCTCACTCCGTTCAAAAACCTAACATCATTTGCATTTAAATTATAAAACGCGTGTCCTCCACAATAAAAAAAATAGACGTTACATTTATTTCTTCGCCGTTTCTTACACTTTAAATAAAATCTGTATTCACATCATAATCGAGAAGGAAATGTAGACGAATCTAATAAAAGACGTTTGAAACGTGTTGAAATTACGGAAATTAATCATATTACCAATAGATCCGTTTGATAAAATTAATAATTTTCATTTTTGATTGGGTAGGTAATCATTTCATATAGAACGTACCGTATAATCTCGTATATTGTTTTCAGTAGTCATTTCAAAGCTCTACACGTATTATTTTGGCTTTTATAGCCGAAAACTTATACATTAAAAAAAAAAAAAAATAAAAATAATTAAAAATATATAATTCTATTTTCGAGACGGGAAATTCTAAGGCAAAAGCCACTTGTGTTCAAAATTTCCGAACTCTACGGCTATGGGAAGTCGCTTTCCATAGGTCGGCAGACAGACAGACTTATTAATGTAGATTAATGAAATTTCGGTGATTTGTTATTTAATAATACTGCAACAGTGTAAAACGTTTGGTGCGGCTGATATTTAATAATAAGAAAATTGGTTTATGTGCAGAACAAACACAACACCAACAATTTAATATGAAAGGTGAAATTCCTAACGCATTCTATGTCAAATTTTCGACAAAGCTTAACTCGCCCGTCTACTACCACTATTTTCGCCTATGGGCACCTACCTATAGTCTCAACCTACTAATATTAATTTAAATGTATACGAATATCTTTTGATGCCCGGCATTTGTCGAGTTTAATAAATTCTAAAATATTACTTAATTTAATTTACCGAAAACTATATTTTCCTAGACTTGCATGGGTGTAGATACGCCGGTTAGGAGAAAACCCATTTAACGTTTTCCTATTATATTCGTCCTGCCATTACACAATAGGTTTGATATACAATATTTTCGTTAGATAGTAATGTCATTAAATATTTAACGCAATAGTTATTTGTTATTACGAGGCTACTGCACTGTTGCAGGTGGTTATTTAACGACATTTCTTTTTAATAATAAAATAATAAGCGTCTTACTAACATCGTTATTAGGTATCTATTTTGTTTCCTGTTCGCGACGTGTTCGCAAAACGCATTGTATTCGAAATGTGCGGTAAAAAAAAAAAAAAAAAAAAAAAAAAAAAAAAAAAAAAAAAAAAACATTTCGTAAATTTAAAATCATACAAAAGAACTACAGCAATAAATTAGCATACGCAGCTGTTGTTATTGAAGCGTTAAAATAATATTATTATAATACAGTAATACACGTACAAATGGTAATTTCTTACGGATTCCGTTTATATAATATGAATTTCGATTATTTAACTATAAGTGTATATAGGCATGGCTATCAATATAACTACGAATAATACGCAGGTGTCATGGCCGCCAATGGCAGTGATTTTATTATCAGTTGCACATGACTGGTTTGACTGTCCGCGTGTGTTTTCTTTCCATGAAATGTCAATATTTCCGACGATTTTTAATAAACACGCGCAGTTCACAACTGTAAAATATTTACGTGGGACGTCGTGCGAATAAATTTAGAATTTCCGATGAGAAATTATAAGTAATTTTTCAAACACGACGTGTACAATTATTGAACTGTGCGTGAATCATCGCGTACCGTTTTACGTTTGAATTGATCGGTGTTCAATTACGATCACGGCGAATTCGCCTGTATCATCTAAAGCCGAAATATGTTGAATATTTATTACAAAAACTCTCAAAATTGTTTTCTTAAAATATTACCCATACCGCAAATACCTGCCCGTAAATCATACCGATTTCTATACATTCGCGCAGTAATTTTTTCAAACTTCCCGTGCGTTTCTGTCGAGGAAAAATAGCCCGGCGCACAGAGCATCGAATATTAAAATTTAACTTGCCACGACATTACGTTGACCCGTGAACTGCATAACAAGGCAGATAATTATATGCCTTAGAATTGTATTAAATATAGGTACCTATACTACAGTAAAAATAGATATAAATAATTGTAGTATTTGTTAATATACATATTGTTTTCTCGTAACAGTGAATTTCTAAAATATTTCTTAAAAAGCCCAAAATATACAAGATGAAATTTCATAATCAAAATCGTTAGGTAACGCTCTACGAAACATATTTTGGTTACTCATAATAAAACTATAACCACAACGCGTGACTAATCTTCCAGGTGACTTATTGTTATCGGTCGTCTAACAATCGAATCGTGTATTTTTTCGACGGTTTGTATGATTGGTGCGTTAGTTATAGTGACGTAAGTAAACCTAATAACTATACTAATATATTTGGTCGTATATCGAATTAAACATTTTACAGTAACGACACATATCGATTAACGTACAAATGAAAAATATAGGAACAGACAACAATGTATAGATACAATCTACAAAACTATAACCAAAGAATTTAAATATTATAAACTAAAATTCGACTGAATATGATCGAACAAACGAGAGTTGCCTGTGTGTATTAATCAATTAGCCGGGAAAGTTTAACTGATAAATATTTTGTTGGAGACATGGGAATACAAAGGTAGGAGCTTTCCAGTGCGAGGGGTATTAACTTTAAAGCGGATTAGGGATCCGTTCGAGGAAATTAATTTCACCGGATATTAGGTTTAGTAAAATGTTGATGAACCGATAAGACTAAGTGGTGTGAGTTTAAAAAGTTGATGGCATTGTTGCTGACCCGTGCGTATAGACACCCATCAGTATTGAACTAATGCAAAAATCTCAAAGAACAATTACGTACTGATTCGATTGTTGTCATCTCTGTCGTCTAGCCAACGGGCAATGAAAGCTTAATATTGCCTGGCAATATAAATAAATAAAAGACGGGGATCTATTAGACTCGAAACAAAAATGATTTTACCGAATTATATACGATAACATTTACGTATGTTTTGAAGGTTATAATCGTTCAAAAGTTTTCTATACATATAAAAAAAAACACGAGCGAATGCAATTACATTTTTGAAGTTCGATGTATGAATAGATTGTCCAAGATTTCCGCGTGTTTTCCACGGAAATTGTGTAATCGTACACGTCTCGGTCGAAATATTTATTGAAACGTCGTGTTACCTATAATTTTAATTCGTATTACTATTATTACTATTATTATTTTTATTATTATTATTATTATTATTATAAGTACGCGTCCGGTTGGCCCATATAATATGTTTAGTACTTCCTTGCGCGTTCCGGCGGCAGTACGAATTGTGTAGAGCAGTGTTTCCCAACCGGTGGTCCGTGGTCCCATAAATTTTTTCATCGATTTCTATTACAAATTAATTATTATTTTTTTTGTTAAATATCGAAAAAAAACTTATTGAGGAACCGTATAATATTATACGTTGTTGCGGCTGTTGACCGATAAGCATTTTCCACTTTTATAAGTGTCTGGGTATCGGAGTAATAATAAATTGAAGTATAATTATATATATATATATTAGTGAAGTATAGTAACAAAATGGAAATGTAAAACAATAAAAGTTAACGTTTTTCGATAAATTTCGTGTATTCTTGTTAGGTGAGCGAAGAAAAAAATAGAAGGTATTCCTAGTTTTCGTAAAATCGAGGTGGTCCGCTGTGGTAAAATGGTTGAGAAACACTAGTGTAGAGCATATATATATATATATATATTTTTTTTGTTTTTTTTTTTTGTTTTTTACCGGGAAAATTATGCGGGCGTCTTTTAATAACAGTATAACAATATAGTGTATAGTGCAGTATAATAATTATTATTCGGGACCGCGTAACGAGCGGGATAGGCGTTGCGAAACGGTTTTGTTCCGCGATTGTCACGGACGGCGATACCGCGGGTACGGCCGGACGGTAGTGGACATCGACAATAGTCGAAATATACATATATATTTATATATGTATAATATTGTAATATTGTATTTTAATGTTATACTGACCGCCTATAGGAACGGCTGTGTCGGTAAATTATTCCGCTAAACTATTCGCGGCGTATTGTTAATATTATTATATGACGTGTAGGCCCGCCGAGAATCTCCCGCCGTCCGCGTCCGAGACACGGGCCGTATTTCGACCGCGGTCTACGTGCTCGCGACAAAATGCGTTGGTTTTTTTTTTCTTCTTCTTCTTTTCTTTTTCCCACTGTCGTATTAAAAAAAAAAAAAAAAAAAAAATTTATATTACTGTTATTATTACTAGTTATTATTATTATTGTTCGTCGTACCCGACGCGGTGGCGAAACAGTACCGCGCGATTTCCGCGTCGCCCGAATAATATCGCACGGTTAACTCTTGCGTTAATGCCGACAATCCTCACGGAAACGTCGGAAATACCAAAAAAAAAAAGAGTTCGAATTATCGAAAAATTCGAAATATTATATTATTAGAGTTTCGTTAACAAAATTAATTTAAACAATTACAATACTAATACATACATAGTGTACCTCCGATATTTCTACATTCAATGTACTCTCGTTGCGTATTATTTTATTTATTTATTCGTTTGCTTTATAAAACGCCATCGTCCGCAGTAATCTCGAGAAAAAAATGGTCTCAATTTTTTCTAACCTAAGCCATTTCCGCAAAGTTTGTACAAATTCTACCATCGAAATTAAGATGATTTGATCAACCGTGTTCGGAATTATGCCGTGATTTCATTTTGATCGTAATTTACAACTTTCGATGAACCTTGTGCCAAATTTTCGAAATCTTTTGCCGGGCCAAAATAATTTTATTCGCATAAAACCGAATAAAAACTAAGAAGAAAAAAAAGAAAAAAACCAGTCTAAAAACGTACGTAAATGCTAAACTCATATATTCTGAATTTCCGAATCTGTGGAGTCTATACACTATCTAAAAACACATAATATCCACAGTGATGTCATACGGACAATAATTGAGAACGCTATTACGAAATTTTCGACGACGCACTACGTAATATCACTACTATTTTATATTTACTGGCGTTCCGCAAATATTATATTTACTACGATTCGTAAGTCGAGTGTACGAGTAAGTCCTCGAGGGATTGTGTAACACGTATAAGTATTTTATTGTAGTAAATTAGACGTGCGGCGCGAGAAAACGAGAAATACGAATAACGAATTTCGCGTCTATTTCATTGGCATATTATTATTATTATTATTATTGTTGTTGTGATGTAATAATACCGGATGTGATTTCAGACGGATTTCAATCAGGCAACTAGACGAGTTATTATCAGTCGAATTTCGTATCAGTGAATGGTACCAACCATCCCAAAATGCGACCTACCCAAATGCGGGTGTTTGCGTTTTTTCCCATTTCATTGTTTCTACCCGACGTGGTTTTCAAAGGGCACGTGATTTTAGATTTTAGGTTTTCACCGAGGACATCACCGAGTTCCTTGGAGCAATAGGTCATCAGGTTGTATCGAAACGCGGTGGTCCGGGCCGCTGTGGCTGCAATTCCCTTAATGATTTTCCGGAAACCCGAGTACCACCCGATTGGCATTCACTGATAAGGAACTCTAAACTGATAAAAATCAGCCACTCGTATATTATTATATCGACGGAATTACGTTTTTTATCATATTATTTAACGACGCGAGCGACCGCGGGGCTGGGTAACGACGACTCTCGTTTCAAGACGTAAACGGCTCTTATTCTGTACGCAATACAGAAACGACCGGAGTTCTGATGATGTCGCGTTTTATCACGTTAAACCCAATACCCAATCTTTAGCTAGTACATATGATATAGGTTACCGACAGCGAACAAATTGCGTAGTTTTTTATGAAATCACGGTCCTGCGGTCTCAAACTCAAAAATATTTGAAATCATATATATTCTAATATGTGTATGTCGTTGAAAAAAATCATTTTCAAACCGATTTATGGTTTTTATATAAAGTATTGTTTTTTTTTTTTTTTTATTATTATTATTTTACGAAACAGAAAACATTATCTTAACTTGCGTTTCATATAATACCATGGTGTTCTTATAAACATGTTCCGACTTGAAATATTTTTATTCGACAAATTTAATTTAACGATAGTTACTTAAAAAAAAAAAAAAATAAAATGCTTAAACTTTTAAAGTTTATCACATTTTTATAAATAAAATATAAACAGAAAAAATAATTTTTAATATCATCATAAGAATGCAGCGAGATAGAGAACTTTTAACGAAAACCGACAAAAAAATATAATAAAATAAAAATATTAAGCACATTGAGTCATAAACGCATAATAAAATATTTGAAATTATTATCGAATAATATTTCACGTATGTGTTTTAAATAGTTTATAAAATACGTATTGTGTAAAACATCAAATGTTAAAAACGAATCATTGAATTGATATATTTTTTGTTGCACTACAGTTTAGAATCTAAACAATATCATATTATTTATTATTTGAACAATTTAAGTACTTTATTTTAAATATTTTTAAATGTGATAAAGTAAATTTGTTTTCTAATTATTGATTTTATCGTACATAGATATATTTATGTAATTTACAAACCCGATTATCTATAGACACGAACGTCCCGAAAGGGGGGAGGACAATCGTGTAACTGCCCCACTTTGGGTTTTTAATATCGTTTTTTTTTTATTAATTTAGTTTTTTAATTTATTTATTGATTTTATAAGCGATTGACGTTCAGATTTTGTCTGAAATCGAAAAAATCACGGAATTTTGTCTGTTGTCTGACAAAAGTACAAAGACGTATATTTTAACACGGTTTTTTTTTTCTTTTAAACTGTTAATACTCAAATAATTATATTTTATTCTTCTCATCACACCGTCTTACCGTATTTTAGACAAATCGTTATTATTGAAAACATTCACGTACAGGATAGTGTTGGCAAGTAGAAGACTGTACGGAAGGTTTGGATATTGGTACGTGTTTTTCCCCCCTCTTGAAGCCAGATTTTTTTAAACAAATGTTTAGAAAAACTATTGGGTAATCTAGTAAAGAAAATGTTCAAATTAAATACCACCGGGCGAAAAGTCCGCATCTTTTACAGTACGGTGTGATAGATTTCGAATATTTTTTTTTTTACGAACAATATATAAAGTGGATTTGTGATATTTAACAGACGGTATTCGAACAAAAACAAACACCTGCGATTCCTTCTTATCTCCTCTCGGTGTTGTTATTACGCGGGTAACGTTTCTCGTGTAAAAACGGACGCGAAAAAAATTACCAAATTTAATTAGAAACCCTTTTTTTTTTTTAATTTGTCTTCACGACGTTTGTATACGACCCGTTATTATAAACAATGTTGACAATAAACGGATTAGGACTATACTGGGCATTGCGTAATATAGACGCGAAAAAAAAAAAAAGTAAAGAAATGAAGTGAAAAAAAAAAACGTCACAGTCTCGAAACTAGATAAACCGTAAGGTTAATCGTTTTAAAACTATACAATACACATGTAATGTGTTTATGTGGTTGTGTTATAATCCGGCGAGGAAATTCGTCGGGAAATAAATTCGAATTTTATTGCTAGCAGTTCGTGACCGTATTCGCTGGGGGGCGGGTGGAGTGGTTGGGCCGTTAGCAGTACGATGGCGCGGAAACGGCGCGCGGGCGAAATTTTCCATTTCACGTCGTCGGTTCCGCCGGGCACACGCGGGACAATAATCCGCATTTAATTAATAATATTATAATATCGTATACGAATACTGATTTTTATTTTATTTTTTTTTTTTTTCATTATATATATATATATTTTTTTTTTCATTTTTTTTTTCTCTCCCCCCCCCCCTATAACCGCGCGCGGCGAAAAACAAAACGGGTTTTCTGTTCCACACGTACGGATTGCGAAACAAAAATAAAATTATTAAAAAAAAATAATAATAATAATAAAACCAATTCGGGAATACACGGGCGGCGGCGTGTATGTATAATATTATATTATATATACAGGTACCCAGCCAGTTGTTTTTTTTTTTTTTTTTTTTTTTTTCCCCCGGTTCGATTCAGTCACGTAGAAAGTGGAACGAAATAATATTCATTCGCGATACATATTGGGTCGCAGACTTTTTTCGCTATATATACTTCGGTGTTGCTCGATACGAGTTGTTGTTGTTGTTTTTTTTTTTTTTTTTTTAAACATTTTTTTTTTTTTTAGCTTCTTTACCCCGCTTACGTTCGATATATTATATACATTTACGATATAATAACATATATACACAAAGAGCGAATTTTCTGCGTTACAGTCACGTATTTTATACCTATAAGCAATACGCCTGTACAGTATACGTATATATATAAAAAACGGAAAGTACACGCATATATTCTGTTATGGGCACGTAAAAACGAATTCGGGATCGCCGTAAAAAAGTTACAATAATAATATTATTATTCGATGTCTGGCGCCCGGGAATCCTGCGGAAAACGCAATAGTGCGGCCGTCCCGCCGACACGCGAAAACGGCTTCGATTTCATTAGTGCGTTTTCGGTTTTTTTTTTTTTTTTTTTTTTTTCTAACGTATTCGGATATTTTTTAAACGAGGGTAAAAAAACCCTGGCAATCTAATATTATTATACACGCGTATAGATTTACGTAATGAAAAATGTCCAGCGTTTCGTGGCGCACAAACTTTCCGCGCGAGAAAAACATTCATACGGCCTCGGGTTTTTTTTCATTAACAAAAACATATTCGTCAAATGAGTTATTTTTTTTATTTTTATTTTTTAAAAAATTGAAATCTGTACGAGTTTTTTCTTCAACTGTTGTGTATTTTTTTAACTATTCGTTGTTTTTTTTTTTCTATTCACAAGTGACTTGGATATCCGGTGTACTATTATTATAATTTAAGACGAGTCGATTTTTTTTTTCTCTCTTTCTCTTTCGTAAACATCACACGACTTGCATATTTTTGTCGTTGTTGTTAAGTAATCACCACCAAACAAACGGTTTTTCGGAGGTCTTCCTATAAGAAGGAAGTCGACGTGTCGAATGGTTCTATAACAAGTACAAAAAAAAAAAAAAAAAAAGAAAACTAATCATTTTCGCAAATGTTATATTTAACGATCCGCGAGATCCCATATCGTTAGATATTATATACATACGTATATATAAGACAGATATAATTCGCATCACGGGTTGGCCACTGTTGTAGGTTGGGAGTACGAAAAGTAGGATACATAGGGTTATTTAGTTTATGTGTCTTGTAGCATACGAAAAACGATTTTGAGCCTTGTTCGGTTAATAAAACACCATATTGTTTTGATCGATTTAAATTAAAAAATATATCAATTTGGAACTACGCAATAAATAATAGTACTCGTCTTATGTAATGTACCTACCGAAAAAAAAAACGGTTAGACTAAGCCGAACAATTTTATATCCACATAAAACCAAATAAAAAAAAAAAAAAAACAATAAAAGAAAAACATGAAAAATTAAATTACCTATATAGAACTCAGAAAAACGATAGACTATTTTTAAAACCGTACCACATCTAAAAAGGGGCTAATATCAGTAGAAGGTGGAAATGTTAGGTTAGGTTAGGTTCAGTGGGCATTTCAGGTCTCCGCGATTATTTTAAACTGAATTCCAATAAAATGCCAATATAAAAAATTTGCTACCGGATAACGCCCCTGAAGTTGACGATCAGAGCAATATTTCTGGTAGAAAAGTGGTTTAAAGACCGGAAAAAAATAGAGCACGTCGATCATAATAATAAAACCAACACATTCCTCGCTATACTGAAAATCTAATAGTCCGATTTTCGTCTTCGAGGCAGTGTCTGCTCGCGTAGGAAATATTTAAATTTCGAGGTTATTTGAATAATTTACAGACAATTGTCGCGTGTGAGGCCCGTATACCTCTAATACATAAATTGTATTGTCGGGCGTCTCTTTGATTTTCTTATTTCGGACGGCGGCAGTGAGACATAGGAGGAAAAAACATCAATCATTCGGATCCTAATGGAAAAGAATATTAACGAAGGCCGACCGCCAGGTGTACGCGCGTATTATACATGTTCGATTGTCACGTCCGGGAATTCCGCCCGAAGCATTTATTTTTTAAATGCGGATTTTTTTTTTTTTTTTTTTTTTTATCATTTTTCTGGCGTAAGTTTCCGTTACCGCGGTTCGACGGGCGGATAAAAATAATTATTATTAAAACAAAACGCCGCCGTCAGATAAATCTCAAAAAGTATTCCCCGCGGAAAGCACAACATCAGAACAAACCACATAATACGATTATAACCGCGACCGTAACCGGCAATAAAAATATATCGTTTTACATTATTATTTTTTATTCGTCGGAAAATTATTATTTTTTTTTTTTTTTTTTTTTAATCAAATCAATTATTATACGCGAATGCGAATTCCGGATTTCTATATATATTGCAAAGAATATTTTCGTACCTACCCGGAACAAAACGTTGAAAAATTATATTTACGTTAATATTTTTGTTGTTACATAACGCTTACGTGAGATAAGTAAATAGGCGAAGTGGAAGAAGATTGCACGAGAGAGAATTGCCGAATTTAAAAATAATGGCTTTTTTTAAAAAAAAAAAAAAAATTCTGAGCGAAACGAGGTATGCATTAGTTTTTATTATGATGTGTTTTCGCAGAGTAAAAATACTCCGGTTTTTCGTATGCCGAACACACAAAAGGACGCGACACTTCCGGACGGCAGTACTGTATTCAAACGACTTTTCTAGATTCGTGTTAGTTTTTCTAAACAAATAACGATATAATACACGTTTTTTTTTTTGTTGTTGATATCCGGGTTACCCGATGGAAAATTAAAAAAACAAAACCAACAATTAGACCGGAGTAGTTTTGTGATTGTATTAGATTTATTGTGAGCCTGTACCTTCGCAACTGCACACCCACGACAGTGACCCGCCCGTAGTACGCAATGGTTTTTTTTTTTTTTTGATCTGTTAATATTGTTTAATCAAAGTTTAAAATTCGGTTTGTATTCACGGTTTGTGATATATTTATTTTTTTTTTTTTATTATTATTTATAAATTCCATCAACGATTTCACTCCGGAAAATATAATATTCGTAATCGAATTATGGGCGACTGACACAACACTAATAAAATAATATAATCGCTATTATACAATAACTCCCGACAATATATTGTTATCAAAACAATCGTGGAGTTAATCATCGCTGTCTGCGGTTAAACGGCAATACTATTTGTTAATCGTAATCGGAAAATATCGGCAACACCGTGACCGGCGTCATTTCGAACCGTTTAATAATATTAAGCGTACGCTTGTGTGTCTGTAAAACGCCGATAAAATTAACGGGAAAAAAATTTAAAAAGAAAAACCGTTGTAAAACGTATGGGGGGGGGGGCCCATACGGGCCATAAGGCTCGGATCGTCGAAAACGCTCGAGCAAGCGAGACGCGCTTGCGGGGGAAACTGACTTCGCGAGCTCCGCGGAATCGGTGGCGCGCTGTTTCGAATTTCAAAGTGGAAACTCCCGCCGTGACCGCGTTTTGCCACAGAGTGTAAATTACGACACCCGGAACAGTGCGCGGCGACAAACGTTTGAAAATTATTCGATTTTTAACCGGGACGCACAAATTATTATTATTATTATTATTATTATTATTATTTCTATGTTTGTTCGGCGGTTTCGAAATAATCCTACGGAGGAAAACGTAATTGTACATAGTGAATTAGTAGGACTGGATTTTAAATATACGTTCTCGGTTTACTGGGTTACAATTATATATAATTATGTCGTCGCCGCGGAACAAATCATTATTATTATACCGTATTGTTGCCGAATAATAACATATTATACAATTGTACATTTGCCGGTGATAAATGGACTGACCCAGTGGCAGATTTACGCCCCTTAAATTGGACGTCTTTTTTTTTTAAATTGTGACGTGAAATTTAAAAGTAACGAAACAGTTACAGTATTTCGTTTCTGTCCGTCCTCCACTCTGAAACGGAATTCTAGTGTTCCTCGGCATCAATGTATTTACACGGCCGTCATTCCTGCTGTCCTGTTCATTTTATGTCTATGGGCAAACGCACCCACAACAAATGCATTAAAAAAAAAAAAAATCCGATTTAAATGATAACAGACGCCGTCGGTTGCTGCGGTGGCAACGTTAACGATATTCGTTATCAATCATTTTTTTTATTTCGTTTTGGAATCAAGATTGACATCAAACATAGAGACGGCGTTATAATAAGATTTGTGTGCCACAAATGTCATCTAAATCAGTAATAAATACATTTAAAAAATTTAGTTAAATAAAATGCAAATTGTCGTATTGTGATACCATATATTTCGAGTATTTTTAATCCTTGATTTTAATTCGACCAAATTTGAGTTCAATTATTCAATTATATTTAGCAAAAATTATAAGTAAAATATCGGATGCATCGATGCAATATTTAATCATTTAATAAGTCTCGTTATGATATTTTGATGACTCTTGCGGACACTCTTATTATTTTGTTGGTAACACACATTTTGTACCGCCGATGTTTTCTTTCCCTAGGTTTTTTTCCTCCATTATTAGTAAAAGTATACGGAAACACTTCTGGTCTAAAAGTTATTTACCAAAAACACCAATAGCAACGAATCGAGAACTAATTAATTTGCATATAGATAATTCCCTAAATCTGCATATAGACGATAATAAAACGCGACGAGTTGCAATATTCTACCAGGTAGTGTTGGACATTATCTAGATAAATAATTAATTATTTTTTATTTTATCTAGGTAATTAACAAAATTGCCCATTTTATTTTTATCTAAGATGAATAACTGAATTATCTGGATTAGATTATCTAAATAGTTTTTTTATTTTTTATTTAGTAGTGTACTTTATTTTTCTATCTGTAAACAACTTTTCTACCAGAAATCTTAATCCGATTTTTAAGTGTAGAATCTTATCTGAAAGAATTTTGGATCTAATCGGCTGAGGTGGTAATTTTTTTAATTTTTGGGAAAAACGTATTTTTTAAAATATAAATAAATGTATTGAATAATTATACGTAGGTAAATGACTAAAAGTTAACATTTTTACCGTTATCATTATCTAGATAATTTTGTACTTCTAACTATGTCTTATTTGTATCTAGATATAAATTGTATTGAATTATCTTTTATTCTATTATCTAGTTAAATTGTCAGTTATCTTTGCCTAACATTGACCCTCGGCCGGTACGAGTGCCGATCTTGTCGTCACTTAGACACTGGTTTATCGAACACGGTGACTGGGCACGGTCGTAAAATAGAGATATTAAACTTTTGACGAATATACACTATACACGTATAATAATTCCCAACAGACATTACGGCAAAGAAATGCCTGCGAACGTGCGACCGTTTTCACCAAAACCAATATTGCCGAAATTGTATAATAATTAATAATAGTAAGACCCCCAGAGGTCTCCGGCACATTTGAAAAGTTCGAGGTTTTCATTACTAACTGTTATATACTATATAATACAGAGTGTTCCAGTGTAATATGATTTTTACAAAAAAGTGTAAAAATCTGCAACAGCGGCTGTACTTTAACTATATTACAAAAAAAAAAAATTACAAAAATACTAAATGGATATTTTATATAAACTCGATTCGTAGACAATTTTCGGGTGGTTCATTTATTTTCTTGTACAATTTTTTTGAGTTGGTAAAAATGCGAATAGTTTACTTTCGAGACATTTTGTTTTACCGATATTTGTGTCGTCCTATCGCCGCCGACTTTTAATTTTCAATTTTTAATTTTTTTAAACGTCAACAACTAATTAATCTGTGGTCAACATCGGCCGATAATGTAGAACGCTATTTTATCTATTTTCTTTTTGTACATACGAATAGTTTTAATGTTATTTTGTGTCCACGTCCGTCAGTCTGCAGCTAATAAATGTTATAATACCAGTACGTCGTTCGAGTCGGAAAATTAGCAGCAAATAAAAAAAAATGACAATATTATATTACGAGCATAATAATATATATAAAAATATATTATATACGCTCATATTGTACGTATTATATGCAAGTCAAACCGTACACGCAAAATAAATACAAATATTAAAAAAAAAAAAACGTTTACCTACCGTTTTCGAAACTATGATCTTATCCCGTTTTCGTGTCTAAATATATTACATTTAATATATATGTATATATATATATATATGATTTTTTTTTTTTTAACCCTATGCATACAATAAATTTTAGATTATTGCATTATTTGGTTTTATACTTTACACTTACAAAGTTGTTACAACATTTCGTGTCCCGTAATCTGACGTTTATATCTCCGTGTATAATATACACGAACAGTATAAGTTAACCGTAGCGTGTTTCGTTTTAATTAATAATAATATTAGGTATCAAGTATAGTTTTTTATTTATTATTTTTTTTTTTTTTTTTTTTTTATTTCCAAAAACCGACCGACAGCGTTTTTAATAATAGTGTCTTTAGATTATTGTTCCGGTTTATTACATTCCCCATACATTCCTGCACACGCTACTGGTACCGACAATCCTAGTTATCCGAAAAAATGTTTGAACTCATCGTGAAATTCACTTGTAATCGACTGTCTTACATTTATTTTTTTAATTGTTCAGTATTATTCACAATTTAAAATACAAAAAAAAAAAAATATTTTATTTAAGTGCTTACAAGTTTAAATATCAAAAAAGTGTAGAGGTCTTTTTCAAGTAAACTTCATGATGGCTTCAGAAGTTTTATCCAATCGCTAATACAGTCAATATAATTGGCATAAGTTTATTTTGATACGAAAAAATTACAGCCGGGAATCGACGAATCTCCTTAACACAAAATGTATACAATCAGTGGCCTATTTTGGATGTTTTTTCAGTGGAGGAGGGGTCCAACATTTTAGGAACCTTACGAACCAGTTTTTAGAATTATTTATTGATAAAAAAAAGACAATGAACTTACAGTTTAGATATAAATATTTTAATAGGCATAAATAGTGAAAATAGTGTTACATAGTGGCCATTCTTTTTTTGTTTTAGTCGGGGGTGTCCAGACATGAAGGACCTCTCCCACTCAAAAATAAATACGTCACTGAATATGTTTTAATAACTTTAGGCTTAGAAATTAAAGTTAGAGTGTGGGTTTGGTAAATATACGTGAATATTTTATTTTACGACGGATTTAGCATATTATAATATGGTAGCTTTTTTTATATATATATATATAATATACGTTTTTTTACGCGGCAATTCGTTAAACTAGATTTAAAATGTATTGTTTGACGGATTTCTGCCCTGAAATTAAATTTATGTTAGCATTAGGGTTACTAAATACTTTTGATTAATACGATAAGTTCTATTATGTAGTTCATCAAATTTTTATTCATCCTACTTATATGTGTCAATAGTTTTAAAGCTACACCTGATATATTTTGACCGTTCTTGAATAAATAAAATCTTCTTGGATCTAAATATGAAATATATGCTCATTTTCGATATTCGGGTGACTTACCTCTGTCTATAGACATTAATCATACAAACCATCATACTGTTTAATCAATTATCGTTTTTAAGCACATGATTTTTTTATTGACAATTAATTGATAACAAATGCAAATACAAAAAATAGATAATTATTAAACGAAAATAAGGAGAAAAACTTGAATAATCCCAAAAAAAATAAAAAATATATATATACAAAAATGTAAGCAAATATAACTTATCAGTATAACCGTACAAAAACATGTTTGAATCCAGTATCCATTATTTTATGTTTTAACCCATGGACTTAAGAAGAACTGAAACATACAATAGATTATAATAGGTTAATAGTGAATAATAGTAATAATAGTAATTATCATAATAGTGAAGTTTGTCCAACATTTAACATTATATATAGTAGAATCGTGTAACTAATTTATACTAAATTCGAACAAATATTATTAAGGTTAAGTACATTGTACCTACAATATTACCTACAACTAACATTGAAATGTACTTTATTATTTAACATTTGTTGGAATATGAAATATGAAATAAGAATCGTTTTTCGTTAGCATTGATTTATCGTTATGTAAAAATAAAAATAAAATTCCCCTATATATAGGAATATTCCTTCCGAAATTCTCATCTAAATAGTGGCATCTCACATTAGCACGATAACGCCAAAATAAACCAAAAGCTCATGTTAAATATTACAGTTTTTTGTTTCCATTTTAACTTTTGCACGATTGTGCGATTCACTTAATGGTTTTCAACCAAACATTTTTTTTTCTACTTCCAGTCATCACCATAATAAGTAGTACATGCCTGTTGACAACTAAATTTGTTAGAAATATGTACTTTGGTGATAACTTATAACTGATAAATGATTAGGTGTCAGATTAAAATATAATTCATTATATTATATGGCTTTATAGTTGAAAAATGCTATCCACCCCCTCTTCCCTCACCATGAAAAACCGCGAAAAACAATAATCTAAGTACTCGGAAAATCGACAAACGTTCGTATTCAGTACCAATAAAGTTTTAATAGATTTTAAAAAAAATGTTCAAACCATTACAGGCATTTAACATTTTCAGATATTCAAAGTTCTCCAATTTATGCAAATACAACTGTTTTTGGCTCCATGAAAATACAAGAAAATTCGAGACGAAATTTATTTTCTATATAATTACAAATTAATACAGTTTTTAATTTTAATTTACTCTAAAACATTTTTACCGAACTTCACGCAGAATCGTTTTTCGTTATCAACGATTTATCGTTGCGTACAGATATAAATTAATGTCCTCTGTACACCTTACCTTACATACCAGTGAGCATACGCAGGGGGGAGGGGGAAATGATTGATATATCCTCTCCTATGGGCTTTTTTATTATTTCCTTTATATACTTAATTTATGACTATAGACTTCCAGTCATCAACATAATAAGTTGACAACTAAATTTGTCGTCAGAAATATGTACTGTGGTGATAACTTATAACTGATAAATGATTAAGTGTCAGATTGAAATATAATTCATTATATTATATGGCTTTATAGTTAATAATATCGATCCCTCCCCCCTCACCATGAAAACCGCGAGAAACAATAATATAAGAAAATCGGAAAATCGAAAAAACGTTCGCATTCGGTACCAATAAAGTTTTAATTGATTTCCAAAATATCCGCATATGTAAGTATACACCGGTGTGCCATTTTCCAAAGGGGGGAATGGCATAAAATTTCACTAGTGTTTATTGACCCCGTGATATTCGATCGGCGGAGGGTAAATGTGTTCACTAGTGGACATTTCGATGAAAATGATAAAAATCGTCGCGTATGGTTTTCCGATTTTATGTTGGTAAAATTACTTTAAAAATAACAACGCTGCTCAACAACTCGAGACGAAAAATTTAGATTAGTTTTTCGTTAACAGTGATTTGCCAACTTTGCGTACAGATATAAATTAAATCCTCCGTTTACCTTCCCAACCTGCTACTTACCACCTAAAACAGTGGCACTAACCTACCCATCCCGCGAGCTCGTGGTAATCCTACCTCTATTAGTTTTTTTTTTTTTTTTTTTCAAAACGCGTAACAATCACGAAATGTATTAAAATATAAATTGTTAAAATTGCAATTCGTTACCGAAAATTCGACTTCTGTGACAGGAATTATATTACAATATATATATATACGAACGGATATTATGCGGTCATAATTTAGAGGGCGTCGCCGATGATCTAATCTCACGTATGTCCCGTTAAAACAACACGGCGGTGTGTCGTCGTACGGAGTACTCGAACACACCGACGAAAAACCGTGTTTTATGTTCCCAAGGTCGACGGGATTTCGACTGAAAAAATATAAAAAATAACATAAGAAGAAAAAAAAATCTATTTTTAGATAGACATCGCACGAGTACGCCCGCACGCCGTGAGTTTAGTGTTTTTGGTCCGTGTGAATTATGGTAATTATTATTTATCGCGTAAAATAAATATAATTTTATAGTGCCATTCGTACCTGTAGACTGGATTTTCGTTGCTGTTTATTTTTAAAAAATTGAATTGTTCTTAAACAAATAAATGCTAAGTTTACAGAAAAGATAATATGGATCTGTATACCATGAAATATCGAATCTTTTTTTTTTTAAAAAAGTCGTTATATTTCGTCAAATTGTGTATTATTATAATTGTATAATGTTTATTAAAATGTAATTTGTTTATTTTAGATTCTGAATGTAACGAAAAAGCGTATCGTATTACTAAGATGTGTGTTATTTTCGTTTTTTTATTTCGGAAAACATTTTTTTCGATTAGTAATATGCTCCGATTTTTTTATATGTTATCTTAAAAGATGCGAAATTTCCTCCCGATGGTACTTTATTTGAAACAATTTTCTAGGCCCTCGACGGTTTTCTAAAAAATTAAAAAGCTGATAAAAAAAAAAAGTCGATACATCGGTTTTATTTCTATTGATTTCTGAGACGTCTTGATAACAAAAAAAAAAAAAAAAAAACACGACTAATATAAGTTTACTGAGTTCTGCCCAGAATCGTTTTTTAAATACAATGATTAATCGTTGCTTTCAGTATGATATACGTTAAATTACCCCGCTATGGGGAGTACATCCGGCTTTATTTGTCTCACTTCAACAAACGAACAAAGAAATTTAACAAAAAAAAAAAAAAAAAAACCATAAACTAATATTGTATAGGTATGTAAAGGCTGCAGTGTGTTTTCTTATTAGTCGTTCGAGGTATAAAATTACACCGACAATTAATAATACATCGCAACATGTCCAACGGATTTCGCAGCGTACAATAAATTAAAATAAACAAAAATAATACGTTTCGAAATTAGATTTGTGTCGGTAAAAAAAAAAAAAAAAAAAACGATACTATCTACCATAACGACATGTTGAAAAATGAAGTTTGTTTGTAAACGAATTATATTTTGACAGTCGGAAAATGAGGTTATACAATATAGACGCGCGTATATTATGCTCATATAATATTATATTTTATTCTATGTTTATGTAGTTGTATTAATAATAACAGAAAGTGATATTGGATAATGTTTTTTTTCGATACACGATGTATGATGTGCTATTAAATTATAGAGTTAGATAAACGTGTTGCGGCGTAATCGTTGTATACGCGCTTATATAAAAAATAATAAAAAAAAATACGTAACGGTATACGTACGTACGACGTTTGTCGTCGTATATATTTATATACAATTAACAATTAACTTATTGTTTAAAATAAAACGCGTACAAAAATAACAAAAAAAAAAATGTAATATTATACTGTACGGTGTATGGATAGCATAATAATATATAATTATATAAACAAAAAAAAAAATTATAAAAAAATAAAGCCCGCCACACTTCGCGCCGTGAGGGGGGGGGGGGTAGGCCACTGTCGTATATGGGCATTTCATATATAAACTACATAGTATACACCGATTTGTGGTGATTTAATTTACGTACACTGAAAGCACTGATGATAGATGATGGTTGCGAACAAAAAACCAATTGTAAGTGGAACTCGGTCGTGTATTTTTTTACACTTGCAGCGCATAATTGGTAACCCGGCAATTAACAGAGATATATGACGACGATGTATCGTCATTCGGTGGCGTAGCCAGGATATCGCAATGGAAAGGGCCGAAAACGAAACAAAAAAAAAAAACAAACAAACCCGAAATTACACGTTTATTCCCTTTAATATATACTATATTTACTCGGTCGAATTACAACTGAACGTGGGTATCGTGTAAGGTTTGGGAGGTTTGGTGGCTATCCCCCGCGGCTATATATTGTAGTGCCTAAAAGATTTTAGGTCTAGCTGCGCCTCCTCCTCTTTATTAATTGTCTGATTTCAATATTGAAATACATATTACAAACGTTGAATAGAATAATCTCGATCATGGATGAAATAAGAGGTGTAATATTGATAATAAGAGAGGTGGGAGGGACATTAATTATATGCCGGGACGCCAACATTCCAAATATGCCCCTGCCCACGCGCTACACAAATTTCGATCGATTTTAATTGTTATAATATTATAGCTGTATATAATATTCTGATGCGCGTGAGGTTTTTGTATTTCTACCCGAGACGTCTCTATATAGTACGGTTTTATGGTAATTCCCGAACCCCCGGAAATCCTTTCGTCTCCGCTCGTTTAGCATATTATAATATTTGCAGCCCGTAATGCGAATCCGATTTCCGTTTTTCCTTCGGCAAAGCCCGATGAGCCATATTGGTATTGTATCGGCCATACTCGATTTGGCGCGTGTATTGTTATAAAATATAGCGTCTATAACCGAGCGCCCAAAATCAAAACCGGCAGATCTGAAACTCCGAGAGAACAAAACGAAAGCACACATCGAGTGTAAATAAACGAATACAGAGAAGAAGAAAAATAAACGTACAAATCGAACCAACGGCGTTCGTCCATCCGCGTAATCATCTCGGGGGAAGAGGCGGTTGACTGGGTTTATAGGTATCACCGAGTTTTAAAAACGAAAACTATAAAACTGTTTGCAAAATGTAATAATACAATTAAATTCACAAAAAAACACTATAGTACACAATATACGTTTCGTAGTCATATGAGTAAAAAAAAATTACACAATTTTATTTTATATTTCTTCTTTTTTTTTTTTTTTTGTTGCAGCAAATCGATTTATACCATCGTCAACAAGTTCATCTATCAAATGATGGATGTGTAGAAGTGCCAAGCCTGAGAATACTGCCCTATTCGAGATCTTAGCCACGTCTTAAAGCCAAATAATAAAGTAAATTAAAATTATTTACATTAATACTGTGGACATAGGGAAAGGATATGATTGATCGCCAATTTATTTGATAAGGAAGATTTACGAAACAATTATATATGCTAGGAGAGACGATATAGTCTACATTCATTGTTCTATATTATGTATAACCACCGCCCCCCATCCACGAAAGTAAATCCTAGCTGTGCCACTGATTGTCATGCCTAAATTAAAATTACCTATTGTTTTATCGACGTGTGATTAATCATATCGTCCACTATTATTTCAAAATTTACAAGGTATTGTTTTATTTGTAAACAGATTTTCGTATTGAATCACGCGTCAGTTGAAAACAAAAGTGTTGAAAAATAAATCGCGTACTATACAGACTATAGTTGTTTATTCGATTAATTTTTAGAAACACTCAAACACGATAATATTATTAACACAACAATGCGAACAATTCACGGTCTAAAAAATACCCGTAATATAATCGTATATATAAATTTGGATGTATGTTTGTTTGTTTGTTTGTTTGTTCTGTATACAAATCTACAATTTTATTGCGATCTTCATGAAACCTTACGCACTTGACATTCAAAACAAGACGAAAGTCCGCTGTCTACTATTTATCCTATAATTAAACCTTAGAATATGGCCCTCGTGGATAAAAAAAGAAAAAAATAGTTAACTAACAATTTGAATATAGCGTGTTTATTTGGTAAATAGGCGAAGAAAAATAAAACATTTTTACATCCCATGTGATGATTACAGTCGTTTTAGATTGGGTTGCTACTATGTGCAACTTTTCTAATAATTTAATCGGAAGAGCATTTGTGAATCAGATCAATCCGAACGACGTATTAATTACGAGACAGGGAAATTTTGGCCCTAAAAATGAACATAAAAAATATTTAGATTATTTGTAGTAGGAATATTCCAGGCGGATATTAAAACCATATCATATTTAAGTGATTGTATACTGCAGGAAATAAAAACGACAAAAACATGATTCGTTGTCACTGGTACCGTACTCCGAATTAATATATTTAGGTCAGTCGCGAAGACCCACCTAAAGTAAATAGGATGTTAAATTAAATAATAAAAAAAAAAAAAAAACGAAAAGTAATAGTAATTTTGTGTTATATATATATATATATATATATATATATATTATTTTATTCGGAAATGGTAAAAACTAGGTGTATAAATCAATAAATCGATCGTGTACTCGTATACATAATACAAAATCGAAACTGTATTGAAATACTCATACATTTAAATCCAAACGGCTTATTTTTATTACAATTATTAAAATCTTAATTTGCGAAAATTTTTATTTTTATTTTAAAGATTTATCATATACTGGAACCTATAAGCTGTAATCAGTGGTGGTCAGACGAGGGGAATATATCCCCCCGGTGACCTCATTTCCCTTCAATATTTATAAAAGTATATATTATATTATCGATATATTTATTAAAAAAAAAAAAATGAAGTAAATAATAACAGTTGTTAAAAAATCATCCCTCTCCGTGACAAAATCATTTGATCGCCACTGACTGTAATACTATAAAATTAACACAGAAATAGTAGATATGTACGATATCTCATAAAAATTAATGCTGGACTAATTAATAAATAATATTAATTAATGAACTCAGTTAAGTTTAATGTTTTAACAATGAACTTATTGACTTATTAACATAAGTTCGTTTTATTTCTGTTAAATTTTTATTGTCAGAGTAAAAACGATTAAATCTAGAATTCGTGATATTTTGAAAATAGGGATGAACAATGTAAAACAAAGGGGGCTATGAACTCGTGTAAGGTATAGATTGACCTCCACAAAAGAAAAATATCAGAAAAAATTCTTAACATTTATACGATTTAAATAAAGTGTATAGATTGTAAATTTCATAAAAGGTTAATGTTAAAAGAAATCGAAATTCATATAACGTGGTAAAATATAACTTCACGTTGTTATTTGTTAGGTTAGGAAATGAGTTAATACAAAAATCAATGGTTAAATGCTGAGTTGACAGTGCCAACAATTAATGCTCATTCTTGGTCAAATTGGTCCACGGTAAAACTGTATAATATACTCTAGAGTTTTTAAAGAAAATCGATTTAAATAACAACAATAATAATTTTAAAAAAGCGTTCAAATACTTTTAAAGCCAAAGGTTTAGCAGTTGGCCCAAGCAAAAACGGAACCTACTATAAATTACAAAAGCCGCCGGATCCCGTGTAGTTGAATGACCATTTAGTAATTTAACCGTCCCAAAGGTATACCTACCCAAAGGTATACGACAGTATGTGAACCTAATTAAAATGTCCTAGTAACGGAAAACAAACGAAAAACACATCGATTTTCGTTAGGTGAAAGAAAAATAGAGCTCGTATACCTCTGCGGATTATCCGACGATGACGGGGTATAAGGGAATATTTCAAGAGGGTTCTGCCCACCGTCGGTTGTCTGCGCTTTACATCCAAACACGTATTTTAAGTGTTGCAAGAGGGGTAGGAAATTTTCTAAGTCGTCGTGCGAAGAGGTAGTCACGCGAGTACCCGAAATCGATTTGGAGAACGCAAACCCCGTGACCAGTGTTAAGGAAGATAACCAATATTTGTATCATGGTAGATAAAATATATAAAGATAACGACTGAATTATCTATGACCAACGTGGACAATTTCGACGAGAGCCTATTATTGCTGGTGGAAATACTGTACGGCAGTTTTTGGCAATTGAGTATTGCCGCCACAATAATAATGGTAATAATAATATTAACAATATTTATTGTAAATGGCCAATTTCACGGTCTGTTTTTGATGAACACCAGAGCCATCTCGAAGGCGTAAATCATAAGGGAACGAGTTGGAAAGCCTGAAAAATGTCCACTATGCCTTTACTAAAAATATTTACTCCGTCCGCTGAATGTTGTCTAAAAATATTCATACCGGAAACAAGGGTTCCAACCCCTTTCTCCCATACAATTTTATATTCTAAATTCAAATTCCACGTGCCGTTCTGGATTTATACAATAATATAATTTATGTGCTTGCAAGTTACATTGATTACTATTTTGATGTTATTCGATATTTTTCCTGAACACATTTACTTGTCGGTATAATATAAGGGATATTATTGTAACGATAGAAGAAAGTTCGACTGACGAATGGAGTTTTCTTTGGGGCCGGCGACTTTCGCCCCCCCCTCATCACCCTACTCAGGGACGGTCTCGATGAACACTGGCCGGAATCTCTTGGCCACGTCTCGGCACCTTGTTTAATTTCCGAAAAGTTTCGCGGTACAATGCAATAAAAAAAAGCCATCTATTAAAATAAACTAAATATAAAAAAAATTAATTATGTCTGTTTAAAACACCTAAATCTGTTGTTTCGTTTTTCATTTATATCCTCCGAGTGTACGGAAGATCGAAACACGAAAATGAAAAATAAGCGTGTACATAGTATTATATGTTCTTTTTGCAGACGCGAGTTCATTTTTCATCGGTTTTCGCCCGGAAACCGCGCTAACGCATGATACAAAAATAGGTGTGCGCATTGTTATAATATTTTTATAAAATGTATTTTAAGATCGTATATAGTATTGTATATGCATAGGCGTACCGCTTCCGATGGTTTAAATCTCTATTATTTAATAGATATTAAACCATCGATGGTTATGTTCGAGAATTTTAACTGATAAACCGTGATAACGGGGGCGTTGGCTTATCTCGTATATGTTATTTTTGGACGTGAGCGCATGGTTGCACTGTATAACGCAGTTGTTGGTCGTGGTCTAAATTTTAGAAAACAAATTGGTTCTACAAATGGAAACTTCTATTGAAATCTGTTTTATAAATTAATCATAATCTACGAAAATCTATAACTTAAATAGTGGGTGGTGACCCCATGGAATGGTCGTGTCTATCGTTGTCGGTTGGGTTAAATTTTCGCGTTCTACTGAAAACTAAAATAAAATACCTTTTGAATATTCGTAAAATATAACTGAAAACAATGTAAAAACTCCCATAATAGAAATTATAACAATCATTATAACTCGTCAAGTGTCAGTAAATAAAACAAAAAAAAACATAAATATATTTTTTTATTTTTTTTATTTAAATAAAATATCTTTTTAATTTGGCAGATATTACAAGTACTACGCAGTGTTTTCAACTGTTTTCTCGTGTCACGCGATAAAGTGAAAACAATATAATATAATAACTAATAATAATAATACATTTTAAAAATGGTACCTATAAAAAAAAAAAAAAAAATCTAAACAATTAATTTCCAATAGAAATTAAAATACTCACCGTGAAAAACTGAAATGTTATAATGCATAGATTTTTACTTATGTGTACGTATGCCTAGCGTACTTTGCATAACAAACACAACTTTTAACGGTTTTTCGATAGTAATGTTTGTGTAGAATACAAAAAAACTATAAAATATAGACATACTTCTGAGTGGATCACTGTTGTAAATGGAAAGTTGGGAATTTAAGATTTAGAAAAGAATTCTCAAATCAACTTAAATGCAATTTTAACGAAAATTCGTAAGAAATGTTTTTTTTCTCTTCTTTAAATTCTGTATTGTTTTACTATGATGTATGCTTTATTTAATATACATAAATATTTTTCTTTTCTGGCTATGAAAATCTTTTCAATCGAAAATCTAGTTCCGATCATCATCTTTAAGGGTGTTTTCCGGTAGAAAATGTTGTTTAGTCAGTACATTGAGGAAGTTCGTTTTTGATTTTCGATGTATTTATTTATAAAAGTGGATAATAACCGGAAAAAATCGTCGAAAACACGAGAATTTTTTGTGTAATAAGGGTTTCTGTTATTTCCGATTTGGTTTTTTTGTTGTAATTTATTTAGACGTATTATAATATTTTAGAGATCTGAAATTTTGACCTAATACTTATATTACCGCATTCTAGACGTGGTAAAATTTTCAAAATATTTTGGCGTTTTTTAGGTTATTTATAGCTATTTGAAATTGTCGATTTTTTTTTTTTTTTTTGATTTATATGAATAAATATTGTACAATTTTTTTTCATCAGCGTTTTATGTTATACCATCAACTTCAATTTATTTTATAATTACAGATTATTACTTTAAAATCCATAACCAAACTTCACTTAGAATGGGTTACTCGCCTACAATAATGGCCCACCCATGGTGCGTATACGTCGCTTTTTTATAACTATACAAAGTCAATTTAAATTATACACATAAAAATGAAAAACTATACACAATTGTCTTCATGTGATAGTACTATTACATTATGATATGTTTACTTCAATATAAAAATGAAATGGGTAGTCATGTATAATTTTTCAATAATTTAATATTATAAAAACTATTTTAGTTTTATCCAAAAACAAAAAATGTTTTCTATCATAACGATTTTACTTTTATTGTATAATAATATAAATAAATAAAACCGAAAAGGTTTATAAATATTGTATTTAAATTTTAAATTCTACCGACGACTAGATAAAAAATAATACGTACTACATAAAATATTGAGGTAATAAAAGTATAAATTTTCAGAGATGGAAATAAAAATATATTTTCTTTTGTTTTATGTTTGCGTATTGCGTATATACTTACATTTGTTTTCATTTTTTTTTTTTTTTTTTACGTAACTAAGTTGTAAAATATGTAGACAATATACGTACTGGACATTATTTTAATTTATAAAAAAAACATACAAAATAATTTATAACAACAAAATACACGAATTACCTATATATTAATTTAGTCGTGTCGTGTACCATATTATATAATATCCAGTTACAACATTTAAATGTAAATTAATATTAAACGAATTTACAACGCAACAAAAAAAAACACAAACAAAATGCACTTATATAAATGGATTTACACCTACTGAAAATTAATAATTTGATTTCGTGTGCCAAAAATAAAATAATATATATAAATTGTATTTCTACTTGTGCGTGTAGAACGGTAGTAGTGGGCACTTCTAGATTGTGTGCTGTTATCGTATTTAATATACCTAATTTATTTTTCGTCAAAAGTCACAATATTAAAATGGTGTAAGGTGACTAATTACTATTAAAACGCGACGGATATCGTATTTTTACATCGTTTTGCCCACAATAATATTATTATTTATATAATAGTAGATTTAAAGAGTGTGATGATTTTTTTTTTTAAGAAAAGAGTACACAAAATCATATTTATTTCATAAACAAAAACCCCTCCTACTCTTTAGGTCTCAATTTTAAGCTGTTATATAACTCATAAACGGTGTTAATAAACAGTGTTACGCGTGTCGATATATGTTTTATGTTTTTTTTTTTTTTTCTTGTTTTAAAGTAGGCGGATTGCTGTTTAAAAATCAAAACCTGAAACGTCATGCGTTTCCGGCGTACGGAACAAGGGTGGAATATTTTGTAAATAATAAAATACCATTGGATTATAAAGGATTCTATACAATATACAATATTAGTAAAAGTATCGATTTTACAGTAAAATCTTCGTAGATAATCGCTGGGCCGTGATAAAAAAAAAATATAATATTAAACCACTCTGTACTGTATGTTATAGTAATTTTACATATCGATCGGTTATTCCGTTATAATAATATTACTATCATTATTATTATAACAGAATGTAATTATTTCGAGGTTCACGCTGCAAAGGCACTCGAATAAGCAATGCCCAACCTGTATGTAAATTACCCTGTATACATACATTACCTACATTTTTTTTTTTTTTTTTTTTCTATCCCTCTGCTATACAAATATGATTAATGGCACGAGTATATATTATATTCGCGCTCTCCCACGTATCCCCCGTCGTAATAGTATTATTATATGCTCGTGTTTTTTTTTTTTTTTTTTTTATATATATATATATATATACGTAATCCCCTGGCTATTTGTCAAAGATTATTTAAAATGGTCTCCTATACGATTCCGCGGCGTTTTCTCTATTACTAAACTTATTCTACGCTTGTACATTACTGCAACACAATTTTTTTTATATTATGTATACATAAATACGCTGTAAAATACATAAATCGAAACTTCTCTTAACGTGGCAAAGCACGTTCCGTAAATAAATAATAATTTTTGCACGATAGACAATATAGTAGTATATTTTATATTATTATTATAAAACGTTAAACGTTCCCGACAAAACAATATTCTGATTCGCAATCGGCAACGATAACAAGAACTTTTACCAACTCACTTTTAGATACATTGAATATCGTAAAAGAAAAAACTCGACACGACGGCGTTAATGTATATGCGTTTTCAGGGCCAAATGTCCGCAAAAAAAAAAAAACAAACGTCGGAGCTCTAAGTCGTAAAAGAAATAAAAATGTAGACGAAACAATGACGTTTCGACAAAGGTACCTTCCAGTAATAGCTTACAATTCAGAAACTATTCCTCCGGAAAACGACGAACGTTCTATTGTTATAGGTCGTTTTTTCCGGGACATATAACTGAAGATTTTCTTTTTCGGGAGATGTTTTTTTTTTTTTTTTTTTTTTTTTTTTTAACGGAACATTCGAACCCTTTGTTTTTCTTTGTTTTATATATATATGTAAAGAACGTTATAATCATTCGGCCGCGTATTGTAAAAATAATCACGTCAGTTTATATTGACAAGTAGTGAGTGTACTGAAGCGCCAAAAATATTATTATCATCTTACGATATTTCGGCGTAAGTAATGTCATTGCCGTTGTTTTGGCACCGTGTATATAATTATTGTTATTCGTTTGGCATCGACTCCCAACGTCAATACTTGTGAGCAGTGCCGGAACTAGGAATTTTTACACCCGGGGATAAAAATACCACGCGGCGTAGTCCGGGGGATATGGGGGAGGGCAACTCCCTCCTCCTGGCTCTAATTATGTACAATATGCAAAACGTATAAAAGATCGCGAAAACGATGCACATTTTTCGGACGTCGCCGACGGCCGTGGCTCGTGGCTATAAGTGTATCAGCATATTTACTATTTCTCTCCTAATAGTCCCCACAGACACTGGAAAATGTAATTGATTAAAAGTAACTAACAGTGAATAAATAAATAGCGAAAATACGCGAACACGCCCCTGAAAATAATAGTATGCCCGGAGATAAATCCCCGACCCCCCTCTAGTTCCGTCCTTGCTTGTAACAAGTACGGTAACAGCACAGTCTTCAAATCCCTTTGTTTATGATTTTTTTATGCAATGCGTACGAAATGGTCGCGACAAAAGTTTTAATACTTATTAAGAAATTGAATCATCTTTGGCCATACTCTAACGGCAAAACATATTATTATTATTACAATTACAATATTATTATTAAACATAAAATGCAAACAGTCGTTGTCCTGTAGAAAAATCGGTAGCAAATTTCGATAAAAAAAAATATATATATATTATTAGATTACGAATACGCGAAGAAGCTGTTGGTTTTACTAATATACTTTTTTATTTTTTCTCACATTATTTTGGCTATCATTACCTTACGCTCCAAATTGTTTATATGATACATTAAAAAAGCGACATTTTTCACCCGGTCGTGTTTTCTTGGAAAACTTTTTACAGATTATCAACAGTTTAATAAAATGTTAAAAAAAACTGACAATAAATGACGACCCCGGATTACCTTGGCCCCAAGGGAAATAATCATGACCAACACTGTAACCTTAACAGTAAACCGAGCCCCGCTCAAAACTGTTTTTTAATTGAAATTGTTGCTTTCAGTGTGTAAACTTAATTGCCCTGTATCCTATGTGTTTCCAATTTCCCACTTATACAACAATGATGACCTACATAACGATGCAAAGTATGTCCGGCTCATTTTAATACGCACTTAAACGCACTTCAACGTGTGTTGAATTTGAATCTGTAAAAAAAAAAATTATTATTATAATGGTTAGAGCTTTCTTATTCCGAAGTTATTGTAAACTGTACGTTGAAAATGAATGCAAAATAATAATATTTAAATTTTAAATTTCTTTTACGCGATATATAGATAAATAGAACCGATAAAATGTGTTTATTGAAATAAATTCTAGTATCAACCACATAAATACTAAAATACTAATGTATAAAATGTTCAATATGCATCAAGAATAGCTATCACTTAATACCAATGGTTTTTTGTATAGCACTTAATGATATTCGTCATCCTCCGGTATAATTTTATTTTATTTATTATATAATTATACATAGATTCGGTTCATTTTGAAAATATTACCGCTTTGTACACCATTAAAATAAATGACAAAAATTACTTTTAGCAAGATTAAAAACTCGATCTAAAAGATTTCGTAATTTCATTATTTGCTATTCTCATAATAATTCCCCGTTGTCTTGAATTATTATATCTACGAATTATTCGAACTAATAGAATAAAATAATAAACATTAAAAAAAAAAAAAAAAATAGTCCAATTCCATCATAAACAACATAAAACACGCACATTTAAATGTATTAATATCAAATACAATATTGAATTAAACAGTCAGTAATCAGTTATGTTTATTTTCTGTATAATTTGTCATACAAATTAATTCTTCCTTTGTGGTGGTATCTTATATAATGATGTCTTAAAATAAATAGAAACTATTTATTTAGTTATTTTACCATACAAAGTTTCTTTCGTTTATGGGAAATAAACATTTTTAATATTAAAAAACTTCAACGTATCTAATTTAAATTAAATATAAAACCAAGTTGTTTTATATGTTCTATATTCAAAGGGTTCTGTAAAGGTAAAAAAAAAAAAAAAAGAAAATTTAATGAAAACTGACTAGTTTTTAATTAGCTTCGAAGGGATTACTTAATTTCGCGTCTTTTTGAAAATAAATTAAATACCGTTTTATCAATTAACTGTTAAGCTTTTAAGAATATTGAATAGCGTTAGGTACGACATTAAACAATTTGAATATCACAAAGTTAGATCTCTTATTATTATTCGACGTTCATTTTCACACGTTAGCCGTGTTGATTTTTAATTGTGTCGTCGCGGCTATTGAAAAATCATTCTGCAAAGTAGAAGTTTTTTTTTTTCCAAGTCTTTCTTCATCAGTTGTTGCGCCCTGTGCAGAACATATAAAATTTAACTTTTTCGCTCGTTTCCGTTTCTTCGCCGCCGTTTTCCAGAAGGACAACGGTATAAGTTGACCTCTACGGTTTACGTAAATCCGTAGACGTAAAATACGTGACCTCTTCCGAATTACCCGCGAGCGTTGCGCATTCCGCCCGTATACGTCGAATAATATAATTTTAATATAATAATAATAATAATAATAGGAAAAAAGAAATATTACGTATACAGACGAATACAGAGTGACGATGCCGATTGTCCGCGGTGGTCGCCGACACGGCGCTCTGGTGTAATATACGATGAGCACCGTATCAATTTCCCAGCGGCGTTTTTTTCCGGCGAGCCTGACACACGACAAATAATATTCCGTTGCCCGTCCCGGCGAGCACGGTCGGATAACCCCCGTCGCGTTTTACCATAGGAGTGAAAAATAAAATAACGTAATCCCGCCAGGCAGGATCCCACGCGTGTGTCCGCGTCGTGAACGGTCATCCCCGTTGTTATTGACGGGCGCGCGCGGGAAATAAAAAAAAACGGCTCGGGAGGCGCCGACAACCGGACGACCGACCGAACGGTCCGCAATATCATCGACTCAATCCATCCCTATCAGCTGTCGTTTCTTCGCCGTTGTTTATTCCCGGCAACCTCAGGAGGTCCTTCTGTACTTGTGTGTCTGTCTGTCTGTCTATGTGTTCGGAATTTCAAATTGCGAAAACGTTCGAAATCTTACAAGTACAACGAATGTCCCGTAATAGTATTCGGATTGTTTTTTTTTTTTTTTGTGATCCAATACGAAAATTCGTCGTTTACATTTAAAAGAATATTATCAATATTTACGCGTATAGAAATTAGTAGGGCTCGGATTTCAAAGCCCAAAAGCGTACAACTGCTTGGAGAAAAAAAATACAATCGTATATATTTATAATAATAGCGGAAAACCAATGACCTGTACGAATTAACTTAAATTATAAAATTAAATAAAAAGTTGAAAAGTAAAATTAACAAAATGAATCATATATGGTCGAGAGAGGTTTAGTGGTTTAGTCAGATTGTCTGTTTGTAAATCTTAATTTATTACCAGACAAAATATTATTATACGTAGAAAACAAACGCTCTACATCCACAGAAGTGATTGTTACATATTTCATACATACCGTTTCGTTTAAATCAAACCCGTGAAAATTAATATTAAAATTAAACACCCGCACATTATGTTGTTAATGTCTTCCAGCCTCTGATTTTTTGAAAGAACGCGATTTAATTTACTCGAAATTGCAGTTGCATTAGCTACATTGGCTACATTATTTTCTGTTTCTCATACAATATTTATACATATTTGTATAATCGTTTTATTATTATGGTACAATAAACTTAATAAAACGCCAAAACTAGAATAATTGCCAAAAAGCTTTTACATTAAAAAAAAAAGAAGAAAACAAATTCATTCAACAATCAGAATGACACGAAACGGAATTTTATTATATAAAAATTACATTTCTATCTGATAAAAAAATAAGAAACATATGCTTTAAAATCCGAACCCAAACAAATTAGGAATTACAAATTTTCGAACGAGTGTTCGATCGAAATTTCCACCGCGTCGGATCGGTACATTTTATCGTAACAATAATAATAATAATATTTGTATTATCGTTTTTGATTTATCACCCGTAATAAAATTACTATCGCGTTTTTTTGGGTTTAACAAATATTATTGTTGTTACTTTAAACTATATTTACAGCGCGTATAGTGTTTATTTTATTTATTTATTACCTATTAAATTATTATTTTATATATATATATTTTTTTTTTTTTTTTTTTGGTACGTTATCTATATTCTCCTCCGCGGATGAACGATAAACATTATAAATTCTGAATATAATCGTAAAGGTAACCGTTTCACGTGAACACGCATTCCGAACGTCCGTTTTTATTTCGCTATTTTTTTTGTTTATTTGTTTTGTCGTTGTCACTTTTTTTCGTTTGTCGAAGAGTATACTCGACCGTATCGGTCTCGTTTTCTTGCAAATACAACAAATCAACGCGACCTATACCGACGACTCCGAAATATTCCTAACACACAGTGCCGCAATTATCGCGTCGCTACGACAGATAGGCCCAGGCGTTATTTACAGGGGTCTCGTATTCAGTACTGGAATGAGTTATAAGTCCTTTGGCTCCTTTTTTTTTTTTTTTTTTAAAAGCCAATAATAATAAAGCCAAAAAAATATGCTCGTGACAAGATAATACGACACAAATTAAATTATGAATACCCCGTGGGGCTATCTCCAACTCTGTCAAAAATAATAAAATGAAGTAATTTTTTTAAATTATTGTCGAAAACAAAATACATTTTTGTTTAACGTGGAAATTATTTTATCATTTTAATTTTGTTAACTATTTCTTCTATTATTATTCCGATTAATAAAAATGGTAAAATTAAAGATTTTAAAAATCACAAATTTAATTTTTTTTTTTTTTCTTTTCGGAATATTAATAATTTATCCGGGTTTTTTAAAACAGATGCACGCTGAAAAATTTTACTGAAACCGCATTGGCCCAAAACCATATTGTACAGTTCTATTACATTTGGCGATAGACGAAATATCAATTGCAGCCGGTACTTTTTTGAAGACAATAATTTCTCCTTGTCTTCTTGGCTAAAATATCATTAGACCGGGTACTTAACTTATGCAATCGTACTTTTATCGTATAGTTTATCGCCAATGTCGATATTTATTTAAGTATTCAGGTAGGCTGGTCTGAACACGTGCACCATACTGGAATATTCATTTAAAAAAAAAAAAAAAAAAACCCATGAATTCAATAATATACAACAAAATACAATAATCATAAAAGGTAAAATTTTTTTTTTTTAATAAATTTGCTGAAATTATATAATATATATTATAATACGCGTGGTTTACAAAAAAAAATAATAATAAAGATTTAACTTAATATTATTATTAACTTTTCGCCTTAACAGTTAATGCATAAAAAAAAAAGAGCGACCTAACCTAATAATATTCATAGTTATTATATACGATAATAAATATAAGAATATTATTACGAGACTAAAAATTAAATATTATATTATTTATAAACACTAATAAATTTAGCTCCTCTTTGCCCCGATGGCTTTTTTTTGTTGAAATATATCAGCTATATATTTAAAATTATAGCTTTACTCTTTTATACAATATATATGAATATATATGTTATATTAAACAACGCACGAGACTAAAACTTTATTTTTAAATTTAACCCACTTTATCAAATCAGAAAATAAAAACCTTTTGAATACTATATCATTATTAATGTATCATGATATTAATTATAAACGTAACTATTTTGTTTTTCATATTATAAAGGTAAGTTATTCATCGAGGTTTTACGCATAAATAAAAATGATATAATTTACATTTAATACTATATTAAACGTGAATTGGTTAGAAATACGAATATAAAATATATAATCATATTAGTATATTACTACCCGTGTACAAATCTACAGTGTATATTATGCGTTATTTCTGTCAATAGTATTATATAACTTTTTGACCGTCCGATGGAAATAATCGATCGTATTGTATTTTGCCGATAACCGTATAGTTTTTTTTTATTATTATTTTAATGTCACTATATTTTTATGATGGATGACTATTTTACCCTGCGAAAAACGGCCGAAAACAATATTGTTAACCTCTGCAGCAGCACCCCCTTAAAAACTCGACGGGGCAATTAACCGCGACTACATACGCCACCATGCAACACTTTTTGGCACACAACTCGCCAAAATCGTTAAACCCCACTGCAGCTGTGACATTTATAAACCTCCGATATTTTAATGATATATTATATGTACAGAAGGCTTTTCCGGTGTCTGTTCTATTTCCTGTAAAATATATAAACTCGTGTGTTTTCCACCCGAACGTATTTCTGCAACAGTACCCGACAAAGTCGGATGCAACGCTCGAATCGATGGTCTCGAAGACCCGAAGGCATAATATGATGTTAAATTTGTATACAATTGAAAAACAGATACATCGACATAGGTACTCTGTTGGAATGTGCGTTTGATAAACCCTGTTTTGAAAAATGTATTACCAATGGGGTGAAAAAAAGTGTACGTTATTTATCACTCGCGTGGACCATTTGGACGTTTTTCTCAACATTTGGAATTGACTCTGGACGGATATTTGTTGTTTTCTTTGTAACAAAAGCAATTAAACGTACCTATGTAAGGAAAAAATACTCGTCCTGAAACATTCTGTCGTAGAATAAGATTATAAGAAAAAAAATAAAACTAACTTATCTCTACGTTATCGTACAAACTAATATATTTTCTAACGGTATTCCGATGGATTAACAATGCGTTTACGAAACCCTATCTGTTTGGAATCTGCCTATAATAGGCGTGGTCCAATGGCTGTCCGAATTAAAAAATATGTGTGATACTTATATGTTCAACTTGTATTAGTTAACATTAATAATTTAAAATTATTTGAATATTTAAATGTGTATAGGTGAATTGTATGGTATATGTATTGTTACTACTCGGTTGTATACCATACGAATAAATAAAATAATTAAATAAACGCGGGGGCCGGATTGGTTAGGCGAGCTACCGAGAAAATCTCGGCGGGCCGCTTAAAATTTGAGCCGGTCGTAAGAGTGTGGGCGAAAATAAATTCGTGATAAAAATGTGATTAGCTACGTATAGGCTCGTAACAATTTTTTTTTTTTTTTAGGTGAGATAAAAAAAAAAAAAATAGCAATTATTTCTAGTGACTATTACTTTTTTTTTTTTTTTTTTTATTAGAAAAACTTACAATCTGTATTAAAAAAAAACACAATAAGTAAATAGAATAACTTTGTACATAGAGAAAAAAAAAATGACAATAACGTGGTTGCTTGACGAGGGAGGCTATCCAGTGATAGAACCCTGCAGAACGCGAAATTTAAATTAGTTTAATAGATCTCGACACCAGCGTCTTTTGAGACGGCGTGGGGGGTTTTCAGGGAGTGTAATTGAAGATAAATGCTGGATGAGAGGATTTAGATGGTGAACAATTTTAAGAATGAATGTTTAAATTTACCGTACGAGTTTTGAGCCAGCTAATATGCAAATTGCCGCTTGGAAATTAAAATTTTGTTGACGGAAGACGTAGGAAGACGGAATTGTTTACGTTTTTTTGTTTTTTTTTTCGTTTTTCATCGACTACGTTTTAGATTTACACTTGGGGGGACACTAACTCCCTTGGAGCATTCTCAGGTTTGGACTAACAGGTATGTTGAGTTTTTCCATTTCCCCATCCGCTTTGTCCAAACCCGCGGTGGCTGATCATTTACTGGATAGCAGGGCTGAGCCATTTTAGATTTACGCTTGGGGTACTAAATTCATTGAAGCATTATTAGATTTGGACTGACTGGGGTTTTTCATCAACTAAGGGTAGTGGAAATAGGCAATCTAGCCAATCGAAGCACGTTGGTTCTGTGAGCGAATTACGTTTCCCGGCAAGCGGCTTCGTGAAAATCAATAATGCGCGTCCTACAGCACCACCTGCAAACCCACATAATAAATACGAGTACGCTAAGACAGAATATCGCTATTTGTACTATTGATAGACTGCTAAAACGATGTCATGCCCATGCCAACAAGTTCACTTACTATATGTATATATATATATATATATATATATTCTGTGAGTATAGACCTGCAGTGTCTCGCAGAGGCTTTCAACCTCTCTCTAATCAACAAAGGAGCCAAACCGCCGTATGAATATACATCATATTCTGTCGACTCGTAATGTGTAATATTAAACCCATTCGATGGCATTCCACGTTGATATATTATAATACAAATTTATTCCGGTCATTGACGCTTCCAGTGTTCTACATATTCGCCAAAACATACCTCACTCTCCCCTCACCGGTATAGAACAGACGTCTGCATTCTGCAATAATGATCCATAAAGCTTTGCATCCATAAACAAATTTACAACATTTTCTCCGTCGTAAACCACCGGGAAATCTCTCCTCGCGACGTCCAGTACTATGGCCGCAGTGATAAGAGACAATTCTTAATAAATAATTCTATGGGTTTTAATGCACTTGTATTTTTTTTTTTTTTTTTGTTCTACTCGAAACATGTTTACAGGAACAACTCGCATGCCCAGCAGAGTTATTCGATTTTGTTCATTTTTTTTTTTTTTTCTGTTGGAAAGAAGAAAACTTTCTACAAAGCTCATTTGACTTTGGTTTTTTGATTATGTAACAGAAACACCCACAAAAAATACATTGACAATTGTTTATAGTATTCAAACTCTCACTATAACGTTTAGAAATATAAACCAAGTCCAATGCGTCCGATACGTTCGGGGGGATGTCTTCCTCTTTCCGACAACAGAAATATGATCGAAATCGGTTCACTCGACGATGCATGAGGGTTCCTCATGTAAAGCGAGTATCTGAGCAAAAAAACAAATCACGCCCCTTAACGGAAAATCTTACGACCGACTGTAATAAACGACTAAATTTGGATTGCTTGCGGGTTAAAATAAGTGACTGTAATGAGTAGATAACTAACTACAACAGCACACTATTTTACAAATAAAATCGAAACTCTTAAGACAAAAAACCTATGTAAAAACTGCAAAACCATCATATACGTATATGTTTGTTCATCTCACGAGAATTCGACAGTATGGCGTGTATTAAGTAGTAATATTATTTGGAAAATTAGTTTAATACACACGCACGCAATAGTGAAATTTTCCAAAACTATACCCGCGTTTTCGTAAATAACTAAAAAAAAAAAAAATATGACGTAAGATAAATCTTCAGAAGTAATCGTATTGACTCATATAGATATTTTGTCGTCCTATACGTATATCGTTTTTGTTTTATTTTCGCGGTATATACTTTAATATAATAATTTTAACTCGAACACGCGTATTTTAAATGCCCAAATCTCACTCTCCGAATCGATAAATCCTGTAACTGTGACGATAATATTATTTACTATTGTGGACAGAATGAAGTTAAATTAAAAACGACTTATCGTTATTATTAAAACAAAAAACAACCGTGTCGAACCATATTTTACTAACGCGCTTTAAGTTTCTCTATAATACGTATATAATGTTCGATTGAATTCTAATAAAATAACCGTGGTTTATATTTATTCGAAATGATAACGCGTGATAAAGAGCTGCTGTGGGTGAAATTTATTCGACAAACGGACTGTAATTTTAATGAAAGGCAACCACAACGCCCACGGGTCTAAGTGAAAAATAATATTATTTTTTATTTTTTATGTGTAAATATATATAAAAAAAAATATTATTATTTCATTTGTAACTACTGCAATAATGAAAATCACGACTCGCAGACATGCACAGGATATATCCAAACCTAAAATTAACTTCCATTCAATTAAATTCATTTATTCGGTTAACTTGACTTATTCGAGATTTTCAGAATGCCAAAACTTCCAACAATAATCTACGTACACTAACATAATTATTATTTTACAAATCGAAAAATTTCAACCAAAAATGATGTGATATTATTACATATATTAAAAGTTTTAAATTTAAAATTGTCAAAAAGTAAAGAAAAATTATTCGATGGCAAACAAAAAACGATTATAGGTAATGTGTAGGTTAGCATTCGGAAGTTTTGTAAAAAAAATGTAGGGTATATACTGCTCGTGTTGTAGGTGGTAAGGTATGATAAAGAGGGAGAGAATTTATTTTATGTCCGTACACAACTATAAATCATTGTTAACAAAAAACGATTCTGAGCGAAGTTCAGTTAAAAATATTTTGATAAATTAAAATATAAAATTGTATTAATTTTAACTACAGAATAAATAACAGTTGTCTGATTTTTATCGTCTCAGATTGTAGAGCATTCTTATGAGTCCAAAAACGTTGTATTTTCCTATATATTGGAAAATAGTATGCGAAATTTCGTGATTGTTACGATTTCCGTCAAAATCTAGACTTTACACGCATATAAAAAAAAGATCCTGATTACGAATTTACAATTTTTTGTATAAATCCATACTAACAACTTTTGGTAAAACGTATGTACAATTTTCGAGCGTTTTTTTTTTTTTTTTTTAGTAGCCATGAATTTAAGAAACGGATTCTAAAAGAACAGAAACCGTTATTTCTTAAGTATTCCCGTTTTCCCTAATTATTAGGATAACAAATAGGAATATCAAAAATTGACCTCACCAATGCACCGACTAGATTAACATTTTTTACTAGAGACCGCGCTTGAAATTGATGATCGGAGCATTAGTCCAGGCTCGGGATTGTAAATTACGGGTAGATAATAAATTAATATTGTTTCTAAAAACGTATACGACGAAAAGTGTCAATATAATATTATAATGTTACCTCGGTTTTATCGTCGGTCTTAACATATATAACGATAACTTTCGCGGTAGTCTGAAGTTTTTGACGCAGCAATCGAGTTGTAGCGTAGGTATATTATATTAAAATAATGTTCCGGTTAGTCTAACCGGAACATTATTTTGTTTAGTATCAAATCCGAAGTGCAGACCTTAGGGTCTTCTCGGCTGGACGCCGCGTGAAACTTTGTGCCTGGTGATTATAAACGTGCCCTATATATTGAAAACCGTGTGATAAAATTCAGGTACATAATATATAAAATTAACAAGGACGGTGCACACAACATTGGGTAAGTACAAAAAACAAACCGTGTCTAAAATACTTGAAGTTACGTTGTATAATAATAATAGAGGGTCCCACGCAACGATTAAAATATAAAAACGAAACGAAATATAAACTAAATCGTATTTATCTTTAAATACTGTTTAAAAAAAAAAAAAGAAGAAATGTACAATTTCCACATTCCGGAGCAGAATATATTTTCCATATATATTATTATATCATACAAAACATCCGGCTGATAGTTTATAACATTTATAAGCGTGTAAATTGTTGATATAATAGAAACGCACATACGAGAAAAATACTATTTCATAACCCGTGCATTTTTACTACGCGACACGATAGTTCTTCCAAAAAGTTAAAAAAAAAAAAAAAAAAAAAAACCTATAAATTATATTAACTATTTTATATTCAAGGTTCGATATTCGAATAGAAGATATTTATACGTATAAATATTTTCAGAATAATATCCTGCTCTGCTATATTATGAAATTAAAAATGTTAATTATTTTTTTTTTTTTGCTTTGAAAAAATATATATTGGAAAACATTAAAAATTAAAAAAAAATCACTGTTGAGCGTTATTAAAATACCAGCTACTACTTTTTATATTATTACTTATTGTATTTGAAAAATAACAATTTCTTATTAAATAGCGTACACTAGGTCCTGTTAAATTATTTGGTCCTAGGTCAAAATATATCTATACAAAAAAACCCCATTGATAGTTAGTATTATTATTTTTTTGTATATATAAATGTTGTATTCTTGTATTTAATAAAATAAAGTTTATAAAAATACGAATTTCAAACGGTTTATAATCGTTGAACTAAATGGATAATATATTAATTAAACATAGGTAAATCAACTATAATAAAATAAAAATAAATCGAAGGTTTAGGTTGAAATTTAAGAACGTCAGCAAATCCCTCTCAAATAACTTTAGTGCAGATATTAATAATATTGATATATTGTCCATTCGGTTTAGAAATGTCTTGGAAATTAATTCGATAGGTAGACAACTTATCTAATAAAGAAAAAATAAAATAATATTATTGCCAGGCATATTTATTTGACGGTCGCCAATTATTATTATTGTAGTCGATGTCGTACCATATATTATTTGAGTTATTATACATATAATATTGTCTGCTATTGTATTTGTATTATTGTCTTATATAAAACGAAATATTTTTTTTTTTTTTTTTTTTTTTTCGTATATAATATACGACGGACACGCAATACATGATTATCATTTTTGTTGTTGTTGTACGCTATTGCGTTTCGAGAAGAAATTACTCGTATTAAAGTAAAAGCTAGGTTATAGTTCCGTTCTTGAGATATTATAAATATATATATATATATATAATATATACTTGTATTATTGTTTTTCTGGTGGAAAGATCACCCGTTTATATAATTTATATTTTCATCGACGTCCACTTGTTATTGCGTACGTACGCGCAGTTTCTATATTATTATACATAAACTTTCGAGTAGTTCCAATATCCAATTACATCGGATTGAATGATAAATCTAAAGCGTATTTATCTGAAATACTATAGCAAAAAAAAAATAATAATAATAATAAAGAAAGAAATACAAAAATGCCTATAAAAGCGCATCACGTTAAACAATATGGAATTGTTTTTGGCAACTAATAAAACGATAAAATGTATGTTATGTGTTGTTGTACTCATAATTATTACTATTCACTATTATTCCATTATTCATTTTTCCGGTTTTTCTAATGTAATAACGTGCGTCGTTGTTTCGCGTCGTTTGAAAACCGCGTAAATTACCGATAAACATCATGTCCGGACCAAACGATATTCGTAAAACCAAACAGTGTTTTTAGATGGCAAAACGCATATTCAGTCGTATTGATAGTAATAATAATTATCGACCAATTAATTAAAAACAATATTGTTTTCAAATAGTAATAAAAACGTAAAGGTGAGATATTGTTCAGGGATAGGCAACTGCTGTGAATAGTTGAGAAGGTTGTAGAATATATAGAGATATTTAATTTATGCACCGTATGCAAACGTAAAACGGTTGTGAGCGGAGTTCGATAACGACGATTTTTTTTTTTTTTTTTGAATAATCTAAACTGCATATACGCAACTAAAAAATAAATATTACGAGGTTAAAATTTGGATTCTCATATAACATGATGATTTTTCTCAAAAAACTGAACTTCAAACGCTCGTAAGAAAAAAATCATGATTACGGATTTTTGATATTTTTATATTTCCATAAGTAAAACTTGTATATCAAATCTGTGTAAAGTCATAATAATTGTATCCACATAAAACCAAAATAAAGTAAAAAAAAAAAATAACTATAAATAACTAAAAATAAATACCAAATATTTTTAAAATGAAAGTCACGTCTAAAATGTGCTAATACAATAGTATACGGTAAAACTTTCAAATCACTACGATTATTTTTCACTGGATTACAATAAAAAGCCATATCAAATATTTCTGCAGAAACCGTTATTTCGTAAATATTCCCGCCCGACGGTTTTTCCCTATTGTTCAAAAAAAATTACCTCTTTAATGCACCAACTAGACAAATCATTTGTATTTGCAAATACAAACCATCCTTAAAGTTGCTTGATGGATCACGATTTCTTGTCAAAAAGTTGTGTCGAACAGATAAAAATAATTTTTATAAAATGTCATCGTCCAAAATACAAATTATAGTAATTACATATTATTATTATATCTACGCTATCTATCTTTTTAAAATAAATTAACGAGTTACCACCTTGATATCTTCACATATTGTAAAGCGAAACTCTACGAACTTTTTATCGGTTATTAAATTATAATTATTATTTATAAAGACAAACACAAAGTGAAATAAAGCTGCGGATAAATGGAAAACGTTCAAGTTTGACATCAAATAAAGTTAGGCTTATATTAACCCCGCGGCGATAATATGCTCTATAGTACGCTTTTATAAACTTTGAGTTCAATACTTTTGGGGTAACGTTGACTTTTCGCTGCGGTACCTATGTATTTACAAGCCAATTCGATTTTTCACCCAAACTCGAAACTAAAACTATACTAACAAAAACTCGCAGTTGTATTCAGTATGAACAAAATTTTCCCAAAGGAAATATTATAAGTAAGTTATCACTTTCGCTGCGTTTTAAAACTGTAGACAATTTTTTCTCGCATAGGTACCGAAAAATAAAACTATTCGATTAAACATAATAGCAATATGTTCAACATTTTACCTAAATTTTTATTAAAATATCATTTTTAAATTTGAAAAACTAATCGAATACGTGGAAAAAAAAAAAGCGTGTTTAACTGGTTTCTCATATGGAAAATTTCGGTTGACATTATCCTGGGTTTTTAAAACAAATATTTATCAAGCTGATATTTATTGAACTTATTGGATCTCGAAATGAAGACGAATTGGAAAAATAATAGATGGTCCATGTCACCATAAGACTTAAACAAAATAAGCGTATTTTTAAATTATTGAACTCAACTTAACCCGTGAAGCCCTTATCCCCACAACCCTCTTACATCGCTTTTAAAAAGTCATTCTATAATTAATTATTTACAAAAAAAAAAAAAAAACTCCGACAACTGAACGATAAATAATAAATTACAAAAATGGTATATCATTAAAACTACAAAAAGAGACGTAACCAATGGAAAACATATTAGTAAGAGTACGTTAAGAAAAAAAGTATTCCCCCTCCCAGCCCACTAATTCGATCACTCGACATCAGTTATTATGCGCTGTGACGCGTAATCGGTGGGCAGAAATGAAATAAATACCTATCTCGATTCTATAAATAGGTGTATTTTTGTAGTATAAAACAAGAAGTCTATAATATATTATGTGAAAATAGCGAAAGTCTAAAATCACGAAGTGTAATAGATACTATAACACACAAACGTCGGCCCTGAGTGTACGTTCGACTGTCAAGGTTTACAAAAACCCAAACGAAAGTTCCTACACACATACGCGTGCGTTAATAATAATAATGTGGACAAAGGTCGGAAAAGTTTTTTTTTAGATTCCTAGTGTAGCGAGAAACGTATTGGTTTTACTATGATGTGTGTGTGTGTGTGTTTTTTTTCTGTCTGTGAACAACAATTTTGCTATCAGAAATATTGTTCCGATCGTCAACTTCAGGAGTGGTTTCTGGTAGCGAATTTTGTCTGGTTGGTGCGTTGAAGAGGTCATTTTTTTGTTGTCTCTTGTAGTTTTCTTCGAAACAATTGAAGGGAAAACGTGATGTTTTACGAAAAAACCCGGTAGATATCTGTAATTTTATCTTTTTATAATTCGATTAAAAGTAATAGTAGATACCTGAAAAACTTTCACTGAATACTTATATATTAAGCTCTTTCTAGACACGATACAATCGTCCATAAATTCTGTTTTTTTTTTAATGATTTTAAATTGATGGGGATTTTTTTTTTTTTGATTATGTACGGGTAAACATTTTTGGATCAGTAAAAATGCTCGAAAATTTGACACATGGTTCGCTATAAGTCGTACTTGAAAAAGAAATAAGTTAAGCGTAACGTAGTTATTTTTTTCTTATTATAAGCACTTAAAGTAAAAATTTTGATGATAAATCGTAATAATCCAGGCATTTCGCGTACTTACATATTACTCATTTTCTCCGATTTATGAGGATAAAATTTGTTTACATCAAAAAAATCGTGAAGAAAAACCGCGGACAGTTATCGTTTATTTCGTATTTACAAATTATTATAGATTTTTAATATAAATTTATCAAAACATATGGTTTTTTTTTTTAACCGAACTTTGCTCGGGGAATAGCTCTCCGTAGATATTATCATATACGTACGCTATACGCAATGGTTTATCAATTCGTACGGATAATAAATTAAATTACCCAATACAATCCCATCGTCCCGACTTCACACCAACAACACTGGAGGACCGCCCGCCCATGGTGTTAAATGTACGTTCGTCTCTATTTTTTTTTTTTTTTCGCAATATTTGTTGTGGTTTTTTTCATTTTTCCTAGTCCGCCGTTTTGGCACGATTTATTTTATTTTAAGTCGGACGTGCCGACGACCGCGACGGGCGAGATATACCGTAACCGGCCCCGGTTGCCAAATAACATTCGCGGGAATCATTCCAAACGGGTAAAAACGAGAGAAAATAGTCGACGCCGCGCGTGTTGGGTATACGGCGGACCGTACGCCGCACACCTGTTCGAAACCGTCGCCGCCGCGGCCGACGTTAGCGCGGCAATGTGCATCCGGTGGTGGTCCGAGGACTCGCCAGATCCTACCGTAAGTTATGTCACCGTTTTCACCGTAATATTTTAATAACCATAAAAATAACTATAGTAACGATAACGACGACAATGGGTTTTGTAGATTGTTATGTGACCGGTACACGTCCTGAAATCCGAAATCGTTATATTGTAGTGGTCACAACTAATACGTGCATTATATTATTATTATTATTATTATTATTATTCGTTTTCGAGATATAAAATAATTATATTACCTCGCTCCTCGGTTTCCATCAAATATAATAACGTAATAATCGATTACAAGTAATACCTAATATTATTATTATTATTATTATTACAGTAACGAGCCCGCGATCGCCAGTTTTAACGGATCACGTACAATACCTGTACCCGATGTATTGCAAACGTCAAATTTTTTATCGGATTGATCGATTGGAATTTAATCCTCTTTCTCCTCCCCCCCCCCCACCCGCCGGTCGCGACCCGTTGAGATTAATCCGCTTTCGGTTGACAAACGTATAATTTAATTTCCTAATTACAAATATTGATTTAACGCCGCTCACTACAAACAAAATATATAGCACGTATAAAATATTGCAAACTGAATGTCCATTATGACCTGTTAATTTTTTTTTTTTTTTTTTAATTTGGCCAAATGCGAAAGCCACGCGTATTCAACTCATACTGATGTATGGTTATTATAAGTTTAATTTGTTTGGTTTTTTTTTTTTTTTAAATACCTATCTTAACTTATCCTATATGCTTAGAAATTAAATATTTAACAATATATGCAACATTAAAACGTCTAAAAAAAAAACGATAGTCAAATAAAATAAAAATAGCAATTCATCTTGGATTTTTAAAAATTGTATTGAGTTTTCACGTTTTTTTTTTTTTGTTTATTATTATTATTTACGTACTCAATATGAACAACTACGTTTTCGCAGTTTATTTTGTATACCATAACAGTGATATAAATTTATCAAAATTAAGATGATAACATTTTCGATTTTGAGCGTAACGAGGAATGTACAGGGGTTTTTTTTACTGTGATGTGCCTTTTTTTCATTGTGTCTGTAAACAAAGTTCTATCAGAAATCAAAAATCCGATCACTAACTTGAGAAACGGTTTCTAGTGGACAATTTTGTCTAGTCGGTGCAATGATAAGACCATTGTTTGATTTTCTTTAAAGTTTTCTTAATAATGGAGAAAAGCGGAAATTCTTACGCAATAACGGTTTCTGTTACATTCGATATGGTAATTTGTGTTGTCATTCAGTCAATCGTAGAGTCCCGATCATTTTTACCAAATACTTAAGTTAGCACATCGACGATGTGGTACAAATTTCAAAACTTTCTGCTGTTTTTTGAGTTCTTTATAGTAATTTTGTAATTTATTTTTTGTGAATAAAAAACACTATTATTTATTTTTAAAAGCGTTTTGAGTTTAAATTTATGTTAAAATTCGTTAAAAACCCACGAACAATTGTAATGTATTTTATAGTTACAAATTAATACAATTTTCAATTTAAATTTATCAAAACATGGTTTAAACGAATTTCGCTCAGAATTGTTTTTCTAAAAAAGGTATAAACTAAATTGCCCTGTATATCTTTCCTTCCCGACTTTTTACCTACAACAGTGGCATATGGTGCAAAGTACGTCCGATTTTTTTAATTTGTATTCTAAAATAAATAACTAATTAGAACCTATATTTTTGACTTGTTGGCCGAGTTCCTATAGAATACATTTTCATTTTATATACCTCCCGAGTAGTAATCCTCTTCATCATGTACGAATTCTAGACAGCTTTTTTTTTTCTTCTTCTAAAACGTAATAATAATAATTCGTACGAGGATGAAAACTCATAAATATTAAAAAAAAAAAAAAAAAAATCATATATTTTATATAAATTAGACTTTCACGCGTCGGGCTCGATTCTCTCCTCCATACTTTTCCCCCCCCCCAATCAGTCTCTTATATATAAATCACTGAATTAGATTCGTAATAACATAACTATATTATTAATAGATACGTCAATAAATAACAAATATTGGTTATGAATTCTCCAATCTATACATATTTCATTAATCACACGCGGACAACATATTTTTACGAAAATTACAAATTATTTACAACATTTATTTACTATACGCTATATTAATTATACACACATGCCTAATGATGGGGAAATTTATTAGACAAACAAATCAAAAAACCAAATTATAACGTTGCATTTGGTCTGTTTTGCGAAAATCATTAACAAATCAGTGGGAACCAATATTCGGATGTATACCGCAAAAAATACTCGGAACCAATTTGAATGTCAACTTTTAGATATGGGAACCAATTCGGATGCAGAAAATTCAACTGCAATTTTCTAAAAAAAAAAAAAAATAATGTCAATATATATATATATATATTCAATTATTACTCATTATATTTTCGTTAAAACCCATGAAGTTTTATTTCGTATCGAAAACCATAGCGCGATAAATGCGATTCAATAACACGGAAACGATCGCGTATCATTATTACCGTGCACATTAAAAAGTAAAGACCGACGGACAAATATGACTGGACAAAATAAATGGTGTTGGTACAGCATGGGCATGTACCAGTTGCCCTCAAAATTACTTTTTTTTTTTATATACACAAAAATTCCCTCCAAACTACAAACTAGTGAAATTCGCCACTTGAACCCTTAACCTATTGTACCAGTCGCCCTCGACATATTATATAAACGGTTAATTATAAAAATTAAATTGAAACTCTCATATCTTGATAAAACGTTTGGTATTATTGTAACGAAAATCTAATTATTTTTATTTATTTATGGGTCACCTTGGTGACACGGTTATAATAATAAACCCCACTCCACCCCTCACCCCGTTATTTTTAACATTTATTCGTAGGAGACACGTCAAATTGAATTTCTTTTATTGATTTCAGAATAAAAAAAATAAATAAAAAATGTTGTATAGTAACGTAATGATTTTAATGTGTCGTAAGTTTACAATTATAGGCGTTTTTAATTGCCTAGCAATCTAATCTAACATTTCCGTGCTTTAACGTTCGAAAGCGAACAAAGACAAATAAATTATTTAGACTTATTTTTGATTATGACTCATAAACGAAAAGCGATCGGTCGATCACACCTCAAGTACGGAAAAAAAAACGCCATCGCGAGCTTCGAAAACAGTCGAACAACGGGAAGCGAGACTGCAAAAACCGTTCTAGTGCACGGTTCGTACCCGTCCGTCTGAAACAAGAGTTTCCATTGAATAAAATTTCGGACTGAGGCGTATAAACGCGATTATTAATAAAATAACCATAATGTGTAAAAACTATAATTGTGACTAAAACAGCGAAGCATTGTCGGTTCCCTGTGCCCTAATCTCAACCAGAGAGTCGTCAGCAAACTCGTCTATTCGTGTAAATCAAAAAATGTTTAAAAAAAAACGTGTGTTTGGCCACTGAGTTGTAGGTGAAAATTTTGAATGGATATAAAATTATTGAACAGTTTGAAGCAATTTTACCAACCGGAAAAGTGTTTTCCGAGACAGAGAGAAAAACACGCACATCTTAGAAAAACTAATAAAGATAATAACTTCTTTTCTACACTGTGCGGAATCTATAAAGCCAAAGTCAGGCTATATTTTACGAGATGTATTTATGATAAAACCGTTCGCGTTACGTCCAAATCGGATACCTACGTTTAAAGTACGGCCGAGGTTCAATAATTAAGCGTTTAGTTTTTGCGAGAGAAAATATACGACTGCCTTATAAAAATGGGATAAAAACAACATCAAATTTATAACCGATTTTTTTTTTTCCTGGACATCATACGCGTCAGATAACACTATACCATAGTAATATAGATAAAACTCCAAAACTTGATGTATTTTATTTCCGTATACATTTCAAACTAACTATCTGCAATATAGACACATTCAAATGGCACGATAAATTACCATCCATCAGAACTACAAACGAAATGCAATAACAGAAATACGATTCTTTTATATTTGGAGCGTAACGATCAACGACGTAATGGTTTTACTATGATGTGTGTGTTCTTTTTTTTATGTCTTAATACAACTTTTTTCGTCCAGAAATCTGATCTTCTGGAGGTGATTTCTGGTGGAAAACGTTGTCTAGTCGGTGCATCAGGGAGGTCATTTTGTTTTGATTTTCCCAAACATTTGATACAAACTTCATCATCGTATAAGTTATTCTTATGGCAATATAAAAATATTGAAAATCCGTAGTCACGATTTTATTTTATTTTTTTTTTTTTTTACGAGTTCAGATTTCACGAGTTTTGCGTTCTATTTTCCGATTTGTGTGGATAACATTTGTATGGCTCGAAAAAAAAGCTTAACAATTTGAGACGAAAAAACATGGACACTTTGTAATTTGTGCTACAATAACAAACAAATATAATTTTCAATTTAAATTTATCAAAATATGTTTTATGCGAACTTTGCTCAGAATCGTTTTTCGTATGCAATAATTTATCGTTGCGTACAGATATAAGCTAAATTACCCACATAGAATATATAATCTTTCCTTCCCAATATCCCACCTATAGCCAACGTCACAAAGTGATATCTAGGTTTTTTTTTTTTTATATATACCTTTTGATTCTCTTCAATGTACACTTTATTCGAGTGTTCCATTAAATCGCATTACAAAACTCGATAATCTTCATTTTTATTTCGTTCACGATTAGATCTGAAATAAAAACAAACAACGATTTTAAAACTAAATTTAATTAAAAACTGCAATTTTTATTAGCGGGTAGTATTTAATCTCCGGGGGATATCTTCTTGAAAATGTCAGGATTCATAAAGCTCCCGGAGTAGCTTTACCAGCTAGCTACCCAAACTGAAACTGAAACCAAAACTGACAGAATATTTTGAAAAATTAACCACGTCTAAAAAGTGCTAATAGAAGTGTTCAGTGAAATGTAATGTTATGCGCGTACATATCATCCATCAGCTTGCCGGCAAAGACCGTTTTTTTAAGAAATGATGTATACACGTAAATGTAACTAAAAGATTCGTAACGGTCAAATACTTGGTATTGGATTTAATTATTAAATTACGGACATACGGTGTTCGAGAGAAATCTACACAACAATTACAATATATTTTTTTACAATCGGGCGTCGTTTACTTTTAAAATGCCGTCGGTCGGTTCTCTAAAGAAATGACCGTTATCTTAAGTTAAATTATGTTATATAGATTCGGGTCAACCTGGACCTTTTTAACGAAATCTCCCGTAGTGGATCCTACGCACAAAGGGCGGCGATGTCAATAAAAATTGAAAAACGGTTTTTCCCAGCGTCTTGTGACACGTTCGGGGAGGATTGCATCCTTTGAAAATACCGCCGGCTGGGCCTTGACCGCTCAAAGGACTTCGACGTCCAGCACTCTGTCGAGAACATTCCATTTAACTACCTACCTCTCTTACAAAAACCTCTCCCGAACAGCTAGCTCCACAACTTTTAGCAACTTATAACTCGCGTTCGATTATCTGCTAAATTAATATTTATGTATTTACCAATCCTGGTTTATCTGAGTGAAACAATTAAATTCAAATATTTCACCATCGTTTGCCATCCCAGAAAGACGTGAGGACACATACAGGTATACCCTAGCGTTCGTAACATCATAAGCATGTAATATAATTAATTGGTCTCGTCACCATTCTCGGACTCGCGACTCTGATACCCTCCGAACATCAGGAGGAAGATAATACCACAAGAAAATTCATGATAACTTCACAATACCCTTTATATACCATTTTACCATTTTTTCCCCCGCCATTTTTACCTACCATGTTCCTGTTTCCGTTTATTGATTTCATTATCATATTTGTATTATCCATCCCCTCCTTTCTCTATTTTTGTGTTATTACAAAAAGCTTTCATGTTTCTACGATTATTAAAGTGAGAAAAAAAAAATCGATTTTTTACCCAATAATTATGAAAACTAAAAAGAAAATAAAAACTTAGGCGACCTATTAGACAATATTTCCTACCAGAAACCATCGCTGACGTTGATGATCGAAGCAATATTACTGATAGAATAGTTATTTTACTGACACAAATAAAAGTACACATCATCATAATAAAACTAATCTCGGACAAAATAAGTAGATATGTAATTATTTCATTTTTTAAAAAAAAAAAAAAACATTTGACTAGAAAATACTATCATGTCGTGCGTGTGTCGGTTCAGGCGATTAAAACAAATCTAAAATGGGCCGCCACCGCCACCAATTAATAGCGAATATCTACAAGTAATAACAGATGAAAAATTATATATTTTTTTTAATGCTAAATAACACATGAAAATGTATTTTTTTTTTTTTTTTTTCGGTATAAAAATTCCTTACAGCTGCCGATTTACGATTGAAATGTAATGCATTTTATTATTCCCGCAGTAAGCACTGATAACATAATAATATATAATATGCACGTCCGGTTTCCATTATACAATATAATGTAGCGATTTATTTACCGCGGAAACACATAAATCATCTCAAAATGTATCTATAGGTGATTTGTTTTAATTTATATTATTACGTAGATACCTATTACCTGACTGTTTAGCACTCTATTGTGTACATACCATAGGCGGAAATCAGTGGAACAGGGAGACTTGAGGGAACTAATCCCTCCAAACAGTTTTTTATTTTTTAAGTTGAGATCTTAGCCCTCCCTCTCGGCCAGCTGGACCTTACAATAGTTATAAATGACCAGCAATTGTTTTTTTGTAAACCTTTCAACTTTAAAATGCGCAACAAATATTTTGTGGAAAATGTAAAATGTATCATATGTATGACATAACAGACAACAGCCATCAAATAACTCGACCCGATCTACACAATTAATATTAACGTGCAGCGTTACACGTTTTTTTTTTTTTTATCACATAGGTAATGTTAGAATTGGTTTAAGTAACTTATTTTGGTTTGAATAATTATTAATTAAAATATTGTTTAATTCAATAAATCATAATGTCTGTTTTGAATACACTTAAAATGTTCAAAAGTAATTTGTTTGTATTAAACAATTTTTATTTTCTCTATGGTTAAAATATGATTTTTCCCAAGGCGGAAGTTTTTAATTTTTAACCGAAATCAAATACAGCAACAGTATTCAAGTAATATTAAAATACTACTTTTTTTTAGTATTTGTATAATAACTAGTATATACATTTTTCTTGTTTAAATAATTAATTAAGTTGTAGTCAGTACTCAGTATGCAATTAAAAATAGCGAGTCGCTTCATTGCTTTGGTATAGGTATAATGAGTATAAAGAATTCAGCCCCACCGAATTTCCGCCAATGGTAAAAAATAAATCGATAAGTAATTAATATTCTTTGCGTCATAAAAATAGTCTTAAAAACATATTTGATCGAATCCTAGTTCGTTTCCAATCACAATAATTATGTTCTTATTATTTATAAAAATATACATCATACATATATAAGAACCTATACCAACAGACTTACGTATAGTTATGCAGATATAAATTAAACTCCCCTCTACCTACCTACCTTCCCGATTTCCCATCTAAAACAGTGGCGTGCCCATTGTACGAAGTGTGTATGTCCGTTCCTCAGTCTGGTGGATTATTTATAAAAATAATTTTTGTATGCCATTTCACACCGCCCGCGGCCGTCGTAGAATAATCAGAAGACAGAAAACAAGGAAAAATACATATTACATATGTAATATTATGTATTTGAATCGGTTTAAAACACGTTATCGTATGAATAAAAAGTTCGCGACTAATACTATATGGCTGTAAGGGAGGGGGGAGCGACGCTTTGTGCGAAAATTCAATTAAATTGCACTATACAAAAAACACAACCTTGAAACTATTATTTATTTTTTGCGCGTAGAAACTTGTAATGTAGAAATCTGGACCGTACATATCTAGAAAGTACATATCTGAAAAGTACATATCTGTACCGTATGGACCTAGACTGTAGAATTCTGGACGTACATAATGTCTGGACACCGTACAAATTCGGACCACGCGTATCCGTTTCAAGCCCCTTGTCCGGATTTCTACGTTCCGGGTTTACACGTGCGCCCGGGTGCGCATATGCATTACAAATATATAATTTTTTATTTCTCCGCGCAGGAATACAACAGCGATGACGACAATGTGAAAAAGGGTAACGACTGTCTTCTCGTTAGCGACGTAACGTACGCGACCACACCGGACGGACAACACAACTATCGGACGTGCTCGCGTCGTGATCGTCGGATTTGGCGATGGAAATCCCGAACGTCGTGCAGCTGGCGGCCGGTTGGCCGTCCGCGGATCCGACGACGGCGGCGATCGGCGGCGGCGGTGGCGGTGGCATTGGTGGCGCAAGCGGTAGCTACAACAACACTACAGACATCCTGTACAACGGCACCGATGGCGGCGACAGGGGCCCGTACTGCGGCGACACGTCCGTACACGAGTCTTCGCTGTACCTGATCTCGAAGATCCTTTACATAATCGTGTGCATCATCGGGCTGGTGGGCAACACGCTGGTCATCTACGTGGTGATCCGGTTCTCGAAGATGCAGACGGTGACCAACATGTACATCGTCAACCTGGCGATCGCCGACGAGTGTTTCCTGATCGGCATACCGTTCCTAATCGTCACCATGTCGCTGGACTTTTGGCCGTTCGGCAACGTCATGTGCAAGGTGTACATGACCACCACCAGCGTAAACCAGTTCACCAGCAGCATATTCCTGATGATCATGAGCGCCGACCGGTACATAGCCATATGCCATCCGATATCGTCGTCAAAGGTGCGCACCGCGTATGTGTCCAAGGTCGTATCGGTCACCGCGTGGACATTCAGCATTATACTCATGATACCAGTCATCATTTACACCAGCACAATGGAAAAAGGCAACGTCATGAGCTGCAACATCATATGGCCCGAGAGCGACCTGCTCAGCGGGCAGACGGCGTTCACACTCTATTCGTTCGTGCTCGGATTCGCCATACCGCTCATGCTCATATTCGTCTTCTACATACTGGTCATCAGGAAACTTCAGACGGTAATAAATATTATATAATACAATATATTCATTAATCGTTGTTATAATTCGTGCAGCGTGTGTGCGTATAAATCCGGGTTAGGTAAGGTTAAACTTTATAATATTGGCATCATAGGGATACCAATGTTCACACAGATCCTCCCCACTGCTGTCGCTTTAAAAAGTTATAAGCTTTGGCTTTAATATCTTCTTACTTTCCATTTTCTTCTTCTACTGGTACTTGGGTACCCTCGAAAAGTATTTGCCGATATTACGATCTCCCTCTACTTTTCCCTGTCACCAACTAGAGCCGACAAACTCCTATTTTTCTAAATCCCCTCTGCCTCAGATAAACAACTCAAAAACGTCAGAGTGTAGTACGTCTAGACCATTTTTTATTTTTCGTTTCAACCGATAGCAGTGGTGAACCTGTGACAACATTATTACTCCATTGCTGTCACGGTACGTCTAGACCTAACCTAATACAAACGTTCGATGAAAATTTCAGGTACCTACGATTATATATTATCAACTGAATTGCAACTAAAAAACAAAATCAAAAACATAAACCGTTATTTCGTAAATATTTCAGTTTTTTTTCTTCAACTTTTAAGAACATCAAAAAAAAATTACCTCTTCAACGCTCCGACTATACAAAATTTCCTACCAAATACCATCCCTAAATTTGATGATAGGAGCAATATTTCTGTAAAAAAGAAAAAACCGATTCACAGACAGCAAAAAACAAACAGACAGACGCGCACATATTGTATAGCAAAACCAAAACTTTCCTCGCAACGCTCAGAATCTAAAAGTACTAGGAATTTCCAAAAAAAAAAAAAAAAAAAGGTCGAAAATGTTACCAAAGAGCCGTCGAGTGGTGGTATTTTTGATTATTGAGCACGCCCGCGGGGGATGGGTTCATACCCCGTGTTACCGATGAAAAGAAATAAAACTTTTACTATAACACCTTAGTAAACCTGCAGTACGTTCCTCGGCCAGTTCGGGATTACGACGATATCGCTGATAATCAACCCGTACTTATTTTTCGTATACGCTACGCGGGTATCGTTCGGGGAAGAGTTTTCACGCCGTAGACGAAATCGGTCCAATGCGCGCGAAAAAATCATAGGCCGTGAGATAAATTTCACTCGGGACAATATTATCCCGTGAATGGGATTTTATTGTAAAATACGCGCAATAATAGAGTTTTCGCGCCACTGATTTTACGTACCCATATACGGATACATATACGCCGTACACTGCGGAAAGCGTTACGTAAACATTGAATTATACTTAAGAGTTTTCGAGGGCACTGCAAAGATCTCGAGGATACTATTGTACACTATATGCAGCACGTATATATATATATAAATTAACGCGCGCTTATTTTTCACGTAGTCTTCGGGACGCATATTACCAAACCCTATACGAGGTGTGGCTATTAAATAACGAGAGTATCGAAAAGGCGCGTACAAATCAGGGCAGAATGTTTGTATGTTTATAATCTATGAACATAACTACATCTAACAACGCCAGTTTAGTTAGCGTCCATTCAATAGTTAATGCGTGAGCGTTGTTTAAACCGACTTCTTACGTGCTGTGCGTCGCAATTATACCGGACGAACAAATTGGGCAGCGTATTAATTTAAATTAATTTCTAGTGAAACTCGGAAAATCCGCTACGGAAATTTTTCGCTTGTTAACTGATGTATACGGAGTGACTGTTATGTCGCGATCACGTGTTTTCGAATGACAAAAATGATTTATTGAAGGTCGTAATGAAGTTGAAAACGAACAACGCGTGGGTTGTCCATACACCTCAAAAACTGACGATAACATATCGAATATAACAAAAAATCGATGACTGAGCATTAGAACGATAGCTAGAATGGTTACCATTGTGCGAGGAAACCGTTAGACACATTTTGCATGATCAATTGACATAACAAATGTCCGCGCTAAAATGGTGCCTAAAAACATCTCTCAGGAACAATCTCACAGGGCGGCTCATACTGCAAATGAGAAAAAGCTCATGCTGCCTAGAAATGGCAGCAATTCTTGCCGATAATCATACTCTAGTGTTACAACACCCCCTCCCAGATCTAACCAGATCTTGTTCTGGCACTATCCAAAATAAAAAAGCGCGTTAAAGAGGACACATTTTGAATCAGTTGAAGCTGTAAAAATAAAATCGACAGAAGTATTAAAGGCATTACAAGAAAATGATTTCCAATACTGTTTCAACCCATGGAAAATTTTAATGGAAGAATGCGTCAAACACGGAACGCACCAAAGAAACGACGAGATTTTTGAGAGACTGGAAGTAAACTATGGTCGGCAGGAAATTATTATTGGAGGTCGGTGACAGTGCCGGCCGAAGATCTTACAGAGTTTTATAAGGCTACAAATGATAATGATGGAACGTCCCGACGTCGTGAGCAAACTTGCTGCTCTCATTGGTCCGTATGTATTTCGTGTCACTATCATAATCATATAATACAAAAAATAGAATAATGATCGTCGACGAACCTACTTGATCATTTGGCCGTGGCTGTTTAGGCAACGTGCCTAATATTTTACTATTATATCTCCATAAACATTACAATAAAGTCTATTTTCCATATGCATAGTCCTAACGTTACGTGTTATATACCATTGCTCAAATACCCCATCATAGCTTAATAGCCTATAAGTAATTGCTATGTACCGTATGAAACAAAATATAACAAATGTAGGTATATGTACTCATAGACATAGATAGAGGAGAACTGAGTTCTCCCTGAGCCATCTCAAGCCCTACCTCAAAAATATATTTGAATTAATTTAGTCTTTAATATTTATATTGTATTAGTTACCTACAAATATTATATTGCTCCTTACTACATTAAATTTGTCATAAATTTAATCGTTGGGGTTACCTTTCTTTTTTTTCAGTTTTATCCAAAAACTTAAAATGTGTGTCACAAGTGACTACAAATGGTGGTTATCGATATTAGATATGAGGTGTTTTTGTCGTTCTGCATAGATATTCAGGTGAAACGGCCACAGTCCGCCTAATATTGTTTTATTCATATTTAGACATTGTATAAAGATACCATATAGATTGTACCAGCCATATTTTTTTAATCTAAAACCTGTCAGACTCAAGCCCTATGTATTTCCAGACTCTATTTACGTCTATGTATGTATCACGTGAGATTAATGTGGTGGGATTCGGTCTCGTAACTTTACGTATCGGTTAGCGAATAAACCGTACGGCTATGCAATGGACAATTTTAACTATCGCATAAAAAAAAAACCAACAAATAACGACTACGGGTCCCATAAATCGACTGTACGTCTGTACATACGGGTATATGATATGATAATGGCACAAAATTCAACCAACTCCGGTCAAATAGGGTTTGGTTAAACGCATACGGGACAGGGTTGGACTTACGTTAAAGACGGACTTACTTCGCACCATGAGTGCGGCCACTAGTGGAATCGGAAAGCTAGGGTAATTACGTTTATATATCTGTATGTACGAAACGATCAATTATTACACGTGTTAAAAACGATTCTGAGCAATATTTCGGTTACAAAACACGTTTTGATAAATTTAAATTGAAAAATTATATCGATTTGTTACTATACGAAATAAATTTCAACTCTTCGGTGTTTTACAGTAGCAAATCGTTTGGCAATTTTTTTTTTGGGGGGGGGAAGGTGGCCAAACAAATTGTGTTTCCGCGTGTAAATGGGAAAAACGGTACGCTAAATGTCATACAGGTCGGGTACTCAATATAAACGTTATTAGGAGACAAACCCAGTGCCCACTAATCTGTAATATTAACCCCGATAATAAATATTTATATTCGATGACACTATGGCTCTCTCTCTCTCTCTTTCGTATTCAATCCTGAGATTGGTTTGCAGCAATTATCCATGCTTCCCTGTTACTTGTCGCATATATTCCATTTGTGGCCTTCCCCTATAGTTTTTACCTTCTACACAGCCTTCTATAATTAATCTCAGCAACCCACCACATCTCAGTGCATGTCCAATTTCTTATTTTCTCGATACTACTCCATATAGTTCTTCTCTCTAACATTCTTTCTAATAATTCCTCGTTAATTACCATATCATACCGTCTAACTTAATCCTAAACATTGTTCCGTAATACCACATCTGAAAAGCTTCTATCCTTTTCTGTTCTTCGTTGGCAATCGTCCACGTTTTGCTACCATACAGCATTATACTCCTCCACACGTGCACGTGTCTACAGAAGATTTTTCCTGGTGTATATGCTGATATTATTTGAAGTAAAACGCCCATATTCGCTTTATTATTTCCTTTTTATATCCGTCATCTTCGCTAATCATGCTTCCCAAGTATGTGAACTCTTTTCTACTTGCTCTGTTTCTCGGTTATCCCGCACTTGTCGGCTACCCCGATTGAAAATCCCGGACCGGCGGCGTGGCATGCCATCTTCGTTTTCCTCGGCGATAGTGCAAAACATAATACGAGCAATAGTGGTACGTTCATTGCGGTTTATCGGACGCGGTTAAATCGGCCCCGCCGCCGTATGGATATTACATGATAAACAAGTGTGCCATTATTAACAATATAGCGTGTGAAATATAAATCAAATCGTCGTGACCGCGTCCGGCAATAAAATACCCTACGGAATTGAACGGGACGTTCAAGTGTCAACTATCGTAATAAAAACGCGTACGTACGCGGATGCATAAAACAAATATATCGTTATAACGGTTTCGCAGACCATACGCTCGATGGCCCCCGCCCCCCTTCCGTTTATTCGTTAGCCGTTTTTCACGCTTTTTTTTCTGCGCGTGTCTTAAACATAAATGCAAAATTCTTACGGCCGTCGCTGTTATAATGTACGATTACGGTTACGAATAGTCGCATATTAACGCATAGGCTGAAATGCCCCGGACCTAACACATAGATGGCGCTAGTGTTTTGGAATTCACCTCATTTTTAGTTGGTACCAACCTGCAAAAGAAAACTGTTCGAATTTCATGACAATCTGTTCATTAGTGTGCGAGTTGTTGTGTTATGAGTGACGCTACTTTTGTTATTTTCAAAATAATCGATCACAAAACAATTTCATGTTTTAATGTTTTAATTGCTTCTTGATGGGAAAAATTGATTCTACAAAGAGTGGTATTGAAATGTTAGAGCGGCGTTGGAATGATTGTGTTGCTCTTGGTGGAGATTATGTTGATGGATAAAGTCAATTTTTAATGAAAGAACCGTGTTTTTTTTTTTTTTTTTTTTGTTAGGCCAGGGACTTTTCAGTCCATGTGTTCTTAGCGCGATGCTTGTAAAACCAATAAATGTCGACGAATAAAACTTTTAACTGCGAACGAAAAAAAACTGTGATTTGCCGTTTGTATACGAAAGCAAAATGTACGACGACGTCGGAAAAATAATAATTCATCGGTTACGTGGTATTATCCATCATATTATGTATTTTATACGAGGAAAGCCGAATATATTAAACGAAATTAGAGATCGTCGAAAATACTTAGATACGTTTTTTCGGATGTATATTATTAACGGTTAAAATTATTAAAACGTTAATTTATATAAAATAATATACGTATTTTGGTATTGGCAAAATGTATTTATTTTACACTTTTAGATTGTAGCGGAGAAACTACTCGGTTTACTATACGATGAGTTTTTTTTATTCGCCCTCGGAAAACACATATCGTATGTTCGTATCTTATTCAAATATGTGGATTATTCACCCGACCGTAAACCCCTTTGTTTGAACAAAATCGTTTAAATCCCCAAAAAATTTTCTAGAAAATTAAAAATAAACCTACAACAAATAGCTGGCGGTACATCGGTTTTTATTTTTGTAGATTTCTAGGTTATCCTCGGGTACAAGATGAACCAAACACGATCTAACGTTGTCGGTTAATCGATTTCCGCAATCAGAAACGGTTTTGGATTGCAATGATTTATCTCACTTTCAGTAATCTATAAACTCCAAATACTATTCCATACCATACCCTTTACGACTTCAATACAGGCAGATAAAAATATTTACGATTTTCATCGAAACGAAATTATTGTTGTTTGTCACTACAATATTAATAGAATCTGGCCGATCACAATAATTCGTTTATAGGTTCGATAAATCGAAAAATATCAAACAGTCGACTTGGTCTGATGGCCAATATAATAATTCAACTTTTATAATAAAAATTTAAAATAGAAAAATGTTATACCATGGGACGGAGAAATATTTTCGATCGACTATACATGCCTATATGCTGTACGTAGTGCTCCCAGCATACCTAATACTATTGCTTAAAATTAAGTATCTATTTTAGAGACTTTTCCGGTAAAACAATACACCGACCGACTAGGGACCAATTTCCAAAAGAAAAATGATAAAATAAATTGACTGCCAATTATTTGTATCTGTGCACCAACATTGGTAACGTTATCAAACAAAAAAATAGTATAACTCTGTACTCCCGTCTCCGAAATATAATATAAAATTAACAACAACAATAATTTAAGGATAAAATGATAACTGATATAAAAGCATTACAATTATATACAATATAACATGATGGCATTAATATTTAAAAAAAAAAATAACAAATAACTACAGTTTCACAAATTATATATATGAAATAGTTTAAAATCTCGGTTTGTTTTTATTTTATTAACCTACCGCCTTTAAGCTTAGATTGTCTCGGTGATAGTTAACAGGGAACATTTATATATATATATATATATATATATATGTATATGGGTATTATTTGTAATCTTATATATACAACGAAAACTAATAAAATGTGAAAAAAGTCACTTTAGAGGGACAAAAAAAAAAAAAAAAGTGACAGAAAAATGATTATTGTTTATTTTAACAGCGCTTATATAAAAACCGAACAATAGTATACGAAATACTAAACGTTGTGATCGATTTTTGATTACCCGATATTATTTTTATTACAAGGATTATTATTGTTATTTTTTTTTTTTTTTCTAATCAAAACCGAAAACTCAATTTAACTCCGAGCTTGGAATTTAATTATACGGACATTTCACTTTAATTACGTTAAACTGTTAAAAAATAATAATAACGTAAGCGTACCATGGCGTTGAACGTCCGCGTAAATGGCGTCGGAGAACAATACGTATATTACGGTTAAAAATTCGGAATTGATTGCCGTATTATAAAAAAAAAAAAAAGGTTTTCGTATGCGACTGAACAACATGTTTGGATACAAATATTAAGCTATACATATACTATACATATCATTATTGTGTATGCGATTCCAGTGTCGGTTTTACGGTTTTCGTTTGTCCGGTGTAATGCGTGCCCATCGTAGACCTTGGTTCGAAACAATTGTGTACTTGTACATTTCGGAATACATATCGAGAGTTCGCATAGACGGTTAAATTTGTGTTTAAACACTTCATTCGAATTTTGTATTACACGCGTAATTGGGTATTGGGAGATGGGCACATTAGTTAATGCGGAGAACTGGAGTGACAGTAATGGGAAAGCGGGCGCGATGGGAATAACAAGCGCTGGGTTGAGGTGGGTCGGACGCGTGTGAATGTCTTGTGAAAGGATCATTTGGACATGATGACAATGAACGCCAACGTGGGCGTCCTGGACGAAGTAAGAGCGAACGTATACAATTTTTGCAGGGCCAGTGGACCTAAATAAAATGCTCTCTAAAAGGCATAAAAAATTTTTTAAAAATACGTCATTTTCGCCATTTCACTATCTTCCTTGGGAATATAATTTATCGATATAATTACGTTGATAATTTGAAACTAATCATGTATTTCCTTTATTAAAAACAGAATTAACGTAGGAAGATTTCCACAGGGAAGGAAAAAATTTCGTTTTTTTTTTTTTTTTTATTATTATTATTAATATAGATTGATATATATATATATATACATATAAATTAATTATTATATCTATTAATCAATCAATGTCAATATCGTATAAAAAAAAAAAAAAATTGTGCACCTATCAATATAGATTACTAGTAAAAAATAAAATAAAACATTGATCCTTTTTCAATTCATAATTATAAACAACTATTCATACGATAATATAAAAATTTGAATTCAAATATACGTCGTCATAGTGAACGAAATCCAACGTTTTTTTTTTTTTAACATCTAACAAAATATATTTTAATCTGCTAGAAACAAACGAATGACGAATAGAGAAAGTCGAATTTTTCCCGTTTAATTGACGCAAACAAATAAATAAATACATTTTATGTCATACATAGTCCTATATATAATGTGTATGGTAGTTATATTTATTATTGCTTTCCGATGATTTGATTGCGTGTGCCTATATATTCGATTCGGTGTCAAAATATTTTTACACTCGGAAATTGCGAAAATCGTTAAAAATTACTAGGTTCTGACACGGAGTGTTATATTAGCGCGGTTATACCGCCTAGCGCGTTTATTTTTATTATTTTTTTTTATTTTTATTATTTCTACGATCCTGGTAAAATTAATTTTGTTTCAATTAGTATAGACGGTAATAAACGGTACCGCCTACATAATATAAAATCGTTTCGTTCTCGGACGGCCGTCTTCTAATTTCTAAATATAAACGGACAAAAAAAAAATTAAAAACCTAAAACTCGAATGTATTGTATTGCGGAAACGGACCCGTTTCGTCCGGTAAACCTCGAACGAAAATCAAGAATCAAAAGGGAAGGGTACTATATAAGGTTTCATGTGAAATGTCTCTAGCAGTCCTATATATATATATATATATATATATACTAGTGAAAATCTCGTTAAATAGCAACCGGACCGTTTAATAAAATGCCTTGAAATCATTTAGTTTTAAGGAATATCCGAAAATCCTATACCAAGAGACGTCATAATCCGACGTCGATAAATTACGCTCAGGTGGCTCTACGGTCACGCACGCCTGTTGCAATGCAGACGGTGGCCTGCAGGCATCTACACGCACCGCCTTGGGTTTCTGGTACAATAATTTCAATTTTCAGATGTTACTCGGGTTTATATCTTGAAGAATCCCTCCAATCAAATACTACATAGGGGCTTTTTAGCGGCATCTTGAATTTAAATGAAACGTTAGAAAAGTCATTTTTTTTTTTTTTAAATTAGGGAAAATCTTAAGGATTCGTACTTGGAAATCAGAAACTAACGTCTTTATATTGCGCTCGGGTAGCTACCCAGTCGTGGATAAAAACGGCTTAACAATGTTTTTGAGCAATGATATAAATCAGGGGTGACCAGCGAGAAGAGACTGGGCGACCCTTCCGATATATTAATAAATATGGAAGAGCCGAAATTAAAAAAAAAAAAGGTCACATTTATATAATATTAATAACAAATAAGATAAGATATCAAATGTAATAAAATGTATAGAATGCGAAATAATATCATAACGTACAATAATTTCAGAATAAATTTTTATCTTAATTTTGTCTTTATAAATACCATAAACATCATGAAATACATATGTCTTCATAGTTCTGTTCGACGTCGTAAGTGTATCATCGTAATATTAATAAAATAATTATTATGTCTAAGAAACGCAAGTATGAAGAAGAACATAGAGAATTCAAATTACACTGGGAAGAAGAGTTCTTTTTCATAGAACGAAACAGTAAACCATTTTGTCTCGTCTGTCAATCCCAACTATCACGATTTAAAGTTAGTAACTTCAAACGCCATTATGAAACAAATCATAGTTCGTTTGATAACGAATTTCCTACTGATTCTGATTTGAGAACAAATAAATTGAGCACAATGAAATTAAAATTAAATAAACAAACCAATGTGTCATGTCGGTATTTTCCGAGGAAACCGAAATAACTACCGAAGCGAATTTTTGTATGGCGTTTAATGGGGTATATTTTTTAACAAAAAACATTTTAGATGTTATTTCCATTTTAAAACCGGAAGATTAAGAAATTACTAAATATGGTTGAAAATATTTCAAATAGCATTTCAGTAATAAGTTCAGATATTTTCTCTAATTTACAAAATGAAATTGCTAATTGTTCTGCATTAAGTTTAACGTTAGATGAACCTACTGACATTCCGGATAAACCACAGTTAGCTATTTTTGTACGTTACATGACGATGAATATGGAAGTGAAAAAAGAATTATTAGAATTTAAAGCTCTCAAAGAAACAACTAGAGGTTGTGATATTAAAGATCTATATTATAAACGGTGTTATTCAAATGTGTATGTAAGACACTGGTTTTGTCGTAAAGTTTGCAGCATTCGAATTGAACAGTGGCCATTTTAAACATTTCAATGATTTAACTGGTTGTGAAATCGGTCGTTTTACCTCAACTAGTAGGTTTTGCTTGGCATACTTGAATAAACGGAGTGAAGTGCCCCACCACCGGTTGTATATATCAATTCGTGACTCCTTAGGCTTGTCCCACTCACTCCACTTACTATACTTATTCCAATCGACCCACTTGACTTACTTGCACTAAAACAAAACCTATTTCTTTTCCAGTTACACGCGAGGGTCCCGAACATTGAAGGCGCATTCTTACATCTAAGAAACCGTTCGTCGTCTTCTTGGACGGCTGGGTGGTTAACGACCCCCTGGTAATTGCGCGTCTGCCACTTTTGGTAATCGCTGTGTCGATACATGTCAGATAGAATCGAATTTGCTACCGAAACAATAGTGTATTATGATAGGATATGTATAAGATATCATTTTTTTTTTTTTTTTTTTCACACTCCTGCAGATAAAATTCCAAACGGTTTACGCGCAAATAGGATAATGAAGACATAACAAATGCTGTTATGATATTATATAGTATTTTAAATTTTACGAACCAGAAGAACTGCGTTGCATCACTATAATATTATGATAAGCGATGGTATTATCATTATAATATTAATATGTATTTGGTACCAGGAGCGTTGGACCGCGTTTAATGCAGGACACGATTAACATCGCCTATTCAGTAAGCCGATGAATTTTTATGATAAAATGATATTTATGTACCCGAGCGCATACTCGTTTATAGTATAGCGTTTGCCCGTTACAACACGAAGAGACAAAAGAGCTCTAAAAGTCTAAACATCTCATCCGCAACGTGCAGATGTGCACCTGTATTGCGCTGATAACGTACATTATTACGGCTAATCTAAAGGTATACATGTATATATGATGATCGAAAATTGCGCTAAAATGTATGGGTAACCAACCCGTATAGGTATTTTTTGTCATATAAACACTATAAAGAGTGAGAGAGAGAGAGAGAGTAGAGAGCAGCCGATTATTCGGCGTGTTTACGAAATAATACGAATAATTAAGTTTAAAACATATGATATTTAATTTTTATATACTTGATCAGGGAGCACGTAAAAACTCGGAATGTACATTCCGAAACCGCCACTGTATCCACTCGAATCTTTCATTTTACATAATCATATTATTAACGCCGCTTATAATATAATTACAGTAGGACGTAGATAAATAAAATCCACTCCTAAGCCTGTCGGACGGTATAATACTATCGCGCCTCTGTCACGCTCAAACACTTACCCTACGCTGGAGTCCGAAATCCAATATAACCCGGCGTTGCGACAATTCTTGGCACGCGAAATGAAACCGCAGCGATTTTTCGCTAAATCCCGAGAAACAGTTTTTCACCGACTCTCGTAAGACTCGAACCGTGCGGAGCCACTGTGATTTATTGCTTCCTCGCCGAGAACTTCTCGTCTCTGTATAAATCTGTGGACATTATCAATGCGCAGTGAACGTTTTATTTATTTTTTTATTTTCAAAAAAAAGTATCATAATATATTACGTGTACATTTTCAATAGTTTAATATAATTTATCTATAGTAAAAATAATAATATCTTTTGTTAAATAATGATAAACTATTGTTGGTTGTGCGCTGGCAGGTGGGACCGGTGAACAAGTCCAAGGAGAAGAAGAAATCGCACCGGAAGGTCACCAAGCTGGTGTTGACGGTGATTACGGTTTACGTGCTGTGCTGGCTGCCGTACTGGATCACGCAGGTGGCGCTGATATTCACGCCGCCCAAACAGTGTCAGTCCAAGATCGTCATCACGATATTCCTATTGGCCGGATGCCTGAGCTACAGCAACAGCGCCATGAACCCGATCCTGTACGCGTTCCTCAGCGACAACTTCAAGAAGAGCTTCCTGAAGGCGTGCACGTGCGCCGCGGGCAAGGACGTCAACGCCGGTCTGCACCAGGAGAACAGCACGTTTCCGCGCAGGAACCGGGGCGGCTCGGAGCGCGGCGGCGGCGGCGGCGGCGGCCGGACAGGACGGGCCACCACCATACTGTGCCAGGCGGTCAGCGGCAGCGGCGGAGGGGGCACCGGGGGCCTCGGAGGGATGGGCGGCGGACGCGGCGGCCGCGGCGGCTGCTGCAAGGACGACGACGAGACCGGATGCTGCGGCGAAACGGGACTGCTGGTCAGCCGCGCTGAACTGGTCAGCAAGGAGAACACGTCCACCGCGCTCACCATGACATCCCGGTCGACGTGCTGCAACGACAACGTGCAGCCGGCCCAATTGTAAACGCGCCGCCCTCGTAAATGCCTTATAAACCGTTTTCCTTTTCTTTTTCTTTTTTTTTTTTTTCCTTTTTTTCTACTCGTATTTTTACGCACTTTTACATAATATATTATACTCGTATTATTATAAAACCAAAAAATAATAATATTCCCTATTTTATAATATTACTATATAATCTTACTACACATACTATAATATTATAAAAGGGTAGAATCGTTCGTCATTTGTACGTCGGCAAAACTCCCGGTAGCCGATTTCAATAAAACTTATTTTGTCCGATTGGTATTTTTTTTTTTATTTTTATTTTTTTTGTTTTTATCGTATTACTTTTTTTTTTTTTTTTTTTTTCATATCAAAATCGGTCACGTAACTCTCGAGATTTTCGCTAACAAAACAACAACATACGAGAAATAAATACAATATTTCACCGGTGTCGAGAAGAGGGTGGTTAAGTGTTGAAAAGGGGAGGGATATAAGAGAATGATGGATCAGGTGATCGGGAAACACTAGGGGGTTATATCTGCGGGCGGTGAATATCGTTCGTCACGGGAAACATCGTGACATAAAACGAAACTGTATAATTATAATTAATAGCAAATTATGAATTAATATAAAATATCGACCGATTATTAATGGCAAATGTTTAAATTTGAATTATATACGTATATATATATATATATATATATAGATAATGACATAAAACAGACGACTTCGGACGTCAAAGTTGATCCAGTGGCCGCAATCGTTATAATACATATAAGAAGGGCGCGTCTGTGATGGGATAGGATAGCTCGCGGATCAGGGAACGGCCGGACCAATATTATCCATAAATACTGAGACGGATTCAAGGTTGTGGGGGCCCAGGGGCCCATCGCACTTAGCGTAGAAAATTTTAATAGTAAATTTAAATTCCCCCTCGCGTTCTTAAAAAAACCGCAAGGGATAATTCCGGCGCCAATGATTGCCGAATTAAAAAAACATCCGGAACGAGCCAAACGCCTAACCGTATACTATTTACTACGTGTGTTACGTTCGCGTTGTGTTGGACAAATGACCCCCGGGATCAATCCGGATTACAATTAGGTTCGATCCGGATTGACCGCTGCAATGGTGACAATCCGTATGATCCGGATTATTATGTTGTTATAAAATATAATTTATCGAAACAAAATTTCAATCAATTAAAAGCGAATAAAAAATGTGTCCTATGACCGGCACATGCTATGATTGGACATGGTAACAGCCATTTGGGACCGTACAGACTATTATCCGAACGGATTATTATATTGTTATAAAATATAATTTATCAAAACAAAATTTCAATCAATTAAAAGCTAATAAAAAATGACCGGCACATGCTATGATTTGACATGGTAACAGCCATTTGGGACCGTACACGCGTGTGGATTAAAATTAATATTAAACATATTAACCTCTAATACGTATTCGTCTGAAATCGATAATTAATTTTCCATCAAGATGCATTTCGATCGAATACGTAAAATATATTTGCGTTTAACGTATTCGAGGATTGATAAGATCCCGGATATTATTTTCGAATCGTTTCGGTCCGGAATCTATTATAATTTATGATTACTAGAGGGCATAAAATGCGCTAAAAAAAAGAAAAACGTCAATATTATTGTTATACGTTTTGCGAAACGTAAAAATAGATCAATAACAGTATGTTTTATACAACGGCGTTACGCGCGTGTACGCCTACGAAACGTCCAAATATCCACAACCCAAACACCGACTAAAAATGTAAAAAATCATTTAATTGTATATAGACATTGGTAACCGGCGACAGACGCGCGTATGTATTAAAAATATATATTTATAATCGCTGAAAATTTATATCGATAAAAATTCTAAAAAAAAATTATTATTATTTTTTTTAAATCAATGTAAAACATATATTCGGTGCCGACTACGGATATGCCAAAAAACAAGGCCGTCCGTGTAAAACAGTTCGCGGACCGCCAACACAATGTTCGCTACGTTGGGGCAGCAATTGTAAACGTTACAAAAATAAATCTCAATCGTTCCCTGCACAGCAACTTTAACCATTAAAGGACAAAAAAAAAAAATAAAAAAAATACGCAATTGCGGCCATTCATTAGCCGACCATCGGACGCGTTTAAATATTTCGCCGACGTTACGGAGTTTAAAAATACCGAGCCCGAACAAAACAAAAAAACACAACCTCGGGATACTATTTTTACGCCGCCCGTATGAAAAGATTTCGTTTAAAAAATTTCTAACGCTAACTCATCTGAATCTACGTTTTTAATTAACTGTTACCTGCTACGCGGCACTCATGACGTCCTAAAGCCAAAAAAATTTAAAAAAAAAAAAAAAAAAATTTACGAGTGTGATATGTACCTTGATCGCAACGCGCGTAAAAATAATTATATAATATGCTCTATTTTAAGACGGTACCTATAGGGTCGAGAACGTTTTAAATTAAAAATATATATTTTTTATTTTATTTTTTCCCATTAGACATACACAATTTCCCCCCCCCTCCACGTTAAAATAATATTTTTTATTTTTTTTCTTCGATTTAACCCGATTACTTATAATCATCATATTTATGAGTGGAACCAAAGCGCGCGCCGAACCCGTACAAATTAACAATTACGATTAAACTACACAAAAAAACATAATATAAATATATATATATATACTTACGTTATTTAGAATTAATGTGGAATGTATTAATTAAAAATAGAAGCAAAAAAAAAAAAACGGTTTTTCAATGTGCGCGACATGTTATTTACATGTTTAAAATAACTGAATAGAAATTGTATAGGAACGTGGAACGACCAACAGATAAAATAGTTAAAACAACATAATACAACTGACACACAAACATCACTGACAAATATTATTACAAAATCAAAATCTGAAATAACCACTACGGGATCACTCAATAATTTAATATGTGTTAAATGGTTGATACCACATTCCTCCGTAATTAAAACTAGGATACCGCGTTCATAGAATATACTATGAATTCCCGAACACGGAAGAAATAACATATATTTCAAACGATAATTATTATATAAATATTATAAATATTATATATTATCTCACAATTCCCAAATTATTTAACAATATAAAAATTTTTTCAAACGTAAAATATCGCTGTATACTAATATGTAATTTTTTTTATTTTTTTTTTCATAAATATGTATCAATAATATAAATGGAAATTAAAATAATTTGTTATATGTTATTTGTAAATAGTAAGTAGGTAGATTTTAATTTAATTAAGGAAAAATTAAACAGCAAATAATGTAAAATATATAAAATATTAGGTATGTTTCAATCACAAAAAATAGTTTTAAAAGTAAAGACAATTATTGTAAAATTTAAATTTATACATCAACTCTCTATAGCTTTAATTCAATTGTAAAATATTTTTTTTTTTTTTTTACTTGTGGAAAAAAAAAAATCATAATAAACTAATAAATATGCACTTAGCGATTACTAACATAATTTAATAATAATATAATATAAATTTTAATGCTAAGAAATAAAATTATGTGTCAATTTACATGTTTATATAAAATTATATTGTAAATTTGTATTTATAATTCCTAAGTGCATTGTACACTTAATTTTTTTTTAACAATTAAATATTTTCAACATATCAGAGGAATATAATAAGTATGTTTATGAATTAATAAATTAAAAATTGAATGGTTTTATGCATAAATGATACAATTGTAGATTTTGAATGAAATAAACTAGCTTTATTTATTTGTAACATTTTACACTGTATCTACTCAATAAGCATCACGGTTTAATATAAAACAATTATTAGTTTACCTATGTACATTTTAGATTTGTGTTGTACACATTTAGAATTTGATGTAATAAACAGAAAATAATGAAGACATTGTTAAACAAAATAAATTATTTATTCAGGATGATTCTAATAAAATAAGTTTAATATGTATTGTTTGTTTATGTATACCTCATCTTTAATTTGGCCAACAAGTACAACTGTTATCAACATAATAAATCATTAATTAGTTTTTTTTGTTTTTTAATGTAATAAAAATGAACTGAGTTTAATATATAAAAACAGACAAAGTAACATATTAAGAACAAGTTATATGAAAAAGGTCTAAATAACAATATCATATACAATAAATTAATTGGATATTTATGCAGAAGCCTCACAATTATATAATTTATATTAATATGGTAACATAATATTGACCTAATAGTCCAGATGCAAAATAATTAATTGGTAAAAGGTACCAAAAAAAAAACTTTCATAAAAGTAAGACTTACGTTAAATATTTAAATTTTAGTAGTAGAACAGAAGCTTAAACTTCATTTATCCAATGTGCATAGATTGAATATGTTTCATAAGTTCTCTTCTATCCTCAAATATTTCGTCACAAATATCACAAGAAATAGTTTCTGGGTAAATGGGTACCATTTCTTCAGTACTTAATTCAATGTTTGCACCAACTTCTTCAACATAATCCGTATCAAACACCAGTTCAGTCTCAATCAAACAGTCATCATTTACAGCTTCCATTATAATGTCTTCTTGTGAATCAAATTCATCATTGTCTGGTATGTAATATTTCACATCGTCCTGATCTGTATATTCAATATTACATATGTTTTCGTAGTCTTGTACTTCAAATTCTGACTCATCATTTTCAAGAGGCTCAGGCTTAATATTTGATAAATCCATATCCTCAACAGATATCTGATCTTCAGGATCATCTGGATTATCGTTTTCTTTAGTTTCCTCTCCTAATGATGAATCAAGAATTAATTCTGAATTTCTTTTAGTACAATAATAACTAACAGTAGGAAATGTTCTAGTACACTGGCCATCCTTTAGTATGAAGCTAGGTTTTTTTGGTATCGGTTTATTAGTAAGTAGAAATTTTCCTGTTGGATACATATACTTAGAAGACTTTGATTCATGTTTCGTCACTTTACCGTTAACAATCTTATAAGTTTTAACTGGTAAAGATCTGGTGGGGCTAACCACAGGTCCAGAGCTATACAACTGATCATCAGTGTCTATAATTGACTGAATAGCTTGCTCTTCTGCAGTAGGCATTGGGTCGTCTTCACAACTTTCGGTATCAGACTGCCCTGACATAACTGTATAGACCTTCTCTACTAAACACCAAGTGTCTTTTCGATTGCCCAACTTGCTACGACGTTTGTATTTTCGAGGCCCCACCTAAAATAAAAAAGTATAACTATATAGATTCATAAAATTAAAAATTGTTACTTATTCTTATAAATGGATATTGATTCAAAAACAACGCCTGATTTAAAGTTGCTATAATTAAAATGTATTTTTTTTTTTTAAAACGTACTATTCTCTTCTGAAGTTTTTGAGGTTTACACATGAAAACAATATTGGCCATATATATAAGCCCCTTTCTAGTTTGGAATTTATTTCTGGACCCCCCCCCCCTATAGAAAAGCATACAAATAGTTGATTTGTTCAGTGCCTTATGATGTTGGATGCATTATAGAAACTCCGTACAATACTTACTGTATTGTATGGAGTTTCGCAATAATCGCTATGAAACATTAGCCATTCGTGTAAGGAGTTATCACAATTAAGACTAGCTCGTTTAGTGTACTTTTTCATAGTGATTATAACAAATACCAATACTTATAATGACAATAATGCTGACAAAAATAAATAAAAATTATGGTCTTTAAAAAACCAGCATCCTTTAAGAATCACCTTTTATAAAATTTAAAGTAACTTACAGGAACTACTCTAGATTTTGCCGTATTTTCGTCACTGTGTTGTACTAAATGTGAACAAAGTTCCATTGAAGAGCGGAACAAATAGCCACAGACTTTACATTCATAAAAATTAACTTGTCCTCCCCTCGCCTCAGTACCCGCATGATGGGCTCGTATATGTTCACGTAATACAACCTACAAATATAAATTATTTGTAAATACCAAATATGTATGAGTTTCAATAGATATTTACTCTTTGATTAAATGCTTTTGGACAGACTGGACAAGCATATGGTTTTTCACCGGTGTGTATTCGTTCATGTTTTCTAAGTGTACCGCCATCAGCAAAAGCTTTGCTACAATATTTACAACCGTAAGGTCGTTCTCCTGTATGTATTCGTATATGTATTTGTTGAGAAGACCTAGATCCAAAAACCTAAACAAAAGTAGTTTTATTTTAGAAAATACATCCACATCCAATTTAAATCATTTTTCTTTTTTTTATATGTTATATTTAGTGATTTTGTTGAATTCTTCCATCTGTGAATTATGAATTGAGTTCAATTTTTTTTTTTTTTTTTTTTGGAACGCCCCAGAGTTATCTTTTGAAAAAAAAAACCCAAGTTTTTGAAACATGTTAAAATATTACAATTTAATGCATAATAGTAGAGTAACAGATTATAAAATTTAAATAAAATAACACCAAATGTTATTTTATTAAATTTACTTGTAAACCTAAGAATATATTAAAACTAAATAACTCAGTTATGAACTTTCAACTTTTTTTTTTGATCGTGATTTTAACCATTATATTTTAACAGTAACATTTTTGGAATGCAATTAAATATAGTACCAAAAATGTTAAAAATTCGTCAAAATAAGCAAGACTAACCAAACACTAATGTTTTATAGGCAAACAGTAATTACACCAATATTAAAGCTACCATACTAAAGCTGACATACATTTAAAAAATGTATAAATTACTCACTTTGCCACAACTTGAACAAGGAAATACTTTTTCAGTCAATGAGTTTCGTGTAATACTAACAGTATTTGAATGACTTGCTTTATGATTAATAAGTGCTCGTTTATCGGCAACTTCTTCCCCGCATACGTCACAAACAATTAATTTTTCTCGATGAGTAATCATATGCCTACAGAATAAAAACTTACTATTTTTATTACAAATTAAATTATTTTTGATTTTTAATTGACATATAGTTAAAAGTAGTTAAAATAGTTGTATTAATCAATTTAAGTATTTACCGTTTAAGACGTGCCCTGGAATGAAATTGTTTACCACACATTATACAGGTATTATCAGAAGTATCATGAATCATTATATGTTTTTGTAGAGCTTTATCATCTCTACACTGTTTTCCACAAAGCTTGCACGAGTTTTCAGATAATGAATCACTATGCATTTGAGATACATGATCAGATAGTTCAACAGTACTTTCGAATGTTTCATTACAAACTAAACACTTTGATTTCTAAACATTAAATAAATCATCAGTTAAAAAAATTAAGTGTATAATAGGTTAAATATATTTTATTTAAATACATACTTCAGAAATATTTGTAGGGAGCAAATGTTGTTCAGTATGCATTTCTAACTCTATTATGGATTTAAAGAACAACCCACAGTGTATACACATATGTGCCTCTTCGTATATTTCTTCTTCAACGTTTCCGTGTTCTTTTTTCATATGTTGCCTAAAAAAAAAAAAAAAAAATTGAATTGTTAAACAATCAAAAAGAACAATTTCAAATAAAAAAGGTATAAAATAATTAAATATTTAAATATAAACAAACATAAAAACAAAAGAACACAGGATAATATTAAAAAATTAAAAAAAAAATTTCGCTTATGAAAAAAAAAACAAAAAAATTAAAATTCCTACAATTGATAGGTTGTATAATTGGGACACATTTAATACGGCAGGAACTCAAATTAATAATTAAATTACAATAGAAATTTCTTTTTAATCAAATAGTGAAAGTTAAATATAAACATGTGATTTTCAATTATTTTAGTATTTACTATTTAACTTATGTACCACATAATAAATGTATAGACCACCTATAATTATTACCACAAATATACAAAATTTGAAAATACCGTCCTATTTATTTTATTCAAATATAAATAAAATTTCAAAGGTATTTAACTATGTTCTACTTATTTTGGTTCTTAACTGTAATTAAATAATGAAAAAAATTGTTCCTATACTATAACTGCTTTATTTTAACTAACCTTTGATGGCGCTTTAAGAAATCAAATCTGTCAAACACCATTCCACATGAATCACAAGGATAACTGACATCACTGTCTTTGATACTAGATAATATTGTAAGCTCATAACTATCTGAATTTGTCTTTTGGGTAGTTATAATATTTACACCATCATCAATATGATGTATACGAGCATGATTAAGAAGAGCTTTTTCACGGGTGAATGAAATCCCACATGGGTTACATGTATGTGGTTTTGTATATAACTCTGAGTTCCAACCAAGTGTCATTAAACGATCTTTCAGTGGGCGACCCCTTCCTCTACCACGACCTCTTCCACGACTGCGGTTTCTGGTATTTTGTTCCTTGTCTAATTTATCTTCAGAATCTTCACCGGGCGTAACACTCCGTCTTTGTATTGGGTCCATGAACATTAATTTGTTCATTGCTTTAGAAACCGATGTATTTTGATTCTCTACAAAAATAAAACCATATTATGTGTATAACCTATAAATTCATGATGACTAAGTTAATAATATTCAAAATAATTTAAATTATTTAATACCTGTTCCATTTTCTGATTGATTATCAGGACCTATATGTATTGTCATATGATTTGCTAAATCACATTTACGTCGATAACGCACACCACATAATGCACAACAAAAAGGACGTTCTGATTGATGAGTGACCATATGATTCATAAGATGTGATTTTCTACTAAATCTTCGACTACAAAAATCACATGGATATGGATTAACAGAAGATGATGCTTCTTCACCTTCAGGTATTGGGATGTCAACATCAACTGATGAAGACAAGCATTCAACTTCTGCATGCAATATGCTAAAACAAAATAAATATATATTAAATCTCCCTAAATATTAATTTAATAAAAATCAGTCTTAGTAATATTAAACAACGATAGGAATAATTTCTAAACAGTCTATAAATTACACAATATTTCTTTAAACATATCAATTAGTATTCAAATGAAAATGAATTATTAACTAAACAAAATGTATTCACAGCACAATAAAAGAACAACAAATTTTATTTCGGTTTTACCAAAGCAGCAAGTTTTCAAAAATTCCTCAATACCATTCAAATTATACAATTGGTAACCAAATAAAATTATGACAATAAATATGATTAACTTTAAATTAAATATTTTAATGTACTCTTAATATGAAATATTTGGTAAAAAAAAAATAATACCAAAACGCAATAAGTTGAAAAAGAAACTCACTTATCAATATTAGATGAATGATCAATATCCCAACTTTGAGTAATGATTTCTTGCTCGGGACATTCTTGAACTACCACTTCTTCTTGAACTACTTCTTCTTGAACATCAAAATAATCTTGAAATTCCTCATCAGTAGACTCAAATAATTCCTCTGTTTCTTGTTTCAATTGACGTGGATCCATTTCCTATATTTTTAAACAAGGCTATAGTAAACACTTTTAACTACATAGAATTGTACACTTTTAGAATAGTACTCTGCTACCTTATAATTATCACTAAATGAAGATATGGCAGCTAAATATTGCAATCCGTCAGCATATGGCACAGATTCCATGACAGCTCTCGTCATATGATTAAGGTCATGCTTAGATGTACTACCGTTAATGAAATATGAAGACTCAATAGGTTGTACTAAACAATGTTCAGAAGAAATAGCATCATCAATGTCAACTGTACTGTAAAACTCTGTCTTAATATTAGAAACGCCAATATCATCAGAACATAGGATATTGTCCGTCCGATCGAAATTGAGTGTTTGGTTATCAGGATGGATGGATACGATTTCTTCCACAAAGTCTGTATCCATGGTTAAACAGTAAAATGGCTATCTGAAAAGAAATATACCAAACTTCTAAATTTAATCGCGACCTCAGACGCCTGCATCTCGATGTTTATTAAACCCAAACCAACTAAGCCTTCGTAAAACATATATTTCAGCGTAAGTACGCTTTGAAATATATGTTAAAACAATAGACAACGATAGTTGGGCAGTCGCACTAGGGACTAACAAAGAAAAAACATTTGACGAGAACATCTTTAATCGGCCGCCAACAATTCCGGATTGGCCTGAAGTTCTAAAATATTCTATCATCTATGGTAACAACAATTTCCCACAGACAACCTAACCATCAATGGCTATAACCTAAAAAATTCCATCGACCGTCTTTTCCTCCAAATATATGTATTTTTCATGGTTAGTTTTTAATTACAGTTTTCCCGTTCCGTGTATTATATACAAATGCGATACACGTCCTTTTGTCTGTGGGCTACATTTAATTCTTATTCGATCGACGAGAAAGTCTCCTGGGCCCGGAAGTCGAGTACACAGGTGTAAACACAACACATAGGAGTGCCCTCGAAAATGAGTGCCGCTGCCCGATGAGAATTGCTGAAGGACGGCCGTGTCCTATACGACGGCGGACATGTTTGTCCCGTAAACAATTTTGTCCCTAACCTAATAAAATTTCAACAATATCAAATTTACTCACCCAACGTAAACCGTTCTCTGTACGTGTGCCGAGTGACGTTATTCCTGGCTATTTTCTGTCGTAGAACACATATTTAAACACGAAAACACCGAACGACAGCCATTCGACGCCATTATCGGTACATTCGACGAAATTCCTTTGTAACCCCTCCACCACTCGTCCGCCCGAAATTATGACGGAGTGCGGCGGTGAACCGCTCACAGATACCGTTCATGGAACAAAAACAGAAACGTAAGTTGGCCATATAACAATAATATTGTGTACATTTTTCCCGCAAACTTATTACGACGCGCCACCAATAACGACTCAATTACATAACTCGTTAGTCAAACGGGCAAATTTTAATAAAGTTAGGTGTAGTCATACTCTTCAACTATTTCGAAGAACGGTCGATTACCAATAAACCGTCGCTAGTCGTTATGTTTCGAAATCACAAAATCCAAAATCTCATTGGCCACTCCTCAAGGGTGGGGGGTAAATCGTTAAAATGGCCACCTTTGTCTGTGGCAATCCGCTCATAATACGTGACAACCAAGACTGATACCACTCGGTTTTGTTGTTACGACAATAATTTTAGTTTGAATCTTTCCTACAATACACGTTATCGCAATCATAACATTAGATAATCCTAAGTAACTTTTTATAATTATAATACCAAAGTACTACAACAAACCCGTCGATCGTTTTCTCAACAACACCGTAACATTTTCCTTCTACGTCCGTTTATCCACCGAATATGAGTTCTGTAAGTAGCACTAGGGTCTAACGTTTTCTAAACACTAAATATTTCTAACATCGTTTTGTTTTAGATATCAAACGTCGAAAATCTTTCGCCGCAGACCATTCGCAGGATAGTGAAAGAACAAGAAGAGCTAATAAAAGATCCACCAGAAGGCATTCGGATTGTCATCAACGATTCCGATGTCACCGACATACAAGCGTTCATTGATGGTCCTGGTAAGTTATTAAAACTATATGTCGTAGATGAGTGATATTAGTTTAAATATCGTAATAATTTTTTTTTTTTTTTTATTACACAGCCGGTACACCATACACGGGTGGCCGATTCAATGTGAAACTAGTATTAGGAAAAGATTTTCCACATACACCACCAAAAGCATATTTCCTTACCAAAATTTTTCATCCTAATGTTGCTAGCAGTGGTGAAATATGTGTAAACACTTTGAAAAGGGATTGGAAATCTGATTTAGGAATAAAACACATTCTTCTTGTATGTAAAATTATGTTCTGTTTTTAAATTATTTAATTATACATTTATTATTTGTATTGCGTTTAGACTATTAAGTGTTTATTAATTGTACCAAATGCGGAATCTGCTTTAAATGAAGAAGCTGGTAGACTTCTATTAGAAGAATATGATCATTATTTCCAGAGAGCACAAATGATAACCGAAATTCATGCACAGGTAAACTTTATTATTTTCTTTAACTTAAGGCAATTAATTTATAAAAACTATGTTGGTATAATATTATTATGAAAATAACTATTTTTATAATACATAATGATATTTAAGTAGGGCTGAATAAATCCAACTTTGTTTTTAGTTTTTAATTTTAAAAAATACATGTAATATATAAAGTATCATAAAATTTTACTCAATTAATTATTTTATATTCATCATTAAATCTTAACTCTAAATGGTAACGTGCAGTATGTCATACTGTTCTTTGATTTTCAATGAAAATAACAATAAAATTAAAACAACGATTAGTCAATAGTAATCTATACTTTTGAGTTATCTGGCAATGTTGATTAATTAATTAGTTGTTCTAGTGATTGTTGAATTTCATAAAAATATTTGACCAATATTACTGTTGAAAGTTGCATACTGCACGTTTCCATTTATGTTACATAAATCTAAATTGATTACTTATAGGCATTGCTCTAATTGGGTTCTTTTACTATTTTTTTATTTTATTGAAAATAATATCAAAAACATGTATTATCAACTTAGATATATTGTAAATATTCTTTTTTTTTTTAATTTAATATTTTCAGTTATAAATTATTGTTATTATATTTTCTGTATTACAATTTTGGCCTGTGTAATAATAAAGTATGTAATTTAATCAATTACTAAAATTAAGTACTTTTTTTGCTACAATGCATGTAATTTTTTAATATACAAAAAAAAAAAAATACTTAAATATTTAAAGTTAATCTTGAAGGTTAGGTTAGGTATACTCTGAATAGGTTAACAATAACAATTTTAATATGTAAATTAAAAATGGATATTCCCAATATTTATAATTTAGCAAATGCAATTATCTCAATATAATAATATTATCTCAATTCTAATGAAACAAACAATATAATTTTATTAAAATTAGGGCCTGGAATTTATATTCTTTAAAAGTACTTAAAATATGCGTTTATGCATGAGTTATCAATCAAAAAACCGTACAATAATACAATTGAATTGATTTTTTGTAGCCTGCATAACCAATTTTATGGCTTGCATGGGTAAAATACCATTTTTAAAAATACATTTTATTCAATATAATTAATAATCTTAAATATTCTTAAATTGCAATTATATATTATTTAATTTGGCTGTCAACTCATTAGATTCAAATTAAAATTAATATCATCTTAACTGGCTAATGTTAATATCAATTTAACAAAAACATACCAATGCACACAAATTCAAGCATTGACTATAAAATATTTAATTTCTAGTATACTTGTATAAAATGTATATTATAGTCTTATCCCATACAACAGGTTAACCTTCTCAAATTCTTAACCTCTCTGCAGTTCCTTATGTTTAATAAGTAGATAATAAGTTTGAAATCTATACATTATTTTATATATCTATTATATACAAAGATTCATACATTTAATATACTTATCTGTGCATCTTACATTGTTTCAGATACCAAAAAGTATGAAGATAGGGCGAGAAGATGGTTCAAGTGATGGTCCGTTAGCAAAAAAACATGCTGGTAGTAAATTATTAGATAAAAAAAAAATGTCCAAAGATAAAAAGAAAACATTAAAAAGACTTTAGTTTAGGATTCAAATTTATATTGTATTATATTGGGTGAAATTTCATCAGTTATTATCATTATTACATTTCATATTTATTTTATAGCTCCTTGAATACCAACTGACTGTAGATTATTAAAATATTTGTGATTAATTTTCGATTGCTGTGTTGTAAACTTTAAGATTATTATTTTATGTACCTAGACATATGTGTTATGCTAATTCAAAATTTGTAATCTCTATGTAAATAAAATATTTAATTTATTATTGTACTTTAAAATTCTCAAAATTGATTATATTACGTATTTTAACTGCAGAGTTCCAAAAAAAAAAAAAAAAAAAATGATAGATGTATTTATCTTTAGTTGAATAGTGCAATGTTCATAAACTATAATGCAATAAACATACAAAAATAAATGAATAAATTATTGAATTTTAAATTTGTATACTACATTTAATTTTTACTGAATTGAATTGTTTGATTTAGTTGCAATGAATGCAATTTGTGAGTGAAACTAGTAAGTAAAACAGGTTTATTTCCAATTAAATAACTATCCGCGATTGTGTTTCATTGTTATTAAATAATAGTATTTTGTTTATTATACATTATTGAAACCTTTCTAACTGCTTGGTATCAAGCTGTAATTGTGACTGGACAGAATTGATAATGTTAAGAAACTTTACAATTCAAACCTTACATGCTAATCTTTAACTTGCAGCAATCTCTTAACCACACTTTAAGACTATAGATTTTACAGAGAGTTGGCTGGTAACAATATAATATTCTAGTATTAAACAACAGTCATCCCATATTTTAAGAGTGTATTTTATTGCAGAGTGAAAAAATTAAAATACTTTTAGGGAGTTTATAAAGAGGTCATGAATTACAATTTTGACAACAAAAATTTTTAAGGATTTTTTTCAACCTTAAAACAGAAAATAAAGATTTAAAACTATTTATTTCTCAATCAAAACTAATGCAACTTAGATATTTCATAATAATTTTATTAATTGTGATTAAAAAGTAGAAAATAAATATTGTTTTTCTTAAAAATAAACCGCACTAAAGAGGAAAATATCTTTTTGAAATAAAAATGTTAACAATGACTATTAATAATCTATGTATACGATTGCGCGCACCATGAACTTTTAGTATTTCATAAATACTAAGGACATTGTTAAAATTTATATTTCCAAAAGATTGAATAGATGTAGATAGGTAATTATCAATTTTTTATTGTTAATATGGGTCATACCATGAATTTTGGGAAATTATAAGTTAGAAGAAAGTTCTACACAAACCTTGAGATAAAAAATAAAATGATATTTGCTTAAAGATACATCCATTTTTATTATATTAGTCTACATATAGAAAATAAATGATGAATTAATATTATACAAATTAATATTTAAAATTGGTGGCCAATTAAGAATAAAAATGTAAAAAAAAATACCAGTTTTCGAGAAAGATAAATTTCATGTAACATTAATATATGCATTGAGGATGGCTTATCCAACCAATTTATTACAGCAGAAAATTTTCTTTCAGTTTATAGATAATGTACAAAATAATTGGAGAGTTAGATATTTGTAAGGTTATGGTTATGGTTATAAACTGTAAAGAGTATAGTTTAAAGTCTGATTTCCTATTAACTAATGTCATTAAATGAATACAAATCCAACTTATTACTTATAACACTTTCTTTTTCTTAATTGTCAAATCACACAAGTATACCTAAGAGTAAATATTATAAAAGTACATTTTTACACATCAGTTGTTTTTGTTTTTTATGATACTATCGAGTTGTGCATCTAATTCATCTTTGTTTGGCATCTTTCTTTCAGTATTCCTGCCTCCTCTGCCACCTCTTCCTCTAGAGTTACCGCGGTTAGTACCACGCATTCCTCTGCTATTTCCTCGATTACCCCTAATTCCTATTTAAACAATTATTAGATTTAAATGATTACATTAAATGATAGAAAATAAAACCATTGTAATTTAAATACATACCACCACCACCACGAGTACTTCGAATAGGCATTGGTGTTGGTCTACTGAGACGTGTAGCAAGGTTGGCAACAATTGATAAGTCTGTAGCAAGTTCAATCTTCATAGGACGCCCTAAAATAACCAATCAAATTAAACATTCATTAGAGAAAATATTTGTATTAAATACATACCATCAAGAGGTACGTTGTTATACTGGCGAACTGCTTTTAATGCAGCATTTTTACTGTCAAACACCACATCAGCTGTTCCTAATGATCTACCAGTTCTGTCATAATGAACAGTCGCTGTCTTTAATGGCCCGAATTCATCAAATAACTCCTGTAAAAATATATTTATAAAAATTCATATTTTACATAATATAGAATTCAATAAAAATATAATATAATATAATTCATGCAATTACAAAACATTCATTCACAAAATATAATATAATGTTTGAAAATTGTTTAAGACCAGAAAAATCATAAAATTATCAAGAAATATACATATACTCCGCGTCACGAGAGAATGTTACCGTTAGATGCATAGAGCTAATAATCGAACAAAGGTGCACGAAGATAAACATGTTTTAGACGTCACACAATTGCATTCTCTCATGGCGCAAAGCTTAAGTTTATTTAATTTACTTTTTTTTAAATCACTAGTTACTGAGAAGAAATGACTGCAGCAATAAGTAACGGTATGAACGTAAATTAATCAATGTCTTGTGTAGATTCTGAGGAATGATATTGTTTGAAGATGGTGACGATGATGGTGCAGAGATGATGATCCATCATTGAAATCCGAGGATCTTGGTTTAATATTTATATTTTAGTTTTCTCTTAATTTATATCTTGCAGTTTTATAATCTTGGTCAGAAATTCTTTTAACTTAATTATTCGTTCATCTTTGCAGTGTTATGAATAAAATACAAATTCCACCAAGCTAGAGGATTGTTATGTAAAAAATGTATCAAACCATTTCCTTATTTTTAAATTCTTCATTGTATTTTTAATTAGACATATGTTTACATAATGTATATTTCTTCAGGTAATAAAATTTAAATGTCCTTTATTAATTTCTATTATTATTATTATTATTAACATCTTTGCAAATAATATCCGTTATGTACACAAATGATATGTCATAGCTCACAGAAAAATTATAATTAATTTAACTGAATAGCAAATGCTTTCTAGATAAATTTTGATCTTGATTGTTCTATAGTATTATATTTATTTTTCACAAAAAAATCTTTCAAATTTTCAAAATGTATATGTTGCGCGTTAATTATGACAATTTGCTTGATTGAGGATTACCCGTGATACCTGATCACACTGAAGTATATGCTATCTATAATTTTCTATTATCTGTTGATCTTGATCTTGAATTTCCTGTAGAATATATTTTATTTCCAAAGTGTCAGCTGCTTTCTTGAGTACATCATATTAAATAGAAAAATCAAATTTGGGCCAGAGAAAAATCACATTGAATTCAACAACAAAAACAACAAAAACCACAAATCTTTTATCAAGAAAATCACCCAAATTAATTTATATTCAATAATTATTATTGATTTCCCGACAGTACCTTTTAAATATGTCATTTACTATAAAACAGAACTATTCAAAAAATGAATACTCAGAAATTAGTATTTTGTTCATTAAACATACATAACAACCATGTTGTTATTGATTGATTAATCCAATAGTTTTAAGTATTTTTTTTTTTTTTAATTAACCTAAGTAATTTTACAAGCAATTGTGTTTTAGCAACAGGTACACCAAATGTAGGTATAATTGAATGTATCTTCTTCAAATTGAGATGACAATTGTTTTGTTTAAAGATGTAGGTGTTTTATTTTAGTATAATTTTATCTTCAGTTTGGCAGTAGAATTGAACCAAAGGCATAGTTGATGTAGATCAGTTTTTAATTGTTTATAACTTCCAGTTGTTGCAAATGTGATGTTTCCAAAACAAAAAGTAAATTGCTTTAACAATTGGTGTACCCGTAAACAGTATTTTTCAAAACACAATAAGCATTATTACGTGGATTAAAATTGATACAATCCATGCTTGTTGATAATTCAATGAAGCACTTGTGAATACCAAAATAATGGCTCAAGTCGCTATGATAAATGTAACAGTTTAAAAAATGTCAAGCTCAGAATTGAGTTACAAATTATCATGTCTAGTAATCAAAGGTACTTTTCCCGGGATAAAATTAAGTAAAAAAAATTTTTTTTTTTTTTTTTTGTCATTAAAGTTGTGCATAAAACGGAATTCTTTTGTAATAATTTATCTTGAGTAGCCAGGAAAGAAATTTTAAAGAGAAAACATTGTCCGCGGGTCGTTCTTGGACGGCTGTTTACACAAATGAAACCCAAGTATTGAACCAATAATGGATCTAACATGTGGCGAATATTCTATCTAGGTATCTTCAAGCTGCAATCGGCTGAAGATGCCTGGAAAAATAATGTTATCCGATTTATTTCACATTAATAATTAAAAGGAACCTAATCAGAGATTACAGTTTTAGAAATTTATGACTATGGAATTTGTTATATATAATTGTTGATTACCTGCTTCCTGGACTGGGTGATACCATAGGAAATGTCAATAATTTGTACTACCAATAAGGAGGAACTGACTTTTGGGCCACAATGTGTAATAGATAAACCATATTGGTCATCAGATGTTCTATTTTTTTTTTTTTTTTTTTTGTCTTTCTTAGCAAAAATCAAACTATTTTCTATCAGGATATCCTGCAGCAATACCCACTGAGTAAGATAAAATATATGATTTTAATATTACAGATTCTCTTCTTTATTCGGGAATTCTACCTGCTAACTATAAGATATAAAACATGTGTATACCAGTTCATAATAGAAGAATGATTATTTATTAACAATTTCTTAAGAATCAATCTTTTTAGTATATTTTATATGTTCATCAACATATTATACCTGTCTTAAGTTATGAAAATGTTTCAGTTTCATTTTTATGAAGATATTACCCACAATTGCTAGTGGCATTATTTTATTGATATATTTTTAAGACAAATAAATAATAGGTAACTCACTTAACATATTTTCACCAAACATAAAACATTAAATTGAATTATCATAATAAAAGATAATAAGACAGTAAGATAAATGACCAAGTTAGATGGGTACAAAAACTTAACAGGCATTTACAGATGATAAAAAAAAAAAGAATTTTTTTTAATAAAATTTTAATTAAACCTGTATATCTGTAGATGTAACTCCAAAGTCCAAGTTTGATATAACGATTTTATGAATATTTGTAGTTGAAAGACCTCCCCTCATTTGTTGTCTTTTGGGTCCGTCATACATGTCATGAGTCCAAGAGGCATTCACATCACCCTAAAAAAATATATATATATATATTATTTGAAGGGGAAGTAGATGTATAAATATTATAAAGTGAAGGTACATTATTTTATACCTCCCTATTTTATCTAACTTTATATAAAAAATAATATATTATTGAATAAAATGTTTAATATGAATCTTATTAGAAAATCTAAAATAAATGCACAATTAACTTAGGTAACATTATTTATTTTTTAATGTAATATCAAATACAGGAGTAAAAAAAATAAGTTATCTTCAAAACAAGTAAGCCACAGCATCAAAAAATTACAAAAACATACACAGATAAAGGTATTTAAAATTCGAGAATATTAAATTGAAAATTATAAAATAATATCAAAAAAGTAACAGTCTACCTAACTAAACTTTTAAAAATTTAGAAATATTGTAGAATAATGATAATAAATTAATACAAATTCAGCTTTAAGGGGACGTCATACCAGATGTAGTATTCCTGTCTTACATACGCACAGCATACCAAATTTATGACCAACAGGATCAATTTTGTTTTGTTAGTTTTAATATTTAAGTGAATTATCAGACTTAAAGGTAAGAACATTATCTGTTTGTACGTTGGATTTTTTTTAAATTTGAATTCTTAAACGAGATGAGTATGTGAAATATCGCAATTTAAAACTACAAAATAGATCACAATTAACACTTCTAAATAAAAAACCTGTCATGCAAACACAAAAAATGTTTTAACATTTAAGTTTGATATTGCCCAATTCACTTCAATATTAAAACTAATAGCACAAAACCTACTGAATGCAAATTTGCTAAGTTGTGTTTTTGTAAGGCGGAAAACAATACATGCGGGTTTTATGTCCAGTTATTAAAATAAATTTTAAAACCACTTTAATCTAGTAATTAAATAAAATGTATTAAATGATTATTAAATAGTAAAAATGAATTGTTAGAAAGGTACTGTTTATTATAATTTTATAAAAACAAATATTCCACAATACACAACAAAATTCAAAATGTGGGAATTAAAATTACTTTAATTAATTAATTAAATAACAATAGGTACCAATAAATGTACCTAAATTAAAATACTGATTTTTATAACATAAACATATTTAACTTAAATACAAAAGTTTTAAATAATAATTTGTTTTCAATAACTATTTTTGCATTATGTATTTATTAAATTTGTATTTATTTTTTTTGTGTATTAAATATTATATAGATAGATACTAGGTAGTTAATGTGAGATATAACACAATATCAAGCCTTAATAGGTAAAAGGATATGACTAGGTTAGGTTAGGTTAGGACTGACATTTTTGGCCAAAATTACCTTATTAGTCTTTAAATAAAAAAATAAATAAAAATCAATATTATTTTTATCAACGATAAAAGGGTATACAAGACTACTGTGAATAGTTCATTATAAATGTAAAGTTTTTTCCATATATTAACAATATATATTGAATCGTAAGCGTCATCGCTTTAACAAAATATACAAAGTTTAAATTAATTTTCGTTCATTGAATATTACATTTTTAATAAGTTTTTGGTGTTTCTTAACAATTGTCAAAATGTCACTTACACCATTTTGCTATTAAGGCATATTATATATATAATTTAATACATTTGTATGTACTGAATAATGAAATGTGAAATAATACAATTATCAAATTACCTATCTAAATCTGTGTTGTATTGGTGGAACTCAGTTTCATTTTCATAAAATTGAGTATAACAAAATACCATAATTCACTTAAAAAATTTTATATTGGTTTTAATGCCTAGTTAGTGTAAACTCTCGACAGTAGTCGATCCAACTGTTAATAACATATGAAATTGTTTTAACGAACAGACCCGACACGTCTTTGTCAGAATATTTGTTGTAAAACGTATATCACACTACGTAAGTACCGATTTGACGTAAAAATGTACGTAAACATACGGTTAGGTGTGTAATGATCAGAGTTAACTTCGGTCTGTTTGGTCAAATAACGACTTTGCGGGGGGACCACATCACGGCATAACATTTGTTATAATAAATATATATTATAATACATTTATTCCATAAGTGGTATTCATCAGTATTCGTTAAGTTAAAAAACGTGTTTCTCACCTTCAAATAGGGACTGAACCCGTTCGAACGTCTTGCCGTAGATCTACCCCTGCGCATGGGTCCTCCACCGCCGCCAGCAGATCCGTTTGATCGGAAATTTGAATTTCCGCCGGCACCACCGCGTTTGCCACGGTTGCCGCCGCCTTGTCTTCCACCGCCACGACGTCCACCGCGGGATGCAGACCGTTTGCTCTTGATTAATTCGTCCAAACTTATGTCCATTGCGAATAGTCGGGACGTTAAACGTTGGTTAATCGATAATGCGACTGTATAGGTAAGCCAATAAATGCGAGTGCTTGAACAATAATTACACGAATTTAAAAAAATAAAAAACTTATAAACGAACGACTACGAACAAGGACGAACACAAAATGGCCGAAACACAAACAGAGTACACAGAGTTCGTGATTTCCATGTTTCCGCGGCAGCCAGCCGCTAGGCAATATACGAACGGGGGATATGTAAACAAATATCACATGAGTTCATGTTGGACACACTGATAGTATACAAAAATGGCGCCAACAGTTTGAATTTAATATTATGGACGTGGAAAGTTCAAAACATTAAATATCACGATTTAAGGTAAATATACACTTGGGTACTTACTTATTTTACAATTGCCAAAATCTTAGAACTTTATAAAATATTTTTTTGTCCCGAAATCTTATTAATTAAATAATAATTTTTATTCTTAAAGCCTCGATTACACTGAGCGAATTTACTAGCTGCTAGTAAACTAGTCCGTGTGTCATTATAGTTTATAGTGAACTAGCTGCGAGTCCCCGGAGGTACCTGGTTTCAGTGTCTAAAAAATGTCGACGGAAATAGTTAGTGCGGGAGTCATTATTTTAGCTCATGTCATTAAAAAGGAGTTAAAAAAAATAAAAGTAAAAAAGCAAAGAAACGTGTGGGTGAAACCATGGATAAATATAGTTGTATGTAAAAAATAAAAAAAACGAATTCAAAATACGTAATCTCTATATATAAAAATGAATCCCTATTTCCCTTGGTAACGGCATCACGCGTGAACGGCTAGGCCGATTTCGCTAATTCTTTTTTTGTTGTATTTGTTATTGTCAAGACAAGGTTCTCATGTAAGAAAAAATTAAGAAAGTTGCGCGGAAAATTAAAAATTAAAATAAACGTGTAAATTGTATTCCTATATATAATGTACGGCAAGGCAGCCTGTGGGTCTCCTGCAACCAGACCTTTTATTGTGTGTGTTTTATCGGCGTGTAGATATGAATTATTCCGATAAGTAAAATTCAACAGTCACATGGACAATTGTAATCGCCTTTTCCCGTGTCGGAATACCAACAAATTTATTTATATACGCGCCAGAAAATAAAACTAAGAATGTTGTGTATGTTGTGTATAGTCATAAAGTTTTAGAATAATTAACACTATGTTTTTGGAATAAAATTATTTTTTTTTAATTATACCAGTTCGAATTCAATATTTATAGTTAAGACAGGACAACGTCTGTCGGGTCAGCTAGTATTATAATAAAAACGTATTCACAACACGTGGTTTTTACCCGGTAGCTAGTAGGCTACTATACTCTGTTCAGGGTAAGAGTGCCCAGTCGATCGGACGAAAACGAGTTCTGTTCGCGCATGTGTCTTGCGTATCTTGCTACGGGGAGCGTTGTGGTATGCCGACGCGCGTTTATACGTAGTGGGGATAGTGTTACAACGTTTTCACGACGCACCGTGGTTTTACTAATTTGAACCTAACCAGGTGTATACACGGCGGCGGTCATACAATGCCGACCAATCACAGAGCGTTTGATCTCGCCCGGGGGGGGTCCGACAGTTGTCGGCGGCTCAGTATGCATGCGCGAGTTTGGGCACTCTTAGGTTGAACAGAGTTCATGCTGGAGTCTCCAGACCACTGGGATTCCGTGGTCGACTTCGCTGAAGCCATCATCGCGGAGGAGTCGGCAGAACGGCAGCCCCAAGCCCTTGACGTCGCCAGTGTGCGCCGCCTTCAGGTGCACCGCCGCCATCGTTGATCGGGGCGCCGTAGTCGCTGGACCTTCGGCCGGGAGGCCGGCAGGAAGAGTCCCCCCCTGCAACTTGTGAGGGCAACCAGTGGGCTTCGGCCCGGCTACTGCCCATCACCACGGTAGGGCAAGAATTGCTGTTATACATTTATGTAAGCCCGCCCCGCCTTAGGGGAAAACGGGATTTGTATTCATTAATTGCTTAATTGTATTTCCAATTTTCAATAAATGATGGCGACCCGCCTCCCGAAGTTGTGCCTTACGACGTTTCCAGGAGGCGGGAGTATTGCCGGTTTATAAAAAAAAAAAAAAGGTTGAACAGAGTATAAGCGAGTGAAAAATTTTACGCGTGATCATCACTATCGCACTAGACGACTCGCCCGCCCGCTTATGAACTGGCTCAGAATAATCTAGGCTTAAGCTAGACTCACATGGACGCACGTCTACGCGCAGAAATAGAATCTTGGGTCGTTATCGCGCGCCGTTGAACAATTTATGGGAAACCCATATATGTATATCTAAATACACGTGATTAACTGGCGTGCGTCCACGTGAACCTCCTATATAGACGAACGTACAGTGGGTCAAATAAATCTCTGTACACTGTTGTTAGAATTTTTTCAATAACATTTAATGGTAATTTAAAAATAGAATAACTTCATATTTTTAACAATTTTTATTAAGAAATAAATTAACATTTTGTTTTTAGAAAAATAAAGCAAACATATTAATTATTTATTATAAATAATTTTAGGAAAATAACATAAACATTTTTAACTTAATATAATATAATAATTAATTAATTTTAATCACTTTATCATAATTAATGGTCAGATGGTCCTCCTTTAGCTGTAATTATTTCGTGCATTCGCTTTTCTATTAATTCAACTAGCCCGTAACAGTTGTATAATTATCTGAGTTGCCTGAGCTGGAAGATCCAGGCTCTGATGTGTGTATGACTGTTTTAATATTTAGAAATGATGAAGAAGGAAGTATATGAGAGTATATGTGGAGATAATCGTTTAAGAATAAATGTTTTGCAGATTTTCGAAAAGTAAGGTAAAAGACTTATCGGTCTATACGACGATAGAATCTGGTGGTTTCCTCCGGCTTGGCAAACATGATTATTTGTGAGAATTTCCATAGGAATCGAAAATACGAAAGTCTAACGATTGCATTATAAATATAAGTTAAGAGTATTATGACCTTTTTTGGTAAATATCTAGCGACTTCTGCCGTTATCAAAACAAAACCCGGAGATATCTTACGGGAGTGCGTAGACATCATATTTTTTACTTTATCCGATGTAAAAAAAATTCAGGGCTAACATTAAGTAATGTAGAGTCTAAGAATCTTTTAACATTTTCAATGTGTTGTGGGATAAAAATTTCATTATGTGGTGATTAGATTAGGTTAAGTTTCGGATAAATGGGACTGAAATAATCTTGTCTTTTCGTTATATGTGATAGTTAAAGTATTGTCAATATTTTTTAACGGGCATGAAGGAATTTTGTATTTTAGCATTCGCTTGGTTTCTCTTCAAAGATTACTGTCTATGGTAGACAGTGATTATAATTTTTGTTTAAATGCATTTGATTTGTGTTTTGCAAGAATCTTTTTCAGAGAATTAACGAGTTTGTTATTGGCTGATTTATGAGATGGAAGCCGCGAAGAATAGTATCTTGCTCTAGCTCTACGTTTCTCGACTATTCGACTACGAATTTGATCAGAAACTACATGAAGGTTCGAAGTAAGTTATTCCAGGTTTAGTGGCTGCCCAAGTAGCCAATTGTATGAGTGTGGTTAAATTAATTACTGCTTCATCTATGTCAAGGTTCGACTTAAGTCTTATATTTAGGTTTACTTGCTAATTTAAAATATTTTGAAATTGTAAGCGGTCAGTAAAAAAATAAAATAGTGTATATGATTCGGTTCGATATAACAGGGCCGCAGAGATATTAGTTAACATAAATGAGTGATCAGAATTTATTATTTTTTTTTTTTTTAATTTAATTGGGTAATATGCAATCTGTATAATTAAACACAATAAGCATATGCGAGCAATGAAATACAGGGGAAAAAAAACAAAAAAACAAAAACGGACGAGAGAGACGAGATTAAAGGAGCCAACCATTAATGACACTTTAGCTATTGTAAATAAAGTTGTGAAAATTTAAAGAAGGTCACGACACCATGTTCTTTTCAACCTACGTTGGGGGTTTCCAGGAAGGGTTGGGAAGGAGAGACCTTTTATAAGTGGATTGTAGTGATTCACAAGTTTGAGGTGAAATCTATTGTAGAAGGTTTTGGCTTCTTCGATAATAGTTTTTAAATGAAGGTCGTTATGGAGCGTAAGATTTGAAACGAAAAAAGGGGCATTTGCAATTTTTCGGAGTGTAATATTTTGGAATGTTTGATTTTTTGGCTGCTCCCCAGAGTTGAAGGCCGTAAGTCCATAAGGGTTTTAGAAGAGATTTATAAATTATTAAATTTGTTTTTAAATTTGTACATTGGTTAGAGTAAAGTGGTTTGAGTATACGGGAGCGTGAATTTAGAAGCTGTCTTTTAGTTTTAATATGATTATTCCACGTTAAGCGTTTGTCGAGATGCAGATCTAAATATTTGACCGTGTCCGATTTGGGAATTGGAATATTATTTATGAAAACGTTTGGACAAAGACCTAGTTTTAAAGTGAAGGTAATGTGGACTGATTTATTGCTATTTATTTGGACCCTCCATTTTTTGCACCAGTCTGCCATTAGGTCTAGATGAAGTTGAAGAGAAGCAGAAGCTATATCAGGGTTTTCATGCATTGACATAATGGCTTTGTCATTGCATAATCCGCAACAAGGGTATCGGCGAGCGTGGGTTGATCTGAGACAAAGATATTAAATAAAATAGGGGATAATATACCACCCTGTGGAACACTTGCATTAATTGCTGAGGTATTTGAGAAGGCTGTGCCGACGCAAATTTGAAAATGACGATTGTCTAGACATAGAATTTTATTAAAAGAAAAAGTGCTGAAGGAAGGCATTTCCGGAGTTTAAATAATAAACCTTGGTGCCAGACCCTGTCAAACGCCTGAGAAATATCAAGAAAAACACATGTACAATATTGTTTCTTTTCTAGAGAGGAGGAGATGGCGTCCACGACTCTGTGCACTTGATGAATTGTGTTATGCTTACATCGAAAACCAAATTGCGAGTGAGGGAGATCGTTGTTTAGGATGATATGTGAGGATAAACGTTTAAGGATGAGTTTTTCGCAAATTTTAGAAAAAAGGGCAGAAGGCTAATTGGTCTATATGAGGAAGGGACGTCAGGAGGTTTGCCGAGCTTAGTGAACATAATAATATGGGAAAATTTCCATAACATTGGAAAGTAGGACAGCCTTATGATTGCATTTATTATGTAAGTTAGCAAAACTATGGCTTTTCTAGGGAGACATCTAGCAATTTCCCCTGTAATTAGATCGTATCCAGGTGCTTTTTTATTTGGGTATTTTGAGATTGCGAATTTAACCTCGTTTGGGGTGACAAATTTTTCACGTTGGTTTTTTGGAAGGGGAGATTTCAGAAATGCATTAACTTGGTTACAGTGTTGGAGGTTTAATATATCAGTGTGTGGTTGGAAAATATTGGATTGGTGTTTCTGAAATAATTCCGCTTTATCAACACCAGAGATAGCTAGAGAGTTATCATTTTTTTTAAAAGGTAAAGAAGGATTTTTGAATTGGAGTAATTTTTTTGTTTCTTTCCAGAGGCTACCGTCGGCCGTAAAAAGTTTTGATAATTTTTGTTCAAGTTCGTTTGATTTTAGTTTACTTAGGGTCTTTTTTAACGAATTAGCTAACTTATTGTAAAATGATTTGTGGAGAGGTAAGTGTGTGTATTGATACTGAGCACGTGCCCTGCGTTTTTCGACTATGAGAGAACGGATTAGGACTGGAAGTATTTGAGAACTGGAGTGCATTTGAGTGGGTTTGTTTGTTAAAGTCGTTGAAGCAGCTGCTGCTGAGTGGATTATTTTTGTAAGGTTGTTGACTGCTTCGTCAATATCAGAATTGCTCTTTAGCCTTGTTTTTAGATTAATTTCTTGATGGACTAGGTTGTGAAACAAGACCCGATTTGTTGAAGCAGAAAAGAGTTTGGGCGATTCGGTGGCTAAAAGTGGAGAGCCAGATATATTTAGAAGAACCGATGAGTGATCAGAGTTGAGATCTAATATGTTGTTACAAAGACAATGCAAGTTACTAGGGATTTTTGAAACAAAAATATCAAGAATGTCTGGTTTTTTAAATTGGGAAGTTGGCCAGTAGGTTGGTCTGGGAAGAGAGAGGACTTTGTAATTTTTTACGTTAATAAAATTGTACAAGAGACTACCACATGGGTTGTTCACTCGACAACCCCAGGTTTGGTGCTTAGCATTGAAGTCGCCTCCTATAATGAAGTTATTGAAGGTGTTGCTTATTGTTTCGAAATAGTTAGACAAGTTGTTTAAAGTTATGTTATGCTTAGGGGGGGAGTAAATTGCTGCTATGACTACTGGGATATTATTGAGTTGAATCGAGATGGCACATGATTGCAAAGAAGTCATGAGAAAAACGAGGAAGTGGTAGGAATCGAAGTTGGGATTTGATAAGAATTACCACTCCTCCGTGGGCTGTGCCGTCTGGGTTGTTGGTTTTAAGTAAGAAGTACCCAGGAATAGACATTTTTGAATATAGCGTGAAGTGGGTTTCGGTGATTAAGGCTATGTCGATTCGTCGGTTGTATAAAACGTGTTGTAGTTCAATAACGTGATTTTTAAGACCATTGGCATAAAAGAATAAGATTATAAGGGATTTATTAGTTAGTGAACTTAACATTTTTTATTTTCGAGAAGGGATGAAATTACTTGTGTAAGGAGAGCTGATGGGTTGATAAGAGTTTTAAAATCATTTATAAAATTAGTTAAGACGGAATTGAAATCTGAAGGAGGTGAAGGGTGGCGTATTCATGTTCTTGTTGATTTTAGGTGGCCTCTGCAAAAGATTTTGGAATAAAGTTATTATTGTCGACTTTAGAAAAAGTGGGAGGTAAAGGGTGGCTCATTTTTACAATATCAGTATTAGCATCTGGGTTAAGATTAACATTGTCATGTAAAAAATTACTTTTGGCGCTAGGTTTTTTTCGACGTTGTAATTCTTTAAAGACGGTGCACCCCTTATAATTGGCTGGATGATCTCCGAAGCAAAGGGCACATTTGGCTGGAAGTTCACGTGGTTTGGGGCAGTCTGAGGAGCAGTGAGGAGCACCGCAGCGAACACAGCGTGCAGGGTAGCCGCAGTAGGCTCGAGTATGGCCATAATCTTGACAGTTAAGACATTGTGGAATTGAGCGGTGTTTGTAAGGTTCTTCAACCTTAATTTTTGCATATAACAGTGAAGTTAATTTGAATATTTCTGAAGATTTTTTGGTTTGTGGTAAGTCTACGAAAAATAATGGAAGTGGAAGCTTGGTGGTTTTGTGTAGTACTTGAGTTACTTGAAGTACTTCGAATGAGAGATCTATGAGTTCTTTTTTAATTTCATCAGCTGTGGTTGACGGATGAATATTTCGAATGACAGTGCGAATAGGTTTATCTTGATTAAGTTGGTATGTATGGAAAAGGGCACCATTATTTTTTAGGTTATGTACTAAGATCCTATAGGCCTCAGGGAAGCAGTTTGAATTTTTAGTCGATCTGCTGATGATTTACAAAAAAAATTATTTTTACCAATAAGTTGACTAAATTCGATGCAGAGCCTATTATATTCGGTAATCCCTCTCATACAGATTGGGGGCGGTGGTTTGGTAGAAGTTTCCTCTTGCGTGGGTGTTAGTTTTTCAGCTTACTCGGGGAACGAAAATGCCTCTTCGTCATTAGGCGATAAGACTTGAAATCGGTTTGTTGTGATAAACGGAGGTTTGACACGTTTATTAGTTTTCATTATTTGAGAAGTTGGGGATGAATCGGAAGGATCTGAGGAGCTGGATATATTTCTTTTGGTAGCTTTGGAATGAGGAAACAACTTTAAAATTTGTTCAATTGTACCGCGAAAATGAAAATCTTTGGAATATGTTTATTCCTGATTATCGAAATCGTGATACCAGAAGTGCGTCAATGCAATCTATTGCCAGTGAATTAAATATTCCCAACTTCACCATGAAAGACGTACCAAAAAAAATAAAATCTTTGCGGTCAACATATTATTTAGAACTTGCGAAAGTTGAAAAAAGTAAGGCTAGTGGCGGAGGCACTAGTTATGTTTACAAACCTCTAGTACCATGGTATAATGATATGAGCTATATTATTAATACAGCAACGGTGAAAGGAAAAGAAACAGACAGTAATTTGGTGAATAAACCATAATTCAGTTTTCATTAGTTTATTTAAAAACAAAATAATTATTATACTTAAACCTTATTAAATTCTTAACTAACAAATAAGAATTTAAAAAAACACATTTAAAGTTTAAATATCCACAATTTTGTTATAGTCAAATATTATATTAATATTTATACATATTATATTTATATATATTATATTACATTTATTATATTTACTATATCATTCTATCTTGCCATTCAACTGCCCATTCTCCATTGAAATACTCTTTATATGTTTCTCTTACTAGTTGTGCAATTTTCTTTGGCCTATTGTAATTTCGTGTACGCAAAATACTTGACATCTTAGATATTTCAGACCTCCACTCCCCCTGTACTATTGTAGAATTTACAATATCTTCATAGTCATAACATCCAGGTGGTGTGTAAGAAGCAGGTGTAGTTAATCGTAACCAGTTGTGTATAGCACATGTAGCTTTTACTATTTTTATGGTAGTTTCAACTTTTACTGCTATAGGCTGACCAAAAACACGAAAGCGACTGGCTAATATGCCGAAACCATTTTCAACAATTCTCCTGGCTCTACTTGTTCTGTAATTGTATACTCTTTCTTCCTTTGTCAAATTGATCTTCGAATATGGTTTCATAAGGTAGGTTTTTAAGGGAAAGGCATCATCCCCCACTAGAACTCCTCCTTTGGGTAATAATGACTCATTTTCCAGTAAAGGATATAAGTCAAACTGTTGAAATACACCACCATCTGCATTTCGTCCATAGGATCCGACATCAATATAACTAAAGCAATAGTTGTGGTCGACTATACCAAGAAGAACAATACTGTTTGTGCCTTTGTAATTGTAGTATTCACTCCCTGCACTTGGAGGTGCTTTAATTACTATGTGCTTTCCATCAATAGCTCCACAACATCCAGGAAAGTTCCATATTTCATTGAATCCAAGTTGAATTTTCTGCCATTCTTTTAAAGTTGGCACCTGAAAAATAGTACATCACAAGAAACAATACAATTGTATTTTTGCTATTGATTTTATATTTATATTTTAATTATGAATTTTATAAGTAATCAAAAATTATTTTTTGTAGGAAATCGGAACCCAAAATACAATTCAAGACAATGATGACACCACTTCAAACTTAAATAACGAAGAAGCTGTTGATAATGATTTAATTGATAATAGTGCACCAGTCTCACAAGTTGAACAATTAGAAAATACTCTTAGAAGTGAAAAGACTACATTTAATCTGCCCTCGCGTTCAAAACTTAGAGGAAAGAGAAGATTGGAGGCCATAACTGACGCTGTACAAGATTTAAAAAATTTGAATCAATCAATAGCTAGGGAAGACGAGTGTGATATCATGGGTAAACATATAGCTTTTCAATTGCGTGAGCTAACAGAATACGACAGAGTACTAGCACACTTTGACATTCAAAAAATTCTTATGAATTACCGGTTGAAAAACATGAACAGGCAAACATCATCATCATCAATAACTACATTTTCCATGCCTAATAGTACTGCTTCTACTATAGAATCAATTCCATACACACCAGAAACATATTCAAGTGAAGATAGTACTACTACAGACCTTATACATTCAGCTATAGTTTATAGTGATATAGGTTTGTGATTTCATTTATTTGTTTTTATTATTATGTATTTTTATTATTTAAATTTGTTGTAAAAGTTAATCATTTATATTTTTATTATTTAAATTTATCAAATTTAATAAATCATTTAATTTAAAAAAAATGTATGTATTTTATACTTACTTTTATGTAATCTTTCAAAACTGAGTAGATGGCATCACACACATCAGGAATCATATTTGAAATAGATGATTTGGAAACACGAAACATAATTGACAACATTCTGAAATTCATTCTAGCTTTAGCCTGACCGGTAAAGCGTAGCGCATAAAAGTGTCTTCAAGGGTTATGATTGGACTTATCATAATCAACAACGCTTCAAATTGTTCTGGTGTTAGCCTAATCATAGATTTAAATTCTTGTGGGTCATTGTCATGCAGTTCTTTTATAATTGTTTCTGATGCTCCACATTTTTTTTTTATCCATCCAATCTCTTATCCAAACTTTTCGTTTTTTCTTCTTCGATTCCTCTTCACATATTTCCAATAGCTCGTCACACAACAATATAGAAATAGAACGCACTGCTTTTTTAAAAGCAATGATGTTAGCTGTTTCTGCCATAATGAAATTAAAGTACTGAAAAAAATGTATTTTATGCTATAAAGTTTATTTATGTTAACTGCAAAAGCACTACTGCATTATAGGTTCACAAATTAATAGCACAATGCAACTATAGTAGCTGGCGTCGTGTAAACGATGGGCGCCAGTAACCTGCCAATTCCAGTTGCCAAACGCCAGTGACCCTCCAGCTAGCATGCCAGCTAGTATGCCAGCAACTGGTAACGTGTAAATCAGCCTTTAGTTTTTTGAATTTGCCAGTTGTTGCTGATATTATCATTTGGCGATAAAGAGCTTGAGTCTGACGATTGTGTGATATTTTTGTTAATGAGTTTAATCGGAGAGATTAAATTGTCGGGTTTAGTATTTTTACCAGTTGACGGCATGTTTATAAATTGATATTTATTTAATTAATTACCTTATAAATAGATAAGGCGGCTTTGGCCGAGTCGACCTGATAGGCAATACGGCATCCGGCATGCCGGCACGAGTTGGACGTTATTTACGTTAATTGCGATTGAGACTATACCCTATTCCACGAGAGAAACGGACCGTCTCCACTCCAAAATTGGTCGCTGCTGCGCATCCCCCACTCAAAAACATCAAATTTACACATCGTTTTGACGCCAGAGGTCGCTCACCGTTGGCCGTTGGCAACGTGCTGTTGTTTATACGTAGCGACTGAAGAGTCTGCTTTTAACGTGTTCCGCTCCACTGTATTTTGCATTAAATTAATTTGAACTTTATCGTTTTTTTTTTTACTATTTCGTTCTGTATTTAATTACAAAACAAAAATGAAATACGAACTAATTTACGTAGCTCATTAATTTCGCCGACCGCGACACTTCAATTCAATTATCAATTGTAAATTACTACGTGCACGACGTATGCCGGAGCCCGATAAAGAGGTCGTTAATCGTCGGTAACTGTCGACAATTTTCGACTGCGTGGAGGGGATTTCTCAGGCTGACGAGCCGGTTGAAGCTCATTCTACATGCGCGAAACGGTCACGTTCTCTCGTGGAATAGGGTATAGTGAGGCTAACAATAACTATACACGGTTAGATAAGCACAACGTAGCGCGACGCAGGCGTGCACTGGACGACGGCTAGTGCGAGACTGATCAGAATTTAAATCCAATATATTAACCGAGCAATATAAGTTGCTGGGTATTTTCGTAACAAATATATCTAAAATATCGAGGTTTTTTAAAAGAAAAGATGACTAATAAATAAGTTTGGTTGCTAACAGTATATTGAAAGATAATCACGTGATTCAAATATACCTTCTTCGAGCCGTTTACCGCTGGTCTCTATACATTATACCTTTGTACTTTTGTCTCATTCATTGTTTTCGTTTTTTTTTTTTTTTGCTTAAGGTAGGTACGTATTGTTAGCGTGACAACATTAGTTTTGTTTATCTACTAATTATACGAATGCTACTATTATCTTTTGTATCGTAGAGAACCTAAATCCCATGGAAAATAGATTAAAATAATCCACCGCAGTGAAAATTGATTACACTAAATTACAGATTTCCAAATGATTATCTACCCGCCTGCCTACTTACCGTAAAATTTCTCAACGATTACCATTATGGTTTAGTTTATAATAAGGCATAACGATTTCCATAATTACCTACGCCTACAACAGAAGAGATTACCGATAGTTTGTGCACGGTGCGCGGATTTATGTGACAATGAATCACCTAAAACGTATTGTTTTGTCGAATCGAAAATAATTTTGATAATTTTTGTCGACCTTCTCTCTCTCTCTCTCTCTCTCTCTCTCTCTCTCTCGTCAGTAATTACAATTCATTTTGTAATCCATCAGTTTTCGTAAAACCGTAATAATAATATTATAACAGTACCTATAAAAACAAATTCTTCCAAGTCGCCAAGATAGTTGTTGTAGATATTATAATTATAGGTATGCTTACCTAAATACTACAGTTGTACAGTTAGGACTCTCGTCCATTATAACGCCGTCATCGAAAATATGGTGCAATTTTCATAGTCTTGTACGTAGTAACATACCTTCTTGTATTTTTATGCGAATACGATTTTTATCTTTAATGTAAAAAGAACGATAAACATCGCAGTAATAACATTCAAAATATGCAGGTCACGTTAAAAAATAATTTTTCCAAAAAATAAAAATAAAAATATCAGGGGAGGATCCAGGAATTATTCAATACCAAATTTTATTCCTAAGGACAGTAATATTTGTTATGATATAAATATAATCAAAAATCTAAATTTAGAAAAATCATCATAACACAATAAAAAACTCTAGGAAGATATTGGTACTAACCACAGATATATATATATATATATATCTATATATACATATATAAATACTGTGGTACTAACTATTATATTACTAATATTTTAAATATTACTATTAATATAAAGGTTTAAACAAACAAACTATACCACCAATAAGGTTTATTATACAAATAAATAATTTATTTGTTGATACAATTATAAAAAATAGTTAATAATATATAATATATATTATATTATTTTAAATAATAATACTAAGACATCATAGTTATAATTCTATACATCTAAAAAAAACAAATATTACAATATTAAAATTGTTTTAAAATATAGTTATTTACAAAATATTACACTCGTTATGTTTTATGTACTTGCTTACTTTTAACACAAAACGATAATATTTTAAAAATAGCGATTCCAAAAGATTCTTATGAGATCGCGGGGCATTCTAGAACAAACAAAATACATTCAAATTAAAAATAAATATTCACTTACAGTTTAAAAATAGTTTGTTTTCTTTTTGAAATCGCGCAATTAGTTCAGCTTTAACGTTCTATATCTAATATCAATCGCAAATATATCTACAGAAAATTAAGTAAAATAAATTCCAGTAAAACAAATAAAACTAATCAAATCCTATAAGTGGGACCAGTCGAGAAATACGAGTTACCACACAAGACTACGGTTAGGTATACCGGTTTTAAATATTTTAAAAACAATTAAAATATTAAACTGATCGCTTTGCAGGCTGCAGCCAAGCTCTCTTTCGGTCCAATTGCCAATCCAGCCATTAAAATACGTTTGCGTTGTCTGATGTGGCATCGTGGAAAATAACCAAAACTATGTTTTTTATATATTACATTGTAGTATTACCTTATTTTTTTTGATTTTTTTTTACAAGGAAAATCTTTGATCATAAATAATATTGCACCGGGCTTTAGCTCTTTCGGCGACCAATGCAAGAATTGTTTTGGCGTCCCTCCCTCTTCAACGACTTAAGCATATTATATAAACAGACAAAATAGAGTTAAGTAAAAATGTACAACAATAATAAAATACCCAAATTTATTTTAAATCGCATTGTGAAAATTATTTATCTTTTTCTACCTAATAGATTATTAGAATAGTCAACGTTCAATCAAATTTAATTCTAATTTAACGCCTCTCACGCACCCTTCTGATTTTGGCGCCCTGTGCCGTCGCACGTGTCGATCGTATCTAAAGCCGGCCTTGATAACCGTTACCCGGTTCAAAATATTTTATTACATTTTAATACTTTTATAATGTTGATGTTAATGTAATAATGATAACAAATTATTGTAATCAATTTGATTATAATTAATATTATACAATTTATATACGAATAAAGAATATATTGTATTTGTTTTGTATTGTATACGAAAATTAAACTGCCAAAAAATAAAAAATAAAAAAAAATGCACAGAAAATAGCATCGAATTATGATATGTATTGTATTTGTTATTATGTATATACCTTACGTACTATAGAACCGTTTTGTCGAATACATTTTATATTTATCGTGACGAATCGGTTTTTAAATAATATTTTTTTTTCGATTTATAAATATATATATATATATATTATATACTCGTATACATTTTATACGGGTACTTATATATCATATTTTTGTGCCGTCTGCGTTTTAAGCGATACACGTTAGTTTTTTCTGGCCACTACAAAACTGTAGTAAAATAAAATAACTGTTTACTACGTTTATAATATAATACAGTGACTGCAGGTGTAAATCACATATACTACGCACCTACCTTATATACAAGAAACACGCGCTCGGTAAAACCATTTGGAGCGCACTCGAAACAAAACAAAAGGTATAAATGGCAGCGCTAGTAATTTTACTTAGACCATATCCGGACTAATTTACAGTCACGCTACAAGTGTACCGACGGCGGTCACTTTATGGGTAATGATGCGTAGATATTGTACAGGGTATTAAAGTCAAAGTATACTTAAAAATAGTGACGATTAATTTTAATCCGCGTTAAATATGGCATTACCGAAATGGCGGATTTATATGCCCGGAATATAACACGATGAAAGTTACGGACGACCGTCGTCTGTTGGTTTTGTTTTAGATTCCGAGCAAAGTGACGAAAAATGTGCTGGTTATACTACAATGTGTATGGTTTTTTATTTTTTATTTTTTTCTGTCGTGTAAACAACTTTTCTACCAGACATCCTATTCCGATTTTCAAGTGTAATCTCTTTTTCTGAAAGCGTTTTGTATCTCATTGGCGCATTTTAAAAGTCATATATTTTATTTTTTTATTTTCATGTTGTATTTTTCCTAATAATTGAGTAAAAACGGGAAAATTTACAGCAATTGTTTTATTATTTTTGATTTTTTTTTTTTTTTGTAACTCGGTTGAGAATAATCGCAGGCCTTGTTAGGTGTAGACAAACTGACAAAACATACTGACCATTTTTGGACTAATTTTAGGCATTTTAAGTTATTTTCGAATTAATTGAATAAATGTACGGCATTTCAAAACACGATCAACCGAACTTCGCTCAGAAACGTTTTTCGTTAGCAATTATGATTTATCACATGCGAACAGATATAAATTAAATTTCCCTCTATATCCTACTTTCTTAACTTCCCACGTGTAACCATTGAGCCCACACATGGTGCGAAGTATATGTCTTTATTTTTTTTCTATGCTATTCATTTTTCTAAATAACTTAGAAACATGGCAACAAATTCATACATATTTTAAATCCAACATTGGTAAGTATATACCAATGTTGGATTTAAAATATGTAATACCTAACCTAACCTTAATTTTCCACCACTTATTTCACACGATCTAAAGCGTAAATGAAATTGGGATGCGCTTCAACCCCTTAGAGAAAACTGAAGGCGGTTTTCCAATTTTGTAAAATTTGTAAAATAGTGTTATACATGTTAGTGGCCACCTTAATTAAACATAAGACTTAATATATGACCAATAGCAATTAAGGAGATGGTTTACAGCACTTTTTACGGACGAATGACATTTTAGACCGAAAAGTCAGACAAAACTGTATAAAATTGCGTTCGACTGATTTAATTTTGTAAACATATTATGATTTTGTTAGGTTCTCTATTGGGATACGTTGGATTTATTGTTAATTTAATAATATAATTTTAATTATCTTTATCACATGTAAAAAACAAAGAATACTTTAAATACATTTTTGAAAATTACAATCAATTTTTTATTTACGTTTTTCGGTAAATCGATTAAATATTTCTGTTTCAAACATGCCATGTTGTTAAGTACAGTAAAGAATCCAAAGAATCATAATCCATTTTTGAAACTGAAACCCGTCACACACACACATTTCCTACAGTTTTGTCTGGCTTTTCGATCTAAATCGACTAACATATACACCGCCTTCAGTCCGCACAATTCCTTAACATGGATGAGTAAAATCGATTTTTTAATCAACCGCACAAGTGATAAATATTACAAATAATAACAACACTAAACTTATACTGTATATTATAATATTACAGTCATTATTTCAGTTGCGTAACACAAAAATTTGACCCCCCCCCCCTCACACAAATTAAGTTAATTCTTCGATATTTTTTTTTCTTAGAGTTCAATTTACTTTAGGATGTATTACACAAGGGCCCAAATTATCATGGGCCCCCTGTGACGCGAGGTCTGCGGGCCCTCAGTTACACCACTGCATTATTTACTGTATTCGAAATAACGTATTTTTGCGATAGTCCCTCTTCATGAAGATACGTTTGTAAAAAAATTATGATATACCTACAATATAGCTATATGTTTTGATTTCTATTTTCATCGCATTTTTTATATACCTGTAATAGAGGTATATTTTTTTTACACTCATTTTCACGGTTAATTATTGTTATATATATATATATATATATTGAGGCTGTTTTAATTAAATAATTAGACTTTCTGGAGTAATTGACGCAAAAACAGCCGTGGATTATATGACCTGATAATAATATTATTACAATATAATTATATTGTATGTATGAGTAATTCTTTTTTAACCTAGTTTGAAGTAGTTACATATTTTTACGGAGGGAAAAAAAAATAATAATACATTTTTTTTTTTTGGCGACCATATAAATATTTGTGTAGTATATAACAGAGGGGACCGTATATAATATATAATTAATAATATAATTAAGTCTTCTGACGGTAATCTATAGTCATTATAATATTGTTATTTTTATTCTTCTTCTTTCACATTATTCTTGTAACTTAAATATTATAACTTGTTATAATATACTGTTCCATTGTGTTATTATTAGTTTATTGTAAATAAACCTGACGACACACTATAATCCACTCTTCTTAACTAAAACTAGTAAAATATTTAATTTTACATTTGATCTTATTTGGTACTATAAGCCGGGTGTATGGTATTATAGATTATGAATACTAATGATTACGATCAAATATTATAAGTATATTTTCAAATTTGTAGGAAAAAATACGACATATTTCGCACCGTTATAGGCGGGAAGTTGAGAGGTGTAGGTATTGCTAACAAAAAACGATTCCGAGATAAGTCCGATTAATCAGTGTATTAATAAGCCGGGATTTTTATCGAAAATCATAAATACAAAAAAACCTAATTCGAAAGTACTAGTGGGATAATATTATACTATATACTACTAAATTATATTGTCATTAGTATTTTACACTTACTGCAAACGGAACACCCCGATTCGTCGGATCCGTCGCCGCATCCGTCACGACCGGAACATAGCACCGCGGTCGACCTGCACCTGCCGTTCCTACACCGGAACGGACACTCGGCCGGGCCGTGCCGGTAGGCGCCCCGGACCCGGGTAAGCGGCGGCAGCGGTTGCGGCGGCCGGACAAACGTCCTGTTGTTCCCCACGACGGTCGGCGCCCCGCCGCCACCGCCGCCGCACAGGCCGTCCAATTCGTCGGACTTGTCGGCGCATGTTACCACGGCGTTGCACAGCTCGTACTCGGGTAGACACTGACCGTCGCCACATTGGAACGTGTACGCCGGACACCCTGCCAAAGAATAATTTCAAAATAAATATCACTTTTTTCTGTCCAGTGTAATAATAATATACAAGTTAATTATTATAATGGTTCCACGTAGTAGGGTAGGTATTCAATATTTTGAAAATGTTTTATTATAACACTATAGTTGTGCGGTTTTGAAATGAAATTAACGTATACGTGTATCGGCAACGAACAATATGTTTAGAGCCCCTCCTCCCTCCTCCCAGGGGTCCAGGGTTTACAAAATATTCTGGGTATTAGTTCTCGCAAACGGGAAAATATCGAACGTTGTGCGCGCCATACCTTTGTGTCCAATAACGTTGCAACCCTCTTCGTCGTCCCCAAACGGACAGTTTTTCACGCCGTCGCAACGTGTCGACCGGGAAACGCACAAATTCCTGATACCATTGCTGGGCCGGCATGCGAACGTGGTACTTGGACATTGCTGATTTCCCGAACATTCTTCGTCCGAATCGTCGTCTTCCCCACAGTCGCCCGTTCGACCGTCGCACACGAAGAACCAACTGATGCATTTACCGCTCGATCGACACTGAAAATTATCGTTGGACGTGTCAATCGATTGCGCAACAATATTAAATATATTTAACCATGATATTATATTATAATGCTTATTTTTGTATGTTTTCTGAATTAAATATACGTTCCCCCCGAAAGTGTACATTTTCCTTTTTCGCCAAAACCTTTCCATTTTCCACCAATATCGTTTTCGCCAAATGAGACATTGACAATTTTTTCTGGTTAAACTGGTCTCCTATTAAGCCCCGGAATTCAGATGTATTTGTTTGAATGTTATCTTTTGTATAATATGAATTGAATGACTATTCAATGTTTTTCAATAATAATTACTGTTAACAATACGATCCTAATTTGTAGCCCTAAAAAGTGGCCTATCAAAAATAGCTGACCCACAGTTCCCTAACTCTGGGTCGGCCACTGAGTTTTGACTTTTTATATATCTTTTTAAAAGTAATAATACTATATAATAACAGTATTTTTTAAACAATTTTTCTTTTATCTAATTTACGTACTTGGAATGTATTTTGTAAACAACCGCGAAATTTTGCCGAACACTGATCGCTTGTCTTGTTCGATTGACAATCACAAATACCGTGTACGCAACGCGAGTTCTCGTCGTTTCGCATACACTGTGCGTTACTAACACAAGGAAATCCAAGACTTACACGTCTTTTCGTTTCTCCTTTTCTTAACGTTATACCTAAAACATTATTACAATACGATTACAATTCGATCCGGATAAAAAATTAAATTTTAACACGTGTACCGGTAATAGCTAGATATAACCCAGAGACAGACTGGGATATAAAAAGTATAAGATGGAATTTATATTGAGAGCATACATTTATGAGCTATTTTCCTTACCCGAACCTAGCCCGCAGAGCACAAAAATAATAAATACGATAGGTGTTAGAGGGAAAGTATTCATGTATAAAATCGAAGTATATAACAAGGGAATGGGGTACTGTGAACACCCCAGCCAGTCCGTGTCCGATCAAACTATTATGTATATAAATATATATATATTACCTGTACTAATCGGTTTCTTATGGACTTTTACGGGCGTTTTATTATCGGAAGTTTGGCTTTTATTTTGTACGTCTTTCGGCGGACTTTTCAAGTAAATTTTGATAGGCGACGGCGTAGGCAACGCCGGAGAAACGGGTTTGGCCGTGCCGTCATTTAACGGGTCCGCGGTCGTAGTAGAACCTAGTAAAACCGCGGACGGCCGAGCGCCCGTCGTTGCCGGAACTGCGGTGGTCTTTATTACGCCGTAATTGTTATTCGTTAAATTTTGTTTTAACACCGGCCGTTTTAACGGAGGCATCTGAAACGGAGGCCTGTCGACCGGCCGCAACAACGGTCTGGCCGTCGCGGTAGTCGTCGTTGTCGTTGTCGTCGCGGCCGTTGTCGTTGTGGTGGTGGTCGTCGTGCGGTGTCGTTGGTCGGCCGTGGTTTGCCACGGTCGTTTTGGATACGGCACTTTTTTCTTCAAATCCAGTTTGCCGAACGCCGAATTGTTGGGTTTCGTCGCGCTGCTGGGCTCTTTACTTTTGGCCGGACAGTCGATTTGCGAATCGGAATCGCACACGCAAAATCCGAACACGCCGGGTATGGTAAATTCGCACTTGTTCTTGTCGCCCGACAACGTGCAATGCGCGTCACTGTAACACACTTCGCCCAGTTTGGCGGCTGCGAACAAAATACAATTTATCCGCGAGATAAATAAAAAAACATCAATGGACGTCGTTATTGATATTATATATTAATATAATACGTTACATAATATTCGTAATAAAATAATCATTATTTCGCACAATAAGAGACAAGAACACTAACGGATCCGGGAGGGGGGAGGCAGCGATAGGAGGATCGAAATAAAATACAATTTTTACAATTATTTTTATTTTAGTGCAGTTTTCACTGTTTTTCGTTATTTTTATATAATTTTTAAAATATTTAACTTGATAAATTATTCAGTGTACAAATGCAGTACAACAGTATGTTAATCAGTTAACATTATTTTTTTTATAATTATACATATTTCTATAGCGCTTTTTTTTTATTTATAAAATTACGTAAATACTAAATTTGTTCAAAACTATTAGAATAATTTTTAATATATTTTAATGTAACAATGCAATCAGCGATGCAACCAAGGGAGGTGTTTTGGGTGTCTGGATACCCCCTTCGAACCGTATATATGGGAATTTAATGTTTTTATTAAGCTTATATACAAAAATAATTATGCCTTAACATTTGATAATTACATAAATTATATGAAATTTCTAACTATATGATATTTCAGCGTTTTTCAGTCTATCGAACGCTGGACAGTGCGACAGACACCAGTGGCGTATTCAGAAATAAGTAACGGGAAAAGAGTTGTGTTAGGCAGTCACCCCTCTCGAAAAATTCCTTGTTGTGTCATTGAATGCAATCAATTCGGTGAGTGTTTTTATGTAATAACTTCACTGCTTCAATTATAAATATATGGACCTGGGTATTAGACATTATTATAGTGATGAATTACTATATAATAATTATAATTTACCCTTGGAAAGATATTTTTTACTTGTCAATGCCCGCTATAGTAAATTAGGTATAGTTCTTTTGGTATACTCATTGGTGTAATACTGTAATAAACATAATTTATTATCCAATCGTACGTATAAAAATCGCTAGATATTGCACAGCTCTGAAAAAACTGTCTACTAAGTCCGATTTGAGCAATTATATGTAGCAATATTTTTATAACAATATAATAATAAATATGTTTACTTTTTTTTTATATTAAAATGTATTGGCAAATTTTTTTTTTCTTTAAGTACCTATAGGTATAAAAAAAATATCCAATATAATATAAAATTATAATGATGTAATATCAAAGTAGGTACATTACCAAGTATAAATTATTGCGAGTATAAATTAAATAATGAATAATGTGTGCGTGTGTGTATTATAATATATATAGTATACATATTGTATTATATTGTTGTATACGGTTTTTTTTATTTTTTTTTATTCGTTCACTAACACCTACTATTTGAGATTTATAATAATATCTTACGGTGTAATATACGGATAATACATTTTAAAAATACGGTTCAAGCGGGATATCCCACAATATAATAGGTGTATATATAAATATACGTATGTATATAATAGCATTCCTTCGGTCTGGGCTATATATAATGAATATATATATATATATATATATATATATATTATCGACTGGAGAAAATTTTGTTAAAACCTATATAATAGACCGTCTGGCGGACCAAATTGTATTATACCTATATAATATTATTGGTGATATAAGCCGCTGTAATATATATATAATATTATTATACCGAGGAGTTTATTGCACTTTGAATTTAAATTTTAAATATGTGGCGGAAAAATATTAGTAGGTATATAATATATTATAATATACCGTTTTTCCTTTCAATAAAAACATAATATAAATATCCCTTCACGTGTACACACACATAACGCTGTCAAGAAACAATATAAACTCTCACGTAATACCTACTCGACAACAATGACCTCCAATAATCTGTTCATGATGTACCTATCCTATATATATATATATATAACATATAATGTACACACGGAACGTTTGATTGTTATTATTTTTTTTCTCCCCTGCACAGTCTGTTTTGTATATATATATATATATATATATAAAAGTGTCATATAAACGAAATCTAACGGGTTTCTCTATATGTTAATGAACGACGTCAATGAACCAAAGGATTAGGGAAATCGTACGTATAGCGCAGTGTACGTTTTTCACGCGAATGTATACAATATTTCTGTATTTGTGTATGGGAACCCGTACGTCTACATAATGTAAATTCCCATTGTTTCCCGTTGACACGCGCAATTTAAGCCGAATACGATACGAATATTGAGTAAAAAAATAAAGACAACCGTGCGTCGTCATAATACGCGAATTGAATTTTAAACACTTATAATACCTATATTATTGTGCGACGCACGGGTATTATTTAATCGATCATCAATGGATTTCATATATTTGAGGGCAAGGAGGTTAAAATATTATTTTTAACGATTTATACGTATAATGATATATATCAGTTGGGTACCTATAGTTGTTATCGTATACTATGTATACCCATTAGCCACTATAATATTTCCGGTTGGTTTTGTGGGGGAGCTAAATCGTCTAATGTGGGTACCTACAGTGACAGAGTAACTAGGACTTTTTTTTTTTAAGGGGCGAATTGAATCATAAAATTCAGAACTACCTATATCGCACAAATTTATTAGCGTTTAACATTTATATTATATTTTATTATAATCGTCGGCAGACTCTGCTTCTTGAACAAACTTGATCATTTCATACGGTACCTACGTTAGATTCACAACTGACAATACTACCGTATCTACAGTATTTTTACTTCATAGTCATCATCTATAAGATAATATTAATAATATACGAACAAAGTGATAATGTCACACGTTTCACATTTGATATATTGTATTATTGTAATGCAAGTAACAAATTATTGAAGAAAAAAAGGCACATTACCTACCCTCTTTGAGTACGCCACTGGGTACATACATATTTATTACATAAATTAATTTAATTTCAATATACTTAATTTAATTGTTTTTAACAGTTTATATAGTAATTACCAGTAATTAATTATTTTAAGTTAAAATTCAAATCTTATCATAAAAAAATTGAATACACGATGTAATTACTTTGAAATAACATATTGAATATACATGTATGTAGATAAATATTATATTGTCTGTTCAGTGTGAGTGTGTAAGTATAATTTTAAATAACAATTTAATAATTTACCATATTATATTTTTTTTTTAAATTTTAACCGGGGGGGTTTTTTTTAAATATTCATTTAAGAATCGTTCGAATAACGACCAGACAATTTGATAAAAACATTGAAAATTACAGTATAAGCATTATAGGTAATTTATTTCTTTTAACGAAAATAAAACTCTGTACGCAAATATATAATTTGTATTGTAATTTTATCTATATAAAAACCCTATAATGCACTATATGCATACATATACATTATATCATACTTAAACAAAAAAAAAAATAACATTAAAACGTACACTATTTTCAATTTAATGCAAATTAATATGAAATTTAAGCACAATTTATGTTAATATATCGTAAGTATAAAATACTATTATTTGACAAATTATTATTTTTTTTCTTACTAAAATTTAAAACATGAAATTGATATAAAAATACTTAGTTATAAAAAAATATACCATAATTAAAAACCTGTATAGTTAATATGAAAAGTATACTTAATGCCTTATTTTAGAATGACTGTAATGAGTATAGTAGCTGCATGCAAAAGTTATAAATTGCATACAAATATATTACGTTTGTAAGTTGAGCATTTGTATTACATATACGTATTAAAAAGTTAATAAATAATATGCATAAATATGCAAATACGAAAAAATTACCATATAGAATCGTTGAACGTCGAAATTTCAAACCAAAATTATTTTAATATTAAGTTGTGTGTAAAAAAAAAATATGTGACTGCATTAATATTCGAGCTCTACATACTGCCCCAACCTAACATACTTAATACTAAGCAATTTCGTAATATTTACTTACGGGATAAGCATGTGTGTCTTCGGTACTGCCAGAATTTTGAATCGCATTCACAAACATTATTAAAACATCTACTATTAGCCACTTTCAATGAACACTGCTCGTCTACGACACACTCGAATCCCAAAAGCGATGCTGTAAATTCATAAGTAGAAAATTTAAAATGATTAATAATATATATTATATAAATATATATATTTTTTAATTGGACTACTTTTAGACAACCTATAATAGAATACGGTATTTTTCCAAATGATCTACAACGTATAAATTATATATAGGTGTAGGATACCGCCATGCCGGTCATATATATATATAATAGAAATAATTTAATTAGCCAGCAAAGATACTATATACGCCTGGGGCTTTTATGAGAGGCGCCACGATAGATCAGACAATACTAAAATTTATTACTTTTGAACAATATAAGTATGCTCGTGTTCCAGTTTTTTTTTTTTTTTTTTGTATTTGAACTTGTATGTGTGTAGCTAGACAAATCTACGATGGCAAATATTGAATATAGTATATTATTAATGCCAGTGAAAACAACATACACATAACCTTTTTCAATTTCCACATGTACATTCTCGGTTTATAAGCGCCAGCAGACGTTTTTCCATGGAAGGGGCAAGTTTACAAAATACAAAATATATATTAAATTAACCTAACATTAAATGTTTGAATATGATTACATTATGTATGTATTATTATTGTTTCGAGAGCACAGATAAAGTTAATATTATCAATACTCAGAAAGAAAATTGTAAACGTCTCGTTTCTCTTCCGAAACGATCAATAATTGTTGTATGAAAATTATTATTAATATTAGTATTCAAGAAGTATCGAGAAACCAATTGACATAAACTCTAATATCTTAAATAAGTTTTAATCTATTGCTTGACTTTTGATATTGAATTAATCTATGTAGGTATTTTTAATCAATATTAAGAAAATAAGAATTATAAATAGTTAAAAACTTACACTGTAAACACGTATTGTTCATTTGTGCGTAATATGGTAGACAAGAACAGATTCCAGACTCCTGATGACATCTGCTAAATTCTGTACCACACTCTTGATTAGACAGACACGTTTCGCCTAATTTTACTCCAAACGTTGGTCCAGGAAAATTCTATAAATAATAGTTTTTAAAATAACAATAATTAATATAATAATGTATATATTTTTGTAAATTTATTTTCTTCTCGGTCAATACATAAATTTACTCAAATATAATATGTATTATAATATTTGTATTAATATTCTCTATATTTATTTACTCAGTATATGTTAGATTACATTTTTAACACGTTTGAAATAAAATTTGTTTGGCTCCGTAAAAATGCTCATCAATTCGAGACGAAAAAACACGGACAATTGTAATTTATTTTGTTGTTCAAACGAATACATTTTCAATTTTAATTTATCAACAAAAAAAAAAGACCAAACATTTTTAACCGAACTTCGTTCGTAATCGTTTTTCTTTTTATCGTTGCGTAGGTACGGGTATAAAATTAAATTCCCCTCTATATCCCACCTTCCCACCTGCAACAGTGGCATACCCGTGAGCGGTATCTCTTTTATTTATTTATCGATATACGTATGTATGTAGGTACGGGACCTTGTTGTTACCAATAATTGATCCTATTCTTCCTAATGGTAACGTTTACTACAAACATAAAAATTCGTGATTGTATGTAACAATGAATTATTATTCTTTACATTTAGGTTACATTCTTCCGTGTAAATGGTACAAATTTAAACGAAAGTGTCAACAAATAAATAAACAGATAATAATATGACTATAATAAGGGGGAAAACAAATATCGTTTAGAGTAAAACATGTATAGGTACACGCGATTGAGAATATGTGTCTGGACGTAAATACCGTATATAATATAGTTAATGGGTATTTGTCAAAAAAAAAAAAATATATATATATATATTTATTATATTATGTTATTATTTTAAGTGTGATTCATATTATATGCCTGCAACGAGTATGTCTAAGAAACTGTCAAAAAAAAAAAAAATCAATTTAATAAAAATAATAAAAGTAAAAGTATACAAATTACAAATTATAGACTGTATAAATTATAGTAGATTGATTCTCTTGTAATTATAAAAAGGTGTCGTGATACAAAAACCGGCGCAAATCAAGCAAATCTAAATCAAAATTATTAAACGAACCCACAGACAGGATATTATTAATATCCCAGTAAATACACTGTTTTAATCAGTGGCTTAATATGGAGAGGGATCCCCGGGTATAGCCCCCCTTGTACCCTGCTGTATGGATAAAAACATACATATACAAATTGTTTATTTAATCTGAAATTTGATGTGGAGAAGCAATTAACAAACCATTTATGTCGCCCAGTGAATGTATTTTGTCACCTAGTTGACAGTATTTTTAAAGACTGGGCGACACAAAATGTTTAATAAAATAATTTTTATTCTATATAAAAAAAAAAAATAATTAGGTAATGATTACAATACATTTGTAGGTCATATTATCGACATTAAATACAAAATGCATTTATTATTATGGAATATGAGAAAATTGTTCTGCTGACCAGTGATAATTCCTTAAAAAATGCACTGCCAGCGCCCCTAGAAAATATTCTGATTTCGCCACTGGTTTCATTATAATTTGAAACTAATTCTGAAACTGAGGTCGACTTACTATATTCCAGTGTTCCTAAGATGATTTATTTATTTTTTTGTTTGTTTAATAAAAATAAAACACATAATAATTTTAAATGCACCTAATCCATAATATTATAATATGAGTAAATTCTTATATTTAATTTTTAAGTCAAATTTCTTCTCATATTACAATTTTGAAAACCTATAGAAAAGTTAAATGCGTTTATATATATAACATGTATATTCAATATTTTTAAATTATATTTTAGTTAAAAGCCTATTAACTATGTCGAGGGCATAATAATACCTAACTACTTATAATAACTATACATGGATTTATTATACATGTTGGTATAATAAATAAAATGCATTAATGACTGTATTACGCATACATATAATTTAACTCGACAACACGAATACCTATATGGATAAAAAAAATAAAAAAATATCTATTTTTCAAGACTAAATTTAGCTTTTATAAAAAAAAAAAAACAAAATATACCTAACGTCAGTTATTCTATATAATATAATAGATACTACCTATATATTTTTTTTCGTATATATGTTTGTATAAATGTACATATTATATTATAGGTTCCATTTTTATCGTAACCTATTCGAAAACGAGATTATTTACGCCTTTACATATTATTTTACATTATACGAAAAAAAAAAATTATATATATATATATATATATATGTGTGTGTAAATGGTTATGAATTGTAACATCGTATATGTGCACCGTCACTCTACAAACATAAATCTAATAACAACGATCTTACAAATACTATACTATTCTCGAATTTCTCACGTGATACCGTATTTTAGCGGGAAAGTCTTACTCACACGTTATACACGAACGTCGACTTAAACGCCGTTATATAGTCTTGTAGTACAGTATTATACCTTCAATATATATATAGTTTTTGATATTTTTGAAATCATAATTTTTTTTTTTCCTTCTTTATTTTTTATTTGGTTTAAATCAACATCGCGTGTATGGGTACCGTAAATATTATATTATTCGACTGAACAATATCACAATGCGTGCATATATACAATAATAATATATCGAATGAAAATGTAGAACTGTGGTTTATATTTTTTTTTTTGTTTTCGTCAATTATTATAAATAAAGACGTCCTAGAGTCGGTTAATTTTAAAAAAAATATCGTCAACCTAGTCTAACCTATAAACTTATAAATAAATTATAACTAAATAAATTTTACAAATATAAATTATACGTTTAATTTATTGATTATTATTTACTCTAAACATCTTCTATTGTCTATCTATGTGTAAATAAAATACAATTTAATTCAATTTTTTTAGTTACTGATTATCAAAATAGTGTAGACACTTCATTTAACAGTCGAATGTATTATATGTGTGACGCATTTTATCATAATGATTGACGAACTTGGAAAACAAGCAGCTAGATACAAATAAATTTTATATCGGCGTGCAAGTGTTATATATTACAAATGATGATTAAAGTTTATTCGATATTATCAATATTTACGTTAAAACCGAGGTTTCGTTAGTTGGTTTCATTGTTCCTATTATTTTAATATTTTTTTTTACTGGCATAACGGATATACTCGTACACGGAAACGTCGTTGGCGAAATATTGACATGTACCCGTACATAATAACATATTATAATGTTATAATATCTGTCGGCTCTATGTTAGCTATATAATATTATTAATAATAGGTAAGCTGTATAAATATAATCAACAAACTATTCTGAAGTGTATTATTTAATAAATCGAATATAATAATTTAGATCAATTGCATCCACGAAAGAAATATTAATAATTGTGAAAAGATATCGTGGTTTTCCGGCGACCTATTCAATGTCCAATGGTTTTTTTTTTTCTGTCGCGTCATTGTCACGTCCGATCTATTTGCTACACAAACGGTCTAGGCAGAGACAGACGATCCCGTCAAATGATGTCTGGTCGAAAATTAATTCGACAATAAAAAAAAAAAAGTAAAATGTAACGTTTACCAGTTTGTCCTAGTCTCCGTCATTGCCGTCTGCGATTCACAATGCCTGAATCTAAGATTAACAGATAATATTTATTTTATATACGGTACAATCGTTCTTTCATTATACGCTGTTGTATTCTATGGCTGTGTGTATTGGTATACTTCACTATACAAGTATATATATATATATATATACCATTCAATTATAGAGATATTTCAATAAAAAAATATAATAGAAATCAAAGAATAAAAAAAAATGTACTAAAATTAGGTTAAACACTTGTAAAAATAATTCGTTTCGAGTAGAATTGTAATACTATAATTAAAAAAATATAAAAAAAATAAATACATTTTATGGTCATGAATATAATTCACACTGAATACCTAAATGATAAATTAGGTAGGTAGTAGATACATTATGGTTATGGACTAAAATTAAATTATTATTTTGCACGCCAATAGAAATTCCAACGAAAGATTTAAACGCAAACGGTTCCGCAATCTTCATCTCTTCTATAAATAATATCCTGTTGCGATTATTAAAAAACAATAAAATAATAATATAGCGATGCAGTTTTGAATCGATAGTTAGTTTTTTTTTTTTTTTACTCCGTGTTGTTCAACTAAAACGATTATAATTTTTTTTTTTTTTCACTAAATATACTATATAGTTGCACTTATATTGTGCATCTTTAGTTCGAGAGTATACATTTACAGTAATATTATAATACATTTTTAATTTTTTAATACAATTATCCATTACAATTTCCCCGTGATCAACAAATATTGAGTACTTTATTAATATAATATACAGCGTAACTGAATTCTTTAGTGCATTATATAATTAATATAATAATGACGAGTATTTCCAAAATGTAAAATGTAAAACACTGGAATCGTTCTGGAAAATATTTAAGTGATTAGAATTTTTCTAGTCTACGTATAATACCAAGAAAAATACAAACAACAAATAGAAACATCTATACATTTAAATTATTAATTTCTGTACCAATTCTACTAAAACTATTGTACAATACTTACGATAATAATTTGAATTTAATTACCTACAAATAATCAATTATTTGTAGGTCGAAAGTACATCAGTCAACGTTAAAAAAAGTATTATTATATATTTCCTATTCATATTTCATATATAATAAATTATCATTAATCATTATAATAAACGTGAACGAGATCTGGCAATACGTCGCAGAGTCATGTTATTTAGATTGTACCTTTGTCCAGTACGATTATTTACTACAAATACATTCGTGCTCGAAGGCTATAAACCTCACCTACTGTATAGTATTTATTAAATCCAAGATAATAAGCTTTTTTTTTTAACTTCTTTACTTCTTGTATTATTAAGTATTATACATTTATTATATTCATTATAAACTATATAATCCTCTATGATCACTAATCTCACTCTACAATTTCCTGTTCCGAGAAAGGGATGTTGAAAAATTAATAATTAATAATATATAACATATACACTTAATATGTTACAGTGCAAATGTCCAATCGGTTGGTTTTTTAAATAACTAAAAAGCATAGATAGATTATAACATTTATGTATTTATTTACGTTATCCAGTTATTTTATACATTCTCGTTTCTCACATTATTCATTTTTTTTAAATTGTATCATATTTTCATTTTTCCGCCTAACGTTAAAATCGGTTTATAATATAAACGTCAATTTTGTAATCCAATATTTTATCACGTTGGTCATGTCTCGTGTAGTATGTATGTTTATCGTACTTAATAGCTTTTTCAGAAAATTTTTAGAGATTTATTAAACAGACTTACGGTAATTCTCCGCTTTATTATTTTTAAGAGTACATATTATAATGTTTATCAGGAAAAACAAAGTATTGTGCAATAAATATTTTAAATGTCAAAATAACTTTACGTGCACGAATTATCTAATTAATATGAATATTATTATGTATTTATATTTTATATTTAAATGTAGGTATTCTTTTCTTGAACGGGCGTTGAATTGAAATTGTATGTAATAACTATAGAGATTTTATAAAACCCTATTGGGTATAATAAGTACATCATTCCCAAATATAATTATACACTTTTTGCTGAAATATGTAGGTAATTCTAAATAAACTACCCGGATATTTCATAAAATAACGTTATTGAACAACACTGTGTAACTGTAAATATAGTACAAACTGGTAATTTTATGTAATATTTCAAATAAATAAAACGCGTTGATTTTTAAAATAGATTTTAAACATTATATATAATAGAAGATAAATAATAAAACGTTCGCCTAGGTATTTTAAAAATAAATGATAATAGCTTATTGAGATTAGGCTGAGACACTTACCTTTATTACCATTGCGAAAAAACAAATCCCGAAAAAGTTGAAAATCATTTTATCGTATTTTCGTCCGTATTCACTTTTCGTCCTTATAAATATATGTAATAATATTTTAATCGGAATATTATTGTTATTATTACCGTGATAAAAATTTAACACCTTATATTGTATTCGTAAACGGCCGCGTGTATATCGTAGATATTCATTTAAAATACGAATGTTGAGTTCTCGTCGGTATTACGATGTTTATTCGGCGTTACGGTAGCGTGTAAAACGGCGGACGTACTGCAAGACATTGTCGATACGTAACGTAAATACTACGACCCGTTCGGTCGCCCAACATACTGTCTGGCCGGGAAAACTGCGATCGCAACCTGAGTGGCCCGTGCGACAAACATTCTGTTATCCCCACCGAATTTTCATAACGCGGTGGTTGGGTACACCGCCGCACACACTTCGAAAAACAGTAACGTGTGTGTATGTGTGTGTATCCTATATAGAGAAGAATAAAAATGTATATAATATATATTACTATTATAGTATCCCATCACACACACGTATTATATATATTAAATTATAATACGTCCAAATAAAATATATAAAGTACCTCCTCTATATACGTATTTAATATTTTATTCAAACAAATTATACGCATTCTATATTACAATAATGTTTCTCAACTAATATATATATATATTACTATATATTACTATATACTATTATTACTATCATTGACGGGTAAACGTCATTCTATATTTCTATTATATATATATAATATTATAACCGCCCTACAAATGAACCGGAAAAATTTCGAATTTCCTCGCGCGATTTACCTATATCTATATTATGGTTATATAGCCAATCTGTATATTATATTAACGATTGTTAAACCCAATTTTCGGGCGGATTTAAACCCTGTCGCTCCTGTTGGAAGCGTCCTTGTTAGAAACATGACGTTTTACAAAAAACTTCCCGACATATTGTAGGCGTATCCACTCAAAGAGGCTGAGGATTTTCGGTTTCAAATGTTATTGACCCGGGTACCTGAAAACTCAAGTAAATAATTATGCATAGACAATAATATTCATTTATCAGTAAGCCATTGAATTCTTTAGGTATTTTAAATTAAATGATACACCATGCTTGTTTGCAATTTAATCGAAATATATTATTGATTAAATTATGTGATTGTATTTATATTTTTTGATCATAACTTTAAAATTTGTATTTATATATTTAGAAATACAAGAATGTATCATCATATCATATGATTTCTTTGTTAACATGTACACATTAAAAAAAATTAATTTCCATATCGAGTTTTTTTGATGAATTTTCATTTTTCATATAAAATCATTGAACTTCAAAGAACCAATAATATCAATAAAAAAAAATATATATATATAATGTGTATAGTTTAAATGTTTTAAACAAGAAAAAAAAATACACATACAAAGATTATGAAGCGTGAAAATGGTATATGTAAGACCTGCAGCAACAATTTATACATAATCCATTATATTAATACTAAAAAAAAATAATAATATTTAACTATATTCATTTTATTAAATATTACTTATTTTAAATGTAGGTACATTTTTATTAAAAAATAATAACAATTTTAGGTAATATTTAATTAAGTAGAATTATTGCTTTAATAAAAATTCAAAACAATAATATAATATATTGATCGAATATTTTCTAATAAATAATAAAATAAAATAGATTTTATTGTATACATATTAGTGATGTGACATAAATCTGGATTATTCGAAAACCTAATAAATCCAGATCTAGGATTTTGGATTTCGAATTCCAAAATCTAAAATGTTGTATTTTTATGAATAAAACAACGTTTGCCGGGTCAGCTAGTAATATATAAATTAGGGTATAATATGTATGATTTTTTTTGTTATACTTTTTTTTTAAATAAATAAATTTCTATTTGTGATATTTTTTTAATTGTAAAAACGTATTTTAATGCTATTAACAATAAGATGATAATAATAATAATAATATTTATATTAGAAATTAATTAAAGAATATAAAGTCACAATTTTAAAAACCGAATTTTGGATTCAGATAAAAATCCAAAATTCGGATTTCAAATTTCCAAAAATCCAGATTCTCGAACTGTGGAAAATCCGAATTTTTCTCATCACTAATACATATACATTATACTTATATATAGTTATATGACTTTTAATATACTATGACATATTTATTTAAGAATATCGTTTGTTTTTATTTAACAAGTTAATTGAATATGTATAGTGTATACATGTTATATATTATACAACCCATAGAGTCCAATGGCTCTTAAGGATTCACTAATTTTGAAAGAAGTTGGAAATAAATAATTTCTACCGCATAACTCTGCCGTCATCTATCCATATTCCATAACATTAAATCATATTATTGTAATTATACTGGAAACATCAAAAGTTTACTTTAAATGTTGAAATATACAAATCTATAGTTAGTGTAAGCTTTCAATCGAAAAAATGTTGATAAATGAATAATATAATCCTAGGTATTTAATTTACCATAATAATAATTACATAGTTTCGTATATGACATGTAGCATTATTTTATTTTTAACTCAAAAGACTGATGAGAACTTGTCCTGTTCTGTGATACACACAAGATTAAGACTGAATGATCTATATTCTATATACCTAGTCATTTAGGTCATAATAATATGTAAATCGACTTATACGCTGTACAGCGAAAACCGCATACGATTGATTTTCAACATTTTTTTTATTTTTTTTTATTTATTTATTTCCGGTGGTCCATTTATGTAGAATGACTAGTTTTAAATCTGTAAAATAATCACGGTCATGACACATTGCCTATTGTTTATTACATTAAATATCTACGTTTTAAAAATAATACAGTGAATATATTGTTTTACGAAAAGAGTGTTCAATTCAATCGAATCGATCCAATTCTGATGTTAGGAAAAAAAACCTCGGGAAATAATAAGACAATAGAATATTTTTTCACCGAGGTAGACGTTGATTGTCTAATAAAATGAAATATTAGGTATATCATTTTTAAATTTAAATATAAACTTTTAACATGTATACATCTTTATTTTTTTTATAATCTATTATTTTTTATTAATCATGTGACACTTAATTAATGTAAAACTAAAATCAAAACATTGAATTTAATCAAGATTTAAATTTAAAGAACAAATAGGTTAGATTTCAAATATTAAACAGAAGTATAATTGGATTAGTTAAATCTGATATAGCTTGCCGTTTAATAAAATAATATTATAGTATATTTGTTAGGTAAATTATTCATATTTACTCAATGTTAACATAAATATTATATTATATTTTATAAAAACCAATTTATTAATTACAACATCTTTACTATAACCTCATCACACTCCGATTCGGGGATTGGAAACGGTGATTTTCCGTCTATAACTCATGCGCTACACAGGAGTTTAGACGTGTTTTCATTCCAGCGATCTAGCGAACCTGAATACGAATTCCGAAAACAGATTTGAATTTGTCGTCAAGTCTACTTAAGATCGATCCTTTCTCACGTTTTTAATTTTAATCTCTCCAAAAATTAAAATATTCTATTTTTTTAATGACTCCTTTTGTAGTACGGCTCTTTTAGGATTTAAGGGGATAAAATTAAAAATGAAGAAAGTCGACTTGAAGTAGACTTGACTAAAAAATCAAATCTGTTTTTAAATTTCTTAAAGCTTTACTAGATCAATCTGTATGATGGAATGAAAACACGTCGGAAATTATCTACTTCCAATTTACAAACTAAATATTTTCAAATTCAATATACTTTGATTATTGACAAAAATTCGTTGAATTTTAATTTCTCACCTCATATTTATAATTAAATGTCTTTATTACTATAAGTAACATTTTTAGTTTAAAATATTTTTATTTTCTATAGGCTGGTATTTATTAATTAACAAATAGCTATCCGCTTGTCGAAATAATGTAAAACCCTAAAATAGTATAAATTCAAATTGGCGTTACTGACTTCCACTTAAAATATAAAAACAATTATTATTATTATTAAAATGGAAATGGTTAAATAAGGAGACCAGAAGACTGGCATCGATATATTCCGCTCGAGCCGCCGTACAGTTATGCACACCTGTTGCCAGGCAGACGGCGGCGGTCGGCCGGCATTGACACGAGTTAAATTTATCGACGTCAGCTTCTGGTCTCCTGGTATACAATTTTCTAATAATCCTCAAAACTAAGCTCTCATAAAATTTATAAAACTTAAAAATTAAGAGATTTAAGGAATTTTAATAAATGACCCGTACTGTTACGATAATGATCAATTAAATTGGCCACTAGTCACAAGTGCATTTTTAAATAGATATTTTATCGAAGATATTACCGAACTTTTCCCCGGTGCGGGCGTGTTAAGACGTGTCAGTCCGCCCCTAAAACATTTAAATACACAGGAACATGGAAAACATATTTAATAATTTAAACGAATCGAATAAAATTATTATTTTATTATCACATATACAAAACAATAACAAAATGATAGTAAGGTATATTATGCGAATCTATATTTTGTCTATTTTGTCATGCGTAGCGTGTCATACATTATAATATAGTAGATATAGGTGTATCTGCGTTACAGATAATAAACAATTCTACTCGATAACGTATATTATAATATTATAATCAATAGTTTAAATAATATTTTTTAATTTACCTTACTGAACTGTATTTAGTAAATAGCAGTACGTTAGTTTAGGTTAGGTTAGGACAGGGTGGCTACGGTAAATATACTTGACCGATAAAATAATTTATTTTTGAATACCATCACGGTATCGTCGTTCACTTGTTAACATCAAAACGAATTTTTACACAGAGTGTGGGTTTTCACATGAGTCGACTTGACGTAGTCACATATTATTTTTTTTACCGTAATCTACTGTTGCACTTGGGGTTAGGAATATATTAGATATTTGAAACTGTTCCGTCACTAATAAAACGGATCCGAGCGAGGTACGCTATGGCTACTATTGTACGTGTATTTTACACTAACATGATTATTATTATTGTCTTCCGCACACTGTATACAGACAATTGTTATTAGTACTCATATCGTGGCAAATTGTCATAAGGATAACTGTAAGTCGGTCTGAACGGTCTCCACCCGTAATGCTCGGATAGAGGATCGTATACGACGTCCTGATTGTTTGCCGCGATCGGGGTCTTTGATAACGCTCCAATTTTGTTGATGTTCTTGTTGTTGTTCATCATCTCAAAAGTTTCTCGGGGTCGGGATTTCTTCACCAATATCAAACACTGCACCAGACTCACCGGACAAACCCATAAATATATCAAAATTTCTAACGACAGATAATATGTATATATATATATATAAGTACTTGATACGAATAACAGATTGTTGTATACCCATTACGGTATAGACTTTTCGTTTTGTAAATTATACGAAAAATATTGAATACTTACGCAAGAGAAACACGCCGATTACAGAAATCAAAATGAGGACTAAAAAATCTAACACGTTAATTCTTATTAGAATCATCGACGTTAACACGATGTAAAATACGGCGATTAATCTTATGAGTTCCAGGATTACGTAAGGTAATATAAACATAATTGAACTCTGAAAAAACAAAACATATAACTATATCTTATAATTGTGTTGGATTTATTAAGTAACTATAGCCGTCATTGACCCGTTATTAAATCTATAGGACGTATAGGTACGAGTAAATATTATATAGTCTCAATGACACTCGCCAATGTACATTAAGTTTATATTGGTGTTGCCCAGAGGGTAAATCACTGATGAATATATCATATAAATACACCCAGTGACAAAGGGGGATGTTTTTGATGTCTGGACACCCCCTTCGAACCGTATTTATGGAAATCGAATACTTTTTTTTAGGCTTATATACGAAAATAATTATGCCTCGACATTTGACATAAATTATATGAGATTTCTAACTATTTGATGTATGCGTTTTTCAGTCTATCGAGCGCCGCAACAGTGCGGAAAACCAGTGGTGTATTCAAAAATAAGTAACAGGGAAGAGATTGTGTTAGGTGGAAAACCCCCTCGAGAAAAATCCTAGTTGCGCCACTGGGTACACCACATTTCAGAATACGATGGTTTCCCGACAATTACCATGATGACCGAAGATTTACTATGATTACCATAGATTTCCGTGATTTCCGAACACATTTGTACACTAATTTCCGTTAGTGATTTATCCGGCCGGCGTTTCCCGTGACAATTAAATTAATACGAATTCAAAAAAATAAATAAATAAATAAAATATATATTTGATATTTCAAAAAACTGAATTGTTTTTGCGGTGTTATAATAATCAATTAACCGTGCCTAAAAACCTTCTTAGGAAAATTAACTACAAAATACAAAAAGAAAAAAAAACCTCATGTCTCGTAAATCGACTCAGTAGTTTCGGATTCGGAGATTACGCCGGATAAAAAAAAGGGACTTTCTTTTATCTATATTATTATTATATTATTGGTAACTACTTGCAATAATCACTTACCTTAAAAGCCCCGTATATTAACGCGCCGCAACTAATGGTGTGCAATGAAAAGTAAAACATAATGTTCGATATATAAGTACGTGGATCTGCGAACAACATAAAAAAACAAGTACCTGATATTGTACCTATACAAAGTGTGCTATATTTAATATTATTATATATACAAGATATACACGTATTTATTTATTTTTTATTTTTTTGTAATTTATTGTTATTATGTATACATTAGTTTTGGAAATTGTTCCATCATATACACCTACCTCCTATACATAATTTTTAACAAAATACAATTTTAATAATACTCCATCCATTGTCATTTTATTCTAAACGCGAATAGAAATATAATACTATATATTATGTAACCTGCATTATAATTTATTTTCGAAAATAGAAAATAATATAGTGAAAAAAACTTTTCAAAATATTATCATCGTACAAATAATACGTTATATTTTATTATGTTAACAAACAAGTAAACGGTATTTATAAAATAACCTAATTAACAAAGGTTAATATGATTTAACGGATTAATTGAAAACTGAAAAATGAAAACTGTATTAATTGCATTGTTGATAGTTCGGTACTCGTATTTTCGTTGTACAATATGACAAAGTACAACGTATACGTTTTCAAATTATTACTTTTATTGAATTCTCAACGGTCTCCAACACAATTAATGTCAACCGTTCAGATTAAGCACGCCGCCGTCTAACTATTAAGTAGACACACCCGATTAATATTTTTATTTAAAACCAAATATTTTACCTTTTTCAACAGCTTTCCAAATCTCTGTCGTATACATCATGTTGTTCGACCGAATGAATTTATTTATTTCACGTGATATGGTATCGGTCATATTTAAACTGAGAATGCAAAGAATTTCCATCACGATCGACTGTACCTGGAGAAGTATATACATTTCACAGTGCATGAATTGTTAAGAAATTAAATTACAGTTTTAACGGGTGTTCATATTACACGTTTTTCATTTAAAATACATTTCTGTCTTCGATCATTTGAAAATTTAGAAGCACTAAAACATTTGTAGGTATTAAAAAAAAAAAAAAAATCGTACATATCTACTGCATGATATAAAAATATGGCGTAGACTCTCGTCGCGCTTCGTTCGCCACGGAACAAGCGTATAAAAACGCTATTGTACATACCTACACTTATTATATTGACTATAATAATATTATTATAATACACTTGAAAGCGATAATATTGAATAGTTATCAAATTCTAGAGAACGATTCTGAGCAGAATTTATTAAAGATTTTATTTTATGTCTATAAACAAAACGGTTTAGAGCAGCGGTTGCCAACCGGTGGTGGGCAGACAAATTTTAACATTATTTGCAATTTTTTCGAAAAAGAAAGTCTCATCGATTTATCATCCAACTGTGAATTACTGAGTGAAAAACCAATGAAAATTTTAATTCCATTTTGAACAACGCATTTATGCGATAAAACATTTTCATCTGTCATAGCTATTAAAACTCGGTACCGGTCTAGGCTTGAAATAAGTAGAGCTCTCTGTCTTGCAGTAACTTCATTGAAGCAAAAAATGCACAAACTCATTCAAAATAAACAGGAACAAATATCGCATTAAGATAAAAATGTATAATATACTTTACTGTTCTATACATGTTCTTTATACTTTTTATAGTTTTTACTGTTCAATAAATTGTGTTATAAATAAAAAAAATCCTTTATTATTATTTAATAAATGTATTTTTTTTTTTTAAATTAGGTATAAGACTTATCAGTAGTACGGTATGTATGAAAAAAATCTGTCGGCTCAAAAACTCTGGATAAGTACCTGAGACTTATAGCATTAACACTATAAAAGTATAAAGTATAAGTGGCCTGTAGAATTTAGAGTTATTGATTTAGTGGTCCATGAGGTCTAAAAGGTTGGCAACCGCAAATTTAAAGGGTACCAACGACGCGCGTTATTAAGGCGTGCTGTTTAGGCAATTCTAAAAACTTGTGTTTGCAAAGTGTTAATTTTACTTCAATATACGATTCCGCTTATTCGTACTTTAATATTAGTTTTGCAAAATTATTTGCATATTTATCGTGACATTTACGAGACACTAATAATGCGCTATAATTTTTATCTTTGAAATTAATTTTCTATTTGACATTTGTTTTAATCGTCATAAAAATGATTAAAAAACCAAAAAATTAACCTACTTCAATGGATGTATCGAGCAAGTTTGAAAAATCTATAGGTACCTATTATTATCGATAATTAAATATATACCTATATATTTAATTAATGCTATTAATAAAAGCAATCGTCTTAAATCATAAATTAATGAACGTAAATAATTACGTTGATACCTTACATTTGGAATTGGGTACTATATTACTATATAATAAAATACATATAATACCTTAACAGCATCGGAATTCCCGTCGGGAGTTCCTCAAGTGTCGTTTAGGCGGTCCCTGGGAACTTGATTTCCGTAGGTGCGAACAATTGGACTTTAATGGCAAATCCCACAGTCCCGGTTCGGAGTTCCCGCTGAATTCGGGTGCTGTTATGGTATTAAGTAAGTTACCTTGACGGCGTAAGAAAAAACTTACCAAAGATATTAGCCCCACGACAATGCTTCCTAGACGCAATGGCAACCAAGTACAACACGTATTCATTAATGGCATTTCGCATTAGGTAGTGTGAATATAACGCTACGCATTTAGATCATTAAACCAAGTGAATAATAATTTTTCATTTGCAAAACAAAATTAGCAATGGCATCTAAATATTCCGAATGTAGGTAACACTATACTGTACAATATAATAATATCAATGGGTAGGATCTATACTCGTAAGTTAGTATTTTTTTCATACATATTATAATATATTGATCTACACTTACTGTAATTATATGTCACAACAACACTGGGCAACTGATTCAAACCAAGATAATGTGTGTGTGGTATATTATATAATAACCTTCACTCTTTAATCAATATTACAGTTAAATGTATACAAATTTGTTGTTTAATAAAATATACAATTCTTTTAAATTATTGAAAACAAATTAAAAAACGTTAAAACATATTATTTGTTCTCGTGAATATTTAATTATTGTCGCCTAGGCTATTCAAAATGTTTGATAAAATCCTTAAAAGTTTCGTAAATCCTAATATAGATTAAACAATAATTAACTTGAATGTAAAATTGACACTTGTGACTTACTTAATGTGGTTATATGCTCTTCAATTGCCAAATTACCACGGTTTTGTTACCTACTAACTTAAATAGTTTTTGTGTTAAGTCTAAACTTAAACCAGGTTCTGTTTCTTACAAAATGACAGTTATATACAGTTACCCGTAATAAAAAACAACACATCTATCTAATACTATAAATGATAATGTAGCAATTGCGGTCAAAACACGAGACACAATTTATTTTTTAATATTAACAAGGAAAGTATTTACAATGTAAAATGTGTTTCAGAATTCATTATTTTATTAATGAATACAAATGTGTTTACTTACTTAAACCACAGTAGGTACATTTAATTATAAAAATTAAATATTTAATTTTGAAAGAAACATTCTAATAAAGCATATGTATTTTAACTATTTAAAAAACAACATATTTTAATACAATTATTTTATTATGTATTTAACAACAACACTGAAAATAATTAGTAATAACAATTAAGTAACTATCGTAATTTCGAATAATATGAATTACAATGGTACGGACGTTTTAAAAATTGAACTAATTTTTTTCTCATCATTATTAATTGTGATTACTTCACTATTTTCTTTTGGTTTGCTGTAAAGTTTAAATTATATATTAGTATAGGTAGCTGTGTTAATATCTAAAAAAAAATTACATACCTATTTCCTGACCATAAACTATGTTTATTGACAAACAATAGTAACATTAATGCTGGTAAATGAATTAGAGAAAATCTAAACAGGTTACGGGAAGTCTTACTATCAGACTTTTGATGAAATTTCCAAGCTACAAAAAATATTATTTTTCTTATAAATAGTATAAAAATACGAGCAAAACATAGTAAATTATGCATACCTAAGTACATAAAATATGCATTCAACGGAGCAACAACAATTGAAAAATAAATGTTAGTCAAATCACACACTGGTGCTGCACAACACAAACCAAATATTCCAATAGTGTAGCGCAATGCTGTTCTTCTGCATAAACCTTTGTTGTAATATAAACAAGTATATAAATAATAATATAATGATATTTTGAATTATAAACAATAGAATATTCTATAATTTAAACCTGGATTAGTAACAGACATCATTCTGTAACCAGCTCTTGAGTAATCAGGTCTAAGGTTCCACGAAAGTGCATTAAAATGTGGAAATTGCCATGCATATAGTAGACCAGCAAGCAATAAACCTCCAGAATCAATTACTCCCCCAGTGCATCCAGCCCATCCCATTAATGGTGGAATTGCACCAACTGGAAATAGCATAATTAACACAATATATAAAATCTTACAATCGCAACTAATTAAGAAAGAAAAACAATTAGTATTTAATTACCTACTGAACCAACCCATGTGTTTAAAATACTTATACGCTTCATTGGTGTATATATAGATGTATACAAAAAAAGATTAGCAGCACCCAAAGCAGCAGTTACAGGATTTACACCATAGTATAATGTTACTATTCCCAATGATCCACTGACTGCCGCAAATGAAAGAGCATGTAACGGTCTACAAATTTAATATTAAATTATAAGTTATAAGTTTTTTATTTTTTTTATATAATTTCTATCCAATAAACAGATTATTCAAAGTTGTACAACCACAATGTATAAATAAATTATCAATTCAATTAGTAATATTAAAGTAATAACACATCAGTGCAATACAAAAGTCTAAATTGGTTAGGTTTAAGTACTGTTGTAGCCCTCAAAGAAAATTGAGCCTCCATGAAACTCATGTTTGAAATTGAACTATTTTAATATTTTCTTGTATTCCTATTTGTGTAGTATAGTTTATAACTCTATATACAGATCTAATATACATTATGTTGTATTGAACAACTGTAATAATAGACTACTAATTTTTAACACCCAATTTATTATATCTAATCCTTTTACTATATTTATAGTGCATAATGAGTATTAGATTAATTAGTAAGTAGATTAATGATAATTCTATCATAAATAGTATTGATATATTTATTATTACTTACGTTAATAAGCCACGTACAAGTACCCGGTTTTTAGTTCTAGACATTTGAGCATCAAATGGAACTTCATGATATTGATTAATAGAATTTGCCGCTCCAGATACCAAACCAGTACCAGCACTACAAAGTATGAAAGTTGTTAAATCAAATGGAGCAGGCGCCATTGCATAACCAGCCATTGTCGTCACAACCACCAAAGCTAATGTATTAAGAGTTCCAAATTTAGTTTGTAAATAAATTTTATAAAATAAATATTTTTACTTGTTAATCGACTTTTGGAAAGTTTTAAATAATGCTGATGTAAATCTTTCAAATGTATTCTTGATTCCGTCCATTCTTTATCTCTATTAACTTTTTCATTAACATTACTTACAGTTTCTACTGCTGATGGCTGTCTAACATTTGGTAATATAGGTAAGGATTTATCAACAGTTAAGGTAGCAACTATATGGGATTTTGGTTTCAATGTTGATTGCGAAATCTATGATCGGTAAAAATAATATATTTATTAATAATTGGTATAGTATAATATAAAAAAGACATTACCTGTCTTTGGATAAACGAGCATGTCAAACATGTATAGGTGTTCTTGATTTGAACGCCATCGCGTTGGATGGCCCTTATAAGATGATACATGGTATAAAAATGCTGACTGACTAGCACGTTCGGTCATTTTTATTCAATAAGCCTGTAAAATAAAATTGTACACCATGACCTCCAAAATAACTATACGGATTAAAATAAATGGCAAATAATTAAAATATGTAACGAAACATATTGTTAACAATTAAATATTATTTTAAATATACCTGTAAAACAAGACCCATTTAAAAGGTAGAACCGTGTAATTGAAATGTTCAAAATTTGTTCGCGTCAAAAAATAAAACAGGAACCGCACAAAAAATCCTAATCAGACAAAATATTCAAGTAGGTACCTCTATAGGTATACTATTTTGTTATCAACCCGTTTCAATACCATTAAATGACCTCAAATGTTCCTAACCACGGACTATCTCAGTCCGTGTTCCCAACATCTTGTTTATGATCTCGTATAATTCTTCGTATTCATTATCTTTTGTAGAAACCATGAACTCCCGTATGTGATAAGTTCATACTGAAAAAACTAGCCTATGAAATGTCAACAATGTAATCCAAATTAATTATTATAATTTCGTCTTTATAGTAATTGTTTTAAATTATGATTCATAATTACAGATATAGTATTTGCAATTTAAAATTATAAAATGTACAACATTTAGTTTGTATTCAAATGTTTAAACATTATATAATGTAAACAAATCAATAGTGTCGTTTGTAATATTAGAGAAAGAATTTCAAAGAAGAAATAACTTAAACGCATTTCCATAACTCACATTCAGGGTAAGTTTTCAAAAAATGTAACTCTTTATAAATTATCATTTTAGAATAATTTTAATAATTGAACAAAATAATTAAAAATATTATCTACGTTTAATTGTAGAAGCAAATAATACTTCATTTTAGTATGTATAGTACAATATATGTGTATATATATACTATACTATCAGTGTTATGACTATTTTGGGATGTACAAGGGTTGTGTTGAATTAACGCTTAATCCTAAATTAGGTTCTACAGAATTTTTTACAGTTGGATTAGGTACTATAACCCAACCTAATTCTCGTTGATGCCCAATAGTGACATTGTATATCAGACGCATGGTTGCTAATTTGACCTTTTGGCAAACCAATTTTTAAAGTTGATAGGTTCATTATTAAAACGTTAATTTTAAACATATTGTCTAAATAATTTGTATTAATTGATTATAGAATTTGATTAAACAAATAAAATGGAAACAATTGGTGATTATGAGTACAGCAGCGCCAATCGGTTGGGACTTGGAGCTTTTGCTATTGTTTTCAAGGGTCGGTCCAGAAAGGTAAAAGTTATTACAAATATTAAAGCACTAAATTATAGGTATTCAAAATTGTTTAATTTAAATATAGAAAATTAATAATGTAGATCATTTTTTTATCATATTTACTTTATTAAAATATAATTAAATTACATTTAAATACCTAAAATTTACAAGTAATTAATTTTTCCTAATAAAACTTTGCACATTTAAATTTTCTGAACAGAAACCAGATATGGACGTAGCTGTTAAAACAATAATGAAGAAGAACATACCTAAAACTCAAAGTCTATTAAAGAAAGAAATAGATATCTTGAGGGTAAGAACTCATACTAATAATATGTTTATAAAAAAATTTGTTAGTGTAGGTTTCTTTAAACATTATATAGTGTAATACCCTATACCTATACCCTTACACTTAATATCTTATTTTTTAACATTATCAAATGATATATTAATTAAATGTTGTATTTATTTAAATAAATGTTTTACTAACTAAATGTATTGCATATCGAATAGTAAATTTGGTTAATTTAATATTATTTTGTTAAATAAACTTGATGAACCAATCTCAGTGGTTATTCAATTAATTTTCTAACATTATTTTTTAATATTTAAGAATCATACAGTTATAATAACAAGAATATTGTATATATGTATATTATGGGATCTGAAATCTTACTGAGCTCTTTGCTTATAAATATATTGTTGAACTATGTCATTAAATTATTGTATATTGTATTTATTCAAATATGTAGGTGTGTTATAAACATTAATAATTAACAAAAATATTTATTTTAGAAATTAACAGTCCTTCAACATGATAATGTTGTACATCTTCTAGAATGTCTAGTGAGTTTTATACTATTATAATTTATAATAAATTCAATTAATCTAGTTACTAATATTGTTCCTTAAAATTTATCTAGGATACTGATGATGCATTTCATTTGGTCATGGAGGTATGTATATTTATTATTTACATTAGTTTAATATATGCATTGATTAAGTGTACTGATTAATATTTTTAATTTTATATTTTATTTTAGTATTGCAATGGCGGCGATTTACAAGATTATTTAAATGGTATTTTTTTAATATTAAATTAACCATCAAATCTAATAATAAATATAAGAAATATTTTCATTACAATTGTATTAAACATTTTAATTTTGTTTATGATTCACACAATATATGATTTATTAATATTTGTTTCTTATAACAAATGTAATTTATTAATTTCCTTAGTTCTTAAAATTAGGCAAAATAACTTTGATATTTAAAATAATACAGTAATAAAATAAAATTAAAAACAAATCAAACTAAATTACTTTCAAATTCCTAGCGCAACAAGAACTATATTAGTTTTACTATGATGCGTGTATTGTTGTTTGCATGTGAAAAACTTTTCTACCAAATATTTTGCTCCGATTTTTAAATGTAGTACCTTTTCTGAAAGTATTTTGGACATAGTTCATGAGGAAGTCATTTTTTAATTTTAGTTTTATTTTTCTTAATAATTGGAAAAATGTACAGTAATAACAGTTAGGTTTTTTAACCTAATTTTTTTTTTTTGCTGTCATATAGTTAAAAATAATTGTAGAGACTTGAAATTTTCATAGAATATTAATATTAGTCTTTAAGTATGGGCAAATTTTAAAACATTCTGGATATTTTTTACTTATTTATAGGCATTTTACGTTTTCTGTTTTTTTGTTTTTGTTCTTATTTGATTTTATGTTTGAACATTTTACACAAGGTTTTTAATAAGTTTTAATGGTAGTCAAAAAAAAAAAAGTTGAACTGTTGTAGTAGTTTTTTCACAATAATGGCCCACCTATGGTACAAAGTCCGTCTTTTTACTTTTCCATTCAAATAAAAAGAAAATTACATATTTGTTTAATATAATATGTTTTAGTTAAAGGATGCTTAAGTGAGGATACAATTCAAATATTTTTAAGACAACTTGGTAAGTTATTGATGTACTACTATTTAGATTAAAAAAAAATGTAATTATTAAATGACATTATATTTTAGCTGGAGCAATGTATGAATTTAATAAACAAGGAATACTTCATCGAGATTTAAAACCTCAAAATATCCTTTTGAAGTTTTCAGGCGAAACTCGTTATCCAGAACCAAATCAAATCACCCTAAAAATTGGTAGTTTATCCTTTGTTGTTCAACTAAAATATGTTTTCATATTAAATACTATTAAGTATAATATTTAATTTTAATTTCAGCTGATTTTGGGTTTGCACGATTTTTGGATGAAGGTGTAATGGCAGCTACTATGTGTGGTTCGCCAATGTACATGGTAAAAAATAAATTACCATTGGATACAGATATTATAATTTGATGCATGATAGTAATTAAATTTACCATTAGTATAAATGCTTTATATTATTTTTATTTTAGGCACCTGAAGTAATAATGTCATTACAATATGATGCTAAAGCAGATTTGTGGAGTTTAGGTACAATCATATTTCAATGTTTGGCTGGTAAAGCTCCATTTTTTGCTAATTCACCTGCAGGTTTAAAACAAATTTATGAAAAAACCAGTAATTTAATGCCAAAGTATGTTCAGTTAATTTAATTTTATGAATGATTTGTGTTTAAATATGAAATTATTAATGTTTAAAATGTAGGATACCTCCAGGAACATCATTAGATCTAACAAATTTGTTATTTGGTCTTTTGAAGAGAAATCCAAAAGATAGAATATCATTTGAGACATTTTTTGATCATCCATTTTTAAAAGTGAAACCTCCATCAGTAACTATGCCTTCTCCTCTTGCCAACAGCCCAAAAACACCATCAGTTTTTGATCGAGGTAATATAGTAGTTTTAACTACATTCAAGCAATAAATATATATATATATATATATATATATATATATATATATATATATATATATATTATTTTATTATATTAGGTTATCAATATTCTGTCAGTCCTGATCTTTCTGATGAATATGTAATTGTACCTTCAAATATACCAGCATATCCTCAGTAAGTTAATTCAATTTTGATTGTAATTAAACACATAATATGTAATATAAAATAACTTAACGTAAATTAATTAATTCAATAACTTATTTCATTAAAAAGTTATTCACTTTTTGTAGAGACAAAGAAATAAGTGCTAGCCCTCCACGACCAAGTACACTTTCTATACAAATACAACAGGACTATAGTCATCTCCGATCTCCAATAAAAGTAATTAATAACTGTATAAATTTATAACTTAATAACGCAAAATAAATACACATTGGTTTTAATAAACATTTTTTTAAGTGTTTATTTTTTAATTTTTATATAATTATATAAACCTAATTAATTAAGTTAATTCATAATTAATAAATGGCCGCATGGTATAAAACATTGAACACAATTTCAAAAGCTTTTTTTTATACTCAAATATCTACAATGTAGTTTTTATAGGAATAAAATTGCAATAAATAATAAATGATGAAATATTATAATTTTTTTATTAAAAATTTTACTGATAAGAATATAACAAAATATCAAATGGTCAATAATCATTTTATAGGTATTTGTTATCTAGATAATATCTAAAATAATAGTGTAAATACAAATTAAAAAATCATGCACTTCATAAGTTAGATAATACTATCTATAAAAAGTAGTTTTGTATATATATATATATATTATCAGTGTTTTTTTTACACTTATTAATAATTATTATAATGTTTAATGTATATAATGTAATAAAAAAAAACACTATTATTGATTAAAAAAAATGCATATTTTTATTTTTAACAAATATTGAATGATTAATTTGAATAAATTTAGTTATTTGTTTTATTTCAATTTAGTTGTAATTTAAATGCCTTTTTATTGATCAAAATATAATTCTAGTCTGTACCCAGATCTCAGCCAATTACAATGAATCCAAGAACTTCAAAGATTATAACTGGACCTGATTTTTGTTCTATATCACCACCATCAGTAAGGATAATTTCAATATATTTATGGTTGCAAAAAATTATTTTTTATTTTTATTCAAATGAGATTTAAGATGCTTATATTAAATCATATAAATGTAATAAACATGATGATTTTGGTATTTTCTCAACTTTTATTTTTATCAAGGTTCAATTTATGCTCGGGACACCCCCGTCAGGGAGAAGAATATCAGAAACGCCACCATATAATACATGGAATATTACACCCACAAGCTCTCCATTAAAGAAATCTAGTAAATAATCTTTTTTTTTAAATTTATTGTTTGGGTTTTACATTTTTGTACTTTTTAGTTCTTAGTTCACCAGTTTTAAATACACAACAATTTACATTTAATATAAACCAAAAACCTGGAACAGTTGGTTTACCTTTCAGTAATAATAACCGTGCTATGACTTTACCTGGTAAGTAAAAATATAAATAATTTTTAAATTAAAATTATATTGTTATTTTAAAAAAGTAAACATTTTAGAACTTGGAGAAATAACTTTCCCAGAACTTCCTCAAGAAACGATATTAGAAGTAATCTGTTATTATTATTTTGTATTTAAGTGACTTTGCAGATAACTAAGTTGTGACATTATATTAATTTTAGAAAGAACATATAGAAACATTAGCCAAACTAAATTTTGTATTAGCATTGGTTGAATGCATTGTTGAATGTGCTTCTCCTAAAAGACCACGCTATGAACGATTAGTGCTTTTAGTTAGAGCACTACAATTACTTAGCTCTAGTCTAAGTATTGCAACTTCTGAACTTAAAGCTGGTCGATTACAACCTTCGACAAATGTTAAAAATGGTAATAATTAACTTTAATTGAATATTTGAATATTATTTTTAAAATTGCTTGAACAATACTACTAGATTTCTAAATAAAAAAATATTATGTATACATTTGCAATATTTATAAAGAAGCAAAAATAAAAACATTTTTTTGTTTAATTATAGTGGTACAACAGCTAAACGAAACTTTTCATAAAGTTTTGGATGACTGTAAACAAATCAATGTTCCAAATATGCTGCACAATACATCTACAGCTACTACGACGGCAGAGAAGCTATTATATGAATATGCTCTTGACATAGTAAGTTTTTTATGATTTAATATTTTATAACAGCTGTATCTAATACTTACAATAAACTTGTTCTAGTGTGCCAAAGCAGCTTTAAAGGAATTGGGTAACACACCATATGACTATTTTAAATCTTATCAAACGGCACAAATACTCCTACATAGTTTATCTCAACAAGTAAACTCTCCAAGTGATAAAGAAATACTAATAAGATGTAATTACACTGTTAATAGTTTATATTCAAATTTTATAAAATTAACCTAATATGAACTTTTATACAATGCAGATCGTGATGCAGTGGAAAAAAGATTGTCTATACTACAGGAGCAAGGCTATGTATATTCAAACACAGTTAATGGCAACAATTCTATTTGATTTATACTAACATAAGTAATAATTCTATTTTTACTACATTTTTTTGTTTATTCTAGTCTCCTAATTTTTTTTGAAATTATACATAATAATGTGTTTTATAATATTGGTAGCTTATGTAAATTTCCACTGTGAACAAAATAATAGAAATATAATATAAAACCTATACTAACAATACTATATATTTTAATAATATATTATGTTAGGTATGCTTTTTTATTTTGATACATATTATTTTAACTTTATTTATATACTCATGAATATCACATCATATTATGGATACAAATTGTTAATATGTTAATTATCAAAATAAATATTAGAAACAAATACTGACTTTCTTTATCTTCCACAATTTAGAAACAAATTAGAATTTTAATCAAATAAGTATTTTGTTCTATGTAAAATCATTTTTCTACGATTCAGTTGGTATACAAATAACCAACAAATTCTGCGCCATTGGGGTGGGCCACTGTTGTAAATGGCAAACAAGGATATATTAGCTAATTCAATTTATATCTGTATGCAAAGATAAATTATTCCAAACAAAAAAACTATTAAACAGTTTTAATAAATTTGAATTTAAATAACAATATACAATACATTTTTATTTTATTTTATTTTATATAACATAAATTTGTACTTGAAACATTGATAAAAATAATTTACAAAACTTTTATCTCATTGAATTCAAGAAATTCGAAAACCTAATATAGTAATGAACTACAAAAATAACTGCAGAGTACTTTGAAAATTAAACCATGTCTAGAAAGTATTTGGTAAAAGTTACTATTCTCTACGATTATTTTTCACTAAAAAGAAAAACAGAAAACATGATAAAATCAATACAATCATTTTCTATTTCATTTTTATCATTTTTTTTTTTATTCTAAATAATACAAAAACCATATAACTCTATAAAACATATTACATTTTTAATGGAAATAATATGGTATTACTTATTTATAGTTTGCTAGTTTGGTTTTTTTTTTTTTGATATTGAAAACAATGTATTCAGAACTAAGTTCTAGTCGGACTTAGTTCTGATAGAGTAATAACAAATTCTTTAAATTGAAGCCTGTATTACAACCCACAACTGTGTTATATCACTGATGTTCACACTCATAAAAGAAAAGATAAGTTACAATTATATTTTGATTACTACATTTTCTATTGTATTATTGTCCTACATCAATACTAGTGCAGAATCTTCTGAGTACCAACCTTGTATGACCATATAGATATAAATCAATTTGTTAAGTTTTTTTATATTATATCAAACTACTATAATGATTTGCCATAACAATAATTGTATTATTATATAGTAATGAAAAACAAGCGGAAATGTTTGCTTGATCCTATAAAAATTAAATCAAATCATTGTTGTAAATCCATGTCTTTAACGGTTCACATTCAAATAGGTGGAGATAAAGAGTAGAGACTCGACGAATACATTTATTTAGTTATTATGTAAAAGAGTACAAATATCAAACGAGCGCAAACATTAGTTATTTGAAATAAACCTATGTTGACCATAGCAATTTGGCGTTGTGGACACAACCATAGTGTTCACATTTTTTGTTGCCAACATATTTGTAAATGACCATCATTGCCCTAGAAACAATATTTATTTTTGAACGGAATACTTATACCTAAGCGCCAAATAAACGGTCGGCGTGTGAACAACACATAATGTTTTTACTTTGCGGTACTCAACATATTATGGTAAAGATTTCATGTTCAAACACGGATGAAAACTATTTAAAATCAATAAATTACAGAGTTCGTTGGGTTCATTGATAAGGGATTTCAGTTTTTATACAACCTTCGCGTACGAAACAGACAGTCGTCAGATGTAAACAACGGCGAACGCCAAATACATTATCGTTATTATTATTATGAAAATATGTACCTATACTATAATTGTATTGACATTATTTTTAAAACAGTAGTCGACTCCTTCGATGGTAATATTTAAAAATATATGACTAACTGAAGTGGGAGAGAAAAGTATAAAATATGTGTGTCCAACAATTTTATTAATAACCTAGCCGACCGATAGTGACCCCCATCCCGCCCCGTCATTTCTTATGACCGCGAAGGTCAGCTGTTAAAAGATAAAATAACAATAACAACAGTAAAATGTCCGTCCACCCACCGACTGAACGTCGATCCTGTGTTTATATTTTGTCAGCTGATTTTTGATCACTATCCACATTACGCTGTGCTGCTATTCCATTGCAACTATAGGTGATTGTGAACTGTAGTTTTTTTTTTTTTGTTGTTGTCAATAGGCTATTTCGCAGTTCGCAGCAGCTGATTCGGTTATAAATGTATAATACAAATATAAATAAATACTCTTGGTTCGTGACGTCCGTACATTGAAAAGAGATGTAACACTATCAACATTCATTGCGTTATTGTTATTATTATTATTAATGTTGTTATTATTATTTTTGTAATATAGATATTATTATGAAAGTTGTTTAAAAAAAAAAGACCAATCGGGATTTTGCGATTTTTTTTTTGCCTCAGTCTAATAAAACAGTTATTAAATTATATGGCATAAGACCCCAGACATTTTTACCGTCAGTAGTGTATGATTTTAAAGTGTTTATTATTTAGTGTCTGTGTAAGTACAACAACGAAAATGTTAATCTTGGACGTGGTACCCGAAAGATCTCTAGGTTGCGAACAATGGGAATTTGTTTTAGGTAAGTACGCTTATCCGTCAAATGCATTTGTTTTCATCTCCAATACATCCGTTCTTTAAATTTAGTCCTTGAAAATCAAAACTATGTCCCAAATAGCATTGTAATAACAATATATTATTGAACATCTACACGTCGTATTATATTGATGACGACTATTGTTTGTATATATTGCTAAATAGGTACAGTTAAGGCTTCATTATTATTATGAATATATTTGCAAATAATGTTCAAATATAATAAAATACAGCAATTATAATTACCCACCTTGGATAACAAACTGTTGATTATTGTTGTATTATACACAATTGACCGGTTAACAAAGAGATCCTCTATGTTTATGAAATTTGTATAGATTATTTGTCAATTTAAAATAAACTAAGTAGCGGAAGGTAACTTGAGTTAGGTATTTATTAATGTATTTGATGGTTTTCTGTTAATATTTTATTAACATTTTGTATGCATTTTTGTTCTTACCTAAGTGCATGGGTTACTTATAGGTCTTTATTACTATCAATTTAGTATTCGGCCCATTTAAGTAAAAACAAAAATTATAATATAGGTAATTATTTAATATTATTATATTTTTCAATTTTTAGCATTAGGGCATTGAATATATTCCTACTATATACGAGGTTACAGAGTAAGGTTGAATTCGGAATTATGCTTAGATGCCCGTGTAGATACATATTTGTTACTATTCTAAATTATTTTTTAGTACCTATGTACATTAAATATTGTAGATGGAAAATTAAAGTTTTATATATTATTTTCTAGCACTTAATAGTCATTTTATTTAGACATCTATTATAAATGACATCAACATTTGTATTAAATATCCATCAAATGAATAACAAAATAAAATTACACAATTTTTTATTTTAGGTATGCATTTTTGTCAAGCTGTAGCAATTATACAGAGTCAAGTTGGCATTATAAAAGGTGTTCAAGTTTTATATAGCGATAAGGTACCTACCTTACATAATTATAATTAATTTATTGCAATGATAATATGTAGTACTTATCCCTGAACACATTCAAAGAAGTAATAATAATGAACTTGTGCTGGGGGAGCAGTTCTTGTAATTAAATGTATATATACAAAAATAAAGTTGTCAACCCCGAAAAGAGTGACAATAGTCAAAATTTCGGTTCTGAAACAAAATTATATATTCAAGAAGAATAAATTTTCATTTAAACATTTTGCTATTCCGACCTTGATAAATTTTTCAAAAACTTCAGGAACAAAGTTGTTAATAATGAAATCAATCAATAATTTATATTCAGCTTTTAATTATGGTACATTTTTTAAAAGTCAAAGGATATTTACCAATCAATAGTGTTTTATTTAAAAAATTAAATAATGACAAGGAAATACATTGAGATACTTTTTTAAGTAAGTAATTTGTCAAATCATTTTGGTAAAAAGAATTTTATTTTTGCGAGTTGTTTCATAATTTTCTCACTGTCTACTGGTTTAAAAATATACAACTTAATGGTAGTATTATTATCAAATATATATGTGTCTGTAGTCATATGTTCTATTTTTAAATTTAAACATTTACAAAAAAATTATTTAGTTTGTTACAAATTTCAATACTTACATAATTTATTTACTTTGTTGTATAATTTTACAGAACCCATTAGACAATGATCTCATTTTAGACCTTCCTCAAGATGGTATTCGGTTTTTATTTCATCCTGTGTTCCAACGTTTAAAGGTATATAATCTATTATATTTTAATGTAACACTTGGTCAATTTTGTGTCATATTATTTTCAGATGATTGAAATTGTTAACCTGAAAAATATTAAACTTAAATATTGGCAAGTATTCAATATTTTTGGTTATAAATATTTTCGATTAATTCACTCTAATCGCCATTATTATATTATAATAATTGCCTTCTATATTTTGAATTTGAATAATTAAATAGTGGTATGCTGTTTAATGCTCCAGAAGTGATGCCTACCATTCAACAAGTGGAACATACATTTGGTGCTACTCACCCTGGTGTTTTTGATGCTGAAAAACAAACATTTACGTTAAATTTTCGAGGAATTTCTTTTTGTTTCAACGTAGATTCAAAATTTCAAGTATATGATTCATTGTAATTTTAATTAATACTAATACTTATTTACAACTACCTATTGAATTATTTAATTTAGGCTTGTAGTGCTCAATGTGGCCTAGGATCACTACAATTTGCTAGTGGAGCGTCACCAAATGTTAATCGTGTAATTATATTCTCTGGTAATCCTATTCCCGGTCAAGATATTTTGAATGTACCATCACACCCTATATCATGCTACAGTGGATTAACTTATTTAGAACGATTAGACGTACAAAGAGATCATAAAAGTACAAACGGATTTATTGTTCAACTATATTTGGAAGGTTCTGGTAAATGTTAACATAATTTTTGAGTAACTGAATTGTTTTTAATTAAATTTGAAAATTAATAAATTACTGTTTAGGTTCAAATCGTGGTCGTAAAGTCACTTATAATCGGCAAATTAATTTTGGAATGACATGCCAAGATGTTACATCTATGTTAGGTGCCCCTTCCCAAGTTTTTTATAAATCCGAAGACAAAATGAAAATACATTCACCAAATGTTCATAGACACATATCTGTTCCCAGGCGATCAGATTATTTTTTTAATTATTTTACTTTAGGTTTTGTAAGTATTTATTAAACATGCACAATTTGTTTAATATTAAAGAATACCTAATTAAAACCATTTCTAGGATATCCTTTTTGATGCCAAAACACACAAGGTTAAAAAATTTATAGTACACACCAATTTCCCCGGTCATTATAATTTTAATATGTAAGTATTTAAAGTTCAAAATGTTTTGATCAGTTTTGTAAATGTTATTTATTGTTGGTTATTTGTATATAGTTATCATAGATGTGAATTTAGCATTGCATTAACCTCTGAAAAATCAAATTACAATTTGTCCAGTGATTGTAAAAAATATAATGATAAAAAATCAAAGCCGATTATTGTAAATACATTTACCAAATGGGATGATATATCTGACAGGCTAAGACACAGTGAAAGACCTGTTGTATTAAATCGTGGATCAGCTGAAAACTCAACTAATCCATTTGGATCAACCTTTTGCTATGGTTATCAAGACATGGTTTTCGAAGTTATGCAAAATCAGCATATTGCTTCTATAACATTTTATAAAAACGATATTGAGGATGATGTATGACAAAAATTAGTTGCCACATCATACTCAGTGGCTATAATGTGTTTTATAACCCATCAGTCTTTTACCATGACTAGCAGTATTTAAAAATATGTATTGCGTTTATTACAATCTTGTACAAAAAAAAAAAAAAAAAGGTTTTTTAATATATAATGTTATGTGTCTGTACACATACAACTATTTTATGTGGCATTTTTAGTTTGAAAACATTATCATATGATCCTATAGAAATATTTTATATGTAACAAGAATCAAGTTTCATTTAAATGTATAAAGTTTTTCCAAATTTTTTTGGGAGAAAAAAAAAATGTGTTCAAGTAGTCTAGACAAAAATATTATTATTTTGCATAAATTTTAAGTTTTGTTATACGTTATCGTAATTTAAATTTTTTGTTTCAATGTTTAAGCACAAAAATGGGACCTTTGGTCATAGACTGGATTTTGGAAGGACTGTTTTGGATATGAATAAAATAAAAAATAAGTACTTTTTATACAAATATATAATAATTTTAAATTTGTTTGAGTTAATTAAAACTTTTGACTTTATATTGTTTTCACAATTATTGTAATTTATAATTTTATTACCATAAAAGTACCTAATCATATAAATATTTTTTTTTATACCAAAACAGTCGTGTCCAAAATTTCACATCTAAATGTCCCAGATTTGTAAGCACATTGTGTTTATATTTAATGTATGTTAAATTATACATATATATAATTTATGTATATAAACTTGACAATTTTAATTACCACTGTCTAATTAATTAGTTTATAAATATTTTTTATTTTTATTTATTTATTATATTTATTGATTTAGCCAAAACTACTTAATTAATCATTTAACTTAAAATAAATAAATATGATGTATGATCTCAATCAAAAGAAAGTGTCACATGAGAATTTTTTAAATAAAAAATGTAGGTTTTATATTTTTAAATTGGATTATATGAGCAATGTGTAATTCAGAGGCCTTAATCAGTCTAATCCAATTTTTCATTGTATTTGAATGTAGAATTTACACATGTAAATATATATATAAAAATATATGGTCTCATAATCTCTTAATATATTGACAATTTGTGATAGTAAATAGTAAATAATTAAAAATTGCATTACTGTGTAATTTTATACATATAACATAGATATATATTTTTGTTTAATCAAATAGCATACTATTTTAAAATGTATAATGCTATTAGTTATAACATTTATGACTTATTAATATGATAAATTCCAAGATCCGTTACCACAATACAGAGTATTTTTGATTTTATATAAAATAATTACTTTGCATTTTTTTTTTATTATTATTTCCTATTCTTTTTTTCCCATTGTGTAACATTTAACAAACAATTTTTTTTTTTTTTATGATACCATTCTATAGGCTTTTTGGCGTGTATATAAGCCTGCAATGGACTGCAATACGGCAGTTTGATTTTGAATTTCTTCGTATAGACACCTACAATGGCTGACTCGATAAACTTTCAAGTGAAATATAACTGTTTATCATTATTTTTTCTTATGCCATGCACCATCTGCCAACGGGATTTCACGTAAAAATCAAATTGGTCCGACCACGTCCAGAAAAAACACGGTACGTAGTCATAAATATGTTATAAAATATTCTCGTTTATGTTTAAAGTCACTATTTTGTAATCAACGTTCTACTAATGTTTTATTTTTATATATATATATATATATTTTAATAATATTGATTAATACAAAATTCCTATTTCAAAGCATAAATATCAATAGAAATATAAAATACAGGATAATTTAGAAGAAAATTAAATGTAAAAATATTATTATAAATAATTATATATAAATTATCTATTTTTCATTACTAAAACCGTAAAAACAATATATAATAATCTAATATCATATTTTAAATTAAAATATAATGAATATTAGAAATATTTACATCTAAACTAGAAAAAGCAATTAGTAAATGATATTTAATAGGATTGACAAAGTATGGTCACGAATACAATTTGGCTATGGGTGTTACCCAAAATTAGGTAACTAACCTAACCTAACCTAACAGACGAATAACAGGTAATTATCATGTATATTACCTATGTAAGTATTTCAATATTATTTTTTTTTCGTCCATTCAATTTTGCCCGCTATGTCTACATCCATAGTATCTCCCCTCGGCATTCGATCGTACAGTCATGGTATTTTAGAAAAAATGCCCTCGATCATATCAAACTCGAATTAATTGATAAACTCCGTGGACACGCTTATACCCACAAAATCAAATATAATCTAAAGTTAGTGGCGACTTATAATATACCGAGCACGTAGAAAGATCCGCAGAAAATAGATCGTTTAAAACCTCCACAAAACCGATATTGCGGCACTTTTAGACCGTGATTTTTCGACTCTTCTCGCCGAAAAGGACACGTACACGGATAAAGGGAGTGGTTATTCGTTTATCTATAGGCTAATAAAGAACGAGCGCCTCTATTTCTTAAACCTAAGACCCCTTTCACCCCATCATCCCAATTTATAATACCAATTTGTTATGTTTATATAAAAATGTATCTACTTCTTCTACTACAGCTTGTAGATCCATTGCTGCCATCACGAGTTCTCTCCATCTCTTCCTGTCGTATGCCATGACCAAACTTGTGGTTTTTTCTATATCTTGGGCAACAACGTCTGTCCAGCGGGTCTTAGGTCTTCCTATTGGTCGGCTTTTATTAACCAGAATTTCTTTTATCAATTTTCCATCCGCTCGCCAAACATGTCCGAACCATTCTAGACTATATAACAGTAGATAACTATAGGTTTGGTAAAATGGATATCTTAGGTACCTAGGCGTTGACATAAACAGCAACAACGGCATGCACGAAGACAAAAAAAAAACGAAATAATAGCTTGCGGTAACCGGTGTTAAAACCACAGCATTACGAAACTGCTAAAATCAAAGGTACTATTACGCATTTCAAAAGAACTCCTTTACCATAGTTATCTGAGACCAATGGTAACATATGCGAGGGAAACCTGGTCACTGACCAAAGAAAACAGCGGACGACTAATTACCTTCGACCCAAGCAAAACGTCTAGAATGGTTCGCTCATGTTTGGAGAGCAAATGGTCAATTAATAAAAGAAGTTCTGGTTAATAAAAATTTCCAAAAGCCGATCAATAGGAAGACCCGCTGTATGAACGTAGTTGACTGGTAAGTTGAGTGTATATAATTAAGTATTATGTTTTAAAATATTATATATTTTATGATATTGTGTATTTTTATTTATTATTTTACGTAAGCAACTAGCACTTGGTTACTAATTTCGATGTCCGAATTGATTTATAGTAGGTAATATTTGGTATAATTTAGGTACCCATTCAGTGGCATGCCCAGAAATATCCAATGGGAGTTAGGTACTACTTCGACGGTTGAATACGACAATAATTAAATTAATTAATTTATAAGTAAACTCAATATCGACCTGGATCAGAGAAAAATAAAAATAGCCACGCACCGTACCGTGGAAAGCGAACAACTACAGAGTAATAATTAAAATTTAATTCCTACAACCTAATACGTCATACACGTAAGTACACGAGTACACATAAGACCGAATAAAAACTAAATACTCGTAAATTTCAAACGTCTATAAATATGCCAACAGAATGTTCTGAAAATCTGCCCATCCCTTGAAAAGCCAATATTAGTATTCTTTCGGGAATTTCAGTTCTCTATAGAAGTATTTCTAACCGCGTTACAAAATAAAGAATACATGGAAAATAATTAAACCGTAAACTTGCTGGTATTTTCCCAATTATTTATAATACTATAACGAAAATCGGAGCAGGATGTCTAGCAGAAAAGTCTGTGTACAGACAAAAAAATAAAACACATAATAAAACCAATAAATGATAAATATTAAATATTATTTGATGAATAATAATAAATATTTATTTTTGTTTATTTTATTTAATCTTTTCAATATATGTTGGATTGTATGAATCGATATAATCGATTTTTATGGTAGATAATTTTTTTTTGTTTGCTTTCAGCATTCAGCGTTGCCAATGAACTTTGAATAGTATTTTGTTACTTTATATCTTAATTTTATATTATATTGTATCCTACTCTATAGATTCTATAGATACTCTAAACATTAAACGTATTATTTTTTTTTTTTTATTTATTAATCGGATTCTCTTCTGTGACTTGTTTCATCCTTTTTGGAATGTAAATATCGTAAAATACTGGTACTTACACGGAGGCTGTTGATAGAATATCGGTTCTTCGCTATATAGATTATAAGAACTTTTTTATTTAACAAAAATATTTCGTTATTTGAACAATAAAATCTCAATCGTTGCCATACGGATATATCGTACAACATTGGTGAATCGAATACGACAAACGAACCTAGATAATATTAAGCGGGCTCTACACAATTTTTAAATTTTTTACTCGGTGACATACTATATATACTTAGGAAAAGTTGTTCGGAGGGGGTGTCCTAGATTTTCATAGACTCATGGGCCTCCGTGGATTTTATTTTATTTTTATATACTTGTAAATATACAAGTACATTATGTACCGTGTAGGTACATGACAAGTGGTACCTAAGGTTAGGTTCACATGGACGCGCGTTTACCGTTCAGATGGCTGCGTGTCACACGCGTTGTACAGAAATGTTAACTGAAAAGAAATTAGACATTCCTGATCCCAAGCCTCTAATAATTGATAATGAAGATACAAAAGTCCCATATGTAATTGTAGCTGACGAAGCATTTGGTATAACAGAAAATTTAATGAGACCTTATGGTGGCAAAATGTTATCGTATGAAAAAAAAATGTTTAATTATCGGTTAACGTTAGCACGTCGATATGTAGAATGCACATTTGGGATTATGTGTAATAAGTGGCGAATAGTACATAGCCCGCTAGATGTAAAGATTGACTTTGCTGAAACTAATGTAAAAGCCATATGTGCTTTACATAACAATGTTATTGTGAGAGATGGTTTCAGTTACGAAGATACACTATACAAAGCACCATTATCAAATCTTAGTTCAACCTATACTGGCCGTCATGTACGTGATGCTGATATGATTCGAAACAAATTTACCAACTACTTTACAAATTAAGGGAAATTAGAGTGCCAAGAGAAAATGATTTGAATAATTTTATTATTTTGTAAATTTTAATATAAATATAATAAAAGATTAATTACCTAAATTTTTCTTTTTCTCTTCTGAATCCTCAGGACCACCAAAAACAAGCACCAACTCTTCCCAACTTCTTCTCTTTATGTTTCGGTTTGAGTACTCATGCGTTGTTATGTCCCATATGGCAGGCCTTTTTTCTACTTCGTTAATTAACGTATCCATCTCGATTTCCATATTTAAAAAAACAATAGTTTTCAAACATTATGCAAATTCGACCGTTCGCATCAAAACGCGCGTGTCAACTGAACGGTCCGTAATGATACATGGAATTTCAATCCGCGCTGTCACGCGCGGAAATAGATTCTTGCGTCGTTATCACGATTGACGCGCGCCATGTCAACGATATATGAGAAACCCGTATATCTAAACGCGCGCAGCTGACCAACGCGCGTCCATGTGAACCTAGACTAATGCGATTTTTCCCAATTCAATATTATTACCTCTATTATCTAAAAATCTTTGATTTAAAATTTCTTTAGTATTTTCGCCTGTCCGCCCACAGATTATCAGGTACTATTAATAGTGTATTTTTGGAGAGGGTGTCCTTGTCTGGACAAACCTTTATTAAAAAAAAAAAATCTTTTTGATAATAAATTAACTAATGTTAAATGTTAATAGCATAAAAAGACAATTTTTAAAATAAATGTTAATATTCGGTATTAAGTCATAACCTTCGATTTATCCATTATACTATATACCAGAGTTTCAAATATAAAATTACTTGCCAAGTATTGACAAAAATTTGAAGAAAAAAACAGTTCAATGTCTTTTTTTATCAGTAAATAATTCTAAAAACGTGGTTATAAGGTTCCTAAAATTTTGGACACTCCAAAGAATCACTGGCTACTAAATAGTACTATATTTCAATGATCGGTATTAGAAAAAATCGTAAATTCCCGCGTATTGTGAATTTTGTACCTATATACGAGAACAAGATTGTAAACTGTTATAAACGCATGTTAACCAGTGGTGTACGTATCTATAATTATTATAGTAATAACCTACTATATTGTATCAACGTAATTATTATTAAAAGTGTAATTATATATTTTTTTTTTTTTTTTTTAAATTTGACTTCATTTGAAAAATTACAATCTGTACAGTTTGTACAATAAGTAATAATAATAATTTAAAGACAATTAACATTTATATACACATGAAGAGGAATCACACAGTTGTGATACCTCATAATAATATTAATAATTTGATAATTTGTTGATAATTATGTTTTCAAATCATGGCACCAGTTCCTTTTGAGGCGTCTGTTTGGGTTACCAGAAAGTGTTAATAAATCTAACTTGTTGATTAGTTTGTTTGGAATATGTTGAAGTTTGGCGTGGAAGAGGTTGTAGTATATAGCAGCAGTTTCATTGATGGAAGGTAATTTGAGGTCGGAAATTAAGGTCGCATTTGAAACAAACCCGGGTGCACCAGTAATTAGACGTTGACAGATGTTTTGAAACGCTTGTATAGTTCTTTTATTTGAAGCCCTGGTAGAGCCCCATATTACGATACCGTATGTCCATATTGGTTGAAGAAGGGTTTTATATAAAATGATTTTGATGGGTATGGTTAGGTTGGAACGAAGGAGTGGCCTTAACAGAAAGAATCTGGAATTAAGTTTCTTACGCTTGTCTTTAAGATGAAGAGACCAGGTTAGGCGCCTGTCAAAAATAAGAACAAGGTATTTAACTTCATTAGAGTGAGGAATGATAATATTGTAGATAGTTACAGCTGGACAGTTATGGGGTCTGAGCGAGAAAGTGACAAAGGAGGACTTCGATTCATTGATTTTTATTTTCCAATTGATGAACCATTGAGAAAGAGTATTAAGGTGAGTTTGTAGTTGTTGAAACGCGATCATGTAGTCTGAAGAAGCTGATAGTAAGGCGGTATCATCAGCATATGTTCCGACTGAGGTATTTTCAGAGGTAGGCTGGTCGGACGTATATATGGTATATAAAAATTGAGCGATGTCACTTCCTCGAGGGACACCAGTGAAGATAGGATATTTATTTGAGTGTTGCAGTTTGAGACGAACGTTAAATGAATGGTTTTCAAGATAGGATTTTAGTATTAGGTATAAAGTAGGGCTGGAAAAATATTTTTTGTTTAAAAAGAAAACCTTCATGCCAAATAGTGTCGAAAGCTTTAGCAACATCCAAGAAGTATTGTTTAGTTTCAAGTGCTGATGAGATGAAATCCGCAACCCGATGAAGTTGGTGAGTTGTGGTATGGTGAGAACGGAAGCCAAACTGGAAGTATGGGATACTGTTATTTGCTTGTGCTATAGTGGTGATACGCTTGAGAATAATTTTTTCAAGAATTTTTCCCAATACCGATAGTAGACTAATGGGCCTGTAAGAGGAGGGATTTTCTGGAGGTTTGCCAGGTTTAAGAACTGTGACAATGACAGAAGATTTCCAGGTAGTAGGAAAGTACGATAAACGAAGAGCAGCGTTATAAATATGTATTAGATGAACGATCATTTTCGCAGGGAGATTTTTAACGACTTTGTTGGAGATCAAGTTCTGATCAGGGGATTTGTTGTTTACCAATTTTTTTATAATACACTTTATCTCTGCTAGGGAGGTTGGTCTTGCAGAATGAGCCATAGGTAAAGTTAACTGAAGAGACTCCATGACTCTCGACATATGCGGTTCTGGTGTGGAAATGAGATGTGGTTTGAATACTCCTGATAGTTCTTCAGCTAGAATATCAGCTTTTTCCTTGTCTGTGGTAGCAAGTGAGTTATCTGGGCGGCGTAAAGGAGGAGGGGAGTCCTTAAACCGTAAAATTGACTTTGTTTTGCGCCACAGAGATCTATTTTTAAAGGAATAATTATTGTACAGATTGGTTTTGTGAATTTTGAGTAGAGATTTAAGTTTGTTAGAAAGATAATTGTAGTTTGCTTTATTCTCCGGGTAGTGTGTTTGATGCCATTGAGATATGGCTCTGCGTTTTTCAGCAATAAGTTGTCTTAACTCTGGAGAGAGATTGGGTGATTGAGAATAGGGAAGACTCGGTTCTAAATCAATAAAGAAGATCGGAAGGGGGGAATCGGTAATCTTGTTAGTTACAGGCATTATGTTACGAGTGATAAATCCTTTATTTAATAGTTCTTGTTTAATAAAAGAGGTGTCGAATGAATGATGCAAGTTTCTAATTACGACACGATATGCTTTTTCCTCTTTTAGTTGGAATGAGTGAAATGAGACGTTATTATTCTTGAGGTAAGCGACGACTGATCGATAGGAGTCAGGGCTATATGTTTGGAGTTTAATACCTTTAGTAGAGCTTTTGCAATCAAATCCAGATTCATCAGTTAATTGTTTAATTTTAAGACAAAAATTGTTATAGCTTATTTGTTCTTTAATAAATATAGGAGGGGGTTTTGAAGTTTTAATTTTATTAATAATTGGATTTGCAAGTGTAGTTTCCATTGGTTGATTAAGAGGTTGATTAAGAGGAGAAATCGGAGAAAAACGGTTAGCTGAGATAAAAATATTAGTGTCTAGTTTTTTTGTGGTGGGAGAAGTGCTGTTTGGTGATCTTGGACGTTTTTAGTTCAATGGGACTGTTTGCCAGACCGAATCGTCAGAGAAGCTGAGGGCTGTTATTGCCCGTTTGATTAATTAATGATTTGGAGAGAATTAACGGTGGTACAGTTTTATTTGCTGGTTGTTTATTCTTTGGTGATTTGGGATTTTTGTTGATAGTAGTTAGAGGGCGATTAGAGTAAATTATAATGATGTAGATAAATATAATTTATAATTATATTTAAAATGAGGCAATTTATAGGTTGGTTAAGATTAGGTAAGTTATACATAAACTGCGGTACTAGTACCGCGCGACGAGCGCAGGGCACGACGAACAATACACACGAAATCAAGTGCTGATAACGGAGCGAGTGGCAATTAATGTGTGGACTGTACGATGTCTATGCAGGAACTGAAAATTATATATTTATAATATTTTTTATTTATTTATTTTTATATGGAATGTTTGATATACCTATATAAAACTAACCTATGCACAATTGAAATGAATACGTAATATAATAATGCACAATATCAGTTCTTCCCTACTTATAAGTACATACATAATTAAATTGAAATCGGATTCAATTGTCGCAGCAATCAATTTGCACTATGCCTAAAGAGACTGACTTTCTATATATTTATCCAAACACTCAAAACTTCCGTGGTCATTGTCAGCTTGAGCGGGAACCGTTGAAAAGAACATCGTTAAATGATAAACTTGAAAATCATTATAATCATGATACTCACATATACGATTACACAGATAAAACTGGTATAATTTACGGATCAGGAAAAAGGCAACCTATTATGTTATATTATGTCGATAACATACGCTAGATACCGGGAACAAAACGATAAACCATCTAATAAAATACCCAATGATCATCAACGATTATATTACCCCTTAAAAACATTATTGATAAACTACATTTAAATCACATTAATAATAGCATTATAGAAAATAATTTTAACATGCATAATCATGAAAATATGATCCATTCAAATAAAAATGATTTATATACATTAAATATTATCAACAAACAAGAAAGCAATACTAAATGACAAATAACTGCTTGTGAAGGCACACAGTTTTCTATATCACCCGATTTAAATATAACACAGCATAACCAAACAATATAATTATTAACAGAATTCAAACATATATTCACCACAGATTCATTAAAACCAGCAAATATTACACCATGTGCAATACAAATTAAACCAAATTATAAAGACCCAATATTGTATGACCAATATTGCATGCCCCCATAGAGTATCTTCACAACAAAGAGACGATCTTAAAACTCAATTAGATAAGCTAAGCAAACATTAACCGTCCAATAATAGTTAGAAGTTCGACGCGCCTGACTTTTTGGTAAAAAAAAAGGAGAAGTATTCTTATAGATTAGTAGTATCTTATAAAGAATTAAATGAAAAAGTCGAAACAGACCTATTCCTAGAACCGCTGATCTACTAAGAGTTTTAGAGGGGGCGAGATATTTTACATCGTTAGACGTAAATAGTGGCTTTTTCCAACTCCCTGTTAAAAAAGAAAAACAACATAAATTAGCTTTTATGTCGGTCCACGGTCTTATGACACTCACCAGATTACCTCAAGGTTTCAAAAATAGTCGTGCTATATTTTAAAGAACTAAATAAAAGCTTTTTCGGCACTACTATACAAATCCATAGTAATTTATAGAGACGACTTATGGTAAAAATTTTGATGAAGCTTAATGCATTTAAAAAATGCTTACAAAATAATCGATCAAATGAACTTTTCTTTGAAAACAACTAAATGTAATTTTCCTGACGAACGTGAAATATCGTTCAACTTATTAAAAAAACATTTAACATTGAGAACCACTAATTTTACACTTTAATGAAAAACATGTATTTCTCACTATAGATGCACCCATTATGGGATTAGGTGCATACATAGAACAATCTGGCGAAAACAACGTATTACACCCAGTAGGTTATACAAAAGAAAGCTTCTTAACTTTTTAAAAAACTTACTCATCAACCACTCTTGAGTTATGCTCAATATATTTATTAGGTGACTGGTGTCAAAGCCTTGGTTTAGATTCATCCATAGACAGCTCCAATGAGCTGTCACAGCATCCTTACTATTCAATATTTTCATCTTTGACCAACCCATTACGCCCAACACCACTGGCGACTTCACCGATAATAAAGCTTTTCTAGTCATTCACTCTGATCCCGAGACGGCTTCACACCTAATCCAAAATTATCTTAATGTGCTATCCATATAGGGTAACTATCTGCTACAAAGAATGAGATATCAAAGTTAATAAAACAAAATTCATCCGGTGCACATACACACTAAAACAAACAGACTGCCCTCTCATACACCTCAACAACTTCCCCCTACCAACTACTCTAAACGTCTGATATCTGGGTCTGTACCTAGATCGACGATTAACCTGGGCAACCTACAACCACCTCAAGTGCCTTTGTTTTTTTTTTTTTTTTTATATAAACCGGCAATACCCCCGCCTCCTGGAAATGCCGTGAGGTACTACTTCGGGAGGCGGGTCGTCATCATTTATTGAAAATTTAATACAAATAATAAAATGAATAAAAATCCCGTTTTCCCCTGAGGCGGGGCGGGCTCCCATAAGTATTATTACAGCGATTCTTGCCCTACCGTGGGGATGGGCAGTAGTTGGGCCGAAGCCCACTTGCTGCCCTCACAGGGTCAGGGGGGGACTCTTCCTGACGGCCTCCCGGCCAGCGGTCCAGCGACTACGGGGCCCTGATTAACGACGGCGGCGGTGGGCCTGAAGTCGACGCGCGCCGGCGACGTTGAGGGCTTGACGCTGCCATTCTGCCGACTTCTTCTTTGCGATGACGGCTTTGGCGAAGTCGACCACGCCATCACAGTGGTCTGGGGACTCCAGCATGAGCGGCACCAAGTCGCACGGTTCAAACAGACCGATCCTCTGGACCAGGCGCTCCCTGTCCCCGTCAAACGCCTCGCAGCGCATCAAGGTGTGGAGAGCGTCGTCATCCACCTCGTTCTCCTCACTGGGATTCCGCAGTGAGAACACCCGGGAGACGGAGCTCGCCCGATCCGATGAAGGAACGAGTTGAAGCATCCGTGCCCTGTGAGTAGTTGAGTGAGGCGGTAGGTCGTTGAGCCGTGCGGTCACGTAACCCACCGCACCAGCACGTAGGGGGGATGAGCGAACGAGTTAACGCGCTCCCACTCCCCTCCGACGCTTCCGTAGATCGGATCCGGCGTGCCCAGCTGGTCGCGAGGAGGATCTTCGTTCGTTATGCTGACGGGCGGGGTTCGAGGCCGCTGCAGGCCCCAACGCGCGCAGAGCGTCAAACGCCCTGCATCTGTGATAGGCCAACAGATCGACGGGAGGCAGTCCCGCTACGATTAGCGCCACCTTGTGCGAGACCGTCCTGTAGGCGCACACGCTCCGAAGAGCTGCCATAGTAGCGAGGCCCTGGGGGCATAAGGGTAGGGAGAAGGCCCGCGTGGTAGCGCCGTACAGCAGCACGCTGTGCACGATGCTCACCAGTAGCCGCCTCCTGCGCTCCCGTGGGCCGCCCATATTGGGCAAGAGCCGGCCGAGAGACGACATCACGCGCTGGGCCTTGTCGGCCACAGCGCGAAAGTGCGCGCCGTACAGAGTTCCCTTGTTCTCCAGCACAAGGCCGAGGTACTTTAGGGAAGGTTAGGATGAGTTCGCCGTCGAGTCGAATCTGCGGCGCCGTCGGCCAGCGCCGGTTACTGAAGGCCACGACCGACGTCTTTTGGGCGGCCATCCGTAGTCCCAGGTCCTCGATGCCTTTGGATACGGTCGCCAAGGCGGCGTTGGCCCGATTTTGTGCGCCTTCCACCGTGTCGCCCTCCGCCACGATCAGCGTATTGTCCGCGTAGCCGATGGTGATCGTGCCCCTCGGGAAGAATAGGCGGAGATCGGCGTCGTACGCGATGTTCCAGAGGAGCGGTCCGAGAACGGATCCTTGGGGTACCCTGCAGGTTACCGGAGCCGTCTCGGGAGCGGTCGACGGGTCGTCGCGCACGATCAGAACTCGGCCGCTCAGATACGACTCGATCATCCGCCTGATGTATGGCGGAAACCTCATGCGCGCCAGCGCAACCGCGATTACCTCCCATCCGACTGTATTGAACGCGTTTTCGATGTCCAAGCTCACGGCGACGGCCATCTTCCGGGCGTTGCAGGCCCCCACCAGCTTGCGGTCGAGGGTTTTGAACGCGTCGTCGGTTGACCGTCCGCGACGGAAACCGAATTGTCGCTCGGACAGTCCGATCCCCGTCGCAACCGTTCCAACCTGCGGGCCAGGAGAAACTCGAGGATTTTCCCGATGTCGTCGAGCAGACACAGTGGCCTGTACGAAGACGGCAATCCCGCCGGTTTATTCGGTTTCGAGATGAGTGCTAGGTGCGCAACCTTCCACCGCCTGGGGAACGTGCCGCTCCCGAGGCAGGAGTTGAACGTCGCGACCACCCTAGTCAGTCTTGCGGCATGATGACGCCCCAGACGCGGCTTGGAATACCGTCCGGGCCGGGGGCTCGGTTTCTGCGTCTGAAGCGGTCCACCGCGACTGTCACCTCCTCATCAGAAAACTCCGCACCGCGCTCGTCTCCATTATCCCCGGCCGGCCGAGGGGGTCGGTCGGGAAAAAGCGTGGCAACGACTTCCCTCAAGGTTTGAGGTTCCATCATCGTTGGCACCACGAAGTTTCCCCATGACCAGCTTATACGGCTTCCCTCAGGGATCCGTATCGACGCTCTTGATCATCTCGTCCCAGCACTTCTCTTTGGCGACCCGGATGAGCCGCTTCAGGGCTGTGCGTGCTGTGCGGAGATTGCCTTCCACCGCGGCCGTGGCTTCGAGGTCGCGGCACCTCAAGTGCCTCATCTTAAACAACCGCTCCCACTAATTACTCTAAATTCTTACATCAGGAAATCTTAATCTCAAAAATAAACTTCTTATTTACAAAATGCTCCTCAAACCTATATGGCCCTATGGCCTACAACTTTAGGGGGCTACCAAACCCTCTAATATCAATAAAATACAAATGTCTCCGGCAAATAAAAGTTCCATGCTATGTGTTCATCGATACCCTTCATAAAGACCTTTCCATACAAACAGTTTTAAACACAGCCAAATCCTTCTACAAACGTCTCCATTCTAGTACTCACATCAAAGGAATCCACAAATAGCTGAACTCTCCACCTAAACCGAACATGGTGTCACAACTTATTGGCTGACTATCACCAAAATACATCCTGAAATGCCAACAATGATTGGCCTCTTTGCTCGATACTTGTAAACTGTTAACTTCTTTTACTTGTGCCTATTGTAAATATTATTTCACAGATTGTACAATACTTAAATAAAATATAGTTTGATTTATACGTACGTAGTGGACTAGTGCAGGCGAGTGTGCGTTACAATAAAGCTAATACGAAGATGATGGATTATGACGACACAAGTCGTGGATTATATATCAGTATTGCGAGTATAAATAATTTTTTCTATTATCGATTTATTTTCATACTTTTATTATTTATTATTTTCGATATTTCATTTTAGGTGCATAGATTGGTGATGATATATCAGTCCTCGTGGTTGGCACAATATATAAATTTAAATACAGAAATAAGGAAGAAGACCGTGATAAGTTTCAGAAAGATTTTTTTCCAATTTGATGAACAATTCATTAAATATTTATATTTTAATCATCATATTTTATAACCGGTATCTCTCCCAGGAAGAGGAAAAAAATGATGTTAGTTGAGTGACAATAGAATGCAGATTCTCTTGATCAGATACTGATCAACACACCTATATTTAATCACTCTTCATACTTGCCAGAAAATTGATCAAATATCCGTAAAAAAAAAAAAAAATAATAGTAATTCATTAAAAATAATTCCACACTTCTAGTCTGACCTCAATGTAAATCAATGATTTTCTAGTTGCTATTCTTATAGCACCTTATAACAACTTCTGATGATGATTGAGACTCTTCTGGTCAAAATCGTGCAGACAAAAAAAAAGAAACGGATTTTTGTTGTAGTAGGAGTATTTTAAATGAAAAACAATGTTATATCAGTGAACACTTCTTCCTCTTGCAACTAGGTACTACTTTGAACAAACGTTATCTACTTAATTTATGTGAAACTAGAATTTTATCATATTGTATATTGACAAATACTAGATATGTTATTTCTAGATCTATAACTTTAATCAATTAAACCAAACATTAGAGTTTGATGTCTGGTGAACAACAAAGTAAATATATATATATATGTCTGAATATATATATATCAATTTATGTACATTGTACACATTAAAATTAATGAAATTGATCAGTTTGTTTCTTTTTTTAATTGTATTTAATGTTATCACTAATATTAAATAAAGATAGATCAAATTGTTTAAAATTCAAATAAATTATTTATATTCATTCAATATGTATATATATATATATAAAAAAAAAAAAAATGAATGAAGTCATTGTACTATAAAATTAACTATGAAATTTAAGATAGTGGTTTGAGTAATATAAATTGAAGAAAATATTAAGGATTTATAGGTATAAAAAAAATACTTTTTTTTTTATATCATTAATTATAATTAAATATATATTTTATTTCATTCATACACTTCCTTTGATTTTTAAAATAAATAAAGATAATACACAATTGTATGTTGTTCCGAGACATTTAAATATTAAAAAAAACAAACATAATTAATTAGGTTAAAATTATTGCTCATAATAATCGTAATAAACTGTCTATTAAATAATAAAACACAATCAGGAACTAAACAAAAATGCAATATTTCTTAATGGTTATCAGTATTTATTTTATGTTCTAAATGCATTATGTGATTAAGTATAGTGCAAAACTATTGTAAGAATGAAAGATTTAACCCAATTTTAAAATCAAATGTTATTTCTTTAAAATAACAATTGATATCATAGTTGACTCAAAATAAATGTCTGGCACAAACAAATATGTTTCAGTTTATTATGTTTTTATAGATAAATATTCAAATAATCATTGCTTTTTTTTACTTAGAAGTAATAAAACAATATAACAATTAAACATAGTATAAATTTGTTAAGCAATCAAATGTAACTACCATAAAGAGAAGACTACAGTGGAAAGCTTGGCACAGTCAAAATACCACATATATTAAGTGATGGAGTGATGTAGAAAGATGAAGAGGTTTAGGCTGGAAAAGTGAAATGACTGGTAGAAAAATATAGATGATCCTAATGGCCAATTAACTAAAAAGCAAGAAAAAGCTTCAGTGTGTACAGAAAAATATACATCATAAATGTATGTATATTATACAAAAAAAAAAAATCTATAATTAGAAATTATTGCATCAACCGTGAGTATACACGGAATTAATATATTTGAAACTTATTACATGGAATTGAAAAAATACCTTCCATTACACATTTCAATTTACTATATTTCAATATTCAATGAGTTTTGCTTCCCCTATTATTACAGAAAGGGTATTTTTCTATAAATCATTGAAAATACATAATTTATACTTGAATTTATAATTTATATTTGTCTACAAAAAAAAAATAAAAAAAAAAAAAAAAATAGGTTTTATTCCACCCAATAGAAAATATTGTTAAAATATTGTTGTATTATGATTATGATTATGATTGGTCAACATCTTTTTCTTTATATTTATTTACCAGAAAATCCCAAACAAGGGTCAGTTGGGGTATTCATTGTGAACATTAACATTGTAAAAGTACAATACTGCTAGAGAAAATCATTTTTAATAATTAAATAATAAAAGCTTAGAATATTTCTTTTACACTATATGACACCATTTGTAGTCCCTTCTAAAAAATTGTATTCATAATTATAGACTGTATCATTTGTGAGTAGTGGGGATGTTGATTTTGAACAATTATTTCTCGGACTAAAGCGAGTCCATTCATCCATAGATTCATCCAAAAATTCAATACTGTTTAAGAATTTTTTACCTTAAAAAAAAAAAATAGTAAAATTAATTTTAATTAAAAACAATATGGTTTTGGTTTGTTATTACCAGAAAATCCTCCTACAGCATACAATCTATTTCCAACAACAGCGACTCCTACATTTGCACGAGGTGTAGTCATATTTGGACCAGGATTCCATGTTCGTTCATTAGTGTCATATACTTCTGTAGTAGCTAACGATTGAGTTCCATCTGAACCACCAATAACATACAATTTTCCTGTGAAAATATAATTATTAAGGTTGTAAACCTAGTGTAAAACTAAACTATTAACCTTTAATATATGCAAGCCCACAACCACGCCGAGGAGTAATAATTGGTTTAATAAAAGACCATGAGTTAGTCTCAGGATCATAACACTCAGCTGAATTTAGACAATTCCAAGTATCACAACCACCCACAACATACACTTTACCATCCATTGCACATACACCCGCTTGGTTTCTTCCTAATTGGATAATATTAATAGTTAATGTTTTTATCTATAAAATAACTACATTTTAGCAATTGTTACCTGTTTGTAATGGAGCAATACTGGTCCATTGATTTGTATCTGGATCATAGACATCACTTTGTTTAATTCCAACTTGACCATTCCAACCTCCGATGCAATATATTTTACCATTTAGTTCACAAACACCTATGAAATTAGATGCATACTTCAAGGCACATGTAAAACTAATATAAATGATAAAAAATATATTTACCAGTGTTTGATCTAGCAAGTGGTAAGGATGTCACGGGGAACCATTTTTTTTTAATCATATCATAACATTCAACAGTAGACAATTCTGTTGTTCCATTGCAACCTCCCACTGCATATACTTTATTATTTAATACTGCTATATTAAATCGCCCACGTGCTTCACACATTGATTCAAATGTTACCCAGGTATTTTGTTCAGGATTATAGGACTCTACATTTTTTATGCATTCAGTTCGATCATATCCTCCACATACTAATAAATTGTTGTTAAGATTTGCACAGCCAATAGCACATTTCCCTGATGTCATGAGAGCTAGAGCACAATAAAGATCAGGCAATGACTCCTGAGACTCAGCTCGGCTGTGTAATGGTGATGGTTCAGAGGACGGTAGATTTGATGGCATAGAAATATTTAATTTTAATTTTATGCTTAATGAACACAAGTGACCTTTCAGTGAACCCAATACAGAAAAAGTATGTTCTAAACGCAAAATAAATAACTTTAATTATTAATAATAAGATGAAATAAAAACTAAATACCTCCAACACAAGTAACACCAAGTATTGTCCAATCACTATCAACAAAACTTTCTCTTCGTTCGTGCATTTCACGGTTGCATATCAAAACTCTAGATTTAGCAGGCTGTATTTGACCTTTACGTCTCGTCTAAAAAGAAACAAAAAATATTTTCTAAATTAACAATAAGAAAATAAAAGTAATATTTATAAAGTACATGTTTTTATAAAACATTACTTTTGGTATAGATGTTGATTTCTTAGATAATTTTTTATAATCTTGGACAATTTCAGTGTTACTTAATTCTCCAGATGGAAGTTCTGAACAATCTTGCAATATGTTATCCAATGCCAAATACAACATATAAGTCTAAAAAAAACAAAAAATCATAACAATATTTACTTATTTGAAATTGGTTTTGTAAGTATACTTTTTCCATAAGGACGTTAAAGAATATTGTTGGTTCATTTTCATCATAACATCGTTTAATCCAATCCAATACCAGCTGAGAAATAGAATCACCCGTACTCAGAGACATTTCTTGTTTCGTTTGACTTAAAATTTCTATCTGTATGCATGGTAGGGACAAAAAAGTCGGAGTTTCAGCTATCTCTTTCATCTATTAATATGAATAATATTAATATAATTTATAAGTTCACAACTATTAGAGTATGTAATAATTACATGTGCTGATATAAAAGAGTTAACTTGGTTTATAAATGATATGCTTGTTGTTATACAAGGAAGAGAACGTATCTCAATGCAATTATCGACATTTAAATGTTTTAGCATAAAACAAGCCAATTCCTTTGCAATATGGTCCATTTTCAAATAACAAGCTGCTTGAAATATTGATTTTACTTGATAAACATTTGCTTCGAGACTGAAAAAATTAAATAAAAATATTTACAAGGACAATTCTTTAAAATTTAAAATTATTATTAAAAACTTTAAATTTGTATTAATCCCATGTTAATAGTTAATACCAAGCATAACTTGGACATTTTAGAATGTAAGAAAAATATTCAAGCATAGATTTGTAGACAAATTATAAAATTTAAATCATTAATAATTAATATTTATCATATTAAGATCAATAAATTGATTGTTTAATTTCCTAATATTTAATAAATATTATGTATTGTCTAAATTTAACAAACACGTATAGATGTAAAATATTATAATGAAACCATAAATTCATTAATTACATTAACTAACTCAATTTTAAAACAATTGTTATTTATTTATAATTTCAATATACTGAGAAGTATATAATTAATAGTTGGTAAAAAATATACACAGTTTAAATATGATTGTCAATAATCATTTTATAAATGCTTAAAAAATATATGAAATTATGAATGGTTAAGATTAAATAAATGTTTTGTTCATAAAGTAATACAATAAGAAACCAAAAATTAGTATAAGATACACATTTTACCTTTGGCCTTTTCAACACCAATCAAATTCAAAAATAAAATTTCTCATTATAAGCCAAAATAAAAAGTAAAGATTGTTAATTTAGGGATTTTTGTTTGAAGAAGCCTTGTACCAATTAATAAAATAACTTTCTCGATCACTAATTCAACTTAAATACATACGTATATTAATATAACTAAATAGTAAATTGATAAAAAGTAAACATCTAGATAGTATATTCTTAAAATTGGCGTTTTATTAATAATTGTGTCCCTAAATTTCAAAGGGAAACTATTTTTTTTTTATATATATATTTTGATGTGTAGTAATATCAATATTATATTTAACTATTTAACTGTTTATTAACTGATATAATATATATTTATAAATATATAATATATCAGTACAGCTTATATATATATATATATATATAAGTCATATAAATAAATATATAAAAGTTGTCAATTCTTATATTTGTAAAGTTTCTATTTAGAGATCGAGAAAGTAAGGTTATTAGAGTTAAGTAAATAAGTGGTAGCGGCAATGCGTTACCGAGATGTGTAGGCGTATTCGATGAGCTTCTCAACGGCAGAACAGTCGCCAAGTGGACCAGTTGCATTCAGTGTGTATGTAGTTATTGCTTCTCGATGAGAACCTTTTTTCTCTTCATCATCGGTGCTAAACATCTCCATCAGAAATAGACTCGAGCTTGCCAACACAGCACGATGACCGTGCAACTCGCAATTGCCCACCTACACACACTCATGGTGGTCGGTCTACGTTTCAAAATAGTCAACACTTCCCATCCAACCCACAAATTACAAAACAGTTTATATAATAAAAACGAATAACGAATAAAATTCCCATACTACAATTAACTATTAATAGTAGTAATAAATTTTTTTTTTTTTTTTAAATAAGTATAATTATATTATTTTATTAATTACCAACTACACAAAAAAAAATTGAATTGTATTTTTAAATATAATCAACTTAAAATTTAATTAAATTCATAGTAATTAAATAGATGTAATCAATGATTTAACTTACATTTAAAATAACATCACAAAATGTCCGACTTTTACGCATCATATTAAGTGAATTTAGTAATACTGTTTGGTGATGTTCATCTTCCATAACAAATATTTCATTTGTATCACAGCCATTTAAATCAGGACTTATATTTTTGCCTGACGCTACTTTGTCAATGTTACCATGTCCATCTAAAATCCAATACATTATTGCATTATTGATAATAAAAATAAAAATTTTCTATTACATTTGATATTTATAACTCTATTAAAATATATAAATATTTGTCTAAAATTGTTTTTTATGTTTTATATGTATATATATATTTATTTATTTAAATAAATAAGTATATAATTATTTTGATCACATTTTTTTTTTTTTTTTTTTTTTACGACAAATTGTACAAAAGGTAGTTAGGTTTATTGTATATGTAATACATATTTATAGACACATAAAACAATAGATGACAAAAAAAAAAAATAATAATGACAACCTAGAAAACTTTTAAAACACAATAAATCTAAAACAAAAAAAATAATAATTATAATTACAATATAACATGGTCAATTTATTTCCGAACATTAAACTCATTTTTTTAAAATTAGTATGAAAACATTATACTAAAGCTTGTTTACATTGGTGTCGGAAATAAGAATTTACCATAGCAACCAGATTACTATTTATTTATAATGTTTAACTCTCTTTTTATTAAAAGGACTTACAAGGACTGGCGAATTAATTTGACAGAAGCACTACAACAGAAAACAAGTAGTGGGGTAAAGGAATAACCTTGATTTCAACTTTAGATAAGGTGCACAAATTGACTAGTCCCTCTTTGTTTAAACCCTGACATAATATATATTCTATTGACTTTACCTAACATTTTACCAGGTTATTCAATTTTAACCTTGTATTAAATGACTAGTTTAAATTGACAATACTTGTATTTATATTTTAAGTATAGAAGTCATGTATTGATTTTTTTTAATGCGGTTTAAAAACAAAATAATAAATTGACTAACACCATATCTACAAATTAAAAAAAGACATAACAATGCAATACAATTAAATATTTAAAAACCATCTACATATTGACACTAAAATACATTACAATTATTTAAATACCTACTACCTAGTAATTTAATACTCAATGTATAAACAATTACCACACATGGATCGGAGAAAAAACTTTTTTTTTTTTTTCACATTTTTTATTCTTATATAATTATTATCTCTTAACCCAATTTTAGCTCGAGTCATATTGAAAAAATAAGTGTAATGTGATAATTTTATTCTTTCTATAGTATTGATTCTTTATTTACTCGATAATATGAGTATAATACAACAAAAAATTGATATAATTTGCATAATAAGTGGGTAGATTGTAAGTGGCAAGTAGGGAAGGTAGGATATATAAGGTAATTTAATTTATATATGTATGCAATGATAAATGATTCTGAGTAAAGTTCAACAAAAATGTTTTGATATATTAATCTTGATAATTGTTTTAATTTGTAACTACAAAATAAATTACAATTGTAAGTGTTTTTTCCCATCAAGTTGTTATGTATTTTTATGGTGCTAAAAATGTTTTATTCACATAAATAGGAAAACAGCAAAATACTGTAGATTTAAAAAATGTTAATCAAAATTTGAGCTATAAACACAATTTTTCTTAAAAAAAAAAACTACATTAGGTTCATTATTTTTTACTGACTACCAAGTACAACTTATGATAAACCTCGTGTAAAATTCGTAAGCAATTCTCCTCAGCCAAAACAATTTTTTCCATATAAAACCAAATAAAAACTTGAACATTTCAATACCTAACTCAAAAGTTGCCTGAACATTTTAAAAATGTATACAAGAGCTATCAGAAAAGATATATTATATTAATATTTTGTGCAAATTAAAATGTTCACAAAAGGTCATTTAAATTATTTTTAATTAACTTGCAACAAAAAAATAAATCCAAAATAAATTATTACTAATTATTAAGAAAATTACAACAAAAATCAAAAAAGAAAACCACCTAATCCTACCAAATGTACTAACTAGATCCAAAATGCTATTAGAATGATACAACACTTGAAAATCGGGGTTTCTACAGAAAGTAGAAAGTAGTTGTTCAGACAAAAATACACAAAAAATAACATCTAAAAATAACCAAACTTTATGGCTGTTATGGATTTTGTCACTATTAAATTTTACCAAAGGTTAAATAATCAATAATATAAAATTGCGTTCAAATTAAAAATAATAAGGCAATGCAAATACAATAGTTTTGATACATGGCGGGTTAAACAGCACTACAAACCACAATATCTATGTATTCCAATCTGTTCACAACTTAATTTTTTTTTAGCTACTATATTACATAATATATAAATAGTGTAGAATCAACACATTTTTAGCCTTGTTAGGGGTCAATTAAAAGTGTAATCCCTAGATGTATATAAATTTATTCTTTATATATTAGATTATACTTACATCAAAGGTGAATGAACTAGTAAAATTATATTACTTTTTTGATAATTTTAAATATAAGACTAATATAATTTAATATGAATAATGTATATATATATTAATCATTAAAAAAAAATAATATCTACTACACGCTAATTGTATTAATACCATAATTATAGATTAATTGATATTGATATAAGAGATATTAATAAAACCATCAAATTAAAAAAAAAAAAAAAGGCCATCTATATATATATATATATATATATATATATATATATAAAACAGGTATAGCTCGTGTACAAGTCATAGAAAAACTAAGAGTTTGAATATGTCTAACATTTAATTGTCCCCAATGGTATTTAACACTAGCCAAAGGAATGACAAACATTTACAAAGTACATGGACTGTTTAAAATCGGTATTAGTTTAGCTAATCTAAAAATACAGATGATAAAAATATATTCTTTTCTCTCAATTCTAAATATCGAGATGTAGCTAAACATGAGTATACATTTATCGTATAAGATTTTGTATATCAAACTTAAGTAAATTATTAATCATTAAATCAATTTATATACAATTCAAATTATTTGTTAATTCTATGTTAGAATAGAAAAAAAATTGTAATTGTGAAACTAATTAATATTCTAACTTATTGTTTAATATTTTAAATAAATAGTGAACATGAAGATTCAAAATAATGTCATAATACATACTTATATTTAAATATACAGTTTAATTATGTGTTGTTTATGGTAATTAGTTTATAACCAATACAACAAATATTTTAAGTTTTTCAATCAAATTAAGCTTTGGTTTCATTTATTAATTTTATATTATAAAGATAATTATAAGATATTATAACATTTATTTTTATTTTATAGCCAAAAACTAATAACATATTGTACAGTTGAGCTATGTGTTAGATTAATGAACAAATAAATTAATAATGTCCAATTATAATAAATGTTTTCTTTCTTATACAAAATATGCGTGTGCTACTAGAATTCTACTTTTATCCAATAATTGATCTACTTAATAATAAAATACAATATACTGATAATAGGCCACTGGGGAAATTAATGTAGAATAAAGTTAATCAAACAAGATAAGATAAGCGGCATAGAATAGCAATCTGTATTCGACAATCATAGATCACCAATTATATGACAATATTGTTTTAAAATTGAATGTATTTAATAAAATACTATACAGAATTTTCTCAACTATAATCTTTCTGAGAAACATTTATATCCAGTGACTTTTTTTCGAGACACAAATCACAAAGCCAGTAGTGTCTCAGAAAATCAAAAAGTTAAAAAGGTTTTTTTTTTTACAAAATAAGATATTAAACTTAAGATATTATTTACTATAAAAAGAGTAAAAAATATAAAATAATTTACGTATAATTCAGTATTTTAAACTAATTTACAATATTTTCTAAAAATATTATAATCAAATCACAATTCAGTTTTTTTTTTTTATGTTTGAACATTTAAATAAATATATAACCAATAATATTGAATTGTTTTTTTTTTTTTGTCATTAACTCAAGTACTAAACCAATGAAAATGACTTGATAATATTATATATATATATAGGTAGTATACTATATACTAGGAAAAAACCAATTTAAATTTAATTCTAAGCAATCTATCTTTCTCTTTATCTTCTCAACAATAACATATTAAGCACCTACACAAGTTGACATAATTAAAACAATTAAATGATTTTAATGAGAATTTTAATTGAACTAATCTCGTGCAATATTAAATTAAATAGGTATTAATTTTAAATTGTTTAGTATATATCTCTTTTTTAAATTGTAGTTTAAAATCATATTTACATTAAATGTTGAAATAATAAACTTTTTTTTTTAATAGACTAAAAATGAGTAATAAAATATCAATCTAATTTTTTTGTATGATACATATATAGGTATATCATTAATGTTAGAACATATCTACCATACAATTTGAAAAAGTATATCGTAACCAATCCATTTTCAATAACCATTTACAACAAAATACAAATATTCCGTCAATAATTTGAATTTAAAATTGTTCTACATACTTGGCAAGCACCCGTTAGTTTGTGCGTGTTTGATGTGTTCCATTTTTCGGCGTAATGAGTATTAAATACCAGCAGCACAATAAGTATCTAACGGAGAATAAAATATTAAGAAAAAAAAAAAAAGGCTATAATACCGGTTTAATAATTAACAAAATCTATTACCTAAACAGTTAGTAGACGTTTTACGTAAATGTCAAAAAATACTTACTGGGGAAGCGTAGTAATTATTATCTATAGTAAAAATTCTTAAGAAAAAATGCCGGAAAGCACATGTTGCATATTCCGCTATGATTACAAAAAGAGAATGCCGCAATGGACATAGGGGAGTAACTCGATTGACTGTGGCCTATGTGCTTATAACGTCGTGGTCCCCACTCGGCCAACGTCAATCTAGTTCGTGAGTAGTAAACATCTGTGAAAATCATTATCCAAATCCAGGGACCTTGTATGAGAATTTTGCTGTTCAATGTCCTTGGACGCAACACAGTCTCCAATCTCACGAAAAAACAGTAGGTTCTTTCCTCAAAATTTTATAATTGCGATCGTATAAAAGCAAAGTTCCATATTAATATAATTCTATATATATATATATATATATATATGTAATTTAAAAACGAAACATTTGTTTCCTACGCAGTTTATATTCTATGACACGGCTGCACTCCTTTATCATTGAAAAGGCCCCTTTAATATTGCTTTTATCAACCGATTTCGCAATCCTGCGTTTTCTAAGCAATAAATATTAAAAGTAAAATCACAAACCTTACACAGGAACCTGATTTAGAATTTTTGAGGACCGGGATAAAAGAAAAACAAAATTATCATCCATTATTATTAATTGTAAATTAAACAAAATTTGAATGTAGGTATTGCAAGAATTAATTAAATACAATTGATGGTCCCTGGACAAATACCTATAATATCCATGCGTTAACTAAACCCTTCTTGCTTATACTAGCGTATAAATGATTCCTAATCATTGTGAGCCCATGAATAACGTATAATCTGATCTTAGTCTATGTTTATAATAATCACTTAAATGTTTTAATAATATAACTGGTGTCCTAATACAGTAACATTTATTATTATAAGTATCATCAGTTTTTTACAAATATTATAACAATATATTACATAAAATAAATCATACTTAATTGTGATCAATATTTAATATAAACATTTTAAATTATTTATATTTTAGATTCCGATTGTAGTGAATGATGGAGCATTGATTTAACTACATGTGCTTTAGTCCGCCTGAACAACTTTTCTACCAGAAATCTTGCTCAAATTAAAAATGACGAGAGCTTTTTTGGACTAGTTGTTGGTGTACTCAATAGTTATTTTTTTTCTTTTTTGGGTTTTCTAAATAATGGGAAAAAACTACAGAAAAACAGTAATATTTACACAATAAGTCTCTATTATTTACGATTTTGTTTCAAATAATTGTCAACACCTGAAATTGTATTATACTTATGAACATTTTAAAAGTACATATTCATACTCATAAAGACAATGGTTACTTACTAAGTTTCATTTACTCTCATAAAAATATCCTTAGAACATAACACTTTTATAAGAAAGTATAACAGAGAATATAATATAATACTCAAAAATATATTTTGAAGTTATACTTAAAAAGTAATAAGGAAAAATGTTGGAAGTAATATATTCCAAAAAACTACATGTAATAAAAGGAGAAAGGATGGAAATAATTACTATGTAAATAAGACATATTATAAATTAAATTATATAGGTTTAATTTGGACACAAGTAAGCTATTATATTATGATTACAAACAATACGAATGCAAAAAGAAAAGTTATTTAAAGTGTATATTCGTATATAAAACTAATTATTATCATTAAGAGAACATGAATTGTGTTACATAATACAGAAAATAAGTAATTTCTGTTGTCCGGATAAAAAGTTTAATGAATATTTGTTTAGGGATGAATGAATTACTGAAGGGTAAAAATAGAAGTTAGATAATGATCAACAAGGTCGTTAATAATATTCCATACATTAGTTTGATTCAGACTCTTTATATGTACTTAATAATGTTGCTTTAAAAGCTTCTTGTCTTGGCCACAGTTGTGCTGCTTTGCCATTTAAAGGACTTTCATTATTTGGTTCTATAAAATAAATAATGAAATTTAATTAGATAATAGAAACAATTGTTTAATGGATAAAATGTGCAAGTTATTAGAATCTAGTAACCAATATTATACTTAAACTACCAACACTTGTAGCAATTTTATTGGTATAGTATGATATTTTATATATAATGGCATATTATGTTATATTTCCATTTTACTTTATTTCGGAAATGTACCTATGATTTAAGTCATTATGTCAGATTATGATAACTGGTAAATATCCACAAAGGCAACAAAATTTACTTTTAGATACATTATTTTCAATTGAATGTATATAGAGATATGTCAAAACTAAATATGAAATTAAAATGCATAGCATTGTAGAAGTCACTATAATAAATGTTTTAAATTATTTATTTCTGTCATAATAAAATTTATATTAAACAAACATTATATATTAATGTAAACTACTAACTACTATGTGTTTACCAATTTGTCAGTTTCAAAATTATATAGAAAAATAGGCAGAGTTCAATATTCATATTTTGAAATTATTAGTGGTGATCCTTGAACTCAAACTCATAATACGTAGAGAAGTAAATTGGTGAGATTAATTTTCTTTAAGTAATCAATAACTATCTTTTATCAACATTTTATCATATTATACAAATGTATAGGTATAACAAAATATTTTATATTTACCACCAAGAAGAGATTGTAATGATATGAGTATCGATTTGACATCATACATAGCAGACCATTTTTCTTTCAAAATGTCTAAACATATGACACCAGTTTCAAAGTCAACATTAGGATGAAAACATGCAGTTAAAAATATGACAGTTGGTGGTTTATACGGATAACCACGTGGAAATTCCATACTCAATTTGTATTTTAAATTTTCATAGACCTAAAAATAAAATTATCATGTATTAAACACTAATATGTTTTGCATTAATAAAAAATATATGAAAACTAAACTTACAGTATCTTTGGGTCCGACAATTGTAGCAACCCATCTAAAAAGATTATCACCATCAGGAAAGGCTGATACTGATGAATCACATGACATCTAGAACATTAAATTAAATTACCGAAAATGATAATTTAATAGGATATTTGTATATTAAAGTTATAGAAATCTCCAATTACCTACTGAAATATTTCTAATTACAACATGAATATATATAATTTGTTATCTAAATCTTTTATTTATATTAAATAATAATTTATAAACTATAATTTTAAAACAATGAGTTGAATGGGTTCATTAGTATAATTGTGAGTAACAGTGAAAATTATATGCAAACAAAGTTAATAAAATAAATACATTTAAGATACCTGATACAGATAGTATCCAATTGTATTTTAGCTAGAATTGTAAATATTAAAACAAATAGAATATTTTTAAAAATGCATTCAATTCAATCTATGAACTTGAATAAAATAAAATTCCCAGGACAGAATAAAATAATAGTACTCATTATAAGTTTCTAGCTCCCATTGTATACAATGTACTTGATGGTAACACAATAAAATCGGCAATCTTATTATTTGTAGAATAAATATAAGTTTTAAAACTAGAAACCTATATAACATAATAAGATTATTAAAAACAAAGAAAGAAGTTACTAATATTAGTATTACAATTAAAATATTATTCTAGATAATTAATAAATCAATACTAAATTTAAATCAGTTAACTTGGTTTGTATCAATCAAATTATTAAATTATAATTAATACATAAAAACATTAGAACCTATCATATAAAATAATACTGACCGTACTGATTTTTTACTTAATTTATTAAATCAAGATTTTAAGATAACAAGTTATCTGTATGTGCAGTCTCAGTTTTACACACGCTCAACATACCAAACTTGCATTCAACAGAACCGATTTTGAGTTAAAATATTAAAATGAATTAATGTGCTCATTGGTTTTTTTTTTATATTTGGATATTTGTTTTTGTCAGTTATACAAAAAACAGATATACAAACATATATACTCTTACTTTTGAGTTTAATATTCAAACAGTAATAGGAACACAAAATTGGTCCTGATGAACACATTATTATGATGTACATTTGTAAGACGAAGACAGTACATACGGATATTAGTCTGCTCAAGAAAAAAAATCAATTTAAAATTAAAAAATTGGATTATTTTATGTACTATAAATATAAATTTTGTACCTATATTAATAATGTACCTATTAAACCTTAAATAATTAACAGTTAATATAAAATATTTAATATAAAGCATCCATCAGAAATTATTTTTATCAATTTGGATTAGAATTTTTGGGTATATGATAAATTCTAAACATTCAAAATACAAATTCAATCATTTTACATCACTGGTGCTCAACCTTCTTGACACTACGGACCACTTTTGATAGGTCGCGTTTGACTTTTTTTTTTTTTAACTTACTAAATATTTTTGAACAGATTTCAGAGTAAAGAAAAAAATAATATAACAATATATACAACATTAATAGCCTAATGTTAAAATATTTTTATACATTTTGATAATATGGTTTTCTGACCACAGTACTATATCTCACATAGGTTAAGTACCCATGTTCTACATTGATTATGTCATATTGTGCACACGCTGATAATTAATTTATTTTGCCTTATGTACTATTCTAGTTAACCCATTTACCGTGTCCAGCGGGTATTTTAGGGGTGCGTCTTTCACCACTCCTTGGTTAATACTGTTCCAGTAGATTAAGACAGCAGTGGACGGTACCTTAAGGCATTTTATTTTGACGCCTTAGCAAGTAACTAACATTTAAGATTTAATATTCGATTAAACATTTATATTATAAGGTACATAACCGTTATATCCATACCCTAAGGTACATAACTGTTAGGGTATGGATATATACACATAATAACCAAAAATAATAATACTAATGTTTTAAACTCACCATCAAGCTCATCAATTCTTTTTGTAATCTATAACAAACAAACGGTGTAAAATGTAAAAGGGTTTTATTTTATAATTAAAACGTGCAAAATAAATATTATCATAGAAATTAATGTATTTCTCACCTTTGAATGACTTTATTCGATTCAAACCTGTCATTCATGTTTTCACTTCGTTTCGGAATATCCGACGACGAACTGCTTTCCAGTCTAGGATTGATGTTTTGTGCCATTGTATAAAAAATAAGGAACTTATGGGTTACAGCAAATAATAATGTTGTTCAAAAGTGAAACGAGACAAAATTAAAAAATCGTAATAGATAAAGTAACAAATATCACGGCAAATACAGTCGTCGGCCGAATTGTAATTGTATTGGTCAACTGTAATGGTAAAATTAAAATAAAACGGGAAATTTGAGATTAAAGTAATTGAGAAATCGGATTTTTAATGCATCCGTGTTATTTGACTAGTTGTGAGAATAACGAATGTGCGCGACGGAAAAAGTAATGAAAATCCAGAACGTAAAATCGATTTCTGAATAAATGTTTTTTCGTTTGGTAAGTAGTGTTCGCAATATGTATGGTATAATCACCGCCATGACATAATTTAACGGACAAACCAATGACACATCGATACCAAAGAGATTATAAAAAATGGGTTTGAAGTTGAAATCGTTGGTGATTGAGTTACGTCTCACGCGACACTATAACGATACTAGTGTCCGGTAGACCGCACTGTAGATACTAAAATTGTTTTCAACATTTAATATATTTATATATATATTTTTTTTTTTTTTTTTACAAGGAATATGCAATCTATACAAAAAGCTCAATAAGTATATACGAAGTAAGAAATATAACTTGTCGATTGGGGATTATGATGTCACCCATTAGTGATATTTAGCATGGGGAATAATAGAATATAATTGTTTAATCTATGACTTAAAGGAGAAACAAGAAAAAGATGAGAACAAGAAAAGAATGAAAAAAAAATCGAATGGACTTACTAGAGCAGGTCTTTACACCATCTTTTTAGTCGAAAAACGAATCTAAACATAATCCAGACCTACCAGAATATCACACTCCGTAAAATCACAAATCCTCTACTTTACATTTCTAACTTAACCCTCCACAACAATGACGATCCGACCGGGTCGGATTCACTGACTGGGCCCCCGAATACTTTGGTTTGGATGAATCCTTATTTATTTAACCCGCCATGTGTAATAAATGCCCTGGCCGCCACTGCTCCATAATGACATGCATATCAAAACAATAGATGAAGAATCCGTAGTTTTTTACAAGCGATTCTTTTCACGTCCTGATATATAAAAACTCACTTATCAGGAAATTAAATATCTTGACACTGCCCGACGATTATATTATTTAAGTATATTTAATCTACGACATATTGGGGTTTGAACGTTGTATAATATATACATATATTATGTATGAGTAAATTCGGAAGCATTTAAAACGTTTGTTTTCGTATGTTCATAAGGTTGAAATTCGGCAGCGGTCGTCACGTTACCGCCGTGGTAACGAGTTAAACTGTAATCGCAAAAACTTTGTGCCAAAAAAAACCAGTGGGAAATTATAAATTCGAAATGCTCCCCCAAAGAATTTGTGTAATTCGAGAATCCCATTCTCGTCCCGTGTTTTATATTTTACGGAATTATCGTCCCGGTGTCCCGACAAAAGGTCCAACAAAACACTCTTGTCGCCCGTTCTCCGCGCGGTGTACCATATTGTTTTGAAAATTTAATTTTTATTTTACTTATCGTTTAGCATCTTAAAATTTAAACGATAATTGGAAAATTCAAACGATAAAATATTAGATTGTCTAACCTATCCACCACCGCCCCTCCCATCAACCGAGCTCGACTAATACGCTAGACTTGCCTATTCTCGTTGTGTCCGACCTCCCCCCTGATATTATTAACCCCTGACAATAATTGATTAGACGAATAATTTAGCAAAGTGGTACCTAAATCAACACTAGGCACGAACCACGACTTATTATTTATTAGCATCACCCATACCACTTATTTTTTTATACTTTTATAACCTGGTACAAATTCAAATTTTGGTATTTTATCAACATGGACATAAGATTTTACAAACTTATGTAAATTGTAATTGGTCACGTAATTATATCTGGTTGTCAGCCTCTAACAATTATGATGGAAAAATTACGTATACTAAGCCGTAAATAGTATAAAATACAATTTCGGTTATTGTATTTTTTTTAATTTAAATTTATTCTTAACTATTTAAATTACAAATTTGATGAATCATGAAAAAAATTCTTTGGCATCGCGGATCACTTGATATGAGTTGGGAACCACTAATTTAACAAAACCGTATTTCGGCCGACAAATTTTTTTAAAAATATTTTTTTATTTTCTTATAATATATTGTTCGACTAAAACATAGCCTTCTTCCCCCCCCTCCGACTTAAGTAGGATTTTATATTTTTTATTTATGTACTATCAAAGTCCAAGAGAAAAGCATTGTGTAAAATATATTATAAGAGGTACATCTAATGAGCTGTCAATTGAGAAGGTTAGGTGGTTATCGGTTATTATTGTGTTTATTATATTATTATGTTATATAATAATTATTATTGAACGCGTAAATTGATTCGTTTGTACCAGTGGTCCATGGAATCATCTCAAGTGGTCTGTGATGCTAAAGAATTTTTTTCGTAATTATCAATTTATTAATTTAAAAATTGTATTTCATATTATTTACGGTTTAGTGTACGTAATTCACGATCCCACAACTAGTCAAAGAAGCGCATGCTAATAAGTCACACTAATTAAATATATATTCATTTAAACGTGTATTATTTCGTTCACATTGAATAAAAATCAATTCATTTAATTTTGTAAAATCTTATGTCCATGTTGATTAAATACCAAAATTTGAATTTGTATCATTTTTTTTTTTTCGTAAATTAGTCTGTTGTCAATAAATAAATAATATAAACTGTATTTCTGATTTTATTACGTACATATAAATATTACAAAAGTGTTCAGTGCCTAGTGTTGAGCTGGGAACCACTGGTTTATATTATATAGCGGAGGAGGTTTAATTAATGATATTCTTCTCTACGTTTTAAATATAGTATATTTGTTACATAACGATGTACATTAACATGGGAATTATGGAATTATTTTTATAGTTGTTTTATTATACATTTTTTTTTCCTCATTGCGTATGCAGAATTAATAAACGAACGTGCGGTCGGATTTACTTGTTTCCAGCGAGGAAAAAAAAGTGGGCTGTGCGGATACCTGTAACGGTAGTGGTAACCGAGTGGAAGCAAACCGATCGCCCGTGCATTCGCGCTCTGCGTGTCGCATCACGAACATCTCACGGTTCATTGGCGCACGCATTTGTAAATACCCGGTACGAACCTTCTCCCCCGTATACGATTTTTATCGGGTTTCCATCACATAAAATCCTCTATTATTATAAGTATTATAAGTATTATTATAATAAATATTATAAATATTATATCCACATTTTGAGTTCGGGGTTCGTTTTTATGGCGTTCGGCAAGAGGGACGAAGAGTCCATCGGATTGTTGAAAAGTAAAGATGGGAATAACACCACGAAATACGGGCAAGTAATTGTTACAGTAATATTATTATTATCATTTTATATTGTTGCCGTCGGAAATAATATACAACCGCATTATATCGTAGTACACCTGTTTTATTAATACATAATATTAGTTTACCGTACGTATATTAATAGGTTGCGGGATATTATTATAACGGGTAGGCAAATTTATTACCTACTGGTTATTATAATATAACACAATTTATTAACGTATCCTTTTAATTACGTATTTATTTATTCAATAATTGTTTTATAAATCGTGCCTATACGTTAAAAAATATTTTTTATATTATGATTTTCTGCATGTTAATAAGTATATATATACTTACCGCCCAGTGATAATTTCTTAAAATATCCTCCGACTCCTTAAGAATCTTGATGGTTTTCCCCCGGAAGTGGTTCCCAACTCATGAAGTGGTCAATGGACTCATCTCAAGTAATCCGCCTAGCTAAAGAATTTTTTTCATGATTATCAATTTTTAAAATTAAATAATCGAAATGGCCGAAGTGCCTTTGCTGGTTGGTTCTTCCCACACGTTAATCAAGCCATTATACTATACCTAAGACATCCCTTATGCTCATTGTACTTGTATAAATTGTATAATTTTCTAAATAAAAAAAAATATATACATACTTACAGTTCTCAATATCGTGTAACTTATTGTTAAATTTACTCATTGGCGTGACTAGGATTTTTTCGAGGTTGGTGTCCGCCTATTACAACATTTATCACATTTATCACCTAACCGTTTCTTATTTGTAAATACGCCAGCGATGTCCATCATGGGCGTAATTAGGATTTAATAGTTACGGGGACTAAAGTGTCGGGAAAACCCAAGTTCAAAAATAGTCGTAAGGTCAAAGCAGGATTTGAATTAGTTTTAACCAGGAAGGAAGAAAAAAAAAATATATATATATATATTTATCGAAGACATTTCGTGAAGGGTTATAACTCCTAGCCTGGATACGACACCGACAAAGACACTGTAAATCATAGAATATTAGATATTGTCTATGCACGACTCCTATGAAACGGTTAATGTTGAACAGCTAGACGTGCTACCCCATTATTCCAAATATAAGTTTACAAATAGTCGTTATTTCTTTCGTTAAATGACTGTTATTTTTCAAAAAATTAATTTGAAACTAAGTAATTAAATTTTTTTTTTTAAATCCCTTGTTTTACCGTCTGAAACATTCCCCTCTTTAAATTTTTTTTATAAGTGCTTTCAATGTAAAACCAAAATTAACCGAGTTATTTATATAATCTGTTTGTTTTTGGTATGCTGTCTGTTAGTTGGACTCTGATAACAAATACGGACATTACGTCTTCTTAAGTCAACATATTTTTTTTTTTTTTTTAACATTAGAGAACACACAATCATTAATTTAGTTTACAATAATCGTATATGAGTAAGGTATAACAATGACTTGAGTGTCGTGATTTAAAAAACTACCCGTCAGAGGCACTTAAGAACGGGATGATTTAATCATCATATTAATATTAAAATAAATATTTAGTGGTTTTATAGTTTATTACAAATGAAATCAATACTTATACACATTAATATGTATTTAATATTCTTATAGTATGAATAAATATAAAACGAATATATTATTTGTATACAGGCTACCTAATTGTGTGGATAATAAATAATAATTTTTATAAGGTACCCTGACAATTTTCTGTAGGGGGGAAGGCTGTGGAACTAGTCGTACTATCTGTCCAAACAAATTGTTAGAAAATATTTGCTTATATAGTTATCTTATCAGATGATCTTTTTTTTTAATTATGCTTTTGTGGATTATATGAAGAATTATGGTTGTTCAATAAACATTAAAACACCCTACTCTTATTGCGACTTTTTTAAATAAATTTGTATTGCACAAGAGATTTTTGAATATCTAAAAAAAAATATTTATGACTAATATAAATAATAAATATATGTTAGAAAGTATCGTTGAGTATAAAAAAAAAGGTGATAATCAGATTAATGGTTAATGGATATTTTAAATATTATTTTTCATCAGAGGTTACGGGGGGGGGCCTCACTGAAAGAAACTCGTATGGAGACCCAGGGTTATCTTTTTTTATACAGTCATTTTTGTAATATACATCCAAACAGATAGTAATAAAATTACTTGATATTAATTTCAATTACAAGTATTTAGACTTAAGATTAAGTATATAAGTATTTAGTTTTAGTTGCATCATATTTATATTGGAGCTAGTGAGAAATGTACTTTTTGAACAGGGGTAATGTTCAAATCACTGGGCATTAAGTTGTATATATCTGTGTACCTTAGAAATCCAACACCTTTTGACAGCCAATTTTTTTGGCCAGTCGCAGGGCAAATTGTTAACTGCATGGTTACCTATAGTTCTGAATTTGTGGTTTTCTAGTGGTTATGATTTTTTTTTTTTAGGTATATTACATTTTTTAGGACATTAAATTTGTTAAATGGTTTTTTTGTTAGATATCTCCAATCTTTTTTACTTGTGATTCTGATCATTGTATTTATGTAATAACGTATAATGGTTTTGGAAATATATACATGTTTTAACTATATTAAATTCAATCATATGTTTTTAATCAATGAAGATGACTTGCTTAACCTTTTTAGATAAGTTTAAGCTATTATATCTATGTGGACTATATTCTGGTATTTCGGTGTATTTAACAATTAAATATTATATTTGATGATTGTTCTATCAGTATTCAGTAGTCAGGAGTAAAAACATTTACTGATTAACTATTTCTGCTGTAGCAATAAATATTTGAATATCATTGGTCGTAATTAATTCTGTTAATATGTTATCTAAATGTATATAAATTCTATTTTATTTATTGTGGGCAATTATAACCTAGTTTTCCAATAAGGATTTATTTTAAGTTGCATACAGACACTTTATAATAATATGAACATAGTTACATAGTTATATGAGTTATTAATTGTAGTTATTTAGGGAAAACAAAAAAAGATCAATTAACCGTTAAATTGTAATTATCTATCTACACAGATATTTTTGTTTCATTTAGTAAATAGGTAAAAGTTTTTAAAATAAAAATAAATTGACAATTTTAAATGAAAATGGTATATGTATACTATAAACTATAACTGTTGATGGTCAGTGATCAATATACCTATTTATGTTATAATTTATTGGCTGTACAGATGTGTTTAAAACTATCAATCTTTTTCTTAAAACATAATTTATTGTACATAATCAAAATTTATCATTTGTTTAATCATTTCTCATCATAAAATATTATATGACAATATAAAACTAATGATTTTTTTTTTATTATTGTCATGTCCTCATAAGTTATCAATGGTTCAAATTAAGAGTAATTAAAACCTGTATTTTTGTATGATGAAAAATAAAAATTTTGAATAATTATTCGGTCAAGGCATAGTAAATATTCTATAGTTCTATATTCAAGGCATAGTAATAATCTTTATAAAATGCTCAAATTCAACCGGAGAGTCGCAATTGTTAAAGTTCGAAATGTCTTAGATTACGCATGACATAGATAGAGAAAATAAATTATGTGTAGAGGCAGCCACTGTCTGGTGCTGCTGTTTTCCAAATTTTCTTTAATTTCATAAAAATTATTACATTTTAATGACAATCTTAATTATAAGATTTTCTATTAATTTGAAAAACTGACCTCAATGCGAGCTCTAGGAAGTCTTCCTCTATTCAAATTAAAAATAATCATCAAAAACTGACCATTCTACGAGCCATGAGAGTTTTTCCCATATGACATGTTTTTGAGCAAAAATACACAAGAACACCTACCCTTTAACAAAATAGTTCATAATTTAGTTTGTAGAAATAATTTTGTTCTAGGTGTAAAATATAAATATGTTAAATATACTTATCTTAAAATTACTGTTTTAGGACTTTGCGGAAAAGCGAAAAGAAAAGAAATTCTATTAGTGGCTTGGTAAGTATTACAGATCTGTTGTTTTTATATTAGGAATAAAATTGCCAATGGACGAGATTTCAAGTTTCTGACTAATATGTTATATTTTTAATTGAATAATTAATTTAAAAAGTTTTTAAATGCTGTGCCTATATTTTTAATTGACTTTAGGGGTAGGTTTGTATATATCTAAACTAATATTTTTCTTTGTTTTGAACTCCGATTTTCTATGTAATTTCAAATAATAGTATAAACAAATTTGTTATGAAAAACCTTATAATTGACTCTTGTTTAAAGACAGTATAAAATTGGAGGTTAAAATATTGAAAATAAATTTCAATGCGGGCTATTTTCAAAGAGTTTTTTAACTCTTCTAGATTTTATATAAAATCGTATATATAAAGTTACGTAGGTTAGACAACAACTAATAACAGGTTTTAGTGGAATTTGAAGGCAGTGGTTGGTTATATAATCACAGCGACAATATTATTGCCAGTAAACGTAGGCATCTGTATGTTGACCTTTCTAGTTACATTATTATAGACATCACCTTCTCGTCCTAGTTAAGATGAGTAAGGAATTTTTTATACACGCCATATAATTATATACAATTTGTATAGACATATTATGTTTTGTAGATAAATATTTTGCTTAAAACCTTTACACTTTTATAAAAAATAATTTACCACATTAAATAATACATGTAGGTGGTACCTATTTATATAAATGTCTCATCTTGTATATTTAATTTTTCCTATCAGTTTTGTAACCCATGTTTTTTAATTTTAAAAAATTGTATAAATTATTCATCCCATAGTAATGATAAAAGTAATATATCTAGGTTAGGTTAACTAAACTTATCGTTTAATTGAATTGACTTCATTAAATTTGATATCAAACAGAATCCCTGAATTAATATTAAAACTGTATTGTCTAATACCTATATGAAAAGTGATATTAGTCGCAGATTTAAAGACACACTTAACACTCGTCCTAAAACATAATAAATCACACTCACTCACTAATTTTACAAATTACCTGCATCTGTTGTATGCAAAAACTTGTAAACATTTGTACACATTTTAACTAAATGATAGAGTTAGGATCTTAGTTTTATGCTAAGAATTACAGAGATAATACAATTTTTCATCAGAGGTTTTGTAGGTATAGACATGCAAAACTTACTAGTATAATACAGTAGTAGGTATTTCAGTATTTGTCCATATTGTATTAAACTTTTAAATTTGTGCATATGTTTACATATTAGGTGAGGCATAAATATTTGTATACCTATATATGATGTAAAATTACATGCAATATTAGCCTCATTTTTTTTTAATATGGACAAATTGACCTTAATGAGTTTTTGGGGCTTCCTGGTTTCCATACAACACTCTTAATTTTAGCTTAAACATATTCAATGCCAGTGACTCCCAACCTTTTTTCATCAACAGACCACATATAAAAAAATATTTCTTCACACGGTCTAAGTGGGCTACTAATGTAAGTTTGAGATATTTTATAGTGTACCTACTTTCTATAGTTAACTCTACATAGATTTTAATAACTTTCGAACTATTTTTCATGTATCAAATAAATCGATTTTATAACTACCTAACTATAGATACCTTTATAGATACCTAACTAAACAATTATATTACTTTTGATTTATCATGAATAATAGTTTATAATATTCTATTTATTATCCATTTATTGTTAGTTATCTATAATTAATAATATTGAACTAAACAATTAATGAAGCTACGGAAAATGTATACCTACCCACTTTAAATAGGTACATAAAAGTTATTATTACCTGCATATAAAAAAAATTATATTAAAAATATTTGTATGGGTTCTTTCAAATTCCAGACCATTAACCATGTCTACTATTACTATTTACTTAGAATGAGAACCACAACATTGGTAACCTGTATGGCTGTAACCCTGAGTAACAAGTTATAAACACTTTTAATTTTTTACTTCTATGTAAATAGAGTAGGGAACTTGACACAAAATTATGTTTGCTTGATTTAGGTTTTATTAGTGGTTTAAGGCTCCTTATTATTCAGCATATTTCTATTTTAATCATTACATATTTAGGTATGGTTAATAAATATTATTATACATTTATACAGTTTGTTTTGTCCTGAAGGTAGTTATATGAGTTACATTGTTATTTTTCACTGAACTATATACAAATTTTTTACTTAATAAACTGTTTTATGCATTTTGAGTTTTACATACTATTTTAATATAATCCATAAGTGGTCTAGATACCTATAACTTATTTTTAACTATATTTGCAAGAAATGTTTAAATTGTCCTTTATTCGAATACTTACTGAATATTCTATAATAGAAAATTAATACATTTTGAATACTTATGTATTTTTATGTATTCAGGCTTGACAATTTTAGGAAATCTTTCTATAGCTTTCCCAATAATATTTATATTTACTTGATTACTGACACATACAATTTGAATTTTCTAGTTTCGATATGCCAGCAAAGCTGATGTGGCACTTATGTTCATTGGTATTGTATGCTCCGCAATTCATGGATCAAGTTTTCCTGTGTTGGCACTGGTATTTGGCCAAATGACCAATACTTTTATCAAACAATCAATGGTATGTACTTAGAATAGATATTATTAATGATTAAATTTTATCTAAATTAATATATCTAACTATTTAAATATTGTATCTATATGTATATTAAGTATGTAGAATTGAAACGTTTATAGAACAAAACTACTTAACAGTTTTTTTATTTTTACATTCAAACCCATATGTATTTCAACATTTTAGAAACGATAGTAACAAAAAAAAAAAAAAAAAACTATTTGTATAGATAAATACTAAATATATATATTGAAGAGGAACAAAACAAAGCCTGAAGTATTTATATAAATTCTGTGTAAATGATGTACATTTGTATTGCATATATATATTTTATTTTTATTTTTTTTCATATTTAAGAAACCATTCGTGTTTGAGTTATAGGTAACAATTAGAAATGCACATATGTTTTAATATGATATACACACCATCATGATTAAAGTATATCAACTTAACTTTGGTTCTGTATATTTTTGTATAGTTTCAAAGTTTGAAATGTAGCAAAACATAACCAAGCCAATGGTCTCAGCAATATTTTTATTTGCGTCATTGTTTCTTAGTCTTTGAAATACATGGATTAAAAATAAAAGGTCATTAAATTAGGTAATTTTGTACTAAACATTTTAATACTAATGTGAGGTATACCTTGTAAGTATTTCCTTACTCAATCACTCACAGTATCAATATTATATTAAATCAAAGCAATTAGTCAATATGTATTATCTATATTTACCATTACCAACAGGTTTCTTCTACTCAAAATATTTTTGAAGTAACAACGCAGAATAATTCAAATCCACTTAACTTAAGTGATACAATAACAAATTCACCATTAAATGGCAAAACTTCTACACTTGGTGCATTTTTTATGTCAGAAATGAAAAGAATGACTACTGCTCAAACAATTACAGGAATTGATTTAGGGTGAGTTATAAATATAATTATACTTACCAAATTTTTTAATATGTATTTTAATCAAGACAAACAACAGTGAATCCTAATCAGTCATCTAGTAACGATGCATTAAGCCCTGAAGAATTTTATAACTATATGACTAAGTTTTCATTGTATTACTTATACATTGGAATTGGAGTATTAATTGCTGCATTCATACAAGTAAAATTATACTAGGAAATTACTGAAATATAAAAATAGTAGGTGGGTATAATTTATTTTTAGACATATTGCTGGGAAATAGCATGTGAAAGACAAGTTCATCGTTTGCGTAAAATATTCTATCGTCAAATACTCAGACAAGAAATTAGTTGGTATGACTTGAATGATAGTGGAGATCTTACTACAAAATTGTCTGAGTACGAAATTTTCCATTATAAATTTGTTATTTGATGTTAAAAATAGTTTACAATAATTTATTTTGTTTTACTAGTGACTTGGAAAGAGTTCGTGAAGGCATTGGTAGTAAATTTAGTATGGTCACACAATACGTAAGCACATTTTTCACTGGTTTGATAGTGGGACTTTGTGTCAATTGGAGATTGACTTTAATCATACTTTGTGTTGCACCAGTTTTGATTGCAGTGTCAGGAGCACTTTCCTCAGTAAATAATTAAAATAAAAATAATGTTGCTAAGATTAAATTTATAACTATTGTAGATTTCAGCAAATACAGCAGCTAGAGAGCAAGCCAAATATGCTTTAGCTGGGGGTATAGCTGAAGAAGTCTTATCAAATATTCGTACAATAGCTGCATTTGGAGGAGAACTTAAAGAGTCAAAAAGGTAGTCTGGTTGCAAGTTTTAAAAAAATATCTGCACAAATTTAAATACAAATTATGAATTAATGTTATAGATATAAATTAGCTATAGATGAAGGTCGAAAATTAGCTATGAAAAAATACTATGTGTTTTCATTTATGTTGGGCTCTGTATTTGTAATAATGTATTCAGCATATGGAATAGCATTCTGGTATGGATCAAATTTAATTGTAGAAGGAATTTCATCACCTGGAAGCATTTTTACAGTAAATTCAAATTAAATTAAATTATAAAAGTAATAAATTATTATTGTTATGATAAATGTGCATAGGTATTCTTCAGTGTGATGGCTGGAGCATTTTCTGTAGGTAATGCTTTACCATTTATAAATTCAGTGAGTATAGCTATTGGTGCAGCGTCAACTATATTTGATATAATTGATAGTAAACCTAAAATTGATCCTTATTCATCGCAAGGCAAGAAAATTCATAAAATTCAAGGAAAGATTGAATTTAAAAATGTTAACTTTACATATCCGACTAGAAGTACTGTAACAGTAAGTTTTATAAGTATTAATTATATTAAAAGTTATTAATTTATTATTAACAATTTTTAAAGGTGTTAAATAACTTATCATTGACAATTGAACCTGGGCAAACTATTGCACTGGTAGGTACTAGTGGAGGTGGTAAAAGCACAATCGGAAATTTATTATTACGTTTCTACGATCCCACAGAAGGTCAAGTAAGTTGAATTAGTTTGTTCTTTTATAAGTCATAAACTTATACCTAACAATACAGCTAAAAATAATTATTCATTTTAGGTTTTACTGGATAACTTTGATATAAAAGATTTAAATTTACATTGGTTCCGTACAAATATTGGAATTGTATCCCAAGAACCAATATTATTTGGTGTTTCTATTGCTGAGAATATCCGATACGGCCAATCAGATTGTACCCAACAAGATATTATTTCTGCTGCAATGACAGCAAATGCCCATAGTTTCATCATAAAATTACCTAAGGTTGATAAGAATATATATATATATATATATTATGTTTGTTTCAAGTTCTGAACTAATTATAAAAAATGTGTAGGGTTATGATACATTAGTTGGAGAAAAAGGTTCTCAACTTTCTGGTGGTCAAAAACAAAGAATTGCCATTGCAAGAGCTTTAGTTAAAGATCCAAAATTATTATTATTGGACGAAGCTACTTCAGCATTAGATGCACAAAGTGAAGGAATCGTACAAGACGCTTTAGAGAAGGCACAAAAAGATAGAACCACTATTATCATTGCACATAGACTATCTACAATAAGACATGTTGATACTATTTATGTTTTACAAGTAATATTATATATGTTTTATACAATTTTATGATACAACATTTTTAAATTAAAAATTTTTTTAATAGAATGGAAGCATAGTAGAATCTGGAACTCATGACATCTTAATGGAAAATAACGGTTTGTATTCCAATTTAGTTAATGCTCAAATGAAACAGGAAAATGATGAAGATGATGAAGATGACTTCTTTGAATCTGATGAAGAAACAGTGAAGTACAACATAGATGTTAAAAATAAGCCTATAAAGCGTCAAATTAGTATAAAAGTAAAATAGATTATCATTATGTATTTATTTAATATTTAAGGAATTGTTTTTATTTAACTATATTTAGAGTCCAGAACTTGAGCCTCATTATGAAATTGAAGATGTTGAATCTGATGAAAATACTGAGTATATAATAATAATGAATAATACAATTCAATCATTTCCATGGACATTTTTAATTTAAACCATTTAATTCTAGTATCCAAACTGTAATTGAAGAGGATGGAACAGAAGTAACAACAATAACAACAACAAAAAAGATATCTGTTATAGAAAAAAATATTGAGCCCGAGCAGGTATTTACAGACAGTTTTACCACTGAGAATTCTGATGGCAATTTAGTAAATATAACTAGAAAAGTATCTTCAAGTAAAGTGAAACGAATTATCTTCTCAGATCAAGTAATTTTTATCAACGTTTAAAATAAAATGTAAACTTTTTAAAAAAAATGATTTAAATGTGTAGGAGAGTACAGATAGTGATCTAGATAAATCATCTAGTTATCGTCCAAGTAGTTTAAGAGGAAGAGTTTTATTAAGTCAATTAAGTCAACCTGATGATTATTCTCAGTTAGTATACACTAACATTGAATGTAATTTATAAGTTAATAATAACTTTATTAATGGTTATGTTTTGATTATATTAGATGGGAATCTTCAGACATAGAAAACGTTAATGAACTTAATCGATCAGTAAGATTTGATATATCTTCTAGAAAGGGTTATCAATTTATTGATGGGGAAAATGATTTAGTAAGAGAAATATTAGCTGAATTAATGTAGCATGCTAATATATTATACAACTAACAGGAAAAACCGGTTTATAATAATTATTATTAAATTTTATGTTTTAGTCAAAATTTGAAAATGTTGGCATTAAAGATTTACTTAAAGTTAACCGGCCAGAATGGCCATGGCTGTTAATGGGCTTTACAGGTTGTGCCTTAACTGGTGCTATAATGCCAATTTTCGCTATTTTTTATGGCCAAGTGTTTGCTGTAAGTGTTTACTCAACAATCATAACTAAAATAAATATTATATGATATATTTTTGTTTAGACATTTACACTTAAAGGTGATGCATTACTACAGGAAGCAGCTTTTTGGTCTAAAATGTTTATTGTATTGGCTTTACTGTCTGGATTAGCATGGTGGATGCAGGTAAACTAATTATAAATTCATAAAATATATATTTGTATTATCACAAATTATTTTTATAGACTCTTGGACTTACTAGTGCTTGTGAAAAGCTCATTATGCGTATGAGAGTACAAGCCTTTGAAAATATTTTACGTCAACCTGTATTTTGGTTTGATTTAAAAAGTTCATCGCCTGGTAATCTTGTAACTAAATTAGCAAGAGATGCTCCACTTGTGAAATCTGTAAGTAATTTAAAAAAAATAAATAAAAAATAAAATAAAAATACTTTATTGGTTAATAGGCTGGTGGTTTAAGAGCTGGTCAAGTAATATCAGCATTTGTAACACTGTCAGCTGCATTGGTGATTGCTTTCAGTTTTGGTTGGAAATTAGCCATAGTATTAGTATTAGGTGTACCAATAATAGCTGGAGCTTCTTATACACAACTAATGCTGGTAAGAAAAAGTCAAAAACGAGATTCGGAATGTATGGATGAAGCTGGCCGGGTAAGAAAACTTTGATTATTAAATCTTAAGACAAAATATTACATTTTACTTTTAACATGATATTAGCATTGATTATGATTATCAATGATTTTAGTGATTGTTTTTAATTTTTTATACTTTTTTATATGTATGTTAGATTGCATCTGAAACTGTTTCGAGTATAAAAACAGTTCAAGGTTTAGCACAAGAGTTATTGTTTTTAGAACAATATGAAAATAGTCTAGATGATCCATTTAAAGCTGCTAAGAAACAAGCATTTTCATATGCAGTTATGTATGCTGTTTCACAGGCAGTTATTTATGGAATGTATTCGGTTGCGTTTAGATATGGCGCATATCTTGTAGAAATTGGAGAAATGTCTGCTACAGATATTTACAGGTATTTATACAAATAATAATTACTTCATCATTTTGTTTTCTAATTAAATTCCTTTTTCAGAGTTTTCTTTGCATTGGCATTTTGTGCTGCATCTGTTGGTCAATCGTCAGCATATCTACAAGATTATGCTAGAGCAAAAAATGCAGCAGTCCTCATTTTTCAATTAATTTGGAGAAAGTCCGAAATTGACCCTTTATCTATTTCAGGATCCAAACCTGTAAGGCCATACTCACATGAAATACTTAACATTGAAGTATCAACTAAAATTAATGTTTATTTATAATTTAATTTAAAATTTTAGGAAATCCAAGGAAAAATACACTTTAAAGATGTAAGATTCAAATATCCATCTAGACAAAATGTACGTGTTTTGCGTGGTCTTAATTTTACAGTTGAACCTGGCAAAACATTGGCAATTGTTGGCGAATCTGGATGTGGTAAAAGTACTGTTGTATCTTTACTTGAGCGGTTTTATGATCCTTTAAAAGGAGTTATTGTTAGTTTATTAATATTTTATAAAATATAAGATACTATAATATTGAAGAAAAATTATTTTAATTTAGGAAATTGATGACCACGATATACGAGGAATGAATTTACAACATCTAAGAAAACACATTGGACTTGTTACTCAAGAGCCAGTATTATTTAACTGTTCCATAAAAGATAACATAGCATATGGCATAGATGATAGAGAGGTTACTATGGATGAAATAATTGATGTGGCAATGAAAGCAAACATTCATAGTTTTATTACAACTCTAGCTCAAGTAAATTATAATTAATATTTTTAAGGTCTTTTAGACAATTATTAAATATTATTTTAGAGATATGATACATTAGCTGGGGATCGTGGAAATCAACTCTCTGGTGGACAAAAACAACGAGTGGCCATTGCACGTGCATTGATAAGAAATCCTAAAATTCTTTTATTAGATGAAGCTACATCAGCTCTGGATACTGAAAGTGAAGCGGTAAATTAATTTTTTTTTTCTATAACAAACACATTAATTTATATAATGTTCAATTGTATCAAGGTTGTGCAAGAAGCGTTGGATGTTGCTCGTAAAGGTCGTACTTGTATTATTATTGCTCACCGTCTTTCAACAATACAATCAGCTGATTCTATTGCTGTTGTCCGCAATGGAAAAATTGTTGAACAAGGCAATCATGAAGAACTAAAAGCTAAAAAAATGTATTATTACGAGTTAATCAGACGCCAAGAAGATTCATCTAACCAGTCTCAGCATTAAAAATATTTCTGATAAAACTATTAGACAAAATAATTAATGTGATTTTATGAAAATAATATTAATTTATCGTTAATTAACTATTTTTTTATAAATTGTATTATAACTATTCTCTATTTCATTTAATTATACAAAATTAATTTATGCTTTTTTTTATATTATATTTATACTTTTGGCTTAAAAATATATAATATTACAATTTTTTAATAATTTATTTCCATTTCCTCAGTATTTACTTAAATTTTAGTTTTGCGGATTATTATTCAAATTCGTGAATAGGTTTTGTGTTATATATGTGTAGCTGTTTTGTATGTGTTAAAATTTAAAAGAATAATTATTTCAAGAATATTGAATTATACATTTATTTTATATCAATATCCTGATAAACATACAAAATATTTAAATTATGATTGGAATTCAATTTTACAATATTAATAACTTAGGTAGGTACATACAAAAATTGAATTGAGGAACCCAAAATTGATACAAAATAATGTTTGCAAATATAAAGTAAAGTTAGACAATACAAATATGTCATACTTATTAATACAAATTAAATTACCTATTTTAAAATGTTTAAATTTATTATTATGACCAAACACACATTTTGAAAACTCAATACTTTTGAGATATTAATAACAAAAATGTTACAGTGCCTTATGGGCAGTTTACAATAAATTTGTTGTATCTACACATTAAGAACTATTCAATAGTAAATACATAGTGATCAGAAAAAAAAAAAAAGACAGCCTCATACAAATTATAATAAAATATTTTAATAACTTCATACGTTTATTGGCGTTGATTTGCTTGACATCTGAGTAAAACATATATCTTTTCTTTTATCCAATCTTTATTGTATGGAGCGTATGTCATGGTACTTTTTTGGTACCTAAACATAGTACAAAAAATATAAATTAAAAATATCATTAATTATATACATTTTATTAACATACACAAGACATGAAAGATCAGCTAAATGATCAATAAATTCAAATAGTTGAGTTATGTCGTATGTAATAGAGACTGATTTTGGATTTAGTTTCTTCAAATGTTCTTCATAAATTTTACAAACACCTAAAACAATAAAACATTAATTATTGTTTATTTATTGTAATCTGGGACGTCCTGGCAGGCTGGGATATCAGAAAATCCCAGTGGCCTGAACATCTTACACTTATATTCAGTTGTTTGTTATTATATTATGACTTTTTTTAAATAAGTCATTGTTATTCATCAAAAATATATTTGTTTAGTAATCAGTTATAATAAAGTAAATTATTATTTAAATTTTTGTTTTATATATATGGCATATAAATGTAGATATTCATAGCCATAGTTGATACTGTCCAGGGACTGAGCCCCACAGAAATCATTTAGCAAACTGTTGAATAAAAGTAATTTAAATAAATAAAAAGTATGGACCCTCTCTCCAAAATTTTTTTTAGCTACAGCAATGTAGGCATTGAAAAAATGTGATTTGTTTAAAACAAAATGACGGCGAATTGTTTTCGTCCTACAACTGTAAATGTAACTTTTCCATACCTTCCATGCAATCGTTAACAGACTCGTAATCAGAATAAGTTCTCGTTTCTGGTTTGTTGCCCGGTTGTATTAATAATATGGTGTGCGACTATAAACAAACAAAATATATTAGCAGTTTTAATATTTAATTTTATGTTACTATACTATTAGAAAAATAAGTAATATCAAATTAATGTTCGTTACCATTATTCTATATTATAGTTCACAGATTGGATTCCAATTGTTCAAAAAGCGTAGTAAAAAGTATATATATTCGCGTAGTAGTTTAACTGTACGTAAATTCACTGATACGAATAATAGAAATATTGTTAAAACGGGGTGGTTTGCATACAATAATATTGACAACGCGGGTGATTGTAATTGTGTAAGATACGGGTATCAAGTGCCTATATAATTCTATTTGTAAGTATAAACGGATTTGTATTATTATGTTGTGAATTGTGATACAAACAAAATTCTATATTTCTAATATCTATATCATTTTCGTTTCCATTGTTCATAACAATAGTTCATAACCAAACAAATCAATTATAAATATTATATTATATTTTATACAAAAAATGTTAGTGGTATTAATTGATTTTTAATTCCATAATATCATATGTTGTGAATTTCAAAACCTATTTTGATTGTCATTAATTTTTGAGAAAAGAAAAGAAAAATGTTAAACATTTTAGCCATCGAATTTGATTTTCCATGATTATATTTTAAGGTTATGGTTCGAATTGTAGAATAATTTATTGTTCGTCGTTCTCAAATCTCTAGTACAATTGTTACTCCGGTAAATTTTGGACGAGATGTTTACTGTTTAGGCTGAATATTGCAATTTAGAAATTTGAATTAATTTTAGTCAATTATTTCGTATTAAAACATTGTTAAGAATGTCGACGATACTGGAAAGAATTGCAGCCATCGAGGCCGAAGTAAGTACATTTTTAATATATCAAATACTCGTTAGTTTAGGTAACTAAAAAATGAATAACATTTTATTGTAGATGGCCAGAACTCAGAAAAATAAAGCAACAGCTGGACATTTAGGTTTGCTTAAAGCTCGTATTGCAAAACTTCGACGAGAACTTATTACACCTAAAGGTGGCGGCGGTGGTACGGGGGAAGGTTTTGATGTAGCTAAAACTGGAGACGCTAGAATTGGTTTTGTAGGTGAGATTAATTAAATTTTTTTATCAACAATTTATATTTATTTATGTTTGTTTCTCCCAGGATTTCCCTCTGTTGGTAAATCAACATTATTGAGTAATCTGGCTGGTGTTTATTCAGAAGTAGCTGCTTATGAGTTTACAACATTGACCACCGTTCCAGGTTGTATTAAATACAAAGGAGCAAAAATTCAAGTAATTAATCTTGGTGACTAGGCCTCATTAAATTGGAATGCACCTGTATATTATTTAGTCTTAATATCAAGTTATATAATGTTGTTTGTTTAACTTTGAAAAATATCTAAATAAGGATTACCTATACTTTTTTCAGAATAAGAATGTCTATAACTGCTTAATAATTTAACTGTATTAAAATATGTTGATAAACTTGATTATTTATCATAATATGTTTATTATAGCTTCTGGATTTGCCTGGTATTATAGAAGGGGCTAAGGATGGTAAAGGTCGTGGACGTCAAGTTATTGCTGTAGCTCGAACATGTTCATTAATTTTCATTGTTTTGGATGTTCTTAAACCATTAAAACACAAAAAATTAATAGAACATGAATTGGAAGGATTTGGTTTAAGATTAAACAAATCACCACCAAACATAGTATATCGGCGAAAAGATAAAGGAGGAATAAATTTACAAACTATGGTAATATATATATTAACATTATACTAAAATATTTATTTTATACATATTTTGTAAACTTGTGTGATAGGTGCAACAAAGTGAATTAGATTTAGAGACTGTGAGAAGCATATTATCAGAATATCGAATACACAATGCTGATATTACTCTAAGATATGATGCCACATCTGATGATCTTATTGATGTTGTTGAAGGAAACCGTATATATTTACCTTGTATTTACTTATTAAACAAAATTGGTTGGTATATTTTTTGCTGAGTATTAGCTAAGATTAATTAATAATAGTAATAATTATTAAACGGACATTAAATTATCTTTAACTATTTCGCTATATTTGTAATTTTTTTTTTTCCTAGATCAAATAAGTATAGAAGAATTGGATATAATTTACAAAATACCACATACAGTACCTATAAGTGCTCATCATAAATGGAATTTTGATGATCTATTAGAAAAAATGTGGGAATACTTAAAATTAGTTAGAATGTAAGTTATATTTTAAAAGTTAAAATAAAAATGATTATAATATTTCAAAGTGGTGCGCCTAGATTAATCCTACATTTTTGAACTTATCGTGTAGATAATTTTGTATAATTTTATTATTTTTTTAAGTCTATCCTAATTAAATTAAATGAAGTGATATTTTTAAATTTATATATATTTATTGATAAGTGTAGTTTTTGTATAACATGGATTTTATATCAAAGTTACTTTTATATATTTAAAAATAACAATTTCGATTTTACCCATATTGTATAACTATATATATTTTAGAAAGGTTTAGAAATGTCTGATAATTTATGCAAATTGTGTTTTATTCAAAATAGTTACACTAAACCTAAAGGACAATTACCAGACTATGGATCACCAATTGTTTTGCATAATGAAAGAAAAAGTATTGAAGATTTTTGTAACAAACTTCATCGGACAATTGCTAAAGAATTTAAGTAGTAAGTACTAAAACTAATTTTGTTATTTGTTGGTTGATTATATACAATAATATGTATTTTTTTAGTGCTCTAGTTTGGGGATCATCTGTTAAACATATGCCACAAAAGGTTGGAAAAGATCATGAATTAAATGATGAAGATGTTGTGCAGATTGTTAAAAAAATATAAAATTTAACAATAGTAATATATGATATTTTATAAAAACATTTATCAATGTATTATCAGTTATCACTATCGCTATGATTGCTTCCTAGTTTTTCAGCTCTTGAAGTTGATAGTTCTCCATCGGATGCCATTATATTTGAATCCTCTTCATCATCCAACATCAAATCCGAGTCTGTTTCACTGTCTGATAAACGTCCAAACATACTACGATTTCTACTTGTAGCTGCACTACTAACTAAAAATAGTATAGATCAGCAAGCTTTTTTATATGTTTCATTATTTCACCACAAAGATACATTATTAAAAGTTGCTCAAACATATATAAATATGTATATTATTGTTATTAAATGAAAAATATTTGGCAATACATTTTTGTAAGTATTAAATATTTATAAATTCTACCTCCCCCCAAAAAAAAAAAATAAATAAAAAAATTATCTTTTTTCACATAAATTATTTTACCTATAGACACACGGATTTGGTAAATTGAGTCTCATTTTTACTATTTTAGGTAAACTGAGTCCCATCTAAATAAGTAAAAAGTGGTTGAGTCCCATATAAAAAAATTTAATGTGGTGAACCAAATTGTGTACTAAAATATTTTAATAATAGAGCCTTGTTTATAGAGTAAAGTCTAGTAATAATTTTAGTGTTGAATTCTGCCATTTTTTTCTTAATATATTTTCATTTTCGACTTCTTACTTGAATGTGTATTTTTGATTGTGTTTCTTTGAGTCCATCAATAATATAAATTTTTGTGGATACGAAGTATGTAGTAAACTATTCATTCGGCCCAAATATTAGGTGGAAATAATGCATATACTTATGAAATACGATAAATTTATCATTATGATAGCAACTCAATTTAACTTTTCCATTTTTAGATTTGAGACTCAATTTACCTACATCCTAAACACGTGTACAAAATAACCTCTTCCTCAATATAAAAACACTATTTCTACTTATATAAATATTGTTATAAAATTGTAATCAATACAAGACGAACAGTTTTTAACTCACCTCTTCCTTTAATACTAATATCTGGTGTATTTTCTAAAAATTGATTATTAAATGACTCATTATTAACATCTTCTAATAGTCTTAAATCGTCATCTTGTTTATTATTTTCTATTATTTTCTTTGCTAATTCCTTATAATAAAATATATATATATATATATATATAGATAAATCTTAATCTCCCTTTAAATCAAATTACTTGTTGTTCTTGTATGTGTATTAATTCTGCCTGAGCCACTTGCTCTTGTTGATGTTCTAAATAACTTATACATCTTTGCCTTGTAATATATTCTTGATATAAATGTCTGAGTTCAGATTCAAGATCCTCAAACTCCTCTAAAAACGCGGGTCTTAGAACAAAAATAAGATGGTTGATACAAGTTGTAAACTCATTGACAGATAGAACTCAACTAGTTAGTTCTGTATTTCAATTTTTCCTACGATATTTTAAAAATATTCCTAAGGAGACAAATATTTACCTCACTTGTTTCAAAGTATTAAGTCTTTTCGAATTTCTTTCTAAATCCTCTCGTCGTTTTGCAATTTTTACATCTAAATTTGATTCTGTTGCTGAAATGTTCTTTATCAAATCTCTAGTATGTTCAGTTTCTTTTTTAGTTTTTTCAATTAATGTTTTTAGACTTTGTTCAACTTCATTAATATCCAAAGCAGCATTTACTCGACTATCTCTGATGGGCCTTAGTTCAGCTTCTTCTTCTAAAGAATGAAACAGAACAGCACCTTTTTGAGTAATCTTAGATGCCAATTCTCTTGTCATTTTTAGTTCATTTGTCTAGCGTAAAAATGATTGGTTATTACTTTTTTTTTTTTTAAATTTTCATTATTTTAAACATAATATACTTTATATGTTAAATTGGTGTCTAATTTGGAAAAACCTTCATCCTCATAAGTTTTTTTTGAATTTAATTCATTGTTTAATAAATATGTTATTTTTAATAACTCGTCAACTGCATTTCGATCAGCTTGATACAGTTTCTTTACATTCAATTTAATATTAGTTTTAAGAGCCTATATAAAAAAAAAATGTATAAAAATATATATTTTTTTTAAATTATATGAATAATTCATATATTTATTATAATATAAATTTGTGTTAGTAATGACTTACAAAAAATTCTACAATTGAACGAATGAAATATACTCGTTGTTCGGACGTTTCAATTTCTTGAGGTAAATTAGTATCTGGTTCAAATCGTAGAGCTAGCCATAGTAAAATTTCAGACACTAAAGGAAAATTTGGGTTGTGGAAACTATCCATTGTTACTTGTCGATGAAATCCTAATGATCTCATAACTTCGGTGAACTCTGAAATATCCAATAAGTAATATTTTCAACATTTACATTTTACATTATGATTAGTTATATAATTATTAATATAATATTAATTATATAAATGGCTTACTAAATAAATCTCTGTAAGACATATTTGTATAGTTAAAGCTATAAGTACAAAACAAATTGGTAGGTACTGAATTAACTACCTAGTGTATTATCATTTGGTTCTTGCCGAAAACACTGAACTTTTTGTTGTTAGTACTCGTTGCTATGGATATAATGATTGTAAGGGTTGTATCTAATGTGTAATCTATACTAATATAAAGAGGTAAAATTTGTTTGTATATAGGGGAAATCTCTGAAACTACACAACCTATTATAAAATTCCTAAGTGAAAAAATGCATTTATAGTAAAATATAAATATGTATATCAATATTAATAATAGTAATATATATAATCAATACTTGTAGGTTTAAAAAACGTATTCTATTTAAAATTCAGACTAGAATATTTTAAAATGTTGGTAAAAATATGAATAAAATTATTGTTTATAACTACCTACATTATCAGTAGCGTATCAAGGAGAGGGAGAGTATAACCACTCCTGAAATGTCTTTGATATATATTTGTATATGATGATTTTTATTTAACTTAACCATTAAAAATTATATCTTAGTAGAAATTTGTTAAACCTTTACATATTATATCTAAAATTTCAAATACATATTTTACTAACAAAAAAAAATATTTATATAGAATACTATTTTTAACATTTGTCTGTACATTCAACATTTTTTTAAATGATTTTCCTTAATTTCGTTGTAAATATAATAGTCTATTACCAGCTGAATTACCAACCACTGACGTGTTAGAGTAAAAATTGTAAAACTGATCGATAGGGTGCTAATTGCTAATTTTTATCTTATAGACTCGGACCTCGCAACAACATTACGAGACAGCCATTACGCTGACTAATTTTTTAGTTTTGTTTATTTTATCTTTCATCCATACAACCAAGGTAACCTACAAAAAGGCAATCAACAATTACAATTCGATTTTCATACCAAAAATACCAATAACCTTTAGAGGGGGTGGGGGGCTGACACAAGGTTCGACCTTTTAAACAATCAACCCTTTAGAGGTAAAATACGGGGATAAAAATTATATAATACAATTTTTTACAGATATCGAATTCTGAGTGTAATTTCGTTAAAATTAAAAAAATATTAGATTATTACTGTCCTTCAATTATTAGTTGTACATTTACAGCAATGAGATGACCATGATCAATAATATTTAAAAATGGTGAAGTTACATTTGATATTTAAACACAAATGTATTTTATTTATTTCTATATAAAATATTACTAATTATTTGTTTGATATCCTTGCGATGATAAACATCCTCTTTTCTTTGAGGGTGGTGTTTTTGATCTTCCCATACTAATTTATTCTTCTGCCAATGTCACGCGAAATTTGAATAAGTCTATCGTTTCCTTTTTCGATATTTGTTTTCCACGAATGTACTGCTTGACCGAATGATGGAACAATCTGTTCATCTACCAAAAGGTTCTTCTCTAATGATAATTCTATACATAATTTTTTTAGGATATCGTATAATGGCCGAAGTTTGATAAATTTGTCTTTGTGGCTTGCTGGAATATCCAAGTTTTTTTATAATGTAGAAATGATTTCGAAGGCAATAAAAACTATTTCTATACATATTGTTTACTATTATACAAGGTTATTCAAAATTATTTATCCGATATAAAATGCTTATATATTTTTATTTTTTAGGTTTAGAACAATATATTGTACAATAATTAAACAAAAATATGTAAAATTTAACTAATTATAGTTATCAGAGTCATAATTTAATCGTGGAAGTAACAAGGTTTTAAGCATTTCTAAATAAGACCATTTACTGTGTTTTCAATAAAAAAAAAAGGGGACTATAGTCCTGTCTTTGATATGGCATCGAACACATAAACTTTAGGAAAGTCACGCTCGTGTTCGATTATGACATAAGGGTTGTTCGTACCTCATATACAAACGTTATGATGGTTCACCTTACCACTTAAGTGGAAGGTTGCTTCATCACTGAAAATAAATGAAAATGTACTGGTTTTTAAACAGTTTTTTACTATAAGCTTTTCTGCTTTTAAACACTCTGCGTTTTAATTTATTATATGCTGAAATCATAGATTATAGAACGTTTCTAAAATTTAATATTTTTATTACGTTAGGTACTTAATAACTTATTTAATATGCACCTTATAATGCTGAAGAAAATGTTGACTATTTTCGTCCGTGAATTGGCCCCCTACATTTCCGTATTGACTTTAAAACCGGTGCCAAAAATTTGTTACTAATTTGTAACGAAATTATCAAAATTAATTTTCGTTGAGACATTTAAAGGCGGAAACCTTTTGGGTACGTCCCTGCATATACCTATATGTGCATAAACCTAATATTCGTTGGTAAGGTTTGTTTTTTTTAATTAGCACAAGTGTCATTAGTTTGATTAAAATATATACTTAACATTTTACATTTCAAATAAAAATGTAATTATTTGTAAATAAATTGTCAATTTTGTTTTACCGTAATCATAATGCACTTATGTGTATAATATTATAGTATTAACATTTAGTATAATTTGATAGGGTGGATTACCCTTTCATTACCTAAAATATTTACCTCTCTTTATGCTACAATAATAAAAGAATTAGGAGGCATAAATCACAATACTTAATTGGTTCATTCCTTATTTTCAAAAACTTTTGTATACAATTTTAAAAATAACGTAATATAAATTAAGAATTTTTTAAAATTATTATGTGAAAACATCTTAACCGAGTTATAATTGTTTACAAATTCTTATTAAATTCATAGTATAGCTATTTTTATGTAATTTTAAAATCGGCGAAATGTTCGACGATAAGTTTAAAAATTTATCCATATTATTCTTCTATACTTTGCACAAAAATGAATCTCGTCTATTATTCCGTCGTATAATATGATCGTTGTTGTCAGACCTATGGATTTTTCGTAATTAAAATCACTATTTATACAACGTTTTTAATAATATAATCTACATTTTTTACATCATTTGTGTATATGTGTATTTTATTTTTATACGTTTATATAAATATTAAGCACTTATAAAATTATGTTATTTTGAAACATAAAATTGTTAAGTTAGGGTTGTCCTTAAATTTCAAAAAAAAAAAATTAATTTCATACTAGGTCCATCTCATTTTGTTCGGCACTATTAAAAAGTAATTTAGATTAAATTTGATGATGATTACTGACCCTCTTCCCGTGCCACAAGAGGGTTGAAATATTAGTAGTTTTTTTGTTTTACTAAAAAACTATATTACGTAGGATAATAACATATAAGTGCTTTCATGAACATAATATTCTCTAAAATTAATATCCCCCCCCCACAGAAAAACCGTTTTCCCAGGAAAAATATTGAGTTGCAAATTTTAAAACCTTCGTTGCAAATAAGTTGAACGTTTTTGGCACCGGTTTTGAATCAATACGGCAATGTGGGAATCCAACTAATAAAATAAATATTCTAAAGAAGATTGACATTCAAGACTGACCGTGTAGAGGGCTCTATAAGTGCTTGCGACTGCCAAGGAAGGCACGCTTTAAATTTTGGGAACTGATATATATTAGGTTACTAATTCACAGATAATATTACAATTAGTATTGTTTGTAACGTAATAGATTAGTCCGTAGTGTCACGACCTGTATCACGGAAGTTGGCAACTCTCATTATAACCAGTGCTGCCGTTGGTGATAAAAGTCTTATCGGTATCCTGCACCCAACACTGATATTTTGATATTTTCTCTCTTTGCTCAGCGTACACGGAAGCGTAACGTGTTATTTCTTCGATTTTCAAATAGTCGTAACTTTGAAAATACATACTTAAAAATACGTAAATTATATAATACACAATGGCGGCCGTGGATTTAAAAACTGCGGAAGGTGTGGAATTTTTGGAAAACTACTTGAACTTAAAAAGTTACATTGTCGGGTAAGCAGTTAACCTTAAAAACGGGTCTTGGAATACGTCGATAAACTAACTGTTCTCTTATATTTTCCAGCTATGAACCGTCCAAAGCTGACATTGACACTTTCTCAAAAATTCAAGCGCCCCAAAGCAATACGCCCAATGTACTCAGGTGGTACAACCATATCAAGTCTTTTTCCGACAAAGAACGCTCCGAGTTTTCAAACAAGAGTGCTGAATTCTCTATGGCTGTTGCAAAACCCTCTGATGACGACGACGATGTAGATTTATTCGGTTCTGATGATGAAGAAGTAATACATTTTATATATTATGTTACTTAGAAGCGGTTGATGCAGTTTTTGCCCTATAGAATGTTCAATTTTAAAATTTAAAATTTCAATATTTTTAGGGTCTGTTCTATTTTGTGAACTGTGTCACAATTATATTGTAGCCAAGTAGGATAAAATAATCTTGTAGACTTTCTTTTTCTTCTAGTTGTCCCTGCGTGTTTGACAATTTTCATTCAAACTAACTTTTCAATGTTTCTACTGACACTGACCGTCAAAATGTTTCAATTTGGTTTTGTTTTCTCTGTGAACCAATTTGGATTTATAAAAGTAATAACAAATTGGTTCAATATTAGTATGATGATCATATAGGATTTTCTTTGATTTTCTACATCAGTGGTTTTCAACCTTTTTTACTATACTAGTTGCGCTGAGAGAGCGCAAGTCGGCCGCGCATTCATATGAAATCGCTCCGCGGTTACGAGGTCTAATTTCTCCCACCAAGTGGACTATGATACACCGTTGTAAACCACCGGGCGCTATCGTCTGTTATCGAACTTTGCCAGTTCACGACTTATTAATTATTACTGTATACACCGTGATCAAATTAATATCTAAATTAACTTTACTGTATAATTTTAGTTATCATTTATTTAGTGTGAAACCGTGTTAAGTGTTTACCATACGAACAAATAATTATTAAAAATCTTGATTTATTATTTATACAAATAAGCAATGTATAAAATTGACCATATAATACATCACACATACAAATAATATTTATAAAATAATACATCATACACATAATATATACAAAATAATACACCGCATATACACATAATATTTACAAAATAAAATATATCGTCTATGCAACGTAGGTTAGTTGGTACATAATATTTTATTCATTACCAAAGTCGTCGGACTCGGAATCGGAAGTGTTTCCGGTAATGGTTAAGACATGTTGAGCCGAGGGTTCCATATCCAAAATGTCATCGGTGATAAAGTCAATCTCATATAACTTAACCTCTTCTTTAATAACGTGGCTTATAAAATTTGTCCACATCTCAGGTGTTACTCGTTCCACGCCATCATACAACAATTTTTTTACATCTGATAATTTATAGCTTGTGTTGTTAATTTTAATGTGATGTTTTACAGAGGACCATGCCAACTCTATAGGATTTAATTCACAGTGATACGGAGGTAGCCCAAGTACAATTTTATTGTTTTCCTTTGCCAATTCATCAATTACGTACTTGTTACAATCAGTTCGAAATTCTTTTGCCTCTTCCAAGAGTCGATCTTTGACCATTGGTTTGTCAATTAATTTTCCTCTAATAGCTATTCATTGAATAATTTTTTCCTTATTCCACGAAGCTTGGGGAAACGTTTCTTTTTTAACCGAATGGTACGACGCATTATCCATAACGATCACTGAATTATATTTAGCAGTGGTAAAATGTTACTAAACCAGTTGTAACATGAATTGCCATTCATTTCGTCGTGATAATCATATGAATTTTTTTTAGATTCGAAAACCAAGAGACCACCAATGACAAAACCATCCGACGATCCTATATGGACAACAATTAATCGTTTTCCTTTACTAGACGGATTTTTTTTGTCCAGTAGTTAGCCCTTTTACAAATGCGTCTCTATGTGATTTTACCGTTTTATCAACCCACGATTTTGAAGTCGTTTCTCTAGCGTTTACCCAAGTCTCATCAAGGTAGTAATTTGAATGACCATGGCTGCGATAATATTTAATTTTTTCCAAATATCTTTGTCGCCAGCAGACTAAATCACTTCGTTCAGTCAGTGCACTGTTACGATTCTTCTTGGTGTATATGAAACTTAAATCTTTTAAAACTGTACGTAAAGATGTGCATTTCAAATTTGGCAAACTAGGATCGTCCTTGATGGAAGTAAGAATTTTTTGCAAAGTTGGAATTTCTTTTCGAAACCAGAACCCATGAATTTTTTGCCGAATAGCATTTTTGTCGAACTCATCAATTTTTTCAGTAATTGTTAGCCTTATTTTCTTTTTATTAGGAGAAGAAATGGTACCTTTTTTTTTGTAATCTGATAACGTTGTTGAGATGGTGCATTGACCAATGCCGGTATAATGTGAAATGAATTTGATAATGTCAATGTACTTCAGCTTTTGGTCAACTGGCAGATTAGCTTCCTCGGTCATTTTTGTTTTATACATATTTACGATAATTTCTTTTTTTTGGCTACCAACAAACTACAAAAAAATGTTTGATATTACTTAAATTATGATATAATGTGTATTCACTATATAATACATAATAATATCTGATAATTAAAGTTAATAATATATATTGATAATAATAATAATAATTTTATTAAATTGTGCTTACCTTTCCACATGGATATTTTTGAGTGGTGAACCATCAACAACATTTACCTCTTCCATTTTAAAAATATTGATAAACACAAATTTTACTAAAGGAAAAAATCAGTACGATAGATTATATTGCAAATAAATCGTACACGGTGTATAAACGAATAAAATGTGGTTATCGCAAGGCAGTGGTTACTGTTTACGAGTCACAACGACGCGACGGTCGACGATGTGAGCCAATCATCCGACAGTGGGAGTCATGTTGGTGGGATATGCGCCGACTACGACGAGTTTTGGTCGCCGCCGACTTGCGCTCTCTCAGCGCAACTAGTATATAGATTTTACTATAGCTTTGTTAGCCATGAAAACTTAAAAAACTAAAATTGCTTAATGTCACTTAGTACCATTGTATATAAAATAGCACAGTTTACTCTTAAATTATTACATCCCTTGTATTTTTATTTATTAATTTTATTAGCTAAGTAACATTTTTATACCTATTGTAATTTTATTTTAATTTTAAATAGAGTACTTATTGCGACCTAATTTTGATGCTCACGTGACCAAAATTGGATTACTGTTGTGGTTTAAGACTACTGATCTAGAAATTAGTTTTGTTTTTAAAAGCTCTCATATGTAGTAAAATAATCCACAGATTAGTAAATCTGGTATGGTCCCTTTTTTTTTTTTTTTTTTTTTATCATTTTGGTCTCTTTCTTTTTTAACAGTTTTATTGAAAGTCTTTTAATTAGTGTTGAACACATTGCAAACATTTTAGAAACAAAAAGGGATTTTGTTAATTGTTTTATATTGTATTTAATATTTACATACTATGCGTAATGTTTTTTTTTTTTATTTGCTTTTCTTTAAGGATGAAGAAGTAGAACGGATCAAACAAGAAAGACTTAAAGCCTACAGTGAAAAGAAAGCCACTAAAAAAGTTATAATCGCTAAGAGTAGTATTGTATTAGATGTGAAACCCTGGGATGATGAAACCGATATGAAACAATTAGAGCAACAAGTCCGATCTATAGTCATGGATGGTCTTATATGGGGAGCTTGTAAGTATAGCTTCTAACTTAATGAGAATAATCATTAATGCTTTCAACTTATGATAATTATAATTGTTTAATTTCAGCTAAATTAGTAGAAATTGCTTTTGGTATCAAGAAACTCCAAATTATATGTATTGTAGAAGATGATAAAGTATCCGTTGATGCCCTGGTAGAAACCCTTCAAGAATTTGAAGATTTTGTCCAATCTGTGGATATTGCTGCATTCAACAAAATTTAAGCTTGATTTGTTCTTAAATCTTTGTCAATTTATTTCAAATATATATTTAAACAAAACTGATTAATGAATAACTTGTTTTAAATTTATTATTTTTTTTTTTCAACTGTGTTTATATAATTTATATGCTTTAGCTTTTGCAGGTACCAATAATTTATTGATTTCATTTTTAATATGTTTATCATAATTTTTTATTGGGTAATATTATTCAGAATTAGAAAAACTTTAAATTATTGAATTTTAGGACATTAACTTTGTATTTGTGGTATCAAAAAATATAACCAAAATTGCACAGTGCAAGTTCTTATTTTTTATAGTGGTAATTATTTATTTCTCTTTTCATTTAGTTTCTACAATAGCTTGAGTAGTTTTTTTTGCGCAAAGTTGCATTATTTTTGCAATCAAATTTTGGGTCGTAGCACCTGTACAAAACACACGTTAAGAGCACTTTATGAGCACAGGCATACATAGTAAGATTTGGGATGTAAAAATTAAAATATACCAATTTGGTGTATGCACATTGACTTACAGTTATTAGGTTTTGAGGTGTTTAAACAAAATGTAGGAGTTCTTAGTCCAACCCCCCAATCTTATTTGTGTTATGATTGTAAACACATGATGCAGTAATAATAATAATAACGCGAATACAAGTAAAATAATTTGATTAGAATGTGTTTTAATAATACACAAAATATATAATGACGAACAACCAAAAGTATAAAAGCACAATATGGACCTAAGTACTTATCTATTAAAATGTATAGTTACTAATCTAATCTGGTATGTATATTAATTATATGTACCCATATTATATTTAAAATAAAATCTAATAAAAATTCAAAAGTGGGGGAAACGATTAATCGATGAAAGAACATGACAAATATATATATTTTTTTTTTCTATACAGTTAAGATTGTTTGGCCTTTGTCGGTGAATTCGAGGGGGTCGACGGCGCAGTCTTGTCGTTGCTTTTCTTCTCGGATTCATTCTTGTACGGCTCGTTGATCATCTGCTTCAATGATGACAAGTACTCCTGAAAGACGCCCAGACGAACGCATTATTACAAAGGACGCCAGAATATATATTTCGCTGTTATTTACCTGTATCAATTTCCTCAGGCTATCTGCAAGTTTTTTGTATCTGGCCAATTCTGCGTTGGTGATTTCAATGACCGCGCCTTTCGCTTTTTCCAGATGGGCGAACTGCAAATAACATCCAACCGATTGTCGGGTATCGTATTAAAAAAATATTTTATTACGGTTTGCTCTCACCCCGTTTTAAATTATGCGTACGTTCAAATTCTGGTTTTCAACATTTTTATTTTCATAATATTTAAAGGGAGTATGTCCTGTGTTGAGATATATATATATATATATATATATATATATATATGTTTTCATTTGATATATATAGAGGTAATAACCGATATGATTTTTTTAAATCAATTGATATTTTGCATACGCTGTCTTCTTGTTTAGGGTGGAGGGGGGAGGTAGTGAGGATATTAGGCCTATTTTCTTTATGGCCCATCCTGTGAAAAAACCCCGGGTACATCTAAGCCTATACCCTAGCTCAGTGGCGCAACTATGATTTTTCTAAGAGGACTGTCCGCCTATTACTGAATACGCTACTGGTGTTTTCACCGGTTTATGGATACAAATCTCATATAATTTATCTAATTGTCAAATGTTGAGGTATGATTATTTTTGTGTATAATAAGCTTAAAAAAAAAAAAAATTAATCTTCCATAAATACAGTTCGAGGTGGGGAGTGTCTAGATACCCAAAACTCCTTGGTTGCGCATACGTCCTGGCTGTCCCGTATACACATACAATAAGTAGAGTAGGTGTATTTGTATTATTTCTATTTGCGCATTGCGTTTTATAAAAATAAAAAAAAAGCATTATACCGGTTGTCATACCTTTATGATTTTGTTTGCCAATACCACGATCTCGTGGCCTGTGTAAGTGATCGCTCGTCGCGTGTTCGTAGGCGCCATGTAAACGTTTCTTGCGACAAAGTTGGTGACGTGCACGACACGCCTGGCGCCCTCCCTGGACAACATTTCGATGAGCTGTTCTACGTTCTCCGGCGGTTTTTGATTTTCCGGTTCATCCTCGCTCAAATGGGTCCATATAGCTTTAATTTTTTCCGCAAACGCTTTCGGGTCTCTGGCCAACTGGAAACATATTTTTCAATTCGTTATTATAGGTGTGTTTACTAACTATAAGACTCTCATTGTCTCGGAAAGCATTAACCTTTTAAATGTTACACAGCCGATATTATTCGTCACACTCATTATTGAGGGCGAAACATATATTATACATTTTATAAGTATTATAAAATATTAGTTAAAATACATTTTGATATTTAAATTTTTAATTTTCGTCAACCCATTGGCAAGATATTCTACTATCGAGTTTTATGGATAAGGGGAGAGTTGTAGTCTGTAGATTATCATATTGAATAGTTCTCCACTAGTCACAAAACGACCAACTTAAAAGTGGAGAATTTTATATTTAAACACCAAAATATATTTCAACTAATACTTCAAATATTTATTGAATTTTTAATAAATGATTTTTTTTTTAATCGAAAATTTGAATCAACATTCATAAAAAACTATTTAAATTTAGTTAAATAATTGAATTTGATCGGAGATAATATAAGTATAAATCAATCAATAAACTGTTAACCAGGCTATCTGAAAAATTTTCCTTTCCAGACCGGCCGTAGTGGCCCTGTTCAGTGCTCATGAACACCGACTATTGGAATACCGCAGTGCTCAAGCCCCCCATGATCCGTTCCATAAAACCAAACAAAATGTAATAATACATTCGAAATAGTTATTTAAAAATTGTAATTTATTCACCTTTAAGTAGAAATATATAAAAGAAAAAAAAGTTATTTTGTTGAAAAAGAAGTATTTGTTTTTTATTTCACTTGTATAAGTCTGCTCGCAGTTACGCAATTTCCAATTTATACAGGAGGGAATAAGACATAAGGCATAACGACGTACATTCATTTTTCAATAAAATAAATTTAAAAAAATACGATATGCAACTTGAACGTGAACAAACGTCTACAAAATATGTGTACTTTAAGACTATGGAAAGTTTGTTGCTCGGAATCAATATTGTCAAAGTTGTCTTCATTTTTTTACTTAGATATAATTTTATGTATATGACCAACAATTATAAATCATTAAGACGACGAATTTGTACTTTGTAACATGAATTAAAACTTTCACGTTTTGTAAAAAAAAAAACCCATAGGGGGAAGGGGAGGGAAATCGATCAGCCAAATTCCTCCCATAATTACGCCCTTGCCTGCTTATGGGCCCATAGACTTCAATCAATATGATGCCTAATGCCTATAAAAATACTGTTGTTATCGCGATGTTCGTGTAATGTAATGGTGTTGTGCATTCTTTGAACTGCTCATACAACGAATCGTTTTCACAAGTAAACGGAGTGGGTTAATACTAATATGAAACCGTCGAGGTAACAATATGACGAGACAAGTGTATAGCGATTGAAGTTCGTAGATAACGGTCATAAAATGCATAGTATTATACAATGCGATATTATAACATTATGTCGTCAACATGACATCAGCATGAGATTTATTACTCGGGAACGACGTATAGATACCATAATTACCGTACTTAACTAATAAGGTTAAAGATTACGACGGGTTCGAACAGGTTAGGTTTTACATCAAAGTTTAATACATTATATAACGAACACAGATTTATTTATATCGTACAAAAATACAAAAGTTGTCGGGCGTGTGCACACGAGGGTTTAACTGTCATTGTGTTTTATACAATTTACCAGCTGTTATAAACTTTTTAAACATTTACAAATTTAATTTTTCATATGGGATTACAATCTCCGTAAATTCCGTGAAAAAAATACTTAAACGACGGACGAAAATCGAGGTACTCCCTGTATCTCCTATGGTTCGATTTCAAAAATGTGAAGACGAACATAAGCATATATATTTTTCATATTTTATTTAATTATTTACCATTATAAAAATCGACAAATGTTTACAAACTTCAAACGTAAATATTCTCGTAAATAATTTGATAAAATTAAAAAAGTACTCTGAATTCAAACATATATTGCTTTTTTACTATCGAACCAGTACCAAAATTGTCGTCGGGCGTAAAATTACTCTACGTGCATAAATAACATAAAAACAGGCAGAAAATGTTTACAAAATGACAGAAAATTTGGAAAACCAAGTGCTCCCTAAAAAAGAAAGAAAGAAAAAAGTTTGTAAAACAACACTGGTGGCATACGATGAGACACAGTTTCAAATTTAAGGGAAACTATAAAAAGTTATAATATAGGTTAGGTTATAGTTTTGTATTATGTAAAAAAAAGTATATATATTTTTTTTTTCTATAGCCTGCATTATTTTAAAAAAAAAACTACTTATATGTACTGTACTATATTGTATTATATACAATGTTGTACAATATAACTGCACTGTTTACAATGAAATGGCAATATAAGTATAACGATTGTTGTTGATTTATGTTTAAATAATACGAATTACAGCGATTCTCGATGAATATGCGAATAATCGAATAAAGTCGAATAGTCGAACAGGCGAACCCAACGAATAAAAAATTATTGAAAAAAAAAAAAAACCAATAGTCTCTTTCTGCTGAATCGACCGTGCGCTATTTATTTTACGGTCGGCGTAATATAATTTATAAACTTGAAATCACGCCTCTATGTTTTTACAATAATTTGTTTTATCGTCATAGACAAAATTAATAATAATAACAGAAAAAAAAAAAATACCCAGGTTAAATAATCTATATGACTTTGTAATTTACATATATTTTTTCGAACGAACGATTAAATCGTTTCGACATTGTATTTTATTATGTTCAATGTTATACGATTGATAGTTTACATATAACATTACTAACGATTTACATTATATTATTATATTGAGTATAGAACGAAATCAGGCATTTCCTGGGAGGTACCAAAAACATATTTCCAAAGGGGGAGAGCTCACTAACGGAAATCACTGTACACACTAGTGTTTCCCAACCGGTGGTCCGTGGGCTTGTCATAGGTGGTCCGCGGTTACATGGATTTTTTTTTCCACTCTCATCAATTTTTTACAAACAAATTTAGTGAAAAAATAGGATAGGTACATTATGCTATGAGCTACGGTATCCATCATAGAATTCAAATTTTGGTCAAAAAAATTCAAGCACAAAAATTACATTAAGTAAATATTATATAATAATAATTAAATTAAATTATACTGTAAACGTAAAGTGATAAAAATACACATATTTTTTCAATTGTTTTTGAGTATTCTTTTATTAAAAAAAAAAAAAAAAAAATTAAAGAAAGAGGTCTTCCTAGTTATTTTAAAATCGAAGTGGTCCTATCGACCTATTAAAAATTCTCGTAAGTGGTCCGTGGTGTTTAAAATGTTTGGTAATCACGGAAATCATGGTTATTTGGAATCTGGTTATGTACCTATACACAATATTGATTGGTGATTTACCGCGGTGAAACGTGCAAAAGGCATTTAATAAATGTTATGCAAAATAAAATTAAAAATTAAAAAAATAGGTGTAATCACGATGTACTCACGAGATCGGCGAAATACACCAAACAATGTATAGTATCGTATCCTTGTTTTTTTAATAGTTTTGCCTCGGCAATCGTTCTGCGGGTCAGACGCCTTTGCAGTTTTCTGGAAAAGTGATTGACGTGTCGGATAGTTTTCACTGCCTGACTGGACGTCTCCGCGTCTGAAACAATTCGATCGGTTATAAGGCGGGAGTCTGCGATCTTTTTGTCCTTTTTGGCGTTCAGGGCCAAAATAAATTAAATAAAAATTGTTCACGGGCAACGAAAATGTATATTATAGTAGTCGTATATCGAATTTAATTGTATTGTTAGGTACATTAATTTAATGAAGTCAATTTAAATAAATATCAAAATTATTAAAAAAAAATATAAAAATACAAAGTATTAACATTTTCGATATTAATGAAAAAGCTTGCTCGTAAATATATTACGTGCTTCCAAACACAGTCTACATTTTTTCTATGCAAAATTCTTTATAAAACCATGTACAATAACTTTTATAAACAATGTCTATTTTTAATTCGTATACATTTTATTCGCAGATTAGGTACTCAAAAATATTGACTGAGTTCACTTTCGAATAAATTCACGAGTTGTCTCGTTATTGTGTCATTTGCAGATGTAAAAAAAAGGTGGCAATAACCTACTCTCCTCCAAAGTGATTTTTGGGTTGCCACCGGTTACACAATCAATTATTGTAGACATTTCTTGAGATGTAATAATTGTCTCAAATTATTTCTCTGGCGTTAAATAATTTAAGCGTTTTTCGTTTGTTTTACGTGAATATAATATGTTTTTATCATTAGAAATTATTCGAAAAATTGAAAGTGTGTAATTTTTAAAAAAAAAAAACATTATCAAATTACTAGAATAAAACAATATCTTAATTGCCAGAATATCCGTGATTATCTCCCTTGCTATTTCCTGCGGTTGTATGTACGACCACCAAGGGCGTAGTTTAGAAAGGGCTAAGAGACGATCGCCTCTCCCCCCCTGTATAAAAAATGTATTAATAAACATTGTCTGTGTTTTTTTCTAACCTCATAACTAGCAGCTTAAACTATGCTTAAAATAACCATACGATCAATATATAATTATTAACACAATAAAAGGCATTTTAGCACATAGTAGAATGATACCAATCGATTGGCATCAAAATGTGCACGTACACAAAATTGGATTAGACGGTTTTCAAATCGTCCTCTCTTAAATGACGTTGTGCCACTGCACAACGTCCCAACTCGCCCCTTACCGTACCTGTAATGTGTAAATTAATTCCTATTCTTCTATCCGCACACTTACCCGGTTTGTCGGCAACGTCTTCGGCGGGATCCTTGTCCGGCAGATACTTATCCACGTACTTGTCGGCAACACTCAGCGCGTCGTCCAACATGACGAGCTGCTTGACGGAATCCGCCCGTTTCAGCACCGGTTCGACTTGAGCTTTCACGAACGTTTTGGTCGTGAAATATATCTGTGAAATATAATAAATATATATAATATTAAAAAAAACGACACGGTATAGGTAAGCTCGAGTCGGTTATTGTAATAACCGACTGTATATATTGTAATATATAGGTGTTTATTTGTTCGCCAAAACATTTTGATAACATAATAATTTATGATGAGTAAGGTACAAATAATATGAGTACATTAGTAACAAGACCAACGCGGCCCGTTCGTTATTATAACAATAATATCGTGCGTGCGAATAAATCGGTTATTCGTTATATTATTAATTATTATTATCATATCGTGTTTGTCGGTTTTAGTTAACATTGTTGGACATATATAATAACTAGGGCTAGAAATTAGTAGCATTTGCATATTTTTCCTAAGTACTTCAGCGTATAGCTTAACAAAAACAAAATGCGATTTTATTGTATTTTCATACGATTTTAATGAATACTTTATGGCACGCTACTTTCAGGGACGCACCTTGATAAGAGAACGCAAAGATATATAAATATATATGGGATATAACAGGGGTGGCTAACTAGAAGAGTCTCGCGAGCCGTACAATAAAATTAAAAATATTTACGAGCCAAAAGCCAAAAAAAAAAGGCATAAGCCATAAACATAACTCAACCTTCAAGAAACTTACAAAAAAATTGATCACGCAATAAATACGTTACAATTTAAAAAATAATCTTATATTTAAATATTATAAATTCAAAAACACTATAATTTTTTAATTTACTGTAAGAATTAAAATTATATATTAATAATTATTACATTTTCAAATGCATATTTTTATATTAATATTTAAAAAAAAAATTTATATTAGTAAAACATATGTTTTGCTTCTTACGGTATGACACGAGCCGCAGTTTGGCCACCCTTGGTGTATAATATAGACAATAATATGATACATTATATTAGGGGTGTGTACAAAAGCAAATTTTTTTGGAGGGAGAGTTTACCATATACCTAGCAATAAATAATAATAGAACCAAAATTTTATTTACCTACTTAAAAATTTTCTTGACATTTCAGGGGGGGGGGGAGGAACCTCTAAAACTCCCCCTTGTACACGCACCTGCATTATATGGATAGCGATATATTAATACATGTCCATGAAACTGTTTTACAGAGTGTTTTTAGCGTTGCAATGTTAGGTACTTATTAAAAAAAATAATATTTTTGTAATATCGAACCATATGTAGCAACACGGCAACTAATATTTAATTTTTTTTGCATTATAATTAAGTAGTATTGAAAACGCATTTTTTGTTAATTTCAATAAATTATAAAGTGGGTACTAAAGTATAACGAATTGACTGGTTTTAATCAAAATTATTTATAACACACGTCTTGTTATGCACTTCGGGTTAAATTGTTATTTTGTTTCCGATAAAGATATAGGCAATACAAGTCATAAGTCAAAAAATAAAAAAAATCTTATTATCATTTAAAACAATATGTTACATGAAATCGGTTAAAAGTGTTAAAATTAAAATATTATTATTTGTCGGAAGGTCACGATAAAATTATCTAATCCATACCAAACATTGGGTTTTAAAATTCCTTTATAATATTCTTAATTATTGTGAATATTATTGATATTATAATTAATTAAAAATTATAATTTATCGATCGAAATACATAGTTATATCTATACTTATAAATTTCGTATTTTCCATAATTTGATAATTAAGACACACATATTATATGATGTTTAATAAGTTTTTAACGTAAATTGTTGTAAAAATAAAAACTACGAAATTAAAATATTTACCTCAGAATAACCATTCGACGAGAAATAATAAAATTGACATACATTTAAAAAATAACCTATACTGAAAAGTATATTGTAACGTCATAATTTTACATTATTTTGAAAGTAAAAATGTGATAATTCACTTAAAATTTAAAAGAGGTTAGGTTAGCCTAGGTACGTTATACCTAACCACGTATTCAGAAATTTGGCGCCCGAGTACTAATGTTTTTACGCCTGTCCTCCATAAAAAAGAAAATGTTTAAACTAAATAATTTGTTTTTTTTTTTAAATTGTTTAAGGTCATAATTATTTATTAACAAAAAATTGGCCATGTAAAATAATGCCACCCACAAAAAATTTCCACATGGGGCGATTGCCTCCTCTAACCCCCCTAAATAGGTCTCTAACCACGATCTTTATTATTAAAATTTATAATTAATGTTAAAATGTTATAATTAATTCCACTATTACTAATAATTTATACACAGACAATGATAAATAGTGATGTCAGACGACAAGGACACAAATACATAACTAAATCAAATCGATAAGTCGCTTTTTATATTATTCATTCCGACTATAATAAATTAGAATATAATAATTAACATTAATTTAATGAGCTATTTGATTTCCATGGTCTATTGTACATAATATATGAAATTAAAAGATTTAGATTTATAAAAGAATACAATTTTTTTATTTTTACCTACTCAAAGTACGTTTTTATATGATTCGGATTAACGCAGATATATTTGTATAAAAAAAAAAAAAACTAGGTATATAATTATAAATACAAATAAAATAAAATTGTTACTAACCTCTTCTGGGGTGTAAGTGACCATCGGAACGTTGTATTCGACGAGGTCTAACGATTTGCACATGAGACTGTCGATTTTGTTGATGGGGTCTTCGAATTTGACTACAATCGGGGTGGATATGTCCACAACGCTCAGTACGGTTTTTTCCGCGTTATTGAGACTGTATCCTATAAACCTGTTTGACGACTAAAAACACAGCAAGAAAAACACAATATAATAATATATGGTTAAGTAGGTAATATTGCTTAAAAATTGTCTCTTTTTTCTTTCTGTAATAATCTTATGGCCGCGTACCTTGACTTTTACGTAAATGTACGTCACTTTGTTGACGCCGGACGAGACCACCGGTAATTTCAGGATCCTTTTGATAGCCATGAATTGTGGGTAGTCCGATTGCGGTTCCGTCGAAGTGGATGTCATGGTGTTATAAGCGATTTTCGACGACCAACAAAAATATAACTAAAACACGATATATTACGTTCCGAAACAAAACGGAAATACGAAAACCGAAAGAAAGAAAAAATACACCGTCGCCGCGCCAATCGTTCGCGGGAAAAATATTATGTGTTGTTCTTTCAAAAGCGCTCAGCGAGTAAATGAATCGGAAATTCTCGACGATCGGTAGGTTGGAATTATATATAAATTCTCATCGCCGTACGGTTATGTACATACAATTGTACCTCTCAAAGGTTATCGGATAAACCAAATCATAGTATAATAATAATAATATATATGATGTGTGTGTGTGTTGTATATAAAATATATAAAAGCCTGCAATGCGTAGAGAAAGTCTTAAACACCGTGCACATTGGACCTATTAAGCACAATAAGATATTTTTAATAATATAATAACGCGTAGGTTTTTATTTTAAATACTCTAAAAAGAAAAAAAAAGTTCGTTTATATATATATAATATTATAATAACTAGGGCTAATGAAATGATGCACTAAATATAACCTACTGAAAAAAAATGTAAATACAAATATTCATTTATATAATTTTAAAATTACGAATATGCATACAATTAACAAAAAATGAACAAAAAAGCTAATAAACTAAAGTACCAAAAATGTATTAATTCATGAAAATCATAATATATCATAATAATATAATGCAACAGAAATTTTTATATTCGAACTCTGTGGTGTACGAATCGAATTTCGTGGTTGACAATAATCTATGTGCTAAAGTATTAAGACAAAATAAATTCCTAGACCTAATAAAATTATAATATGTACTCGGTGTGTAGAATGTGACCAATTTAATAATATTATTAATACGTATATATAGGACGCATTGGCGTGAACCATTCGACAAGCGAAATAATATTATAATAATATGTGTATGTGTGGCCTGTTTCCCGAGACTTTGATCGACTGTAAAAAACAAACAATACTTGTATTTGTATTTTTTTTTATTTTGCTGTTAGTAACACGCGCGAGTAATGGTTCCACCTAAACGTTATAGTTACATTTATATTATTTTATTAATGACGATGAACTATTAGAATAAACGGGACAACATGTTCATTGTTTGGAACGAACAACCGCGTATTACTATAATAATATTATTATAACAGACGATGACTAAACGTTATGATATAACATTCGTTATTTCACGACTTGGCGAAAAAAAAAACCAGTTGTACAAAAAAAAAATATGCTGTATCGTAATTTTATAATATAATATAACAAAATATTCGTACACGATGTCTATTCAATTCCTAAATATTATAAAGTAGCGGTATATGCAGTAATTATACGATTTTCGACACGTCGGTATATCAATTATATATTATATTATTGGCAGTTTGAGGAAATGTTTTCTATTTGTATTTTTTTCATTTCATGCTAATTATAAAAAAAAAAAAATGGAAAAAAATGTGTATTTAATGTTTACATAATAATAATTGATTAAATTTAATGCAATACACAAAAAGGAAAATCACAGGTGAAATTAACAAAATATTTATTTATGGAATTTGATAAAAAAAATTATTGTTAAATATTTTGACAAGAATTACGGTTGGTTAATACATCATTTCTTTACACCTTATCAAATTGTAAACATCTTATTGAATTAACGTTTTAAAATGTGTCAAAAAGTTAAAAAAAAAAGAAGCTTTTTATCAAATCAATGAAAATAATTATATTAATTGAAGGGCATTTTCCGTCAAACAAGTATCATAACCACGACGGAGATAAAATACGAAAAAGTAGAAAAATGAACAATTTTGATAATATTAAAATAAACAAAATATCAGTTCTAAAATCAACAATCCTCTTTGTAGACACTTGTTAACAGTAGTTTTGTTGGTTTAATATCCATTTTCATTAATTGTATAAATGTTTTTCGTTCTGTGTATTATTTGTGGTACAAGAACCCTATATGAAACTTTAATTTACTGTTCAGTGGCGTGGCGAAGACTGTTTTTCAGGCCTATGCCATATCGACAATTGCTGGACGGTCGAAGACGTAAGACTGTATAGAACCGTAGAACAGTGAGTTTTACTAATACAAATTTAGACCTGGTTAGAGGTGATGGCAAGTATAGAAAATTGCTGAACATCACAAAAACCAAAAAGATTTCTACACGCCACTGTTTACCAGTATATAATTCAAAATTAATTTAGGTTAGGTATCTATACATACAATTTTACTTGTTCTTTATTATTATTAATTTATTGTCTCAAATATAACATTATATAATTGCATATTTATCATAACAACAACAATATTATATTATTAGTATTATATTATGTAATAAATTAAAAACCAAAATAGTTATATTGTACATTATAAATGAAGTTATGCAAATTAACAGACCGTACGAATAATACAAAAATATTATTTTTATTCTATGTATATTGGAAATGCAGAACTATTACGATTATATGCGTGAATTGCAAGTAGAGTGGTCACCTTCAGCAGTTGTGTAGGAGGTTTTAAGGGTGGGAGGGTTATTTCCCAATCATGTATATCGAACACATTTTGGCATATAACTTATAAACAAGAAAAAAAAAAGGTCGTTGCTTAAAAAAAAAAAATAACCATGGCAATATACTACGTATTAATGATTTTTTTTTTCGATCGCACGGGCGTCTTATCGCGAATAATCCGTAATTTTGACTACTGTACCTATACCGAAATATTCTGAAAATTATACCATGTTTAAAAAGTACTACATTAAGTACATTCATATTTAGCGAATATTTCAGGTAGAAATCTGGATTTTTGACCGAATTACAACTAAAAAACAAAATACGTGTACAATGTACATACATTTTGTTTTGACAAAATTGTCAAAAATTGGTGTTTCCTAAATTGTCATTTTTTTTTTTTTTTTTTAAATTTGGTCCCTATTATTTGAAAAAGTATAAACCAATAAACCAACTTAACCTAACCTACACTTTTGATTGGAGTAATTATTTCGATCAAAATTGTGTTAATAGTCTGAGAAACCAAAAACATGCAATAATACGAGTATATTAATAGTAATCTAAAACTCACAGAATGGTCAGTTGACTACTCTGATATGATAAATCAGTAAACTTTTGGTTTGGATAATCTTCAAAAAGGACAAAATCGTCAATATAAAGGTTTTGTACGAAAATAGAAAATAAAAAATGGGTTTTTTAGATTTGTAATTAATACGTTTCATAAAACAACAATATAACGTACAACCAATAAACGACAAAATGTAAAATTATAAGGCGTTATGTGTAAGAGCCACACGGTGCATTGTCTAAACAAAAGGCGCGGTGTATTTTTTATATTTCATTGTTATTGGTAAAACTTGTTAGTACATATCTTTAAGAAATATTATTACAACTATCTACGATTTGTGAAATATTATACAATAATTGGTACTCGTAATTAAAATATCGACAAAATACATATTGCAATCTAACGTAACTATATTGTACATATAATCACAATTTAGATTAACGTTATAAAAATACAATTGGAAATAATAACAATGTGTTGTACGTATAAAATTGTATTTATATTAAATTCCAAAGTTTTATACCGTCCGCCTGTTTCGTTTTATAACGGTGTGTTTTAATTTGTTTTTGTTGTTGTTGTTATTGTGGGGGACAGTAAACGTTTTGTACAAATAGAGGTATAGAATACAGAACATATTATAATAAATTATATTCAATTCTGAACTAACCACAGACCGGTGGCAGTCAAATATATATTTTGTATAAATATTGAAGGGAAATGACGTCATGGGGGAGATATAACCCATTCATCCTCCCCGATTTGACTGCTCCTGCGTCAAACATTTTCGTTTAATATTCAATTGGTAATTATCGTAGTATTAGTTAAATGTTTTAAATACAATATACCGTCATCTTAATGTCGATCCGAGCACAGACAAGTATACTGTCTTTGAGATAGTCAGAGAAGTTTCTCTCTTTAATATTACTTGGTTTATTTGGATTATTATTATACTAACAATACTTTAATTTTTGCGAATAATTTTAATTAGTTAGTACTTAATAGGTTAAGCTAAAATAAAATCAGCATAACATAAATACATGTATACATAATGCATGAATATATATATTAATTGTGTTCTATACAAAAAAAAATTAAAAGAAACTGATACAGTAAAATATAGATAGGATAGAATAATTTATCCTATCGATAAAGATAGGAGATAAGATAAGATTAAGTATCGCCTAACTAATTCATACGAACGAATTCGTAATTTTCGCAATCCTTAAATTTCTTTTTTATTCAAACTTGAGATTTTTTTTATTTATTATCAATAAAAAAATACGTTTATATTATTTATTTAACAAAATACATTTTATTCGAAACGCGTTAATTTCAAATAACATAATACAATAAATAACAAAATATATTATCAGGTCGAGTTTATAGGTTATCGGAATAATATTTAACACTTAAAAAAATAAAGGTATCTATTATTATATGTACTCTCAAACGAATAGTATATTATGGAAATACAATATGAATATTCGTATACTCTACAGACACGTCAAGATAACAATTATACGAATACAATATTAATTTTATTTTTATATCATCATCAGTTAAATAATAATATACCCTCAGCATGCCACCAATATGTAAGTTTAATGTTTTGACTCGTATCTGTATACGAATAAATATATAATGATATTGGATATTGAAACCACTCTCAATGGATAATTATCAGTAATAATAATGTTAACGTGTACTTAATGTTAATCTAACCCTAGTTCTTCGTCGACCATTGCTTCTTCCGAAGACTTGAGTACCATGTATTTCGGTAGCCAAGTTCTTAGCGTCGTGTCGTACATCGGTATGGTTTCCTCGCTGTACACCCCGTCCGGACCGAAAGGATCTATGTCGGGCATATCGTGTCTGGATACCTGTTTGGTACTAGGATCTTCGATCTCATCGTAATCCTCTCCGCTCTGCGCCTCGGCTAGATCATCCGTCTCCTCGGCAGATTCTTCGGGCGCTTCAGTCACGGGTTTCCTCTGGAGTCTATAATTTCCCCGGTTCCTGTACGGCATGTTATACGAATACTGTGCCGAGGGTTCGTATTTAGACCCGAACAACGGGGCGTAAGAGTGCGATAACGACGTCGAAGCTGGTTGCTGGTGCGTGCCGTTCGGATTTGATTGGTCCGAGTCTTTGTTGAAATTCTTCTTCTCGTGGTAGGTCTGTTTCTGTTCTTTAGGTTTACCATCGGTAATGTACATACACTCCTCGGTTTCCACTTGTTTGTCGTCCTTGCACTTGTAACAAGTCATTTTGTCTTTAATGGATTTCTTACAATTTGACCGGTCTTTATTGCGGAATTCGCCCAACATTTTGTTCACCGGGCTCTCCTCGCCCGAATCGAAATTTATCGATAAATCGTCGCCGTCTAGCAACGAGGATTTTCTTTTCTTGAAACCGACTTGCCCGTTATCCAGGAACCCGAAATCTCCGTCTTTGGACGAAAACTTAGTGGCCAACGAGTTCTTTCTGTTCGACCCGAGTTCCGGGAACAGTTTTTTGAAATAGTCATCGTACGTCCGATCACTGTCCAATTGTCTTTTATACCGAGGTTTACCGAACACGTCGCGCGTGGAATATTCATATGCATTTTTCGAAGGATCGTTTTCGTATTCGCATTGTTCGTATTGTCTATTGCTCAAACTATCTTGGCATACGTTACACACATTTCCTTTTTTTAAAACTTTATGACATGTAGACGATTCTAACGGTAACGGAGGAATTATATATTCTTCGCTTTCATTTTCGGCTGTTTCTAAATTATCCGGATCGTCGTTATCATACTCGACTTCCGGTTTACGAACATAATCTGGATCCTCTTCAGACCCCTGAGCATTGGAAATATCGTATTCGTAGTCCTCTATTTCTTCGCCGCTATGTGGTTTATTTCGCTTTCTGTCCACAGTTCGTCTTTTGTACCTATTGGTTCTAGGCCTATTTGATTTTGGTCTCGGTACTACTTCCGAATCATTCAAATGTTCATCACTCGCAGGATCGGATTTATACGAACATTTTTCGAATGTACCACCTGAAGATAGATCTTTGCATACCATACACGTCATTTTTCTTCCTATAATATCGTGATCCTCGATGTCGTTCGGTGACATCGATTTTTTAACTTTTTGACACACTTGTCGTTTTTTGGTAGCAGGAGACCGTCTTGATTGCAATGGCCTAGGTTCGTCTTCCAATTCTTCATCCAAAAGGGTTTCTGGTTGTTCACTGTCCACATTATACGGTGACCGCCTACTTTCACTGTTTACCTTTAACGGTCGTTTTTTATTTTCAAGTAACCTAAGCGATTTACTATCGCCGTCATATATCCTCGAAGGTCGTTTATTTTCGACTGACCTATGCGTGTAAGGTTCTTCGGTAAATCGTTGAGGTTGCTGTTGTCTATACGCCGAGTTATATTTATAAGGGGTCTGGTAGCTATTCGATGTCAGCGGTATATGATTGGTACCGTAACCACGTACTTTCTTCTGTAAAGGTTTCCTTCTAAAGTGGTTTTCTGATATATCTGAGCTAGGTTTATTTTGAACCGGTCTCCAACCATTACGAGTTTCAAAATTATTATCATAATCAACCTCAAAAGGTTCGTTTTCTGTGAATCGCGCGTCATCGCCGTCGTCGTCGGCACTATCAGCCTCACCATTGTTACTGCCATCCCCACCATTTCCTCGATTACCGCCACCACCTCCTCGATTACCACCGCCACCCCCTCGATTACCACCTCCACCCCCTCGATTACCACCACCGCCGCCTCCTCGATTGCCGCCACCACCGCCTCCTCGATTACCACCACCACCTCCTCCACCTCCTCCTCCTCCTCCCCCACCTCCTCCATTTCCACCACCGCCGCCACTGCCACCATCGCCATCATCACCACCGTCATCACCACCACCATCTCCTCCATCATCTTGATGTTCCGGAGTACCAAATTGAGGATTATAATAATGTGAAGTTGGATCAAATACATAGCTTGTCGGTCTTAATGGCTCATAATTGAGTACAAATTTGGGTTGTGCGGATTGTACAGGTGGAGGGAAATTAATTTGATCATAAGCATTTTGATCAAAATTAAAGTCTAAACCAGACATTTGCCTGTTAATGTCTTCGTCCATTTTAAAAAAATCATGGCTCGGTTGTTGTTCAGTTTGGCCCATTGTAGATAAATACGATTTGAAATGGCCATTTTCAGCACCCTTTGTATCGATTGACGATCGAAGTTTTTCGAACGTATCTTCTGAGTCGATTTCGGGCGTGTAAACGACGGTATCAGACTTTGTTGGTTTAGCCGATGTAATAGTGATTGATATCAAGAATATTCCAATAATGGCCGCTGGAAATACCTATAAAAAGAAAGCATTTAATGAGTAAAATTCTTCAAATTGTCTACTAGGAATTAGAACCGTACTGATATAGATAAATAAACGTAGACCATACCATCGCGGTCTACGTTTCTTATTTAATTTCGTATTATTATTCGGTATTTGATCAACCATATAAAAACATTAAAAGAGGTCAATGAAATGTACACGCTTCATCAATTCTATCGTAATATAACGTAATATTTTTTTGTTTTTATTGTGTAATATGCATAATATAATGTATAAAACAATCATTCATAGGAACGTTTAAATACAATTTACACACACGGTTTAAACGCGTTTAAAATCTAAGATCTAAAATGTATTATTTATTTTGGATAACTCTGATTCAAGGTCGAGAAAATAGAATAGAAAAGAAAATTACGTTTCCACAAAACGGTTAATCGCATGTGTCACAATAATCTTATATATATTGTAATTCTGTCGACGTTCTGTCAATTAAGTTTACTGAAATGTGAACGTACATACTGAAAAACTCGTCGATAACGATTTCAACCCAAAAATGTCGTTCGATTCTTATTGAATTTCGACCAACACTAAATTATTTTTACAATACCTACCACCAATTCGATTATTATTATGAGAAAATATCGGCAAAACGATTAGATGATAATTATATGTTAATAATTACTACAATATCGATTCAACAAGAACAAAGATACTTGACAAAATCGACGAGACGTATTATTGAAAAATAGCCGAATTTTCGCGTCCCGGCATGTGCGGCCGCGTATAAAGAAAAAAATATATATATAATAGTAGAGTAGTAAGCGTAATAATATTATAACGGCTAGTGTAGAATATAAAAATAAAAAGAAAGTGTTTTTATCATTACCCGAAATGTCGTGATGTGTACGGCGTTCATCGCACTTATTAGGACACACAGCAGCGTACTGGAGGCATACAGGTTTAGGTGCGCCGCGTACCGTCGGTCCGCAGGAATCACATTGACACCTATCCACGGCCGACGAACGGCGTTTAGGGTGATTTGCAGATCGCGCCGAAGCGCCTCCCACTCGGCGCTTGTGTGTCTGTAATACGTTTCGTTGGTCGTTTCGCGTCCAGCAGACCGAGTCTAATCGGCGGTACCTATACCGTGAAAATCGTACCGTCGGTTTTTATATCGCTTGCATGCAGACGATGACGACGGTATATATATATATATACATAAACGAAATTAACGAGGAAAACGTAATAAAAATAGAAAGAAAAAAAAGAAAAAAACCGACGCCGTGCAAATATACACCTATTACATAGTTCGCATCAGTAGTTGCAACTAAATTTTCTCAAAGGAAGTGTTTACATTTCTATAGTAAATTTGCGACGCGTTTCTATACATCTATACAATTTCGTTAAAACTTCAACAAACATCGTCTTATTGGTTAGGTCAGGTTTATAATTACGGTCCCAGCTTGATTATTATTACTGGATAGGTACTATTGTATGATTGCGTGTACATTTTGCAAAGTTAATCGATTGGAAAATATTATGGTTACTTACTTACGTACATACAGCGATATTAAAAATAGTAATATGACGTCTTTAAATTAGTTTTTAACGTGCGTTGTATAAAATATGTATATATATATAAATTACATAAACGAAGTAAATCGGTCCAAAACAATATTACACATATGTCAATTATCGCTTTTAAATAAATAATTTATTTGCATTAGGCTCAAGTTGTAACATTAAAGCACCCGGTTTACGTAAATCTATAATAATAATCAAATACGTATACCAATTGAACAAATGTTAAAAAATAATTGAAATAATACGCATAAACCGTATTATATAACACCTGGGGGTAATTTTCTTATAATATACCACAATAAATAAAACGGTTTTATCAAAATGTAAAATATAAATAAGCACTGTGGAATAAATATTATATCTTAAGAGGATGTCACGCCGACATTTTACGTCTCTGTCTATCTAACAAGCAATAAAGCAAATTACGTTATACTTAGAATGTAAATTATGGTATTTAGGTTGAACTCAGAGTTTGAACGTAATTAACAACATTTTAAAAGGAGAATATTTCCGAGGCCTGTATGTAGTTTTTTTTTCTAAAAAATTGTAATACAAACAAATTACATCTATTTAAAAAAAACCAATAACCAACATGGCTATAACTTTTATATCTCTAATATATCTCTTTTTATGGCGTAGGGGTAAGGTAAGAAAGGACTTTTGGAAATTCATCCCCTAAAGGGATAATACACTTGAATTTTGCCGAAAATTGAATTTCCGGGTTACCTTGGCAACACGGATGAAAACAAAAACAATTGTTATTATTATTTGATTGGGTTGTCACGGACAAGAAAATCCTCTTTTTAAAGAGATTAGCGAGAAGAAAGAATAAAAGATCGCAGTAAGGCCAATAGAGTTGACCGAGGAGCAGTTGGTTAAATCCATCATGGGCAATGCCATGAGGGACAGCTAGTAATATATATAGTACTTAAATATTTTAAAATAGGTACATTATTATTTTTATTATTATCGTTAAATTTATTTGCAATTAATAAATAGCCATTTGAAATTTTCTAAGTGCTTATTGTTTTTATTTTGTAGTATATGGTTTACATTTTGACTTTTTAAATGAGCTTAAGAATTTAACACGAGGTTCTTCAAAAATTGTACGTAGTCGGGAAAAGTTGAGCGTAGTAGATTTTTTTATAAGCGTTTGAAGTTAACATTTTAATATAAATCGTAAAAATCACGGTATTTCGGTATTTCTCGTATTATTTTACTAATTAATCGAATTAACTATTTTCGGTCAAACAGTTAAAGGCACGAACATTTAACACGGGGTTCGTCATAAGATGATCTTAACGGTGAAAATAAAAAGATTGAGCGTATTATAATAAACAAGTTTTAAATGTGTTTAAATTGTAAATTTTTATGAAAATCGTAAAAATTATGGCATTTTGAAATACCATTCTATGATACCAAGGAGACGTCGCGACGGTATAATATGAGTTTAATATGCACGTATCACAAGTATCCGATGATCCAAATAGTTGAATAATCTGCCAATATCATAATAGCTGTTGTCACTGTGTAATAACCTAACGAATCGTAAAAATTAATTTTTAAATATCACTCTTTAGTTATTCACTCGCCGTACGGTGCGTGTCACGTAGTACGGACGCTTTTTTTTCTCCGACAGTGTCGTAATTGAGTTTTCTAATAAATTAATATAATCAATTTTTATTGTCGTAAGAGACATTCGGCCGTTGAAGTATTACGGATGTACGTCAACAAAGTTTTTACGCGAACAAGAAAAAACAAGACCGGGATTGCTGCGATCTAATAACTGTGAATACATTATCATTGTTTGTTACTATAAAAACATAAAAGCCCGAAGACGCCGGGCCATTTTTTTTTTTAAAAATTATTATTATTATTTTGTTACTTTTAAAACAAAAGTCTCGGGGTGGTGGGTGCTGGAACATTTTAGTACATTCAAAAGAGAGATAAATTTTGAGAACCATATATTGAATATGTTATTGCGAACAATTCAGTAGTACATTTTTTGAGAGCTAATTCAATGGTCGCCAAATGAACTAGGTATTTGTTATTTTTAGTTAAAATTGACATACTTTCGGTTTATTATTTTATGGTCATTAAAATTGTGTGCCTACATAAAATGGCATATAATATACATCCAAAAGAAATATGTTCGTTAATACATTTTTAAGATTGTTCAAGTAAATGTAACTCATATTTTCGTTTGTGATATGATTTTCCAATATACTACAAGTATTTTCGGCAACAGTAATAAAAGCAAATAATTCTTACTTACTACTTATTTATTTTAATATGACTGAACTGGGCACAGGTGATTTTTATTACCAAGAAAACAAAGTAAAATTTTTTTTTTTTTTTTTATGTTAACTACCTATCTGCTCTTATCAGTATTTACCTACTGTAATGGTTTTTATTGGCAATTAATTTTTAATGAATTTTATTCGTAGATAATAACGCCCTGATGAACTATATTATTAATAACAAGTATGATTAATAATGATATAAACATATAAATTATTTCCTAACAAATAACATTTTTTCGAAAAAATTATTATTTGCACAAAACATCGTAGATTTAATATTAAATCGATGTAATATATGTAATTATGTAATATATAAAACAAATTGTATTTTTTAAATTCAAGGGGGTTGCATCCACCATAACCCCTACCTCGTAAATACGTCACTGGTTCTGCCCCGTGGCAGCTGAAAAATTCTAAAGAACTGAGATAAACGGTTTTTAAAAATAAAATTCTTGGGAAAATATTTTAGCTTAATATAACATTATATAATATATTATACTAGCCATTCGGCTAACCGAACTAGTAGCTAACTCGACTTCCCTCGTGTGAAAAAAGGCAGGTAGGTTTGTTAAATAATGATTAATAATATTACTATTAATTATTTATTAATTATAATTTAAGTATATATTTAAGGACAGTAACTTTTATTGTTGTTGCAGGCTATCACGTGTGCTCTCTCTTCATAATAATTGGGGAAAATGACGACACTATGACAACAACAACTTCCAAGACCAAAATCTTGGTTTTGTAATTTTGTACGGTTTATAAAAACAGAACTTTGTATTCCGGAACAGTAAACGTTATGTATATAGGCTCGGAGATAACAATCTAAACAACAATAGATAATATATTAATAATTATTATTATAAATTATAATCTGAAATTGAAATCGGTTATTTCGAAAATGACTCAAGCTATTCGACGAACTATTTCTAAACGAAGGATAAAAGTCAATGCTTTTAACTGTTATAAAAAAAATATATATCTACATACTTATGTATATATTTTTATGTAGTATATTTTCGAATGTCTGAATGTCTGATTGTGTAGAGCAATATAAGTACAATTTTAATAATATCGAATTATTTCAATTATAATAATATATATTAGGTAGGCTTAATTATTTTATAAAATCAATACATATACTCCTTTCGCATTTCAGAACTTATCACTGTCAAATTCTTTAGATTTCATTGAGGTATCATCATAAGAATAAGAAACAATTTAGTCTGTAAAGAACTTATAACGGATAAAAAGATAAAATTAACTTTAATTATTTCATTTTTTTATTCCGACAACTTTTCTATCAGACAACCTACTCCGATTTTCAAGTGTTTTAAATCATTTTGGATCTAGTTGGTGCATTAAAAAAAGTCAGTTTTTTGATTTCCATTTTAGTTTTCCGAATAATTGGAAAAAAACTATTTTTGTATATTTTGGGGAGATGTATGGCAATTGTCTAATTATTTTCGATTTTTTTTTTTTGTTGTAACTCGGTTAAAAATAATCGTAGAGACCTGAATTCACACAAAATATTAATATTAGACCTTTCTAGACACGGGAAAAATTACAAAACATTCTGGTCATTTTTTAAACTATTTATAGGCATTTTAAGTTTTTCCAAATTAACTAAATACAATTATTTTGGCCGAACAGAAATGCAAGGTAATTTGACATGTTATTGATAAATTGTACTTAATGGTGAAAAGAAAAAAAATGATGATAACGTAATAATTCTGTTTTATAACCATTTAGTGTACATTTTCATGAAAATCTTAAAAATAATATAGCATTTCAAAACATGATTAACTGGACTTTGCATCGTTTTCCGTTAGCAATGGTTTATCGTTGTGTCAGATATAAAATGAATTTCGTGGTGTGAAATATGTCAGTTTTTAGTTATTCTTTTTTTAGAATTATAGGGTGGCATTGCCCTCGTGTCCTCTCTCTCCCTCCCCCTCGTGTTCGCGCCCGATTATATAGGCTTAACGAATCGGGCTGGTTTTGTCAATTTACGAGTAAACGAGCCCTTGGATTTTAAACGGACGCCTAAAATAAATCGTCGGTCGATCGTATTAATCGACACACAATGTATACAAATAGGTACACTCGGTTTACACGGGGCGCGTCCAAGGCTTCCGGGCCGACTCAAACCGCCCGGCATAGTGTCGCAACCGCGACAATTATTTGCGTGCGTGCGCTCAACAATATTTTGCGGGTGCTCGGCGGGCGCACGCGGAAAGGAAACGGGCCTCACTTTGTTTATATATATATATATATATATATATTTATATTATAGGTACACGGCAAGGTCGTCATTTCGATATACCTATACACTAAATTATACAAAATATCATTAAATTATACGTGTATTAGTGTATCATATATAGGCCGTGCGCACGGGTGCAACAGAATGTTTATGTGCGGCATCAGCAACATTTTTTTTTTTTGTTTGGGCCGATTGATTGATTTGTGGCTTGGAGGCTGTGTGCGAATTTCAAGTAGGTGGTGCAAATCACAGCCGCCGAACAATTTTGCTAGTGATACAATATTATGTTTTACGGTCATACCTACCCGTTGGTTTATCATCAATTATAATTATTTCTGTACAATATATCCGTCGTATCACTAAAGACTAAAAGTATCGGTGACTTAGTGTTTTCAAAAGGAGTAATTGTAAAGACTAAGGAGATTTGTCTATGTTTGTTAATGTTTAACAGGGCCGGGGCAATCTGACAAAATGTAAATTTTTCCTCCTTTTCCGCCTAAAAGCATAATCAAGGTTTACTTTAGAACTTTAGTCTATTATTTTAATTTAAAATGGAAATAAACAAAATATTAAGAATATTTCAAATTAAAAAATAAAAACGAGATTAATTGATATGTATGACCTACTCTACTTTGGTTAATCTTTGCCACATTCACGCCATTCTCATAGCACTGTCCTATACAGTTCATTATTTCTTATAGTATTTAATATTTCATTAAAAAACCTAATTTTTAGTTTCCAGTAAATTTAGGATTTATTATTAAAATTTAAGTGTTAAATTTATAACACATTAATAATTATTAATCAACTTTTACCCAATAACAGATTTTAACAGATTAAAATATTTTGGCTCTGATTTTCAAACTCTAATTTGATGACTACTTTGATTTTTGCGCCCCCACATTCTCACTACTCTGTAAAGTCAGTGCTGTTATCGCAGACGGATGGAGTCGCTTCATTTAATTAACCCAGAAACACTTTCGTGAGAAGGGTCTGTCTTTATTTTTTGTACAGCACACACAACTGATGTTTGTTAATTATATTGTACTCAGGAAAAAAAAATTTGGTTATTGTTCACTGGCTTTTGGATGTGGGGCAAACAAAAATGTAAAAATAACGAAAAACGTTCCGTGTAACTTATTAAGTTTGTATGCACACACAGATAAGGAATCCGTCGTTATTTTCTAAGTTTTTTACCGTTATTCCCATATTCAAAAGTTTTTTTTTTTAATAATATTTTACTTTACTAATAATACGTTTACTTTTTTCTGTTATTAACTGCGGTTCTAAAGTATGCTGCACCATCTAGCGATTCAAATATGCGAACATTTTAGCCGGGTCAAATAAATTTTATTCACATAAAACCAAATATAAATACTAAAAAATTTCAAATGGCTATAAAATAGCTAAAAAATCGCCAGAATGTTTTGAAAATTGTACCACCTCTAGAAAGGGCTGACATATGTATTCGGCTTCTACGATTACTTTAGACCGCATTACAACAACAACAAAAATTAAATATAACAAAGAAACCTGTGAATTGCGTAAATATTCGCGTTTTACCTAGGTTTTCCCTAATTGTTGAAGGAATGAAAAAAAAATACATAATAGTAAAACCAATACATGTGATAAGATATGTAAATACTATAAACATTACATGAGCAGTGGGCGTAGAAGCGCCTTGGAAATCACGCCTAGAGTAGTTTTTTTTCGTCTTAATCCGAGCCTGCTTATATACCGCAGCGTTGCGGCGATTGGTTTTCCGGTCAACGACGACCGCGACCGTAGTAAAGTGACAAAAAAAAGAAAAATTATGGACTAATATTCAACGGACGGCGACGTCGTTGCACAATGCTAGGCAATAAGTATTTATATATATATATATTATTATATTAAATAATATAACCAATCTATAACCTCTCTTCCTGACTAACACTACGCCGATACTACCCACCGCGCAGACAGTTTTTTTTTTTTAGTAGTATCTACCATTATTGCCTCGGCGTTATAATATTATGCTGTGCTGCAGTGTTAATCAAACCGTTTAAATGACCGGATCGTGATCGTGTGTTACACGGCACGAAGACAGTCCGTAACACCGTTCACCTTTTGGGAAATAGATAAAATAATAATAATAAAAAACACAAAACCAAACTGAAGCGGCGGTCACCGCGGCCGGTGGTTTCTGATATATTGGCGACTGCAGACTGGGATGGACTACGCAACGGCCGTGTTTCGAAACTCAGCCGCCGTCGCGCACGTGTGTGACGCCCGTTACGTGTGGGTAAGACTAATCGCAGTGTATAAAATATTAAGACGGCAGAAGTAAAGAGAATATAAATTTTCAGGGGGGAGGGCAATGCACGTTGGCTGTTTTTCTAAAAAAAAAAAAAAAAAAAAACGTATATAGTTCGACAGAATAAAAAAAAAAATTAAAACCTAACACGGCTTATGTTTTGTTAGACAATATTTTAGAAAAACAGCAACAGTGGTACGTCTGCCCTAGGAAATACGCTCAATAATGTATACTATATGTTTTTAGAATATATTATTATGTATTGATAAAAAACAATTACTTGTAGGCCCGGACCCCTTAAAAATAAGCTTAGGGCCGGGCCCTGGGCCAATGACCGGAGAAAACCTATCTGAGTACAGATATGGGCAGGTATGTATGCACATGTCTTCCTACGCAAACAATTTTGTTAGGGGTATACCCCACCCCCTCATCCTCTAGGGAATCATCACGGTACGTCTATGCGTGGCGTTCTTTTAAGAGATCAAGCGTGTTTAGTTTTCGGACGATTTTTCCTCGTAAAATTTTCGATAAACAGGATGACGTGTACAAATAAAAACAGATATTAGGTATTTATCCGGTATAAATAATATAGTAGATATATTTCTTTTCAATCGACACTATTTAATAAGACCAATAATAACTAGGACATACATTATAATTCGACAGAGTCGATACAATACTTTAAAACAGTTTTGTTTTTTTTTTTTGTACATATAGCTAATTTTAATAGCAGCCATCACGGAATGCACTGGATTGGAGCGTCGTACACCGCTACTAGATTATTATTATAACGGCGGCCATCTCCAGCAAGACTTTGTTGTGACCGACTCTTGGGCATCGCCGTCGACAAGTAGGTGCCTAATAATAGGTGATAACCAGGACTAGGAACTTTTATCATTTTCTTTTTCTTAATACTTCAGCACATTGTCAAAAACGAAATTCGATTCGTACACCAAAGTTCGACTTTAAACAATTTTGTCGCTTTTTTTTTATGATTTTCATGAATATAAATAATTATGACATTTTTTATTTAAGAAATTACCTTTTATAAACATTAAACGTGAAAAACTCAATACCTATCATATTAATATTCTTAGGTATCTTTTTAGACAATATAATTTCTTGTCAAAAGACAAAATTTTAAATTGAATCAAACATTTTAATATTTAAGGTTCTAAATCAGATGCACATAATACGAATAAAAAAAAGTCTGAAAAATCAAAAGGAGGTAATACCAAAATAGATGTAGAAAAGTATAAAAACGGTAAGCTTATAAATGAAAACAAATCAACAAAATATAAAGAACAAAAAGGACACAAAGACAAATATAATGATCAAGGGGGCCATAGTGGAGAATTACATATACATAGAAATAATAACAAGGAAATAAAGTACAAGAAAGGAAATAAATTCAAAAAATTTAAAACAAAAAAAGTATGTAATTTAAATTCTAATATTAGTAGAAACTTAATAACAGATATTTTTGTTACTCGATTAATAGGGTTTTCGGGATAAGTACAAGAAGAACGAAAAACATAAAAAAAATGAATTTTGGGACAACTATGAATCATATGGTACATTTAAGAAATATGGAAAAAAAGGAGACAGAAAAGTAGGAGGAGACAAAAAAAACAAGAAAAATAAAACGAAAAAAGTAGGTGAACATAATACATTTTAATAAGTTGTTAAATTATTATTATTTTTCGTTAGGAAGGAGATTCAAAAAAAGAAAGTAAGAAAAAAGGTGAAACCCAAAATAAAACTGGAAGTAAAAGCGACACAGGACATAATGAAGAAAAGAAGAGTGGCTCACACTATAATCATAAGTCTCAATATAATAATAATAAAAAATCGAAAAAAAAAAACCATAAGAAAAAGGCATAAATTTATTAAACGTTTTCATAAAAAATATATTATAATAAAAATAAATATTATACAATGAGCATTGGGTAAATTAATGATACAAAAATAATATAGTTAAGTACTTTAATACATTATCAAGTTGAATAAATATTACCTAATAATAAAATAATTTTAATGGAAATTTATCAGGAACCCTGAAATTTATCTTGTTTAGCTATTAGTACAATAATTCTGAATATTCCAAGATTTTATTGGAAATGTTAGTAACAAACACAATTCTCCATTCTATAATACTCAATATTAAATTATTAATAAACAATTTTAGTTTTAAATTCTATAACAAATAATGTTTAAAAAAATGTTTTGATAGTGTAACAGTTTAAATTTAACTTTGTAGACAATAATAAAAATACTTCGTTCTATTAAGTCATTATAAGTAACAATTACGCTAATACAATCAATAAAAAAATAACTATGATTAAAATGAATTAATTACACTACAATAAATATATTTTTTTTGTACATCACTAATGCTATTGCACACCAGAAAATTGTTGCCCAACAATCCATAATTAAATATTCTGTATGAGAAGTTTCGTTAACTGGTTGCCATCTCCATGGAAGTGTATTATAAAAAATATTGTGACCAAGATATAATAAAATTGAATTTTGGCCTGGTAAAATATAGTTCACATAAGTTTCAATATATTTTATCATAATGCCACATTTTAAACTCACCAATCTCGCAAAATGGTGATCCACCCCACAATCGCCAATGTTCAATAATTAGAAATAGTATTATGAACAATAAGAACGCAGAACTTCCAGTAATAAATACATACGATAAAGAGAATAAGTTTTTATTTATTGGTATAAAACCATCTTCTTTAGAAAAGTTACACAAAATACCTCCAAATAGACCCTAAAAATAAATAAAACATTAAATATTGTTATCAATTCCTACACAAACTGACTGCAATCTCAACACAAACTAAACTAGTGCAATATATATTGATAAAAAAAAAAAAATGTATTTAACTAATTAGTATAACGTAATACTACAACCAAACCCATTAATACAATATAAATACTATACATAGAATTTATTAGTTTTTTTAATCTTAAATGCTACAAATTACATATTTATCAAATCTCTAGAGGAATCCCATTATAGCACTTCCCATGACAATCAAATTAATCAATATTGAAATGGAATATAAGTACAAATAATAATGACTGTGCCACTCTTACAAACAACCTTTTCAGTTTTTTTTTTTTTATCTAACCAAGTAATTCATAAAAAAAAACAACTTTTATATTCCAAATCCAAAATTGAAGAATGGGCACCCATAAAAAAATTTTAATTTAAAAATCTGGCTCTGTGCCATTAAGTTGGCTATAAATGTTGAAGATTCTACTAACACTTTCCTTTTATTATATTAGATAATTAGATAAGTAATTTAACATGTTGATGGAACTGAAATATGATAGTTAAAAGATAAACATGCACTGTGCATATTGTAGAAAGTAGTTTTGTCTAGAATTATTTTTTTAAAAAAATCGTTTGAAATTTTGATTAAATTGTCAGTTTTTAATTATTCTAATAATAATACGCCTGTATAATATAGTTTGGTTTGTAATTAAAAATAATATTATACTTACGAGTACAATTGCCCATGCGATCCAACGTTTAATCCGTTCATTAGTATACTGATGACATAAAATAATCCGACCAGCATGTACTCCCATGTACACAAGTAAAACATTTGTCAAAGTACTTAAAATACCTAAAATATAAAGTTATTAATAATATACTAAAGATGTAATTTTTTAACCCAAATTATTTTTACTTTACCTTCAGGGTCGAAGGGCAAAGACTGATAAACGGGTTTAGGTGTACCAGAATACATATGCTGTTTTCCAAACACCAGTCTATCGATATATCCAGCTGCACCTCCTGTACAATTGACATTTGACGATCTATTGTACAGGCCCCCGGGTCCCAAATACCCTTTAGGACAACCAGGTACAGGTAAATGGAAAGTAATGATAGTATGAATAGCTACTAAAACAATTACTATAAACCATTGTGGAGCACTTTCAATTATATCTCTGATTATATCCAATTTTGTATTCTAAGAAAAAAGTTGTATGTTATTTTTAAAATAGTATGTACATTTAAAATTTTAAATGTACATGTTTAGTAGTAAAATAGAAACCAATTAAAACGACATTGAAAAGACTATTGGTTATTAATAATAACTATTTTTTTTGTTGAAGTACATAATTATTGAACACAGAGTTTTAATCTGACAAACAAAATTGTTTTTGTGTCAGCTAATGTCATTATATACAGTTTCTAGTTGGTATAATAAATTTGTTTTAAAAAAATTACCGTAAAATAAGGTTGTGGTTTCATAAAAATAGTTTCCAGTGTTGCTGCTATAAAGTATATAAAAGCTAGTCTCTGTAATACCCCCATTGGTCTAAAAGTGTTTAAATTATTGTTGTTTACTGAATTTAGTACCAGACCCATGATCAATAGAACAATTGACCGCCGAACAACACGTCCAAAGACATATTTTCTTTTAGTACTTGAACGAAGCTGAGATCTTAATGATATCGCTATGCTTACTCCCATAACCCAACAAAACCTAGTAACAGAAACAAAACTATATTATTTGGCAGATATTTTAAAATCTTAAAATGGTTTAAACATTAGATTTGGAAATAATAGTTATTATTTTTTTTAATGTTGTATACCATGGCAATATGAAGTCTGCTAATGTGATACCATTCCATGGTGCATGTTCAAAGAACCAATAATGACCACCACCTAAATTGACAAATACCATCAGTATAATGGATATCCTAAAATTAAAAAAACACAATAGATTAAACAAAATGTAACAACTATTTTGATTTTATAATAGTTTTAAAATTACAATTTCACTATGAAAATGAATGACATTGGCCCACTTTTTGATGACCAAATTTTACACATTAACTTATAAATATTTAATCAATGGTCAACTACAGTATATTCATAACTGTTTGTACAATTTGTACAAATATGTATGAAGTTTTATACATTAATGACCAGAAATGTAAACCACAACATTTTTTTAAAATAAAACCTATTAAATTTCTTAATAATTATAATTTGTGACTCTAAACAACATTTGTAAAAAAACTATAGTGTCTAAGATTTAAATCTTATGAAAATGATAAAAATTCAAATTTTAAAATTTCTTATAGACTCAAATACAGTTAATTTAATCACAAATAAATTTTTTGAACTCCATTTACTAAACCCGAAAGGTGTCAAAACTAAAAAAAGAATATTTGTTAAATCCACTCAAAATCGAGTTTAACATTAAATAAAACATTTTACATATTTTATTATTTGAACTATATTCTGTCTCAAAGTTGAATACACCAGCTGGCCAACAAATTTTTGGGATACGAGTTTTTGCAGCCATAAATCGTGATATGCGAACCGGTGTATTCTACTTAGAGCAGAGTATAGTTACTAATTTAGAAAATATGATTTTATAACTATCTTAGTTGAAGATAATGTTATTTCTTTTTTGCTTAAAAAATAAAACTACTACATTTATTATTAGTTTTAACATTTAAATTATTACCCTCTGAATGCATCTAATGATGTGATTCGATAGCTACTATTTTTGACTGGTGTAGGAATTTGAGGATGAATAATGACTGGTTCATTAGAACCAGTTCCAAAATCCTAAAAAAAAAAAAATTTCAAAATGACTACAAATTTTGTTATTCTTTTAGTATTAAGTTCAGATTAACTTTTACATAATTCAGTGACTTAAAATCGAATAAAATACTAATGTCTTAATTTGATACACATCAAATTAATTTATATATAATCCTTGTTAACTTTAATCTGAACTTAATTTAAAAATATTATACACTATTGAGAGTTACCGTTTAAATTTAGATATATTAAGAAGAAATTAATAGGGATACAAATTTAAGAAGTTTTTTTGCTGGTATAATTCAGTGTTTATTATGTTAATTTTTAACTAAAATGTAAATATTGTAAAACTTGAATAAATATATTGTTTCTTTGTCATTGACTTTTTTCCAATAAAATAAATTTTTCTTTTTAATTTTCAAAATAAAAGGTAAAATGTTCAGGAATGTAAATTCTCCAATTTTTTCTTTTATTCCCGGACTCAGAAAAAAACCCGATTTTGATCACTAGAAATTAGTAAGTATAAATATATAAATATATGAAATGTACATTTTTTGATTAATTGGCTATAATTTAATATTTTTTTTATATATATATAAAAATATAAAATGTTTTATCTAGGTATAATGTGTGCAGTACAATACAACAATATAAGCATAATAATTCTATAATAATGAATAATTTTGGTAATTAAAAAGGTATTTATTTTCCTTTTAATAACTATATTTATCTGATTTAAAGAACTATTAATCTTAATAACCAATGAATTGATTAATTTAAATGTTGATCAAAAAATTTATGATAGTATTTAATTGAAACATATTAAAGAATATAGAATGCCACAATTAATAATGAAAAAAAAAAAATAATAAATTTCCATTGTACACCTCATAAATATGAGGAAATTAGATAGTTTTAATAAATTAGTAATAAAATTACTCCAGATACCGATTAGTAATGTACATTTATCAATTATAATTATAAATTAGTAATTATATCATAAAATATTAAATCAAACCGAGTTTTTTAATTCAACATCAGAACCATCAATTATTGGTACATCACGGCTAGAGGCCGTCTGAAACAATTCATAGTTTGTACAAATGATTCAAGTACACTGAACCCTATAAATGTTTAAAAGTAATTATACATTACATTTTCAATATCCAAATCTGTTTTTGATGCAAATCTGAACACAGATGGCACTACGTTAGTCCTTTGCAAATAACTAATGAAAAACCAAACAGCAAAGGATGGTATAATGAGCAATAATGCAAATACAAATGCTAGAAAAAAAAGAAAAAGAAAATTAGTTTTTTTTTTTTTTATCATAAGATCATTCAATTAGTCAAAGATATAAATTATAAACACTATTAGGCACATGCATATTTGTTTAATGAAATATAAATTATGATGCAAAAACAAATTATAAATTTAATAATAATAAAATATTTTTATTAGTATGAGATTGTGAGATATGTTTATTATTAATAATTATGCACGAGCACAGAACTACCAACCACTCTTGCAATGGACCTCAACTATTGGAATACCGCAGCACTCAAGCACCTCATGATCTATTTTATGAGACGTTCCACACCCCATACAATTAAACAAAATGTAACAATACATTTAAAATATTTATTTAGTATAATTTATTTACCTATAAGTTAAAATGTATATAAAACAGGTCATATTAAACAAGTTGTTTTGTTAGTATTTGTTAAGTCTTTAGTATGTTTAAGATTTTAAGGACCTCGTGAAATATGGAAAACCCAGCATTTATGCTCTTACTTATACCAATGTAGATTATTAAAATGTGTCATGCAAACCAACCCTTTTGATATTGTGCACAACACCATAAGTAGTATAATTTATATTAAGAGCCAGAATAACCTATAATTCGCACATTACATATCTCAAACTTAGGATAGCTACATTACTAACCAACAAACTAATCTCTATTGTTTATCATACTAGTACTAACAGCTCCAATATCAGGCATTTAGAACAAACCACAAGTTTGCTGATAGGCCAGCAAACTTTAAAAATAATTATTTACCCCATTTTTTGTCCGCTATAATTTAACAAATTTTTAAATCCGTTTCCAAAATAAATTACAAAAATAGGCCATCAGATAAAATGTACTTGTTCATAACTAAATTACATAAGCCTATTTGTTATAATAAAATAAAGTTAAAATAACCACTTACGCATAAAAAAATTTTGAGGAGATGATATTTGTTCAATTCCTGAACAGTTATTATTGTTTGTAATATTCCACTGATAAACGCCATGCTCTTCAAAAGTATAAAGTGCTCTGTATTAAAAACAAATATTTATAATTAAATTATAGGTAATGAATGTTTAGAGTAAAAAAAATAATAATAATGTAATGACAATTAAAAACAACCTGCAATTATTATGGCTACTGTCATTAGTTAAATCAAGCCAAAGACTGTAAATTGTTTTTAATCTGATTTGTGTGACTCCATTGTTAGTTATATTTACTTCTTTCAGTAAATCACACTACAAAAAAAAAAAAAAAAAAATGAATTAATTAAATATTAGTTCATTTGTAGAGGTTACAAATAAAAAATAAGTCACACATTTCAATTTATTTAAAATGTTTGATTACTAATTTATTATAAATAAGCCATATAAACGTAAAGACATTGGTTATTTACACTGGGCCAGAACTAGGGTGAGGGATTTATACCTGGGAGTAAAATGTTTAAGAGTGTATTTGTATATTTTCGTTATATATAATTCTTTATTTTAATTTTTCAGCATCCTAGAGGACTAGGAAAGAAATAGTAAATAACGATAAATGTGAAACAAGTATTGAGTATGAATGTATGATACAATGGTTAACGATAAGCCATCTGCGACATTACTTATGTTCTAAGATGGATCCAGTTAACAAACTTATCGTTATTATCAATTAAGAAACACATAGCAAAAACAATAAAGTTTGATCATGTTGTTTTAACTTTACAGCTATCAAATCAAAACGATTACAACTTTAGCAATTAATATATATATATTTTTATATTTAATTGTTGTATTTAATAATTTTTTTTATAAAAAACTGAATTTCAAAATGGAAGGAGGCATTGATGTATATATATATGTATGTATGTAAGGATACCTAACTTTATTGCTCTGTAAGTGATCATACAAATAGATATATATATATATATATATAAAAGGTGTATAGTTTTTTTAATTTGTTTTGCATTTTATAAATATTAGTCCTGAAAGAGTAGGGGGAACACCATATAAGGTGTATAGTATTTTTATGCCTGTGTGTAAAATTATCTAGTTCTGGCACTATATTTACACATACATTCATATTACTAATAATTAGAGGTGTGTTTAATAAGGGGTGTAAGAGTGGGCAGTTGAGATGGCAGCAAATTAGCTGTCTTTATAGTTCTCTAATGATATTTATAGGACAGCAAAATGTATTACGATGTATATAATGATAAAATAATAATTTATCATGAAATAAATGTAAAAAAAAAAAAAACCATAAACAGATTTGAATGATACTTATTCATTAATTATAACAAAAAACATACCAATTCAATTTCGAATTTGAATTATCACAATTTTACTTTAAGTAGGTACCTTACTAAAGAAAAACTCGACAATTTTAGTGAACTGTTTATTAATATTATCAATATATCTAAAGAATGATTATACTCATAAATTGTATTACGTACTCTTGAACGTATTACAAATTACATGATATTAAGACGTTGTAAAGATACTACCAAGGATGCACCTGTGGTGCATCACACCTCCAGAAAGGAGGTACATATTGATATAAATGGACCCCAATACAACCCATTGACTGACATGAGTACACTTTTATGTACACGTGACATTATTATGTAAGACTATGATAATTAATATGGGTTTTATCTAGAACATTTTGTTTAGTATACTATGTAATAAGTTAATTTATATTTTATCATAGTTATATATAGATATAATATACCATGTTTTTAGAAAGATAAATTGGAAAATTTACTGTGTATGTAAGTAAATGGATTAAAAAAACCATAGCAGTCAAAGGGATAATATTCTTTATTGCCTCCCTCCACTTGAACCCTCAAATTCACAGTAATGAAAAACTGATTAGAAAACAAAAACAATTTGACAAATTAGATGAACGATAATAGCTTAAAATTCAATGTCTACGATTTTCACTCACTTTGTAACATTCTTCAGTCTGTGTCCACAACGAAATGTTCGGCGAATTGAAAGCCCACACTTGTAAGCACGCTTGGTCGTACAGTAGATCTTCACAGTCGTCCAGCGCCATTTCATACGCTAAACGAAAAATTCTTAATCAATACAGAGCGATTACAAATCCGCATAGCACGCAAAACAAACAGTTCATAGGTACGTACTTATAATCTACTACGATAACGCTACAATAGAAATTCAAACATAATAATAATAACAATAATACTACTTATTGTTATTAAGGCGAAGAAAATATAAATCACATTACAGGGACCGTTAAACGTTGAGTATTAAAGAATCTGAACGGTAATCAATGTGGTGAAATTGTTGTAGCTTATTAGAGACGGCATGGCTAGAGTTTAGCAAAACATAATCATAAAAGTTATAATAAATTTAATTGAAGTGGAAAAAAAAACCTTTATTTGCGGACAACAATAATTATCATGGATTCATAGATAAAGGCGGGTTAGTTTTAACCATGGATATTAACAACGAAAAATGATTTTATGATCTATGATAATTATTTCTTATTGTTACCGTGAGACTGGCGGTGGGAGACTATCTCTTTTCTATGCGTGCGACATGTAATTACCTATTTATTATTCATTTTGTTCCATACTCCACTCACGTTTTAAATAATACGAATATACTATCACAGTAGTTGCTATCACTAATCATCATGAATTCACGACTGGCAGGATCATAATACTAAAATATATGGCCTCGTCCATGGAAATCGTGACATGATTAATGGTCTTATGTATATCTTTAACCGTGACCCGTGGTGGGAAACACAGATATAGGGTAATCTATATCGTGGTATTAAGATGTATATTTATGTCTATGGTAAGAATTAGAGCGCCTAGGCTCTCTAGTAGGAGACACAGTACATAATATGTGTAATATTATTATTACGTTCCTAGGTACCTTAAATCGTGATTATAATACGCAAACACCCAGGCACGTATCCAGGGTTTAGATCCCTCCCTCCCACGAAATTTTTTTCATACCTGCATGTCACATCAATAATGTATGAAACTTGTATTCAAAATTATTACTATAAAAAATTATAATTTCGAGTGGAGAAAGAAACATTTTTTTAGACCATCCCCCCTCCCATCCACTAAACAATAATCCCTGAACCAAACAATGATCAGTTATTCCAACTACGTGCCTGCAAATACCATAGGATTCTAAACGATATATCCAACCTGTATAATAATATCTTAAATTTTAGAAGCATCATAGATATATTGCCAAAGTTATTACCCTTAGACGATTAATCTATTGCTTATGGCAAAGAAGCACTGAACTCTAGGGTGATAACAGATATCTCTTTTCTGTGGATAACGGTTTGTTTACAAAAATCGAGATACCCAGCCAAAGCTTTAAACGAGTCTGCGGGGCTATGGTTGAAGTTAGTATTGGTATTGGAGTTTCCAGGCCGACCGTTTATTTTATATGAAACAGCCGAGCAAGAGACATCAGTGTGTAGGCCTGATTTTATAACTTCGTTGTTGAAACCCATTTGCAAGCATTTAGGCGTACGTTGCGGAACCAATACATTTGTTTCCGATGCGCACGCGACTATATGCCATCACGACGAGCGGCAGCGCCAAGATTCTGTTAATCTACATTACGTAAGTGTTTATTTTTCAAATTAAACTATATTACACGAATTGTTATTCTCTTACACGCTATTACATATTTTACATATTTCTATATTGCTAGTTATTATTATTGCAGATAACTACCGAATATTTTGACCCAAATTATCATTGTTATATATAGTCTGTCCGTATTACAACATTTGTACTATGTTTATATTTTAACATGGGCGTATCTAAGTTTTTAATCAGATGGGGAGAACAATACAATTTTTTATTTTTTTTTACTCATTTATATTATAGTTTAGAAATGATTACAATATCAATCGCCTATGAAATGTAATTTTAGGCACCCCCACTGCCACACGCTCGCTATGACCATGTGTTTTAATGAAAATTTAGTAAAGTTTATACAATATAAACGATAACAGAGGTAAATCTATTGCAAATAATTATCGTAATGTCACCTAACCTAACTTTTTTTTTTTTAAACCGGCAATACCCCTGCCTTCCGGAAATGCCGTGAGGCACTACTTCGAGAGGCGGAACCTAACCTAACCTAACATAACAGTCGTATTAAATGATAATAGCTCAATAAACGTAAATTGCGAATTCTAAAATTTCCAGTGGCACAACTACAGTGGGTCTAGCACACATATTTTTGTCAAATTGTATGCACTAACAGGATTATATACATTGCCTAACAATATGCAGTGCTTACCTTAACACGAATAATAAACTATTTTCATAAGATATTTGAAAATATCAGGTTGGCAACAAATTCTGGTACCGTCATTTTCTGACGATCATTACATTTTCGCGTCTCAACACATGAATTATTACATCCGACTTTGGTGGGGCGTTGTAATTGTGCATGCGGTAATACACTTTTTCAATACTTGCCTGCCATTGCTGCTAACTAACCGTCTTTCGAGCTGTGAGTGTCGATTTGTAATTGGCTTTTTTTTTTTTTGCCGCGGATCTCGTGTTAGACTCCTAATCCGAGTGTACGTTTATATCTTTTCTATGGTCTCTACAGACGACTCTTGGCAAATGGAGTAGTTTTTTTTTTTCGTTTCAACATTGAGTGAGACAATATATCTGGTAAGTACAAAAACAATACTTGATAATTTTATCATTGATTTTATAGTACACAAACGAGGAATCCTATTGTTGAAATCGTAAGCAGTCTACCCGCGACGAAAAGAGTAAATATAGAACGGCGGGATCCCGGCTAATTACGATAAAGCGATAGTTCCTTGAATTAATGTTATGTAGCAAACTTTTGAATTAGTACAACGTTTTTTTGGGGATTCGTCTTGTTTTCTATCATCCGTCTTTGATATTCGGATCGATCAATATCTCGCAACGATAGCATACATTACGTGTTCATGTTTCTCGTGATGAAATAATATAATAAAACCAATCTATAGTTTGTAGGGGTTCATCGAATAAACTGACCTGCTAAGTAAAATGAGGCGTTTGGGATAAGGTAAATATTGAATCGCAGATATTTGTGATTTAGATAAATAATGTTGCCGTTGTCTAAATTCAATATTTTGATATTATAGATTATCATAGTAAATATAACTTTATATTCAAATTTTTAAAAATAATGCTTGTATTTAATAGTCATTAACTTCATTGAATTATTTCGTTGGCGCCCAAATTAAATGTTTTAAATTTTTGTTAATAACTTAACTGTATACTGATGATAAAATATAAAAAAAAAATTTTGATTCTGAGGAAAGTGAAGAATGTATTTGTTTACTATAATGTTTGTTTTGTTTTATTAAATTTGTCCGTCCATAGACTATTTATTTCATTAAATTTTACCCAAATTAAATTTGGATAATTGTAATTATTTTAATATAAATATTTCAATAAGCTATTGATGATCAGAAACCAGTTGTTCCAAAAACAATTTAAATACTGCCGTTTAAAAGTACTCTGGAAGATAATTCACCCTGTGCGACCAGTGATGAGTTTACTAATGTATAGTTTGTTAAACCGTGACACTAACATCAGAATGTGCGAGTGATAACTTGTAAGTAATTATGATAATTGGGCTTCCACCAAAAATCTGTGATTTGATGGTGTGAGTAATGAAACTCTCTGAAATTGGGTTTTCAACTCTTGATTTTTTACTTAAAATAACAGATATTTGTAAAATTGGTATTACCTATCCCTATTAAAAATATACTAGGTATTATATTTAATAGATAGTACAATTATCAAATTATGCTTTATAATAGATTATCATTATTTTAAATATTTGATCGGTCCTAAACAAAATATCAATAATTTAATTATAAATTAAATAGTGACATTTTAGAAAACATGTAAAAGGTACAATGTCTGAAAACATTTTATGACTTATTTTGTATGGTTTTTAAATTGAATAATAATACATATTTCACTGTAAAATCTTTTATTCAGTTATACTTTGTTTATTTTTAGGTATGTACTTATAGATCAGCAGATAATTTAAAAATGGATATTTCAGATACGGACAATGAACCAGAGGTAATATAATTATTTTAAAATAACCTAATACTGTATTATTTACACTTATAAGTATAATAATGATTAGTTAGGTATATTTTCATTTTATTTTACCTGTACCTATGTAGTCAATTCACGAGCTCTTTTTTTTAAAATAACCATCACGGTAGTCAAATAAAACTTATTCATGCCATTTGTAACTTTATTTACTCCACGAGTAGAAACAAATTGACACTTGATACTTTGTTAAACATCCAGTTGCATTTCTTGAATTTGATTAAATTAAAAGCTCAAAAGTAATCTTAAATTTGTTTTCTAAAAGTATTAAACTTATTATTTTCATACCCAACTTTAAAGAAAATGTCTTAATTTCTTATTGTAATTCCATTTATGATCCTTAACACAATTTTTCCAGCAGTAATTTACGAGTGACAAATTTTTTGGTTCTATCATAAGGTATACAATACAATCACACAATCTTAAAACACTCATTGAAGGTTGATGCCTGAACCAAAAAAATACCACCATAAATGATGTTTGAGGTTTTGTTTTCTGGAAAATGTCTAATCTCAAGAGTTACAAATGACTTAAAATTATTGGTTGTTTTGATTTACAAGATTCTGAATAAATTCGGATACCGTGATTAACTAAATTACTATTTTTTGAAAATGTTTTATCACCCACCAAACAAACTACCATCATACTTAATAGTTTAAATTTTAAGAAATACCTAATATATAAAAATCAAAAATTAATAATTAATAACAATTACCTATAATAAGTATACTTAAAGCCATTTAAAAGAAATGAAAATGAAATATTAGAATAATTAATATTATTTTTAGTTATAACCAGCTCCAAAAAGGAGGCTCTTGTGTCCATTCTAGAGTAACCAAACTTAAACATTTGTAAGTCAGGTTTGGTTAGGTACAATTTTATCATCTTATTAAGTCTACTGAAAATGTTTTAAGTTATACAGTTTTAAAAAGAAAGTTTTTTAATGTGTCATTTTTTTAACTTTGCCTGTGGGGACGTTAGTTAGACAATTTTAAATTAAATGCATTGTATAATAACTCTGAGTAAGTGATAATAGTACAAATAAATATAGTAGTGTTACAATGTAAATAAATGTGTTTGTTAGATATAGTAGATAATGTTAAGTTTTATGTTTATAAATGTTTTAAGTTTTATAAATCTATTTTTTAGGAATCATTTGTTCCTCGAGAATATCAACTTGAGATCTTGGAGGAAGTTAAACAAATGAATACAATCTTGTATTTGCCCACTGGAAGTGGAAAAACATACATAGCTATAATGCTTATTAAAGAAATGGGAGACTGTTTAAATAAGTAAGTAGACAATCGTATATTTTATATTTCAATAATTAAGAATCTTAATCAATTAATCCAAATAACAATGGTATTATTTTTAAATATTATTAAATATGACTATATGTAGACCCATAGGCCAAGGAAGAAAATGGACATTTTATATAGTGCAATCCGTACCGCTTGTTAATCAGCAAGCAAGTAGTCTTCGGAAACACTTACCTTGGAATATTGGCACATTCAGTGGTGATATGAATGTTGATTTTTGGTCTCGAGATCAATGGAATAATATATTATCTAAATGTCATGTAAGTATCTTGAATAAAAATAGAAAGAAAACGTATGTATTTGTAGGATTTAGTAGTGGTCTGATTAGTGTGATATGTATTATTAAAAAGGGGGGTAACCTTTAAATGGTTTTAAAATTTGATAATTTAAGGTTATTAATGTTAAATTATATTTGAATTTCCTTGTATAACCTTCAATCAATTTTCTACCTCATTCAATTAATTTTAGATTTAAAATTAATGATGACTTGTATTGACAAGTTAGCTTAATTGTTATTAATAATTTTCAGATTATGGTTATGACTGCTCAGATATATTTAAACAATCTACGTCATGGTTACATGAGCATACTTGATGCCAAATTAATTATTTTTGATGAGTGCCATCATGCTGTAGCACTTCATCCATTTAAACAAGTTTGTTAATTTTGATTTTATTAATTAATATTAGTTAATAATACAGTCAAGTTTTCTGTTATTTTTTTTTAATGTTTTTGGAGATTTGTCTTGTGTGCATAAATATTTACATTTTAATTTAAAATTAAGCCATGGCATTTGTTTTTAAATTTATTTTGCTCAATTTCAGCAAAAAAAAACTTACCAGTAATTTATTTAAATTTTTTTTTTTTTTTTTTCATAAAATTCTTAAAATTTCAGTTCTAAAAAATTCATGCTTTGGCATTTTCACCTAAATTGAATATTATTTATTAGGGATGGCTTAAATACTGTCTTTCTCAAACTTTAAACTACAAAAAAAATTCCCTTTGTACATATAAATTATAATAAATTAGAATAAAAAAAAAGGTTATCAATTTATTTATGAATAGTTAAGAGTTTAGGATACATACAAATATGTGATAATAATAATAATTCTCATAAAACAAAACTTGACATGTAAATAATAAAGTTGGCTTAAGCTACAACTTAAACAAACTTTTCACTTAAACCAAAATTGTATGAGTTTAATAAGTTTGAGAATCCAACCCTAATTTTTTTAAATATCTACTATTTTGTTCAAATCTTCTCAATTTATTAGTGTACATGTAAATATTCTGATTCGTATTTTAGATTTTGAGCGAAGCAAAGTATTGTTTTTTTTTCTTTTTTATGCATAACTTTTCTACCAGAATAACAATTTTCAACTATAGAACCTTTCCTGAAACTATTGTATATTACTTTGGTGCATTAGAGGTCATTTTTTTTTTATTTTCATTGTATTTATTTGAGTAATTGAGATAATTTACAGAAATGGATTTATTATTTTCAATTTTTCTTTTTGTTATAACTCAGTTAAAAAAAAAAATTATATAAACATATAATTTGTATAGAATATTAATATTAGCCCTTTCTAGGCATGGACAATTATTTAAAATATTCTGGCCTCTTTTATTTATTTATTATTAATTTTGATTTAATTATATAAAACCATATTATATTGGCTGAAGATAAAAGCAAGAAAATTTTACATAGGTTGGTTTATTCATAAATTGTACTTAGTGGTGAAAAACAAAAGAAAATTGATAGTAACGTATTCATTTTTATGAATATCTTAAAAATTATATGGCATTTCAAAACAGAATTAACTGAACGTTGCTTAGAATTTGCTTTCATCAGTAATGATTTATCGTTTCCTACAGATATAAATTAAATTATACTCTATATCATACCTTTCCAACTTACTGTCTACAACAGTGGCCTGGTGTGAAGTATGTCACAACTTTGTATGTTTTTAATTATTATATTTTTGTTCATGGTTGCGCTTGTGTTGATAATTATGCTAAATCTTATGTTATGTTATGAGACTAAATCAATAGTTTTTCAATAATAAATAAAAAATATTCCCAATATATATTTATAGTTTATAAAAAACTAATATTGTTTTATTTTCTATTCAAAATTTAGATAATGCAAGTAGTTCATGATACTGATTTTCAACAAAATCCGCCACCTCATATACTTGGACTCACTGCTACTTTAATTAATTCAAATACCAAAAATGTCAAGGAAGATTTAACCAAATTGCAACAGACTTTTGGTGCTGTAATAAAGACTAGATATGAAAAAAATATTAAAATGTAATTATTTTAATAATAAATATAATATGAAACTAATAACATTGATGATAGTTTTTCAGCACGTCCTGAAGAATTTATAAATTTATACGATGAGTTAATTATTGATAAATCAATGCTACCTATTATCGATCGAATAAAAATGCTTGATGAGTATATCAGAAAATATCAGTCACCTACTAAAAATAAACCAATTATAGAAAAATCAGACATTTTTTACTTAGAATATCAAAAACATCCTTCTAAGAACTTGGCCAATTTTTTTCTGGACATTGAGGTAAGAATTTTTGATAATTTTATAAAATAAAATAAAAATGGAGATATTTGGTTATTTTAGGTTAATTTTATGGAGAGTGGACCATATGCTGGGCTTTTAGCAACTTGGCATTATATTGTTGAAGTTGAAAAAAAGAAAAAAATTTGTAATGACTCAGAAAAAAGTATTATGTTGAGTATGGTGTTGTCAGAATTAACTATAATTCGAAAAGCGTTTTATGATTTCATTGTAATCAACTCAAATAATAAGGATAAATCCATAAGTTTAATTAACAATGCTTCTCCAAAATTAAAACAATTAATTCAAATTTTAAGCACTATTAAACGGCAAGATATATGTTTGGTTTTTGTTGATCGTCGTACTACAGCAAAAGTTTTGTATCATTTTCTGAAGGTAACTTGTTGAAAAATTTTAAACTTAATTATAGAGCTAATTATTATTATTGTTTAATTTTATGCAGGAATATGTTCGGGACAATCGACTTACAAATATTGTGTGTGATTTTGTAGTAGGAGCAAGAGGAATGTATAACATTGATTCTAAAGAAATGATGTACAAAAAACATCAAAATAATGAGATTATTAAACGGTAATAAAAATTTTATGTCACGGCTTTGAGGGCCATATTCTCACCTCAACCATACAAACAGTCACCCCACCAACTTTTTCCCTTAACTTACAACAACGACCTGTTTACGTACAGCGGAAATATTGTTAAAGGTCAGGTGTCTGGTATCTCAGTAGTAGAGCAATCGCCAAGTGAGTGACTCAGGTTCAATTCGCATTCCGGCCGCCTGATTTTTAGCACTATTTTTCAGACAAAATGATCACGTCAATTATGTATTACATTTATTTAACTTACATATTGCAATTATCATATTTAAAACAACATTTTTCTTTTTTAGGTTTAATGAAAATATAATTAATGTTTTGATAACCTCAGAAGTACTTGAAGAAGGTGTTGACATTCAAACTTGCAATTATGTCATTAGATATGATTCACCGAAAAACTTCCCATCTTATGTCCAATCTAAAGGCAGAGCACGCTGTAGTGGAAGTAAATTTATTGTTATGGTGCCAAATCTATTAAAGTTTACAAAAATACATAATGAGTATGCAAAAATGGAAGAAGACATTAATAAGGTATGCTTATTTATTTATTATTTTGATTTATTGTTGGATCATTTTATTTCTGTTTGTAATATTCTTATATATTGTGGATCTTTTGTGAGATCTACCTAAATTTTAATTGGAAATAAATCCCAAAATAATAAACATTAGTTTAAAACTATTAATTCCATCAAAATAATAAACAAAAATTATATTTAGTTATAAATTATGTTGGTGTAAAATGATATCTGGGCACACCACAATTGCACTATAATATTATATTATAATTCATCGTTGTAATTTTATATTACCGATGGGCAGTAATCAGTAACATAACTCACAACAATTACTTTTGTAACCTATAGCGATTAGTTAGTTATAACATCTTCAATTAACTACAAATTAAAACTTATTACTAAGGGTAACCGAAGTTACACAAATTGTATAATTTTATTGACCGATTATTTGTTTTATGTAAAAATATATTTTAATTTGTTTTTAACTGTAACCAACTACTTAAAATTAGAGTAACTTGTATCCAGGTACATTACTGTAACTTGCTCATTCCTTCCTACAAAGAAACCAGCTACCAGCTGAAGTATAAATTGAAACTGAAAATTTATTTATTATTTTACAATAATTATTGCTGTCGTAATTCATAGGTGTATTATGAATCACACTATTATATAACACTTACATAGTTTTTTTAATTTAAATTTTATAATATATAAATTTGAAGTTCAAATAATTATTTAATATAAAGTAAACCTTCCTCTGGTCTGGGTAGGGTTCATATTTCCGAATAACGTGTGCAAAAGAAAAAGTGTTATTGTTGTATTGTGTTCGACAATGAAGGTTATTAAATGCTGAGCTTAGCAAGAAAGAGATGTATAGTTTTTCATTGTCCAAATTGAAATTTTAAGAGTATTAAACACATTATATTTTAAATTATAGTTAAAATCTTTCCCTATATATGTTTAAACTAGAATCAATTGCTCATTGAGCAATTGCTATTAAAAAATAAATTTTATTATGTGGGTCATTTGCATAAATGCAGTTTATGTATAAATTTTATTCAAAATTTATGTTCAATGATATCATTTAAATTTTTTCAACAACATAGTATTATTTCTATGGGCATCACAATTTATTAAACTTTTTGAATAACTAATTAACATTATATTTGTATGTAAACTACAAAATGTTATATTATAATTTAAACAATCTATATTAGTTACCAGTATGTGGAGAAGTAAGACTATTTAATTTTCCATGCCAATACTTGTATTTTTAGTTCTTGGTAAATCAAATGTCAAACTATCAGCAACATACCCAATTCTGGTTAAAAAAGTAGCAAAAGTTTGGTTCTCGATTTGAGTTATATTGTTATTTCTTCATTCTCTTCATTCTATCTTATCGTGAAATTGATTTAAAAATAATTATCTCTTAGATAAATAATAGTTAATGATATATGAATATATATTGAATATATGACTATTTGTACACCAAACATTTCAAACATGTTACTTGAACCTCCCCCTTAACCTACCTAATTTAATTTAATATATGGGTAATATCATTTCTATACTATATACTATAATATAGTATTTATCTTTAACACGTTGAACGCCGATGTCAACCAGTGGTTGACACAAACTGACTATTCCAATTCTACGCTCGGCGACAGGCGCGCTCATGCCCAATCGACATCTTTGTTTAACGTGTTAATGGTAATATTTTAAATATCAAAATTCTTTTTAAATTAATCTCAAGTAACTTAAAACTATAATAGGATTATAGAACTGTATAGATTAAATATCTATCGTTGAATAAACTTTTAAAACTAAGTGTTTTAGAAAGGCAGAGAGTTTAAACATGATAAAAAATTATTCGATATAAGTAGGTTGTTATTAAAAAATAAATCCAGTGGTTTATTTTAGATTAAATCACTTTTAAACTGATATATAACTGGTAAATTAATTATAAACTTCAGCTCAAATTTTGTCAAAATAGTTAAACTTTCTAGTGATGCCATATTGTCTCTCTTCTGAATCTTGTTTAGTGTATATAATACTATTATCACAATTTCTTAATGTAAATATACTTTAATAAATAAACGAACAACTATGTTAATCTCAGAAATGTGATTTTTTGGCATTGTTACATTCAGTAGTTAAACTAAATAATTTATTTTACATATATTTTTTTTAGATATTAGTTCTAAATGAAATTGAGGATGATAATATCGAAGAAAATGTAGAAGAAGTGTTTAAGACTAAATATGCTACATTAACGCACGAAACTGCCATTAGTATTATTAATAGGTAATGAATTTTAATCAAATTGTTAACTTTGTTTTATGTTTTTTTTTTTTTTTTTTTTTTTTTTTTTTTTTTTTTAAATAAAATAATTTTCAATCTATCTAAACATGTAGGTTACACTTAAATTTGCAAGAGCGACTAAACTTTGTTAAAATGGGATTTGTGTGAGAACTAGGGGACATCAAAACACTTCAAATTTGGAAATGTTTATGTCCAATGTTAGGTTCATATGTGGTTTATTATTTGGTTATTTAGTCAATTAACTAACTGGTTATATAACTTGTCTGTCTAGATAGATTTATACTAGTTTATTTTTAATGTCTTGAACTAGTTAATTTTTAATGTCTTGAACTAGTTAATTTTTAATATCTTGAACTAGTTAATTTTTAATAATAACTTTCCCTTTACTGATTATATTCGGTATTAATATAATTAAAAATAAATTTTTAGATATCTTCTGGTTATCTCTAAAATTCAAATTTGAATCTAAAGTCAATATAGCCTAAAAATTTAGTATTACTTAAAAGTTAGTATTTATATTATTTAGGAATACATTTTTTATTTGAGTTATGTTTTTAGGTATTGTTATTCTCTGCCACAAGATCGTTTCACTAATTTGAGTCCAGAATGGTATGTCGCTGAAAATAATAGTACTGAATGTAAAAAATACAAACTCAAACTACCAATTAATAGTGCCATTAAAATGCCTATTGATGTAATAATATATATTTATTTTATTTTGGATATTAACACATTGATGGACAGTTATGAATAAGTTCTGCTATAGCAGTATTGTTGTCTGGTGATACTAGTCAACACTTTGCTATAGCGGTATTAATTGTAAAACCAAATAAAAATGTACACTACTTTTATAACAGTGGTATTTTTAACAGTACTATATGCAAGACTAAGTCTTACTGTCCCCATACGCTTACATAATTATGTTATAAATAGATACTCTATTTTCAATTAGACCATTAATTAATTCTAGCCTGCTTTTTATAATTATAATAATTCTTACTGTCCGTCAATTTGTTAAAAGAACACCACACCTGCATTGACTGTCTATGTCTAACCGGTATCATAGCAAAATTATGTTACTATGGGTTGCAAAATCACGTAAAGTGTTTGTTAATGCTTACTGGAGTAATTGTCAGTTGGTTGATTAATGATAGTGCTAACAATCACTTTACAGGACATTGTAAGAAGAGGCCTAATAATTGGAATTGTGGCATTTGTGTTGAAATAAGAAATTAAATACTACAGTTCTAAAATAATATAAATAATATGCTACTGTTACTGCTATTTTAAAAAGCAATGTGGTGTGCCCTTAAAAATATTTTCCTTTTTAAGTTTTGTTATTAGTGTTAACTTAAATGCCATTATTTAAATTTTAAGGAACTTATTATTGCTATGTTGTCTAGTTTATGATGCAGATATGGTGTCCTCTTAACCACCAAAACAAATTTCTTATTCATTTTTATATATAATTTTGATATATTTTTTTTTGTTCAAAGGGAGCATTTTGTATAAGTAAAAAGAATGCTAAAAAAAGTGCAGCTTTTAATGCATGTATTGAATTGTATAAATGTGGTGCATTGGATGATTACTTATTACCAATAAATGTTAAAAATAAACCTGTATTTAAAGATGTAAATTGGTTTCCACACTGGGATGAAGAAGATCCTGAAGCAGCCTTATATTCGATAAAACCAGGAACTAATAAAATGAAGAGAATGGTTAATATTAAAGTAAGTTACTACATTCTCTTATTGTTTATATTCAATGATTAAATGTCAATGTTTTTCTAGAGTCCATCTTACTTGTATGGAGCATATCCACAAAAGAATGACGTATCATATTTGCATGTTATTCATTGCGTTCCTAATTATGACCAATTAATTGATTTAAAATATGATACATTTGATAAACTATTGAGGTCAAAAAATGAATTTGGTATTTTAACATCAAATAAATTGCCACATGTAAGTTATTTGATTAAATATAATTTTTGTTTTATTACATTTTGTATTAAATATACTAGTTGACTATATGACTTAACAGTCATTGCTAGGTTGGAATAAAAGAAAAATGAACAGTAAATAAATATCAGCACTTAAATTTCCTTCAAACAGTATATATTGACCGTTAACCATAAGATGGGTTAAGGAATGTGAAAATTTCCATGATTTACAGTCAGTTTTTACAAAACTCGGTTTATTAAATAAGAAATATAGTATATATTATTCTAATTCAAAGTTTTATTATATTTCTATAATTGTTAGATAATAGATTGTTTGTGCGAATGGAAAATGGTGAAAACTAAACGGAAACTTTTTGATTGTGAATTTTAATAACAAACCCTATATTGAATATAACACAAAATTAGTTAAATCAGTAATTGTTAGCAGAATTTATTTTACTAACTATTTTTTATTATTTTTTTATTACTAGCAATATTTATTTAATGATTCATATTATTGTTTGTTGTGGCTTGTGTTTGTCTATATTTAGTAGGCAGAATTCGATCAGAAAGTGCGATATTTCTTTACTAGGAGATTTTTTTGTCTAGGAATAATTTTTAAAGATTTTAAGTAAATTTGATTTAAGTTTTTTTACTGTAATTATATAAATAATGATTTTGTATACCATATTTAAAACAAATTGTAATTCTATATAATGTTCAATGGCATTATTAAGGGTTCAATGTATCATACTGGTAGCATCATATAATATATATTTAATATATGTAAAATCATAATGGTCATTAATTAATATTCTTTTTACAGGTATCGGGTTTTCCTTTATTTTTAAATTTTGGTGATGTTAATGTTCAAATAAAGGTAAATGTTGATGTTATTTATCTTGATTGTGAAAAACATGAAAAAATCGAAAATTTCCATAACAAAGTATTTTTGGATGTATTGGGTGTGAAAGACTTTATTGTTAGATCTCATATCAATGAGGACAATTCATACTTAATAGTGCCTATTTGTTCTAAAGGTTTGATGTTAAATATATAAATATAAGTGTAAATATAATGAATCTCCGATATTTGAATTATTATAGAAAATACATTTGATGTGGATTGGAATACCATTGATATAAAAGAATTTGTTGAAACAGAAATACCTACAAAGAAACAAAGAGAATCTCAATTTTACAATGAATATCTGAAAACCCCTAATGTTATTTCACCGTGGTACAGAAATATTGTACCAATTCAAGTAATTATTAAATGGTTTAATGAAATTTGTATGAAGTAGTTCAACTTTAAAACTTCAATAATTACATTATACAATTTGTCATTAATGTTGTTTGCAATGATATTGTATATTGTAGTACAATATGTGTTATATACAAAAAAATAACAATTTAAACCATTGGTGCAATTTGTGTTATAGTCCCAGTCTCTTACTACAAAACAAGCACAATATAATATATTTTTTTTTTCCTTTAGAGATATATTGTCACTGATGTTCATTATGATATGACACCTGAAAGTGCTTTTCCAACTATTGAATATGATACTTATGAAACATACTTTTGTGACAAATATAGCATTCAAGTAGTTAATAAAACACAACCAATGATAAAAGTAAAATCATTAGGAGTGTCAAAAATAAATTACCTAACTCCTAGGTAATATATTATTTAAGAATTCAATTTGAACCATAGAATAATTGTTTTAATTTATATTTTTAGACTTTCCACTGGTAAAGTTGATAAACGAAGTGAATACATTGAGATACTTGTACCGGAATTTTGTATTTGGCATAAGTTTCCATCAGATTATTGGTTAAAAGCTTTAATGTTGCCAACTATATTGTATCGATTAAGTCAATTATTACTTGCTGAAGATCTTCTTGTAAAAATAAATTCGATGTGCAATATTGTTGTTGAAAAAAATGAACATGGTACATTTTATTTATTAGTTGACTTAATCAATAATACATTTATTTAAACTAAGATTTTTTTTTCAGAAGACAGAGTGGAGCTGGATAATTTTTGTGGTTTTAATGAAGTCAAGAAGAAAAATATAATTTTGCCAATTGGTGAAACATTAAAATACTTGGAAAACTCTTATGATAATATAGTTAGTCCCTGGAATTCAAAAAATATGCCGATTGATATAGAAAGACAGATTAATACTACAATGCTTGATGTTTTAAATTACCATACATTTATGAGCGGCCCAAAAAAAACCAAAATTAAAAAGATTGTGAGTAATAAAAATATAAAATTTATTTTTATGCTTTTCCATGCAATTTTAGTTATTATATGTATTTATTTAGACAAATGGAAATACTATAGACAAAGAAATTTGTTTAAATAATATACAGAGTTACCAACTTACTGTAAAACACCCATTGTCTAGAAAAGTATTAATTTTTTTGTTTAAAATTTAAGTAACCTTAAAATATTACATTAAAGATATTTGTTTACACTTATTTTTAGGGTTAATTTTTCCTCCGCTTTGATTTTCAACTACTAACCTATATTACAAATTCCATAAACAGATGAAGTTTTAGGTAGAATAAATTTTGGTGTTGTAAATTTTTTATTTTCATCAATCTGTTAAAGGAATATTTCACGTTTAAGTGTTTTATTTTGTGTGTTTAGAGAACTTAGTAGAGTTAATAAGTCACTACATAAATTATTATCCATTACTTTTTCCCCCTTATCAAAAAAAGTGACCAACAAAAAGAAAAAATGTTTATTAGAATTTTAGAGCTGCTTATTTCTTTAACAATTGTCTGAAAAATAAAGTTAGTACTTTCTAAAGTTGATCAACCTGTATAAAATATATCTTGATTTAAATTCACTAATAATGTGTAATCTTATTTTTATTTATTTAAAAATACATATGGTGTTTAATAGTTTCTATTAATTTAGTTCAGTGTTGCATAAATTACTTTTACACGAATATAATATTACATTATTTTGTTTTATTTTAAATTAACTAGTTACTTTTTATATATATATATAATATGTACTGTGAATTGTTCTTCAAATACCTTCAACATTTTTATTACTTAATTTAAATGTGTCCTTTTTTGGTATAGAAGTCTCCTACACTTAAAAGATTTTCAATCAGTAATTCTTTTTCCTTTTTCATTCTTTGAAGCACTCTCAAGTTGCATACAGGATCTGTCTATAGAATATTTAGAATTAAATGATATAGCCATGTTTCTAGAGCATCAATTTTCTTGTTTTGTGTTTCTGTTAATGTTCAAGTATCAGTTCAATATAATAAGATATGAAAGATATATCATCATCTTAGCAGTCTAATTTTAGTATTAATTAAAAAAATCATGCTTTTTTACGGAATGCGCCCCCTTGATTTTCCCAATCCTTCATTTATTTTCTATTAAGTACTCTCAATTTTCATTTACCAATACCATTACCCAGTCAGACTTGATATTTCCCTATTTGCTTATCCTTCATAAATAACTGTTCATCTACAGTTTATTTCTTAACTATCATATATTTTGTTTTGTCAATAAATCTTATAGACAAATAAAACATATTTGCAACCAAGTCCAAGCTTTACTCATGAAATAATAAAATGTTACATTTTGCAAACCAATACTCTGCCATTATTTAAATGTATATTTTTTTCAGGATGTAATGATGATGATGCCTCAATCGCCTAAAAACGTGGTTCGTATTATATATATTATATAAATTATTATTTTATTAACTAAATATTTTTTGATTCTGAGTCTACTTTCATATTTACAATATATATATGATTTTATTCTTGGGAAAATACTTTTTAGAAAATTTAAACACTCGTAAAAATTTCCTTACATTAATTGAATAACCAAATGTTTAACATGACTATTACTGGGAAGTAACTATTTTAAAATATTTATTTAATTTTGCATTAAAAATATTTTATTTTACAACATTTGGAAAATACATCTATTGAGTATTGATAATATTCTATCTGGCTGAAATCAAAATGTAAAGAAATCATATCATGTATTGTCAATCTTTTTAATATGTCAAATAAATATTATAGTTTTATGTAACAGAAAAAAACGGGATATTTGTATTCAGTGTATCAAATAAACCCCCGATTAAAAAAAATAAAGCCTCAATAAAAATGGTTGGGCAAATTTGTTAAGACCCAGTTGGGAAGTGAATATCAGGAGCAAGTGACTAATTAAGTCTACTACAACACAATATATGATTTAGTTCTGTTACCTGCAAAATAATTCCGGGGGGGGGGGTGGCTGATAATAATCTGGTGGTTGGACTGGAGTATGTAGAAAAGATTTTCCGGACTAGTTTTATAAGGTAGTTGTTGCGTACATATAATTTGGCATTATCGAGTACTATATAATATGCGTAATCTTGTCTCGTTGACCCTGCTGTTGTTCAGTGGCCGGTGGACAAACTGCTGCAGTTTCTTTTAAACATCAATAATTTCTGTTTGGCGTAAGATATAAATGTACAAACACCTTGTTTCGCTCTGTCATTTATCAGGTCGTTTATCTGTTTGTGTTTTTTTTACAATTTGTCGTACCGTGACTAACAGTATGCCTGCACCGCCATACGAATATGGGCTATTGGAACAAACTTACCTTCAATATCTATGTATATCAATTTGTTGTCAAATTTCTCTTTCCAATGGTAGTGAACCATTACTCCAGATTACGTATACATTTTTGGTCATGTGAGTCAGCTATAAGCTGCAACGCACTTATTACTTAGTATATTTTTTGTTCTTTCGTATATTTGTGAACGGTCATTCCGCCCCTTATTATTACTTTTGTTACTATTATTCATTTATCTGCTATCATTAGTTGTACGGCTCGTTTGTCATTTGAATTTCCAAAATTTTACCACCAAATTTGTACCCACTGCGCCGCCGGCATTCTTTTCTTGTTTATTTTCTTTATTCCTCGACTCTGCCCCTCCTTCCATAATTATTCATGTGGCCAGCAACCTCATCGACTTTTGATTGAGGCCTGGTGCGTAACAGAAGTCTCTAATTTGTGTGTCACAATATATTTAACATTTATAATAACATAATAAATTGTCTTTTATATACTTAGTACAAATAACATATTGGTGACTGCTTTCCACTCTATTTTTATTATGATGAGTAAAGATATTGCACCTCCAAATATCTATCTATGGTGTGCCCCACACCCACCAAGTTCTTCAAAATTTTTAATTTTAATACTAATTAAACTATATATTGAAACAGTCATTGGTTGTGAACATGTAAGTTTAAGTATTGGTAAATCCTAGGTTTTACCAACAATTGCTGGTCGGGTGTAGGCGGCAGCAATGTTTTAATGATATTAATAAAAACTTCAACTGATTAACCAAACTAATATCTAAAAAATAATAAAATAATAGTCATCATTGCTAAAAATGTTATTCCTTAGAAAATACCATGTTACAGCCCCATTATGTTTTTATCAGTTTATGTGCATACACTTGCATCGGCATGCAAATTCCATAAGTTATAACTTTATAAGAGATAGTATATTAAGTTGTTATAACATACTTCTGACATAATACATCCCATCTAAACATTTAACTTAAAATATTTAAATTCTCAGACCTACTCCCTTAAAAAGATGTGGTGGCAACTTTACTTAATATATATATATGTATGTTGCCATGGATTTAGATACCAATTAGGTATGCGACATAAAAAAAGGTTGACAATGACTATTATAAAGTAGTATACTTCGAATTTTAGATAGCTTTGAAGTATGCAAGAACAACTATATTCTGTCTCAAACGAAAATATAACGGTTTGCACATCGCGAGTGACTCAATTTTCCTTCACTATATGGTGAAATCAACAGACGAACAAGCGATTGGTTACTGTAATATACAGTGTTATAATAATGTGTGAAAAAATAACAAAGGGGTGTGTGTCAGCCTGCTTCCAATGACTCGCGACACCCTTAGTATTTCGATAAATTTTTTTTTTTTTACATTTTTTGTTAGTTTAAATATACATGTAATATTTTATAGAGTGTATAGTAAAGACATAAAAATGTTGAACGTTTGGAATGCACTGTATAACAGTGCGCTGCTGAACAAAAACTGGTCCGACGGCCGTTTCGTTCTCTTTTTTTTGAGACAGTATAGTTTATGTACATTACACAACTAACATAATATGCTTTTAAAATATATTCTAATTTCTTTCTCTTAACCAAACATAGTTTTACATGTTATATACAAAGATTACAATTTGTTAAATGTATACTCCCTAGGCCCCTAATGACACACATCAACAATGTCTCCTTTTTGTTTTTTTGATTTAAAACTAGTGGATTATCTGTGTGAACATTATTTATTACATCTAAAAATGTTCTCTTAATAACACATTATATTGTTCACATAAATCATGATAAGTCCACCAATATTAAAGATGTTGTGTGGGGGGAATCTGACCCATTTCGGAATCATTTAACTAAACCACTGATTGAGGCATATAATATAATATAATTGACAAAAATTATAAATATGCAAATATTTCTTAAGTTACATACAAAATTATCATTAATCAGGGCGCACCATAGAGTAATGATTACTTTAATTCACAAGTGAATACAGACCAGTGTTTGGAAAGATAATTAAAAGATTGTAATTTATTATACAAATGTGAACAACTTTTTTTTTTAAATTGATTTTATACTACTTGAGTATCTGAAATCATAATAGTATTATCTTCTATTTTGTGTTCATATAATTAATTATATCTGAAAATATTGTATTTCAATTACAATTTATCACCTAGAAAAAAGGTTATAAATGTATTGTGTTATGCGCTCAACCTTAGGAAAGCCCAACAAATGTGTTAGGTTAGGTTCATTTGATTTAATTTTCACTTTTTTAGTGAATGTTCCAACACTGGTACAGACACAATGTGTATGAACATAAAATATATATTGTATTAAACTTTACCTAATTTTGAACATCTCTATAATATATTATTGTGTGAATTGGTGAGTAAATAAAACTAATTTTCTTTCATTAATCTACAAAACCAATACACATTTTATCTAATTACACAGTATAAAAATGTAAAATTAATTTTATAGGCTTATTTTATGTTACTACTTATTCAACCAGACAATATTTTAAAAAAATATTAATCTACTAATATTAATATAGTTGTATCCTTCTGTCAAGGCATATAATTGGAATTTTCTAAATTTTGGTAATTGATTTAATTAAAATTATTTTGATCTGTTTTCCAGTATAAATTTTACCCATAATTGCACAAAAAAAAGAAAAAATCATAAATCTTACTAAAAATTATAATGTTTTTTCTTGTCAGAATGTTCTGTTTTAAAAATAAAGTAAATACATTTTTAAAACATTGAATAATTTTTATCTATTTTAGTTACACAATATTAGTTATTATTTTTTGCACTGACAATCTCTACTGAAATATTTACAACAGCTGTACAATTTCATTTTTACTATTATAAATTTAAATTTTCCAACTGTGTGATTATGAGAGACACCTTATCTACAAACTTTTTATTTAAATAATAATTATATTTGTCTAATCTTTTTTCCCATGTATGTATATGTTTTTGGTTAATTACTTTTAAAGATTTCTTATATTACAGTTGAATGTCGATTCAAACAATGTTCTAGAAGATCAAGATTCAAATTATGAACCGGTATAAAATTATTAGATAGTATATTGTCATCACTATATTTTATTAGAATAGTTTATTAGATTATTTTTATTATTATTAGTTTATAAGATTTGCATGCATTTAAATATTTTCTTTATCTACATATTAACACTTATAATTATATAAACTGTGAATGGCACTAACTAATACTAATGTTCCTAATACAATCCTTGTGAAAAAAAAATATATATTTTTTCTTATCCTGTATAAACAACTTTTCAATCAGAAAACTTTCTCCATCATTCTCCACCAACTTCAATGGAATTTTATGGTATAAACTTTCGTCTAGTTAGTATTAAAAAGATAATTTTTTAATATGGAAACAATGTTTGAAGACTGACTCTTAAGGTTTACACAATAACAGTTTCTGTTAATTTTACGGTTTTTTTTTATGTTGTAATTCAGTTAAAATAATCAGAGACTACAATTTTTACAGAATATTTATATATGCATTATAAATGTGATACAATTTTAAAACATATTTAAATTATAATTATCTATTTGAAATTTTTCAAGTTTGTTTTTTGTTTAGACATGTAGCAATGTTGAAAAAGTATTAACCTAACTACCTAATTTTTTTTATTTATTTTTTTAGTATCTCTAAAGACACTATTCTTTTTTATAATTTCTTGACATTGTAATTTTAGCAATTTCGGTACTTTAGAAAGTAAAATTTTTAATTATTGTTAAATACATATAACTCTTCATACACATTAACTTTGCTTTATTATTCCATATTAGCATTATTTTCTATTTTACCTAACCTTTATTTCCTTGTATGTGATTATGTAAACTATTTCAACTAACTTCTTCTATAATTTGCTTACTTTTTTTATCTAATGAGTTACACACATTTCAGGAGGTGAAATACCTGCTGACCCGATTCTGAATTGAAAAAAAAAAAAAAAAATTTAAATACAATTTTTCCATTTATAATAATATGTTTTAAATTGTATTATAGTTATGTGGATATTTAAACATATGTACTGACATGTTAAAATTATATTTTAGAAGTGCAAAATCCCTAGACGTTCATCGTATGATAATTTGTATTTAAAGGAAATCAATAATTCAAATAAATCAATACTAGCCCATAAACTTGTAAACAAATTAATTGATAATGACATCTATAGAAATACTTATGTAAGCATAATATATTCTTATGTTTAATATAAATACTAGTATTTACTATCACACTCTTTTATTAATAGTCTCGCGTTTAATTTGATTATTGAGTAAATTTTTTTTGTAGGTTCTGTAGGTATCTAGGATTTCGAAAATACTGTGTTGCATACCAAACATGAATTTGTGGTCTAATATAAAGTATTCCTGCACATTAACAACTGTATGATTTTTTTTTAACATTTATACTTTGGTGTTAGTTTGAAATTCGTATTTTATCTTTTAATAGCTGCTCAGCATTTATAAAATATATTTTCTATAACATTTATATTGTTATTAATGTGTGAATAATTTTTGTTTTTCAACTAATTTTAGAAATCACTACCATTTTCCCATAGATTTTGATAAAATTGTGAAGGTGTATTATGTGAACCACTATATAATTGTATAGTAAAAACATTCAGAAAATAATTTTAGAATCTTTCTTTACATAATACTGAGGGATGCAAATTATATTTATTGTTCATTCTAAGTTAATGTGTACAAGTCACATTTGACCTGTTTTTTTTTAGTGATGAGCCAATATGATTTTTTCAATGTTCCTATATTTGCTACCAATATAAAATCAATATTAGAAATAGAAAACTAAGCTAATATTAGAATTAACTAATATGTCGGTTAAAACCCATTTTTCAAAGTTTCAGTTTTTTCTCTAAAAATATTGATTTAGAAAAAATCCTATATCCTTGTTTATACCAATACTCGCCACTAGAATTTACCATTATTTTTTTTTATTGGGCTTATACTTTTTCTAATATAATCTAATAATGAGATGCCATTTTCTAATGTAGTGAAATTAGTAAAACTAGAATCGTATTGTTTTGACATAACACTATGTATAAAGACTCAGAATCGATTTAATATTATTTTGAAAATTATAAATTGTATACTTAATTCTATTGAAAAATAATATACAATTAAACTTCAAATTGAAAAAAAACTATTAATAATACAGTACATATTCTAACATATAGAGAGCATATTTGAAGGGTTCCAACACTGTATAGCCTCCTTCATTGCTTAATGCCTCCCTCATCGCCATCATGTTATTGTTATATTTTTATATTCTATGTACAAAGTAATCATGTTTGCTTATTGTGTTTACTCATATACAAATTGTAAGTTTTTTCTAATAAAAAAATTGCGCAAACATTATATATAATTTATAAGCTGTGGTTTTTTGTTTATTGTTTTATTTAATTAAATTATGAATATTCTTTTCCGGCAACCTGAAAATTATAACCTAACTTATAAGAAAAGTTTCTTTATATATCTAGTTGTATTACTTTAAAAATTTGAATAACCTATTCAATTTGAAGGAGTATTAAACAATTAATTTAATTAGAAATTTAAATTTTCTTTGGAATTTGGAATAATTTTAGAATAGTTGTAAAAATAAATGCCTTATTATAACCATTTTTTTTTTTTTTTATCATATTACTTTTGCTAAAATAATTCATTTTTTGTTTATTTTATATATTATGAATGTGAATGCCTATTATTTGTTATTTAATAACATTGATCTTGTTTATGCTATATTCTTATGTTAAGTTTATTATACTATTAAATATTTAATTATATCTTATTTTTATTTTAGATTGATATGGATGTTATACTAACAAATGTGTTGAGTGAATTGAACATTTTGAATTTACCTGATAGTCCACCGCCTATATTAGAGCCATTAATAAAAAACAATACAGATATAAACCATAAACCTACACAAGTTGATATTTTAAAAGTAAACAAAATTTATTTTCAAATTCAAATGCATAAACTTAGATAGATACTTGTGTTTAAAGTTTCTTTAACATATATTGTACTCTTGATCACATTGTGTAAACATTAAATAATTCTAACTAAAAAATTTACTTAGATATAAGTTGTTGAGAAGTAGTAAATAGTATTATTTTTAACACATGGGAATGACTGTTGAACAACCGAAATTAATTTTTTTTTTTTTTTAATTTATTAATGTTGAAACACGATTCAAGAAGTGAAATTGAACTAATTATATACAATTTCAAAATAATCATCATAAGATTAAATTTATATGATAGTACACATTATTTTAATTGTAATATAAATACATTATATGTTAATGAATCTGAAGTTGTATATAAATTTAATTTTTGAGTTTATAACATGTATTATTTTTTATTATTTTTATATACATATAAACTTAAGTATTCTTGTTACTAGAGGGATTCTATTTTAAAAATGTTTATTTGAATTTACAGATTATGACACCACCATTTGCAAATGACATGTTCAATTATGAGCGTATGGAAACATATGGTGATAGTTTCCTAAAATTTGCTGTTTCGGTGGTATTATTTGATGTGTTTGATACTGAAAATGAAGGATTTCTTACAGACTTTAAAATGAAAATAGTTGGTAATCGAAACCTATTTTATATTGGTCAGAATATCGAACTTGGATCTTATTTAATGGTATTTAATGGGCTAATACAAACCTTAAGTTATTCAGAAAATTTAAGTGGTTTTTAAATTGCAGGCTAATGTTTTTGAGCCAACAATGGATTGGACACCTCCATGTTTTTCTGTTCCTAAAAAAATAATGGAAATCATTGAAAAAGGTAATCTACGGACTGATGTACTTCATCAAATAAATATTCCATATGAAGACAAACTTGAAGGTAAACATTTTAATATTAGATACATAGTTAGTAGAAAGTATGTAAAATGTATTTATTTTAGTAATTAGACAAATCATATTAAAAACCTATCCATAACTTTTACTTAATACTGTGACTTGTTTAATATATTTTTTAGGACAATTGTCAGATACCACTTGGGTTTCCATAGAAAGTGAGCTCCTAAAGTTCAAACAATTATCTGAATTGCCATTGGCCAATAATGATGATGGAAAATTAAAAATTGGTCATTCACAATCTGATTTATTTATATACAAACAATCAGTATCAGATAAAATGGTAGCTGATAGTGTTGAATCACTCATTGGAACTTATGTAAAAGTAAGTTTAAATAACAGCAATATTTTATTTATAATATTAATTTTTGTTTTATTCAAAATGTAAGAATTGTGGAGTTAAAGAAGGTTTCATGATTCTTCGTGGTCTTGGTGTCATACCAAAAGAATTTGTTGATATACACATGTTTAAAGAAAAACAAATAGATCTAGCTTTAAATCCCACTGATTGTTCATTAATTTTACCTGGATATGAAATACTTGAAGATCGAATTGGATATTCATTTAAAAATAAGAAACTATTAATTCAAGCTCTTACTCATCCAACTTACCAGCTTGGACATTCTGAATGTTACCAAAGACTGGAATTCCTCGGTGATGCTATACTTGGTTAGTAAAAGCTATTTTATGTATTTAATTGTTCCAAAAACATCCAGTTTGTTTATTATTTTTTTAAATATTGATGTTGATATCAATATCAATATTACATAATATTCATGTTATTATGTTATGTTAAGTTCTGAATCAATGTATTGATTTGTAGCAGTTTTCCTAACTACTTTGTAGTTAAGTCATAATATGTTCTATCTATTCACTTCTTCTCTTTTTGATATCTTACAATTGTGCTCTCTTTGAAACATTTTCAGTATTATTAGTTTACCGAATTAATCTAATATTATGTTTATTGTCCAACTATATTTGAAAAGTTGAATTATTTTTTTCTCTTTTTGCTGTTATTGAAAGTATATTATCATATAATATAAAATTCCAAATTTATATCATATTATTTCTTGAAGTAAAGATAAGTTATTTTATGTTTATATATTATTTCAGCCTAAAATATTTGTGTTTTACAATTTCCTTTACATTCTATATATGTAACTATCTTCCTATTCTATTTTTGGTTCACTCATAAATGTATAATTATTATTTTTTGATTTGTTAATTATTTATTTAAATAAATATAGAAATTGTATAATATTTCAGATTTTGTAATTACAACATATATAATTGAGCATTGTCAGGATAAAACTCCAGGTGAAATAACAGATATTCGATCATCACTCGTAAATAACATTACATTTGCCTCATTAAGTACTCGCATTGGATTGCATAGATTCCTATTAGCTAAGTCAGTAAAATTAACTGAGGCAATTGATCGTTTCTATGAACATCAACAAAAGAACAACCATAAAATAGGACAAGAAGTAAGACTTAGATAAATTTACTATTATACTATCATGTAGTTGATTATTTCTTTAGGTTCTATATCTCATAGAAGAAAGAGATGTTTATGCTGCCGAATCTGTCGATGTACCAAAAGTATTAGGAGACTTGTTTGAATCGCTGATTGCTGCAATTTATTTGGATTGTGGTCGCGATTTAAATTTTATTTGGGCTGTTTGCTATAAATTTTTGGAATTTGAAATCAGTAAGTTTAAATATGTATGATAATTCATTGAATTATATAAAAAAAAAAAACTACATTTTTTAAAATAGTTTTAGTAAATTATTTCAAGTACATACGTATATAAAGTTGTATTTCACACACTTATAAAAGTATGAACATTTTAACATAATTTTATCTTTCCAAATTGCTTTAACTTTCTGTTTATTTACAATATATACTTATTATATTGTTGAAAATGTAATTACTCAAATTGGTTTAATTCTATTAACATTAAAATATACCAATTCTAATTTGGGTTATTGTTTAAATATAATCTAGTTTATGCAAGCCTGTATATTAAATTACAAAGAATTTAATACTAATAACTTTTTTATTGCAGAAGAATTTTGTACAAATGTTCCTAAAAATCCTATACGCATTTTACACGAAACAAAATTACAGCCATGTTTCAGGTTTGTACCACTTAATATAATATAATTACTTTCATGTGTACTTATATCAATAAATTTAATATTTAAACAAGTTACGAAAGCCAACTAGGTAAATGTGCTAATTTCCCTGGTTTTTTATTATATTTTAAACAAACTATAATTCCGAATACAATTTTAAAATTATTTAATAACTTCAGTATAAAAATAGAATAATAATGATACAATTAGTTATCTTATTTCCTTATTAATTAAATCAACAATTATATTTGTTTATCAGTAACATGGATGGGTAGACTACCACAATGGGTATAATCTAAACTTATGTTAATTAAAATACTTTATTAACTAAATTAAATTTTACTTCATTATTGAAACAATTTTATTTAAAACTAATCTTAATAGATTTAATGTATTTAATTAAGGTACAATTTTGTTCATGATAAAAATTATCTTAGAATAATAATGTTTTTTTTTTATAGATAATAAGTCTTTACTCTGTGCCACTAGGTAATTATACTATTATGCACATCCAAATTTCTCTTACTAGCTAGTAATCCTGTAAAAATATGTGAGAATTGACTTGTTATGAGTGCAGCCTAGTCATATTCTCTTGTGAAGCAGAGTAGAGAATATATTACAAATTTAAATATTATGATACTGTATTTTTTTTTTTTTTTTTTTCTGGAAAAATGTAATATTTCTATTAATATTTAGTTTTTAATATAATATATTTTTAATACATTAAACACCCATTTTATTGGGATATTTGAGAGATAAATAACTTTTGATATTACACTTTACTTTTTAAATATATACATTGACCTTACTTTGTTTACAGTAAACCTGCTGCATCAGCCCAATCAATTGATAGAGGTATGGGAACCATGATGCAATTGGATATAACTTTGAATAACAGAATCATGACTATATTTGGGTTTGGCCAAAATAAAAAAGAAGCTAAAGTTGCCGCTGCTAAAATGGCTTTAAAAAATATGAAAAAAATGTTGTAAATACATGTATACTTAAATTCTTTTGTTTCCTATTAATATAAACAAACATGTTTCACAAGTTAAAATTTCTTTGTTTTTTCATTTTTACTTGTAAATTATAATTATAATGAAAATGATTATAATTTATTTAGGTATTTGTTTTAAATATTAAAAATTGATTTTTGTTACCTATTAAATCTTCTATTGGTCATGCGGGGTAAATAAACTCCCAGCTTAATTATAGAAGTCAAAAATCTAAATTTTTGAGTTAATAAGAAATTATTTTATAGTCAGTTAGCTTGAACCTTCGGCTAAAGTGTATTGTATTATTTGGAAAATATTTAATAAAAATACTGTGCAACCGATGGAAAGTTAAGTAATTTATGCATACCAGTTAAAAACCATTTTTTATCTGTAAAGATAACCTCACCTCATTGATTTAAAGTAATATACCATACATATACATAATCTTTTTAATTCGGGGGGAGGGGGGAAATGCCGTACTTTTTATAACAGATAAATTATTACACCATAATGATAATTTGTTATATAAATTTACAGCAATATTTTACACAAATAAAATTATAAAATACTATAATTTGGAAAATAAAATATAAAAATTATTTTAGAGTTTATATTAAAAAAAAATGCAATCCGAGAAAAATTTATTCTATTACCTGATTGGGATATTTTTTTAAATTGAAACCAATCATATTTACACAACCTAAATAGTACTAACTACATGCATTATTTTGTTACTTTCTTTTTCTGCACTTTTTGTATTCATTTGTACTACAATCTACATACATATATTTTACTGTTATTTAAAATAAAATTATTAGTATTTGTAAATGTTGGAATGATTGTTTTCAGAAATCTTTGCCGGTAATCAGTCATAAATGTTACATATAGTCAGTGGTGCAACTAAAATTTTTTTTAGGTGGACATTCGCCTAACAACCACTCCACCCCGTTACTTATTTTCGAATACGCCATTGATGTCTGGCGTTTGATAGACTGAAAAACGCGTGTTATAAGTAATTAAAAATCTTGTATAATTTATATAATTATCAAATGATTGATGTTTAATTATTTTCGATTATATAAGCTTGATAAAAATTAAATTTCCATTAATACAGTTCAGAGGGTCAAAACACCTTCCCCCTTGGTTGCATCACTGCCTAGTCATCTACACCAAATTGTAAATACTGAAATTGGTGACTAGATAGATTAACATAAACATACACTATTTGTAGTAGAGTACAAATTAGACTATATAGGCAGGAAAAATTGCACACAGGCCCCTACTGGCTATTGGAGTACCAGAAATTGTCTGGTAGACCGTATGCATAGACTTTTAGGTTTTTTGTTGTTAATAATAATTAGTATGGTCACAGATAAACACTGTTTTTGAAGAACTAAAGCAAAAATTAATTTACTAAAATTTTAATAAAGTTGTAAAAATCATTTTGAAAAAAAAAAAACAAAATATTTATTAATAGATATATCATATTAACATTGTTTATTAAGTATATTAATTTTTTTCAATTATATATTTTTTGTAACTGATGCCGTTTTCTATTTTTTCTTCCATCTTCTAATCTTTTGCGCTTCCCACCACTCTTCTTTTTTTCCCAATCTAGTTGTTTGTTTGAAGAATTGTCCCTGACAAAAATATCGTTTCTTCCACCAGATTTCTTTTTACCTGCCGCGTCTAACATTGCTGCAAACTTCTCTGCAGGTACAGCTAGATCTACAATATTTTTTGATTTTTGAGGAATAATAAAATCATCATTGTCATCATCACTTTCAGATTCATCAACAGGCTCTTTCACTTTTTTAGATTTAGTTTTCTTATCAAAACCCCGTGAAAAATCATATTTTTTTTTCTTTTTACTACCCATCATACCATCTAATAATTCATTAAAATCTTCACTGTTAACACTTTCAACATCACTAAAACCATCTTCATCAGAATTGTCATGTTCTTTCTTATTTTGCTTTGGCCTTTGTTTTAAATATTTGTATAAGAATACTTCATCTAAAGGTATTTGTTTTTCTTCATGTCTCAAGTATTCTTCACTTACTACTGACATGCCTTTTAATCCTTTAGGGACATAGTGTTTCCGAGAAGTGCCAACAGATCTAAAAAGTTCTTCATTTTCTTGTCCTTGATCTTGTCTTGGTTTTTTAGGGTTTTTAAATGAAAATCGATCAAGGAAATGCAATAAGGTAAAGTCTGCTAATGGGTTTCCATCATAATATATAGATTTACCAGCTATTATTCTAGAAGCAAAAGTTGCAACAGTAGGATGATAGTGTCGACTCAAAGAAACTAATTCAGCTAAAATTGCATGTTCACCACCAGAAAATCTTGGATTTCTAGCAGTATAGTCATAACAATTTTTAATTTCTCTTTTCTTAACCACTTGAGATACTTGAGGTTCTGTTATTATTTGAGGAGCTTTAACATGATACCAAGAAGATGTTTGGGGGGTTTGTGTTAAACCTGTCAAATTGGATTGTACATCAAAATATTTTTCTTCTTCCACTTCCTTAATTGTTTCAGTTAAAAAAACCGGTGATGGTGGTTTTAGTATAATTTCTGATTTAATTTCTTCAAATTTAGATTTACCAATTATTCCTTTATGTTTCTTCATTAATCGCGAAGTCATACAAAATATTCCACTTACTAAAGGAACAGGACAATACAAGCACATTTGAAATATACGTTTCATAAAAGATATTATACGTTCTTTACATTCATCATCTAAAATAGATTTATAAATCAAGTGAGTAAATATAGCTTGATGTGATGTGCCGATCAATCTTTCATCAGATATTTTTTTATAAAGTGCACTATAATATCTGTCATTATTTTCTAACTGCCTGATTAATAATAAAGCTTGTAATGATATATTGAATGGAGCTAAATGAACAATTTTATACATTGTTTGTATTTGTTCTGGTCGAATACCACTTCGAACATGTGGGTATGATTTATTTACTCCAACCAGTAAAGCTCCAATGAGTCTTGAATCAATTGCTCCAGTCTTGACACACGCTTTAAAGAATGCTAGGTACAATTCAATTACTTCTTTTGCTATATCTTTTGTATCAATCTGAGTTAAAAAGCAAATTCCATAATATTGAGCTCTTTGTTTAATATTTGAACGAAATAATAATTTTCTAACTTCTTCAAAAATAATTGTATTAAGATTTTGACGATGTTTTAGAACAAGACGTAATGTGTACATAGCTTTTGAAGCAACTTTATGAACAGTATCACCAAATTTATTTACAAGGTATTTAACGATTTGCATTTCACATTCTGTACTATTGATCAATAATTTGTACATAGCAGAAATACTCTTTTCACGATTTATTGCTACAGAATCTAATCCTACAGTACTTAAAGCTCCAACATAACTAGTATACAAGTTTTTAAGTTTTTCTTCAAATAACCAAGAACTAAGCAGAAGTTTACGTGTTTTTAAATCATCTAGTTTCGATAATTCACTTAATGGCTGATGTTCAAAAGCTAATAGCTCAGTTTTCAATAAAACTCTTGTAAATAGTTCAGTTAAGGAATCTATGACAAGGGAACATTGTTGCTTTTTTCCAATTTTTACCATGTTTACAAGATTTTGTAATGCGTTGACATTATGCAAAGGATCTTCTTGGATCTTGATAGTAAGTGCAGCAATTTTGTCTGAATACGTACCTTGTTTGACGATCTCTGCTATCCATGATTTTTTGTGGTTCCCCTGTGGTTGATGTTCCAATATTTTTTCAGCCTCAATCCTCAAGGTTTGAATTTCAGATGCAGGTAGACTACTAGTGGTACTAAATGTTGGTAAGTTTTCATACCATTTAGGCACATCATAGTTATCGTCATCGGAATCAGATTCTTCAAACATTGCTTAAGTGATAATTCTCAGGACAGGTTAACGAAAATGTCGTGTTTGTCGCCACTCGTTATATTAAATCTGTAACAAAACAAAATGTTAACATGTTATTTTTTATTATCTACAATCTACATTGCTGTTCTCATAACCGACCTAACCTCAAATACAGTGTTACTAATTTGATATAAAGATCTAATCATAATGATCGTATTTTTCGGGTTTAACTACGATAAAAGCTTTAGTTGAATTAATTTTGTAAGTTAACACTAGTTTACATACAACTTTTTCATTTTTCACCTAGACTACATACATCTAAACCACGGTTATCCATAGTAGGAACATTATAGCATTATATAGACAGACCAAAAGAGATAAACCGATATTCAACCAGGTGTGAGTGAAAGCAACTCTCCACTCCGAGGACACTAATTTAAACACTTCATTTAGTCCTGAGGAAAAGCTCCGCCAACTGGTACGCGTTATTAAATATTCCGTCTAGTTGTATATCGATTAAAGGTATCGATAGATATCTTATGATTAAAAGTCTATAACCCATACAAGGTGTAATATTATTATATATAATATATAAATACACATTGAACCATATCACAGAATGTAACAATATTACATTATTAACCTATGCCTTTAAACCCAAGGTTTACAAATGGATATTTTATATCACAGTATTATCTTCTAAGAGCATGACCTTATTTATAGCCTCCTCAATCGTAGTGATTATGTTACGTACGTTCAGATAGCAATATTTGATAAGAAAATCCAGTGGTTCCCAATTTGTATACAATGTTGCCTATTCAACTCCTGAATTTGCACTGCCAAAGTTAAATAAGTTGCCAATCCAGCACCTGAAAATGTATTTTTAACCGATTTTCGAAATTCTATTGCTAAAGGGGGCCACACACGTTCAGTTAAAACTGTGCGATCCGACTGCACAGTTTTATCTGTACAGATAAATCGTACGTGTGTAGGTTAATGCGACGTAATTTTTAGAACTGTGCAATTGATCGGAAATAAATTTAAAATACCAATTGATAAAACTGTGGCAATTAAACTGTGCAGATAAGACAAAGTGTGTGTAGACAAACTGACAACTGCACAGTGTTTAGTTTCGCTACAGACACGTGAAAGTAGACTCAACTTCACGAGTAGTTCAAACTTTATTATAAAATATATTAATTTTAAAAATTAACAACTTATTTTGTCTTTGCCGTTTAAACTATGGCAACAAAACTACGAGAGTGGACCGAAGAATTTATAAATATTTATCGTTCTGAACCGTGTCTTTGGAAAGTTAAACAAAAAGAATACCACGATCGAAACAAAAAAGATACCGCGTATTTAAAATTAATTTTAAAATTACGTGAAATAGAACCTGACGCAAATAAAGAATCAGTCATAAGAAAAATAAATAATTTGCGTTGTACCTACAAAAACGAATTTAAAAAAGTAATGATATCAAAATCTGGATCAGGTTCAGAAGATATGTATGAACCAAAGTTATGGTATTTCCCATTAATGTCATTTTTAAATGATCAAGATATACCAAGGCCTTCACGCTCCAATTTGGACACCGACAATGATGAGGTAAGAAAATTAAGTAAATATTTTTACCCCAACAAATTTTGCGGAGCCTTTCCTCTGACCAAATGCAATCAAAAATGTCTAAATCAACATCGTAAATTATGAATAGATAAAGAAATATAATAATATATTTTTTTTACGTAAATTCTTCTCTAAAGAAAATTACAATTCAATTACATAATAAATAGTAATTATTATAATTATACATAATTATATTATTTATAAAACTTTTAAATTAGTAATAATAATTAACAGTTATATTTATAATAACTTATTTATAAAACTTGTACAAATTAAATAAAGTAATTTTGCCACGGAACGCTTCTTTCATTATTAAAATAGTTCATAAATTCTTCTCTGATCATTTTCGGTGTTTTGGCTATATTTCCTGGATTTCTTGCATCTAAAGGTTCCATGGCAGAATTACTTGAGTCATATCCTTCTAAGGTGGTTCCATTATCTATTTGTTCACGATCAAAACAATCAGTTGGTGCATATAAGTTCGGTACTTTTTTGATTAAGTAATTATGTAACACACAAGATGCCATGACTCAATTTTTTTTGGATTTCAATTAATGTTTGTGTGAAAAATTCTAAATCGCGTAGCCAAAATTCCGAAAGCGTTCTCTACGATTCTCCTTGCTCGTGATATACGATAGTTGTATATTTTTTTCTCAGAAGACGTCAAATCGGTTTGTCTGAATGGTTTCATTATGTCTGATCTTAACGGAAATGCGTCATCAGCAACAAAAACGTAAGGTAAATGTCTTGAACTATTTGTGACAAGTTCTTCAGATGGAATGTTAAGCTCATTATTTTCTAACATTTGAAAGAATTTTGTGTTTTGTAATACCCCTCCATCCGAAACTCTTCCATTGGTTCCAAAGTCACACAAAATAAACTTATATTGTGCATCAACTATTGCCATTAAAACCATGCTGTGATGTTTTTTATAATTATAATACTCCGAACCACTTCCCATTGGTGCAGTTATAGCCACATGTTTTCCATCTATTGCTCCAAGTAGATGAGAAAAGTTCCATTTTTCTTTGAATAACAATGATATATTTTTCCATTCATTGAATGTTTGTGGAAACTGAAGTAAAAAAATATTGTTTCAGATTAATCCGGAAAAATTATCAGAAATAGCAATAGAATCAAATGAGGACCCTTCTTCTGAAGATCTACCTACATATACTCTCACAAGTACTACTTCTACAGATACTACTTGTACTAAATCTCAATCTACAAGACCATTAAAAGGAAATTCTGAAGCAACTTTAACAAAAGATGTTTTGTTAACCGTTCAGAATCACTTTAAACGTCCAGCATCTCAAGATGATCGATATGACATTTTCGGTAAAGGGATAACACTGAAACTTCGAGACTTAGACAAGACACAAGCATTATTTGCTGAAAAAATTATCAACGAAGCTTTGTTCTTAGGCGAAATGGGGAACTAACAATATCACATAAGGTAATGACTCCAACGACAACGCCATTTGACGTTTTAACTGAAGGTGTGTGTTATAAGTTATAAAACGATTTATCGTATAGATAAAACTGTGCAGTCGGATCGCACAGTTTTAACTGAACGTGTGTGGCCCTCTTAATGTCCATTTCTGTGCCTATCCAGCTTTTGAAATTTTATTATAATTTTTAATTTGTCTGTTTATTGCCTATCTACATTTATAAAGTCTTTTGCTATTTTTAAAAAATATATTTATGTATCGAAAATGAATTTAGTACAAATATTACTATAAAATATTTTTTCTTTTTCATTTAGAGCTCGTTTTAATTATTATTTTATCATAATTTGATATTGGTACATAATATAGGTAGGTATCAGTTATATAAAGTAGATCTTATGTATCCACCTAAAAAAAAAATTGCAACCATAGACAATAAACAACCTCTTTTAATTATTTATGTGTATGCAATGTTTAATGTATATCTTGTACATTGGATTTATATCCATAAATAAATTAATTATATAATCTTCTTTTGCTAATATACAGGATATACCACTGCGGATAGAGTTGTAAAATGGCTACATGTCAGTTTTTACATTATCATAAAGCAATTGTAAATTAAATCAGAAAAAATAAACATTTATCAATATTAATTATTATTAACATACAATTTTCAGTCTTTCTTTAAACCAAGGAATTTGCCCATCTTATTGGAAATCTTTTCTTATAAAACCTATTTTTAAAAGTGGTTTAAAATCTTTAGTCTCTAATTAAAGACCAATATCTTTTACTTCAGTCATACCTAATATTTGTTCTAAAAATATTAATTGTAAATTAACTCCTATTTTTAATAACTTACTTATCTCACAACAATATAGCTTTAGATGCAATAAATCAACATTAACCAATTTAGTAACTTTTAAACACTTTATTTTACAATCATTTTCACATGGCAGTCAAACTGATACTATATTAACTGACTTTGAATAGGTTTTCATCAGTATTGACCATAGCTTATTAATGTTAAAATTGGTTTCTGTAATCCATTATTCTCTTGGTTCTCATTGTTTATTTTTCAACATCTGCAATTTGTTAAAATTAATAATTATATATCTGAAGTGATTGACGTCACTTCAGGCGTTTCTCTTGCTACCACTTGTCTCTTTTTCTGTTCAATATATTTATTTATTGATATTATTTTTTCTATTGACCACTCTAATATATTATTTTTGCAGATGATGCTAAATTTTTTAAAGAAATAAACTCATGTTCTGATGCTGAAGATCTCCAGAGTGATTTAATAAGCTTCAACAAGTGGTGCTTACTAAACGGTATTTCCTTAAATATCAATAAATGTCTAACAATTACTTTTTCTAAGAAAAGCACAAATTTGGTTTTTAATTATAATTTAAATATTATTCTCACTCATACGAATCTAAGAATATGAATCAATTATTTGAGACTCCAATACTATTGGTATTTCCAATTACATTGAAATGATTCAAAACAAATTTGTACGGTTTATTGGTTTTAAATTTAATTTTGCGAGGGCTCCTCATTCCGATTATAAAAACTTAATGAAATTAATTTTTTTTAAAAAATTGCAAGTCGTATATAATTTTTTAAAAAAAATTATTAAGTAACAAAATAGATGATTTTTATTTATTAAGTCCTATAAACTTTGAAGTTAATGTACATAATTCTAGAGACACCCGTTTATTTTATATAAAGCATACTTCTTTCAATTACATACGTAATTCCACGATTTATATTCTATTAATCAATTCTAATTTTGATTTTTTTTTTATGAAAAGCTATTATTATTATTAACTTATCATTATCTTATTCTTTATTATTTTGTCATTTTTAATATTATTATTATTTGTATTATTCTTGCTATATTATTAAAGATACTTTATGTTATTCAACTTGTCAAATATTTTAGTTTAAGAATTACTGCATCTCATTTATAATTGGACCTAAGTCCGTGAAATATATATATAAATTAATTAATTAATTAAATAATTAATATTAGTCAGAATATTTGTATGAAAATACAATTGAAAACAAAAAATTAATAATATTAATATTTTTGAAGGCTCAAATACTAATAACTTTTTTTTTTTAAATTTTATAATTATCAACAGTAGTGGAGCATTACTACCCCACAGCTGTCATTGTTTATTCAAGTAAAAACAAGTTGTACATGAATACATTAATTGATAAGGATGAGTAGGCCAGTCTTCCACTGCATTATATTACATTTTGATCTAAAATTAACTGGTGCTGTTGTCCATGATCTTAACGACCCGGTTCGCAGAATCAGTCGTTTTAGAAAACTCATGCTGTATTGTCCTGTTCTCGGTCTGGTGACGCACCCATCCGTCGGCTTATAGACTCATTCATGGTTGTCGTGTTCAGAGGGCTCAGCGAACTTCGCTGATCATTTGTAATGATCTCAGCCTTGGGGCCCCTCGCTGAGAAATACTAATTACTTGGATCATATTGATTAATCACAGTTAAAATATATACTATGTATACCTTTATATGGGGAAAATAATGTCAAAATGTAATTATATGAATTTATAATTTGTAGTCATGTTGTCTATCCACATCGGATACTGTTTGGGCCGGGAGCTAAGTATTAACGTCGCGTAACCCGGACACCATTTTCTTTGTGCGCTTTACTCACCGGCCGGGATTGTGTATTTTTGGATAGCGCCTCAACAGGAGGTGGTCGGGCAAGACCAGTGAGCGCTAGTGTGATGTGGGGGTGTAAGTGTGTATCTGTGTAACTTAATACTATACAAACTCGCTAAAATAATCACAAGAAATTGATACACAAAATGGTATAATAATTTAATAATTAACAAATAGTCACAGACAAAAAGTTATTTACAGACTGACCAGCCGCCGACTAAACCTAGTATTAACAGTAACAAAAATCAATAAAATTAATTACAATAATTCACGACACTAGTTCTGGAAAAAATGAATGCGATGTTATTGATAAAATTAGCCACGATGCCTATCAGAGCCTTTATGCGCAGAGCCTGACTTCTGTCGGAGCCGATGTGCAATAGGATTTTTTGTTGGCCCGATTTACCTTTTCTGTAGCCGTGTGCGGTGGGCGGCAAAACAGTACTGACCGCACGACGAGCGGAGTACACATTTCAATAATTAAAATTTATAAAAAGTAGATAACATATAAAAATAAAATATTACAAATTGACTAAGACTAAATAAATGAATGAGTGTGTGTGTCTGTGCTTGTGATCGCAGCCGGCAAATAGCGGCTAATTCATTGGGACCTTAACCTGCCTAACCGTCGACGCCTCGGCATGCACTATCTATGCGTACGTTAGATAAGCAATACTGTGGTGGCGACAGATACATTTAATAATGTCCAAAAACGGCAGCCATTTAAAAAGAGGCTTATGTTGACTTTATTTCACACATGAATCACCAAATAGGTCTTACATAAAAAACATTCAAAATTATTACTGTAATCCATTTTGTTTTCCGTTTTTGACACACAATTCATTATTATCCATCTAGTACAACTACCACATTGTACCCAAACGAATTTATTTTGCTATCTTCTCTAGCTATCTTTTAATGAAAGAAAATTTTGTCAACGGGTTTTCCTACTATTTATTATTGACCCTTAAATATGGCCACATCGGTGGGTTACTGCATAAAATTATTTGGTGCCTTGTAGTTGATTTTATATTGTATATTGATGCGTATTTATTGCCTATCTATGCCTTTATAGTCATTTTATCGCGATTTTGGAACCACTGGGCTTTCTTATCAAATATTGCTAGCGGAACGTACGTATTATGTTATCTATAGACTAATGATAATTGAAAACATGAAATTTGTAGGTTACGGACTTTTTTTACACCTACTTTTCAATAATTTTCTGTTCTGTTTTTTTTAGATTTTTTAAGATTATTTAGTGTTGACATTCGCCTGGTTTTGAATTTATATTATTTTCATTGATTACTTAAAAGTGACATCTTAACCTTGTAAGATACCTGAAAATGTTGTCAATGAATTTGGTTTAAATTTAATTAATCATTAGGTTTTAGCGATCATGTCATGGATTTTCGGAATGGGTGGCAACAAGTCAGAACCACCTAACTTGGAAGATCTAGTTGCTGGTTCAGATAAAAAACCAACACCACCCCCATCATCAAGTGGTGAGGCATATAAATTTGATTCATCTGCTTTAGAGAGAGCAGCTCAAGCCGCTAAAGAATTAGAAAAATCAAGTAGGTATATTATTTTCACTAGGTACCCTGTTAATTAAAGATTAGCTACTATTGATTTTTGTATTACCCACTTAAAATTTTTAAGAACATGCAAAAGAAGCGTTAGATTTAGCTAAATTACAAGAAACTACAAAACAAATTGAATATCAAGCTAGAATAAAAGAATATGAAGTTAATTTGGAACATACGCGAATGGACCAAAAACGTATTGAAGCTGAAGAAAGAAAAAAGTTGTTGGCCGAAGAGACCAAACAGCATCAACTACGGTCCCAATACCAAGATCAATTAGCCCGTAAAAGGTATTTATATTAAAACTAATATTTTATAACTCATTAAATTAAATACTAAATTTGTACATTGTTTCACAATATATTGTTGATTATTTTTAGGTATGAAGATCAGCTTCAACAACAGCGAGCCTCTAATGAAGAGAACTTAAGGCGACAAGAAGAATCGGTTGCTAAACAAGAAGCTATGAAAAAAGGTATCTTTTTATAATAATATATAAATTTTAATGTTTATTAACTTTAAATTATTTTGTTTTTATAGCCACTATTGAACATGAAATTGAGATGAAATCTAAATTAGATGCAAAAAAATCCGAAGCTAAAGCATTAGCAAGAGCAAAGGCAGAAAGAGAAAACCATGATCTAACTATTGAACAACTTAAATTAAAAGCTTCTGAACATCGACAAACTGTTTTAGAATCTATAAAGTAAGAAACATATCTACTTTGCAAACCAATCTAGTAGAAACTAAAACATGTATAATTACCATTTTGTTAAGAACTGCTAGCTCAATTTTTGGAAATGGAGCTAATGCATTACTTACTGATTGGGATAAAACTTTAATGGCTGCAGGAGGTTTATCTCTTTTAGCCTTGGGTATATACAGTGCTAAGGGTTTTACCAGTGTTACAGCAAAATATGTTGAATCAAGATTGGGTGAATATACTTACTATATTACATTAACTAAGTTAATGAGTAAAATTAATTTATATTTTTTAAAATTTGTAAATTCTTTACATATATCCAGCAATATAGATTTAATATAAATTGGTATTATTCTTGTACATTTTAGGTAAGCCTTCATTGGTACGAGAAACATCTAGATTTTCTTTGTTAGAAGCAGCAAGACATCCAATTTTGACAATAAAGGAACTTAAAACAAAAAAAACTAGTGCGTTAAAAGATGTTATTTTACCACCAACGTTAGAATCTAGATTAGGGTGAGTATAAGTTGTTTGTTCAAACACATCATTAACCTTAATTTGTAAACCCTTTTGTTAAAATGTATATATTATTAAATAATAAATACAATTTGTATTTCAGTGATGTAGCCATTGCAACATTAAATACTAAGAGAAACCGCGGGATGTATCGAAATATCTTAATGTACGGACCTCCTGGTACTGGAAAAACACTATTTGCCAAAGTAATACAATCAAGTATTAGTATTACTAATATTGGGTTATCTTCCAATATTCTGTATACAAATTAAAATATATGTCTAGTTGATTTATTATATTTATATGGTTTACAAATAAGAAAGGTAAAATACTGCTCACAAGTGAGCCTACTGTTGTAGATGATAACTTGGGAAGGTAGAATATAGAGAGGAATTTAACATATATCAATATAATAGTGTTTTATATACACACAATTAAGATTTTGTTGTGAGTGGTCTATAAAGTTCTCTTTTATCCGAAACTTGCCTGAATTTCTTTACCAATATTATTGGTCAAATTATCTTAAATCTTTGTAATCGCATATTTATTTTTACAAGCACTTCTAATAAAATGATTTTTCTTCTCACTGTATAAAAAATGATAATATTTTCTATGTATTCCTCATTTTTAGTTTATATTTTGCCGTGTATTTTTTTTTTTTTTTTTGCTTTTGTTATCTGATTTTTTTTTTTAATAGAAATTGGTCGTCGGTACTCATAATTTAAACAATAACTTTGTTTTTTCTACATATTTTTTTCCATTATTTATTTATTTCTTAATTGTTTATTAATGTGGGAATGCAATTCTATGGTTACTAACAAAACGGACAATGTTAAATAACATGTGAAGTAGATAATAATTTAAAGAACCCAATACTATGAATACAATTTGTTTGGCCCAACAGAACAGTATGAATATTTGACACATGTTTAACATGAATTGTACTCATGATGAAAAAAAAAAGTTTAATGTAATAATTCTTTTTATAAGAGTTTAAAATGTCAATTTTATTGCAAAGTATAAAAATTACAGCATTACAAACCATAATTAACTGAACTTCTTTCAGAATCATTTTTGTTAGCAATAATTGCGAGCATAGTGACCTCATCTATAGTGTGATGATAATATAATGCTAATAAAAATATTATATTTTAAAATTCGCATAATTATAAAATAATTTTATAACCTTAAAAATTATTGGCTTTTCAAATTAAACTAATAAAATGTTATGTTTTAATAAACAGTTATTGTTATCATCCTATCTAGAAAAAACTTTTGCTTTTTGGTACATAATTTGAAAACATGTCTAGATTCCTAACAATTTTTCATTAAGTTAAAAAAACTAATCTTTCTTCCTACCTTTCAAACTGCACACCTACAACAGTAGCCAACCTGTGGTGCGACTTATGTCTTACATTTTTTATATTTGTTAAGATTAATTGGCGTGTCAACTAAAATTATAATTGTTTTTTATAATTTATAGAAATTAGCTATGCATTCTGGAATGGACTATGCTATATTAACTGGTGGTGATGTTGCACCTTTGGGAAAAGATGGAGTTACAGAAATGCATAAAGTTTTTGACTGGGCAAACAATTCAAGAAAAGGTTTATTATTATTTGTTGACGAAGCTGATGCATTTTTAAGAAAACGTAGTTCAGAAATGATTAGTGAAAATTTGCGGGCAACTTTAAATGCCTTTTTATATAGAACTGGAGATCAATCAAATAAGTATGGACAACTATTTGAAGAGTGATATACTTAATTTCTAATCAATGTTTGAGTTTTGTTTATAATTTTTTGTATCAAAAAATGTATTTTGTATTGAAAAAAAGTTTACTATACATCATTTTAGAAAATTAAAATGTGTAAAACAAATATTTTTTGTATACATAAAGTATTTTTATAATGTTTGCATCAGATTTAAAAATAAAAAACTTTCAACGAGCCACGGGTGAAGTAGATCTAATGTATAATATATAAGCAATAATAATGAAACAAAATTGTTCATTTTATCAATTTTTGCTATATCTATATATAAAAAAAACCATCTTAAAATTCTATGAAACCATAAAGATTACATTTTGTAAATTAAAATATCAATATTGTGAAAATTATTGAGTTAATAATTCTAAATTGTGTAATACAAGTTTTTTAGTTTTTTAATTTCTATATGAATAAGATAGGACTGTGCTTGAAATTTAGTATAACATCATAGTTTTTATATTATTTCAGATTTATGTTAGTTTTGGCTAGTAATACTCCTGAACAATTTGATTGGGCAGTGAATGACCGATTGGATGAAATGGTAGAATTTGGTTTACCCGGTAAAGAAGAAAGAGAACGTTTAATAATGTTATACTTTGATAAATATGTTTTAACACCAGCAACACAAAGCAAAGTGTAATGAATATTTATTATATAAACAATTAATTTAGTGTTATGAAAGAATATTATTTACAGCAAGTTGAGTGTTGAGAAGTTTGACTACAGCGCATTATGCAAAAAAATGGCAGAAATGACTACTGGTATGTCTGGTAGAGAAATCGCTAAACTGGGGGTTGCCTGGCAAGCAGCTGGTTATACTTCAGAGGATGGACTTTTAACTAAAGAAATGGTGTTGGATCGCTGTAAAGATGCAATTAAACAGCATAGACAAAAAGTATTTATAAACCATTTGATTAAAGATGGAACGGGGTTATAGTTTTTATACTTTTTTTTTTAGATGGAATGGATGAGTGAAAAAGAAAAAAATGATTCCAGATACACAAAGCAAAATAATATATAGTAAACTGTGAAAATATTGGTTTTCAAAATGTGTAGTTTAATTCCTGTTTTATATTTCATTAAAAATATATTATATAGTGTAAGAAATCACAATATAACACACTTATTTGTTAATTTATTTGTAATATTGTAAACTGAATAACAATGTGGCAGGAGTAGCGAATGAATGATAACTAAAACTATAATAGTATTACCATACTGTTTAACTGTGATGCCATTGTCACATTTTCCTTTTTTACACAACTAAAATTTTACAACACAATACATAACAATGCTGAATAGCACTACATTATTTTTAAAAAAAGAATAATATCACTTTAATTGTTACATTGGAAAACATGATCAATTTTAGAGTTGATCCATCCAATATTGATAATACAGGAATAATGGATGACAGGGCAACAAAAAAAAAAAAAAAAGGATCTAGAAGTTAACCATCTAATAAAATTGTTAGAGATTCAACTGCTTTACCTGGTTTTATCTGCTCTCCAGGTCAGACAAATAGAGAGATTATTAAGTATAATGATAACGATTTGTGTGTATGGATAGGTTTTTGTATTCAAAATTTATGAAAACTACTACCAAAAACCACAATCTTGTTTTGAGAAATTGAATGCCTATAACATGATTAGAGATGATTTTGACACATCAGATTTAAGGTCTATTACTTTGGAGTATAGCTTTATCCACCAGCAGTCATAATTACACGTCTTACTGATCTCTACTATTATTTTTAACCAAATTACAACAAAAAAAATAAAACTAAAAATACAGGAACCGTTATAATTGAGAAGATGTATATTTTCCCAATTATTAAGATAACTAAAACAAAAATAAAAAAAAAACTTACAAATGAACCATTTAGATCCAAATTCTTTCAGAAAAGATTTTACACTTAAAAATCAGGACAAGATTTCTGGTAGAATAGTTGTATAAACAGAAAAAAAGCACACACAATATAGTAAAACTAAAACTCGCTTCACTCAGAATTTAAAACAGCTACAGAGGCCCACCGAGATGTGTCCTGGTACCCAGCCTTAACGAAAGAAAATTTTATAACAAGTTAAATAAAATAAATTTGTGTTCATTGACAAACCATAAAATTAAATTTAAAAAATTATACACAAATGTGTATTGATTAAGAATATATTATGTTTATTAAGTATTATTTAATAATAGGAATATTCTACTTAAAATATAAATGTATTATAAAGATAACTTAAGAATAAATTAATATTACATATCCATGATAGTTAATTTATAATAGAATTCTGAAATATATAAATTTAATTTAACCGTTTTATGTATACGAATATGTATAATGTATATAAATAGTATGAATATATTTGTCTTTAGTTATCAGAAATACATTTAGATTTAAATTTCTCATATTTAATCAAATCTAATATTATTAATACAATTATAATAAATAAAAGGTAACATTTATTATTAAAGGAAGTACATACGATTTTAACCAAGTTACAATAATGTTCAAATCCACATAAGCGATAAAATACAGTGAGAACTCATTAATTTGCTTTGTCAAGGATTGTGAACATCTAATATTGAATATTCATTTTTGTTAGTACTGCACATTGCACATTATTAGGGGTTGAGAATTTTGCATGTCAGTAAGGTTATACTGTATCTTAATCACGTGTAGTTACCGCAAAACTATGTTAAAATTGAATAATTAATGTAAACGTATATGATAATGAACAAAAACTTATTGTGTCAAAAAAAATTACTCATAGTTTAATTAATTTAGAATTTATAATTAATAGAACAAAATATTGATACAATCAAATTATTAACTGAGGGGTTTGGAATATTGGAAGATTAATATAAAACATTTGCAGTGATTCAAATTAATATTAATTACTAAGAGATAGATTATGACACCAAACTAATTTTCTCATTAATTGAATTACTCACAATTTTGAATGCAATTAAAATATCACAGTTATTTATTTGGTCATCTAATTCAGACAATCCAAAAATTAGTAATGCTTTTATCAACAATACAGCACAAATGAAAAATGTGTATAGAAGATATCTTGTACCTTATACTTTTATCAAAAGTAATCATATTATTTACATGAATAAATTATTATTTACTTTTGACAGGTGATTTTCCGTAGAAACTGTCCAAAAATAACCCTACAAATACTATAATAGTAGCAATCCATTGTCTGGTTAACATTGGATTACCGAACAATATAACTGATGCAAGTACAGTAAAGAATTTTCTTGTAGTTGTCACAATTGAGCAAGGTAATGGTCCAAAATCACTTACAGTCCAAAATATAAAAAACTGCCCAAGTGCACTAAATGCTGAGAATAACAGTAGTTGCACACAAATATGTGGGTAACGCTGTACAAAACTAATAAAATCAAATATTTGACCAGTAGCAATAAGTGCAATTCCTAAAAAAATCATGGACCACAAGTTCATGTTAACCATCATATGTCCAGATTTTGTCTTTGATTCACTTCTCATTCTTTCTTGAATAGCCCCAGTCACACCATCCATCGTAAGTGACAATATCAATAATATTTCACCAAGGCCCAATACTATAAAAAAAATACAAAAAGAATTAATTAATAAAAAATAGCAGCATGCAACTAATTATTAGCTGGTGTGTACACATACTAGAATCAGATTGTGATGACTTGGACTTTCCGTCTTTGAACATGAACAGAGCCACTCCAACAACTACTAGTAGCACAAAAAAATATTTTTTCAATGGATATGACTTACGTCCCAACAGTACACCCAGAATCATTACTGGTATTGGTTTACCAGATTTGGCCACCACCTACAATGGAATGGAAATTTTCTATAGTTTATAACTAATTTTTTTTTCCAACTATCTAGTTTATTTATTTTTACTGACCTGAGTTGGATAGTTGACCCATTGCAATGCCATGTTACTGAAAATCATGGCCAACAGGTATGTGGTCGCGCTGATTGCATAATATGTAGGCTTGGTTGTGTCATTGGAGTCTTCAGGGAACGCTTTCAATATAGCCTTGGCGAAAACATAATTTACTACGCACTGCACAAACACCAGTGACAGGGAGTACGTAAACTTTTCGCCTTGCGTTCCATAAGTGCCACGGGTAATTTTTTCTTGGAGTATTCCGTAGAAGAAATAACATATGAATATGCCGACTGCACAGATGGTGAACCTAGCTCGTCTGTCCATATTGTCGTCCCTCGTTGGTGTACCGTTGATGTCTGGGAGTCTATAATCTACCTACACGTATAATAATATACAAAAAAAAATTAAAGACATACTGTCAGCTATATAGTGACATGTTGGCTGTCCATGGTGGTAAATGTAATGTAATCGACACTGATATGCGAATGATAACACGACAACATACACGTGTCTGGTAGATATTGGGAAACGTAACGATATTATCATTATGTAGAACACCGCGGTGTCCGCTAAAGGTGTTGTTCCACAATAAAAATGTTCCAATCGTTATTCTAAAAAGTGTTTGTTCCACACTTGATAACACCGACAACAACAGAAGTAGTTGCCCATCAAATATCGATACAACATTTAACATAACACTTGCCCCAAATGCAATTGATTACCATGGGAATTTAAATTCAATAATTGGGATTCAGATTAATTCCAGAATTAGGTAAGATTACTGGAAACATTGATCGTGTTAAGCTAAAAGCTTAAACATTTTTTATTTCACTTATAGAGTACAATCGTACTATACTGTGGAGTTGGAACCACAAACTAGATATTTCGAGCGCTTCTGGTTAAATACACGATTTAGTGTCTATATAACTCCAATACAGAACAATATATTTTATTGAATCTTACCATTCATCTGCTCATAAGACTCACCAGATAATATCCCCAATTGTATAGATTTTATGGTTGGCTATTTGTCTTTGATCAAATTTATGTATATGTAAAATTAACCTGTTGTGATATATATTATGTTAATAGATCATTTAAGAACAATTGAGATACATGCCTGTTATGACTTTTCTAGAGCTGAATCAATGGTCAAATGTTCAAGAAAATCTAGACATAACATCGGCAGGAGCTTGTTAATTCACAGTACAGGGCCAACAATATTGCTAAAAAATAATGTTATTTTGTTGTATGGACTTAGCAGTCAATTAGGACCTTTATTACCCTTAGGAAGGTAATAAAATTATGTAGTTTTATCATTTTGAAACATGTAAAAACTTTAAATTTTTGTTGTGGCTAGTTCTTTTTATTATATTATTAATTTATTATGCAGGTATTGTAATCAACAAAATACCAAGTGATGTGTCATTTTGAAAAACAAAATTTGCTCCTTGATTTTATATGGAATTATTACTCCTAGAAATTATTGATTCTACATTCAATTGAAGATTGCCAATAATTTATTCATGATAAATTAAATCACTATGATAAATTTTTATTTTGGCTGTAAATTCAAAGGTTAATAAGTTAGATCAAAGGAAGTGGTCGGGGACTCAGGAACTATTGACTCCCGTACTGCTACTCAACATTTCTGATTAGGCCAATGAAAAGGATGTCCAGAACGGCCTCATGCAGGCAGAAACACAGGTGGTAAGATTAGGGGGTCTCCATCTATTACATCATCGAAATCGTATCATTGTTAACAGGAACCAATCAGAAATGACACCAGTGGCCTCTTTATTATTCTAGGCTTTCTACATATGCCTATATTATTATGCAGATTGGCAATTTTTTTTGGCCCGGGAAACATGAACCTTTAATGGCATTCGTGTTAGAAAAATTACACATGTTTTGAAAACATAAACTCTAAAAACAATTTAATTATTTTAACAACAATTTCTTTTTGTATTAAAAGGTTTTCCATTATTTACAGCATTCAGTAGGTATACAATATAGATGTAGGACAACACAAAAAAAAAATAATAAATACTTTTCCTTAACTTGTCTTTAACAATAAAATATTAATATCATGTGTTGGTATATTAAATACCTAGATATATTAATTGTATATAATACAATTTAAAATAAAATAGTTTTTCAAATATATTAATCATTGTTTATTATACCCATATTTGCTTAACAAATAAAACACAAAACAATCATTTTCTAATTATTATTTTATAAACAAGATAACAAAATAATATAATAGATAATCTTATTAGTTATAACAGCCAATTTGAACTATAAAATTCATAAAAAAAAATAATAATAATAATAATAATAATAAATCAACTTCCAATCATTAATATATTCTACATCATTCTTTGGTGAACAAAATATACATTTTTATGCTAGTTATGTAGATATATTTAGTTATAATTGAAATAGAATAAATAATAAATATGTAATACAAGTATTACATTATATTCACAACATGTATAAAATAATAGTTACAAAAATTGTATATTATTGCCAATTTGGATCATAATTGTGCCATTCTTTAATAGGGGCTAAATACACTCGTCTGTTATCATACGTAAAACTAATGATTCCTTTGTAAGCAGTTCTAGGTACACCACTTTTGAAATCATCCATTAAACCAAATAGTTTAGTTAATGACTTCAAGTTATTCTTAGTATAGTAGGTTATTCTTACAGGATCACTGTGACCAATTTGCTTATTTTTTAATTCATTAAAACTAACAAGTGGTGTTTTGTATACCATTTCCACAAAATTGTTGTCATACTCATCCTTTGATAAATAGGTTAAATTTAATTTGGTAAAATCAACCGGAACTTCATTTAAGTAAATATATTTTAGATGTTTTTCATAAAAAAGACCATTGCTTACACCAATTTTTCCAAAAGTTTTTGTTCTAGAAAGTTCTGGTCGTATACATGATCTACCTTTTCTTTGATTTGGATGTCTCATCCAATCATCCCAATAGCTATGGGGCCATTTGTGCATTAATTCCATCCATAATTTGCGTGTTAACATCCAACCAAGACCAGGAAAGAAATCTGACCGATATAATAATTTTGGATCATTTCTGTCTATCAATGCAAATTTTCCATTATCATTCCAAGCAGAAACACACCATAAAGTTTCATCTTTTTGAAGAATTGGTAACGTAGCTTTAAAATATTCATAAAAATCTGGGGCAACATCTAAATCATCTTCAACAATTATTGCAGTTTCATAGTTATATGTGTTAAAAACTTGATTAAGTGCCCATTTATAGTGTCTAGATATTTTGAAATATCCACTAAATTTTTTCTCTTTGGATGGCACAATTATTTCTTTTTGATCCGGTTGATGTATATGAATTACATCTCTCCCAAAACTTTTTATAACCTGTGATGTTCGTTCATGTATACAGTCTTGAGACACAATAATAGGAAATTCATCTTTTGACTTTCGGTATTTTAGTAATTTGTTTATGCATCTTGATATAGATGGTCGATTACAAGCAATTACTAAAACAGCCACACTTGATGACGAATTAGATGTATATTTGTTAAATTGATAATTATCTTCATGGCTTGAATAATTTAATTGTTTTATATTTGCACGTATTAAATTGTGAGTTTCAGCTTCAATTTTTAAACGTAATTCAAAATCATCCAAGTTTTCTTCAAGATAATTATTCGGTTTAGCAATAAAATTAGTATTGAGTAAAAAATGATTAATACCAAGCCATATAAACACACTGAACAAAACTAATGCTACAAAACGATTTTTTTTCATAGTAGCATATAATTACTAAAAAATAGATTTTAATTTAATTGCCAGTAGCATTTGAGCCATTACATTTAAATTCATGTTTCTTTAAAGATAGATCACCAGCTCTTGGAACTCAAATATAAGTTGTTTTTCATTTTATTCCTACGTTACCTGAAAAATATCAATAAACATTTTTAAAAACTTAGTTAAATAAAAGCATGGCATATATTTATATAAATATGATTATGTAATAAAACATAATTTAGTATTTTATTAATTTAAATTATCTACTAAATAAAATAATATGCAAAATACGTACATTGGATAAATATTTGTACATTTGTTATCATCTTGTCATAAAATAAATTTAAAAAATATATTGATGTATCTAGTCATCTCTTAGGACAAAATATAGAGACCTGTAAAAACAAATTAATACCTATTAATTATATTATTAAAATACATTAGTCTTCATAGTAGCAATTACAGATCACATAATTAATAACAGAAGTAACTCATTATTGTCTTATGTTTATTAATACAAAAAATAGTTATAATTATAAATATAACTGATATGTTATGAACTTTAATATTAAAAAAAAAAAAAAGCATCATACCTAGATACCTTAAGAAAATAAATAATTTGTTTTATACACAAATATAAATAATGTGGCTATCTTCTTTATATATATATAATAACATGTCCTGATTAATTGATTTATCATTGCTGAGCCCAAAAACTAAAAATTTTTGGCAGAGGTTTTATAATGTAGGCATTCACAAAAGGAGTTAAAAACTAAACCTTGAAAGAGGGGGGCACATACTAGAGTTTTTGACTTTGAATAAGGAAATTAATTGATTTTATTAGTTTTGGTTTCTATTAGTTACATGGACAAAAAAGTTATTATTATATGATTGGGTTTGTCGTATGAAATAAACTCCCAGATTGTGATTTCATGTTATTATTTAACGACTAATACCATGTTTGTTTGGGCTACTTCTTCTCTTCCCATCCAAATTCATAAATTAATCTACTCTTATATATCATCCAACTCATTTCTTTCATCATATATTCAAACAGTCTATTCCCTCTCACCTTATCAATTACTGAAACAATGCTTATATAATAATATATATGTTATATTTAAATAAAAACGTTGACTTTATATAAAGTAAACTAAAAAAACACAGAATAGAACATAACAGATTTACAAACATTTCATTATTTACCACTAATATTACAATAACTGATGTTGATATGTCAATATTTTCAAATAATTTATTTTGAATAGATATGTTCTGTATTATTAGTACAAACATTACTATTGAACTAATTTTTAATAAAACTATTGAGTTTGTGATTGTCCTTTTATTTCATATAAAATCCTGATTTAATCAGTTTAGAAGGTCCTGTAAGCAATGCAAATTAAATATTATTGCCTATTGCCCATTCTGCTATCATACACAACACAAAAAAATACATTATAATTAATTAAATTCAGTATCAATATTTTTAATTGTATACTAAAAATGTAGGATCTGAACATAACTTCATAATGGGTCAACAGAGTTTTAATATTAGTTTATAGATTATTACTATGCCATGTCTACCCTCCGTTATATCTTTATACATTTACTATATTATTAATGATATTTAGCAAAATTCCAAATAAATAACATCTGTAATTTGTATCTATTATGTCAATTTTTATGTTTCTATGCTTATAAAACCATGATGATTATAAAGGAAAATATTTAAAAATAAAATAAGACAAGGTACTTTGTACTGTAAAACAATGAACAAAATATATCTATATATTTGAGAAATGTTGTATGATAAAGTGGATTGACTAATAATAGCCAACAAAGTAACGTACCTAGATCTTGGGTTAGAATGTTTCACGTATTCGCCTCTTCTCTTGAATCATATAGAAGAGCTCCGTATTGGCTTGGCGAACACGGATAAGGCAGTGTTATATCATGGTGAAGATTAAATATATGAAGTCAACTAACCGGATAGAACATGCGGTGGACATGTGTTCAGGTTGCCAGAAAACAAAACAATAATAAATAGTGTACATAAAAAATTATAATTATAATTTAGGTTAAAACAAATCAAAATTAAAAATGTGTATCGTGCAATTGGTATATCGTGATCAAATATTATTTGGTTGTTATCATAATATTATATTATGATTGTGATGTTAAGATACGCCCCCACACGATTATAATACACTTCTTTATAATCGTACGCTCCCACTGCTGCCGCTGTCGTCATTGGTTCACGGTGACGATCCGTAGATAATGAATAGATGTTCATCCAAGAATTGTCTTAATATATTTTTACTGTAACCACAAACTGAGGTTACACCACAGATACATAGATAATATAGCATGAACTCTATGTAATATGGTTGCGTACTAAAGAGAATATTATTTATTATCTATTATCTATGTTGCATAAACATTGGCCCCAACAACGATACAGTTATCGGACGTTAAAAGAAGCTAATGTGGAGGGGGAGTGTATCGGCCGACCGAGTTTAGGACTTTCGTCGGTCCAAAAAAAGGAACAGCCCTCTTTAATCTACACTATGTCTTAGCGAAGTCTTCGGGTCAATTCCATAGTGGGGAGGGAAATATTGAAATAATGAAGGCATTCTATCACAATACGCGACAGACCCAAATTAAGCGCGGCCCACCGAGTTCGACTCAGTAACTCGCCGAGCCTATCCGGTACTGGGAGCTGCCCCATGGCGCTAAATTTTTGGTGGGTATCCAATTTGTATTTTTACATATTTTTATAAATTGCCATACGAATAAATAGAACCTATATTTATTATTTTCTGATAGATGACTTAACTGATATTAATTATTGTATATGATATATTTTATACCATTTTAAAGCACTATTTCGATCAGTAAAATAGCTTCCATTTTGTTCTGTCGTATACCTAGTAAAATGCAGATTTTCCGCATACTGGTACTTTCTTTGAAACGTTTTTCGAAATTCTCAACACTTTTCCAAAAATATTGCTTTTTATATTTTCATTAAAAACACTTTTTTTGTTTGGTAAAATTGAATTTTCACGATTTTCTCACGTAGTACCTAAAACGATGTAGATTTTTCACTAAGTGATATATTACTTGAAAAAAAATGTTTAAATTTTCTATTCAATTTTAAAACATGTATAATCTATGTCGATACATATGGGTTCTATTTTTGTTAATTTCTTGGATACTTTGATTACAAGGGGGAAAAAATACGATTTACTAACACATTACTCTGCACAGACACGAGGCACCAATGTCTAAATACGGCCCATTTTATGACCAAAATTATGATCAGGGTAAATTTATATTTTTGTATTAAAGCATTAATTTGGTTTAGCAGCTGAATTTTGGTACAAAATGAAGCGGCCCTATCCTATATTTTTAAAAGAGATAGGGCGCCTCGGACCTTTACATAGGGTTAGGCGCTACATCCAAGATCTATAAAGAATAAGTATAGATTTTGCGCACGAATATTCGAAAATAGTAGGGGCACTATGTTACTATGTAATTTATAAATTCCAAATACTTAAAAACTAGTACGTTATTAATGAGCAATTTTTAGATTCTAAGCGTATTATTGGTTTTACTATTTTTTGTGTGTATTGTGTAAAGAACTTTCCTACTAAAAGTCTCCAATCATCAACTGTGAAAGTGCTGTAGTGCTAGAGGAGAGGGGGCACTAGAGGCCACGTATCCCCTCTCCCAAAATCTTTATTTCACATAACATTAGTTATTTTTGTGTACGTATGAGAATTATATCACTAATACGATTGTATTAAAACAGTGTTTCCCAACCGGTGGTCCGCGGTCCCATAGATTTTTTCTTCGATTTCCATTACAAATAAATTATTTTTTTTTAAATAGCGAAAAAAATTACGACTTATTGAGGAACCGTATAATATTATACGGTTATCTTATCGTTGTTGCTGCTGTAGACCGATAAGCATTTTCCACTTTTATAAGTGTCTAGGTATCAGAGTAATAAATTGAAGTATAATTATATATTAGTGAAGTATAGTAATAAAATGTAAAGTAAAATAATAAAAGTTAACATTTTTCGATAAATTTTGTGTATTCTTGTTAATGAGCTAAAAAAAATGTATTCCTAGTTTTCGTAAAATTGAGGTGGTCCGCGACCTACAAAATATTGTCGAAGTGGTCCGTGGTGGTAAAAAGATTGGGAAACACTGTATTAAAAGAAGGTAGTATATACATTTATGAAAGCAAGATAATTAATACTACTAATAACCTTAAGTTCGGTACAACATTTGAACTGGTGAAGCCAAGAGTCTCCTGTCTAAACATTCAATATAGTCGTAGAGGAAACTTTTACACGACAATAACGTTGAATATTAATTATTTTAATTTGTATCCACCTATTAGTTGCGATTACAATTTGTAATATTAAGTTTCATTATTGATTACTTTATAAGGTAATTTATAAACGATAGTTCTGTCATTATGCGGTAAAGTCGTATAGGTAATGTTCGATAATAATTTAAATAGTTTGGTTCGATCCGGGTTCGAATAACCTTGTACGAGGTCTGTTCAAAAAGTACCAGGATTTTATTTTTAATAATTACAAAAATGAAGTTACATATTATTTAAAGATATCTCCTTGAAAATACTTTCCTCCGGACGATATGCAGTGATCCCGACGTTTTTGCCATTTTTCAAAAGTTCTTTGGAACTGTTCCAAAGTTAAAGCTATGAGTTATGTTGCCGGGTTCGCTTTAATTTCCTTTACATCTTGAAATCGTTGTCCTTTAAGTGCTGATTTTAGTCTTGGGAATAGAAAAAAATCACACGGGGCCTGATCAGGAGAATAGGGAGAGTCCGCGGGACCACAGCAATTTTTTTATCACCCAAAAATTCACGAATCGACAGCGCTAAATGTGCCGGTGCATTGTCGTGGTGAACAATCGCGGAACGAATTTGGCAGCGCGACCCTTCTCATCTGTACATTTTCCTGTAAAATTGCATGACAAGATTTAATTGAGATTTGCTTTGTTGACTCACGAACGGTTAATCGGCGGCCATTTTGCATTTTTTCGCAAATTGTCGCCACACAATCGTTTTGGATGAACCGTAGAAATAAACATATAATGATATCCCGAAAAAATAATAAATATATGTAAGTTTTGTGATAAATGATTTGATTTTAATGAAAATTTAATCTAACATAAAAAATCATTAAAATTAACAGCTTAGTTTTAACATGGTTTTGTATGGCGCCCCCCACACTCGATATACGATTGATCGTACGACGAAAATCGTATCGACTTGTAGTATGTAATTTTTGAAACACATACATATACAACTAATTACAAATTGTACAACTAGTCGTTAACAACTACAAAAAAACAAGAAAATCGTTTCGGTGGGATGATGACCACGCGAAAACTGACGTAACTATCATAACCAGTGACGTATTTTGGGGAGGAGGTGTTCTTCAAGCCTGGATACATCCTTTACGAAATCTTATACTTACAAAAAACTCATCATGTTTGCTTGTCATGTATTGACATAGTAATTTCAAAAAATGTCTTTTTTTATGAGTAAATAATTCTAAAAACGGGTTTGTAAGGTTCCCAACATTTTGGATACCCCCCAAAAATCATCCAAAATACGCCATTGATCATGACGGTCTATCGTTAGAGCGTCCCAATTGCACGCCTAAAACGCTTCGTATTGAAACTCACATCACTATCCACTACTGTATTACACTATTACGGTCAAAGCTATAGTGTAATTTTGAAAATTCAAAATGACAAATAAATTAATATTGTTTAATAAATTATGGCACATGTGTGCAAAAAAACTAAGACAAGTATAATAGTAGTTGTAGCATTATTAGTAAATTAGAAAATAAAATAAAAAAACATGCCTAGAAAATGGTGTACGAATTGGCTACTATAAAACGCAATACGCGTATTTACACATGAATTTAGTTCACGAATTACGTAACGATGAGCATATAAAGACTTCCAAAATTATTTACGTATGGATGATAGTACTTTTCAATGATCGTTAAAAATGATTCGTCGTACGATTACCAAAAAAAAAAAAAAAAAAACAATTCTGAAGCTATCAGTAATCGCCGTGCTGTAGAGAGATTAGTAGTTACCCTGAGCAATGGCGCAACCAAGGGGACTGTTTTTGGTGTCTGAACAACCCTCCCAGGAATCGTAAATTTAATATATTTTTTTCAAGCAAATATACAAAATTAATTATGCTTCGAAATATGTCAATTACATAAATCATGATATGCTTCTTTCTGTCTATCGAATGTTGACACCAGTGCTATTATTCAGAAATAAGCTACTAGGACAAGGGTTGTGTTAGGCAGATATCTTCCTCGAAAAATCATAGTTGTGCCACTGACCCCGAAGTATAATTCAACCCCTAAATTTTAAATTATTCAACTAATTTTATAAACGTTTTTAATTATAAAAGGTACTAGACAACAGGATTTCGATTATTTATATACATTTATGTAAGATTATTTTATTTATATTTATATAATTTATATAATTAGGTAAATGATCAGTGACGGCGCGTTCAAACAATTTAATTTTAAAAATTAGTTGTTTATTATAATATGATACCTACTGCATACTACCTATATAAGTATTTTATTTCTTCATAATTTTATAAATAAAATGTTATTTACACTGATTCGTCTCTACAGTGTCTGTGTGAGTAACGAGTATGACTAAATATATATAGTATAATTTTATTTATATCTTATCGGTAATACCGTAATCGCTCCGTTGTCGCCGTCAAATCGGTCGAGACATATTGAATTGTGTCTCACTATTGATGACGGGCGTATGACATGGTAAACGGGGGACGTAGTGGGGTATTACCAAAATTATATGTATGGAAGAGACATGTCTCAACGTAATATTTTAATAATTTAATTGCATTCCGACTGTGGCTATTAATGCACGTGTTTTATGTTTATATTTTTTTTCTTAATGAAGTGATATTATATCACTTCATTTTTAAATGTATATCACTGATATACATTTAAAACTTAATATGTCAGATATTATTGATATTATTTTAAATAAAGGTCTTGGCTCTTTTTCGTATGAAGAAAAATGCAATTTAAAAGGTAAGAGACCAACGCCACATTTATCATTAGAATATAAAGAAGCAAAAACTTTAAGAAAATTTCAATTGTCTTGGTATTCAAAATTTAACTGGTTAGCGGGAAGCATTGAAAGAAATAAATTATACTGTTACATATGTGTCTTGTTCAGAGGAGAGGATGAGTGGAGTATAAATGGTATTCCTAATATTAAAAACTTAGTTCGTAAAGCTGAAAAACACCAAATTTCAAAAAAACACCTAACTAACAAAGAAAGTTTTCATATGCTGGGTAAAAATAGGATTGAACATTCAATATCTGAGAGTCGTCGGTTAACTGCAATTAATCATAATAAACAAGTGGACATAAACAGAAAGATATTAGCTCGTTTAATCGATGTAGTTTGTTTTTTAGGGAAACAAGAATTGGCATTCCGCGGACATCGCGAGAATGAAGGTTCTTTAAATAAAGGAAATTATTGTGAAATTTTAGATTTACTTGCTAAAGAAGAGCAATTTATAAGAGAACACTGTTTGACAAATTCTGTTTTTAAAGGAACTTCACACGACATACAAAATGACTTGATCCATTGCGTAACTACGGTATTAAATTCTCATATTTTAAAAGAACTACAAATTACAAATTTTATATCAATACAAGCCGATGAAACTACGGACATATCATGCCAATCTCAAATGAGTTTAATTTTTCGTTATATTATTGACAATAAGATCGAAGAAAGATTTATAGGATTTTTTGATGTTTCCAAAAATAAGACTGCAGCTGGCTTATCCGAAGTAATTCTAAATGAACTTTCTAAGTGGAATATTGGTCAAAAAGTTGTGTGTCAAACATATGACGGTGCTTCTGTTATGGCTGGTGAAAAAAATGGGGTGCAGTCAATTATACAAAATATTTATCCAATGGCTATTTTTATACATTGTTACGCTCATCAATTGAATTTAGTTCTACTTCATGGCTCAACAACAATAAAAGATGTTAAATTATTCATAGCAAACCTTATTAAGAGAACAAGGATTTAAATTACCAAATCAATGCAATCAATCAATTATCATCACTCGTTGGAATTATCATTCAAGAGCTGCTTTAACTATAAAAACTCATTTCAATTAACTAAAAAATGCCATATCTCATGTAGTTTATGACCCTGGCTGGGATTCTACTTCTGTTTGTACTGCATCTGGTATATTGAGTATTATGAACAATCGAAAATTTGTTTACTTATTGGTACTTTTTAGTAAAATATTTATATTTACTGATCACACATTTTGTTTTCTACAAAACAAATCAACTACTGATATTAAATATTGTGTTAACGAAATTAAAAGTCTTACTTCGCGGTTAAAAGATTTGAGAAATGAAACTTCCATACACGATATCATAAAATGTTCCGTTGAATTAAACACAGATTTAAAGTATACAAATGAGGAACAAGCTACTTTACGTCGACTTACGTTTGAAATTATTGATTCATTAATTGTTCAAATAAATATTAGATTTAAAGATTTTGAAAAACAAGAAATTGTTGAAATAATAAATGAAAAAATGTTTCCATCATATAAAGTTCATTTTCCAGAAGAAAAATTAAGACAACTTTTTAACTACTATCCAGATATTTTTGATAAAGATCGTCTAAAAAATGAGCTTTACATAATATATGCAGATCCATTGAAATACTTCGCTCCTTTGGAATTTATTGATTATATATTTAAAAGTAAGAACATAAAATATTTCTTAAATATTTTTACTAATTTTTCAAATGAATTATAATTATAATAATTATAAATATTATTTTAGATGAGCTTCAAGGAGTATATCAAGAAGTCACGAAACTTATTCAATTAGTATTAACTATTCCTGCAACAACAGCCTCAAGTGAAAGATCCATGAGTACTTTAAAACGTATCAAATCCTTTTTAAGAAATTCAATGACAAATGATAGGCTTTCATCTTTGTCTACTTTAGCTATCGAAAAAAAAATGTTAGGTGAATTATCAAAAGATCCAACATTTATAAACAATGTAATAGATGTGTTCGCAACAAAACAAAATCGGCGAATTGATTTAAATTATATTCAAATATAGTTATTTTATGTAATTTACCTACTTTTTTTATGATGATCTAATTTTTAAATAAATTGTATATAACACTATATCTTTGGTTGTCTTGTTGTCTACCCTAAAAAATTGTTCACGCGCCGCCACTGCAAATGATAATAAAATCGAATTGTACAATGTGTCGTGGGTGGCGCTCGCAATCCCTTGACCCCCCCCCCCCGCCATGAACACTCATGTTCGTCAATGGCAAACGATCGTAGTTAAAACGTAAAATATTTTGAAATTGAATCCTCAAATATTAAGTCATTATAACAAGCGGGACTCGGAACTTCTTGCATTTGCATATTATTTAGGATGTTGCATATTCAAAATCTAATTTGACACAAATTCGTTTCATAATATACACAACAGTTTATATTGCATATTTTACTAAATGTTCATGTTTTTGCATATGTAAAGATCTTAAACATATTAATACATAATATGTTTATAAATCAATGTAATTTAGATAAATATATAACATGATTTAATATTTGCTGTATTTGATATATTTAAATTTTTATATTTACGACTCAGTGAATAATGCTTCAAAATCTCCAAACAAAAAATATTTAAAAAATGCATTATTCAATATTAATAATTATTTTTATATTCTAAATAATAACATTTCAATTTTAATAAAACAAAAAATTTGTAATAAAAAAAATAAAAACAGTTTTCTTTTAGAATAGTTTCCTATGCACTTTTGAAGTTTATAACCATATAAATACATATTTATAAAAAAAAAGTTGCATATCATACTGCATATTTACATTTTTTTTGTTTTAGTGCATATTATGCACATTTTTCATTGTTTTTAAGCGCATAAAGTTCCGAGTCTTGGTTATGAGTATAGGTCAACTCATAGACAACACAGTATATTTAAATAGTCGGACATTTCGCTACTAGATCGCACCGCGCGGCGAGCTGCCGGTGCTCGCCGGTACTCATTGCCCAACCTATCCGTTTAACATTATTAACCGCGGTCCCGACCGGCAGTGAGACGAAACGGACGGACGTCTGCACGCACCTGTCATAATCCGTCCGACGGATGAGGCGCCAACTTCGGTCCCGGTGTTCTATTATTTGTAATTTGTGATATATATTTTCGAATCATGGACATTCGATTTTTAATTTTATCGATCCTCGCGTGTTCGTTATTGAATCCCGTACGTTCAGATTTGAAAAACGATACCGTTCTTTCGGAGTGCAAAGATAAATGCTATTCGCAGGTAATACAAATATTAATATTTCGATTCATTCGTTTTCAATTTAACTGCCTATACTATTTTTATTTTCTCTCTCTCTCTAAGTCCCTATACATATATTATAATATTACGCTAATTAATTTGGGACTGTCAATAGTAGTAATATATTTTTGCATTTACGTAGTTTTTCGAAGAATAATAAGAACGCTTCGTATAGTCTTTGTCTAAATTCGTATGCGTATTCCCCTATGATTTCAGTCGGTATATCGTACAAATTTCTAAACATGTCGTATATGGATTGGTAATCTAAAACTACGTACGACTGTTTTAGGGATTATTTTTGGAATTTACCAGTAATTAAAAATCGACCGAAAATAACCAACACGAGTATTAAAATTAAAAAAAATATTCGTGATTTAATTAATTTATTAAGGGGTATAAATGAACAATTTTTAGTAGAATTTCAAAGGTAACATTTATATTACATGGTAATATGACTAAGATGCATACGTGAGTTTCAGTCATTTTCAGTGTATTACAAAAATAAACGTAAATTTGAAAACTGAGTCTATCTAATTGAATTATAGATTTATAGCCGTTGACATTATTGGATTTCCTATCTTAAATAATATTATCGTATACTTATTATTATATTTTATCAATAATCTACTTAATAATACAATAATAATTCCTGGCATTCCCGTATTTTTATATACTTATTCATAAATATATTATAATATTTCCTATGCCATGTAACGCTTCCGAAGATTAAATATATTTATTTTTAAATGTTTATACTTGCTATATTACTATATAAATCATATTGCATAAGTATTATCGATTTTAATAGTTTATTGTAGATTTGATTTATTTAGTCATTACATTTAGGTAATAAAATCGGAGACACAACCACAAAACAGTATACCTACGCGACTAATTTTGTTGAAAAGTAATTCAAATTCAATAATAAGAAATTATAATATAATCTTAACCTTTATTGTTCACACATAAAGTAACTTGTTATGGTTTAATTTTTATTATATCAAACAATTTTTACCGGACTCTGTTCAGAATCATTTTTCGTTTTTACATTAAATCTTTTATTATTATTCAAGTTTATTTTTAGAAATTGTTGCATGGCGTATAAATAACGTAAACATTTTTTTAAATATATTATCGTGGAAGTTTCCACATTTCTTTAAAATATATTATCGTAGAAATTTCCACCAAATTCGGCATCTCCGTTTCACATTGGAAAACTAACATACCACATACTATTAATATTGATATAATCAATAGTTCAGTTGTTTTTTTAGATAATAGTGAATTTATCTACCTAACAAATTTACTGATGAGAATTGTAATATAAACTCTCATGTAAGTAATTTGTTTTATAATCAATAATTGAATTATAGATAATAGATATTGTAATATAATAAAAAAATATTTCATCATAAAAAAACTTGTTGGTAGTCTGTTAATTTAATGTATTACGTGTTATTTGGACAAATATACTAGAGGTGTATCCAGAGGTGAACCTACGTTTGAATAACGTTATTTAAAATAGTATTTATATTGATTGAATACATTTCATATCTGGAAATAATATTGAACCACATTAAATATTCCTTTAAAAATAATTGAAAATATGTACCTAACATTAAAAATGATTAAGGTCAGACACAACCAATAGGAGGCAGGTATGTTTTTTTTTTTTTAATATTTAGAAATATTAAGATAAGATTCTATATTTGTTCTCATATACATTTAACTAATGAGTAAAATGAATAATTAATCAATTTTTAATGCGTGTAAATGAAATTATTCTAGTTTTACTGTTATTCTTAATAAATAATTGATTAGCCAACGTGATAAGCAACACAAACAAGAAATACCTATAATAATATTATGTCCATATAGTTATGTTGATATTGAATCACGTTGAATAATATTGTGAAAAGATATTTTCTTTATTCTTTCAATATTGATACCGTCTAGTTTCCGTGTCCGTTAAACGTTTCGACTAAAATATTGATTAAATTAACGAAATACCTATGAATTTATATTGTATTACATATATATAAATATATTACAAAATAATACACTAAATTACTTGGGTGAACAACACCGTATTCAATATTACAGGTATTCATTTATAATTATTATTGATTTGTTAAATTGACTAGTTAAATTTCGTAATTTGTGTATAAATAATTTTAGTATCTTTTCGAACAATAAATATTTCCCTTATTTTTTACAAACCATTTTGTTTGTTGATAATACAAAACATACGGTGGCTCTTGTAATTAAAATTAATGGTTTGAACTTGACTAAAGGGGTTATCGATAAAAACGAAAGGCTTTTAAATGATATTTAAGAATATGTTGTTTATATAGGGTACTTTTGTGTTAAATCAACATTATTATTATTGTTCATTGTTTGTCTTTCTTTTTTTCATTTATATATAATACAATGAAAAAAATCGCGTACAAATGTGTATAAAAATAGAACTACTATATATTGTCCCTTCTGTTGTAACACATTTCCTGAACATGTAATTCACAAATTAATTAAGGCAATTTAGTGTGCTGACGTGATGATAACAATTTAGTTAAACTATTTTTTTTATGGTCCCTCTTTAATCGGTATAAGCTGTATTTTATTTAAAAACGTGTGTAATTTGTATGCATACGAATATTTCGCTAAATTTTATATAATATACAAAATTTAACTATTACTGCATATTATAATTATACAATTATTATCGTAATGTTTATTAGAGTATTGGAAATTAATACCTTTTATAGTCCAAGACGACCTTATCATTACACCCATTAATTAAAAAATAATACATATTTAGGTGCATATTATATATTTTGATGAGAGCAATTTTCAGTTTTAAAATGGCGTTATTTAATTTTAAACTACCTATCGTATGATATTTTTCGTAAAATTCTGATGTGATACCTTTATAGTTTATATTATATCTACCTATAATACAACACTATATTTCGTTGTAAGTTTTTAATTTGTTTTAAATTAATTATTTTTAGTTTTAAAATGGAACTTGGGAGATTAGATAAGAATATAATAAGCAATAAAAAAAAGCGCGGAAATAATGAAAAAACGTAATAAAAAAAAATAAAACTAGAAATACAAATATTTTTCGGTGTTACTATTTTTTTTTTTTATAAGAAATTATTATTTGTTTCTATTTAGTAGTTCATTTCTAAGCCGATAAAAATGCATTTTTATAATAGCATGAGCCTTTATATACTTTTAAATGTGGGTTTTTTGGTTTTACCCATAGATACGGTTTTCAAAGAATAATTTTCTGTCTACATAACAACGATCGTTCTGAGTCCAAGTAACAAATCAACCCATAATATTATTGTCCGTAATATTAGTGATTTATGTGGATAAAACTCATTTTGGTTCCATAAAAATCCATAATAATTTGAGACGAAAAAATCACGGACAATAAATAGTAATTTATTTTATAGTTACAAGTTAATATAATTTTTTATTTAAATTTATTTGTTTTCGATTTATTATTACATATAGATATTAATTAAATTACGTTATATATATATATATATATATATATATATATATATATATATATATATATATATACTTACCTTCTTAACTTTCCGCCTACAACAGTGATCCACCCATGAGCCGTATCGTTTTTAATATTTTGTTTTATTTTTTTTACTTAATCTGTACATGTTGATTATTGCTATTCTTTCTGTTTGTCAATTGACATTTAATATTAAACTTGATGTTGGTAATCGCGCCATGTATCTCGAAGATTATTAAATGTACAAACAAGAGTTTGGATACAGTTTTAATAGTTCTCAATAAAATCATTTAACTAAAATACTATCTGCGTAGGGTACCTAACCTAATCTACCAGAAATACCAAATATATATTATCCTATGGCCGTTATTTTTAATTTGTATGCATATCTACTTAAAAACAAATTGTTGTTACCTATATGTATATTTCAGGGTTTTATCCATTATATTTTGTTCTTGTTTTTATTGTTGATTCTCGTTATATTCCTAATACTACTGCATATTTTATTATGTTCAAATGAATTATTAATTACATTCCTCAATTCCACCGATTTAAACAGAACAGAAGAACCATGTTTCTTCATACTCATTATATTGTGTTTCTGGATATTTATCGAGTGACATTGGTCAAATTATTCTAGCTAAATGTAGTCATTTGTACTTTAATTGATTTGTAGTAAAGGTTAGGTTAAGATATCAATATTATATTTAGTTTACAGTAGGTATACATCTTATATACCTACTAAATAGTATCGATATCAATAAAAAACCTACGCGTAGTGTTTGTAAAAGGTAGTCTAAATGTAGTGATATTTACATAAACGTAGACAAATAATTAGTCTTTGCATTACAAACTGTAACATTGTTCGTCTAGACCTCTAGACGGTTACAACAGGGACAGGATGTCCGCTAGTTTACCCGCAGGTAGATAATGAACATTTATTCAACCACCTGTTCATAAATGTGATTCTTCGTTGTTTCCTTTGATACGTGTTTTAACGAAACAAAAATTCTCACGCGTAATACTTTCAGGTTTCATATGTTCTAAAACAACTAAAACTCATTGTTAGGTTAGGGTATTTTGTCCTTACTTTTACTGATAATAATTTTCCATTTACTATTATTGTTACTATATTTTAGATTTTGAGAGAAGCAAGGAATGTATTGGTTTTACTATAGTATAATTATTGTTTTTTTTTTTTTTTTTTTTTCATTATTATTACCAGAAATCTTGCTCTGATCATCAAATTCAGACGTAGATGGAAATTTCCTCGTAGTTTTCTTAATAATAGTGAAAAACTAGAGAAAAAAAGGAATATTTACGCGATAATAGTTTCTGTTATTTAAATTTTTTTTTTTTTTAATTGAGTTTAAAATAATCGTATACCTGCAAATTTTACCCAATACTTATATTAGAATTTTCTACACGTGATACATTTTCAAAATATTTTGGCGTTTTTTTGATTATTTATTGCTTTTTGAAATGTTTAAGTTTTTTTTTATGTGATTCTTCTAATTTATTTATTTAAGCGTTTTAAGTTCAAATGTATGACAAATTAATACAATTTTTAATTTAAATTGATCGAAAAAATAGTTAACCGAACTTTTGTTCAGAATCGTTTTCGATTGTACAAATATACATTAAATTATCGTATATATTTATAACATTAGATATAATCCCTACATATTTAATATTTTGTTTTAAAATGTAATATTATTGTGTGTATACATAAGTAAATTTTTAATATAATGTCAACTAAATTTAGGGGCTGTCTTACAAAATAGTTTAAGCAGTGTAATGTTTGTGAATGTTACATTTATTTTATAAAAATAAATCTAATCGTTGTATTTAATTTAAATTGCATAGTCATACATAAACACTGTCTATAAACAAAAAGTAAAAATCTATTCAATTGTTAAACGATAATCATTATTTAATTGTGAATTACAAATAAAAACAAAAATGTGGATCATATATAGTTGGTAGGTAGATAAGTTCTTAATAATTAATTGTTAAGAATGTTGTAATTGATTAATTAATTTTTCAGTGGATTACGGCAATAGACATACACACGTTCTGTTAATGTAGAATGATGTTTAATTTTAATTAGGCGCTGAGTATTCTAACAGTTTATTATTGCCAAACTCGATCCACTGATCTGTGTTATAATGTAATGCAATTGACGTACAATTGTTATTGTAATTATAAATAATATAATTGTTTTGTTTCAGAATGAATCCAACAATCATGGAGAACTGTTATGCGATGCCGAATGTATAGTAAATCAGGTAAATAACATCTTTTTATACTTGACAAACAACAAATAATCATATCTTTTCGGTATTTCTCAAACTAATTTTGTTTTGTCAATTTGATTCGTTTTTGTATAATAGTTCATACTTTATCGAAACATTATCATTGATTATACAATAGCCTATTGTATAATCGATCAATGGTCATAGGCATCAGCATTATGAAAATTGAAAAAAAAAAATATTCCCGTGAAAATATTTATTTTTTTATATCCGGCGTTTAAGTTTATGGCTTTTAAACCGTTAGGGTAACGTACGTAATATATGTGGTCAGGTGTAAAATTATTTTTGTATCTATCATATATATCCCGAAACCCTAAAAATGATTTAAATATTATATTTAAGCGGTAATTTTAGTAGTTCGGTTTGTATCTATTTCCGTTTCCTCTGAAATTCGTGGTATAAAATTACAATTATTTAACAAATCAGATTTTATAGGTCTAATCATAATATTTGTATTATTTTATAGGTACCTATAATAGTTTTATCGTTTTGTAGAGTAACAACTAATCGCACATTTTATTTTTTTTATTTACCGCATTACTTTTTTAGTAGGTAACTACAGCGAGTTATAAATTAAAACTATTCTTCTGGGATATAATTATTACTTGTCGGAATTTAGTATAAATCTAAACGACCAACCGTCAGGTGGCGATTTTGTGGGATGTAAAGGGCGGACGCACCTGCGGAAGTTCACTCGACCGCTCACAAACCACTGAACAATAGGATGAACTAGAGTCTAGTTACTAGCCTGTGTATTAATGCGTAAACCTTCTTTTATGATGATATTTATTTACGTTATTATAAATCTGTAATAAATCTATGCCCGTTTTATTAGGATTAACAAACATTTTAACAATTATACGTATCTCTAGTTAAACTATATTGATTTTTCAATTTATGTCTATCATTATTTATCGAGGAATTGATATACAATTTCTATTAACATTAGTTTAGTATAATAATAAAACGAGTTGCAGGATGAGGATAAAAATGATTATTTTGTCACAGTTAATAGCTAGGAAAAGTATCAAACCATGAACAACGTTATTTATAATATCCATCCGGTTTCCTCGTGACGGTTGGTAATATTATTATATCTACCTTGAAAACGCATTACATATCATTTTATATTTTTGATGTTGTGTTTCTATTATATTTCAAATAATATTATCAAAAAATGAACTTTATAGTACGTGTAAACATTGTATAATAATTATAATATTATAACTTAGAATGATGCGGGAAAAACACCATCAAATAATAACGTGATGAATCGGATTTGTATTTTTATTTTTGTGGTATTGGAAATGACTGGATAATCCATGATAAAATACAAGCGATTTATTTCCCCCTACCTATCATTTTTTACATATTACGTTTATAAACAGCTAACCATTAAATTGTCTGTTTCCTGTGTACTTAACAAAGGACAAACAGAAATAACATACACACATGATAAAAAAAATTCAATTTTCGCATTCATCAAAATTTTAAATTCAAATTTGAGCCTCGAACTCTCCAAGGAAAATAGTGAAATTACACTATTCTAAGAAATACTTTTAAACAAAAATGTTCATCAAAAGAAAATTGGGGATTTTAAAATCGGAATGATATATTGCGCTCGTACAACACTTATAGCCAGACTTTATATTCATATCTACTGTGATCTGTGTTGCGGAATATATCCTTTTTTTCGTAATAACTTGCTAACTAAATTAAAAAGGATGTCATGTACCGGTAAAACTAAATTTGATTTAATCAAATATTATTTGTTATGACTTATAGAATACATTAGTATTGGTCGTTTTACAAAATGTGTGCAGTTTGTACTGTTTAGGTATATTTTAAATGTACAAAATGCAAAGCATTATTATTATGCGTAATTATTTTGCACTACATAATAATTGAATCAAGTGGTCAAGGCACTTGAATACTCTCGCTACGAACAAATATTTATTGAATGTTTCCTGTCTTATTGTAGACAATAGAAAGAAATTAATTTTTTTTTATATGTACGTATATACCATATAGCAGTGGTTCTCAATCATTTTAAGACCACAACTCAAATTTCCCCCCGAAAATCTTTTGCGACCTACATGGATTCACTTTTCAAAAAGTAGTTATAAAAATACAAAATTTGTTTATTACTTTTATTATTTATTATTTAATAGGTTTATAATTAATATACTTTTAATAATGTGGTGTATGCGAAATGTGTGCTTGTTTTCTGCTATGGTTAATAACAGCATTGACATCGACGTCAATCTTAGCTATTTTCAAACGCAAGGAGTTCGATAATTATATCTTGTTTCGATGTTTGTTTTTGATGCCCACTATTGTCGAAAATCCAATTTCACACACGTATGAAAATGAGAATATCAGTATTAGTATTTTTTATAATATTTTTATTATTTTTATTATTAGTATTTTTAAGGTTCAGCTTAAAGAATTGGAAATGTTTGTTGAAATGGCAGCCAAAACTGAATCAAATTATTGTGGCCAAATTTAAGTTTTAAAGATGAATCAATGAGTTCTTCGGCTATTATTGATATCCCAGTCGATATAGCTTCCTGAAACTGATTCACAATCCAGTTAATGTGTTCATATTTTTCCATTTCTTCAAGAAATTAAAATTATCTTTCTACGAAATTAAATGTAAACTGATATGACTAATTATGTCATCAACTACTTTTATATAATTTTCAGTTATGAAAGTTTCAAATGCTTCAAAGCAATCATAATTTTGCTTTTCAATGTTTTTTGCCATAAAGGAAATTTTTCCATAAAACCTTTAATTTTGTCACGAATCGAAAATATGGGCCCTTGTGTTCCTTGTAAATATAAATTTAGTTCGTTAAGTTTCGAAAATATATCGGCTATATACGCGAGCTTCAGAATAAATTCTTCACTGTGCAAAGATTTTACTAAATCAGTTTTTTTTTTTTTTAAAACAATGCAACTTTTTCGAAGAGTTCCACAAGTCGTGTTAATACTTTTCTTCTTGATAGCCTACGTACTTCAGTGTGCAAAATAAGTGATTTGTGAGAACTTACCATCTCCTCGCACAACTTTTCAAACAAGCGTGATTGCAATGACCTTGTCTTCATGAAGTTAACTATTCCCACAGAAGGTTTTTCAATTTATCTGGCATATTTTTAATTCTAAAACTTCCCTGTGAATGTTACAGTGAGTCCACGATTAATTCGGACTAACTTCAAACATTCGAGTTACAACACTACTATTTTTACCGCACATAGCCCTTGCATAATCCGACATATTTCACCCAATCAAGACCTTATCTATTGAGAGTAAGAATCGAGGGTCTTGAAGATTTCCTCGTTAGTACCTCGAATAATGGTTCACAAAACAACATATCTTTATGAGATCCGTTATTCCATATATAACATATGAATACAAGCAGCTGGCATAAACCTTAAACATCGATAGATTTTTATCTAGTTTTAGCGAGAAGAATCAACATTTACTAACTTCTTTAATTAACTGATCTTCTGTTTACTGAGACATATCATTAATTCTACGTGCAATTGTATCATTTTAACATCTTTTGTGCTCTTGTCACCAAACATTACTCCAACTGCATCTTTTAACGATAAATTCTCTCAAATTGTGTGCGGTTTACCAGCTTTTGCGATTCGTAAACTTATCAGGTACGAAAAGTGCATAGCTTTTTCGTTGACCTTGCTAATCTGCTTAATTTTTGTTTTGGACGTTTTTAGTTCTTTCAGCTTTGTTCGAAATAAGAGAGTGGTTGATCTTTCAGATCAGAATGCTTGGTCGTTAGTAATTTATTCGAGCGCATACTCTTGTTTTCCAGTATTTCATAACAAATAATACAATGGTCGTGGATCATCATTATCTTCATTCCAAGAAAAACCAATGTTTAGGTACTCTAAATCATACTTTCTCGTCACTTTTTTTCGTTTAAAATTTAAATTCAAAGTTGAAGATTCATTTTCAATGGTTCCAAATGTTCACTTATTCATCAACCATTTCATCCATCATCAAAGCACTGGATCACACCATAACGAACGCACAACACATTCGTATTATTATTTGCACAAACAGTAAATAAAATAACAGTGTAACGACTAATATTCAAACAACAACGTCGTCGTTGTCGAGCTGCGATTTTATCGCGAAAATCTTCCGATAACGAAGTACCAATACCCGTTGTAACGATTATACGACGGTATTATAAATAAATATATGCCGAATTATTATGAATAATAATTTTAAAACCCGTTCGTAATTTTTGGTACTATATTATTATAATAATATAAGTACCTTATAATTTATGTTTATACAGTATAAAACAACAAAAATTTCTTGGAATTTATATAGTTATAAAACTAGTTTGCGACCCACCAAAAATTACACATAATACACATGCAGTAGACACTAGGTTAAACACAGTATGATTGATTACCTAAAAAGTTAATTAGCATTTTAATTCGAATCAATCCTTAAGAATATAATTTTTAAAAATTGCTATAAATAGTATATAATATACATGTTATGATTGTATGATTTTTATGTAATCCTCTTTATTTTGTATAGGCGTAAGTATTCCAACATTTTTAAATGCATTTTAACAATGTTGGTTAATATTTAATAACATTGTGTGTATAGAAACCGTATATTTATGGTGGAATCCATAAGCATAAATTTAGGTATGTTATTTTCATATAGGTAGTTACTGATTATTTACTGAAGTATATTTTTTCATCTTATATTGTACACTCGTAATCCATAAAATACTTTTTAAACATTTATTATAAAATGTTTTTTAATAACTAGTATGACTTTATTTAGTTTATTTTAGCCTATTAATCCAATACTAATGTTTGTTTGGTGTAACGTTTAATAATAATTATAGCGACTAAACAAAGTCAAATTGATATGAAGGGGCTCCGACCCGCATTTGTAGATTGACTAATAAGTAACCCTGACTATTATTTTATCGAATTAATACATTGTTGGGGTCCCGTATGATATTCAACCGTGTGAATTATTCTAGTCGTGGTCAACATCATTTAATAAAAATAAACAAATAATATTTTGTTTTTATATTTATTAATATTATTATTATTTTAAAGTCGGTTTAAGTATAAATAATCATTTTTGTCTGAATTAGCGTGTTAAAAATATTTGTCAGTACTGGGGACAACTATAGAATATTTTAATGTGATTTTAACTCAAATTGCTGAAGATTTACAGTAATATTCTTTTTTTTTTGTTTCATGTATTAACAAAAACTGATATCTAATCCTTTGTTTTGTATGGTTAGGCAATGCTTCACATTGTAAACAGATAATTTTTAATTATTTGTAAACTATTTTTAATTTAAAAATCTTGTAATAATATTCTTAAAGTTTTGATTAGTAGACCAAAGAGAGATTTAATATCATGAACAAATAAATAATACCAAAAAAATTATTTGGAGTATATCGTACAATTTTTTAAAAAAACAGACTGTTTTTTGGTTGCATAAAGATATTATGTTATTATATAATTTTAGTTTAAATTAAATTTAAGATGCTCTAAAAATTATAATATTTATGTTATCAAATATTCATAAAATGTAACTAACACAAAGTCCTAAAGTACAGTGGACGAGTGTTGGCTATCTCAGCATTCAAACGTTCAAGGGTTATTTTAACCACTATCCTTTTTTTATGTTTGGTAAATTAATGTATTTGTCTTTATACAACAAAAATTTTAGTTATCTGGCAACATTTTTCTCCATTGTTAATATTAGCTAGGTACTAATTATTTATTTGTATTTATTGTCTAATGGAATAAATCCCAACCTATTAAGTGTAATCCACTAGGTGCGAGATAATTTTTCGACATCATATTTTAAAGTCATTATCAGGCATGTACACCATTCTACGGTGTACATGTGACAAGCTGTAGGTAAACATAATAATTAAATGTTAATTGTTATATGATTGAATCGAATCATAATCAAAGATTCATACTACTATTCAAAGTGCAAAATTATATTTTAGTACAAGAATAACGAAAAGAGGCCATTAGGGTATCATTCCTAGTCTAAATTTTGAAGATTAAACATTTTCCCTAAATATTATTTCTGTTGTAATAGTAGTTTAGTAATTAAACTACTATTGCAATAATTTCAACTATTATTTAAAAGCATTCATATATATAATACCTAAACCTATATTCTCTGAAGATTTTCAAAGTTACTAAAATGTTAAATTATAATAATTGTACTTTTTAATATTATTTGTAGTAGACTGTTAGGTTAGGTTAGGGTAGGCTGATAATTGATCTAGACACATATTTAAAATTTTAGTGTTAACTAATGAGTTTTAAAAAATATATATTTTTTACTTTTTATATTTAATTGATCTTTAATTAATTTCAGTGTAACAGAGGATGTGCCTTATGGAACGAAGCACTTTCTAGTAATTGTTCAAATGTTTGTGTGAGTTAATGCACATTTTGTATTATAATAAAGTTGTATAAATCTATTAAGTCATTTTGTATTTATAATTTAAAATATGTTACAGGACAAAGTTAATGTAAATTACATTTCACAAAGTAAATTATATTGTATAGCAGGGTGTAATGATGCAATTACTTTATATTTTCAAAATATTCAATGTATGTTTAATAATGTTTAATTATTTTAAACCAATAATAGTATTTACTTATGACACACTATTATTTTTAGCTGAAATTAGTCCTTTACCACCTCCAACATTAGTACCTGATTCTTTATCAGATAAATCTCTTAAGCTACAATGGAAGGGTGTTAGAAGGAACAACTTTTTGTATAAAGTTCAATGGAAATTGGAGAATAGTCCAGGTATTTGGCAGTATTGTCAAAAAGAAAAATGGACCAATTATTCTATTATACAACTGGATCATTTACGGCCATATACAAATTATCAAGTAACTATTTTCCCTTATTTATTTATTTAATATGTTTGAGATGGCATCTTAGATGAGTTTATGACTAAATTTGGAATTCTTTATATTTATATTCCTATCCGTTGTTATAGGTAATTGTAAAAAAAAAAAAAATGGTAATTAAATACATTTAATTTAAGAAAATAATAAACCATTATTTAAAAGTTTGTGAACTTATTGTTTTTATTATTTTCAGTTCCGTGTGGTATTATTATTAGCATGGTCTGGAGTATTGCAGTTAATGGTTTCTGAACCAAGTGTGGTGATCAGCACGTATCCAAGTAAAGAGCCACCATCAATGATGCCAGAAATTGTGAGAACAATTCCTGCAGATTCTAGTATATCAGTTACATGGACCAGTATTCCCTTTCCTTTAGCCCCAGTCCTATCCTATCATTTGACCATCCAAGAGCCTACAAAAGGGTACACCGTCTTCAAGGTCAGAATTTAGTATATGTTTAAAATTTCAATTTTGTTTAATACTACTTCACCAGAATGCATGGTCTTCAAAGCACTTATTAATCTAATTTATTTACCAATTCTATTAAAAAATACATCTTTATTGTTTCTATAATTTATTCTATCAGAACTAATTAATATTTACTATTATTATTAAATTATTTAAGCAATTTAAATATATATTGTATTATTTATTTTATTTCATTTTTATTAATTTTCTTATAAATATTGTATTTTTTAATAATTACCAAATTTAAATAATGTGATGCTTAAGCTTGAACTTTTTCCTTTTATACAAGTTTAAGAAATTCATATTTTTATTCTTAATCTTGTTTACCCTGCAATGTTGATAAATTGAATGTCTGAGTGTATATAACTGTATATAATGCATATTGAAATGACTGAACTACCGTAGGTAAAGCATGTAGTCTGTGGTATAATAGCATCCACATAAACACTGCATACTAAAACGAGGTATTTGGTGGTTTGAAGTAGATCAAAATAGGCACAGCAATGTTTCCTTGTGTGTCAACATCTTTCACCTTAATTCCATTAATTCTTTCACTTGGTTTTACTTATAAGATTCCTACTTCTGTCAAATTTAACTGATGAGCATGTCCTATTTATTTGTTTAGCCATTGTTAAATAATAATTAATATACAATATTATAATTATTTCTAATTGAATATCTTAGTATATTATTATTGAATGTAATAAACTAATTAATATCTATGCATATGTATATATTATAAATCTAACATAAAAAATCAAATTATCTTTAAAATATCTATTACTTTTTAAAAAATGTGTCTATAATATATTATAATTATCTTTAAATTAATACCATATATCATTATCTATTAATTGTGAAATGTATGATTGTAATTTTTTTAGGAAATATTGACGGGTAAGGAAAATGTAACAGAACATTTTTATATGTTCCGTAATTTAGAATCTGCAACAAATTATACTATTGCACTTGCTGCCAGAAATGAGTATGGTGTAGGACCATTAACCAATAAATTTGTTAAAACACTTCCCACGTCAATAAGTAAATATATATTTTAATAAAGCGTAATATATGATTTTTAAATATTTGAAAAATGTATTTACTTTATTCTTTATTGAATTCTTTTTAGTAAAATACACTCCTGAACCTGTTAACTTATTTCTCATATCTACACATGATATATTTGTTAAAACTACAGAATTGATTGACACCCCTATTAGAATTTATTCTACAAATCTAACTATCAACGGTATGATTATTAATTATATAACAGTTAGTTACATTATTTACTCTTAAGTAAATAATTTAAATAATTTTTTTTTTTAGGTGTATCAATAAATATACATACAAATATTACATATATATCTGATTCTTCTGGTGCATTGTTGTTCTTGTTAAACAATAAGATACATAATTTATTTACTACTGAAAAAGATATATTAATGGACACCACTATAGACTGGCTTAATGACCATATTTATATTTTAATGTTATCAATTTCCAATAGAAATATTAAAGTGTACAGTATAAAGAGATTTGATTTAAAAGATAAGCAATTAGTAGAAATAGTTTCTGGATTTGATCATAAACCACTTCAAATAAAAGTGGATCCTTGTAATGGGTAAATTGTTGTGTTGTTTGTATGAAATATAGTTGTTATAATAATAGTCATTTATTTAATCTTGTTAATAATAGATATTTGTTTTGGACTACAAAAGTTGGTCTATATCGATTAGACTTAAGTAAAACAAATCATAATTTAAAAATGGAAATGTCAAATTTGCTGATATTACAAAACAAATATATTGGTCCATTTGTTATTGATTACTTAAACTTTTGTTTATTGGTGTTATTTCAAAAGGATAACACAATTATGTCAGTTTCTTTGGATGGGTAAGTTTTTCTAATATTTATTAACAAATATGATATTCCTTATAAATTATAACACAAGCATATTTTGTTATTTTATTGTTTTATAGTCAAGAAGTTATAGATATAAGAAATAACACAGAGACGGCTTTATTTGACGATGCTATAACATTAACATATGTTAATGGTTCATTTTATTGGACAAATGGTTCAGTATTGATAGGAGAAGAATATTCGGTTAATAATCAAAAATATTATCAACATATATATCCTACTATGAAACATTCTTACAATTTAATATTATCCAATTTTACTGATCAACAACCAATACCATTTCCAAGAAATCCACCACAGTCATTGCAAGCAATCACTACATCAGACAAATTGAAAGCTACATGGCAGATTCCTCATTTATTAGGTGGACAAGGTAAATATAACAAATATAGTAGCATTGGAAAAAAATTTAACGATTTAGTATATTGTATTTAAAATAAATTGTACAAAATTAGATACCTTCAATACCATACAACTAATAATTACACTTAATATAACATTATAGGACGCAACTCATGGCAAGGATGGTCTTACCGATTCTCAATATCATTTAAAAACGAAACAAATTGGAAAATTATAGATATTAATAAAACAGAGATTGTAATTGATTCATTGACATCAAGTACAAATTATATAATAAGAGTGGCTGCATTTTCTTCTTCAGGCCAAGGACCTTGGTCCTCAGAGTTTATAGTGAAAACATTAAATCATAATGTATCTGTACTTTGGGGAAATGCTCAACAGATATTGATTTCTGATATTATGGGTGATTCCATACAATCAATTTCACTTTATGAAAATGAGGTAAGATTTTTTTTTATATAATTGTAGTACCCAACAATTAGTAGATAAAGAGGAACAAATGACATTTACTGTGGGGTATTGGATATTATTTTGATTTTTTTACCGTTATTAATTATTCTTTTACTTTATTTAGAATACTTTCAGAAATACTTCATTAAATGATGTTGCATGGTATGAAGATTGTGTTTATTATGTAGTCAATTCAAGTAAAATTAATTGGGTGAATTCAATAACTCTCCAAAGAGGTACATTGGAAGGGATTAATAGTGTTCAAAGTATAGCAATTGACTGGTTGGGTCGAAAAATTTATTGGGCAGATCCATCAAAACAATCTGTAATTACTAATCGGTATTTACGTGAAAAAAATAACAATAATTTAAATTAAACTTTATTTAGATATGGAGAGACAATTTATATGGAGGCCAGCGAGAATTACTTATAGGAGCTAATATTGTTAAAGAATTAAAAGTAGAATCTGTGGGTGGTTACTTATATTGGTCCACAGGATTTTCAGTTATGTCTTCAAAACTCAATGGAGATGAACAGAAAATATATTATAATGCTGATTATTTTTCTGGAAAAAAAGGTATAGTGTATAATATGTATTTTAAAAACTCATTATACATGTAAATTAGTAGAAAATTTACAGCTAAATTTATCTTTATTTAAATTCAAGTTATGAGCTTAGCTGTTGATCCTGTTGATCATTGGGTGTATTGGATACTGCGTGAAAATGACAAATCGAAACTTTTCCGTGCACCTACTGCTGAAAAACTCATAGATTCCACTCCAAGTCCTGTAAAAGAATTTGATCACTTGTGTACTCAAGGTATAAACTATTAAAATGATGGGCATTAGAAGTAGATATCAAGTTATTTTGTTTTATATTCAGGACCTTTATTCTATGTAGACCATCATTTGCTGTGGCTTCACAATGGTAATGATATAATGATGAGTGATACAGATGGTCAATATCCAGCAATTATAAGAGCTATGAATTTGAATGGTATTCAGACATTTAGTGTATTTGATCCATATGCTCATCCAAAACCAAAAGGTATTTTAAATATAAATACAATTTAAAAATTGGAGTATATTTGTTTTATATTGACTATAACTATAGTGTTCATATGAGTTCAAATTATTTAACACATACATTTTGATAATTAATTGAATTAATATTGGTTAGGTTCTTATTGAAAAATATATTTAACAATTTATCCTTTCCTTAGGCTTAGAAACAAATGTTATTCCAGATGAGGTAGACATTAAGATGATAAAAGTTAATCATAGACTTAATGAAAATATGTATGAAATCATTTGGGAGCCTGTACAAAATGTCAACCATGGATTGGTATCTTATACTGTGAAGGTTTTACATGAAGAAGATAAAAAAGTAGATTCTAGAGTTAGTATATCATTGAAAATAAATATATTTGTACTAGTATTATATTTATGTTACATTATGAATATTAATAATACTTTCATGTTATATCTATGTAAAACAAATTTAACTTGTATTACAGTTTGTCACACCAAATACTAAAGTGGAAGTTGAAAGTATACCATTAGAAATCAGTATTATAGCTTCTACAGTTTGGGGTTCTTCACAAGTAGTAACAGTTTATTCGCCAGTTCCCTCTGTACCGACAGACATTAGAATTTTCGCAAACTTCAGTGATGATAATCAGACTAGAGATATAATACTACAACATTCTGTAATTGAAAATGTTACAAACTTTGAAGTTATGTGCTATTATCTAGTAAATAATTCTTGGGAAATATGTTCAAAGCAAAGTATTATATCAACTAAAACACAAACAATATGGTCAAAACTTACTGTTAATTCAGATTTGTTATTTAAAGTAACAATTTACTATAATTATTGATGATAAATTATAATAACATATATTATTTAAACTAGATAAGAGCTTGTTCTATGGCTGGTTGTGGTGAATGGAGTCAAGATGTAATCCTCAATCAAACATCTAGAATTTTCCCATTTAAAACTGCTATAGTCTGTGGTTCAAGAATTATGATTTTTCATTCAAATAAACAAAATCATCACCAAATAATGTTACAAACAAATAGTTTGGTTACTAGCTTTACTTTAAATTATGTAGAAGATATTGCATTTTGGACAGATAGTAAAACTATATACAGTTCACCAATAAATAAATCAATTAATACAAAAGTAATAAAATTATTTTTTATTCTTATTTTCTATTATGATTACATTTTTTTTTTTCTAGATATACACAATAATAGAAGATAACGTAAACATAGAAAATCTTTCATTTGATTGGATATCAAAAACGCTATTTTGGTGTGAAACTGTTGAAAATCAATCGAAAATTTTAGCATTTGATTTTAGCGTACAACAAATAAAAACTATTATGATAAGACCAAATAAAATATTCCCATTTTCAGCTGTACTTTCTGAAGGGTAAATATTTATTATTATTTGTAATTGTATTTATTATTATTTATAAAAATAAAAAATATTTAATTTATAGTTTATTTATTTGGATTGAAAAAAAACCAGATTCTATTGAGAAACACTTTCTAAAAAGTAATATGAGTGGTACAGATATTGAAACATTTTTATATACAAGCAACAATAATTGCAATTGCTCTAATCTGTACCCATTTGATAATGTATTGACACTGTACGGGTCAAATAGTGGTAAAATGAGACTTCTTTGGGTCGAAGGCAAAAATCAAAATATTGTTGTATCTGATGTTAACGGGTGCAAGTGTTCAACTATATTTTCACTGAACTCTACTCTAATCTTAACATCATTAGCAATTGATAAGCACAATATTTATTGGACAACAAATAAATCTATGTGTTCTATAAGGATTTCAGAATTAAATGATACACCTGTAATTGAAAAAAATGTTTCATTATATTGTGTAAATAATGTAACAGCTGTATATACAATTGATGGTTTATCTGATCCAAGTAAGTCACAAAAGTCACTAGTATTTAATAAATAATAGTTAGTATTTTTCTTATTGGTGATGGAAATGTTAAAAAAAAAACAAATTAAAAATAATATTAAGTAGGTATTTTTTAAGAATATAATATATCTATTTCTATGTATGTAATTGTGCCTTATCCAGTTTCATGGTGAATGATATTTAAGCATTTCTTCATTATTTGATTTTCTTATTTTTGCTATTAATTATAAAATTACCTCTTATTTCTAATTTTGTCTAACTAAATAACTTACAATATGTTATATGAAAGTTCTAGAATGTTTTTAATGTCCTAAAAAGTGTTTAGCGAGTAAAATAATTTAGTACTGTCTTACTTAAAATTGAATATATTTGCATAAGCATATTGTGTCTAATATTAAGTTTTAAAACAAAATTAATACCTATATCATGGTTAATTACTTTCATTATACTATAGTTAAAAGACCCTGCCCTCCGGGATTTCCCCAAGTAAATCGGACACTACCATCTGTTTATATGGTATATTGGTATCCATCAGAATCGCGTGTTAAAGGTTATTCATTAGAAAGAATAATTATTAGTGAAGTGAGAAATAAAAGAAGTTTAAATCTAAATACAACTAATTGGATAACAGTATACAGTGGACCTGGTAATTAAATATTATTAATAGTAAAGTTCTAAATTTATGTTTAGCATTGTGTTAATTAATATTTTAGAGAATCATTGGTTCATGTCTGATGTAAAACCTGATGTAGTTTTTAAATTCCGTGTGAAGGCAGAAAATCATCATGGCTGGTGGAGTGAATATAGAACGTCTGATGAACCATTCAATCCCCAATTTCAAGTGGAAACATTAAGAAATGAAGATGTTCCGTGGAAAATATTAATTACAGGATTCATTCTAATTTCTCTTTTCTTGGCTTTATTAATTAAATATTGTATGTATTAAATATAAAAACATATACTATTTGTTTTAATTATTTATCATATTTTTAACTTAGCTGGTTGGGATACCTTTAATACTAAAGGACCTATGAGACCCGACGTAGAATTGGGAAGACTCAGAGAAATGCCATTAAGATCAACATTTTTCCATGCTGTAAATGTTGGTTACCAAAATGCTGTGTTATTCCAAACAAAATACAAAAATGAACTACCAAGTATTAAACGTGAACAAATAACACTTACAAAACGATTAGGCTCGGGAGCTTTTGGAGAAGTTTTTGAAGGCAAAGTTAAAGACATGATAAGAGGAGATTCTGAAAAACGTGTTGCTATTAAATCATTAAAAGAAGGAGCTACTCAATGTGAAATAGTAGAATTCACAAAAGAAGCAAAATTAATGAACAATTTCCAACATAAACATATTTTACAACTAATTGGTGTATGTTTAGATAATGACCCTAGTTTTATTGTTATGGAACTTATGGAAGAAGGTGACTTATTGAGTTACCTTAGAAAGAACAGACCAACTAATGTATGATTTAAATTATATTTATCTGTACAATAAATATAAAATTGCATTTAAAACCAATATGTTTCTTTACAGGTTACCAAATCAAGTATAAATCTTATTGATTTAATAAGTATGTGTATTGATGTAGCGGAAGGATGTTCTTATTTAGAGCAAATGCACTTTATTCATCGAGATTTAGCTTGTCGTAATTGTTTAGTATCATCATCTGATCCAAAAGACCGAATAATTAAAATAGGAGATTTTGGATTGGCAAGAAATATTTATACACATGATTATTATCGAAAAGAAGGAGAAGCTTTACTACCAGTTCGGTAATATTTAGTACCCTAATAATATTTCATTTAGCATGTATATTGAATATTTTGTTAAGTGTTGCCATGATAACTCCTTTAATCTAACTCATTCATGTCTATAGTACTCCTACACAATTATGCTTATTGTAAAAGAAAAAAAAAACATTGTATAGATTGTAAAAAAATATGCATATCACATTTTTCTTCCTTAGGTGGATGTCACCAGAATCTCTTGTAGATGGAGTGTTTACAAGTCAATCTGATGTTTGGGCATTTGGTGTCTTATTATGGGAAATAATGTCTTTGGGTCAACAACCCTATCCAGGACTGTCTAATATAAATGTCATGTATCATGTTCAACATGGCGGTAGGCTTGAAAAACCAATCAATTGTCCAAGAACATTGTAAGCATACAATAATAATTAGTATAATGTATTTGTCATAAATTAATTGTAAGAAAAGAAAAGACAAAAGTTGTAAAAGTTACAATCGAAATAAAGGAACTTGTAGATTAAAATGATTGATATGATATTAGTAGTAAGGGTGTGTTAAGAGAATTTGAGTGATTATGGTGAGGAAAACAATAATACCATATTAGTCAAACAATAAATAATTTTCATTCATATGTTAAAAGAGCGTGTCAACTTATTTTTTTTCTCATAGTTCTACTATTGTTATAAATTTACCAACGTGGGGGGAATACAGGGCAATTGTATAAAATATGCAACGTTTAAACAATTATTGTGTTATAAAAAAAAAAAAAAAAAACATAATTATTTAAGTTATGAAATATTAAAATAAATTTTTTTATTACAGATATAATTTAATGCAAAAATGTTGGAATGGTGAACCAGACAAACGTCCAAGATTTGAATTCTGTTTAAAAGTCCTTAAATCATATATGGCCCTGCCATTGGATTATGTTAACATCTCCCATGATCGTAAGTATAATTAAATATTTCAAAGTACTAGTGTGGGGCACTCCTGAAAGTCTGGGTTACTCAACTCTGCAAATTAGTAGTGTATAATTATTTTAAATTTGAATGTGGTATAATTATCATAATCAAATTAATGACAAGCTTAGAATTGAAATTTAAAGTTAAACCTAAATATTCAAGTATTTAAACTGGACAATTCAAAAAAAAAATAATCTCTAAATTATTATAGAATGTGTTCAATTAACATAATTTATAAAATTTATACATGAACGTTTTAAACAAATTCGAAAGAGTGATAGTCAGAAAAATAAATTTCTCACACTATAAAATCTAAAATTTAAATAAATCAATTTGTTTTTAAAATGTAATAATTTATTTATTATATATTATTTAGCACAACTGCAAAATGTTTTGTTACCATCAGAGACGTATACAATCAACCTTATTTCATGTTTAGATTCTCAACAGAAGCTGTCTCAACCTATAAATAATGGAGGATATGAAATTCCAGTTAAAATAACTAACAATGAATACTTAGAGTTGTGTAATGATACATGTGAATACTTAGATTTATCTAGAACGCCAGTTGATTCTAGAGATTCAGAATTGGAATCGATTCCTGAAGATATTAATTTATTATACTGTAACATGAGTCCAGAACAGATATAGGATTACTTTGACCATTTACACTATTATAAATAACTATCATAAGGCAAACGACTTAAAATTAGTTAGATATTTTTGTGATGATATATAAAATTGTTATATTAGGATAATATAATTATTTATATATTTTTTCAACTAAAACATTATGTAATTCTTGTATTATTTATTAAAATACTGTTAAATTAGTATTTAATTATTGCTATTAGCAGTCAATGTACAATAGTATTTATGTTATGTAATAATTGTTCTCATGTGTTCTATATAATTATTGTCTAAGATAAAACAATTAAAAGTGTATCACTCACTTTTAGGATTTAAATTGTAAGTAGTTCAATGTTCCTAAATAAAATATTTTTTGTAAGTTACAATAAATTTAAGTACATGTAAATCCATGTAGTATATTTTATTATTTAAGTAAATTATAATTAAAATACTAATTAAATGTAAATTATAAAATTGTAAATAGTTCAATAAATGTATTTTATTAATTATTTTTTTTTCGCTAATTTGGATAGCTGTTTGTAATATAAATTAATCGAAACTAAGCATAATCATAGAAACGGATTTTAAATAGCTTGCCATAATAATTGATGTTAATTAGTAGTGCACAGCGATATGTTTTCGATTATTGATATTGAATAACAAATGATATATGAAAATAATTTATAAAACTAAAAACTCACAAATTCCGACACCTACAATACTAATTGGTTTCAAACCTTTAGTGAGCTCTTTACTACGATCACTTCTTACAGATTTTCTAGTTTTGATGTACATACTTGAAAATAAGTTAGAATATAACTCGATGAACTATTTTTTTTTTTGATGTGCGCTGTTGCAAATGTGATTTTAAATTAGTAGTATTACCACTGTACACAATAGCTGACTTACACACAACAATAAACTTGTTTTTTATTATCACTATACCATTATTATCTACTTTAAAATATATCGATATAACTTCTGTAATATCAATATTTTGATATATTCATATTATATCACACCCAACTCTGAATGTTCTTGCATGGGGTGAACACTAATTATGACCCAATTAATAGTCTAATTCATCACACCTCCCTGCATCTAATCATTACTCACCTATTTGAATTTACTACCTGTTACTAAATTGTTCCTTAAGTTGTAATTTTAAGTTTCGCTTTTAATGCATACAAATTAAATTAATCGTTGATTTCTGTTAATTTGATTATTGGCAATTCTAGTTCAAATCTTTTGTTTAAAAATGTGGAACAAGTTGTCATTTCTAAATGGCGAATGTAAAATGTTATACTTGAATAATGGAAAAAACACATCATTTTACTGTCTGGAACATTGTTCTCTTTTAGTTTTATATGTGCTTTTACTCTAAAACCAAAATTAAGAGAATTCTGCATAAGCATGTTTTTGCTAAGTTTGTCTGTTAGTTGAACTGAAACAGCAAATGCGAGTAGCACGTCCTGTTAATGTCTAACATTGTTGATAAAGTATAGCACATACAAATGTTGATAGGTGGATCTTGGTTGAGACCGTCATTGCGGAGGAGTTGGCAGAGAGGCAGCGCCAAGCCCTAGACGTCGCCGGTGTGCGCCGCCGTCGTTGATCGGGGCTCCGAATTCGCTAGACCGCCGGCCGGGAGACCGGCAAGAAGTGTCCCCCCACCCTGCTTTGTGAGGGCAGCAAGTGAGCTTCAGCCCGGCTACTTCTGCCCATTCCACCGTAGGGCGGGAAACATTTATAATTTTTGACATATGAGCCCGCCCCGCCATAGGGGAAAACGTGATTTGCTAAAAGTATTTAATTGTACTTTTTTTCATTGTACCAATAAATGATGGCGACCCGCCTCCCGAAGTAGTGCCTCACGGCGTTTCCAGGAGGCGGGGGTATTGCCGGTTTAAACAAAAAAAAAAAAGGTGGATCTTGGTTAGATTAAGTTATCTTATCACAACAGCTATAAGATAAATAGCCAATATGAATAATAAATATACACAATATGATTATAGATGTTTGTCTTTTACTTTATCATGCAAATTTATATATCCCATATTGATAATAAACATACATAATTAACATTATTAAGCATATTATATTTTAAAAACTGCATAAAAACAATTAGAATAGTACATATAAAAACAAATAGATAAAATTAATATTTAAGAATAATCTGTCCCTTTGAATATATTGGATGGATGGTTGACCCACTGTGGGTCATACACATTTTTATTATATTATGTCATACTACAATTTTAATACGTCAATGAATGCTCCCGATAGGCATCAGTCGTTAAGTGAGATTAGTGATATTCGATCCAGTAATCTGTAGGTAAATATATTTTTGAGCCTTTTCCAGAAAATTATAAAATGGTGGTTTTTTTCTATCCAGTTGCATTTATACCTAATTTAAATGCAATTTCAACCATATTTTGGGGTATTCCTTCTTCATAGCAAACATATACTTCACGGTTATTTGGATCATTGAACAGTCTTCTAAAAATATTGATTATATTTATACATACATATTTGTTAGTTATTAGTTAATCAATATGGAAATGTATAATATATATAATAAATTATACCCATAAGATTGGTTAGAACACAATAGCATTATGTGGTTCAATTCTTTCAAAAAAATTAACTTAAATTATTATTATATCCGTAGTAAATAAAGTGGTTTAACTAAATTACTTAGCCGTGACTATATAGAAATTAATATTGAAATAACTAATTTTAAGGATAACTCACCCCGTAACCCAAAATGTTAAAATAGTCGACTTTTTCGGAGAATCTATGTTTGTTGTAGTTATTTGAAATAAAGCCCCAATCTCATTAATTTCGTTTTCATCCTGTAATCAGTTTTAAACAACTTTTATATTGTACTGCTATTATGATAGATCAATATTTTCTTATAAATACCCGATTAGATTCATCAAAAATACTCCGTATGGTAGTTACAGCTGAATTAAACTTAACTTCAAGTTTTGAAAATATTTCTTTGGCTTTTGAATTATATTCATTATAGATTGATGGAGAACACATCATTACACCAGTGTGACAATTTATATCAATATAACGAAAAAACATATTTAATTTACTAAAACCAAATCTGAAATATATAATTTTTGTTAACAATAAATTATTAGCCTAAAATTTTTACTTACTGATTAGGTAATACAGGCAAACTTTTTGCAATATCTGACATATCTATTGAACGTGAACCATCCTATAATTTAAAGAACCAAATACTAAATAACTTACACAAATACATAAAATTATAAAATATTACAGAAACAGTATAGTCATCTTCAGAATTATCTGACCACTCTATTGATGAAGCTTTCATCATACGTTCAGCTCGACGGCCAAATACAGGACCCTGTACATACATACTATCTTCTGTGCTTAGCGCTCCACTACTTGTTAAACTTGTTGTTTCGGACAATGAATCTAATTGTCTAGAATCTGTTATAAAATAATTGTTTAATTTACTGAACTTATAATTTTTTTCCTTTGCTTTTTATAAATACCATTGTATAACTGTGAAGTCAATGCAGTATCATTTTTATGTTTTAATATAGAAATTATTTCTGGTTTTTTTGTGGGTGAGCCTAAAACAGTTATACTTTTTAATAATGTTTATCTGTATTAATTTTTTTTAAAATATTTTACCACTTAATTGTTTATTATTTGCACAAATATTCAATGTTGAATTTTTTGAAGTTTCTGTTTGGTTTATTCTCATTGTATTACATTCAATCCTATGAAACAATGATTAATAAAATATTAAAAATTAAATTAATATTTTGGTTAAAGGTAGATAGGTAGATTTTTGTCTCTGTTCTCTATTTATTTAATTTATTCAATCAATAAACATAAGAAAAATGATTAAAATTTGATGTTAATGATTAGAAGTGTAAGAAATAACTATAACTAAAGTTTAATAAATTTTAAAAAAAAATAAAGCCTATAATGATTTGCTAAACATTTCTTTATCAACTACTATGGTTATTTATTTATTTTTTTTTTTATTGTGGCACAAAAATGTAATATTACACATTAAAAAATAAAATTATATATATCATTAGTCTAGTCTATATCATTAGTATCTTTCTAAGTAATTTTTTTAGAAAAATATTCTGCACCTACAAAATATAAAAATATTTTTTTAAAAACCTAAAATATCAGGTAGTTAAATAATATTTCTTTTAATAATTAAATATTCAAATTTAAGTTTAATGTAAAAAAAAATTATAAAAATATATTGTTAAATACAGTTTGTACCATGTATGTTAAAATTACCATTTTTCTGCAACTTCATCAACATTCATGTTGAGAACACTTTCTAATGTATCTTCTGCTTCTTCTACATATTCAATATTGGGTCCATAGAATATTTCATTTCTACAAATAAAATAAAATATGTTAAAAAAAATAAATCAATATTTTGTATATTTTTACTTTAAACAACCAGGTCCAACTTCAAGGAGTGTAGCCATTAAGTTATTTCCACGGCCAACTATTAATAAATACCATTTAGCTTTAGGTAGTGTATACACAGAACTAACAAATGAACCACTTGAACCAACTGATGAAGGATATATTCTTCGGAATATTATTAAACGCTCTAAGTATTCAGAGTTAAGCAAATGAAATAAACCGTTTTGTGTGCAAAACATATGAATATCTAAATGATCTTCATAATTCAAATGAGATGATAACAAGTAATCCTATTAATAAAATATGAGTCAAATTAATGCAATTTAAATATCTCAATTTAAATACCTTATAATAAAATGATGTTCCAATAATCAAGTATGGCCGTGGTTCTCTGGTATCTTCACACTAAGTAAAATATAAATTATGAAAACATTAAAGTATTCATAATAAAAAAAAATGGTGTATACACAATATACATACTGCATAATTGGCTTCAAATTCATTTAATATATCATCTAATTCCATCTAATAACAAAAGATGTATATTATGATTATATTATTTCTAAATATGATATTATATTTACTTGAATACTTCTTGGCAAAGGTATACTCTTAGAGGCAGGTAAATATTTTTCAAACTCATGTGAGTTTTCAATATTATGAAACATATTGACATCTAATAACTCTGAGAATATAATTGTGAAGTATTTATCTAACAAACAGTGGTGTCCTTCATTTAAAAAGCAACTAACATCAAATAAATATGTATATTTAGTAATTTAATAAGACAAAATTGAATGTAAATTATATTATAATATTACCTATTTAAATTTTCATAACAAAAACATAAATTTTTAACTATTTTAGAAGCCATCCAATCAGCATAGGTTAAATTTAATCTAGTTAAACATAAAAAAGTATGTAAATATATACATGTCAATTACAATCAATATTTACTTTGAATCTGGTACAATAAAAATAAATGTTCCTTGTCCTTCATAAAAAAATATTGAATGGACTAATTGATCATCACATATCATTGATGTACTAAAATACACAAATATAATATTAATTAATAATTTAAGAAGGATTAAAAATGTATTTAATTTGTTTAACCTTTGTGTCCGATTTTTAACAATCTGCGGAACAATATGGATAATAGTTTGAAATGCTCCTTTAATTTGATGGAATATAGATGATGGGCCAGGATATACATAGATAGCATTTGAATTTTCAGATAACAAATACATGACTGCTACAGGATATTTAGTGAGTTCAGAAATAAATTCATTATTGGCAGTCTTCAACGATAAAAAACTTGACAGTTGTAGATTATTGTGTTTATCAATACCGACTAAACTAACTGCCACTCTTTGAACAACTAGTGTAATCTAAAAATGAAATAAACCTGGCCTGTTATAATTTAAAAATATTTAGTTTCATAAAATAATACAGTGGTTGGTGTAGTTATGCTTAATAGAATTTGGTCCAATGTCTTTGCTGTTACTGTCTCTCCATTTATCATTTTAAGCCAATCTCCTATTCGTAATACATATTCAATATTTGTATTTTTACTATACACAATATTATAGTTATTAGGTGTGTAGTAATTACCTATTTTTATAGATCTTTGGTTATCCACGGGCGTATTTGGAATAATTGATGCTACCATTATACGTAAACCATCTTCAAAAACTGTTGTTGATAATCCTAATAGCTTTTCAGTCAATGTTGCTCTTCTTCCAAGATTACTATAGCAGTCATTTCCAACTTCAATTGTAAATTCTCTTAATTCACCTTCCTGTGACCAGTTTTATAAATTGTACTAATTTTATAATTGTACTTTATTATATATATATATATATATATATATATTGTTGTCATATATATTGTTACCATACTTGTGTATCTAAAAAAGTGACTTTATTAGTGTTTCCAGAATGTTTAGATCCGTCATTTCTATCTCTAGCTCTTTTTTTACGCTTCAAGAGCTTAACCAATTTGCCTGCAGTAGTTTTATTTTTTTTTGGCGTATCATTTGATTCAGTATAACATTTGGTAAACTTTGTTTGTTTTCGCTGTGAACATTTAACATAAAACAAATCGCCCTGGTCGTTTATTTCATTTTCCCATTCATAATCTGAGCTAAAAAATTACAAGTTTAAAATAGATAATTAGCATTGTTTTATGGTTAAAGAATTTAAATTCAAATTCTCTTACACATTTGAATTCATATCGTTGCATTCGCAAGATGAATGACTTGTACTGTCACTGTCACTAAGGTATGTTTTAAAAGATTTACAATAAATATTATTTTCATTCATATTTGATCGCGGAGACTTTAATAGTGGTAAATTATTACTGGGTACCGGACTCATAAAACTTACGACCTATAAAAAAAATACATCCGTTCGTTCTTGATTTTTATCAAATGTAAACGCGTGTGAATATATGATAATAAATTAACTATTTACAAAGACGGAAAGGTCAATGACTCGTAACAATATTTTAGAATTTTGTATAGGATTTTGTAGAATCGTATCTATCATAGTATTTCATTCAAATTACGATTATTCTAGGCACTACTAAATATAATAAGATTTACATCTCGGGCCTTGTGAAATTATTTTTTCAAAGGGCAAAAATTGTTATCTATAGAATCTACATAGATTATACCGAATAGTGTTTTTATGTTATCTAATCGTAAATTAAATAATTCGAGTGGTGTTCAGTGCCCAGAAACGTTAAAATAAAATAATAAGGACTTAAAAACACAAAACAAATTAGCGTTCCTTGCAGCAATTGTTGAAACCAACATAACCGGGATTATGTTATACCACTCTTACGCCACTTAACAAACATAATTCAATAAAAAACAATAATACTCCTGCAGGCCAAGTTTTTGCTTACATATTTATTCGATTTCTTATAAAATTGTTTATTTCCGTAGGAAAAAAAAAAGATTAATTTTTAGTAAAAACTTTTGTAGTGTTGTATAATTAAGAAAAAAGGACGCGGAACACGACGAAAAATTATAGCAAGAATACGCTTTGGACAGTAGTGATGTCATTTTTACACGTAATGCATAGGACATTTATTGTTTTTATTATTATAGTCTCAATGTTTAAACCAATGAATAATTACTATAATATGGTTTTTTTTTTTAAGGCTTAACTGACTCACTGCCAGTGGCGGATCGAACTTTTCGAGTCTTTGGAGCGAGTTGTATATTTAGTCAATTTAGTATTGAATTATTATACTAACTAAAATAATTACGATACATGGAATATGGATAAAGTAACATATTATAATAATCAGTGGTACAACGAAGACGGTGTTTTGGATATCCGGACCCTCCCTCCCCCCCCCTTGAACCGTTTTTATGGAAATTTCTTTTGATGGCCATTAAAAAAAATGTCTTACGTTTATTTGGTCGTGGTAAAAACACGACATGTCACTATTGTCCAAAACGAATTCTAAAGGACGCAGTTATAATAGACAATTATTAATGACGTAGTATTCCGGTTTTAATGTACCTGTAAAGTAGGTATTTACAATTTACCTATATTTGTATGTATCTATTGATACCATGTCCGACGAATCGATCACAGTATCTTAGAACATCTTTTGTAAATTTGTCTTACCGGCACACGTTAGATGTGTTTCGGTTGCAAATCTCACAACCATCTTGGGGCGTGTTCTGACCACCGACCCGGTAAAACAGACCGACGGGCCGAGTCTGCAACCTCTACCGGTGGCGCGTGAAACGTTATTGGGTGGCCGTAATACCAGTGTGTCGCACCACTAATGCGTTATAACTTCTAATCTCGTGAAGTAGTTACATACCGATTTAAGAGTCCACTGATCACTAAATTTAATGAATCGTTAAACGTTTATACATCCCAGCATAATAATTTTAATTACTTATGGTTTTTACTAGGTAACCGTTTATTAATAGTGTGAGACCGGCGCTCAATGCAGTAGCAAAATAGTGTATAATTAAATATTGTAATAATGTTTCGAAATTATCTCGTCTCGTTTTCTGATAAGTTTTGTATACCAAAACACTATTTTTCTGTGAACTAAATAAATATTAAAAATCATGAGAGGTCAACAAAAATAAAAAGTTGAAATATCAATATTTTCAGAAGAATTTTTCAAAAATAATAAAATAAAAAGTTAGGTAAAACCACCAAAATATATAAATAGTTGTAGTCCTTAATCATGAGAATTAAAAAAAAAAATTTTAATTGCTTATTTGCATTACCTCAGAACCTATTGCAATAGGTATAACCTTGTGGGACACTCTGTATAATTCAATTATTGATGGGGTGGTTAAAAATATATTTGCACAGAGCAGCAAAATATCTTAGTCTGATTCTGTTGGTAGTTCTTATAGCCGATTTAAGAGCTTGCATCACGAAAAATCTATACTATAATTAGACAATAACAATAATAAGCATTTAAACTCAGAAGCACTTTTTTTAAAGCCATTTTTTGAAATTAAACTGATGTCCAGTAGCACTGGATATAATAATACGTCAATTGCAGATTAATAATAGGATTTAAATTTAAATTAAAATGGTAATTATGTAAATACTATAATAAAGAATATAATATAATAGTATTTTTAAACAAATATACTAATTAATAATAATTATAAGTGTTCTAAAATATTGATTCAATTAATACCTTTTAAAGGTTAATTCATATTGACATACAATATACAACTTATTGAAATGTATAAGTAATTTTAGGTTAGGCTAACCTAACTTAAGAAAACAAAAAACCAATTTTACATTCTACTTATGTTGTTTTAAAAAAATAAACACTGTATTGCAATAATGTTTATAAAAGAAATTAAATTATGAGATAAATTTCTAACAGAATAACATTCATAATAAATCTTTACATTTGTTTTGTTGGTAAACTAATTATAGTCAACTATGTGAAAGAAGAAAACAATATTTTTTCATTACTCAAACAATACTTCTTGTTAGTCAACAAGCAAGTAGTCTAAGAATACATTAGCAATGTTATATAGAATATAAACTTACAGTCTCAAAAGCAGCAGAAATGAATTTACTTAATTGTAAGAATTAATTTAATTAATTCCAACAAACTATGTACCATAAAAAATATTCTTTCCCGTTGATTTGAGACCATAAGTTTACATAGTATATTTGCTAAATATTTTCCTAAGTACTCACTTGTTAACTACCAAGAAATATAGATTGAATAATGGAAAATTACCATTTTCTTCTTTCACCTAATGGTCTAAAAATGGAATAAACTACAATAAGTATAGGGGATTTGATTATTAAACAATACAAATCATATTTAATTAAATATGATTTTTTATACAGAAAATATATTTGTTCAACATGTTTATGAATGATATTATATTTTAGAGGATAATAACTATTTTCCTGTCCTATAAAATTATATAAATAAATCGAGGTAGATGTAAAATTGTTATAATGATAATAATATTATTTAGTACGCTGCTTCTTTAGAGTAGGTTTTTGAAATAATTGTTTCATGCCAGCTGCCTGGTTAGTATGAAATTTTAAGTTTTGCGCGGTTTCAGACACCCAAGGTGAATCAAAACTAGTGGTGTCTTGATCAACCAAATGTGTATATTTTGTACGTCCACTACGACCAAAGTTTTTAACCTAAAGACAAAAATTATTAAAAGATTATATAAGGTAACAATATAAATAATTAAATGCTATCTTTGAAAACTTACTTGCATAACTTTAGGTAAAATTGTTTTATCAAAGTGATCTTCCAAAGTAGCTGTTGAATAATCTCTTTTGAAAATATCATTTTCTTCATCCTTCAAAAAAAATTATAAATAACAAATTAATTATAATTTAACTAAAAGTATATAAATATTAGTTGTCCTAAAAATAAACAATAATTACCAAATAAAATACTCCACGATGATAATATTTTTGCATAAATTTATATTTGCCTTTAGCTGCCTTATTTGTAACTAGTTTTGGATTAAGTCTTACTTCTAATCTTCTTTCTTCTTCTGTTAAAGTCCTAAGGCGTTCTATTTCTGTTTTTTCAAATTCTCGCCTAAAAAAAAAAAAAAAAATGATTTATAAATTAAAAATAAAATTGTATCAATAAATAATTTATAATTAATTTACAGTTCACGTTCTTCTCTGTCTCTCTTTATTCGTTTCAATTCTCTAAGTTTCCAAGATTCATATTCATTTTCATCGTTTTCATCATCAGTATTTACATCATTTAAACTTGGTTCGGAGAGTGTACTACTATTTGCCTTAGCTAAGGATTGTTCTTTACGAATTTCTTCTTCGACAATCTATTCATGAATAATACATTTAAAATACACGAACACAGGTATTTGGTTATTTTGACTCTGGATTTTATCACAACTACTGTATTTGGTATATTTAATCATTATTGTTTTATGTTCTAAAACATTTCTTATTTTTCGTATGTGGTAATATATGTGTTTTAATTAAAAATATATAAGCTTCTAGTCATTTTTAATGTTATTTAGTTTCATATAAGTTTTTTTATTAATTCATTTTGAGGAGATTGATAAATATTTTGTATAATATTATAACTAATATTTAGAATTCTGAAATCTAGATGGTTCTATTTATTAAATATTATTTTGGCTAAATAAGCCTTATTATATGAGATCTGCACCATGATATCTTTAATTGTATAAAAATTAATATCCTAATATTTATTTTTCTGAAAATATAGTTTCAGGATTTTCTAAGTTTTTAGGGTGCCTCGTGAACAGCTATTTGCAATAAGATTAAAGGAAAATTGACAATAACACACAAGTACCAATTATTCTATTAAGTTAATGTGAAATGTTATACAAATAATTACAAAAAAAAAAAAAACAAGATCAAATATTAAAATTTGTTTTTTATCAATTATTTATCAATTAATAACAATCTTTTTTTGTCAATTATTATACCATTGAAGATTAACTTAATAAAATAATATGCTATGTATTCCTTGATCTAATTGATTGTATGAATGGCAGTATTTACTGTACAGTAGTGTGGGTAAAATTATTTTTATAATTTTTCTGAAGTTTTCAAATATTTCAGTTTTTGATTATTTTTTTCAAACTATAAGCCCGATGTAAGAACTGAAGATATGCACTTAGAATTTTCCCCTTATTTAGGAGGATATTAAACTACAACTTTCCCGCGCTATTGAGTTTCCGAAATTAAAAAATTGTTTTTCAACCCAACTTACTGTACATTTATACCTCATCGGCCGTGGCGAGACCAATACCAAATCAATAATTAATACATTTAAATACAATTTTATTAACTTTGAAAAATTAAACTAGCCAAGACAGCCAATAAACACCTAAATATCTATTTAGTTCAAAATTTACTCTTAGTGTAGTTCTGCGTCTTTCTTCTGCTAACTTCTTTTGTTCATATTCTAATTGTTTTTGTTTTAATTCTTCCTTTTCTTTTTCCAATATTGTAACACGTTCTTTCTTTCTTACAAAAATTGGTTTAAGCCGGGGACCCGTTTCTTCATCAGAAGCTAAAATAAAAATATATATTACCATTATAGCAATATGATAATTAATAATCTATAAATACATAAAAATAATTGTTTACCAGAATAGTCATCATACTCTGAAGATTCATCACTATTATCATCATCTGTACTGTGTCCTTCATCTTCTTTCTCAAGTTCTTCATTAATTTCCTAACATTCAAGATAATGTTATTTTATAAAGATATAAAGTATTAAACTATAACTGCGTTTTTTAATACCTTTTCTTTAGTTTGGTTCAAAACTTTTTGTCTCAGTCGCTGTCTTCTCCTTTCAATTTCATTGTCACTAAGTTCCCCATCATCATCATTACTGTCTTTTTCATCACCAGATACTTGTCTACGACTCCTACGATTGCGTTCTACATCAGATTCATCATCAGATGAATCATTACTTACAACTTGAGGTTCATGTAAAGGCCGCCTAACTCTTTGTCCATGTCGAGCAGTTAAACCCCCTAAACGTTTAAGACGTGCATCATTCAATGCATCTGATGGTAAATGTATCATTTGGTCCGAGTCAAAATTAGTGGTAGGAGAGGATCCCCGTATTTTTCGAGATTCCATGAAATCATCATCATCAGATTCTTCTTCAGATGTAGATTCTGGAGCATATTCTGGACGTTTACCTTGGACATATCGATGAACTTTGACTTTTTGCATAGACACCTCACCTACAAAAAAAAATAATACAATTTTATATAATAATAATAATAATATAGTATATTATCTACTGTAAAATGGCATCTACCAAAAACTATTATAATCCGACTACTAATTAATTACAATTTGTTAAACTAAGAATAATTTAATAATATGATATTATATAGAAAATGTCATATTTACTAGAGGGTAGCATACTACACGAGTGCCATAATAAATAAGATAATTACGTTACCTTTTTCATTACGTATGGGAATAGCTCCAGCTGTACTTTGAATTTCTTCCATTATGACACCGAATCTAAAAAGACCCTAAGATTTGTGTACAAATTGTGTTATTTAGTTATATAATTTTATTGTACATATTATGATCATGGTATATCTGTTAATTATTTGTGTGTGACGTTTGATACCTATCCTAGGCAGTGTATTATAATGGTATTACTACGGCCATAGAATATAATATAGTACGCAAGTAAAAAATCGAAGTAGAGTGGGGCACACTACAAGGAGTAAAATCGTTAGTGGGTACGTCCGTGTAGCACAGTGGTAACCAAACTTTTTTGGTACCAACACAAAAAAATTTTCATGGAAAGCCAGAAATTTTAAATTTTTCTTAAAAATGAATAGAATATTAGGTATAGGCATTGGCGTTTTAAACATAATATTTAATCTCATTTTTCATTGTACATTAAGTTATATACTTGATATATAAGTTATAAATCTAATTATTTACTATAACATGTTCATGTTTAATATCACAATTGACGATAGGCAATAGGAAAATAAGAAAAATTAATTTATATTTTGTATTATATAAGTTACATTTTTAGATAAATTTTAAATCATTTCTTCTCAATTTTTATTTAATACTTTAACGGCGGGCCGGTCAATAAATTATCGCGCGCCACGTTTGGTCCGCGGACCGTAGTTGGTCACCACTGGTGTAGCACATATCCCATGTCATTTAAATAAGATCTGTTGCAGTGTGACCACTTTGAAGAAATGTTTAAATCGTACTTAATCAATTTGATATTCCTCACCAGTCACCTCCCGTCAACAAAATTGTCGGGATAGGTTAAAATTGCGAAGGGTTTAACTACTTTGTACAAAAATAAATAAACATCATTTATGCGAATAAAAATCTTTTGGCTCCATAAATATACACATTACGATTTGAGACGAAAAACACGGACAATTGTAATTTATTCTGTAATTACAAATTAAAACAATTTTCGGAACAATTTTAGGCTTAACACTTTGACTACCACGCGATTACCCGAATATTGATTGGTTGTGCAAAACTTTCTGAAGTAGGTCACAGGGAAAAAACAAATGCATTTTGGATTCTAACGTGCCACTAATGTGCCAGTAATTATTTTTATCGAGAATAAGACAGTCTTGAAAGTGACACAAAATAATTTTCAAAATAAATGGGCATAGATTTTGGGAATCTTAGGCATTTTGTTTCTAAAAATAACAACAAAATAATAACTAAAATAAAATGAGCATAGGATATGGGGGTGGATCCCCTATGAACTTTTAAAACTATTTTGCATCCCAAGAAAATGTATTATGTTCATAGTTTTGGTAACGTACACAGGATTTTTTTCGGAGGGGTGTTAAGCTTGTAATAATTTAAATATAATAATAAAGGACAAATGTGGTAACTTATTTTATATTTATGGTGTTAATAAGTGATTATTATAGATAATTTGGAAAGAGTGAGGGGATCGGAGCCAGTAACCTCTGAATAAATACATACCCCCACCAAAAAAAATCCTAATTACGCGATCCCCGATACCCTCGTATGTTTGTTTGAAAATAACAAAAATAAATAATCGGCATAGATTCTCCGGCGCACTTAGGCTTTTAAACTTTAAAAGTAACCAAATATATAATAGTTTTTAAAAAAAATGGACCTAGGAAATCCGGTGCCGCTCTCAAGCTTTAAGTTTTGAAAATGATACAAAATAATAATTTTTAATAAAAAATGGGTATAGATTCTCCGACACCCTCAGGATTTAGTGTTTTGAAAATAACAAAAATAAAAAATTGTTTATATGTAACCACAGTACTCAGTTAGTAGACGCCTCAATCCCGTTCGTGTGAAAACTATTTTGACGTTAAGGTTTTGTAATACTTAAACGGCTGAATGGTTATAATAATTATATTAATTTAATTAATTTAAGACACGGACCGACGTGACAGTCTAAGAATAAATAAGATAAACATATAATCCACAAACTAAGAACCGTACGTCACGGGTATCGGTGAACAACTGAAGAGTGACGATGTAATTTTCACGACCCGTTATATTATAGAATTTTATAATCAATATTTGTACCTAGTGACAATGGCTATTGTTATTGACTGATTATTCGATCAATCGCATGATCATTTACGCGTGCTACGTTTGTGTTATTAAGCTATTATTGTTATTAGTGATGTGACATAAATCCGAACAACAATAAATGTTGGATTTCGGAATCTAAAATTCCTGATTTTTCCTATTATTAATTGTTATACCGTCGCCGAATCACGTTATCATGCTTTGATATGCCGGAATTTTTATGATTTTCATCAAAATTTACATTTTAAACGTTTATAAAGAAAATAATTACATTACGCTCATTTTTTTTTCTTTTTCACCATTACGTACAACTAATGATGAACCTTGTGTCAAATTATGAACTCTCTACGATTATGTTTAATTGAATTACAACAAAAAGAGTAAATTGAAAACAATAAAATATTATTGCCATAATTATCCCGTTTTCATACATTTTTTCTGTGTTTGAAAATCGGAACAAGGTTTTAATGGAATTGAGCATTTATTATTAACACAACATAAGATAAATGTTGATTGTTTACAATTATGTCCGTCTCTTTTTCCTTGGTTTGTTCTATTTTCCCTTGATCTTTTTTTTGGGGATTCCTTTTCCCTATATTGCATAGACTGTGCATAACAAAATCGGAGAAGATATCACAAAAGTATAGGGTGGTATGCTTATCACAAAATTGATAGCATTACCTATATATTTCACTATTTTTATCTATAGTCTGTATCAAATAAGAGCGCACCGGGCGGCGCACGAAAAACGGTCCTATCTCGCGCATGACAGAGAGCGCTACGGCTGCGCGTTCCAGCGCCGTCAGCGTCAACTGTTCATACAGAGTGTTGTATATTGTCACACTATTTTAACGGTATTACGCGATAACACGTCTTTTTGTTTTTTGTAAATAACATGTGTACAAATGACTATGTGTAATTTTGATAATGAGTAAGAATACAAATAAAATGTGTCCTATTAAATGTTGTTCTTTATAATCTACTCTATCCTATTTATACAAAAAATTTAAATATTATATTAATATTTATATATTATCAAGGTGCATATGAAAATAAATAATAAAACGTACACAAATAAAAAAAAATTGCAGTAGTATCGGTAGTAAAAACGTTTGTATGTTCAATATGTTTTAAAAAAAATTGATAAAAAAGGGTCTATTATTTTACTATGTAATACGCGGCAGTGCAATATTATATCCGGTAGACCATTATTTCTACAACTTTCTGTAGACACGGCGCCGTCGACGACGCCGATCACAGCCGACTACGGCGACCAATCACAGAGCGCCCAGGGGGGTCCGGACGTCGCTCGGCGATTCATTTGGATGCGCCAACGCGGTGCGCTCTTATTTGATACAGACTATAATGTTTTCTGTTCATACTGTTCGTAAGCATTGTTGATTCGTTTCGTGAAGTGATTCATGCTTCAGGTGTTTGTTCATTTCGTTTTTTGCAGCTTTGATGATAAGTAACACATTCAATTCTATATTATTTTTTTTTTTGTCAAATACTAATTCCAACATTTTAGTACAAAATGATGAAAGTTTTTAACCTCATTTTTAAAAGTTCTGATATGGAAACATATTTTAATTTATTGCCAGATGAAATGGTCATATATTTATTAACGTTTGTTGATGCAGACTCTCTTTTAAATTGTAAACTTGTTTGCAAAAGTTGGAAATCATTTATTGATGCGTATGTATTTCAAGAAAAAGCATCACGAGAAAATGAGTTGGTGAATAATGGTAAAGGGTATTACAGTTTCTCACATATTGATTCAAATACTGTGAGAAAATTAGATTATCCTTGGTATGTATTTTATGCAATATGTAAGCATGATCCATTCCACAGAAATTTGGTGCAAAATCATTGTGGACAAGGTAAGTAAAATAGTTCTAATATTGTATGCTTTTAAATAGTATCATAAAAGTTGTTTAAATATAGATAAATTGAACCATTGGAAAGTAAGTAGTAACATATTAAGTAGTCATTGTTGGATCGTTGAAGAAACACCAGCAGGTACTGATCCATTGCCTAATGATCCAGATTTTGATGGCCATACATGTTGTTTTGCTTCAACTTATGTTGAATGTGCTAAACAGCAAATAATTGTATTCAAAAATCATGGTTTGACCAACGCTGTGATGAAATTAATTGAACCTGATATTTTATTTAGTGAATGGTAATACACTGCATATTAATATGGAGTATTTTTTTATATTAATTTCAAAAATTAATTAATTACAGGTATTCAGGACGTTTTGACAGTGGTTGCAAGTATAAGTTAAGGGTAGCTACTAAGGTAGTTGAGAATAACATTAAAAAGCCACTAGATACATTCGAATACAAACGTAATTTACAACAGTGGGAAGCAAATATATGGACCAAAGTTAGTATTCTTAATATTTACTTAAATAAATATTTTTGTATAATATTTATATTTAATTTTAGGTTACACATTTATTTAAAAAACAAAGCAATGCATCCACCTTAGATATATATCATTGTGGAATGGATACACAATTTTGGGCTGGTCACTATGGTACTAAAATATCTGGCACTGTAATAAATGTTATGCTTCCTATAAAATTAAAATGTGCTAAAAGTTAACGTTTGGAAATATTTATATTGTTTTAGTAGTAACAATTACACACCATTTATATCATGTAAATACTTAAAATACATTTTTAATATTCAATACTCAAAGTAGAGAAAAAAAATGAAGACGGAAACTGGGTTTAGTGCTGAATCTATTATTCCATAGCAGATAAATGTTATAGTAGATATTCCTCACCACACACAAAATAAATGAGATAATGATTTTCACAAAAAAAAAAAAAAAAAATACCTTACTAAAATGTCTTGTTATATTAACAACCACTATTGACACTTCTATAAAAAAAAAAATAAAACAATTTTAATTATTGTTTGATTTCTGGCTTTTGGGTCTGAGAAAAAAGTTCGAAAATGTGAATATTGAAAATCTAAAGACTATCATCTTATCTACAAGATTACACATACAAAATTAATATGAAACGTTTTCCATATTTTGAGGTTTAATTCCCAATTGCTTAGATCCAAGAGCTAGAGATCAACCAAATTTTAATTTTGGTAACAATAATATTGTTGTATAAAAAATAAAAAACCAGATAGTTCTTACAAAAGCATTCCTATCGTTCCTGGACTAATTAAATGAAGTCATACGGTTAAATCTATGAACAAATGATAGAAGACTCTGTCTGCCTGCTTCCCCTCTCTAATTTGAGTACTGCTAATATTATAAAATTATATTAATATATTATATTTATTTAATACATAGAAAATATTAATATTTGTTACTTTAATATTTATTTTTATAACTAAATTATTCTTTATTTGTTTTTTTTAATTTGTTTTAATGTTTATGTAAGTCTACTTTAAAATATATTAATAAAAATTATATATCCTAGTATTGTTATGCGGTTATTTTCTAATGGTTAAGGTACATTGCAGAGCAAGTTTTAATTCTTATTTTGATTATTCAGATTAATAATCAATTGAGTAATTACTTTGTATAAATTATCGGCAAATACTTTGTTGCTTTTTCAATAAGTTAAATAAGTGGATATGCAACTTTTTTTCTGGCATTTCGTTACAGCTATATGTATTTCATTTATGGTAACTTGGAGGTTTGCATAGAAGTTCTTTATATCTGCACCTTGGGTCAAGAAGAGCCAAAGTCAATTTTGAAAGGTTGAATTGGTTTAAGTTTAAATTCATAATTATCTCATTTAAAATGATAGCAAAAATATTTATGTTTTTAACATTTGTCTATCTATTTCTTGTAATTTTAGTCCATAGAGACAATTTTTTTTTAAATATATATTTATATATATTTCAATTACAAAAATATTTTGTCTTTTGAGAGTATTTCATCAATATTTACATTAAATTTTAAAAAGAAAAGAACAAAAGAAAAACCAAATATAAATTTAAAAAATGTATTAGTAATTTATTATATTATATACCAAGAAGTAAACTCAATTATAATATCAATTTTATTTTTTTTAAATTTTAAAACTAATAATTTGAGCGTATTAGTGCAATATTCGACACATTATCGATCAATAGCAGTAAGGGTAGTTGGGGCAGTTTTGCGGGGTGATGCCGGCCGGGTATCTCTTGTGTGGCGCGTATCTGTGCGCTTCGGCTGGCACGTGGTGTGAACAGTATGGATAGTTGGGGCAGTTGGACGAAGAGAGACCGGCTGGATAACCGGGCTCGGTGTACGGCAGATTGGCGAGCGGTTGGCGGTTGCTGTTGTACGAGTTGGCTGCCCCGGCCCCGTAGGGATGCTGCTGGTATCCAGCACCGTATTGGCCATCGTTGCCATTGTACCGTATTTGGTCGCGGTTCTGGCTGTAATCGTTGCTCGCGGCCGGTTTGGCGTACGCGGCCAGCAGCGCGTTATCACAGTGCGGGTAGTTGGGACACAAGGCCGGATCGAGACCGGACGGGTAACGGGCACCGCCCGATGACGACGGTGACGCTATGACTTGGGCTACGAAAATGATGGCCTATAAAAAATTACAAAATTATATAATAACTAATGATTCGAGGAGGGTGTGAAACAGTAATAATAGGCGAGGGATTATTATTAGTATAATGGCTGAACGAAGTGGAACGGCATCGGGGATACTACTATGAGAGGGTTTTAATTAGGCCTAAAAATATAAATGTACAAAATTGACGAGACCAGTATATATAGACATAATAATATTATATTAGATGGGAAGATTGAGTGTGGTAGATATGGTGTGAACGTTTATAGATGGAGTAACTAGAGCAGATATATAATGAGTAATAAGTATATAAGAGATAGAATGGAAAAGAAGACTTTATTGTATACATATATATATGTATTGTAAGCATAGATAAGAGTGTATATAGACATGAATTGTTGGTGTATTTTTTTTCAGATAAATACTTATGTTTTATTTGTAAATATATCTACCTACCTACCAATATTGGAAATTACTCATGTCCGTTTCATATATACAATAAATAAATCGCGAAATTTTGTTTACTATTTGGGTTTTGGAGCAAGAGCAGGACCCTATTTACACAAGAACATTATGAGTATTTGTCCAGGTGCCCACCTACTGGATTTAATTATTCGAATTGTAATGAATGCCTACATTCAAATAGTGTTTAATTTGCTATTAAGTATTGACTGGTTATTATGTTTACTAATTATAATTCATAATAATAGGCCAATTTTTTTTCTTACGTCCCGGATCCCAAATATTCTAAATCAGACTGAGCTAGAGTAAAGATTTGCATAAGGTTACGCATTAACTATGACGAATTATTGTTTATTGATTGGGTACTAAACAATACATTTTCAAGTAGACATTCGTAATTTTAATAATACTACGTGTATATCTAAAGATATTTGATTTGTTGTAGAGTAGTAAGTACCAAATACCATATAACGTCTGGATTTTAAAGCAGAGTTAAATAAGTATAGTACATATTATATTTTTTGTTATTTGTTTTTTATTTTTAGCAGATATAGCTACATAGTTTATAAAAATATCGTCGAAACAATACAATTCAACGACACAACTATAATGTAATATATAAGGCACACAAGCTATAACAAAAATATATATTAGTATTATACTCACGATTATTATTCCTCCAATCATGGTGTAAATTCTCTGGATGAATGATATATATAAAAGAAAGAAACAAAATGTAAAACTCGAACTTGATGTGTATAATATATTTTACTATTACCAGGTGCCACTACGCTTATTTGTTTAAAAATATTTTAGTACCGTTTACGTTTGTATTGTGTGCGTTTTTCGCGTTGTACTGCCGAAGAGACGAGACGGTGAAGTGTACGTTTGCCGTCGCGGCGGTCGTTATTTATATCCCGGGCGTCCGACGAACGAACGACTAAAATTCGTCGGGAAACCGCAATTACGTACGGGTAATACGTATAATAATAACAATAATATATGGGTGGACGTGGACTGCCTGTGTCGTATTGTAAAACGACGAGCACCGACCGGAAAACCGCAACAAAATCGGTTTTCGACATGATCGATGCAATCGTCGTCGGCCGCCCCGAACACCCATATTAACAATAATTAATATTACAATATATTATATCATAAGTTATGACTACCCGTTATGTTACCGACTCCATATGCGATTTCGTTATTAAAGCGGTTGAAATTTGGCCCGACCGCATATTTTGTCGTTTTAAAACGGATTCCCGAACAACTACCGCCCGACGTGAAAAACCTTTTTTACCGGACGTCTCGTTTCGATTTTCAATCTTGGCGCCTTTTCCGTAACCATTACGGATATTTTTGGTGCGCCGGCGAAGTTATTTTTTGATTTTCATTTGTGTTTTCTGAACAATTGTGAAAAATTACAGTACAATTAGAATGGTTGTTTAATTGTTTTTGATTTTTTTTTCTGTTGTAAATGAGTTAGGAATAATCGCCAGAAACTGTCATTTTCACAGAATATTATATTAATATTAGCCGTTTCAAGCGTGAACACATTTTCAAAAAATTGGTCGTTTTTAGCATATTAAGAATTGTACAGTATTTTAAGGTTTTATGTAGATAAAATTGGTTTAGCCGATCAGCAATTCTTGAACATTTTACACAAGGTTCGTGATAAGTTGTAATTAGTAGTAAAGAAAAAAGTTTAGCGTTTTGTAATAGTTTTTTTTTTATAGGTGTTTAAAGTTAAAATTATTATGAAAATCGTAAAAATCAAGTCGAAAGTGTACTATTTTTCAAATTAATCGAATTAATACTGTTTTGGCCAAACAGAAATACACGAAAATTCGACGCAATAGGTTCATCATAATTTGTAATTATTTTTTTTTTTAACATATTCGTTTATGTGTGCAATCTATATATACAATTTTTACAATAAACACAACTGATGAAGAACAGTGAGCTTGGTGGATTTAGTTGGAGAACCTATTCAGTAATAGGAATACATGACGTGTGTGACAATGGTCAGTCGACTAGTAAGTCACGGCACCAGCAGCGCTTTAGACGCAGGTCCTCGAAGGGTCATGATGGAGGGCCAGGATAGCTTTATCATCAGCGAAGTCCCCCGTGAAAGTGAAGTTGGAAGTAGGCAGGTCTGAGGTGTACAGGTTGAATAAGAGAGGTGCCGCTACAGTTCCTTGCGGGACTCCAGCTCTAATTAAAGATATGTCAGATAAGGCTGAGCCACATCGCACAGAGAAGTATCTGTCCTCAAGGTAGGACTTGTAGATTAAGTAAAGCTGGGGGAGGGGAAATATTGTTTTTAGTTTAAAAAGTAGACAATGGTTCCAAACCCTGTCAAACGCTTGGGCCACGTCCAAGAAGACGCCTGTGCATACAAGTTTCTTTTCAAGGGAATAGGAAATTTTATCAACTAAGCGATGAACCTGGTGTATGGTGGAGTGGTTATACGGAAACCGAATTGATTGTCTGGGAGGTTTGTCTCTATAACTAGATGTAAGCGCTTGAGTGTGAGTTTTTCAAATACTTTGGAAAAGAAAGGTAAAAAGCTAATTGGCCTATACGAGCTGGGAGAATAATTTGTACTTATAATGGTGAAAATGAAAAAAAGTTGAGCGTAACGTAATGATTTTTTTTATAATCGTTTAAAGTGTACATTTTGGTGGAAATAGTAAAGATTTCGACATTTCAAAACGTGAGCAATCGAATTTCGCTCAGAATCGTTTTTCGTTATAGCAATAGTTTATCGTTGCATACAGATATAAATAAAATTCCCATTTACAACCAGGGCCGGATTGGTATGAATCGGCACACCGAGATTTTCAGGTATTATATATTAATATGGTGATTGGACTATTACGTCTAAAATTGTTTACAAGCGTATTTTAATCATGAATTTATTTTCGGCCACATTCATACGACCGGTCCACCGAGATTTTCTTCAACAGTGGCCTGACCATGGTACGATGTAGTGGCGTACACTCTGAAATTAAATTGGGGTAGCAAGTATACTACCAACCCACCAATTCGCTCTCAAAAGCAGACCCATGGGACTTATTTAACTATCAATAATTATACTAATAGAATTAGCTTAGCTATATTTTATGATTATTAATTTATAAAAATAATTTCTGTATGATTTTTAACATAATGTATAGGTATTATTATGTATAGGCCACCATTCACCTAACAATTCTGTGGTATAAATTGCCACCCTAGAACCTTTGAGTGTTCACCACTAGTGTGAAGTATGTTTGTGTCATTTTTCAAATACCTACGTCAGCCGCGCCCCATGATCGTCCTCCGTGTTTCGAAATCCTAGTTGCAAACTCATCACAAATGAAGTTGTCGTTTTTTTTTTCACGCAACTGATAAGATGAGATAACGAGTCCAACCGAGTTCTACAGAATGAACAACTATATAGAATACTGGGTATTAGTCATTATTTGAGTTGGTCGTGTGTGTGTTCATTAAATCTCTTTTTTATGGTTCATATTTCCTAGTGATATAATTGTTTTGTTCTTTTAAGAAATTTCAAGTAAAAGAAAAAAAAAAGTAAGAAAGTATTATATACAAAATCGTTTATGGATTTATAGAATAATACAATAGAATAATCAAGAATAGCTCATTAAACATTAATTATGTGGAAGTCGTCTGCTGGTGTTAACGTCGAGATACCTGTTGAGAACACGGACGATGACTGGGAGACTGATCCTGATTTCGTGAACGATGTTAGTGAAGAAGAACAAAGATGGGGTTCTCGAACTGTACCTGGTTCCGGTCGAGTATTGGACCATGTCGAGTTAGTAGTTCTTTATTTACCTTTTTTTTATTTTTATTCTTTTATTGGTACTTGCCCTATTAATCTGCCTATAGATATGTATCTCTCAATTAATATAATTAATTTTTCTTATTGTATATATTTTTCTCTTAAGTATGAGTCAATTGCGAGAAGAAGTAACTAAAGCTCATGAAGTTCAAAAAAAAAAAGAGATGGAAGAAGGACCTCAAGCGGCATTTGGATACGGTGGAAAATTTGGTGTACAATCAGATAGGTAGTTATAATATAAATAAACTATATATTATTTAGTATACTTTGTTGCATATTTAATAATTATATGTTGGTAGGAATAGAATTCATATGTAATTAGTTATTATTTAAACGTTTTTAGTTTTAAGAATTTTGATTGAAATTCATCAATTTCTTAAAAATTAAGGGGTTTGAATTTTTTTTATAAATCTTGACAAAAATATAAAATTAGTTTATTCTACATATTCTTTTTTTTTAGAATGGATAAATCAGCTGTCGGACATGATTATATCGCACCTAAATACAAACATGCCTCACAGACTGACTACAGTACTGGTTTTGGTGGTAAATTTGGTGTTCAATCAGATCGAATAGATAAGGTATTTATTGGAAATGTCACAAATACTATTTTAACTTGTTTTTTTATTACAAGTCTTTATTCTTTGCAATTTCTATTAAAATTTTCTAGTAATGTGGATATTTAAAATCTTCTAATTTGCTGTTACCTAACTTACTTTATTTTAACATATTATTTTTTATAGTTTTTCATTATATTTAATTAACATTATTAACATTACAGAATAACTTGTTTTTATAAACATTGTATTCAATATTTTAGAGTGCTGTAAGTTGGAATCATAAAGAAAAAGTTGAAAAGCATACATCCCAAAAAGATTATAGTTCTGGTTTTGGCGGAAAGTTTGGTGTGCAAGCCGATCGACAAGATAAAAGTGCTGTTGGTTGGGATTACGTTGAAAAATTACAAAAACACGAGTCTCAAAAAGGTTTAATTTTTAAGTCATAATAATCTCCCAAGAACCATTATAGTCAATCTCACTTTTCTACATTTTCAGGAAGAACAAAAAACTATATTTATAAATAAGTCTTGGTGACATTTTGATTTTTCGCAGCAAACCTGTCGGTCAACCCTCAAAAAATTAACATATCCCAAGTGTCTTGAAAATATCAACCTATTAATATCATAAACATAATTTTGCATTTTGAAGATTGGCCATGATTCTTAGGCAACAAAATAATAACTTATTATTATTATAGTTATACACTTTTTTGCTCAATAGATTATGCTGTTGGCTTTGGTGGTAAGTTTGGCGTCCAGTCAGATCGTCAAGATAAATCTGCAGTTGGATGGGATAGTGTAGAGGCTGTCGAAAAGCATCAAAGTCAAGTTGATCATAGTAAAGTATGTTCTTTTTTCCTAAATCCTAAATTCTCGCCTTATCATCTTGTATTATTATTTTGATGAATATTTTTTTCATTATATTATTTACTAGGGTTTTGGAGGAAAGTATGGCATACAAAATGACAGAATAGATAAATCTGCACATAATTATACTGAAAGTTCTGGACAGGTTGGGACAAATTATAAAAAAGAGAAACCAGAAATAAGTATGTTATTAATTTTAAAATTAAATTAAATAATAAAAGTATTTTATTGAATTAGAAAAAAACATGTATTAATATACAAGTGTAATAATATTTTTAGCAAGTATTAAACCATCAAATCTCCGAGCAAAATTTGAAAATATGGCTAAGCAAGAAGAAGAAGAAAATGAAAAACGACGTATGGCAGAACAAGAAAGAAGAAAACAGAGGGAATTACAAGAAAAAACAGAAGCTCGTGAAAGGGAAGAAAAACGATTAAAAGAATTACAAGAAAAAGAAGAACAGAAACAAAAGCTTTTAGATGGCCCTGACCAAGTTAACAAAGTTGTAAATATGGTAAATAAAACTTGAGTTATTTTTAGATAAAAAAATGAATAATTTACTTTTTTTTTAATTATATAAAATTGCATTTTGTAAATCAATAGGTAGAACATAATGTACCTATTAATTTTAATTTAAAAATAATTTATGTATACAATTTTTGAACTTAAAAAAATACTTAAGTAAATACAAAAGCTTAATAATTGAACATACTAAATATTTTATTAGTATGTTTAATGATTATAAAAATTAAATTGTACTTCTGTCTGTATACTAGAAAATTGAATATGATGAAGATGAGCCACCAATATCTATTGAGTCTGTTCTACCACCAATTGTTGTGGGTGCAACTATTCAACCATCTGTGAAAAATGATGAAGAAGCGTTAAAAAGAATTGCTGCTGAGGAAGAAGAACGTAAACGTAAAAGTGAACAAGTAAGAATTGAAAAGGAGCATATTTTGCGAAAGAAAAAAGAAGAGGAGAATAAAATAAATGAAAAGATAAAAATAGAAAAAGAGCAGCAAAAATTAAAAGAAGAATTGATAATACAAGAAAATGAAAAGAAAAGATTGGAAGATTTGGCTAAAAAAGAATGTATACAAAAAGCTGAGGAAGAGTTAAAAAAAAAATTAGAAGAAGAAACCAGAAAACAATTAGAAGAAGAAACTAAAAAACAATTAGAAGAAGAAACCAAAAAACAATTAGAAGAAGAAACCAAAAAACAATTAGAAGAAGAAACCCAAAAAAAAGTTGCAGAGCTAATTAAAAAAAAATATGAAGAAGAAGTGGCGAAAAAAAAAGAACAAAAAAGACTAGAAGAAGAAAGACAGTTAGAGGAACAAAAACTTCACGAACAGCTGAAAAATGGAGCAGTATGTGATGAAGAACCAGAAGGTGGATATACTGCTGTAGCTCTATATGATTATCAAGCATGTAAGTGTAGATTATGGTTTCTATTTATATATATGTAATTTATTATACATTATAAAAGGTAGCTTGAAAGTATTCTATATAAATATCACAATTAATAAACTCTTAATTTACTTATGCACTCACATGGTATGATCATGGACTGTGGCTTTCATATTTTCTAATAAACTTCCATTTTTAATTTCATATTCTTAATCAGAATATTTGTCTGAAATGTTGGATATTGAATATAATTATAGTAATACTTATTTAAAATTATAAATATTTAATTTTAGAGATGCAAATAGTACTGGTATAAACCAAAATATAGAGAGTAATTTGTTTCCGAAATATAAAGTTATAAACAGATGTCATATTAAAAATTGTAATATCCAAAAATGTTTAATAATAAAAGGAAAAACAAAAGTTGTTGGTATTAGTGATTGAGATAAAAATAAATTACTTTTAATATATCTATACATATTGTATACTATATTTCATTATTATTAATTAAATAATTTTATTTTTAGCGGCAGATGATGAAATAAGCTTTGATCCTGATGATATTGTAACAAATATTGAAATGGTAAGTATTCAAATCAATAGTCTATAAATATTTGTAATATTTTCATTTTATAATAGGTGCTTTTACTTTAAAAACAAATTTAAGCGAGTTTTAATCAGTTTGTGTAAGCATGTTTTTGCTTTGTCGCTTTGTTAGATAGATAGTTGGAATTTTATTAGTTTTTTTTTATAAATGTTTTAATTATAGATTTTATTTTTTCAGATTGATAAAGGTTGGTGGAGAGGATTATGCAAAGGTCAATATGGTTTGTTTCCAGCTAACTATGTTGAAATTATTCAATAAAATAAATTATGTTACCATTAATTATACTTCAGTAGTTGAGCAAGTTTAAATTTTATCTTTACTCAAAATAATAATATATGTACATACAATAAATTATATTTGTATACTCATTTGTTTCCAATAGTTCATTATATCAATTCTATATTAAGTTCAATAATTATTATTATTTAATGCTATAAGGTATAAGGTATTTCAAAGTTTTTAAAATTGATTATTTATTAATTTAAGTATTCACCGTTCATGAATTCACATTAATATATATTTCCTAAATTATCTTTTAATGATTTTTTAATTTTAATATAAAAAGTGTAAAAATTGTTATTTGATGGTTTAATTAAAAGTATGAAGATGGGGATTATTTAAACTCTTCTGAAATGATAAAATAGTCAAGGTTTGCTACTAATAATTTTATATGCTCAACATACTAAAATTAAATTTTAAATTATATTGTATTTGTTATTTTAAATAATTATTAATCTAGCAAATTGTATTAACCTTATTTTATTAAATATTATGTAATTTAAATAGTATTAGCTGATTATGTTTTTTTGATATTTTCGTTGTGATATTTTCCTCAAATAATCAAAATTATAACATTTAAAATAAATTTTAATTATTAATTGATAATTACAGAATATTACTAATTTATAATTGTATTATATTAATTAAAACAAGTTGCATATGTAAGGTCATATGTAAAGTAGCAGAACAGGTTCATTTTAATAAAACTTAATATAACCTTATATGTGACATAATAATTTATATCATTTTATATCAGATTACTTTTGCATAATAAATTTTATAAACATTTAAAAATTATTTAATTCTGTCACGTACAAATTATCCGACAATAATTGATGTTCTACAGACACTGCTAAATATATATATATATATATAGATATGTTTATATATATATATATATATATACTTGTGTGCGTGTGTTTGTGTATGTATACATATTTAAGAATACATTAGTAAAACCAGTTTGACACCCCGAAACATAATTTAGTGTTTAATCTTCAAGGCAATAGCATAACACAGACACACAAAAAAAAAAAAAAAAAAAAAATGAATAAAAAATAGTGAGAAGGAATTTATTTCACATTGCAGTCTTATAGTTGAATAGCTCACTGCTCTTACAATCAACTCCAAATAACTCTGTCAGTTTCACTTATTACAATGAAATTCGTGAGTAACTTATATTTTTAGGTTAATTAATACATTTGAATTGATTCAAATTTAAATTAATTTTACATTTATTATATTTCTTAGGTATTATTATTTTTAATTGGTTGTTTGATACTAAATTTAATCGAATGCAACCCAGTGGAGTTAGTGTCTCTAACAAATAAAAGAGATGATTCTGGTCAATTTTTATCACGGTAAGTAATCAATCAATAATGGTTAATGGTTTGTATGCAATAATTAAGTTAATGTAATATTTAATTACACCATTTATAGCTATAAATTAGATGATGGTACTGGAGAGGAGAAAATGGGTAAACTATTGCCAAATGACAAAGGACAGGATGCAATTCTCGTTCAACGAGGTTCATATACTACAAATGTTGATGGGCGGCTCATAACATATAATTGGATAGCTGATACAAGAGGTTTTAGAATATCAAAGGCTTAAATTACAATAAATGCATTTTTGCAAAGGTTTAAATACAGTATATTTAACTTAATTAATATAAACTATAATCATTTATTTTGAATAAAAAATTTCAACTGTTTTTTCACATCGGTTACATAACTCATCTTGTTTCTTTGCCGACCATCTACGACATCGTTTACATAAAATTCCTTTTGAGTTGGTTGTTTTAACATCAGTTGTATTACTAAGGGTTAATTCAATTGAATTAACTTGAAGTAATTCAATTAAATCTGATTCGCTATCATTGTTTTCAGGATGCAATTGCTGGAATAAAATTAAAGTTATTTGTTATGTGAAATATAAGATATATACTTTACATTGTAATATTCTTCCTAACATTTTTTGTAATATTACATAAAATATTTTATAGCATTTTACATAAATGTTTGAATTAAATAAATGTTATGATTTAAATAAGTTAAGTTGTAATGGTTTCAAGGTGGGATTAAAATAATAAACTGAATAATCCCAGACAAATGTCAACTTAACTTGGCCTTCATTTTATTATTTCCCATCTTAAACAAAGAATTTGAGTTTAATGTCAAGTTATGAGTACTTGTTGACCATGACCTAGCAGGAGAAACTTTCTTATTAACCTATTCCACTACTGATAATATGCGTTATATGTATGATAATAGATGTATTTCAAAAAATAAATGTTCTAAATTTAAATATTTTAACATTTTAAATTATTTTGTATTAAATAATAATATTTGTTTACCTGAAGTAGATTGAGTGTTTCGTCAGGTGCAGCAATAATGATAGATTGCTCAAATGAATTTTTCCCTTTTAATAAATTAGATACTTTACTTTTTACAATTAAACCATTTTCTATAACAGATAATACTTTTTCCGAATCTGGAATAATTATTTCATTGAGATTCATAATGGGCGATTTAAAGAATGTAGTTTTTTCTAAAATAAACGATAAATGACATTATATTATTATTTTATATAGAAGAGAAAAAATAATTAACATTACTTAGTGGATGAAACGAAAATGCTTCTTCAGCTAAATGAGGTAAAATTGGGGCTATATGTTTAAGAAGAATTTTGAATATGATTTCTAATGTTGCTATACATGCGAGTCTATTGTTCGATTCTATAGAATCACAATAGAGTCTGAAATATAATATTTAAATAGAATGGAATTTATGTTAGACATTTATTATAATTATTACCTATCTTTTATGTGATGTATATATAATCCAGAAATTTGATTTGTAATGAAGTGCAGTATTTTAATACATACTTTATTATATTGAAATGTATTATAAAGCATATTCATTTTGTTTTCAAATATTTTAAGTTCCAATATCATATATTTATCTAAATATCTTAGATGATTTATGCCATGTATAAAATGATCTTCTTTGACATTATTAAGTGAACCAAGTAAAAACCGAATAATAAGACGAATTTTATCAATTGACTGTTTAGTATTATTCATGGTTTCTTTTGTTACTGGAATATTTGTTTGGTGTGATCCATGTTTAGCAACCCACCATCTAATTATTGTATGAAAAATAATAATAAGTAAATTTAAATCAAATGGTTTAGTTTTAAATTTGATCAATTTAACCTTAGTATATCAACTCCGCTAATTGACTGATCATACTTTCCATTTACTATATCTTGAGGATCAATTACATTTCCAATAGATTTAGACATTTTTCTACCATTCTCATCCACAACAAAACCATGTATAAATAAAGATCTAGGTACAATTTTTTTTTAAACAATTTTATAGTCTATAAATAACAGTTTATTACTTAAATGGTGAAACATTTCTCAGAGCAATTGATGACATGAGAGATGCCTGAAACCAACCGGTGCATTGATCAATACCTTCCAAATATAAGTTGGCAATTTTGTTATTGCCTATAACACAGCTCCAAGATATGCCACTATCAAACCAGATATCTAGAATATCCTATTATAAAATATGTATGTACATTGTATATATATACATAATAAAACATTTTTTTTTTTTTTTTATACAAATAAAAGTCAACATACAAATCCTTTTTTTAATTTTTCTGAAATGTGTGGTGTATTTAATGTTAGTTTTTGCACATCATGTATCCACCAAAAATCTTGTCCCGTTTCTTCTAATAGGGTATAATAATTGTTTAATAATTTTCTGAAAAAAAAAAAAATCAACAAAATAATGTAAATTTTTATTTAATTATTTAACTGAAAATATTTACTCGTCAATAATAGCATTATCTGATACATCATATAAAACGGGTATTGGTACACCCCATGAACGTTGTCTAGAAATACACCAATATGGTCGTTTTTCAATCAAGGTTAAAAGAGCATTGCGACTGCCACTAAGTTCAGGATAAATTTTAATGTCTTTCAAACATTCCTATCATCATGAACACATATAAAATACATTTTTTAAATGTAATAAAAACTAAATTATATATAATACAAAATAAATGTGTACTAGTAATTTAATAATTAATATACTTCAATTTGTAATATTTGTTTTATTATTATTTAATAAATATAGGATAATTAAAACCAAATTAAAGAACTAGCATTTTAAGGTTTAATATTAAAATCTGGATCTCATAAAATTAATTTATATCATTAATTTAATTAAAATATATACTATCCACCATAAAATATTTTTCTATCTTAATTTATTATAATATACCAATAAATGATAAATGATTTGAATTGACCTTTTTATATTATAAGGTTAAAAAAAATAGTTTAATTTAAAAATAAATATTTTTATTAATTTTTTTAAATAAGACATAAATCAGTTTTTATTATATTTTAATGAAAAGCATTTGTTCTGAGTTGGGATATTTATCAATAGTCACTTGTGTACAGTTTCATGTAAAATGGCCCAGTGGGTAAATTGTTAATTTAAATAATACTGTTAAGTGTTCACTTGTTAACATGAATATAGTTTTAGTGTTATTGTTATAAGTTACATTAATTAAAATAGGTAAAAAATGAGTATGTTTTTATTTATTTATTGTCACTTTACAAACATTAATAATTAGATTGAATATTTAAAAAAATGTAGTAAGCTGTTGTCAAAAAAAATAATAGTCGTGGTGATGTTCTCATCATTCTTTGATAAATAGTATATTGTGTAATAACATTAAAAGTAATTCTAGTTATAAATAATTTATATAAGATATACATTACAATTGATTGTTTTTTAATTGTTCCTGTATCCAAAAACCATTGTTTACTAGCACGAATAATAACAGGTAACTTAGTGCGCCAGTCATAAGGGTAACTATGTTCAAACATTTCTGTATGTAGTATTTTATTATTCAACAATGTGCATACTTTTTCATTTCCTTCGCCTAAAACAGGTAAACCTATAAGTTCAGACCATGTTTTTGGCATAAAAACACCACATTCATCAACGTGACATTCCTAAAAAATAATGTATATGAATAATATTCATCAGTATTTAAGATGAATTAAAAGTATGTGACCAATGAAATTATATGTTAAGCTCTTACAATGGGTATTTTATGTTTCAACGCAATCAAAAAATCTTCATGACCATAAGCTGGTGCAGTGTGAACTAATCCAGTACCTTTATCTGTAGTTACATGATCTCCATGTAAAAAAGGTTTATCATCTTCACCTGATCTCAAACTTTTGTATTTTAAACCATTGAGTTGATGACCTAGAAAATGATAAATTAAATATGAACATTTTTTTTCATTAAATGTATGGCACCTACCTTCAAATGTTGAGACTATTGAAATAGATTTTTCTATTTTAGCACTTAGATTTTGTATGAGATCAGTAGCTAATAAATATATACCAGGAATATCAAGGATTTTTACAAATGAGTACAATAAATTAGATGAATAAACAACGGCAACATTTCCTGGCAATGTCCATGGAGTAGTAGTCCAAATAAGCGCATAAATTGGTTCACTGTTTTTTAAATCTATTGAAAAAGTAGAAGGACACAATTCAAGTTGGACAGTGACAGATTTACTTTGATGGTTATTATTGTATTCCAATTCTGCTTCAGCTAGTGCACTCCTATAAAATTATAAAATAAGATAAATAATGTATACATTGAAAATATTAAATAAAGCTAAAGTTACTTGGAGGATGGTGACCAATATACTGGTTTGAGATCTCTAAAAATAGATCCCTATTAATAACATATTATTATTAATTAGTATTTTATAGTTTTAAAAAGGATTATATTTTGAATTACTTTCTTAAATAGTTCATAAAATTGTTGGATTTGTTTTTGGATATAAATTTTATCATACGTATAATAACAGTTTTTTTCCCAATCAGCAAGGACACCCCAAGACTTAAAAACTGTTTTTTGTTTTTCTATTTCCTTTGAAGCATATTTTCTAGCTAAAGAGAAATTATGAAAAAAAAAAAAAATGTCATCAATTGTTTATGATAATTTAATGTGTAAATCATATTTTTTAAAATTAATATACATTGTATAAATTAAAATAAAGGTTTGATAGTTTTGAAATATTAAATGTTAATACAGCTAATTGCAAGATAGTGTCATGTTATTTGATTCATATTACATAGAATAGATATGAACAATTAGATTTTGATTTTTTATTAGTTTCAATAAAAATAGTAATTTAAAAACTACACTTTTTATTACTATTAAAATTAATCAAATTTATAGATTATTTAATCAATGTAACAATGTAGTAAGAAATATAGTATACTTAAAATGCATAATCTATATGTACACAATGTTATATTTATAGTATTTTAACTTTACTTACCATTTTGTCGTATTTTTAAAGGACTAAAATTTTTCCATTTGTTACCATGAATCTTTTCTGCTTTCAACTCAATAGGCAAACCATGACAATCCCACCCAGGTACATAATTAATTTTATTTCCATTCAAAAGTTTAGAACGAATAGTAATATCTTTAAGTATCTATAAGATGATAAATATGTTACATACTAGACATTTAATATTAATTAATAAAAATGTATTTATTAACACATTTAATAAAATTACTTTGTTTAAAGCATGTCCCATATGTGCAGAACCATTGGCATATGGTGGCCCATCATGTAGGATATATTCTTCATTTTTCATATGTTCTCTTTGCCAAGAATACAAATCAGAAAATCCACATGTCTATAATAATTCATATTATTATTATTCATATATTGAGTGTATTCAAATACAAGTAATAATTGTTTTACTTTAAGAATATTGCTGTCTCTTTGAATAGTTTGTTCTACATTCAATCTACTTTTAAATCTTGTTATTGGTAAAAATACAGATTTTTTCAATTTTGTTGCTTCATCCGAATAGAAGCGCCTTGTCGAATGGAAACAGGATAGATATTTAGTTACAGTATACATAGAAATATTTGCTTTGTAAATTTAATTTAAATTATCTAGATTATTTATTGACATTAATACATCTATATAATTTATCGTTTGATTATGTACATTTTCTTTTTTTAAACTATAAAAATTATAAAACTGAATCCGGTACTTGGATTTTATCTATACGCAGCTGTGCTATGCCGGTATCCGAACGTGTGATAAGTTTATCAATGGGCACATGTTGAGTTACAGCTGATATTATCATAAGACAGAATATTTATTGTTTAATCAACATTATAATATTCAATATAATTCATTGCATTTACATGGCCACGAACTTCTTATTCTATCTATGCACCACGAATTAAAGGTCGAAAGTTGAAAAGTTATTATCTTAGTCATGATTTGGTTTATCTTAAGTTATTATATAGAGCGATGGTCACCAACCACTTGTATCCACTTATAATAAATATCCTTGATTGGCTCAAGATTACTAGTATAGGAATAGATATTTTCTTACAATAATTTATAGTTCTTTATTTCTGAGCGTTCCACACTATTTAAAATGGTTTTAAACGTATTAGACACCTGTCAAGAAGTAATGAACAAATCTCAAGATGTCCAAATTGTTTCATCAAACATTACGAAATTGGCTGAAAAGGTATTTTTTAATATTGCACTGTTAAAATAAAACGTGATATATTTCGCGTTATGGGTAAAATCAGTATTGAAAATTGAGTTGGAATAAACAATATAACGGCCTATAAATGAACATTTATTTATTTGCATTGTATTGTACAAAACAATTTCCTCCCTTGTGCCTTTGTAGTAATTATTGATATTATTTGTTTAAGGTTTATACATTAATAAAAGAAAAAAAAATAACACTTGATGAGTTCAAAAAATGTCCATTACATCCTCAAAATGAAGATGAAAAAGCAATAAATTGGATATTTATTGTTGACACTTTAAATTATTGTTTTATTAATCCTAAGAATAAACCTCATTGGACTGTTACCTGGAAAGATGAAAAATATACAGGCTATTTTGGTTTGTGTGCAGCTATCAATAGAGCTTTAGAAGTTTGTAAATATTAAAAATAAATGTATCTTTATTAGTATTAAGTTATTTAATTAATTTTTAATTTTATGATTATAGAAAGGGATACAAATGACTGACATGAATGTTTGTTTAGAATTAACAAGAAATCAATTAGATGAAATACTTTTAGGAGATGATGGAACAACTCTTCCACTATTACAAGAACGATATTTGTGTTTACAACAGTCTGCAGAAGTTTTATTAAAAAAATATAAAGGTATGCTATTCAATGAAATATATCTGTAATTAAATTTTTGATTTATTAAGTTATATAAAATATATAAAGTATAAATAACACAACTAACTTATTTCTTAAATGTCATTTTCAGGAAACTTTGTAAATTGTATATTAGAGGCAAATCATTCTGCTCAGAAGTTATTAGAAATAATTTCTGAAAACTTTGTTTATTTTCAAGATGAATCGATTTATAACGGCCAAACAGGTGATATATTTATTACCTATAATATATTAAACAAACTGAATAATACTCAATTTTGTATACATTTTTTGTTTTTAGTTGCTATTTATAAAAGGGCTCAAATTTTAATTGCTGATATTTGGTCATCATTTAGGGGTATTGGCTTTGGTGAATTCCATGACATAGATACTTTAACTATGTTTGCAGATTATAGGTAATTTATATTAGTCTATTGTAAAGTTGTATTCAAAATAAATGAAATTATATTTATGATTATAGAGTCCCACAAGTACTATTATATTTCGGTGTTTTAAAATATTCTGACAAATTGAATGAAACTCTTAATCAAGGTATAAATATATTTGATATACTTGTCAATTAAATTAACTATATTTATATTGTTTATAACAATTGTAATTTATAGGTATTTTTCTTGAGAATGGAGCATCAGAAGAAGTGGAGATAAGAGCAGCTTCTGTTGTAGCAGTAAACAATATTGTATGCGAAGTGAAGAACTTAATGGCTAAAAACAATGATCAATTGATTTGCAATTCTATTATGGTTGATACTTATTTATGGGGTTATCGTAGAGAAAATGCTGCTATTTTAGAAGCAACACCATATCATAAAACATTAAACATTTATTATTAAAATAATAAGTTGTACGGATTTGTTAATAAAATTGGTGAAAAATATATACAGTGAAACCTCCCTTAACGGACACCTCTAAATACAGGACACTCTAAATAACGGACACTTTTATAACGTTGATATTAGTTATTTTTATCTTAAATTAAGAATTATTTTGGAATACCTGAATAAAAACCTGAATTATTAAGTTATCTTATGTGTACATTATTATATTGTATATGAAAATCTTATCTTATCCGTTCAGTCATTGAAATATTATCGCGTCAATGAAGTATTATAACTAATGCATTGTCCTATGTGCGTTTAATTGTGTTTGTAATGCCAACGTTTATTGTAGTGCGAATTTATTATACGTATTGTTTATACAAACATTATTGCGCTATGGCTAGCAAAAGAAAACGATTAACTTTAAAAGAAAAAATAGACATTTTGGAATTTCGAACATCAAATACAATGGGCGTTCGTGCATTAGCAGACAAATTTAGTGTTAGTAAAACACAAATTGCTGATATTTTAGCAAATAAAGATGCTCTTTACAAAATTTGGGCTGAAAATGGAGAAGAGAAACGGAAATGGACAAAGCTACAAAAAACAGAAACCTCTATAATCGACAATGAAGTATTAAACTGGTTTTCAAAATTACGAGAAAAAAATCTTCCTGTTTCAGGACCGATGCTTCAAGAAAAAAGTAAGCAAATCGCTGAAATGCACTGATTTGATTTTAAAGGCTCTAATGGCTGGCTTGAAAAATTTCGGAAATGAAATAATATTTCTTTTAAATCAGTTTGTGGTGAAGCAGCAAGTGTTGATGAAGAGGCCGTCGATAACTGGAAAGCAAAAATACCCGAAATTATAGCAAATTACGCAGAATGCGATATTTTTAATGCAGATGAAACTACGAGCATGTCTACACAAAATGAAGAAGAAAGTGATGAAGAAAATGATGGGTCCTAAGATCAAGAAATTCCAAAAATAAGAAGTCTACGAGAGGCATTGCTAGCAGTAAAAGACATACGTAAATATATTTCTTCTATCGAGGTACAGAATAATTCATTGTTCTCAAACACAGTCCAATTAGAAAATGCCTCGAAATAACTACGCCTGCAATTAGTAAACAAACTAAAGTAACAGATTTTTTTCAGAAATGTTAGTTTTTATTTTTTTAAGATGTATGTATTTAATTAATGTAAAAATAAAAGAAAAATTTAGGTAACTGTTTTTTTTATGTTAGTTTTATTGTGTATTCAATTAATGTAAAAATAATATAAAATAAAATTATTGAATTTATTTATTTGTTAAAAAAAATGTTTTCCTTTAAATAGAGGACAAAATTTCGGCGACCGAGAGTGTCCGCTATTCAGAGGTTTCACTGTATACTAATATGGTTTTCTAAAGATATGTGACTTAAACATGATAACTATTATGTATTATCAAATTATGAAGCTTGTACGAAATGTTACAATGACTTACTAAGACATATATTAATCTAATGTGTTGGATAAAATTGACCATATTTTAATTGTAACCTTGTAATGAACTAATGCTACTAAATACTACAGTACCTATGCTGCAAAAACCTTAACTTTATAAACTTAAGTTTTACAATTATCAACTTAGTCTGTAATTTGAAATATCAAGTGTTTCTGGGGGTTAAATGGAAGAACAATACAAAAATATTTTATTGTTTTTAGCTAATTAAATGTATTACTTATTGATTGGAAATATATTTAACTATATTTATTTTCAAAATTGAATAGAGTAATATTTTCATTAATTCAGAATTTTGGCCAATTGCCATTGTCATAATATTAGAAAAGTATAAATTGAAAATAAATAAATACACAATAACAAACAATGTTTAATAAAATAATGACATTATTCGTGATAATAGATATTCACAACAATCAGTGTTGTTCGATTGGAAATTTGAAAAGCGAACCTTCTTCCTGTTGGTCACGTTTTATTATCAAAAATGATTGCTGTAGTGATTACTGATACTTTTTAATCCATGACGGGGACAGTGTGATATGCGATTGTTCTGTGGTAAAACGTAAGCGGGATGGCATCTCACTTTATTCCTGATTGAATGTGAATGGGCATGTGTCCAATGGAAAACGAGTAACTATTCGGCAGAACCAATATATTATGAGTTACTGTGACGTCATATTATGTTGAGCAACAGTCCGCTGTACCTGATGCATATATACCCCGTTGTACTCTCATTGTGTCTTTGTAAATCCTCAGTGTTTTATTAATTCTTTTTTTTTTTTTATTCAGTATAAATTTTGGTCGCTAATATTCAATAACGAAATATCAAACATGTCTATTCGGTATTCACAATAGGTTAGGACGACGCAGTCCGGTCTAATCGAAATACAAACTTACATTCGTGATCGTAATTTATTAAGTCCACTTAACGACTCCCATCGAGATGTCATCGAGACGGGACGGCAAAAGGCACAAACACACATCGAAAAGGCACGAAGAGTGAGTGTCATAAATGTATTTTGTTTATCTCAAGGTACGTACTGCTGTAGTAGTACCTGTTGTGAAATGGGTAGTAAAGATTTCGGCGCCGGTCCAATATGTCCCAGTCCCAAATGTCCAATGATTAATCATTAGCAAATATGTAGGCATACGTAAATTATGTTTAGTCGATTCCATATTTTCACCAATTTCCTAATTACGTACTCGTTACAACATTCCTTCTGATCCGATATGATTTTAAATTCAATGAATTCGAATTTTTATTTTTATTGTTGCTGATGACTTACAGGTTGTGTAATATACATTTTTTTTTTCTGACATTTTACGTTTATTTATGTGGTTTTTTTGTATACTAATTTACATAAGTTAAACAAATAGTTTTCGCATTATTGTCCTCATTCTGAATTAATTTTTTTTTTCATTTTTTATTTGTGTAAGTACTCACCTATTATTTTATTAATCCCGTTTTACAATATAGTTAGGTAGAATATTAATATCGAGTTGCTACTTATTAATTTTCATTATCTACAGACTTTATTTAAATATAAATACATTGATTAATAAATTATTTAATAAGTATAGTTTTGGGAATATGTTACCTAATCATTTTAAAATGTTCTGTATTAAACATGGTGTTTTTCAAACTAATCTACAGTTAGGTATATTACATGTTGGTTAGTTTATTTTAAAGTTGATACCCATCTGCAGTAAAATTAAATAGGTATATGTATTAATTTATACCATAATAGAATTGATAATTATTAATATAAATATTAATTCATTCTATGTTGTTAAAAATAATTGTACAATTTAGATTATGTTAAAGAAATCATCTATACAAAACTGTCCTATAATATTCAGTGATGAAAGTGAAATTGGTTGAATATTTTAGTTTATCAGATAAAAATGTGGCTTACACTGATTGTATTGAACTGTAAAATGCATATGTAAATTATACTGATTTAACATTAATTTACTTATTAGAAATTAGAACACTTATATAATATCTTTTATTTCCTTAGTGTAAGTTTCCTTATCATTGCTGATAATAAGAACTCATTAAAAATATTGAATGCCAAAAATAAATTTTATTAGAATACTTGTGAATACCTATACTGTATTACAAGTAATATAAGAAATCTATTAGTTTAAGTTAGGTATACATTTTTTGTGTAGTTAGTACCTACCTATTTGGTCAATGGTGTATTAAGGATTTTGGTGCCCCCTACACCGAAAACTCCAAAGAATACTCACCAGATGATGTATCAACCATGTATATAGACTATTTATAGGGTTGTTATTGTTTTATTGATTTCACACTATAATACAATATATGAGTAATTTATTACTAAAGTCATTTTATAGTTGCTTTTTTGTAGCTATTAATTCATCAAAGTCCATATTTTTAACCAATTCCACTTCAATGTTTAGGATGGCACAATTGTTAAAGGTTTCTTCAGTAACTGTGGATTTCAAATCTTTATTCTTTTCAATGCAAAGAAAGACCTTTTTACTATTAATTATTGTTTTAACTACTTTATTTCCCATAAGTTGTATAGGTTAGTTAATTATTTAATATGTTAACATTTTGTTTGTAATGTTCTGGCGCCCCCAAAGCCCAGTACCCTAGGGCAGTTGCTCTTAATTGCCCCATATACAAACAAACTACTGTACTAGGTACCTACCTAGGTAATAGGTCTTTAATTTTTATGTGAATTTCTTTTAATTATGTAAAAACCAGTTATATTAAAAAGTAGTAGAGGACCCCCTCCCATCAAGATAATAATAATGATAATAAAAGTAGTTTATCAACTAATTTAATTTAATGTTATAAATTAAGACAACTTTGTAATTAATTTAAAGTTACGACCTTTATTTAAGTAATTAATGATATAAGCATAGGAGCCAATAAGGAAAAGATATGGGGCTAAGCCCCCTTACATTTTATTTAGCCCTCAATAATGAATGAATATAACTCAATGTACATACACTAAATATCAATATATTAATAATTTTGTATTTCAGCCCCTTAATTCTTAAACACTCGGTCTACAAGGTACCTTTATAATTATGATTTATAAGTGTTTACCTTTTTTATTATTAATAGATACTTTTACAGCTTAACCTATATTATTTTATTGAATTTATTTATTAGGTAGTACTAAATAAGTAATAGCAGAGCAATAAAGTATATATTTAAGTTGAATGTTTAATATTCGTTATCTTAAATCATGATATTAAACAATCATTAATTAATATGATGACCTATAAGTAATATATCTAAGTATATATCTATATTAATTTTGTTTGTTAACAATTATTTTGTTTTCTCATATGATTATTTTTTAATTAAAATAATTAAATTTAATATTTTGATGACAGTTAATTTAATAAGGATGACTCAAAATTATATGAAATTCCTCATTTAAAAATCTGTGTATATTTCATTCATATGTATTGAAATAATAACTATTTTTAAAATAATGTCAATTGTAGGTCATGTTTTCATTTTATTCTGTGTATAAGATAAAATACAATATTAGTATTTATTATTTTAGTTTGTCTTGTTGTAATGTATTAATATAAAATGGTGTGTTAAATCAAATATATATTATAACACTAGATAATTAGATAGTAGAAATGAGAGGGAGAAGTTAGATTTTAATAAACTATTTTTTTCTATTTTTTCAATAAACTTATCTTCTCTTCTTAACTTACTAACCGGGAAGAACAGTAGTTCTTCCAGGTTGTTTTATTGATAATAGTAATAATAATTAATAAGTCAATTGATATATTAATTTTAACATCATTACTAAGTTGTGTTTTCATATTTAAGGTCGTAAATTTATTAACAATTAATATTCTATTATAAATAATGTAGTTCAAAAATTAGGTATATACTACAAATTGTTAATATGTCTTTTTAAATAGATATTGATTGTACCTATTTATATGGTTATTTTTCTAGACTTTCAATGTCTATTGTTTTAAAAAATTATACTATACTATACAAGTGTCTCAATTATGTTCCTGACTAGTAATAATTGTATAAGTTATTACCTTAGGTAGGTACTACATTTCTTTATTTAAGATGATGTCCAACCAAGTTTAAGAATATTTATTTTTATATAATATTAAATAGAAAAAAAAAAATAGTCAAATTTAGGAAAGAGTTCTTATTTGAATGTATTTAGTTATTGATTAATTTTAATATATGCTATGAAGTGTCTTTAAGAAACGGAGTGTTTTTGTTTATGCATCGGTACTATGTACCTAATAATTCAATATTTTGTAGATAATATTACCTATATACAATTCATACAATTATATACCAGTACCTACCTAAATAAATATTGCATTTATAAACTACCTATTGAAGTTAAATGTTATTATAATTTGTTGTTATTGTTAATTTACATTGTTTTGTTTTTTGTGTATGCAAGTGATACTTCTCTTAAAATGTGTGTGAAAGTATATTGTCAAATCAGTTATTCAATTTTTTGATTAAATTAAAAATTTTTTTTCAAGTGTAATTTTCTAGAATTTGATGGGAATTTCAATTTTTATATTACATTTTGAAAAAAAAAAAAAAAAAATGATGAAAGTCAATTAATTTAACGCCGATGTAATAAGCATAAACGCTCCTGGTAAGTGTAAATTACCTAAAACTAAACATTTAATTAAAGTAAATTAGGTGTTATTTAATTATGCTCTATTATGAAATAATATTGTAGGATAATTTTTATTTTTGTGATATTATTAGTTTATTAGTACATATGATTAATATAGATTTGAATGATATTTGCTATCTATTAATTTGTCCTTTTTCTTACAGAAATCCTGCCGTTCGTTGACACTCAATTGGAATAGATAATGGTAAAAACACAAGAGTCATGGAGCATTATGTCTCCAACTGCCGCACCAGCTTTACCACCTCGTAAACTATCACAAACCAACCGCCCACAATCAGTTGAATCAATAGTGAATAGACTACACAATCCATTGCAAGAACCCAGTTGCATAGAAGAAGCAGAATGGTATTGGGGTGATATAACCAGAGATGAAGTACAAGAAAAACTTACAGATACACCCGATGGCACGTTTCTTGTTCGAAATGCGTCAAATAAAGATGGAGAATATACATTGACACTTAGAAAAGGAGGAACCAATAAACTAATTAAAATCTATAATAAAAATGAAAAATATGGTTTTTCAGAACCTTATAATTTTTCTTCTGTTATTGATCTTGTGAACCATTATCGGAAAGTTTCTTTATCACAATATAATGCAACATTAGATGTGAAATTGTTAAATCCTGTATCTAGATTTCATCAAGATGAAGAGTTTGGTACTTGGACAAGCTTGAATGTAGATGCAGTATGGTTGCATTTAATTGATCTTCTAAGGGAAGTGATGATGAAATCAAAATTATTTGATGGCTTGTCAATTGAATTTCAGAATGCAATGGCTGATATAACAGCCATGCGTATGGGGTTGCAACAATATCATGAAGTGAATAAAATGTTTGATGAACAGGTAAAAGTACATGATAAATTTCTTAAAGAAGCTGAACGTCATGAAGCTGATAATCTAGTTCAAAATATTGGAATAGTAAAAATACGGATGAAGTATTTACTTGATGGCAAAGCTAGTCTTGAAGACAAATTATACAGGTGATTATTATTTAAAATTAAAATAATTTTTAATTGTATATCATATTTAATTTAGCTATGTGTTTTCAGACAAGTGTCTTACAGTCAAACTTTGGAGCGTCAAATGTATCAGTTAAAACAGGAAGTTACAACACTGACTCGTCAAAAAGAAAAATCAGTCCGGTGGTTAACATCGCACGGTGTAGGTTGGGACGCCATCAATCAATTATTGAATGGTACCGATTGGTGGACTTGTAAGCCTGAAGATATTGTACTGCCACTAAACATTGCTCATTTAGATGAAAGTACATGGCTGTTACAATCTTGCTCGCGTGCTGAGGCTGAGCGTTTATTAACTGGCAAACGTGATGGAACTTTTTTGATACGGCCTAGTCGTACAGGGCAGTCAGCATTGTCTATAGTTTGCAATGGTGTTGTTAATCATTGTATAGTGTATAGAACTCCTAAAGGATTTGGTTTTGCCGAACCGTACAATATATATTCTTCTCTGAAAGATCTAGTCTTGCATTATTCTCAAACTTCCTTAGAAGAACATAACGATTCTCTGACTACTACATTAGCTTACCCCGTGTTGGCTGAAAATGACAAAAAATTAAATAAGTAGTCTATTACCAACATCAACAAACACATAAAAGTGTAAAAGGTTTTATGCAATTTGGTGATGAAATGTTTGTGATAATAATTACCTTTTAAATGTTAATTATTTACTATTATTTACGAGTTATTTGATAAGGAGCAATATTTTTCATATAAGTATGCATTTATTAAGTCATATTATATTATTGATGAGATTATATTTTAACTTGTTTATATTATTTATTTATATTTATTAATACCAATACCAACCTGTTTTTTTTGTGTCCAAATTTTTATGTACAAATGTATTTATGTATAGTATACATTAAACCTATGTTCAAAACATTATTAATTTATATTTTTTGTTAAAAAATCTTGTATTTTTTTAAAAAAAATTCTAATTTATTAGAATTAAATTATTGTTGAGAATTTATTTTTGTTACCATAAATGTAGGCATACAATGTATTAATTTTTAGATAGTAGGGATAACGATCTAAGTTAGGTTTGAAGTATTAAAAAACATTTCTGAGGTTAATAAGGTATATTTTATTAAACATATTGGTATGCTTCAGAATTAATATTGAATAATTGCTGGTTTAAAATAACAGTGTTTTTAAATATTGATAATATTTTAGTTAAAGAGTTGTAAGTGTAATTTTCCACGTATTAAAAATATTTTTCATAAATTATATTTAATAACAATATAATGTTTCAATAGTTCAATAATAATAATTGTATGGACATTTTATTTAAATATCTGAGATCAAAGTATTTTAATTGTTATTAGAATAATAAGTAAAGTTCAGCATAAAGTATTGACGACATTTTAAGTAATTTGTGGGATGGGATTTGTAAACCAAAAATTGTACATTGAATTTAGTGCACTATAAAATAACTGGGAAAAAAAAAAAAAAAAAAACAGAATTACTAAACAATAAAGTTCTATGTAAAAAAGTATTTTTATTACACTTGCAATTTAACTATTATTATAATAGGTATGATAATTTTATTAAAATATTTTGTTTTGAATAATTACTAGTATGAGTAATTGAGGTTTTCTTATGTTAATTACCTATATATAGTTATCTAAAAACGTATTGACAAATATTGAGATATTACATACTTGTGATTTGAATGACATATTCTATCTTGATATCTATTTTAGCCTTTGAATGTATACATTTATGTAAGTGCTACCCATATAGTCACATAGTTTTAACACATGTTTGAAACTTCTACATAACTTTTATTGTTATAACTATCTTCACTGGTTATTTTTTAATATTTTCAATTAATTCAGTATTATAAAACAGTTTATTGAGACAAGTGTCACCTCTGTCATTTATATTTACTTTATTAGGAACATACTAAGGTCAAAACGTGGCTTTGGGCATTTATTACACTTACCACAACTTGAGTAAAATAGACCAGATAATGATGTATCTGTTTTTTTTTTTTTAGTGAAGACAATAATGATCGCAGGAAGCCGCACAAGTATCGCGACAATAATAGATCCCCTGAACGACATTATCGCAGACGTGATTCAGATACCGAGGATGATCGTAGGAAAAGACAGAGGTATGATCGCCGAGATAACACTAAACATCAAAACAAGTCGGACGCTGATCATGAATGGGGCACTAAGGATTCTGACCAAAAAAAACCTACAGGCAAAAAGGAAGAACCAAATTTTGAAACCACCGGTAAGCTTGCAGAAGATACAAACACATTTAACGGTGTAGTTATTAAATATAGTGAGCCAGTTGAGGCAAGAAAACCAAAAAGGCGATGGCGGTTGTATCCATTTAAAGGAGAGAAACAATTGCCAGTGTTGCACATACACAGGCAGAGTGGTTATTTACTTGGTCGTGATCGCAAGGTTGCCGACATCCCAATAGATCATCCATCATGCTCTAAACAGCATGCAGCCCTTCAATATAGGCTGGTTGCAGCCAAAAAGGACGGCCGCCATGTCAGATGTATTCGGCCATATATTATTGACTTGGAGTCGGCCAATGGTACATATGTTAATAACCAGCGCATAGATTCAAAAAAATATGTAGAACTGATGGAGAAAGATGTTATTAAATTTGGATTCAGTTCTAGGGAATATGTGCTTTTACATGAGCATAGCACAGACTCTGGAGATGACGATAGTTTTGCTGAAGAAAATCCAAATGATGAATCCAAAGTTGACTAATATTGCATACTTAAGTATACAAATTGTGTTAACACAATTAAAATTTTTTCTTATTTTTTTAAACTTAATGTAAATAATATAATTTCATAAAAAAATCAAATTAAGAACAATATTAAATTTTATTTTCTTGTTAAAAATACTTATAAAGTAAAATATTTTTGTAAACAATTTCAAAGCCTTAAAAGAATAAAATAATTTTTATAATAATTTGAATTTTATAGTCATACAATGTGCGACATAAAAATAAAGAGATTCCCAATAAAACTTAACTGTATTGTGAATATTGAAATATTATTAGGAAGCAGCTTAACTAACAGTATAATTAAGTTTGGTTATATTTTCTTCTATGAACTTGCCTAATAATTAGTGTGTGTTCAACAGTATGTCAGAAAGATGTTAGAATTGAAAATCAAACGTTTTAATTAAAATACACTACATATAATAACAATACAAAACCACTAGTGCCATAAGAAAACAGGGGGCTATGGATATGCACTTTTCACTTAGCATTCTAAATGACACAGCCACAGTTTTAATTCATTTGGCAATAAATTAAATTCTAACATTTTTCCAGCTACATTTTCAAATACATTAATTATATAAAGCAACTAAATATAATAAATATTAAATATAAAAAAAATATAACTTAACTTTATATGATAGTATATTTGGGTATTTGAATATAGAACAATATATAATAACAATGATAAGTTTTCACTATACATATAACACTAATTAATTAATAGTTTAGGTTTTATTGGGAAGTCTTGTGTTTTGGTGTCACACCTCGTACAACTTCTACAATCATGTTATATATTATATTTTAAAAATAATATTAAAACCTAGTTGTTAAATCTACCTGATAATATAAATGATAAATTTTCAAAATACAAACATAAAACTTGTAATATAAATCTAAGTTAAAAAAAAAAAATATCACTTGGTTCTAGTAACTTAAGTTTGTAATTTCTGATGTTCCAATACATGATTACTTCAAGAAAATTCTCATTGGACGAAGACTTGTTATTGATATGCACAGTTACATATTAGTTAATTTTTAGGTTTTTAAATGAAATCTAATAGCAACTCCTCCATTAAAAGTATTTTCAAATTGCAGTTAGGTTTCTGTAACCCATTTCTTTAAGTGAGAATAACAACACGGTCTAAACGTCTGTTAGTTATTACTTTTAAATGTTCTTTGATAACAAAATTATTTTGAACCAAGTATATAAAATAAATAACTATTAATACTTTATAGATGTAAAGTTACAATCCTCAATAATGAATTTGTCTGTAGTTATAAAGAAAATCTCTTTTATTGTTTCTTGACAATCACAGTACTCTACATAAGGTTTTTTAATATTATTGTGAAGAAATGTTAAATGAGAGTTTAAGAATTGAATGTATTGAAGACCATCACATTTTTTTGTTTTAATATCTGAAATTATTTTATACAATTGCATAGATTGTTCTTTATACGAATTTGAATTTATGTTATTCATCATGATACATCTGAAATAAAATAATTCTTAAGTATAGTATTAACTTGTAAAATAAATAATTGTCCTACTCTGATGGTGATTGATTGGACAATACATTATACATTGGCCAATCTTCTTCACACGGTTTACATTCGCAACAAAAATGATATTGTCTACTAAGCATTTCTTGTCTTACACATTTTGAATGTGTAGCATAAACTTTTCCATAGTTGTCAAAAAGCTAAAACATAGATGAGCATAAATGAATTAAAACTACAATAAATAATAATTTATTACTATATGAAATATTTTAAATAAACTACTAAATATAGTTTGAAACAAATGTATACTTTTGTTATTAAATAAAAGCTGTTACTTTTTACATATTTAATCTTATTGTACATCATATTATATTATAAACACTAGTTTGCTTATATTTACCTGCGAGCCTTTAGGAATAGGCTGAATAGCTCTAAGGACTATTGTCCCATTATAGTTATGTCTTACTACATTAGGATCGCAATGATGGTTCAACAGGCTTAATACTGGCATTAATACTGAAGCAATAGGCATACATTTGTGTTTTTCAGAAAGATTCCATTTACGTTCTGAAGATTGTGTTATCTCATGAGCATTGGAAGAAACCACACATATAATGTGAACTAATGATTCACCAACAATACCTAGTTGATGATCTGGTATTTTCAGTCCTATTAATTGTATAAGTGAAACCATTACGGCAGCATAACAATTTCTTATAAATAGATCGCTCACTGTTCTTTTAGTTTCATTTCCTTCCAAAGTGTATGCTGAACAAAATTCATGAGATAAATATTTTCCTGAACTATTAAAACCTCTCATCATCAGATCAGTAGTATCAGTATTCAAAGCACATACAGTGGCGACATACTTATCTAGTCCAAACTCACAAACGGCTGTCAAGAAAATGTAAAGCGAAAGATGTTCCATATGGTCCATACTAGGCCAGCTATAAAATGTTGCCAATATTTTACATTCATGTTTATGACCGCTCTCATATGATTTTACTCGACAATCTTCATTACAGTAAATTGCCTATAGAAAAATTGCCAACAATTAAAATATTATTTTTGAAACTACTTAATAATTGATGATAATATTATGTGAATAGTAATATATTTAAAAATCTAAAAAATTTAATATCATTAACCTAATATGATACAAATTAAATATATACGAGTAATTCATAAGTGTGTAAAGTTATAACAGATTGAAAAGATTTTAGACAAGTTATAAGGAGAAACAAGAAAAAGGACAGGGTTATTCAATGTTTATAAACATAAAAATATGTATTTTATAATAATTTATTATTTTCTCTTCCTAGTTGTTTAAAATTAGCCATCATAGTTCTCAAACCTCCACTTACAACTATCTGCCAGTTGCCTATCACTCAGACATCCTGCAATCGCTCTCAAACATTAACAATTTTAATCAATTGACACTACTAAAAAAAAAAAAAAAATAAAAATAAATTTATTGATAAATGTTAATTTTATTTTGAAAACATAATTGTTTGTAATACTCAAATTTGCAAAATGTAATTAAAATTTTAGGCACCTATAAAAAAATGTTCAACTCATAATTTAAAAATATATTAATGATGTATAATAGTACAGCCAAATTTAATAAAAATACTAAATAGAGAAGAAAATAATTAGTGTTTTTATAAATTAACCTAATCTGTATTAATGTAATATACAGGAAGATTTTGTTTATTGCGAATTAGTAATTATTTAAAAAATGTACTAAATTCTTACCCAAGTACATTTAAGACAAGGTATTCCACATAGACAATGTTTAAAACAGTAACGGCAGTTATGTTCAAATGCGTCACTCTTTAGTACACCGGTATATGGTTTTTCAATAGTAAGTACATCTCCTGAAATTTGAAGTTATTATTCTTGGGTGCTAAATATAAGTAATATAATATATATTAATGTAACTAAATAATACCAATAATATAATATATGAGTCGAGTTCTTAACAAGTTTTTGATAGGAATAAACACAAATAAGAAAATAAAAGCTAAGTTGTAATTATACTAAAAAAGGTAATATTTTTATCTTCTTTTACCTGGATCAGTATCAGACGTAACAACTAAACACCGTCCCATTGATTCAGAATATTTAATTTTGACAAATTTGGATAAAGACGGAATATTTTTATTTGAACTCCCTAACAATTTAATTATACTTGTTTTATCTATATCATTAGTTTCATCATTATTAGTTTCATTTCTGGATTGGTACAATAGCATTTTCATTTGCACTTTTAAGATTTTTTTATTTTCTTTAGTCAATGATGACTGAGCTAAATAAGACAAAAAATCCTAAAAAAAAAAAAAAAAAATAATTATGTAGTGGGTATAATTTAAGGTATAACTAGGTATAATTTAAAATTATGGACACTGTTTTTTTTTTTATTCTGGAAATGATGTTGCAATTATAATTTTTTGGTCCATTAACTTAAGATAAGTTTAGATGTGGAGTGTGCATAATAATTTTATTGAAGTATAGGTAATATGAAACCTAAAATTATTGGTAAATGTACAAATTATGTTTGAGAGTTGAATTGTGATTGCACAAGCGCTAATAATTAGATAAAACTTAGAAGTTATAATTTTTTTCTATAGGTACTTAATTAAACAAAATTGAATTGCAACACATTTTTGTTATTTTTTAATGTATAATAATATTATATTTATATAAATGCAAGTACATTAAAATGTGTACTTAGTAACTATTAAGTTTTATGAAACTAAGTACAATATACTTACTTTAAATTTTAATTTAGCTTGCGATAGTTTTCCCATTTTTTCTAGACATTTTATTTCTCTTTCGTATAATTTATAGGTTAATTCATTAGGATATTTAGCCACTAATGCATGATGAATATCACAAACACAAGCATCATATTCCTCTAAATAATAGAGAGCAGCTGAACGATTTGCCAGTGCTAGTGCATAGTCTTGGCTGTCGATTTTTGCAATCATAACACTTTTATTATAGTCACATAAAGCAGATACATAGTTTTTGTTTTGAAATTGTACATTTGCTTGAGCTCTGATTTTACTTGCTTTCTTGTTATTCTTTTCATTAATTAATAAACATTTAGTGGGTAATTTATTATCCTTTTTAAGTAAATCATATGTATATAAAAATTTACTCTCTGCTGTAGATTTCTTTGCAAATGTCATATATACCTCACCCATAATTCCTTTTTGTTGAAAACTTTCCGTGAAAAATAAGTCATCCTTGAAAATAGAAAAATTACTTAACATAATTTTATTCTTAATATTATTATTGTGCATGTTAATAAATATATTTAAATTTGAATCAGTAGGTATGGCAAATTTAGTTGAAATTAAACTTTCTGGCAAATGTATTCTAGTTTATACTTAAAAATTAAATCACTGTTGCTAAACAAAAATTTAATATCGAACTAAATAAAAAATATTTTATGTACGTTTTAGAAGTAGAACTATGAATTGTAATGAGAAATAGGAATTAAGTCTAGACTTTAGACGTACAGTTCATATTTGGTTACATGATGTTTGTGTAAAAAAATGATACATAGGTACGAAATCGAATTGTTTTTTGAAAAAAAAAACATAAATCGAAATCTAAAAATATCCATTTACCACTTCCACTATTCTAAAACTACTACCAGCATATGGTATTTTATTGTTTACCATGGTCTGATAAAATTATTTATTCCATGATATTTTTTTTTGTTATCAAAATTTATCATTCGGTGATTGGTCTCGGTTATAAACATAACAGTAATTTACATTTTCAACCCAAAACGTCAGGACTTCAGAAGTGGGATTTTTTGAGGTGTTTATACCCCACGTTTTAGTTAATTATATATTTATTGCATATTTAGATATAATGGGATCATCTAAACACAAAAAGAAGGACAAAAAGAAACGAATCCATTCCAGCGAATCATCAGATGGAGAATTATCCAAACACAGAAAAAGAAGATATCCGTCTAGTGATTTGTCAGACATTGATGCTTCTAACAAACATAAAAAACACAAAAGGCATCATAAAAAAAAAGAAAAAACTAAGGAAACTACTAAAGAGTCCAAATATAAGTACCATAGTTCTGGCAAGTATTTTCACCCTATATTTTAATGTTTTATAGAACTGTCAATTTTGATATTTTTTATAAGTTTTGTACTTATGTGTTGTTTATTATGTGATCATTAATTATTTTATGTTTTTATTTCTTTTAATTTTTACGAAATTTATTACTTTAAATAATGTTTAAAAACATACAAACCTAGAAGGTCTAGAAATCTACTTTATATTTAATTTTGAGGAGTTGATTTTTTGTTGATAAATAATACATTCTATTATAGTAAATAGATAAATAAATACTTATCTTTTTAATATTTAATTTTTTTGGAATACTCCACTTTGTAAATTGAAAATATCACTCAATTTGTTATGTCAAAATATGTCAAGTGGTCACAGAAAATACCAGGAAAAAAGTTTACAAAATTATGATATTAAGATTTTCATACTTTAATTTTGACAATGACATATTATGACAGGCAGCAAACTAGCAGGGAGCAATAATGTACTTTTACCTTTTTTTCATTGTGGTTTAATATCTACATTGTGACAGTTGTGTATTTATTAATAAATAATAATAAAGTAAAGACATACCTAACCAGACATAATTCCGAAAGGTAGATCACTATTGGAAATCAGTGCGTAAATGTTTGGTAATCGTATGGGAAATCTTGGTAATTGGGTAATCATGGCATTTTGGAATTAGTGTACACAATATTTATCAGTGATTTTTCCTATACAATTCATTGAATATTAATTTTAAGATGCGTAATTATGGTCTTATTTTATATTCTAGATGATGATGTTATTTTTGTGCCACCTCCTCCAAAAATATCACGAACTGAGGTCCGAACTCCACCACCGCCAAGTCTTACACCACCACCACCTCCTTTGATATCTTCGTCATCAGACAGTCTCTCCATTGAAGAAACTAATAAAATACGAGCTAAATTAGGTCTCAAACCATTACAGTTACAGAATAAGGAAACAACTAAAAGTAGAGCTGATGGACTGGAAGTTATTGCTGGTGATGAAGGAGAATTTGTTCATAAACCTGCATGTAACTATCAACTTAAATTCAAAATAAATATTTCATATATTAATTCAAGTTTTGCAATTATCTAGTAAGTTTAACAGAAAAAAATAAACGTGAAAAAATAAAAGCAAGAATAGCTGAAAAAAAAGAAAAACGTGTGATAGAAAACAAAATTTTAAATGTAAAAAAGTTAGCAGAAAGTGATGGAGAAGAAGATGCTGTAAGTTGGGTGAACAAAACTAAAACAATTCAAGAAGAAATGGAAAAAGCAAAGAAAAAGGTGAATAAATTCTTATTTATTAGTATTTAGAACTATTTTATTATTGTCTTTGTTTTGGACCGATTTTTCAGCATGTTTTTGTTTTGTCAAAAGGCCCAAGAATTGGAAGAAATGGACAATATATTTGGTGTAGGCGATCTAATTGAAGAAGGCACAAGAAATGAAATGAAGAATTTTTATTCTAGTAAACATTTAAAAGGATTGGAAGTTCAACACTCTATGGTATGTAACATAAATAATGTGAAGATCTTAATGAAGTAAATTCATAGTATGATTAGTATACATAGTATTAATTCAATGAGTAATATTCATTTTATTATTTCATTAATTTTTAGGACGAATTTGTTGAAGGAAAAGAAGTAATATTGACTTTACAAGATAAAGATATATTAGCAGAAGATCCAGATGTGTTGGTCAATGTTAATATGGTCGACGACGAAACATATAAACAAGTATATAGTTGTCAACTAGATTTTAAATTTGCATGTACAAATTTATTTAATTTTGCCAATAAATTATTTAGAATATTGATAGACGAAAGCAACGTCCAAATTATAGTGGTTATGATGAGCTAGAAAGCATGGAAGTGGATAAGCCAACTATAGTTCTTGAAAAATATGATGAAGAAATTGACGGATTAAAAAAAAAAAGCTTTAAACTAGGTCCACATTATAATAAACATTAGTCATTAAAAAAAGGATTTTATTAATTTTGTACATTTGTTGCTTTTAGGTGTTGATGAGTATAAAAAGAAACGAGAAACTGTAAAAGAGAAACTGAAGAAGAATTTAAATATAGATTCATTGAATTCTACTCAATTGAAACTTGCATCAGATTATTATAATGCTTCTGAAATGAGTGCTAAATTTAGAAAAATCAAGGTATTATTTTATATACATAATTAATATAGTTAAATGTTTTAATTTCCTTTTAATTTTAGAAAAAGAAATTCAGAATAAACCCTTTGAAAGCAGATAAGTTGGAAAAATCCTTGAGGCTTACCAATGGTGATTTTAAAGAAAATGATAATATTAAGGATATTGATGATGGTAATGCCTTGTATTTTACAAAGCTATAATCAAATTGCAATATATAGTTTATAACATATAATTTTTTAGGTGGAAAGAGTAATTTATAAAAAAAAAAAAAAACATTTTTATAAAGTGGTTCCACTTTATAAAGTTCCATCAAAATGAAATTGATGGAATACCACCATATCAGTATATTGTAGAGATTATTTTTTTTAAATTAAAATAAAAAATTATTAAAATAGAATTTTAATTTACTTCGCAACAATTTTATTTTTTTTATTATCAAAAGTAAGATTGTATTGTATTTTAAATAGAAGAGATGATGGATATCAACAATGTGAATAACGAAAATGAAGAAGAGGATGATATGGGATTGCAATTGGCATTAAAAAAAGCAAGGAAATTGAAACAGTTGGAAACAATTGATAGAAAACCTAATCTAGCTGATATGTTGGTTGTATGTTATTATTTTTTTTATATTTAAGCTAATTTATGGGATATTAATGATAAATTCAGTTTATTGATTATTGTTTTATTTATACTATTAATTTAACATAATGTATATAAATATTTATTATTTATATAAATAAACATACTATTGTGTTAATTAGAATATGGAATCTAAAGATAATGCACAAGGTGCTATTGTGTTGAACTCTACTGCTGAATTTTGTAGAACACTTGGAGATATACCAACGTATGGTAAAGCTGGAAATAGAGAAGAAGAAGAAGAAGAATCATTAATGGTAAAAAATAAAAACATTTTTTTTTCATTAATGGACTAAAATTAATAAAGAATTACTTATTATTTTATTTGTTTTAGGATTATGAAAAAAATAATGTAAAACGAGAGCATTCAGTTGATTCCGACGGATCTAATGATGGATGGAAAGAAGTAGAAATGGGTAGAAATGTCATATCTTATTTTTGTTAAATACATTTTTAAATTGTATTTATTTATTTCAGAGAAAAAGTTAATTGATCTACAAACAATTGATAGTAAACCAATTTTAGAACCAGAACCTGACTTGGGTAAAGGTGTAGCAGGTGCATTAAGATTAGCTATGAGTAAAGGATATATTGAAAAGGAAGAAAATGCTAGGCCGTCTGCTTCTAGATTTGCTCATTTACAAGCAAAAAATTATTCTATTGAAGACAAAACCTTTTTGTAAGTTGAATATTATAATATGATATGATTATACCATTGGTGATCTTTTTAAACAATATCATTTTTAAAATTTGTTATTTAATTTATTATTAATTTTAATTATGTGCATTATAAATATGTATTATTTTAGAGCCGAAGATGATAAATTGAGTAGAAGAGATAGATATAGTGGTCCTACAGTAGAATTCAGGGAAAAAGATAGCTATAAGCCAAACATAAAATTAGATTACATTGATGATGATGGACATTTATTGAGTGAAAAAGAAGCTTTCCGGTCTGTAAAAAACATTTAGTTAGTCGAGTAAAAAATAATAAATAATAAATATTTTTAGATATTTGTCGCATAAATTCCACGGCAAGGGTCCTGGCAAAAATAAAATAGAGAAACGTATTAAAAAAGCGGAACAAGAAGCAGTAATCATTATTTATATATTTGAATAATGTATAAATTAAACACTTAATTTTTATTTTTTTCTAGTTAATGAAACAAATGAGTTCAACAGACACACCACTTGGTACATTGAATATGTTGCAGTCTAAACAAAAGCAAACACAATCTCCTTACATAGTCTTAAGTGGAACTAAGTCAACCCATCAAAATCATGGGTTAGCATCAAATATTTTTAAATTTAGTTTTAATAAATTGATTAATAAAATGTTTTGTTTATTTCAGAGGTTCTATTTCAAAAACAAAAATTGGCTAAGATTCAAGTTTAAATTATTATTTAAAAAAAACTCATTTTCGTATTTAAATATTTCATTTAGAACAATAAGAGTAAATAAACTAATAATAATAATAATGAAACAATTGTTTAATTAAAAGAGACTCAGTTTTTACAATTATCAGAACATCAGACATTTTTATAATTAATAACAGTAGTATAACAAATTATTTAGTAATTACAAATTGTATTCAAATTAATAAAATTATACAATCCGTAGATTTTTGCTTATTATTTTAGGTTTTGAATCATAGGTGAATTAAATATATTCTTTAGACGACATTAAAATGTAAATGTATTAAACGTATTCTGTTGTTTTTGAAATTGGTTTGCATAAATATTTTCTATTTTGTATAATATGACATGCGATTTATGGTTTTTCCAAAGATTGATTATTTCGAACAATTTTGCGAGGAGGTTGATAAGGTTTTGGTTAAACTCTTTGTGCCATATGATTCTAATCCTTGAGCATAGGGTGGTTCACTATTTGTCATAAAATAGTAAATTCCCCTTTGGCTATAAACAAACAAATAAATACTTATTAGTCTTTCAATAACTGAATTTTTTGTAATTCCATTTATGGAGTAAAATGCATGTAATTGTTATCAGTGATAACTTATCATTGCCCCGAACAGTACATAATACATGGACTATCTTAAATCGTAAAAAATACTATACATAATATAACATATTTCTTTTAAAATTATTATAATCCAAATAATAGTTACGTTTTGTCTACGTGTTCACCCATGACTATCAACGAGTTTGTGTCGGACACTTTGCAAAATTTCAATTTGTACATCAGGTAGCTTATACATTTGACTGCTAAAAACGGTGTTTTTGTGTTTATTGACTCCGCAAAATATTCTACAGCCCTGACATGGCTGCACGATGTATCTGTTAAATATCAAAAAGCAGGTAAATCATAATATACTGTGCACAACATAATAATGTACGATGAAATTATTTTCTTAAAATGACTAATTTTTTATCGACAATGTCTTATAGGTCATATGAATTACTTGTGCCACAACCAGGTTGAGCGATACCGTTGTTGGCGTAAAAGTCCAGGTGACCCAGTGGTGCGAATTTGCCTTTAAACATGATATTAGTGTGTACTACGTCCACGAAAATTGCATCTGATTTATCCAACACTTCGTTGCTAACCAAAACCGTGTCGAATAGCGGAGACGCCGGGTCAAGACCTGCAATGGACGAATTTTTTCCTTAGTTAATTTTTTATTTGAAAAAATCACATCAGATTGGGTACGGTCGTATACAATTTAGAAGCCGCTTGGTGTAATGAATTCAAAAATTAAATAATTTTCTTCCGGGGCCCAACGCAATTTACATTATTTTTAGTAAACCGACTGACCGGCTAACTGGTAACCGTAACCAATGTTGCGTATGATAAAATTTGAATTTTTTTTTGTACAACGAAAAACGGCATTTTAAAACAAAGTTTTCTGTTTTCGGTATAGAATAAATGGTAAATTATAGAATTGTAAATGTGTACACGGTTTTCACGAGTGATAAAAGTGGTTAGATTTATTACCGTTGGTACATACTATAGTATTTCGTAATTTTATTACGTGTGGAAAATAGTTAAAATGAAAATACCGGTACCGTTTGTGCGAGATTATCACGGCGCTAGTTGGACGAAAAGAAATGCTTTTAAAATATAATTAGGCGTGTGGGTATATTGATTAAGGGGAAGTGGTGGATGTTGACTAAACTATCCGCACGGAGAAGGCTTGAAGATCCGCTTAGAATGCTTTGCAACTTATGCAAAACGATGGCTATACAATTGAATTGTCGGCCATTGTTGTTGTTGTTGTTGTTGTTGTTGGTTGGTAAGTTGGCTAATCTAACCTAACATGCCCCCCATTTACGGGCATATAAGTATATACCGCCCCCCCCCCGCGTACAACGTACCGGTTATTCTCTCGATAGTGTTGTTCATGAGCCGCCCGACGTGACCGGCCACTTGTGCGCCCAGACTGAATCCGATCACGTGCAGGTCGCGCAGTTTCAGGTCCGGTCGCAGTCTGAACAGCCTGATCAGCAACATTTTCGTGCATTTCCCGACCAGCGGCACGTTGTGTACCGCTTGCACGTAACACGGCGGTTGTACTAACTCCATGTAGTCGACCGATATTACGTTTAGGTCTCGGTATCGGAGGTATGCTAAAGGAGAAAAACCGACTAATTTTACTTGATTCGTTTTGAATATATATATATACTGTTAGTGGAGTTGTTGATTTTACCGGTAAATTTACTCCCCCCCCCCCTATTGCAGATTTTGATTTTTGCGAAAATCTAATATATCTCGTATATATATACACAAAAATAACCGAATATAAAAACACCAACGCATTTTTACATTTTTATTTCTCCTTGCTAATATGTCGACGTATGAATGTGTTATGACGCACTACAGTGCAGTAAAATGACTTCGATTTCTCACATAGTCACGTTATGCGAAGTCACTTTGCACTTACTAAGTGTAAGTAATATCCTAAGTCCTCCTGTGGTATTTATGGAAATTGGGTAAGTTAATGGAAATAATTAACTCGATTCAGCCGTGTTAAATAAACGAAAAAAAATCTTTAGGTAAACGATACAAGTTGGCAAAACATAAATCGAACTAGTCTTATTAAAAGTAAATTTTTTTTTTTTTTTACTATTAAAAATCAACGTGAAGCGTATTCGATATATTATTACGTATCTATAACACTCAATAGTATTATATTCTTGTATAATTACAATTAACTCCAAATAATCTAGATTTTTCGTGTTTATTATGCAGGCAAAATGGCAACAAACAATACATTATCGGTAATTTAAACGAAACGAATAGAACGTTGTGCACTGTGCATTAACGGGACAAATAAATCGCAGCAACTCGATAACTTAACTGGGCGTGTACACAAATTAACAGAAAAAAAAAATTCAAGTTAAAACAATGAAATCTTATACTGAATTAAGTAAATCAGCTAACGATCGAAATAAACTAAATTAACTAGCTAAGTTATATATATAAATAAAAAAAAAAAAAAAACAAGTTAACTTAAACGTTTGAACTAATCAACGCCTACCTTGGGCATTTATCGTAATATATCAATATTGTTTTTTGAAAATATCCAGTCTAAACTGATTGGACTCGGTTTATCCGCAACCACAGTGTTTTATTTTAGAGACATTTTTTTATCGGCTAGTGTAACGCAAACCGCATTGTACGAAAGTAACAATTATAATGTGCTCACGCGTAAATGTATTCCATAATAATTTCGCTAAATTTTCAAACCGGTGTATGTTGTACGAGAGTATAATATGAAAAAAAAAAAACCGAATTTTGTACAAAAACGTTAAGGGGGTTTTTTTTTTCCAAACGTAAAGCCACTAAAAAATAAACGCGATTACGTTGTTGATGACGAACGCGAGTCGACTATAGTAGGCGATTTACATCGTTTAACGATGGTTGGTCCCGAAATTGACATTTTTTATTTTTTTATTAGAAACTTACAATTTGTATTTACAAAAAAAAAAACACAATAAGCAAATAGAATAACTTTGTACATAGAGCAAGACAAAATAAAATGACAATAACGTGGTTGCTCGATGAGGGAGGCTATCGAGTGAAGAGAACTTTAAATTAGTTTAATAGATCTCGACACCAGCGTTTTTTGAGACGGCGTGGGGGGTTTTCTGGGAGTGTAATTGAAGATAAATGCTGGATGAAAGGATTCGGATGGTACTGTAGTTTTGTATGAAATTTGGTGTAGTATTTTTTGGCTAGCTGGTCAACAGTATCAAATCGTAGGTCTTTGTATTAGCGCTTTGTTTGTTACGTACCAAGGGGCTGTAGCTATGAGACGTAAAACTATCGATTGGACAGCTTGGATGGTGCGAGTCTGAGACGGTTTTGCACAGCCCCAGATTTGAACGCCATAAGCCCATATAGGCCTTAGTCAAATTGACATTTGAGGTTTTTATTTGCGCGATTTTTTGTATGTAGGCCACGATAAGCGTGTTATAAATAAGTGGACTATGATTTTGTTTTAATTAAAACCGAGCCATGTTACGCATTTAATATTGTCCGTTGGCCGCCGGTGTTTTATAATACGGAAAATAATTATAATAAAATTTAATTTAAAAAAAAAAAAAGGTAGGATGCCGCTCGTGAATGGAAGGCGGGGAAAGTCGGGACGGTAAGATATCGCGGGAAATTTGATGTATACCGTACGGTTAAAAATTCGTTTCGATAAATTAAAACTATTGAAAATTGTATTAGTTCGTAATTACAAAACGAATTACAATTAAACTCAAATTTTTGGGCATTTCTGTGGAGCCGAAAAACTTTTGGCAAAAAAAATTGGCAAATGGCGCGGGTACGCTTAACTGCTAATGTGGTTTACACGATTTTCATCAAAATTTACACTTTAAAAGCTTATACATATATATATATATATATATATACATATATATATATATATATATATATATATATATATATATATAAAAAAAAAAACTCTATAACCTTCAACTTTTTTATTTTTTCACCATAAACGGCGTGACAAACTTGTGTGAAACCGTCGAGCATTTTTGAGAAGCCAACAAATTTGCTGCATCCACGTTTAAAACCCAATATAAACGCGAACATTTTCCAGATTTTTTTTTGAATATTTCACCACGTGTCTAGAAAATGCCAATAGAAGTATTTGGACGAAAATTGCGGGTCTCTAAATATATTAAGACTACTAACTGGACTACAACAAAAACCCTCGGCCATTTTTTTTTATTTTTTATATCGTACACCCGCTGTAATATTATAGTAAGTATTTCTACACGGGGGTATTACACACGAGTTTTTTTTTTTTTTACAATTTTATAGTGGTTCTTGGCCGTGGTGATCGGCATGAAAATATATTCGTCGGGTATTTTCCGTCGTTTCCTGTTATTGACTATTATTGTAACTTCGCCGCGACGCTTGTTTGCGAATTTCCCGTGGTTTCTCCGGGACGCTGCTGCACTAGATCGACCCCGTAATAATATGTCGCCGGCATTCACGACTATTATCGAGTATAAATTTATTATAACTTTTTTTTCTTCTTTTTTTTCATATTCCGATATCGGTCGGTTTGAAGCACGTAATGTGTATATACATATATATATATATATATATATAAATGTATACACACACACATAATAACTTAACTTCAGGCGTCGCCGAGCGTGTTTTTGCCATTGTTAGCTCACGAAAACGCGTTACTCTTCGACTATTTCGTATTCAAAAATGCATACAAATTCTTTTTACACAATTTAATGAAAATATTCTAAATGTTCCCGCTACTCTACTGTGTAAAATTTGGAGAGAATTATTGATAAACTTAAAGAGTAATGCGCTTAGAGTCCCCGGAATCGTAAATGACGGATTAAGGTTGATTCGTTAGTTTTTCACTCTTTAATATTCGAAAATTAATGTATTGTTTAACAATAAAACCGAAAATACAAGAATCGAAATATCCCTGAAAATCTCTGTGTAGAATACGGAGAGACGTAATTAAAAATTGACGGAATAAAACGCTTAGCGGCCCCCCCCGTAATCATAAACGACAGCGGAAGAAAAATGTGTAAAGTTTTTCGACTATCTAATATACAAAAAATCCATAAAAAGTTAAATACTTATAGCTAAACGCTTAGAGCCCTAAAACGCCACTAGGCGTTTCAACTATGAGTGTTTAACTTTTTATCAAATTTTGAATAATAAATAGTCTCGGAACTTTACAAATTTTCTTCTTTTTTTTTTTTTTTTTCGTATTTTGCGCGATATCCCATTTGTCCGACCGAAAATGTTGTAATGCGAGATCAACTTCGGAAGAACAAAAAAAAACCTATACGATATTATAAGTTCCTATCGTTCGTCAATATCGGCCCTTGGATATTTTCTAAATATTGAAAGACGGGAGGGGGGGAAATAGAAAAAAAGGAAAATGGGAAAACAAAATATTATTTTGTATTTTAATTATTTTCCTAATCAAAATATTTATATATATTTTTTACCAAAACAATATTAAAACGGTGACATTTTATTTTATAAAGGCTGTACAGTGTACACGTTATTTTACATATATTAACTTAAATACAGCTAACGCAAACGAATTCCATCTAATAGTTTTGATAATGTGTCTACGAGATTTGACTCTGAAAAATAGCATGGAATTGCATGGATAATAAAAATACCTAGGTCGCCTAACCTAATCGACACTGGGTATATATTGCACAAAAGGTGCATATGCATACACTGCTGATATATATTTTACTGATTATTGGGTTTTCTTCTTTTTATTGGATTATTTACATATAATCGATATGCAATTGATTTATTGCATAATAACAATACGAGACAAATGTAAAAATTAAAAAAAATTTTTAAGTCGTTACAAATACAATCTGTTCGATACATTCTCCTCCGCTTGTATCGTGTATAAAAATATTATTTTCATAGAATTTTGTTATATATACATATACATAAAAAAAATCACAGACTTTAAAGTGTACTTGCTACCATGCAATGGCGGATTTGAGAGAGTTGACCACGTGGCAATCACCTTCCACTGCACCGTGTTTATTTAAATTTAATTTAAAAAGTTGAAAAAAAAAAAAATTACGTACGTTTGAACGTAAAACGATACGATAGTGTATATTATACTTACAAGTACACTAAAAAAAAAAATTGTACACCACGTAATATTTTTTCAGTTTAACCCCCCGCCCCTTCCTATCATCGTCGCTGGCACCGTGATAAAAATGAGGATCAAAAGGTTGTGTTTATGTTATATTAATAATTTATGGAGATTATTATAATTTGAGCTTTTTACCATAATCGATAGTCACACGAAGCGAATCGTTAAAAATAATAGTATTGGCCAAGAGTGTAAATTAAATTCAGGTTTCAAATTCAGACTGTACTTACAGTCGGTACGAATTTACAATTTATTATTTATTCAAAAAAATGTATTAAATATTAAATGTATTATGTTTTGACGATTATGAGTTGGTTAACCCACTTCTAAGAATATGTCCTCCAATTGTTCTAACTCTAGTTTGACATCATTAGCTTCATTAGCTTATAGGTACATTTATACGATTCATGATGGAATTTTTCCCGAGAGCTGTGTTCAGGCTTTTCAGCATCCGAAAGTACCGAATCGGTTTAGAAGTATAAAAGTTTGAAATGAAAACTTCACAAGTCTAAATTGTAATACGGTTCGTCGAGTTACGAAAATTATTATAATACGTTCGTGTATGCTCAAGTAGTCGGTCGATTCGCACGCATTTCACGTGTGCGTATTGCCTTTTTTATTTTCTACCGTATATTATTCATTATTATTATTATTATTATTTTTTTTTTAATTTTTTTTTTCGTGCATCGGTATCGTTTCTCCCTTCCGGCCCAAACTCACGTCTCTCGTTTAATTTGCTTTTGTTGACAGCGCGTTAGGTGTTTATCTATACAAATATGCGCGCTGCTACGGTACAATAATAATAGTAATATTAATAACGATAATGTATCATCATTACGACGATAATGTCTCGGGCTTTAAACGACGTGTCGAGTGACTTAGGCAAATCCCGGTGTAAAATACAGTATATCAAAAACTTACAATATACCAGGAGCGAAATGCAAAGTCGAGCGAGTCCGTGCAAACTGTACCGGGTTTTTTAACGAATTGCGTTTAACGGTATCGTTAAAAAAAAATCGCGCGTCTGCGGATATCAAAACGCTATCGATGTATTTTTTTTTATTAATTGTCGTTAATATCGTGTACGCAATACGGTATTGAATATACTCAATAGTTATGTCAAACGGGGATTATTATTATTTTTTTTTTTTTGGATAATACGTTTACAAGGATCGCACGGAACAATAATACAATTATTATACGCACGCGAATATATTTATACGCCGCGAGTCACCTAGCCCGCGCACAAGACGACTGTAATTTAATATAAGGATTTATGGGCACATAAATATTTTATCTATCTACTTATAAATAAATGGTCTTGGTTAGGTATCTCGTACAATAAATATAACATTAAATTACCCGTCTCGGAGGTCATAATGTTATTTTGGGTGAACAGGACCCGGGCGTAAAACCAGAGGTAGAGTATAATTACCGGAATAACGTAGCTCTGTATAATATTGTACAATATATTTAAGGACGGCCACGAAATCCGAATTTCCGGATTTGATTCGAATTATGGATTTTGATTTTTAAATGGATAAACACGATTTGATATCGTAAATGTTTTTTTTTTGGAATTAATATTAATTTACTATGTTGTTTCGTTCACGACTAACCGACGACCACCCTAATCTCCTAATATCACCACTAAATTCCGACTCCATTCCTGGATATCCTCCTCGTAGGCTAAAAAGAAGATGGTGTCGTGATCTAAACCATAATTAGAAATTAAAAATAATAAAAATATAATAAATATAGAAAATTCTAAACAAACTTCTGTTATAAAGTGTCGCTATATTGGGTGGCTTCTCTTTTCACGCGTCGCATGCCAATTAATGTATTTCCGCACACGTGCTTATTGTAAATTTAAATTACAGATTGTATGTTTTAAAATAAAGTTAAAAAAAAAAAGTAAAAAAAATTTACTATGTTAGACAAAATAGATCGGAAAATTCAGATAACCCGCTTAATCCGGATCGTCACTATTATATATGTATACACGAGTAACAATTATATTTCAAAACCAGCTAATAGAGGACACATAATCATTGACCAGGCAGTGAATAAATATTATATTGTTAAATCGATACCTCGCGATTTTGTCCTGTACGTGTACGATATACAGGGTGGAAAAAAAAATCACCGTCTTCCGATGATACGATAAAAATCTACTCGTGTTTTGTTTAATCAAAAACGGTTGGTGCTAAACGATTTCTAAACCACACGAGAATTAGTAATCCGGTGGTATACCACCACGGAATTTCGCGCAGAATTATCATACACAGATTGATGGGCAACAATTTTTTTCATCATTTTTTTGTCGCCACCGCACCGGTGCTTCTTGTCGGTGTTAAAAATGGTAAAAACGTATTTTATTCATATCCATATTCTATTGTTTTGCATGATTTTTTTTGCACAAAATTCTCCGCTAATACGAAGCAGTGTCACATTATTTTTGCCATTTTTAGCACCAACAAGCATCACGGTGGTAATATTTCGTTGAATATTTAAAATTCATATGGCACCAATTGTTTTGTCTGAAAAAAAATAAGTTGTATTATTCGATACACTGAATACGAATACCAAATATAATATGTATTATGGTATCACATATACATTTTTCCACCCTGTACGTGAATACATATAATATGCAATATAGTTATAGACGGATCGTTTAAATGCAATTTTCACTAAACACGTATAAAATGAAATATAATATTATTGTACAGATATTATGGCATTCGATCAAAATGTCGAAATTTAAAAACAACGTTGTTCAATAAATACCAATACTCGTATGTTTGTATTTAAATTTCTGAAAAGGCTGTTGCAATTTGTATTTGTATTATATATTATTCATATATTTTGTTTACGTATACGGTTGTTTAGTAATAAAAATACAATAATTTCTAGACATTTTTGGCTAGATTTTTTTTTTTTAACATTTTCGCTATTGGTTTTGGAGACATTGCCGTCAGGGGGGCATTTTTACCGTGGACAATTTGTCCACTTGCATACATTTTTACCTAGGTTCAGATATTGTTTTGTCGGTATTGTTACCACCTACCTGGTCTGAGCTCGGTGTTTGGCGAATAGTTTCTGTGACCGGTGTAACCGTGAATGATCAGCTTGATGGGCGCGTGCAGTACGAACGGAGCTTCCAAAAAGGTCTCGGGCCTCGTGAAGTCTATCACGTATGCATCCACCGTCCTATATATGTGTATAAATATGTGTTATAGCGATATAATACGTCAATACAGTACACATTATTATGTATTAAATATATATTAATTATATGCGTGTGCAACACCGTCGAAACCGGGATTCTGTGCTGGAGTACAAAGAAGAGAGATCGATGCAAATGCTACAAATTCCATGCCCTCCTGGTCATTACTGACTACCGATAAAAATGTTGTTTGTATTGTTATTTCAATAAAGAAGAAAATAAATCATCGGTGTTTTGGGAAGTAATTCGTCTATAATGGGTATTAAATAGCCATTAAACAAAATTATTTGCCGTCGGGTATTCACCCGGCGCCCGCACCGGATTAGATAAGACACCGCGGCCAAGGCGTTCCCCTAACCTAGCGGTTCCCAACCGGTGTGCCGTGAGGCCCCTATAGGTGTGCCGCGGCGAACTACCGCGATTATTAATTAACGTTTACGTACAATTTTGATAATATTTTTAACGATTCTCTTATCGCCGGATTACCTCATTCGTAATATTTTGAATACTCGATAAATAGCGCGATAAAAATAATTGTTATTAACTATTTTTCTTCTTGTGTTATTTACTCGGTGCTTGTTAATCGTTGGTCGTCCGTTGTGAAGTAAATGTGTTATTATTGTCAGGTTATTTTTGTGATCGCGTATATTCGACCGATAGGATATCGTGTCACACGAATGTTCTCGTTAACGAAATACGCGTGTCTATATAAGTAAGATTTCAAGGGAAGCTGCGAATAGTGCTGTACTGGCGTTTTTCACATCCGATATTTGTGAACCAGTCGCATTCTCATCAACGAATTCCATCAAAACCGAAAATCGATAGCAACCGGAGTGGACTCGGTAGACGGCGATGGTTAAACCACGAAACTCATAATGAAGGGAAACCGGGCCCGGATTTCTGATCAGGACTAGATTTTTTTATAATGTAATCGTAATGTAACTACTGTTTTCGCCAATCAAATAGAATTCGATATTTGTAATAGATTAAAATATGATTTTATAAAAATTGCCCGAATTCGATATGAACGTAGTTTTGAACTATTTACTAGTCCGATATGCGACTACTTTGAATATGAATACGATTAAAGCGTAATAAAAAAAAAAAAAAAATGTACACACACACATATATATAAAATAAGTGAGCGTCAAGCGTGCCACGGCTAAATATGGATTCGGGATTAGTGTGCGGGAACGCGGTTGGGAAACGCCGGGGCCTAACGCACCGTCGCCGTGCGCCGGCCGGTAACGGCGTACGACGTACGATTTTGCAAAAAAAAAAAAAATACCGCGCGCAATAAGACGGCGGCGGGAAATAGACACGACAGCGTAATTATCGTCGTTGTAATTATTATTATTATTTTTTTTTTTTGTTTTGCTTTTTGTTTCGCCATTTTTAAACCACGCACCGCCGGCGAGGCCCGCGGGAGCGCACGCCGCGGCAAACGCGCGCGCGCGCGCCGGCCGCGTTATTACGCCGAAGAGTACAACGAAAAATATTATTCTTAGCGGTATTCCCCCCGGCCGCCGGGTCGCGTCGTCTAATTAAAACGATCCGCGGGGCGCACAAAAGCTCGCAAAACCCAACTACCCCGTCTACACACCGCCCCCTACGCGTACTATACCTTTACCGGTCGCCGCCGCCGCCGCCGCAATCTCGTCGTCGTCGTCGTCGTCTATATAACGGCAGTCCGCGGGTGTTTTAATTATCCACGGGGTTTTCGCTTTTCAGACGCGCGCGCGGGTATACCCGTGATATATGTATACGCGTTTTCCGCGGCCCTTTGCGCCGGGTTGCGCACCTACACGACCGCTATTTATACGTATATAATATAAATGGTTACGTGTAATATGGCACCGACTATATATATATATATACACATATTATACACCCTTTGTCGCGGGCGCAGTAGATGGCGAGGGGGGGGTCGGGGCCACGTATGCGCATAGAGAACACCGCAGTCGTGTGTAGTTCGCGCGTCCCGTATTACGCGCGCACCGCACTCGGCGCACACTACACTCAGAATCGTAGTTATACTACGAATATATATATATATATATATATACACACCTAGATGTGTACCGCCGTCGTAGAAAAGTATTTACATAGGAAAACGCTTTTCCGGGCGCCGCCGTCCGCCGTCACCCTGTATATATTATAGTTTCGTAAAATATTGTTTGTTGTACACCTACGCGGGGGGGGGGGGGTGTACACCACGCCCGACGACAGGGGACACTATCGTTTATAAACGATTTTTTTCTTTCTTTTTCTCTTATATTTTATATATTTCCAAGGTGTAAATTGTACCGAAATTATTATTATTATTATTATTAAATATACGCGCGTATTATTCCCGTCGACTCTCTGCGGTTTTTTTTACAATTTTTTCTTTTTTTTTTTTTTATGATTATACGCGAGCACATAATATTTTTATAATAATCAGCAGCGCGCCCAGGAATTCACAACGGGAGGGGACGTACGTATACGCGGATGCCTGAATAATAATCATGAATAAATAGAAGAATCTTCTTCTATCCTAACCCACCTGGCAATTCAAACCGCATCCGAAAACTCCGATTTTTATTTATCACATTAAATTACTAAATAAATACTGGTAAATGGTGTATTTTTAAGCTAATTATATCACCCCCTTCGCCCCCCCCCCGGGCACGCCACTGATAATAATAATAATAAATATACGAGTCGAGACGATTTTAGGTTTTCACGTTTTATATCGTTCTACAATAATTCATGTTTACGATTTTTTTTTCATTTCCGCGTTTATACGTGTACATATTGTTTTGCAGATTTTTACGGTTTCTCTATAATGGAAATATTAATTTTATCACTGAATATTTTACCAATTTTTCCGTTGAACTGCGTGACTTTTCGAAACTTAATTCAGCAAGTCACGGTGTTTCGCATCAATACGTACGTATATTGAAACTAGATAATAAAAATATCGGAAAAAATTATAAAAAAAGTCAAAAACAAAATCAATAGAGTCGAGGGCTCTTTTCAAAATTTCCAATTCAAGTATTTTTCATATTATATTCAACATTTCAATTTGATTGCCTTAAAATAACAATAAACGGAATTTTCCGCAAGAGCGAGAAATAAAACACGACGACGCTTTTAGGTACTTGTGTCGTTTTGATCGGGATCGTAATACTTTTTTTTTTAAATAATAATTACACAATCTATACTAAAAGCACAATAAGCGTATAAGATGAGGGTAAACAGGTACGATCGTAATACTAAAGTTGAATTAACGTTTGCAATTCAATGATGGTTACCATAAAACGAATAGTTATTTTAATTCTCAAGTAATATAAATTCTGAACAGTGACGAATTAAGGATTTTGCTTTAGGGGGGGGGGGGTAGGTGAAAAAAAAATAAATGTCACGATAATCCCATCGTGGGATCCATCTCCCATATCCCTTCCCGTAAATATGTCACTGATTCTGAATATCGATTTTTATTTTGTCTAAATAATGCACGTGTAACGATTAAAAGTTCAAAATGATTTTAATATAGTATAATCTTTGTAATTGTAATACAGAACTGTATACAGTTTCGTTTATTTATCGCCCAAAGTTGTTATTAACATTTTACACGCGTAATAATGTATCTACGATATATAAGTAAATTTAAGAACAAAGAAGAATACAAAGTACACGGTGGCACGTGCAATGTGCACATTTAATAGAGAATACTTATAGTGATAATAACTTTGAGTTCATATTATATTTTGAGATTATGTCAATGGCATTGATAGTTTGAATAGTTTAATGACGGCGTGAACGAGGAAATTCAAGATTTGTAGGAAGAAATTGTGGGCTCGGATTATTTCTAGAGATCTATTTATTTGATTTGAAGATTTATGTTTATCTTTATTCTGTAGTACACAACATGCATCTATATGAAAATCAATATATCATACCTAACCTACCCGATTTTTTTTTTTTTTTTTTAAATACATTTTTGTTCTCGAGGTTTTGATCTTATACTATTGTAGGTATATTTTTGAAAAATACGTGGACTTTGAATTGGGAATACAAAGAGAAAATAAATAATTTGTCATGGTCCTATGCATATGCTATTTTATACTTGTACACCCTACGCATTTACATATTATACCTACTTATAATTTACTATTTTACAAATGATGTACAATGCACACGTGTATAACACACGTCTTTTGTATATTTTCTAAAAGGTTTTTACCATAATGCACTTAACCACAATTGTAGAGTAGGAGGTACCTAATATTCAACAAAATAAGTGGTGTGTACCTATCGGTATTAAATCGAAAAGCGTGTTGGTTATTATAATATGTATGTTTTTAGACATAATATAGACAAAAGTTAAAATATAATATTTACCCCCTTTTTTTTTGACAGACAGGCGTATCAAATCTATAAACATTTTTTATATATAAAAAACAAGTGAAGGTCAATATAACGGGCACTTGAAAACTGATTAAAGGAATCTCCCAGCAGTAGGTAACACTTTTGACGTGACATTAATCTTTATTTTTTTAAATTAAAATTTTAAATATTAATACAAAAGGTAATGTTGTGGTCTATAGTATTACGGTATAGACACATATTGGTAAAACGTATTTACTTGCAGCCTGTACCCGGTGTACCTTTTTTTTTCTTTCAGTTTTTTTTTTCTTTAACTCGGCAATACACCCGCCACCTGATAACACCGTTAGGGAGTCTGTCAGATGACTTATATAAATAAATTTACGATTATTACAATAATGTTTTTATCAAAACCCTATTATAATTTCTTGTAAAATGTTTAGCGAACTACGCGAAAACAAATTATTTCGTAAACTTTATGATTACTTATACCATACTAAGTGAGTATTATAAATAATAATTTGTTGCGAAAATGATTTTGCTTTATTAAAACGTGTTCAACGAGTGTACACGGTGCGCGTGTTTATTGCTACATACGGTATTTTATTTAGCTACGACAATATCGTAGCCGATTTAAAAATTATATTGCACCCGATAGTAAAAATGATAGTTGGCAATGAATTAGCGTACCTTTTAAACGGTTTAAAGGTTGAGCGCAACTATTCAAATGGAATTTAAATTGCATTGTTTGGAATTAACTCGCAGGGTTTAATTTAACGGCTTACAAACCGTTGTAATCGCATTGTATAAACAATAACAAAATTAGGTTTGACAAGTGGCCCATGAGGGAAAGTCTATAATATAGTCAGTGTTAATCATTGACGAAAACTACATAGTTATACCTATGCACAATTCTATGGGGTGGGCGGGTGGTTATCGTGTATTGGACGAGTAGGAATAGTGATTACCTATCATAGTTATTTCTATATGTATCGCAGTCAGAATACAAATCTAATGGTATTTGTGTATAAATTTACGTTATTCCGGTTATTGCGTTTGGAATAATAACTATACTTATACATTATGAATATTATTTGTAGCGTTTGGTTTACGTACACGTCACGGATGACGATAATATATTTGTTACGTTCTAAACGTGAGAGTTAAGCACATGAAATGTGCATTTTTTTTTTTGCTCAGTCCGCAGGCAGTTTGGCACAATTCACGGTTTGAGCAAATTTTACATATTTTTTGCCCGTTTCGTAAACCGGGTAAATATATATATATATATAAGAACATAATTTTACTATGGAAACTATTAAACATTCTTGTTCGGTATAATAATACGTGTGTACTATTGATGAGAGTAGCAATACACATGCGTATAAAACTTGAATTTTGATATGGTTATTAATTGTTTTTTTTTTTAAATACTTATTTTATAATATATGAACATTTTTACTGTAAACAGGTGTTTATGTTTATTTAACGAAATTCGAATAGTTATTTAAAACTTTAATATTACCTGTGCAAGTCTTTGACCATTTCTCGGGTATCCATCGTGTATAGTCCAGTGTTTCCCAACATTTTTACCACCACGGACCCCTTAGAGAATTTTAATAGGTCCGCGGACCACCTTAATTTTAGGAAAACTAGGAAGACTTTTTTTTTTATATACATAAAAACAATTGAAAAAATATGTTTATTTTTATCGCTTTACTTTATGACTTTATGTTTACAGTGTATTTGATTTTATTATTATTATTATTATATAATATTTACTTAATGCAATTTTTGTGCTTGACTTTCTTTGACCAGATTTGGAATTCTAGGATTGATACTTTTGCTCATAGCATAACGTACCTATCCTGTTTTTTTTCGCAAAATTTGTTTAAAAAAAAAAAAAAAAAAAATGAAAGTGGAAAAATAAATCTATGGGACCGCGGACCACCGGTTTGGAAACACTGATCAACAATACAATATGAAAAAAATTAACGAATCTAAATAATTTCACATATCCTTCGATATTGTTTTAAATAAATAATTATATAAATGTGTAATTCGTGAATTGAGCAAGTTTTATTAGTATACCCAATTCATGGAACATGTGTGCATTTTTTCTCTTAAAAAAAAAAAACCGCGAATTGTGCAGCAAACTGCCCGTACGTTTCACGGATCGAGCGCGAATTGCACATTTCATGAACTTTCACGTTTGGGGCGTAATATTTATGTTACATACACGGGAATACTGAACTCGTACACGCATACACAATGGAAATAATATATTAGAATTAGACAAACGAACATCTACTGCACGCGAATTAAATATTATAATAAACACGAATGCGTCTGGAGGGTATACCCAGTAGTCGTATACGGTATAGTAGTAAGTGAATAATATTCAAAGGATAGTGAAGTATAAATGAAATAAATGTATAAGTGAAACGTTTGATTGTAATATTATAATAAGCATCCGCCATGTGAAATAATACGTGGCCGTCGGGCACGCGTTCAAGTAGGACAGATTTCGAGCGGTGCGCGTAATCAAAATCGATAGAGCTATTTAATTGCAAACTATCATTTTTACTATCGGGTTCAATACAATTTTTAATTCGGCTACGATATTTTCGTAGCTGAATAAAATACCGTATGTAGCAATAAACACGCGCACCGTGTACACTCGTTGAACGCGTTTAAATGATGCAACATCATTTTTCGCAATAAATTGTTATTTGTAATACTCGTTTCGTATGATATACGTATTAGTAATCATAAAGTTTACGAAATAATTTTATTTAGCGCGGTTCGGTTAACATTTTACAGGATATTGTAATAGGGTTTCGACAAAAACATTATTGTAATAATCGTAAATCTGTTTATGTAAGTCATCTGGCAGACCACCTGACGGTGTTGTAGGGTGTATTGCCGAGTTAAAGAAAAAAAAAAAAAAGGCACGGGCGGCAAGCAAATACGTTTTACCAAATATTTGTCTTTGATACTATAGGCGACAAACATTAGTTTTTGTATTAATATTTAAAATTTTAATTTAAAAAAAAATAAACGTTAACATCATGTCAAAAGTGTTACCTAAAACTGTTCTAAATCACAACTACAGCGATGCGACGAGTATGTTTAGCAAACACGCCTTAATAATACGCACGCGAAAATAATACTCATCTCCACGATGGTTATAGCGTTTGTAGTTGTAGGTTAATATGTTACAGTTAAAACTCGGAATCCGTCAAAACTAGTTTCCATAAACCTCCTTTTGTCATAACTAGTTATGACTAGTTCAAACTAGAATTAACAGCAAATTTAAATGACGAGTCAGCCGAAACTAATTTTAATAATCATATCCGGTGTAAGTCTAAATGCCAACGCTAGTTTCTCCTGTCGAAACGAATAACAATGTTAGACTATCCTATTCCGGACATTAATAAACGCCCAAATGTTCTAATATGTAGTTAATTCATATTTTACCCGGATTTAAACTAATGATATATAGCAATTGCTTCCGGAAATCGCCTTTTCCCGAGATAATTTTGGGTTTTCGTCGATATATTTCACACACAACTATAGTTCTAACGGAAAAAAATGTAGGTTAAAACTACTCCCAACGTCAAAGGGTTTGGATTAATTCTAGTTGTAGCCATTCGATACCAGTTGTGACGAAAGGGGTTTTTAGAAACTAGTTACGACGGATTTCGGGATTCAATTGTAACATAATATACGAGGTCTGTTCAAAAAGTACCAGGACAAATGTTATTACGGCCAATCTACACACAATAACGTTTTAAATTGTAAATAGATGTATTTCCCGCGAATTAGTGGTTATTTTAAACAAAACCCGAAGTCGCTATCTAAACTCAGTTTAATATTACACGTGGTTAAATCCAGTCAGTTTTTTTCGTTCGTCGTTGTCGACACGTCCGAAATTAACAAACAACGCATGTGCATCTTGAAACTTGGTAAAAATGATGCAACGGAAACGTACGGAATTGACTAAAACCGTTTTTGGGGATGATTCATTAAGTGACTTTCGAGTGTTTTAAACGTTTCAAGGACAGTCGGCTGTCAACTTAAGACGATCCACGTTCTGGAAGACCGCCGACGTCATTCAGAAACGATCGTGTGGCGACAATTTGCGTAAAAATGCGAAATGGTCACCGATTAACCGTTCGTGAGTTAATAAAGCGAATCTCAATTGAGTGTTGTCATGTAATTTTACAGGAAAATGTACAGACGAGAAGGGCCGCGCTGTCAAATTCGTTCCGCGATTGTTAATCACGACAATGCAAAAAATAAAAAAATTGCTGTGGTCCCGCGGACTCTCTCTATTCTCCAGATCAGGACCCATGTGATTTTTTTTTTCCCAGGACTAAAATCTGTGCTTAAAGGACAATAATTTCGAGATGTAGAGGAAATTAAAGCGAATGCGGCAACAGAACTCGTAGCTTTAACTTTGAAACAGTTCCAAAGGACTTTTGAAAAAATGGCAAGATCGCCGGGATCACTGCATATCGTCCGGAGGAGATTATTTCGAAGGATATATCTTTAAATAATATATAACTTCTTTTTTGTAATTATTAAAAATGAAATCCCGGTACTTTTTGCACAGACCTCGTATACTGTGACCGTGGATGACCTATTTAGTTTTAAGATAGAACCATATTCTAAAATTAGCGATTTTATACAATAATAATTTAATATATTTTATTTGAATTAAAATTTCGTTCTTCGTCTTGAACTGAGACGTTAATTATAAATAAATAAAAATTAGCCTAGACTTTCAAGAGTTAAATAAATTAAAACCGGGTATTCTACAAATAAAACGTAATAATATAGTACATGTTTCGTTTGAAAACGGTGATTTGTTTAATGATTTAATGCGCTCAATCTTACTCTGTATTAATAATTATTATATTATGGTATATTCAAAACACCAAGCGTAGTTGTAATACTATCCCTTGGCTACATCGATCTTAAATAGTTAATCCCATGTCAACGTTTCTATCCCCCGGGTTTTTATTATTATACTGTGGTATTTGCAGGGATAAAGACACAAAGCGCAGATGCTGTCTTCTCTTTCAATATTTCATTCCTCTCTCTCGTTTGTATTAGGTCAACCTGTAGGTTGTTAAACTATAGTAGTTGTAATCGTTCCGCAACGTGTACACGATTTTATTATAGTATTTTTTCAAAGTGTGCGGTTTTACGTAGGTACCTATCGAATAAAAACCTACATTATCATTATATATCTGCAATAAATACAATTGTATTGTAATTTTTACGCCATAACCGTAGTAGAATAGACAAAACCATGTATTAGAAATACCGTGTAGGGATATATTAAAATCCGGTTAAATCGCAATTACTTACTATTGAACCATTATTCGTTTTCTCGATTATCACACATTTTAATTATTATATATGTATAATATTTGTATTGAAATAATATAAATAGTACTTATCTAATATCTCTGAATAAATAAATAAGTAAACGTATTTGCAGACTCGACTTATGTTCGTATTCGATTTATATAGTAAATTAATGTGGTTTGTTGTTAATTATTATATTGGTAAATAACCTTAGAATTTTCGGTAAAAAATTGTGTCCTACAAATCCTGAAATCATTGTTGAAGGATAACCGTCATCGTTTGTAAACTCCAGTGCCTGCTTCCTGTACTTGACCCGGAATAAAACCCACGTAAGTTTCTTTCTTTTGAAAGGAAAGTTGTTTTATGAAGTAAAAAAAAATCTCACTCTGAGAAGGAATATATATATATATATATATATATATACACCTAAAAAAGATTTTTTTTATATATATAAAAAAAAAAAAAAGAGAGAGAGAGAGAGAGAGAGAAAACCCAAAGAAAAGGATCATTGAGAGCACTTCATTTCCCTAACACGACGGGAAACCCGTCGGTACGTTTATCTTTGACAAATCATGGACGTGCTAGGAGAACGGAAGAAACCAAAAAAAAAAGGGGTAAACGGCGTGCCCCTGGATTTATTTGCCACTTTGTGTTTATTTTTCTTTCGACCCATTCTTGCGCGTTCTCTGATTCTTTGGAATATTATTCAGAACGCGTACAACGACATACACCGATGTGGGGCTCATACGTATAATAATAACAACAAAAAAAAAACGTTCTAAACCCACGATCATATAGGTTATAAACACAGGAGGGTGGGCAGTAAAATGCATATGGAATGACCTCAGTAACCTTGGTTGATATACGGGCATTATGCCGGCGAGGGAAAGACGGTATTATTATGTTAACCGTTGTAGAACCCTACATTATTAATTCGATTCAAATTATGTTTTTTGCCTAGGTTTGGTTATAGAATATTTCTTTCCCGGTTTTCTAACATATATATGTATTCTAATAAACGTTGAAATTATTTTTTTATTTTATCGAACGAGGGTTTTTGCCTTATCCACTAGGTGTGTTAAACAAACCAGTCGGTCAATTATTTCGTTCTAATCAATTCCAATTGGCCGGCCTGTATTTGGTTTCCGCTCCGTCCCTGTGCACAGACGGTTTACCAAGTAGCCAACGAATATGCTCTAAAGGGGCTCCGGGTGCAGATTATCGGTGTATTAGTGCCACATGGATGCTTAAAAAAGTTTAAATATCTTTAAAAAAACGGACAAAATAGTAGGCGGATAGCTGCGTGTCCTTTCAAAACTTCTCTGTGCGCTACTGAATCTTTAGTGGACGAATTGAAACGCTTTTATAATATAATATTATATTTTATGTAGGGAATGTTATCACTTGTTGGGAGGGGGGATGGTGTATCAGAGTAATACTGAATCGAAAAAGATTAAGTTTTTCTATTGTTAGAGCATTTTTATCAAGGGAAGTGGACACGTAGTGTATATTCACTAAAAATTTAGATTATTTAATATTTGTTTTTTTTCTTATTCGACATATTCTGTTTTATACATTTTGAACTAAATAATTATATTTCATGTTCGTTACATGTTAATTTAAATGGAAATAATATTGCTACAATCAATATGTTATACAATTTTAAAATACAATTATAAATCATACATTTTTTATTTTTCAATGACAGTTATAAATGAGGTTTTTTTTGTACGTTCAAACTTTTGTGTTATCACCTCTACTGTATAGGAAATATAGCGATTTTCTGTAGAAAATTGTTTTTTATTTATTATCACCGTGAAAATTAATAGCTTCCAAACCGCTGTGATAACAAAAATTCTCCGGTATGAGTTGGTGGTATACTTGATGTCATAAATCAAAATGAGTTATTTTCGTAAAAAAGGAAATGGATAGAGATTGGAAAGCGTAGGATATTTATTTTTTGTTTTGTTTAGGTTTTTTTTATTTTTACAAATTACTTTTATTTTAGAAAATTGTCGTTTAAATGAATTCCAAATAACTATAATAATCGTTTTTATATTCAATTTTTCAGCTTTTAGAGATGCCATTATGCGTAAAATGATAATATATTTTCGACAATTCCAATTATTGTTATTATTTTTAAGTTTAAAACGTTAAATATATTTAAGTATTCCTATGGAAAAGTCGTGTGTGGTCGACTGTCATCAAATTTGTGTGAACTAACTCGTATTCCCCGCACACGAAAATAGTTTACGAAGAAATAGTTTTTCGACAATTTATTATAAACGAAAAAATGACTACTATATTATTGAAAGTGACAAATAAAAGAAAAAAAAAAAACGATTGCACATAAAACTTTTCTTATATCGATCCTCGGGGGTACCCAATAAACGTGACAATTAATGGATCGACTTGTCATAACTTAATATATGTATTTTGTTGAAATACCAAACCAACTATTGGAAAATTAAATTAAAATACACAATTTAAACGTAATTTATGTTTCATCTATGAACAATTGAGTTAAATAATATGTATGTATATGTGATTTTTTTTTTTACCTCGTATATAAGTGGAAGGTTATGTTTGGATTTGGACATCTTGATGGCGGTTCTATACAACGTTCAAACATCGAGAATCCCGGCAAATCTTTTAATGAAGATAAACTTCTGGTTGATACTAGACAACTCAAAATCCATACTGCAACAGAAATGTAATTATTTAAAAATCCGAAGAAACGAAATTATGTAGTAAACTGTTAACGCAGAGCAAAATATGACATTTTTAATATAAGATTTTTTTTTTAAAAAAACTAATGAGACGTAGGGGATTAGATTTTTCATCACTCAAATCTATGATATCATAGATACCATATCATATGATATCTATCATATCATTTTTAATAAAATATTTCTGAGCGTTGCTATTGTAATTTTATCGTATCCCGTCGATTATTTAATACAAATGATTAAAAAAAAAAAAAAAAAAATGTATTTTATGCTTTTTTATTATTATTTCTCTATTTTGTATTATGATATATGGTGACAAAATTGTTATACACATGGAAATAATACCACAATATATTGTTAAATATCTATTTTTAAAATTTTTTTTTAATAATTCGGACTACACTGATTGACATACATACTACTTTATTGCTGATATTGCGTCGTGCTGGGTTTACCTATAGTTGGATTAAAATATATACAAATATTTTACATTAATTAAAATAAATAACTTTTATTGTAATTTTTCAATATTTAAGAGAATTATAAAGACTGGAGCCGAGAGCATGAAAACCGTTTTGTAAACTGTTGGTTTACCGTAATTTATCGGTTTAGTAAAATTACAGTGATTCTGTATAACACATAACCATGGTAATCTACCACTTATTAGTGATGATACAGACATTGAATACTTTTTTTTATAGTTTAGTAAGAACTAGGCAGTCATGGCACAGAATAACGTCACAGTAACACGATAATTAAATTGAGTCCTCACGTAATACCAAAATATAATTGTATGATAAGGTTAAACAGTTCTGCAAATAAGTTCAACAACTTATCGACACAATAAACTCGTTTTTGATAACATTTATTACATTTACAGGGAGGTTTCTAATTTTACAGAACCGATAATTAACTATCGGTTCTGTATATAGTTTCATGCAACTCGGCACTAGTCCATTATACTTGTGAAATTCAATTTTACTTCGCAGGTTATTTCTCCATTTTATTTGTAAATTGTAAGAGCAACTACGTTTTTATATTTTATTCGCAGTTTCGCAAACACGTTTATCTTACTCCCAATAAGTTTATAAAAGGAAATACGAATTATCTTGCCCTTTGTATTATACATTTATACATTATGTTTTAGTGTTAGTTAAATTTACAAAAGTTTATTTTACCAGCCAAATGAAGATATATTTTCTTATCGTATAAACTTTTAAAGTCTATAACAATTTAAAATCAAATATTTTCTATATATGTTTTACAAGAGCAATTCAGATATTTATTGAAAAAAAAATGTTAAGAAAGAAAGTGTTATCAACGATAATTTTTTAAATATAACATTGCTAGCTTAATTTATTTTATAGAGGGTAAGTATACATCAGGTATCATTAGTGATGTGCACGAAGGTGGGAGAGAGATTGAATCTGGCTTCTAAATTCTTATAATCAAGTTAAAAAATATAAAACAAGATTCTACGATTTATTCATGATAATTATTTACTACGTCTCTCATTGAAAATTCCAGGGCAAAATCTAAAATTGTTTCAATATTGTTATACTGATTGCGAGCCTCCGGTTATAACTCGTTATAATAACATGATTTATCAAATAATAAACACATCATATAACTAAAAATTATCTAAAATAATTTCCGATCTCCATCTTTTGTCTTCTTAGAGCTATAACTCAATGATAATTAAGTACTTAATACTAAATAATACTTATCTCTAAATCTTGTATCTTACGAAAAAATAGTATTAAATATTATTGCGTAATAATTAAGTATCCAAAATGGTCGATGCAAAAAAAAAAAAAAAAAACAAAATAAATAAAATTAGTGTAGGTCATAATTCTAATATTGTTTATTCGGTTTTTTAATAATGATTATTATTATTATTATTATTTTTGGTATCCTTTTTGACAACGGCGTGCTTAATATTTATATTGTTATAGGTCTAGTATCTATAATGGATGTACTTAACATTAAAGTACAATAAAAAAATACACACACACACACATATAATACACGTACATAATATATATTGCAATTCTATTATAGTAAATTACTATTCGTACGACCAAAACTGCAATGCCCACTAATTATATTTCGTGTTTTACTGCTCATAATACCAGTATGTACCTGTGTATAATGTATATTATGGCCAATTGACGTCCTTCGGGCCATTTGTCAGTCCAAATTTTAGGGTGTGTGTGTCTACAGTATTTAATTATTATTATCTTTTTTTTTTTTTAAATTAAGTAATGTTTTGCGATAAAAACCGTTTAAATTAAGTGCATACCTATATAATAGTAATTGTCGGATTTCCTATTTTATAGTATTCATATTATTCATTATGTGTCTTACGATATACATGCAAATATTACATATTGCGAATCTGTTAAAAACAAAATATAATTCGCGTTTATAAAACAAAACGATAGGCATACGATTATAGGTACTCATACGTATATTATAAAATACATACGATATATATATATATATATATATATATAATGACCTTACCATAAAATTCTTTTATATAAATTTAAATCGTTTAAACCGGGTTATTTTCGTAATAATTAACCGTACAGGTGATGGTGTAATTTCAGTGTATTATTTGATACACCGGAGAAAAGTTTCCGAGTGTCCATCTGAAAGATTGAATTTCTCCTCAATTTTCTCGAATGATTTTCTTTATTATTAATACATTTCAATTAACTAATTAGTTGTTACTATTGATTGTTTTTTTCTCTCTATAATGTTATGTTTTCATTGTTAAGAATTCGAATTTCGATCAAATATATGCTTGAAAAGTGTATACAATGTATTCTGTAGATTTTAATTTTGACGATCGAGTGCATTTTGCAATTTTATCAAGATATTATATGTAGTAACATATGTATGGAACAGCTGAAACTAAAACAATATTTATATATCTTAATTTATAGTATCGTTTACATCAAAATATTCACGACAAAGGGACATAATAGACATAACAATTAAAACTCAATTTTCACAAAAAATCACAACAATAATTTATAAAATCTCTCTCGGTTACAACACCTATATAATATTGGAAATATATCTATATTGCAAGTTTTACGGGTTGTACGCAAAATAATGAAACGTGATTAAGTGTAAGATAATATTATTGGAATATATAGTTAAAACGGTTAAAGATACCTATTATATTTGTTTTTTGAAATATTTTATTTTACTATTAATGTTAGTTAACATTATTGTAGGGTTAACTTATTTTATTGATCTGTTCATAATTACTGATACTCGCTGGTGTTTCAAATTCAACTTAGATATTAATTTATATTTGTGGGTTGTATTAAAAAAAAAAAAAAACCTAGTTGCCTATTGAGTATTTATCCGTGTCGCCAAAGAACCATAAATCAACACAAATTCGGTTTTTATTCCAATATTACCACAAATCCTGCATCAGTCATCCCCATTTAGGGACTGAATTTTGGAATAAAAAGTAGCTGTTATCATGCCCCGGAAAATACTCTATCTCGTAGTGGAAGTCCCGTCGAAATCGGTTCAACTGTTTCAGAGATTGGCCCGGACAGACAAATAAATATTTCAATTTTATTTATACGTGTATAGATAATATTAAAAAACACACATGGATGCAAAAAAGTAAGTAATTATCCATTTTTATTTTAAAGTACCTACTTTTAAGACCCAAATCAAGTGAAAAATGAAAAAAAAAATTGTCTCATTTTAATTATTTTCTGGCCCACTGTAGAGTGGTGTAATATGTTATGAATTACCTAACCTCTGTTAAACATGCTGAGAAATATTTCTCTAGAAATTACCTCACTACAGGAGAAAAAATAACGTACACCTATCAACTTGAAAATGATCGATTATTATTAGTATAACCTCATTTCCAAAATATCAAAAACATTCAAAACAAAATATAGCGAGTACAAAATCGTATACCTATCCCTGAAAACTGTGTTATGAATTATACGGAAAATAATACGTATCATTTTTATTTCACTATATTATTATTATTATTACTACTATTTTAAAAAATTAATAACCTTAAATACTATTCCATTTAGGAATAAGGTTTACTTCGTTAAAATTCTGATTGGTGTTTTAATTAAATATTTCTCGTTTTTTTTTAAATATGTTGTTTTTTTTTACTTCTTCTATACGGGTATACGTACACTTTTACTCATCAATCATAGGCAATTGTTTTAAAATTAAAATACTAAATATGAATTATTTGGTTAATTGTTAATTGTGATTCTAGATGAATTTCACTTATACTAATATTTACGTAATCAAATCTTAACCATCTTATATTTTAAACCTACAGGAATGGTTAAACCATAAACATTAAAGTGTCAACAATTTTTGTGGCGATTACTGGGTTTGTGATATAGGACCGATACACTGTTATGTCTAATTTATGCGGTATTAGAGTAGCGCAGATCGTCAGTTTTACCGTTTAAAATAAATACAAAGACTTATCGGAGCACCAACTATATTACTTGGTACTATGTGAAATTTAAACATTTATTTGTTTCGATTATATACGGTTTTGTAACCAGAGACGATAAAAGATATTTAAATTTATTAAACCGGTGACGTAAAGGTATTTACGGGACTTTACATTAAATGGTCGATAGAAAAATATTAATACGAGAGAGTAAAGGTTCGACAGTTTCTGAAAAATTCAGTTTTTGCCAATAAGAGATATTGAATGTGATTTGAAGTAACGACGTCGTATAGCATGCCCGAGATTAAATGAACAGCGTTTCCTAATTATTGTACTGTACCTATGTTATCGCGAATTCTTACATAACAAATTGTTTAGTTACTATTATGAGAGAAGAAAAAAAAAATATGTAGGAAAATAATTGGTAGAATGCGTATGATTATTAAATAAAATATTTCAATTTGGGTAAATTGTGTACGGCAGTAATGAGTGATAACGACTAAAAACTTAATATTTTAATTTGACACTTTCTCTAAGTATTATACATTCCGTTCTGTTTATTGTATATAAAAGCACAGTATAGATTAATAAAATAAATATTAGTAGGTATAACTGAAAGATTAACGTACAAATAGGTTCGGTATTTTTTTAAACGTTAATAGTATTATACCGGTTGTTTGAAATAATAAAATAAAATAAATTAAATGTACATTATTAAGTAAAAAAAAAAAAACAAGAAGATAGACACGAAAATACTGATGTAAAATAAACGAGAAGTACATAACATTTTTGATGGTGAACTTTCGAAATTGCTGAGAAAAAAAACCAAAATAAGAAAAAATATCTAGGATATCAATTGAATATTTGTTTGATATCCCTATTAAATTTTGCCGACAAAAAAGTTTATGATGATAGTAAATAAATATGACAATGTATTTCGCGGGACTCTTTTTTTTCTTTCTATTTGTGATACACACACCGATTAAAAATAGTAAATAGACAAATAATTGATTTTTTTTCTGTACTTTATCGGAAGAACACGGTGCCATGTAATTCTGAGTCAATAAGGAAAATTAATTTTTCCATTTCCCCCTTACTATGTATTCCCATCCCACTCAATGTCTGATAGCGAACCCATAAATTACGTTAATTCGTCTAACCATATAGGGGCCCGTCTAATAGTATTTCCATTTAATATTCCTATAAGATTGTCACACGTCCTTATCGCTCCCGTGCGACCGCTTTTTACGGGTTTCCAATATACTAGAGAATAGATAATTATATTAAAAAAAAAAAAAAAAAAACAACACGATCCGGCCGAAGTTACAATTAGTAATCGCAAAGTTCGCACTCTTGTTGATACATTTGGACGGCTATAATTGAGAATTCGTATTATTTTTTTTATTTTTTTTTTATCGTTTCTAACACACTGTTGGGAAATTAACGTGGAAAAACTCACTTTCTCGTATAAATTATATGCATACGTTTAAATACATATTTATTTCGAAACCACGGTTCTAGTTACGCAGCTATTTTTCGTTGTTATGCAAATTGAAATTTTCGGCGTAAAGGTTAACAGGTAAAAGACAATCTTAAGGTATAAAGTAACTTTGACTTTTGATTTGACTACAAGTTAAAAGCTCAAAAGTCACAGAAGTAATCCTAATACCTTTTCGTCGAAGAATTTGTCAACCGTTAGAATAATATAATCAACAATATACACATACCGCGTATTGGCGGCAATGGCGTTCGACGATTGTTTCGTGTTACTTTTATTGAACATCACGCGAATCGATAATTTTTTACGATTGTTTTAGGAAATGTATTCATTACGAACGTTATTATTATACGTACACGGTTATAAAATAGCTACTCCATAGTTTCGTACGAGCTTCTACGATAATTATTATAATACTATATTGTTTTGTTTTAACGTACTTAATCAGAAACGTTGGAATAATATGTTAATTACATCTAAAATAATACGGACTGAATGCACCCGTGGTAAAGCATACGCACACAGTGCATAATAATTATCTAATTCCTTGGGGCTATAATTTGCCAGTGAAAGTATACCCCAGGGCGATTTGGATTTTACCGCCCGGACACTGGGTAGTGCCATTGTCGAACAAAAATATTAGAACCCAATATTATTATCGAAAGATCACGTGTACAATATTTCATATGTGTATTATGTTTCAAATTTCTACCATAGACACTCGGTTATTCCCCGTCGGGTCGATAACCGTAAACGAAGTATTTTTTTTTAATAATTTCTTTACGGGTATTAAAATGATGTCCGTTATTATTATTTTTAGTTGAATATTAGAGATACATTCGTTACGTATTATTTATTTACGATAAAATAATATATTAATGGCCGTGTAACAATATTATTATAGATATTCGTGCCCGGTGTCCACGAATACCCTATTTATAGGTACAATAGTATTTCGTTGACACCGAATTGTCAGATACAACGTTTTCGTATTTTTCTTTAAGTATATACACTTTCAATCGACCGGACGCAGTAAATAATAATAACAATAATAATGATATAACATAATGCGCATTCACTGCAAATTCTTTTTTATTCCCCGTTTAATACCAAGGTGTTATATCAACTTTAATAGGACTCCCATTCATATAATATTGTGTTTATTTATTTCTACTAAAGGTGTGAAAATTTATTTTTTTTTTTTTGCGTTCCAAATGACACATTTGAAAATAAACAAACTACCTATACTGTTATTCGTCGAGTTGTAATGTGCGTAGTAATTTAATTTAATAATATATATATATATATATATATATTTTTTTTTTCAATTCCGGGATTCTTACATTCGGATATATATTTTAAAATGTTACTTAAAATAGGGGTTGCTTTCAATAATATTAATAATATAAATTGGGTTCAACATAATGAAATAATGATTACAATTATTATTTTATTTCTTTTCACGGTTTGTTCAAGTAACAATATATCAACAATTCGGTATCGGAAAAATAGTTTTAATATATCAAGCGTAAATTCTTTTTAAATAATTCTTTTTTTTATACTTAAATGTTTAATACGGAATATTAAGAGTAAATAATAATAACACTAACAAATGTTCAAATCAAGGAGACAGAGTTTATACGATTATTATTATTATTTAATAATTTCAAAGTTGAAAAAATAAAACTTTTTAAGGTATAGAAATGTAAACAAAACAATGAATGTACTTGTTTTAGGTTGATTCGATAAAAATATCAAAAGTATATCTGTTGATTTTCAGTGGTTTTTACAATTCATCGATCTTGTTATAAAATTAACAATATTAAAGAATACTAATTCCATAGGTGCTGTTTATGTTATAATAGAACTATATTAAACTTATTCGATAACTATATATCTACAGCAATAATCCGATTAAGACGATGCTAATCAATAATTTGCTTTTTTGTTTTTTTAACCGGGCAATATCGCGAAAACTCGATTGTATAATCGAGCTATTTATATATAATTATTATCCTGTAATATTCTTTAAACTATAAAATATATGATAAGAAATTAATTTATGTTCTAATTTAAGTTAACATACACATCGAATAGGATGTTTTCAATATTTTATTTAATTTACTATTAAAACACTAATATAACAGTGTATTTAGATTTATTTTAAGTAGGTTTAATGTAGGCACCTATGCATTTAATTACTTTTATATTGGCGTAAAAAATTATTACTCTACGGGTAAATAGGTTTTATTTATAACGGCATTGTTAAAAAAAGTACGCGTTTTTTGAAAACGACTCGTAAGTATACTAACTTGCGTTCGATATACTAAATAGGAATATTAAATAAAATTATTTTTATTATTTTCGTACTTACAGTATATTATAAGCATTTTCTTTCAGAAACGTTCTTGGCGTTAATTAACGAAAAATTCTTCGAGTCAAATTTTAAAACACGGCTTTATGTAAGTGTGAATAAACTTAAACTAATGCAGTATAGGTACTGCATGATACAATTGCACCTCGTTCATTTAGTGTAGCTGCTATCACATCGCCAGCATTGTTTGTGGTAATAATACGACACGTTTTTTTTTTTTTTTTTTTTTTTTTGTCACGGTTGTATTATAGCATTGTTTCTAGGTCATTAGAATATTTGGTCTTCAAAATTAATTAATTTCCTGATTTTTTTACGATTAACAAAAGCAGGGCTGTAAAACATATACATAAATGTATCTACAATTAGGGTTCTAAAATTTCATGATGTTTTGAAATATTTAATTTTTACGAAAAATTAATAAAATTAGTTTTTCAATTTAAAACTATAAATAGTATTTACAAAATAAATTGGTCTAGGTGATCTAGGCATTACTATAGTTAATTTTGTATTCATTATACGCAAATCACAATATTTAATTAAAATAAATGTCAAAAGAAAATGCTTAAAAAATAAATATGTAAAATGTTTAAATATATTATTGATTATTATCAGATAATAATATTATTAATTTTATAATACTCGTATGTTCGTTCTGTATTTAAACAAATATCGAGAAAGATTTTGCTACTACAGGAAATTATTTTATATTATCTTTAAATTGATATAGTTATATAACTTGAGTTAAGACTTTATGATTATATTGTAAAATTTCTTACGGCGATTTTAGTTTTACGTTTGAAAAATCACAAAACTTGTGATACTATACTATATTTAATATAGTATATATACAATTTTTTATTAATTAAACAACATACACTTCAAATTAATGATTGATATTTAAGTTAATAATATGTAATTAGGCTCAAACAATTTATTATGACTTTATAAAACACATTACAAAATCAATAAATAAATATTAAACAAATATTTGAATAAAACTATATTTTTTATTATTTCAAGCGGTGTGAAATTTCACTATTGAAATATTTTAAATGTGAACATTTCAAGTGAATTATTTCATACTCTTTACCTTATATATAGGTATATTGTGAGAGACAAATAGGTGATTAAGTTTTGATATATAAATTAATCTTTAGTTACTCCAGTGCTCGTTCCCGTACCTACAATATTTTCTGTTTTTTTTTTAAATGGTTTCATTTACCATATAGTTCACGTCTCCATGTAATTAATAAAAACGGTTTGTTAATTAATCATTGTATTATATTATATGACCTGTTGTTTTAATTCTAGCAAAATAATGAATGAACCTTATGCAAATAAACACTTTTTTGAGTAAATTTAGGTCAGTATTGACATAAAAATTGTTTTGATTTTACAAAAATTGTAAACAATACGATATTCTACAAAAATGTATTTGGTAAGTTGGTATTGTAATTTATGGGAGGGGCTAGAGGAAAAATTGTTGAACCATCCGTTATAATTTGTATGTATGCAAACACTTTGAAGTCAGTTAGTTGAAACTCTACTAAGCACTGACTGACAAACATATCTTTTATTGTACTAATAGTTCATTATTAGTGATCGTATGTTTGTTTTAAGGACAGTTTAAGGTATAGACAAAATTAGGAAAAAAACACAACAATAACTTATTGAAATAATCAAATTAGATTCCGGAGCAGGGGGAGGAGCAATCTTTAATTCGCCCGCCCCTCGAATAAGCCCTCGGTATCTAATGATATCAAACAGAAATATGAAAAAAAAAGGTATTTTCCTATTCAATAGTATTCACAACCCGTTAGTTGTAATAACGTTGCCATGTTAAAATGTACTTCAATACATTTTTGACCTAAGAACTCGCACTGTATATTTGTTAAATTTACGATAGAGAGAAAACGTTATTGTCATTATGTACTATTGTTATTATTGTACTATTCTGAGAATTTAAATTAAATTTGTCTATATAATTACTACGGAACATAAAAATAAATTACTTGGTATATATCTGCCAAGGTTTACTTATAAACTGTGCTGCAGTCGTAATCACAGTGACGCCACTGTGATACACGGATGGGATGGTTCAAAGAGATGGCGCCAAATGGGAACAGCAGGGACTGTATCCCCGGTCCCCCCAAAGGACAATTACTCATAAGTCTTTCGTGTCTTCCAGCTAATTTGATAGCTCTTAATTTTTTTTTTTTGTTGTTGCAATGATTATTAGTTTATATTTTTTATACATTTTTTTCAACCTAATATGTATGTATAAATTTAGCATGAATATTCTTAAATATAACATATTTTACATTTAATTTTGTAAATATTTATATTTTTAAATAAATTAAATAAAAAAAAAAAAAAAATGTAACATTTTCTATAATGACCGGAGACCAACACAATTAATTCTATTTTAACTGAAATAATTAACATATAATTTGTCATAAAATAAGGTTACTTTTTCTGAATATACTATATGTTTACATATATACTTTTAATCTATATTTTTAAATTAAATAATCATTTTGTTTTTGTAACTATAGTATTAAACGGATAATATTTAAAAATTGCTAATTTATTTCCATAACGTTTTTAGTTTAAGTTTTATGTTATTTTAACATGATAAAGAAAACGAATTTTTTAGATAATAATGTAGGTAATAGTATAACCGGTTTTCGTATGTTGAAAAAAAAAAAAATACCTACCTAGTTTTAGTTATCTGAATATTTATTATTTAATAGTTTCTCGAATTAATACATTTTAGTTTGATTTAAACTGTTGCGGTTTTATCTGCAGTTAATAGAACAAATGTCATATTGTAAAATAGGTAATATTTTACTCTGCTAAAAATTATTATAAAACGAGTCCTATTATTGATAGTATATTTATTTCATTGAGTATTTTACTAATATATATGTATATATATTTTATAAGAAATACATACTGCACAATATGTTAGAGTTAAAATAAAATAAAATAAAATATGCTCAATAGTGTTATGCAGGGCTGAATGCAATTATTTAGAACTGATAATTCACAATTGGTTCTGTAAAATTAAAAACCATTTTGTAAATTGAATAATAGTTCTCAAAACAAGGTTTTTGTAACGAAAAGTTATTGAAATGATTTCAGTTCTGTATATATTCACAGAGCAATTTTACTTTTCAATAACTTTGCTGTCACGTGAACACGTAATTAACGTAATATTCGTTAATATGATGTTTTATGCTGTATCGGTGTTCCATGATTACTTAGTTTTTCTTATTCATACTATACTATACGAGGTGCGACAATAAAATAACGAGACTCTTTGAATAAAAGTTGTTTATTTTAAAAATGTTATAATTTAATGATTATCACCTTCAAAGTACCTTCCCTCAGCATCAATACACTGTTGCATACGTCGCTGCCATTCTTGAAAACAGTGTTGCCAATTGCTTTCATTCAACCCTTTTAGAAGTTCTGCCGTTTTCATTTATACGTCATCAACTGTTTGAAAATGGGAAAAGAAATAAGAAGGAAATAAGAAGAAGTCACAAGGAGCAAGGTCTGGCGAGTACGGGGGATGTTGAAGTACAGAAATTTTTTTTTCAGTTAAAAAACGTTGAATTGAAAATGCACTGTGAGCTGGAGCATTGTCTTGGTGAAGAACCCAGCCATTTTTCCATAGATCTGGTCGCTTTTTTCTGACACGTTCTCTTAATTTAATTAATACCTCTTTATAATAATATTGATTAATTAATTTTGTCGATTTTTTCGTTTGTTGTCAACGTTTTCGTTTGTTGAAGACGTGGTAGGACGTCCAGAACGATCATCGTCTTCGACGTCCTCCCTTCCACTACAAAACCATTTGTGCCATTCAAAAACACGAGCTCTTGATAAACATTCTTCACCATAAACTCCACATAACATACGAAACGATTCCGCGGCAGTTTTTTTTAATTTAACAAGAAATTTAATGTTAACACATGTTGTTCGATTTTTATATTTAACATTTTTCGGCAGTATAGTCGAACTCGCACTAATAACAAGGCTACTAACGTATAAGAAAATGAATTGATGCCATCAGTGTTCATAGTACTTTTAGATAAGTGTTTTCTAATCATATTTCAATAATCGTTTTATAGATAACGTTAATAGTTTAGGTTATATTTAGAAAGTCTCGTTATTTTATTGTCGCACCTCGTACATAGACGTATAAAATGTCTGTATCATCACTGACAACCGAGTTTGTAGTTATAACCCTAGATAACATAATGGTTCATATAGGGTAACATATAGGGCACTGCTATTCAAATAATGAAATACATTCATGAAACGCAATTTGTTCAATAGCTGTAGTTTTACAGAACCTAAACATATTAATCTGACCCTCATAAATATTGTAAACATTCACGTAGGTTTAGGTATTTATTAGTTTAAATAGACAATTGCATGCGTAGTGTATATAGTGATGGGGGCCATTTGAATAAAGTTAGTAATATTTATTATTTCGAATAAAAAATATGCGTCATTGGCGTTATTTGAACATATTATTTACCTGAATAAATTATACCATTAAATTTATTTTTATACAAGTGTCTATTTGATGATATATTTTGCATATGTAAGTCATTTTATTAAATGCTAATATTCGAACATTTAGAACAGTTAACTAGTGAGTTGTACGAGTCACAGGGACATCATTAAGGGGGAGATAAATCCAATAAAGCATATTTTTAATCAATATAAAATAATTACACGTATAATGATAGCATTAAAAACAAACAAAATTATATATTTAACTGCCTTATCACTTGAAATAGATTTTGGTATGATGTTAGTAATGATTAGGATTAGGAACTTCTAGCACTAAAAAAACACGCAAATATGCTCTAATTAGTTTTTTTTTTTATTGAAATTGTTTAAATATGCTCTATGAAGCAGTAAAGATCTATAATAAGCAAAACAATGTAAAATATGCAAAGTAAAACTTAAGATTTAGATTCCTTTCATCATGAACAGTATTTATTTTTGATTAACATAAATCTTACAAAAAAATAAAAAAAAAGCAAATACTACAAGTCTCTAACCATTGAATATATATAGGTTAGGATAACTATAAAATTATAATTCCAAAAAGCCCCAAGAAATTATTTTTTACCATGATCTATAACTGTTATATTATTGTAAATATATATAACAATCCCCCCAAGGGCAAATTCCTAACTAGGCCATTGGTGAGATATGTAGCAGTATTGACTTTAATAATGTAAAAATTAAACGTTTCGTTCTTAATAACAGTAATATTAGTAAAATTAAATTAAAAATGCCGTAGATATTTGATTATTATTTTAAGTTTTAAACCATGAGTGATAGAAATATATATATATATATATATATATTCATATTATACAATATGATATGTGTCATATGGTTTTTTAAAAAAAAAGCTAATAAAAGTACATTTTATTTAACATAAAATACTAAACAAATTTAAACCAGAACATCTACTTGTGTTTATTATTTTTACATTTTTTAGTAAACTGTAGACTGTAGTTAGAGATAGCAAAAAATCGTTTACCATCGATTTATCTAAATTTCGATATATTGCATATCCAATATCGATACTACGATTTATCGACCGCTATATTAACGATATATTTATATACATCGGAACATTATTTTCTAAAACTATAAAAGATTTATAGACTTACACATGGGTTATAAACTTATAACCGTAAGCCCTTAAGCCGTAACTTGTAATCGATACTTAATTGTAGGATTAACGACAAATAAATTGATTAATCAAAGCCTGTATAATTAAGAAAATTATAAAATATTTAATATTATAGTAGAATTTATAAAACCCGAATAGTAATAATAAAGTATAATTGAAATTTTTATATATTACAGTGTACGCTGAGAAAATAATCACAATGAAAATAAATGTATTCATTTATTTTTCAAATGTAGTTTTAAAAAAATATCATATAAAATTAAATACAAAAATATGAAATTGTAAATATTAAATATAATATATCGACGGACGACACGATATAGCATATTAAAATATCGAAAGACTCAATATTATAGAGTCGATATATTGATTTTAAGTAACGATATTTTCGATATATCGTCGCCATTCCTATCTGTAGTCGTAACTCGTAATAATCGTATAGTTGTTGCCTATAAAATAAGACAAATGAAAGTTGTATTATTTGCGAATATAAATACGTGATTTTACCGTAACTGTTGAGCTATAATAGTTACTAACTAGAAGGTATATATATAAAAAAAAAAAAAAATTTTTAAAAAAATAAATAAATAACATGATAAACTGATTAATGCTTAAAACGAAAAGCGGTATGTATAGGTATAATAGTGTATAATCGTTACTTTATCAATATCTGAATTCTGTGGGGAAAAATAATATTTGCGATAATCTGATAATATTATTGGTGGTAACATTAAATACCTATAGGCTATATTATTATTTAGTAGCTAGCGTATACCTACTTTTTACTGAGATAGTATTTACCAAAATTATTTTGGACGTATTGCATTATGTTAGATGTATAAGTATAAACTGTCATCTAAATATTGTCTCTAGCCTATATTTTATATGTTAAATCTTTAGAAATCCAGTACCCTTCGACTCCCTCCCACCGTAAGTAAGAAATTGACTGTGTGTATTTTTTTTGTTGAAAACTTTGTTGAAAAGTATACAAGTATTCGAGAATAATTAGGAAACTATTATCAGTATTTAGATACTTACAATACGAGTATATGATTTGCATTTTTTTTTAAACATTTCCTCGAATTTTATTAATAAAATATTCGTCGATTCAAATTTTAAAACACAAATTTTAATTTTTTGTCACAGTTCTGATATGTATAGTCGTTTCTTCGATTGTTAGAATACAAATGACTTCTAAACTACTTCAGAGCTCGCTCCCGAGCCTATAATATTTTTAGGTCATATTCCGTTTTAGAATGATTAATGTTCAACACAGGTGTATTGTAGTATAGTTAATGATATAAAACATATCAAACAAGACAAATAAACCATATTACATAAGTTATGTAAACATTGATGTAGGTACACGCAGCGGTTGAATTGAAAACTAATTAAAAATGGGGACACAAACGACAAAAATAACTTGAAGATTTAAGCTTTATTCTGACATTTTTAAAAAAAATAAAAATAGGGAATTATGATTGCTGATTGGTTTCAACATCAGACCCGTATATCCAGGTTTCAGTACCAGTTATAATATTTTTTAAAAAGTCTAGGTCAGTTTCTGCTCATTCAAAAAGTATATATAGTATTTCTTACATGTGCCATATCGCAGATACATGACATTTACGTATATTCATTTTTTGTAACGTTTAATGAAATGATAATTTCTGAATTCTCATTGAATGATATTGTGTTTTATGTGCGACGTGATAAATTAAAAAACACTTTGACGATTTTCAAGCTTCTCATAACCATTTATAGAAGTCGAAACGAAAGATCACGGACAGTTATTATTTATTTGAAAGTTAAAAATTAGTTGAATTTTGCTGAGAATCATTATCTAATAGCAATAATGTATCCTAACGTTCAGATAGAAATTAAATTCTCTTCTTATCTGCCCATTCCGATTTGTTATTAAGATTTGTTTTAAGTAACAAAACTATAAGTAAAAAAACAAATTGTATTAGATTTAATTTCTGATTTATTAATTAATATATACACGCTGTAGATTATAGGTTATAATTTTAGGTTTTGAACCATGAGTAAGACAATATAATTTTTGATTTTGTATAAAATGATATGTGTTTAAGGATTTTTCGAATTATAGATTTTTTAAATTTAATTGATAGGAGTTTCCCAAATTGTTTAATGCATATAGTGTAAATGGCTATTATAAAATGCTCTTCCTTGAGCATATGGTGCACAGCTGTTTGTCCCAAAATAGTAAATTCCACGTTGACTATATAAAAAAAAAAAATAAAAAAAAACAATAACTTATTATTCATTCAATGATTGACTTTTAGATTCACAGGGTTGTGTTGTGAGGGATGTATTGTATAAACTATGATTTTTGTGTCTGGAACAACTTTTCTACCAAAATTCTTGCTCCAAACTAATAATGATAAAATAGACGTTTTGGGCATATTGAATTATAAATGCCATCACGTGTTTTGAGATATGCGATTATGTTTACGGTTGTGTTGCGTTTAGGTCGTATAGACCTGAAATTGCTATCAAATACATATATTAATTTCTTCTAAATGTGGTAAAATATTCAAAAAACTATAGCTTTTTTTTAAAGTTCTTTACAGGTATTGGAAGTTTACTAGTTTTTTAGGTTTTGTTTGGCTATATGTAAATAAAACATTATCGATGACTGAAAAATGCTCAACAGTTAATGCTGCAAACGGTAAAAAAAACTAAAACACACCCGCAAACAGTTAAAATTACTAAAGATATTTTAATAATTATTATAACGAGTTCATGTATTCACGTATTGTCCACGTGTTCGCCCATGACTATCACATTTTCTTCATTGTTGACATTATAACGATGACTTTGGAACGATTTGTAGGTGTTACATTTTAATGCTAGAAACTTAGTTTTTCCATTTATTGACTCTGCAAAATATATTACAGATCTCATATGGCTGCACATCGAATCTGTTATAGACCAAGATAAACCATTTCTAATTATTATATAGTCACGTGTCATACATAATACATATGTTGACAAGTGTTGTAAATAGATAAAACAGTTTTAACAATATAAATGTAAGACAAATATCAAAATAATGTATGAACAAAAAAAAAAGTTTTCAATAATTTAAAAAAAAACAGATACATTTATCGTGTACAATGATTACATTTTAAAATTTTCTTTGACGATAATATACATATATATATATAATGTCAAAATAAAGATGTAGAATAATTGAATATTAGTTTCTGTTTGCAACGTTCAAAAACTGTAACCGCGCCCATTTTCACACGTGAATACCAGCTCTGACAGCGCGCCAACTGCCGCGAACTTGTCCCCGCCAAAGTCACACAGTTTACTCCCCGATAAAATTAATTTTTGTTCATTTGGGAACACTGCGCAGAGATATCGGCTAATTAAACGTTGGCAATTGATCGCGTCTCCACCAATGACTTTGTCTTGTTTTTGCTGCCGATAAATCAGTTTGTCCTGCTAAACGACGACGCGGTCGTTCCTTGGTGCAACCGGAACAGCATACACGGACTAACATCCTCATAGCTAATATACTTATATCGTTTCGTTTACTTTGGACGGTATCCCCTATACTTTTTTCAATATATACTTTATATTATGTTTTAGTTTTATCCCTTTTTTTTCGACGAAGTTTTTACGCCTCATGACTTTTCTTCGTCGTTAACTTAAATTTGTATTTATTAAATAATTACAATTAATTCCGCTAAACCCAATAATCGTTTTCATTTCATTATTCATTAAAAATTTCCCGACGTACCACTTTCAACTGTACATAATACAAAATCCTATGTGCTGCGGCCTACGGGTTTCAGCCATAGGTTTGGCGACCATATTTCCCATACACGTCATATAACGCTCCGTCCGGACCGACATATATTTCCCTACTTAAAAAGGCGCCAGATTTTAAATGTTTATAAGATTAATAATATTATAATACTACTAGTTAATATGTATAAAAAAATAACATTGTTTAATACACTCGAATGTAATTCACATCCACCGGGGTTGTGATGACAGGGACATCTAGATAAGGCTTAACAGTATGTTTATATTGCATCAAATATTAACAAATAGTTTTATATTATTGATAATGTTACTTATATTAATTACTTTTTTTACAACCGGGTTGACAGACGCCGTCGTTGGCATAAAAGTCCAAGTGACCCAATGGTGAGAATTTGCCATTTATTCCGATATTTGTATGTACAACGTCTACAAAATTTGCATCTGATTTATTTAACACTTTGTTGTTAAAAATGAATAGTGGAGCGGCCGGATCAAGTCCTGAAATTGACGAAATATTTTGCGGTGTTATTTAGTTTAGTTTTGTATATTAAAAAAAAAAAAAAAAATTGATATTTTCTGAAGATTCATTCTGATGTTATACTTCATAATAGACTTTTTATGATTTTTATTTTTTGCAAAACAATTGCCATTAAGTGACGGGTATGTTTGATCCTTTATAGGCAACCTATTCAGATGGATCCCAAGTAACATTCATTTACTTACTTCTTTACTTAGGTTATAAATACGTACCGGTTATTCTTGGGATAACTTTAGAATTTAATTTCATATATTGCCCAGCATGACCGGCCACATGTGATCCTAGACTGAAACCAATCACGTGCAGGTTTTCCAGTTTCAGGTCCATTCGCGCTTTGAATAGATTGAGAAGAAATATGCCGATGAATTCACCTATTTGAGGTGTTCTATACACTGCTTTGATGTAGTTCGTCACTAACGACCTGAAGTCTACTAATATCACGTTTAGATCTCGGTGTTTAAAGTATTCTACGGAGAGAAAATCAAAAAAAAAAATTATAATTGTATCTTCTTAATTTGTTTTAATTCTATTATTGTACGTTATCTAAATCATACTGTATAAGTATAGTTAATAATAATATATTATTGTACGTTGTTCAAATTATGAGTAAACTTATTAGTCCACATACTTTTATTGGTCTGCTTGAACATCGTATTGTTTAATTTTAGAAATTATTTCAGAGGTGTGGTAATTTTATGTATAGGAGATTATAATAAACATAATATTCGAATTAAAAACGTAAAAAATGAATGCAGCCTTATAGTTAGTTGTTAAAAATACATTTAAATACCAGTTGTTTATGTCGCTCGTATTTTAGACATTTCTAATTTAGTTATATTTCGACATTTGGGGTATTCTTTTTAGAAATTTTTTTATCTAGATTTAGATATAATATTCTTTAATATTTTTCCGCTTACCTGGTCTGAGATTGTTGTCAACAAAACCGTTGCTGGTATCTTTAAATCCGTGAATTAACAGCTTGATTGGCGCATCCAGTACGAACGATGCATTTTGAACAGATTCGGAATTTAACACGTATTCATTCGTTATTCTATATTATAGAAAAGTTATACAATACTCATCATCAATTCTAAAAAAACATCTATCATATACAATATATTAAAATTATGAACTCATTGCCGTAGGTTTTCTCGTTTTCCCTCAGTTTAACTAATTTATTGAAAATCCCAAAAATTATCTCTTATAAATATCATTTAGATCCAAATTGATTTCGGAAAAAGTACTATACTTGAAAATCATAGCACAACATCTAGAACAAATGTTCTTTACAGATAGAGAAAATTTATCCAGTCGTAAATTAAAGTATTCGTCACTCGCCCCACAGGGTACACCTATTTACTCACATAGGAAAACAATGTCGTTTAAAATCTAAACCAATTGTCGGTAATTTAAATTAATTTATACATTTTGTTATCGTTGGTAGGTATATAGTTTATGTGATATAATATGTGAATTTCCTTTACCTTGTATACAAGTAGAATTTTATATTTGGATGTGTACATTGTATTTGCGGTTTTACTTCTTTCGGTAACAACAAAGACGAATTATTATTTTTTGTGGTTACACACAATCCACTCGATACTAGGTAGATCAACATCCTTACTGCAACAGAAATTTAATTATATTAAAATATGAGGAAATGAAATTAGGCGGTTTGTCGTTGTGTTATGTACAGTAAATTTAGATAGTATTCATCTTAAAAGGAAGGCCTAGTATCATTCCTCGTCTTGGACTATCTTTTGTACGTTCGATAGTACTCCAGCACAAATAGGCATATGCTAAATTCACTTCGTACGCATCAATTGATTATGACTCCTCATTTTATTTGTATTACAGAAATATTATTTTCGTATATTGGTACTTACGATATATTTGTAGCATTTTCTGTCAGAAACTTCCGCGACATTTACTAACAGAGGATTACTAGAGTTAATACATAAAACACGTATTTTATTTTTCGTCACGTTGTATTTATAGTTGTTCCTAGGAATATAATAAATTTTAAATTTTTTCAGAGTTTGCTCCCGAGCTTATAATATGTTTATGTCATATTTCTATAATTCGAACAAATTTAGTCCTGTAATTTTCTAATAATTTTAGGTTAGATTAGTAATATTATTATGAATTTTGTTAAACACAGATGTGCAGTCCTTTTGTAAATGTTGAATAATGATTTATCTTTGTGTATACACATTATTTAATGGTCTCTTTTTATTTGACGGACCTAAATTTTTTTTATAATAACAGTTTTATTATTATAACACAGTGTCTTCACCGTATGTTAACCACTGTGGTTTGACGTCTGGGAAGTCGACGGTGAGTCTTCAATTTATGTGGATGTCCGAGTTATTTTTATCTATTCATTCTATAGTAAATTATTTTCGAAGAAACACTGATCTAGACTAACCTATGGATTAGTGAGCAGGATGGTGTGGCCAAATCGGTGACAAGTTTAGGAGGATAATATAAGTTAACTGCTCTTAATCGAGTGTTATCTTAATCTTAATCGAAATAAAATAAATAAATTTGATCCGATGAAACACTACCACCCATTACTGGGTGCTCTAGAACTCGATGTGTGACATTTATCTAGTGGACTTTAAAATGTTGACAACGATACATTGCTGTTGAAAAGTTTATTATTGTAAGTTTTGATACGATATTGAATTTGTTTAGTTTTGACAAAATTATTGACACCATTAACCTACTAACTAATATATAATGTATCCAGTAATTATTGCGACGGAAACGGAAAACTTGTTATCAAATGTACGCATTGGCGCATTTCAATGGCGAAGATACTGTTGTTAAACCAACTTTTGATTAGGTGCAAATATATTATTTTATAGCATTCGGTATTGGAATGTAGATTTTTGGTTATTATTTTAAGTTTTTAAATATTGAATATAATATTTTGACGGACGACGCGATATAGCGTATTAAAATATCAAAAGTCTCAATATTATAGAGTCGATATATCGATTTTAAATAACGATATTTTCGATATATCGTCGCCATTCCCATCTGTAGTCGTAACTCGTAAGAACCGTATAGCTGTTGCAAATAAAATAAGACAAATAAAATTTGTATTATTTGCGAATATCAATACATGATTTTACCCTAAATGTTGAGCTATAATAGTTACTAACTAGAAGCTAATTAAAAAAAAAAAAATAAATAAATAAATAACGTGATAAACTGATTAGTATTTATTATGAAAAGCGGTATGTTTAGCTATAATAGTGTATAATCGTTATTAACAATATCTGAATTCTGTGGGGAAAATCATATTTGTGATTATCTGATAATATTATTGGTGTTATCTTTATATACTTATATGCTATTTCATTATTTAGTAGCTAGTGTATACCTACTTTTTACTGAGATAGTATGTACCAAAATTATTTTGGGCGTATTGCATTATGTTAGTTGTATAAGTATAAACTGGCATTTAAATATTGTCTCTAGCATATATTCTATATGTTAAATCTTTAGAAATCCAATACCCTTCGAATCCCTCCCCCCGTAAGTAAGAAATTGACTGTGTGTATTTTTTTTGTTGAAAACTTTGTTGAAAAGTATACAAGTATTCGAGAATAATTAGGAAACTATTATCAGTATTTAGGTACTTACAATACGAGTATATGATTTGCATTTTTTTTTAAACATTTCCTCGAATTTTATTAATAAAATATTCGTCGATTCAAATTTTAAAACACAAATTTTAATTTTTTGTCACAGTTCTGATATGTATAGTCGTTTCTTCGATTGTTAGAATACAAATGACTTCTAAACTACTTCAGAGCTCGCTCCCGAGCCTATAATATTTTTAGGTCATATTCCGTTACAGAATGATTAATGTTCAACACAGGTGTATTGTAGTATAGTAAATGATATAAAACGTACCAAACAAGACAAATAAACTATATTACATAAGTTATGTAAACATTACTGTAGGTACACGCAGCGGTTGAATTGAAAACTAATTAAAAATGGGGACACAATCGACATAAATTGCTTGAAGATTTATAAGGATTTAAGACTTAAGATTTAAGCTTTATTCTTACATTTAAAAAAAAAAAAAAATAGGGAATTATCATTTCTGTAAAATTAAAAAACGTCTTGTAAATGTTTTAAAATATTAATGAACAATTATAATATCAACTTTTATCCGTTTATCAATTAAATTGTTTTTTTTCTGTAGTTTTTTTAAAAATGTGTTTACCTTATGCTATAAAGTTGGTGAATTGTTTTCATAGAGCTATACGTTAAATGAAATATACAGGTTTTTATACGTTTAAAAACACTATAATTTTTGTATGTAAAATAACAATACAGTAATGTTAAATTTTATATATCCTTATTATAGCTATGTCACCGTCATACAAATTAAATATACTGTAAATTATTTATACGAGGTTTTATCAAAAAATACATGGAATTTTTAAATAAAATTTTATTAACACAATATTATTCTAAATACATATAAAAACATTCAAAATAATCTACCTGGGAAGCAATACACCACTGCCATATTATTTTCCATTTTTTATAACACTCCCGAAGGCACAAATTGAAATGTCCTTAAGATCGATTTCCGTATTTTGTTTAGTGTCATCAGTTGTTTAAAAACGACGTCCTTTGATCGTAGATTTTAACTTCGGAAATAAAAATAAGTCGCACAGGGCTAGGTCGGGTGAATATGGTGGTCGTGAAACTACTAAAGTATAGTTTTTCGCTAAGAACTGACGAATGAGCAATGAGCTGTGAGCCGGGGCGTTATCGCAATGCAACATCTAAGAACCACGTTTCTAAATTTCTGGCCTATTTTTCCTAACATTTTCACGTAATCTTTTCGTGAATTAAAAATAAAATGTTGATTTACTGTATATCCTTGAGGCACCCATTCACGATTAATTATACCACGAAAATCAAAAAATGTGATTAACATGGCTTTTTCATTTGAAAAAAGGTCAGAACCTGCTTTGCTTTTTTGGTCTTGGAGAATTTACTGACTTCCACTGTGATGCTTGACGCTTGGTTTCAACATCATACCCGAAAATCTAAGTTTCAGCACCAGTAATAATATTTTTTTAAACGTCTAGAGCAGTTTTTGCTCTTTCAAAATGTTTTTGAGAGATGTTCTTTCGGTTTTGTTTTTGTTCATCGGTTAAGAGACGAGGAACAAATTTGGCTGCGATTCGGCTCATGCCCAATCCTTTGATTAATATTTCTTGGCAAGAACCATAAGATATTCACACGTCATCTGTAACATCATTCGACGATTATTTTAAATAATTTCACGAACACGAGCAACAGTTTCATTTGTTTTACTGGTAGAGGATCTACCGGGTCGTTCGTCATACTTAACGGATGTTCTATCATTCTAAAACTATTTAAACCACTTAAAACACGTTGTCCGAGACAGAAAACTATCTCCTAAAAACTTGCTGCAAAAGTTTAAAAGTTTCACTAGAACTTTTCTATAATTTAAAACAAATTTTATGCACACACAATGTTCTACTATTGCTTCCATTACGAAAATCGCTGCTTGACTGAAACAAGTTTTCGTTAAAATTGCCATAAATAAAAATAAATATTGTTATCGATTTCAAACCAATGCTAAAATTCTCGTTAAAGTTACTTTATCCAATGACATTATCCGGGTTTTGTTATCTTAATTGATGTAAATATTGTAAATACAGTCCGGGTATTTTTTGATCAAACCTCAAATATAGTATTCGTTCCATGTGCCATATCGCAGATACATGACATTTACGTATATTCATTTTTTGTAACGTTTAATGAAATGATAATTTCTGAATTATCATTGAATGATATTGTGCTTTATGCGCGACGTAATAAATTAAAAAACACTTTGACGATTTTCAAGCTTCTCATAACCATTTATAAAATTCGAGACGAAAGATCACGGACAGTTATTATTTATTTAAAAGTTAAAACTTAGTTGAATATTGCCGAAAATCATCATCTAATAATAATAATTAATCGCTGCGTTCAGATAAAAATTAAATTCTTTTCAATATCTGCCCATTTCGATTTGTTATTAAATGTAACAGTACTATTAGTAAAATAACAAATTGTATTCGATTTAATTTCTAATTTAATAATAAATATATACACGCTGTAGATTATTGGTTATAATTTTAGGTTATGAACCATGAGTAAAACAATATCATTTATGATTTTGTATAAAATGTCTTGTGTTTAAGGATTTTTCGAAATATGAATTTTTTAAATTTAATTGAGAGGAGTTTCCCAAATTGTTTAATGCATATACTGTAAATGGCTATTATAAAATGCTCTTCCTTGAGCATATGGTGCACAGCTGTTTGTCCCAAAATAGTAAACTCCACTTTGACTATAAAAAAAAAGAAAAAAAAAACAATAACATATTACTCTTTTAATGACTGACTTTTAGATTCAGAGGGTTGTGTTGTTAGGGATGTATTGTATGAACTATGATTTTTGTGTCGGGTAACTAATTTTCTACCAAAATTCTTGTTCCAAACTAATAATGACAAACGAGCCGTTTTGGGCATATTAGAATATAATGCCATCACGTGTTTTGTGATATGCGATTTTGTTTACTGTTGTGTTGCGTTTAGGTCGTATAGACCTGAAATTGCTATCAAATACATATATTAATTTCTTCTAAATGTGGTAAAATATTCAAAAAATTATAGCTTTTTTTTAAAGTTCTTTAAAGCTATTTGAAGTTTACTAGTTATATAGGTTTTGTTTAGTTATATGTGAATAAAACATTATCGATGACTGAATAATGCTCAACAGATAAAGCTGCAAACGGTAAAAGAAACTATAAAAAACACCCGCTAACAGTTAAATATACTAATGATATTTTAATAATTATTATAACGAATTGATGTACTCACGTTTTGTCAACGTGTTCGCCCATGACTATCACACTTTTTTCATAGTTGATATTATTACGTTGATTTTGGAACGATTTGTAGGTATTACATTTTAATGCTAGAAACTTAGTTTTTCCATTTATTGACTCTGCGAAATATATTACTGATCTCATATGGCTGCACATCGAATCTGTTATAGACCAAGATAAACCATTTCTAAATATTATATAGTCACGTGTTACACTTAATACATATGTTGACAAGCGTTGAAAATATATAAAACAATTTTAACAATATAAATATAAGAAAAACTATCAAAATACTGAAGGAACAACAAAAAAAAAAAGTTTTCAATAATTTAAAAAAAACAGATACATTTATCGTGTACAATGATTACATTTTAAAATTTTCTTTGACAATACCATATATATATATAAGGTGTCAAAACAAAGATGTAGAATAATTAAATATTAGTTTCTGTTTGCAATGTTCAAAAACTGTAGCCGCGCCCATTTCCACATGCGATAACCAGCTCCGACAGCGCGCCAAATGCCGCAAACTTGTCTTCGCCAAAGTCACACGGTTTATTCCCCGATAAAATTAATTTTTGTTCATTTGGGAACACTGTGCGGGGATATCGGCTAATTAACCGTTGGCAATTGATCACGTCTCCTCCGATGACTTTGTCTTGTTTTTGCTGCCGATAATACAATATGTCCTGCTAAATGTCGACGCAGTCGTTCCTCGGTGCAACCGGAACAGCATACACGGACCAACTTCCACAAAGCTAATATACTTATAACGTTTCGGAAACATTGGACGGTATCCCCTATACTTTTTTCGATATATATTTTATATTATGTTTTAGTTTTATCCTCTTTTTTTCGGACGAAGTTTTTACGCCTCATGACTTTTCTTCGTCGTTTACTTAAATTTGTATTCATTAAATGATTACGATAATTCTGCTAAACCCAATGGTCGTTTTCATTTCGTTATTCATTTATAATTTCCTGACGTACCACTATTAACAGTACGTAAAACTAAATTCTATGTGTTGCGGCCTACGGGTTTCAGCCGAAGGTTGGCGACCATATTTCCCATACACTATAAAACGCTCCGTCTGGACCAACATATATTTCCCTACTTAAAAAGGCGCCAGACTTTAAATGTTTATTAGAATAATAATATTATAATACAACTAGTTACTATGTATAAAAATATAACATTGTTTAATATATACGAATGTAACTCACATCCACCGGGGTTGTGGTGACAGGGACATCTAGGTAAGGCTCAACGGTATGTATATATTGCATCAAATATTAACAAATAGTTTTGTATAAATTATAATGTTAATAATATTTATTACTTTTTTTACAACCGGGTTGATAAACGCCGTCGTTGGCATAAAAGTCCAAGTGACCCAATGGAAAGAAATTGCCATTCATTCCGATATTCGTGTGTACAACGTCTACAAAATTTGCATCTGATTTATTTAACACTTTGTAGTTAAATGTGAATAGTGGAGCGGCCGGATCTAGTCCTGCAATGAACGAAATATTTTGCGGTGTTATTTAGTTTAGTTTTGTATATAAAAAAAAAAAAAAAAAATTGATATTTTCTGAAGATTCATTCTGATGTTATACTTCATAGACTTTTTATGATTTTTATTTTTTGCAAAACAATTGCCATTAAGTTACGGGTATGTTTGATCCTTTATAGGCAACCTATTCAGATGGTTCCCAAGTAACATTCATTTACTTACTTCATTACTTAGGGTATTGGTACGTACCGGTTATTCTTGGGATAACTTTGGAATATAATTGCATATATCGCCCAGCATGACCGGCCACATGTGATCCTATACTGAATCCAATCACATGCAGGTTTTCCAATTTCAGGTCCATACGCGTTTTGAATAGATTGAGAAGAAATGTGCCGATGAATTCACCTATTTGTGGTGTTCTATACACTGCTGTAATGTAATCCGTCACTAACGACCTGAAGTCTACTGATATCACGTTCAGATCTCGGAGTTTAAAGTATTCTGCAAAGAAAAAATAAAAAAAAAATATTGTATTTGTATCTTCATAATTTGTTCTAATTCTACTATTGTAAGTTATCTAAATCATACTGAGTAAGTTTATTTAATAATAGTACTGAAATGTACGTTGTTCTTATTATGAGATAATATGTCCACATACTTTTGTTGGTCTTCTTGAACACCGTATTGTTTAATTTTAGAAAATATGGCAGAGGTGTGGTAATGTTTTTTTGGAGATTATGATAATACAAAATATTTAAATTAAAAATGTAAAAAATGTATACAACCATATAGTTTTATGTTAAAAATATATTTAAATATCAGTTGTTTAGGTCGCTCGTATTTTGGTCTTTTCTAATTTAGTTTTTTTTCGACATTTGCGGTATTCTTTTTAGAAATTTTTTTATCTAGATTTAGATATAATATTCTTTAATATTTTTCCGCTTACCTGGTCTAAGATTGTTGTCAACAAAACCGTTGCTGGTATCTTTATATCCGTGAATTAACAGCTTGATTGGAGCATCCAGTACGAACGATGCATTTTGAACAGATTCGGAATTTAACTCGTATTCATTCGTTATCCTATATTATAGTAAATTTATACAATAGTTATCATCAATTCTAAAATAACATCTATCATATCCAATATATTATAATTATGAACCCATTACCGTAATTTTCTCGTTTTCCCCCAATTTAACTAATTTATTGAAAATCCCAAAAATTATCTCTTCTAAACATCATTTAGATCCAAATTGATATCGGAAAAAGTACTATACTTGAAAATCATAGCACAATATCTAGAACAAATGTTCTTTACAGATAGAGAAAATACAACGGATCGTATATTAAAGTATTCGTCACTCGCCCCACAGGGTATATCTATTTACTCTCATAGGATAACAATGTCGTTAAAAATCTAAGCAATTATCGGTATATTAAATTAATTTATACAATTTGTTATCGTAGGTAGGTATAAAGTTTATTTGATGTAAAATGTGAATTTCGATTACCTTGTATACAAGTAAAATTGTATATTTGGAAGTGTACATTCTATTTGCGGTTTTACTTCTTTCGGTAACAACAAAGACGAATTATTACTTATTGTGGCTACACACGATCCACTCGATACTAGGTAGATAAACATCCACACTGCAACAGAAATTAAATTATTTTAAAATATTAGAAAATGAAATTAACCGGTTTGTTGTGTTATGTACAGTAAATTTAGATAATATTCAACTTAAGAGGATGGCCCAGTATCATTACTCGTTTTGGACTATCTTTGTACTTTTGATAGTACTTTAGCAAAAATAGGCATAGCCTAAATTCATTTCGTACCTGTTAATTGATTATGACTCCTCACTATATTTGTATTTGAGAAATATTATTTTTCGTATATTGTTACTTACGATATATTTGTAGCATTTTCTCTCAGAAACTTCCGTGACGATTAATAACAGAGGATTACTAGAGGTAATACATAAAACACGTATTTTATTTATCTTCACGTAGTATTTATAGTCGTTCCTAGGAATATAATTAATTTTAAACTTTTTCAGATCTTTCTCTCGAGCCTATAATATGTTTATGTCATATTTCTATTATTCGAATGAATTAAGTCATGTAATTCTATAATATTTTAAGGTTAGATTAGTAATATTATAATGATTTTTGTGGAACACAGATGTGCATTACTTTTGTAAATTTTGATTAATGATTTATTATTGTGTATATACATTATTTAATGGTCTCTTTTTATTTGACGGACCTAAATTTTCTTAAATACAACAGTTGTATTAATATAACACAGTGTTTTCAAATTAATAACTTAATTATACTAGCTGTAAATGTGAGTACCTATACAGAGACTAAACACGGGGTAGTAGTTATTATTCATAGTGTTTAGTAAAGTAGTAATGAAATTGTACTGAAGAGGTTAGATACTGTGTCTCGGAATACAAACTCTTCTTCAAGACTCGCTTCTCATTGAAGCAATAGTAATAGGTTAATTAGCTTAATAGATATAGCTCAACAAGCCTTAAGGTAATCTTTAGTAAAGTGTAGTATTGAGAAAAGAACAGAGTAGATTTTATTATGATGGCAACATCACATTTACCGTATGTTAACCACTACGGTTTGACTTCTCGGAGTCGACGGTGAGTCTTCAATTTATTTGGAGGTCCGAGTTATTATTATCTATCCATTCTATAGTAAATTATTTTCGAAGAAACGCTGATAGACTAACCCATAAATTAGTGAGCAGGATTGTGTGGCCAAATCGGTGACAAGTTTAGGAGGATAATATAAGTTAACTGCTCTTAATCGAGTGTTATCTTAATCTTAATCGAAATAAAATAAATAAATTTGATTCGATGAAACACTACCACCCATTACTGGGTGCTCTAGAACTCGATGTGTGTCATTTATCTAGTGGACTTTAAAATGTTGACAACGATACATTGCTGTTGAAAAATTTATTTTTGTAAGTTTTGATATGATATTGAATTTGTTTAGTTTTGACAAAATTATTGACACCAAGTCAATTTTTATATATTACAGTGTACGCCTTGAATATTATCACAATGAAAATAAATGTATTCCTTTATTTTTCAAATGTAGTTTTTAAAATATCATATAAAATTTAATACAAAAATATGAAATTGTTAATATTGATCATAATATATCGATGGACGACGCGATATAGCGTATTAAATTATCGAATGTCTAAATATTATAGAGTTTATATATCGATTTTATTGAACGATATTTTCGATATATCGTTGCCATTCCTATCTGTAGTCGTAATTCGTAAAAACCGTATAGTTTTTGCCTATACAATAAAACAAATGAAATTTGTATTATTTTCGAATATAAACACGTGATTTTACCCTAACTGTTGAGCTGTAATAGTTACTAAGTATAAGCTAATTAAAAAAAAAAAATTTTTAAAAAAAATAAATTAATAACGTGATGCAACATCTGCAACATCTTTAATAGTTAATCGACGATTACTTTAAATAATTTCACGAACACGAGCAACAGTTTCATTTGTTTTACTGGTCGAGGATCTACTTTGTCGTTCGTCATTCTTAACGGATGTTCTGTCTTTCTAAAACCATTTAAACCACTTAAAACACGTTGTTCGAGAAAGAAAGTCATCTCCAAAAACTAGCTACAAAAGTTTAAAAGTTTTATTAGAACTTTTGTCTAATATAAAACAAATTTTATGCATACACGTTGTTCTACTATTGCTTCCATTACGAAAATCGCTGCATGACAAAACATGTTTTCGTTAAAATTGCCATAAATAAAAAAAAATATTGTTATCGATTTCAAACCAATGCTAAAATTCTCGTTAAAGTTACTTTATCCAATGACATTATCCGGGTTTTGTTATCTTAATTGATATAAATATTGTTAATACAGTCCGGGTATTTTTTGATCAAACCTCAAATATAGTATTCGTTCCATGTGCCATATCCCAGATATATGACATTTACGTATATTCATTTTTTGTAACGTTTAATGAAATGATAATTTCTGAATTATCATTGAATGATATTGTGCTTTATGCGCGACGTAATAAATTAAAAAACACTTTGACGATTTTCAAGCTTCTCATAACCATTTATAAAATTCGAGACGAAAGATCACGGACAGTTATTATTTATTTAAAAGATAAAACTTAGTTGAATATTGCTGAGAATCATCATCTTATAATAAAATTACTTGCTGCGTTCAGATGTAAATTCAATTCTTTTCAATATCTGCCCATTTCGATTTGTTATTAAATGTAACAGTACTATAAGTAAAATAACAAATTGTATTGGATTTAATTTCTAATTTAATAATTAATATATACACGCTGTAGATTATTGGTTATAATTTTAGGTTTTGATCCATGAGTAAGACAATATCTTTTTTGATTTTGTATAAAATGACATGTGTTTAAGGATTTTTCGAATTATGGATTATTTAAATTTAATTGAGAGGAGTTTCCTCAATTGTTTAAAGCAAATACTGTAAATGCATATTAAATGATGCTCTTCCCTGAGCATATGGTGCACAGCTGTTTGTCCCAAAATAGTAAACTCCACGTTGACTATAAAAAAAAAAAAAAAAAAAAAAAAAAAAAAAAAAAAAACAATAAATTATTATTCGTTCAGTGACTGACTTTTAGATTCAGAGGGTTAGGTATAAATGCATAAATGGCATAAATGCCATCACGTGTTATGTGATATGCGATTTTGTTTACTGTTGCATTACGTTTAGGTCGTATAGACCTGAAATTGCTATCAAATACATATATTAATTTCTTTTAAATGTAGTAAAATATTCAAAAAACTATAGCTTTTTTTTAATGTTATATAGATTTATTTGAAGTTGTTTGGTTATATGTTAATAAAACATTACCGATGACCGATTAATGCTCAACAGTTAAAGTTGAAACGGTACAAAAACTTTAAATCACACCCTCAAACAGTTAAAAATACTAATGATATATTAATAATTATTTTAACGAATTGATTTACTCACGTTTTGTCAACGTGTTCGCCCATGACTATCAAATTGTTGTCATAGTTGAAATTATTACGTTGTTTTTGGAACGATTTGTAGGTACTACATTTTAATGCTAGAAACTTAGTTACTCCATTTATTGACTCTGCAAAATATATAACAGATCTCATATGGCTGCACATCGAATCTGTTATAGACAAAGATAAACGTGTTATACAAAATACATATGTCAACAAGCTTTGAAAATAGATAAAACAATTTTAACAATATAAATTTAAGAAAAACTATCAAAATACTGTACGAACAAAAAAAAAGTTCCCAATAATTTAAAAAAAACACATACAATTCTCGTGTACAATGATTACATTTTAAAATTCTTTTATGACGATTACATACATAAGGTGTCAAACTAATGATGTAGGATCATTAAAAATTAGTTTTTCATTGCAACATTCAAAAACTGTAGCCGCGCCCATTTCCACTTGCGATAACCGGCTCCGACAGCATACCATATGCCGCGAACATGTCCCCGCTAAAGTCACACGGTTTATTCCCCGATAAAATTAATTTTTTTTATTTGGGAACACTGTGCAGGGATATCGGCTAATTAACCGTTAGCAATTGATCACGTCTCCACTGATGTCTTTGTCTTGTTTTTGCTGCCGATAATACAATATGTCCTGCTAAACGCCGACGCGGTCGTTCCTCGGTGCAACCGGAACAGCATACAGGGACCAACTTCCACAAAGCTAATATACTTTTAACGTTTTGTAAACTTTGGACGGTGTCCCCTATACTTTTTTCGATATATATTTTATATTATGTTTTAGTTTTATCCTCTTTTTTTCGGACGAAGTTTTTACGCCTCATGGCTTTTCTACGTCGTTAACATAAATTTATATTCATTAAATGATTACAATAATTCCGCTAAACCCAATGGTCGTTTTCATTTCTTTATTCATTTATAATTTCCCGACGAACCACTTTCAATAGTACATAATATAAAATCCTATGTGCTGCGGCCTACGGGTTTTAGCCGTAGGTTTGGCGACCATATTTCCCATACACTATAAAATGATCCGTCCGGACCGATATATATTTCCCTACTTAAAAAGGCGCCATACTTTAAATGTTTATAAGAATAATAATATTATATTACTACTAGTTACTATGTATAAAAATATAACATTGTTTAATATATAGGAATGTAACTCACATCCACCGGGGTTGTGGTGACAGGGACATCTAGGTAAGGCTCAATGGTATGTATATATTGCATCAAATATTAACAAATAGTTTTATATTTTTGATAATGTTAATATTATTAATTACTTTTTTTACAACCGGGTTGATAGACGCCGTTGTTGGCATAAAAGTCCAAGTGACCCAATGGTGAGAATTTGCCATTCATTCCGATATTCGTGTGTACGACGTCTACAAAATTTGCATCTGATTTGTTAAAGACTTTGTTGTTAAATATGAATAGTGGAGCGGCCGGATCAAGTGCTGCAATGGACGAAATATTTTGCGGTGTTAGTTAGTTTAGATTTGTATATTCAACAAAAAAAAAAAAAAATTGAGAATTTTGGAAGATTCATTCTGATGTTATACTTCATAATGGACTTTTTATGATTTTTATTTTATGCAAAACGATTGCCATTTATGTGACGGAAATTGTTGTTCCTTTATAGGGAACCTATTCAGATGGTTCCCAAGTAACATTCATTTACTTACTGCATTACTTAGGGTATTGGTACGTACCGGTTATTCTTGGGATAATTTTGGAATATAATTTCATATATCGTCCAGCATACCCAGCCACATGTGATCCTAGACTGAAACCAATCACGTGCAGGTTTTCCAGTTTCAGGTCCATACGCGTTTTGAATAGATTGAGAAGAAATATGCCGATAAATTCACCTATGTGAGGTGTTCTATACACTGCTTTGAAGTAGTTCGTCACTAACGACCTGAAGTCTACTAATATCACGTTCAGATCTCTGAGTTTAAAGTATTCTACGGAGAGAATATCTAAAAAAAAAAAATTATATTTGTATCTTCATAATTTGTTTTAATTCTCTTATTGTTCGATATCTATATCATACTGTATAAGTTTATTTAATTATAATACATTAATGTACGTTGTTCCTATTATGAGTAAATTTATTACACATACTTTTGTTGGTCTGCTTGAACTTCGTATTGTTTAATTTTAGAAATTATTGCAGATGTTTGGTAAAGGGATGTATAGGAGATTGTAGTTTGTTGTTAAAAATATATTTAAATACATACTATTTGTTGAGGTCTCTCGTATTTTGGACTTTTTTAATTTAGTTTTTTCTCGACATTTGCGGTATTCTTTTTGGTCATTTTTTTATTTAGATTTAGATATTATATTCTCTGATACTTTTCTGCTTACCTGGACTGAGTTTGTCGTCAACAAAACCGTTGCTGGTACCTTTATATCCGTGAATTAACAGCTTGATTGGCGCATCCAGTACGAACGATGCATTTTGAAGAGATTCGGAATTTAACTCGTATTCATTCGTTATCCTATATTATAGTAAAGTTATACAATACTCATCACCATTTCTAAAAAAACATCTACATTATCCTATATATTATAATTATGAACCTATTGCCTTAGATTTTCTCGTTTTCCTTCGGTTTATCTAATTTATTTAATATCTCAAAAATGATCTCTTCTAAGCATCATTTAGATCTGAAATTATTTCGGAAAAAGTATTATACTTGAAAATCATAGCACAATATTTGGAATAATTGTTCTTTACAGATAGAGAAAATATAATCAGTCGTATATTAATGTATTCGTCATGCGCCCCACAGGGTATACCTATTTACTCAGATAGGATAACAATGTCGTTAAAAATCTAAACCAATTATCGGTAATTTAAATTAATTTATACGTTTGTTATCGTTGGTAGGTATATAGTTTATGTGATATAATATGTGAATTTCCTTTACCTTGTGTACAAGTAAAATTTTATATTTGGATGTGTACATTCTATTTGCGGTTTTACTTTATTCGATATCAATAAAGACGAATTATTATTTTTTGTGGTTACATACAATCCACTCGATACTAGGTAGATAAACATCCTTACTGCAACAAAAATTTAATTATATTAAAAAATGAGGAAATGAAATTAGGCGGTTTGTTGTTGTGTTTTGTACAGTAAATTTAGATAATATTCATCCTAAGATGAAGGCCTAGTGTCATTCTTCGTCTTGGACTATCTTTGTACTTCCGAAAGTACTCCAGCACAAATTGGCATAGGCTTAATTTACTTACGATATATTTGTAGCATTTTCTCTCAGAAACTTCCGCGACGTTTACTAACAGAGGATTACTAGAGGTAATACATAAAACACGTATTTTGTTTATCTTCACGTAGTGTTTATAGTCGTTTCTAGGAATATAATTAATTTTAAACTTTTTCAGATCTTGCTCTCGAGCTTATAATATGTTTATGTCATATTTCTATTATTCGAATGAATTAAGTTGTGTAATTCTATAATATTTAAAGGTTAGATTAGTAATATTATAATGATTTTTGTGGAACACAGATGTGCAGTACTTTTGTAAATTTTGATTAATGATTTATTATTGTGTATGTACATTATTTAATGGTCTCTTTTTATTTGACGGACCTAAATTTTCTTTTATTATAACAGTTGTATTAATATAACACAGTGTCTTCAAATTAATAACTCAATTATACTAGCTGTAAATGTGAGTACCTATACAGAGACTAAACACGGGGTAGTAGTTATTATTCATAGTGTTTTAGTAAAGAAGTAATGAACATGTACTGAAGAGGTTAGATACTGTGTCTCGGAATACAGACTCTTCTTCAAGACTCGCTTCTCATTGAAGCAATAGTAATAGGTGAATTAGCTTAATAGATATAGCACTAGCCTAAAGGTAATCTGGAGTAAAGTGTATTAATTAAAAAAAAGAACAGAGTAGTTTTTATTATGATGGCAACATCGCATTTACCGTATGTTAACCACTATGGTTTGACGTCTCGGAAGTCGACGGTGAGTCTTCAATTTATTTGGAGGTCCGAGTTATTATTATCTATCCATTCTATAGTAAATTATTTTCGAAGAAACTCTGATCTAGACTAACCCAAAAACTAGTGAGCAGGATGGTGTGGCCATATCGGTGACAAGTTACGGAGGATCAAATAAGGTAACTGCTCCTTATCGAGTGCAATCTTAATTTTAATCGAAATAAAATAAACAAATTTGATTTGATAAAACACTACCAATATAGATAGATACCACGATATATCGACGGCTATATTATCGATATATAAATATATATATATATATATATATATATACACCTGTGCTCGGGCAGCCAACCTGCCAACTACCAATGTCTTAAAGGAACTCCAACGACGAAACAAGCTCAACAACAAAAGTAAATTTTTTCATGATTATGTTAACTTAAATCTTTCTAACAATAATAATTTCAATGTAAAAGGAAATCACCCATTACTGACAAATAATAATTCAGACACTCACTTCCCTTTTAAAACATATGCCCAAGCTGCATCTAGTGAATCAACTAATACTGGTTACAGTAATTACTTTTCTCCAACGTTAGAGATTTTTTAGACAATTGTGGGGTTCTGCTAAAGTATATAATACCAACAAAATCCAATAGTTCTAGAATATTGCTCGTAGACAAATTACAAATGCTCCACCTTTTGTGTCAAATTATACCTTACATAAAGACCTCGCAATGAAAACTGTGACAGATGAAGCTGTAGTATTCTACAAAAGATTTCATAATCGCCTACAAATCCATCAAAATCCTTTGATAAAGAACCTCTACACTCAGACCATTCCGGGAAACAGCAAGCGTCGTCTAACAAGGAGGTGGTGCCGTGAATTGCTCTAAATATAAAACGAAGTTCTAGACTCAAGACAGCGTTAATTCCTAGCCAAGTGTCACCAATGTGTGATTTATTTATTCATAATATTCATGATATTTTTTTTTTTTTCTAAATTATAATATCATATATTCTTATTGTGCTACGTTGTACAGATTGTGTATTTTAATTGTATTAAAAAAAAAAAAAAATATGAAAGTTTTACTTAGTTGAATATTGCTGAGAATCATCATCTAATAATAATAATTAATCGCTGCCTTCAGATGTAAATTAAATCCTTTTCAAAATCTGCCCATTTTGATTTGTTATTAAATGTAACAGTACTATTAGTAAAATAATAAATTGTATTCTATTTAATTTTTAATTTAATAATAAATATATACACGCTGTAGATTATTGGTTATGATTATAGGTTTTGAATCATGAGTAAAACACTATTAATTTTGATTTTGTATAAAATGACATGTGTTTAAGAATTTTCGAATTGCGGATAATTTAAATTTAATTAAGAGGAGTTTCCCCAATAGTTTAAAGCAAATAATGTAATTGGATATTAAATGATCCTCTTCCTTGAGCATATGGTGCGCAGCTGTTTGTCCCAAAATAGTAAACTCCATGTTGACTAAAAAAAAAAAAAAATAAAAAAAAAAACAATAACTTATTATTCTTTCAGTGACTGACTTTTAGATTCAGAGGGTTGTGTTGCGAGGGATGTATTGTATGAACTATGATTTTTGTGTCTGGTAACGACCTTTCTACCAAAATTCTTGCTCCAAACTAATAATGATAAAATAGCCGTTTTGGGCATATTGGATTATAAATGCCATCACGTGTTATGTGAAATGCGATTTTGTTTACTGTTGTATTGCGTTTAGGTCGTATAGACCTGAAATTGCTATCAAATACATATATTAATTTTTTTTAGATGTGGTAAAATATTCAAAAAACTATAGCTTTTTTTTAAAGTTCTATAGAGCTATTTGAAGTTTACTAGTTTTTTCCTTTTTGTTTGGTTATATGTGAATAAAACATTATCGATGACCGATTAATGCTCAACAGTTAAAGTTGTAAACGGTAAAAACACTCTAAAACACACCCGCAAACAGTTAAAAATACTAATTATATTTTAATAATTATTATAAGGAATTGATTTACTCACGTTTTGTCAACGTGTTCGCCCATGACTATCACAGTTTTTTCATAGTTGAAATTATTACGTTGTTCTTGGAACGATTTGTAGGTACTACAATTTAATGCTAGAAACTTAGTTTTCCCATTTATTGATTCTGCGAAATATATTACTGATCTCATATGGCTGCACATCGAATCTGTTATAGACCAAGATAAACCATTTCTAAATATTATATAGTCACATGTTACACTTAATACTTATGTTGACAAGTTTTGAAAATAGATAAAACAATTTTAACAATATAAATTTAAGAAAAACTATCAAAATACTGTACGAACAAAAAAAAAAGTTCTCAATAATTTAAAAACACATACAATTATCGTGTATAAATAGTTTTATATTATTAATTACTTTTTTTACAACCGGGTTGATAGACGCCGTCGTTGGCATAAAAGTCCAAGTGACCCAATGGTGAGAATTTGCCATTTAATCCGATATTCGTGTGTACGACGTCTACAAAATTTGCATCTGATTTCTTGAAGCCTTTGTTGTCAAATATAAATAGTGGAGCGGCCGGATCAAGTGCTGCAATGGATGAAATATTTTGCGGTGTTAATTAGTTTAGTTTTGTATTAAAAAGAAAAAAAAAAATTGAGAATTTCTGAAGATTCATTCTGATGTTATACTTCATAATGGACTTTTTATGATTTTTATTTTATGCTAAACGATTGCCATTTATGTGACGGGAATTGTTCCTTTATAGGCAACCATTCAGATGATTCCCAAGTAACATTCATTTACTTACTTCATTACTTAGGGTATTGGTACGTACCGGTTATTCTTGGGATAATTTTGGAATGTAATTGCATATATCGTCCAGCATACCCGGCCACATGTGATCCTAGACTGAAACCAATCACGTGCAGGTTTTCCAGTTTCAGGTCCATTCGCGCTTTGAATAGATTGAGAAGAAATATGCCGATAAATTCACCTATGCGAGGTGTTCTATACACTGCTTTGAAGTAGCTCGTCACTAACGACCTGAAGTCTACTGATATTACGTTCAGATCTCGGAGTTTAAAGTATTCTACGGAGAGAAAATCAAAAAAAGAAATTCTATTTGTATCTTCATAATTTTTTTTAATTCTCTTATTGTACGTTATCTATATCATACTGTATAAGTTTATTTAATTATAATACATTAATGTATGTTGTTTCTATTATGAGTAAATTTATTACACATACTTTTGTTGGTCTGATTGAACTTCGTATTGTTTAATTTTAGAAATTATTGCAGATGTTTGGTAAAGGGATGTATAGGAGATTGTAGTTTGTTGTTAAAAATATATTTAAATACATACTATTTGTTGAGGTCTCTCGTATTTTGGACTTTTTTAATTTAGTTTTTTCTCGACATTTGCGGTATTCTTTTTGGTCATTTTTTTATTTAGATTTAGATATTATATTCTCTGATACTTTTCTGCTTACCTGGACTGAGATTGTCGTCAACAAAACCGTTGCTGGTACCTTTATATCCGTGAATTAACAGCTTGATTGGCGCATCCAGTACGAACGATGCATTTTGAATTGATTCGGAATTTAACTCGTATTCATTCGTTATCCTATATTATAGTAAAGTTATACAATACTCATCACCAATTCTAAAAAAACATCTACAATATCCAATATATTATAATTATGAACCTATTGCCTTAGATTTTCTCGTTTTCCCCCGGTTTATCTAATTTATTTAAAATCCCAAAAATGTTCTCTTCTAAGCATCATTTAGATCTAAAATGATTTCGGAAAAAGTACAATACTTGAAAATCATAGCACAATATTTGGAATAATTATTCTTTATAGATAGAGAAAATATAATCAGTCGTATATTAATGTATTCGTCATGCGCCCCCCAGGGTATACCTGTTTACTCAGATAGGATAACAATGTCGTTAAAAATCTAAACCAATTATCGGTAATTTAAATTAATTTATACGTTTTGTTATCGTTGGTAGGTATAAAGTTTATGTGATATAATATGTGAATTTCCTTTACCTTGTATACAAGTAAAATTTTATATTTGGATTTGTACATTCTATTTGCGGTTTTACTTCATTCGATAACAACAAAGACGAATTATTATTTTTTGTGGTTACACACAATCCACTCGATACTAGGTAGATCAACATCCTTACTGCAAAAGAAATTTATGTATATTAAAATATGAGGAAATGAAATTAGGCTGTTTGTTGTTGTGTTTTGTACAGTAAATTTAGATAATTTTCAACCTAAGAGGAAGGCCTAGTGTCATTCCTCGTCTTGGACTATCTTTTTACTTCCGAAAGTACTCCAGCACAAATAGGCATAGGCTAAATTTACTTCGTACGCTTTACTTGATTATGACGTCTTACTTTATTTGTATTTGAGAATTATAATATTTCGTATATTGGTACTTACGATATATTTGTAGCATTTTCTCTCAGAGACTTCCGCGACGTTTACTAACAGAGGATTACTAGAGGTAATTCATAAAACACGTATTTTATTTATCTTCACGTAGTTTTTTTAGTCGTTTCTAGGAATATAATTAATTTTAAACTTTTTCAGATCTTTCTCCCGAGCCTATAATATGTTTATATCATATTTCTATTATTCGAATGAATTAAGTCGTGTAATTCTATAATATTTTAAGGTTAGATTAGTTATATTATAATGATTTTTGTGGAACACAGATGTGCATTACTTTTGTAAATTTTGATTAATGATTTATTATTGTGTATATACATTATTTAATGGTCTCTTTTTATTTGACGGACCTAAATTTTCTTTAATTACAACAGTTGTATTAATATAACACAGTGTCTTCAAATTAATAACTCAATTATACTAGCTGTAAATGTGAGTACCTATACAGAGACTAAACACGGGGTAGTAGTTATTATTCATAGTGTTTTAGTAAAGTAGTAATGAAAATGTACTGAAGAGGTTAGATACAGTGTCTCGGAATACAGACTCTTCTTCAAGACTCGCTTCTCATTGAAGCAATAGTAATAGGTGAATTAGCTTAATAGATATAGCACTAGCCTGAAGGTAATCTAGAGTAAAGTGTATTAATTAAAAATAAGAACAGAGTAGTTTTTATTATGATGGCAACATCGCATTTACCGTATGTTAACCACTATGGTTTGACGTCTCGGAAGTCGACGGTGAGTCTTCAATTTATTTGGAGGTCCGAGTTATTATTATCTATCCATTCTATAGTAAATTATTTTCGAAGAAACTCTGATCTAGACTAACCCATGAATTAGTGAGCAGGATGGTGTGGCCATATCGGTGACAAGTTACGGAGGATCAAATAAGGTAACTGCTCCTTATCGAGTGCAATCTTAATCTTAATCGAAATAAAATAAATAAATTTGATTTGATAAAACACTACCACCCATTACTGGGTGCTCTATAAGTCGTTGTGTGACATTTATCTAATGGACTTTAAAATGTTGACAACGATACATTGCTGTTGAAAAGTTTTTGTTTGTATGTTTTGATACGATATTGGATTTGTTTAGTTTTGATAAAATTTTTGACACCAAGTAACCTACCAACTAATATATAATGTATCCAGTAATTATTGCGACGTAAACGGAAAACTTGTTATCAAATGTACGCATTGGCGCATTTCAATGGCGAAAATACTGTTGTTAAACCAACTTTTGATTTGGTGCATATATATTTTTTTATAGCGTTCGGTTTTGACACGTAGATTTTTGATTATTATTTTAAGTTTTAAACCATGAGTAATTGAAATATATATTTATTGTCATTCTATACAATATGACATGTGTCACATGGTTTTTCAAAAAAAAGCTAATATATGTACATTTTATTTAACATAAAAGACTAAATTAATTTAAACCAGACCATCTACTTGTGTTTTTGTTTTCATATTATAGTAAACTGTAGACTGTAGTTAGGGATAGGAAAAAATCGTTGACCATCGATTTATCATATCTTCGATTTATTGCATATCCAATATAGATAGATACCACGATATATCAACGGCTATATTATCGATATATATATATATATATATATATATATATACACCTGTGCTCGGGCAGCCAACCTGCCAACTACCAATGTCTTAAAGGAACTCCAACGACGAAACAAGCTCATCAACAAAAGTAAATTTCTTCATGATTATGTTAACTTAAATCTTTCTAACAATAATAATTTCAATGTTAAAGGAAATCACCCATTACCGACAAATAATAATTCCGACACTCACTTCCCTTTTAAAACATATGCCCAAGCTGCATCTAGTCAATCAATTAATACTAGTCACAGTAATTACTCTTCTCCAACGTTAGACATTAATAAAACAATGTCAGATTTTTTTGATAACTTTAAATCATTAAATAATCCCTTAATTGCCCTCCTAACACAAGTAATTTCATCATTTTTAAATAATAAAAATGATAAATAGCTCACCTACCCAAATGTGTCTTATCATTCTCCTTTTTAATGCAAACGGATTAAAAAACCACGTCAACGAAATACAAACTGTTTTATACGAAAAACGTATCGATATTGCGCTAATAACCGAGACACACTTTACCAAATATTCCCAAGTACATATCCCAGGTTATACTATTTAAGTCGAATCATCCAGACAACACGGCTCATGCTGTTGTTGCCATCATCATCAAATCTACCCTGTCTTTCTCACCACTACCAAACTTTACCCGTGATTACCTACAATCTTGTGCTGTCACAATTAAGCTAAATAACATACTGATTACTATTGCCTCAATATATTGTTCTCCGAAACACAACATCTCAGATCCTCACTTCAACGACTACTACGAGAACGTGCTCTAAAATTTTACCAATGCTAAATAATACTCAGTACTGGCTTCACCGGATCCCACATACGGGCCATCTTCTATACGTAAAAAACTTGATATATTAGATATATTTGTTATTAAAGTGCCAAGTAAATTATACTGCATCCCGGAAAATATCTTAGATCTAAATTCTGACCATTTATCAGTTCTATTAACAGTCGGTGCTTCTCCAACAGTTAAAATGACACCTCCTAAACTTTTTTCTCCACTAACTGACTGTATCAAATTCCATTACTTAATAGAACAAGAAATTAATCTAAAGTTTAAATTAAAGACATATGATGACATTGATAATGCAGTGGACAAATTCACTTCTATCATCCAAACAGCGGCCTGGGAGTCACTGTCAAATTCAAATAGTCCTCGGACTCCCGTAAACCCCTTGCTTCCACAATACATACGCTTGCTAATAGCTGAAAAAAGGAAAGCCAAAACACGGTATCAAACCTCTCTCCTACCTTCTCATAAAATAACATACAATAAACTGGCCAACTCGCTTAAAAAATACCTTTCAAAATATAAATCAGATATTCTAGAACAAAAATTATCAAATATATCCTCCTCAGACGGCAGCCTTCGGAAAGAGACAAATAAACTTCTACGGTATAAGGCTAGCTTACCACCTTTAACAAAAAATGACGTTACTATTGCGGTAACTGATGAAGACAAAGCCAAAGTTTTCCGTCAATACCTATCTGAAATATTTAAGCCACATCCTGATATCTTTAACCCGATTGTCAGCGCAGAAATAACTTAGTTTCTTGACTCTCCCATGCCTCTTTATCTTCCCGAAAAAAGTTTTACGCTAAACGAAATCAAATATACAATACAGAAGTACTCTCTTAAAAAATCACTCGGTTACGACTTAATTACCGCCGAAGTCGCTAGATGCCTACCGAAAAAAGCTATTCTATTCCTAACCCATTTATTTAATTCAATCTTACGTCTCTTATACTTTCCACTCCTATGCAAATTCTCCAATATAATTTTAATTCCCAAACCTGACAAACCACTGGAATTACCTTCATCATACAGGCCAATAAGTCTATTACCATTTCTATCAAAAGTATTAGAAAGACTGATACTCAAAAGGCTTTAACCCTACATCGTCACGAATATGATCCTTCCAAACTCTCAATTTGGCTTTCGTTCGGCACATAGCACAATACATCAAGTACACAGGTTAGTTGACGCAATCTCATTTTCCCTAGAAAAAAAAATATTACTGCACATGTGCTTTTCTTGATATAAGCCAAGCGTTTGATAGAGTTTGGTATAAAGGCCTTCTCTTCAAATTAAAAATATTTCATTCCCCCTTCTTGTACTTACTGCTTAAGTCTAATCTAACAAACCGCTATTTCCAAATCCGATTTGGATCTTCTGTCTCGGAAACTGAAGAAATTTTCACTGGTGTCCCTCAGGGTAGAATCCTCTCACCCCTTTTTTTCAATATCTACACATCAGACCAGCCTGTCTCTCAAAATACTATAGTAGCCGATTACGCGGATGACAAAGCCATAATCTCAATTGACAAAAACCCCCAAATTGCATCTTCGAACCTTCAAATTAATCTGAATTTAATGTTAGAATGGTACAAGAAATGGCGAATTAAACCAAATCCAAATAAATCAGTACATACAACATTCACTTTATGTCACTCCCTTTGTCCAAATGTTTCTATAAATAATGTTCCTATCCCATCGTCTAACACAGTCAGATACCTAGGGCTCAATTTGGATAAACGCCTTACTTGGAACGCTCACATCCGTATCAAAGGACTTGCCTTAAATGCCCGACTCCGCAGACTACGTCCCTTGCTTACAAATAATAAACATTCTAAACTAAAAGTTAAAGTTCTTATGTATAAAACACTATTAAAACCAATGTGGACCTACGGTCTTCAATTGTGGGGTTCTGCTAAAGTATCTAATACCAACAAAATCCAACAGTTCCAGAATATTGCTCGTAGACAAATTACAAATGTTCCACCTTTTGTGTCAAATTATACCTTACAGAAGACCTCGCAATGAAAACTGTGACAGATGAAGCTGTAGTTTTCTACAAATGCTTTCATAATCGCCTACAAAATCATCAAAATCCTTTGATAAAGAGCCTCTACACTCAGACCATTCCGGGAAACCCCGGGCGTCGTCTAACAAGGAGCTGGTGCCGTGAATTGTTATAAATATAAAATGAAGTTCTAGACTCTAGACAGCGTTAATTCCCAGCCAAGTGTCATCAATGGGTGATTTCTTAATTCATGATATTCGTGTTATTTATTTTTTTATTTTTTTATTTTTCTAAATTTTAATATCATATATACATATTGTTCTACGTTGTACAGATTGTGTATTTCAATTGTATTAAAAAAAATATGAAAGTTTTACTTAGTTGAATATTGCTGAGTATTATCATCTAATAATAATAATTAATCACTGCCTTAAGATGTAAATTCAATTCTTTTCAATATCTGCCCATTTCGATTTGTTATTAAATGTAACAGTACTATTAGTAAAATAACAAATTGTATTGGATTTAATTTCTAATTGAATAATAAATATATACACGCTGTAGATTATTGGTTATAATTTTAGGTTTTGAACCATGAGTGAAACAATAACAATTTTGTTTTTGTATAAAATGACATATGTTTAAGGATTTTTCGAATTATGGATTATTTAAATTAAATTGAGAGGATTTTCCTCAATTGTATAAAGCAAATACTGTAAATGGATAATAAATGATGCTCTTCCTTGAGCATATGGTGCACAGCTGTTAGTCGCAAAATAGTAAACTCCACGTTGACTATAAAAAAAAAAAAGAAAAAAAAAACAATAACTTATTATTCTTTCAATGACTGACTTTTAGATTCACAGGGTTGTGTTGCGGGGGATGTATTGTATGAACTAACCTAACATATTTTGTGATATGCGATTTTGTTTACTGTTGTGTTGCGTTTAGGTCGTATAGACCTGACATTGCTATCGAATACATATATTAATTTTTTTTAGATGTGGTAAAATATTCAAAAAACTATAGCTTTTTTTTAAAGTTCTATAGAGCTATTTGAAGTATACTAGTTTTTTCCTTTTTGTTTGGTTATATGTGAATAAAACATTACCGATGACCGATTAATGCTCAACAGCTAAAGTTGCAAACGGTAATTAAACTTTAAAACACACCCGCAAACAGTTAAAAATACTAATTATATTTTAATAATTATTATAACGAATTGATGTACTCACGTTTTGTCCACGTGTTCGCCCATGACTATCACACTTTTTTCATAGTTGAAATTATTACGTTGATCTTGGAACGATTTGTAGCTACTACATTTTAATGCTAGAAACTTAGTTACTCCATTTATTGACTCTGCAAAATATATAACAGATCTCATATGGCTGCACATCGAATCTGTTATAGACAAAGATAAACGTGTTATACAAAATACATATGTCAACAAGCTTTGAAAATAGATAAAACAATTTTAACAATATAAATTTAAGAAAAACTATCAAAATACTGTACGAACAAAAAAAAAAGTTCCCAATAATTTAAAAAAACACATATAATTATCATGTACAATGATTACATTTGAAAATTCTTTAATGACGATTACATATATAAGGTGTCAAACTAAAGATGTAGAATAATTAAATATTAGTTACTGTTTGCAATGTTCAAAAACTGTAGCCGCGCCCATTTCCACATGCGATAACCAGCTCCGACAGCGTGCAATATGCCGCGAACTTGTCCTCGCGAAAGTCACACGGTTTATTCCCCGATAAAATTAATTTCTGTTCATTTGGGAACACTGTGCGGGGATATCGGCTAATTAACCGTTGGCAATTGATCACGTCTCCACCGATGACTTTGCTTTGTTTTTGCTGCCGATAATACAATATGTCCTGCTAAACGCCGACGCGGTCGTTCCTCGGTGCAACCGGAACAGCATACACGAACCAACTTCCACAAAGCTAATATACTTTTAACGTTTCGTAATTTTTGGACGGTATCCCTTATACTTTTTCCGATATATATTTTATATTATGTCTAAGCTTGATCCCCTTTTTTTCGGACAAAGTTTTTACACCTCATGGCTTTTCTATGTCGTTAACTAAAAATTTATATTCATTAAATGATTACAATAATTCAGCTAAACCCAATGGTCGTTTTCATTTCTTTATTCATTTATATTTTCCCGACGTACCACTTTCAGCAGTACATAATATAAAATCCTATGTGCTGCGGCTTACGGGTTTCAGCCGAAGGTTTGCGACCATATTTCCCATACACTATAAAACGCTCCGTCCGGACCGATATATATTTCCCTACTTAGAAAGGCGCCAGACTTTAAATGTTTATAAGAATAATAATATTATATTACTACTAGTTACTATGTATAAAAATATAATATTGTTTAATATATATGAATGTAACTCACATCCACCGGGGTTGTTGCGACAGGGACATATAGATAAGGCTCAACGGTATGTATATATTGCATCAAATATTAACAAATAGTTTTATATTATTGATAATGTTAATATTATTAATTACTTTTTTTACAACCGGGTTGATAGACGCCGTCGTTGGCATAAAAGTCCAAGTGACCCGATGGTGAGAATTTGCCATTCATTCCGAAATCCGTGTGTACGACGTCTACAAAATTTGCATCTGATTTCTTGAAGACTTTGTTGTTAAATATGAATAGTGGAGCGGACGGATCAAGTGCTGCAATGGACGAAATATTTTGCGGTGTTAGTTAGTTTAGTTTTGTATTAAAAAGAAAAAAAAAAATTGAGAATTTCTGAAGATTCATTCTGATGTTATACTTCATAATGGACTTTTTATGATTTTTATTTTATGCAAAACGATTGCCATTTATGTGACGGGAATTGTTGTTCCTTTATAGGGAACCTATTCAGATGGTTCCAAGTAACATTCACTTACTTACTTACTCACTTAGTGTATTGGTACGTACCGGTTATTCGTGGGATAACTTTGGAATATGATTTCATATATCGTCCAGCATATCCGGCCACATGTGATCCTAGACTGAAACCAATCACGTGCAGGTTTTCCAGTTTCAGGTCCATTCGCGCTTTGAATAGATTGAGAAGAAATATGCCGATAAATTCACCTATGCGAGGTGTTCTATACACTGCTTTGAAGTAGTTCGTCACTAACGACCTGAAGTCTACTGATATCACGTTCAGATCTCGGAGTTTAAAGTATTCTACGGAGAGAAAATAAAAAAAAAATATTGTATTTGTATCTTTATAATATTTTTAATTCTCTTATTGTACGTTATCTAAATCATACTGTATAAGTTTATTTAGTAATAATACATTATTGTACGTTGTTCCTATCACGAGTTAATAAGTCCACATACTTTTGTTGGTCTACTTGAGCATCGTATTGTTTAATTTAAGAAAATATGGCAGAGGTGTGGTAAAGTTATGCATAGGAGATTATGATAATACAAAAAATTTTGAATTAAAAATGCAAAAAATGTATACAGCCGTATAGTTTGTTGTTAAAAATACATTTAAATACATACTATTTGTTTAGGTCGCTCGTATTTTGGACTTTTTTAATTTAGTTTTTTCTCAACATTTGCGGTATTCTTTTTGGTCATTTTTTTATTTAGATTTAGATATTATATTCTCTGATACTTTTCTGTTTACCTGGTCTGATATTGTCGTCAACAAAACCGTTGATGGTACCTTTATATCCGTGAATTAACAGCTTGATTGGCGCATCCAGTACGAACGATGCATTTTGAACAGATTCGGAATTTAACTCGTATTCATTCGTTATCCTATATTATAGTAAAGTTATACAATACTCATCACCAGGGCTCGGGACTTATAGCATTTTCTTATTTTTTTGGCTTAACATAAAATCTAGCAGAGTGCTACGGAAACTCTTGTCATGTTGCAATGATCTCAAATATGAAATTTGAAAGTGCTTTTTTTAGCTTATTTTGATTGTTTTTAAACAAATTGCTTTTTTCAAATTTTTCTGAATATTTTTGCTTTTTTGCATATTTCTGTTTTATTATGACACGTGCCATAGACAAACATCTAGAAATTTCATTTAGTTTCTTTTTTTTTTTCATGGTAAAGCTAGAATTAAAAATAATTTTTCTGCTTTGTATCATGGAATTCCTAATTATAAACACCAAAACCCATATTTGCTCGCTATCTACTAATCGAGCCGGTCGTTGCTGGTCATGGTACTATTAAAATTACCAAGCCTGTAATATTTTATTATGGGAAAAACTATTTATAATTCGATTTACTATTTATTTATAGATAAAAACAAACCTTTCATAACGATCGACATGTGATCAACACAATAAGAAATAGTCGATTTTCGATCATGTCATCGCAGTGTTGTGTTCGTCGTAGTTAGTGTACGCATTTAATTATTTTGTTATAATGGGGAAAGATAAGTTAAAAGCATATGTATCTTAATATGGGGCAGATTTTTCAACAGATGGTCATGTTTTGTATTGCAAAGTGTGTGAGATTAAAATAAATTTCGAAAAAAAGTATAATGTTTCACAGCACATTAAAACGGATAAACACCAAACAAATGTTAAACGTAAAAATGATCAATCACAGAGAAAATGCCAACAGTTTTTTACTAATCAAAATCCAATGAAATCTGATTTCAATATGGATTTATGTCAAGCGATGGTGTCTGCGAACATTCCATTAAATAAGCTTTCGAACAATGTATTTCGATCATTTCTAGAGAAGTATACTGCCAAAAGTATACCATTGGAATCGACATTAAGAAAAGGTTATATTGACGATATTTTTAATTCTACTTTGGACAATATGAAAATGGAAATTCAGCAAAATAAAATTTGGGTCTCAATATACGAGACATGTGATGTTGAAGGATGGTTCATAGCCAACGTTATAGTCGGAATTCTTAGACCAGATTGTCCAGGACGTATATTTTTACTACACTCAGAAGAATTAGATAAGGCAAATCATTCAAATATCTGTAAACTATTTGATAAAGCTATGGGTATTATATGGCCTGGTGATATAAAGTACAATAATGTATTATTATTTTTATCCGACGCCGCACCATATATGGTGAAAGCAGGCACAGTTCTAAAAAACTTTTACACAAAAATGATACACGTCACATGTTGTGCACATGGACTTCACAGAATTGCAGAAGAAATTCGGGGACAATTTGGTACAGTTGATGAATTAGTATCTAATATGAAAAAAATATTTCGTAAAGCTCCTTATCGCGTTGATATATTTAAATTAGAAGCTCCAGGTATAAAATTACCTCCTGAACCAATTATTACCCGTTGGGGGTCTTGAATCGAGGCTGCGATCTATTATTGCGAAAATTTCAGAGCAATTCGTCACGTTGTAAATTGCCTAGACGAAAATGATGCTGAAAGCATTAGAAAAGTGAAACAGTGCATTGTAAAACCTGGCTTGGAAACAAATTTAGCCTATATAAAAAGTAATTTTGAAGTTCTTACCAAAGCCATTATTGAACTACAAAAAAAAAAAATGTTTTATTATCTGATTCACTTGCTGTGGTTCAAAATGTGAAACAGAAATTTTCTGTGTTAAAAGGAAATCTTGGAAAACCAGTTTTGACAAAACTTAAAACCGTTTTAAAAAAAAAAATAATGGCCTTGCAGTGTTGGAGAAAATTTCAAAAATACTTGATGGCGAAGATGGTAGTGAGTTGACCGACTTCAGCAAATTTCCCGATGATTACTCCAGCGACGATATTGTATACTTTAAATACGCGTCAATCACATCCGTAGACATCGAGCGTTCGTTTTCGGCTTTTAAAACAATACTATCAAACAACAGAAGGAGTTTTGCGTTTGAAAATTTAAGAAAACATTTAATTATCCAATGCAACAGAGAAGGTAAGAAACATTTAAAAATACATTTTTTTTGTTGTTAAAATGAATCAATTTTTCTTCGGTTATTCTTAAAAAATTTTAAATTTATTTTTCAGAAAATCATTAAGAAGTACCTACTACCTATACTTAAAAAGAATTGATTTTTTAAGATAATATTTTTTGTTTTTAAGTTTTAAAATAATATAATAAAGAAAAAAATTGTGTTTATAGTTTTTGTCGTGCTTTATTTTGCTTATTTTAATAATTTTAAGTGCTTATTATCATGTTTTTTAGTGCTTTTTCAAGTGCTTTTTTTGATGATTTTAAGTGCTATAAGTCCCGAGCCCTGCTCATCACCAATTCTAAAAAAACATCTATAATATCCAATATATTATAATTATGAACCTATTACCGTAGATTTTCTCGTTTTCACCCGGTTTAACTCATTTATTGAAAATCCCACAAATTATCTCTTCTAACCATCATTTAGATCCAAAATTATTTCCGAAAAAGTACTATACTTGAAAATCATAGCACAATATCTAGAACAAATGTTCTTTACAGATAGAGAAAATATAACCGGTCATATATTAAACTATTCGTCACTCGCCCCACGGGCTATACCTATTTACTCACATCGGATAAAAATGTCGTTAAAAATCTAAACCAATTATCGGTATAATAAATTAATTTATACAATTTGTTATCGTTGGTAGGTATATAGTTTATGTGATATAATATGTGAATTTCATTTACCTTGTATACAAGTAAAATTTTATACTTGGATGTGTACATTGTATTTGCGGTTTTACTTCTTTCGGTAACAACAAAGTCGAATTATTATTTTTTGTGGTTACACACAATCCACTCGATACTAGGTAGATCAACATCCTTACTGCAACAGAAATTTAATTATATTAAAATCTGAGGAAATGAAATTAGGCGGTTTGTAGTTGTGTTATGTACAGTAAATTTAGATAATATTCAACCTAAGAGGAATGCCTAGTATCATTCCTTGTCTTGGACTATCTTTGTACTTTCGATAGTAGTCCAGCACAAATAAGCATAGGCTAAATTTACTTCGTACGCATCAATTAATTATGACTCCTTACTTTATTTGTATTTGAGAAATAACATTTTTCGTATATTGGTACTTACGATATATTTGTAGCATTATCTCTCAGAAACTTCCGCGACGTTTACTAACAGAGGATTACTAGAGTTAATACATAAAACACGTATTTTATTTATTTTCACGTAGTATTTATAGTCGTCTAGGAATATAATTAATTTTAAACTTTTTCAGATCTTGCTCCCGAGTCTATAATATGTTTATGTCATATTTCTATTATTCGAATAAATTAAGTCGTGTAATTCTATAATAATTTTAGGTTAGATTAGTAATATTATAATGATTTTTGTTGAACACCGATGTGCAGTACTTTTGTCAATGTTGAATAATGATTTATTATTGTGTATACACATTATTTAATGGTCTCTTTTTATTTGACGGACCTAAATTTTCTTTTATAATAACAGTTGTATTAGTATAACACAGTGTCTTCAAATTAATAACTCAATTATACTAGCTGTAAATGTGAGTACCTATACAGAGACTAAACACGGGGTAGTAGTTATTATTCATAGTGTTTAATATAGTAGTAATGCAATTGTACTGAAGAGGTTGCTGTGTCTCGGAAAACAGTTAATTGATGCAATAGTAATAGTTGTATTAGCTTAATAGAAATAGTATTAGCTTAATAGAAGGTAATCTAGAGTAAACTGTAGTAATGAAAAAAGAACAGAGTAGATTTTATTATGATGGCAACACCGCATTAACCGTATGTCTGGATAGTTTGATTTGACAATAGTTTAACCTGTGTTATATATATGGGAAAGTGTATCTTGTTTATCGAGTCAATATTGATACGTTTTTAGTATAAAACAGTTTGTATTTCATAACCGAGGTTTTTTAAGCCTATAGCATTAAAAAGAACTATGCTAAGAGACTTTGCAGTAGGTATTATAGTATTTGTCGTTTTTATTTTTTCTAAGTGATGATTTTACTTGAGTTAAGAGATCAATTAAAGGGTTAATTAATTTATGGGTCCCCCTGATAAATACATGGATTAAAACCCAATTCAAAAATTTCCACGCCAAACTAAAAAACTTGGACAGTGCTCGTCACTACAATATTGGAAAAAAAACACTCAATAGACGTCTGCGGCCTCGACTTCCCCTGGACATCCTTTTAACAGACACGGAAGACTCATCATCAGAAAATGAAGATCATTATTAGCATACTAGACGTCATCGTTATTATTATTATGTTCATATATGTAACACATTATTATATCATTCTCACTATTAATAATTATGTCATTAATAGATTTATAATCATCTAAATTTGTAACAAATAAAACTGTAAAAATTAAAAAGTTGTAATAGCACTAGGTGTGCTGAAACATTTTATAATTATAATAAATAAAAAAAAAAAAAAAAATTTATGGGTCAAACGATTTAAAGTCGTCCATAAAGCTTGACATAATTTTATTAATGTCAAAGATAATGATTCTCAACCAAGATTAAATGTCACACTTAAGTGACATAGATCGAGTGTACGGGTGACACGAAATTTCGCGGAAAATAATAAAAATATAAAAATTTTTTGAATAAAAGCGTATTATTGCAGCTGCCGTTATGTTATTGCTACCACCATCAGATCATTGTTTACACTGAATAGCATTGGAACCGGAAAGATATTAATATTTTTATTAAGTCTATTTATATTTTAAGTCCGATAAACACGTCCGTTTGACAAACGACAACGCTGCGTTATCTTAAACGGGCCTTAGTAAATTATTCTACAGTCGCTATGCATGACTGTAATTTACTATATTGTTAGTTATTACTTCAAACAAGTATAATGTGTATATTTTTTTAGTTAAAATTGTTATTCACTGGTTTAAGTTGTATTAAATAAGATATACGTATTGAGTATTTGATTTATACATTTTACTATTAATTATTAATATGACGTTTAGCAGTATTTTAGTATTCGTTGGTAAGTGCAGATAATAAGATAATTGATCTGCGAAAAATCGAAAATATTCTGAAAATAATTTACTATAGAATGGATAGATAATAATAACTCGGACCTCCAAACAAATTGAAGAATCACCGTCGACTTCCGGGACGTTAAACCATAGTGGTTAACATACGGTTAAATGCGGTGTTCCATCATAATAAAATCTACTCTGTTCTTTTTTTTCATTACCACACTTTACTCTAGATTACCTTCGGGCTTGTGCTATTTCTATTAAGCTAATTCACATATTACTACTATTGCTACAATTAACTGTCTTCCGAGACACAGTATCTAACCTCTTCAGTAGAATTTCATTACTACTATATGAATAATAACTACTATCCCGTGTTTAGTCTCTGTAGAGGTACTCACATTTACAGCTACTATAATTGAGTTATTAATTTGGAGACACTGTGTTAAACTAATACAACTGTTATTATAAAAGAAAATTCGGGTCCGTGAAATAAAAAGAGACAATTAAATAATGTGTGTACACAAAGATAAATCATTATTTACAATTTAAAAAGTTACTGCACATCTGTGTTCAATAAAAATCATTATAATATTGTTAATCTAACCTAAAATTATTATAGAATTACACGACTTACGTCATTCGAATAATAGAAATATGACATAAATATAGGCTCGGGAGCATGCCCTGAAAAAGTTTAAAATTAAGTATATTCCTAGAAATAAATATAAATACAACGTGACGAATAATGGAATAAGTGTTTTATGTATTAACACTAGAAATCCTCTGTAAGTAAACGCCGCAGAATTTTCTGAGAGGAAATGCTACAAATATATCGTAAGTACCAAAATACGAATAATAATATTTCTTAAACACAAATAAAGTAAGAAGTCATAAACAATTAAAGCGTACGATGTAAATTTAGCCTATGCCTATTTGTGCTGGAGTACTATCGGAAGTACAAATATTGTTCAAGACGAGTAATGTTTCCGTGCCGTCCTCTTAAGTTAAATAATATCTAAATTTACTGTACATAACACATTACTACTCACTACCTGGTGTGATATTCTCGTATTTTTTAATAATTAAATTTCCGTTGCAGTATGGATATTAAACTCCCTAGTATCAAGTGGTTCATGCACTCAAATAATAGCAACGAATTCGTCTTTGTCCTTAACTGAAGTAGATCCGCAAATAGAATGTCCAAATCCATTTATAGAATTCTACCTATATACGAGGTAAACTAAAATCATATTGTACTTAACATAAACTATATGAGTACATATTTTAATAAATTGTGAATACTATAACAGTAGACAGTGTGTGAAATAGAATTTAATATCGGCTATCATTTGTAAAAGATTTATTCACATAAATTTAAAAATATAATGCAAACTATTTTTTGACCATTTTTTCGTTATTTTAGTACTCATATTATATAATAATTTCGGGCCTGTACCATTAGTTTTAACCGAATGACAGCAAATAAAAAAAAAATATAGAAAAAAAAGAAACCTAACACCACCTAACTTTTTTTTTCGTGGGTTATCCCAATTATAAGGAAATCTACTTCGTAATTTATATAATGACCACCCTTTTCTGCACCTAGAAATACAAAGCAATAATGTCTTCATAACGAGGAAAAAAAATAAATCAATCAAATTTTGAAAAACGAATATGATTCATACTACACTCAAAATCTATAATAACGATAATTGCACCGTTTTTATTTCCCGTCTTTTTCACATAAATCTACATACATTAAATATAAGTAATTTGTATCGTATAAATAAACTATAATATAGGAAGAAGACAAATTACCAGGTGACTACTTCGTCTGTTCAAGAGGCTCCGTTTGTACTAAATGCGCCAATTAAGCTAATGGTTCACGGTTTTCTTAGTACCAGAGACAGTTGGCCACAGGAGAAGCTCATGCCGGGTAAGTGGTAACAATATTGACAAATGAAAATGTGAATATGACCAAAAAAAAATATTCTGAAATGGTAAATAAAAAAAAGAAATAAAGAGAGCACTTATTACGAGTGTCCAGTTTCAGGTACCTAATCTTACGATTTAAACAAACTAAAATTTCGTCAACAATTTTTATATCTTTTTAAATTAATACTATTATTGAATATTATTAGCTCCTATAAACAACTTCACATCTTTACCAATTATATATATTTTGTGTTTTTATTCATTTATACCTACGCTACGCTTAAACATACACTAGAAAAATTAAAAAGATAAACTTTTTTTCTAGAAATTGGAATAATAAAGATGGATACAAATATAATCGTCCGATGTAGTTATGTGGATTCAGTTCATATTACATTATTATTAATATACACTGTAGAATCTCTGATCATAAAATCATTCAATAATATGTATATATATTGTGTGTGCTCTGCTTATTAATATAGGTGACTTGAAAAACATTTTTATAACCGAAACTAATGGAATTCGTCAAATTATTCTAATCTCTGCGGCTGGCTACACATACACACACATTCACACACTCATAAATACATCAATTCCTATTTCTGTTATTTCTGTGACAACTTACCATACGTTGTGCGTATCCTTAATCCTATTTCCCTATCATATGGCCCCCATCCGTCGCCTTTCTGTCGTTATTTATTTTTATGATAATTACACATATCACTGAATCCCTAAAGCATTAAATAGAGTAAATTAGTATTCTAATATAGAATTATTAATAACACTTACGTGTCTATTTTTAAAAAATGTATACAGTTTGTTTAGATAACATACAAAATAATAAATACAACAAATTTTGTAGGTACATATACATTTTATACGTTGGTTTTTCTACGCAGAATATCTCAAACAACGAGATCTGAACGTGTTGTCTGTAGACTTCAGGTATAAGGCGATGAATTACTTTAAGGCAGTGAAACAAACACCACTTATAGGCAAATGCATCGGCATTTTCCTGCTCAATCTATTTAATGCGCGAAAGGACCTGAAACTGGAAAACCTGCACGTGATTGGATTTAGTCTAGGAGCACACGTGGCCGGTCATGCTGGGCGATATATAAAAACAAAATCCCAAGTCATCCCAAGAATAACCGGTACGTACCTAAAATCCCTTTAACGATACTAAGGTTACCTACAAACGTAAAACAAATTAATAAAAAGCGTTCGTTTTACATTGTTAAAACCAGAAGTTATTTCGTTTATTACAGGTCTTGATCCGGCGGGTCCACTGTACAATTTTACATATTGTGGCGAAGTTTTAGAGAAATCAGATGCAAATTTCGTAGACGTATTACACACGAACATCGGGATTCTGGGCCAATACCTACAACTGGGTCACTTGGACTTTTATGCCAACAGCGGCTTCATGCAACCCGGTTGTGGCTTTAGTAAATAATATTTGTAACATTAATAATCAAATTAAATAATTTGCCATTACATGATACAATAAATGCATTGTTGAAACTCATTTAGACACATTCTAAATATAAAATATTCACGTATATTATCACTTTTAGAGTTGTATTCTTAATAATGTGTTTGGAAAAAAATTATGGATCAATATTAATTATGTACCCATTAAAGGGTCAATTTAAGAGGGAATGTGCCCGTTTATAGGAGCCTCAAAAATCTCGCACATATGATATTCACATAAATAATAAAATTTGAATTTTTTTTAATATTTAGTTTCTAGTAGATGTGTAATTACACGAAGAACAATTTATTACTTTCTTTATCACCTAACAAAACATATATAAAAAAAAATTATTACATTTTAGTTTGTTAATTTATAACTGTATAACATCTGATCGTATACAGTAATATCATTTGCATTCGAAAATGTATCTTTTTTTTATCAGCATAAGTCATAATTATATTTGATCAATTTTCTAAAAAATATAGTTTGGTTTATCTTTATCTTTAATTTATATCTCGATTCTTAGTATTTTTTCTTCCTAAATATCTTTTTAAAATTGAATTATCTGTTTTTTAACACTTGTCATGTGTATTATATGTTAAGCGTGATGATATATTTTGACAAGGTTCCTTCATATTTTTGTCTAAAACAGATCCGCTATGCAGCCATATGAGGTCCGTAGAATATTTCGCAGAGTCAATAAACGGAAAAACTCAGTTTCTTGCAGTCAAATGTAGTAACTACAATTTGTTCAAGGGGATTTGTAGTATGTACAATGATAAACAAATATTGATAGTTATGGGCGAACACGTGGACAGTTCGTGAGTAAACTAACTTTTACGTTAGAATAATAAGTATATGTATGTTATAGTATTTATAACTGTTCGCGGTTGTACTTAATGGCTAATATTTTATCCACTAAAAACCAAATGAAAATTTAAAGATCTACTAAATTTCAAAAAAACATTAAATAACTCTTAACAACGCTAAAGTTATTTTAACATTTTACCACATCTATGAATTAATGAACTATATGTTTTCAATAAAAATGTCTATTAAATCTGTACGATTTTACACAGAAAATAAAATCGCAAATCACAATACTTGTTATTGTGTTCATATGGGGGGGGGGTATCTACTATATCTATACTATTACTCAAAAACTTAGTTCCATAATGCTCAAAACGGCTCGTTTGTCGTTTTTAGTGTAGACCAAGTTTTCTGGTAGAAAAGTTGTTACCAGACACAAAAATCATAGTTCATCTAATACATTCTCAGCAACACTACTCTCTGAATCTAAAAATTTATCGTTGAAGAAATAATAAGTTATTATTTTTTTTTTTTTAGTCAAGATGGAGTTTACTATTTTAGGACAAACGACAGAGCACCATATGCTCAAGGAAGGACATCATATAAATGACAATTTATAGAATATGTTTCAAACAATTTGGAAAACTCCTCTCAATTACATTTAAATAATTCATCGTTGGTAAAATCCTAAAACACACGTCATTTTATACAAAGTCTGAATTTTTATTTTTTCACGTATGGTTCAAATACCTAAAATAATAACCAAAATCTACAATTATATCTATACTACTGTTATTAAGAACATAATCATTTAATTAATTCTATAAAACCAATATTATTAAACACTGCGAATTATAACTGCTGTTTCTTGTTCAGTGTCTTTATAGGTACTTTCTACTATAGTGAGAATAATTTAGTTATTAATTAGAATACACTTTATACTAATACTACTGTTATTAATAAAAAACTTTGGATCCGGAAGAGAATATTGGACATTAAATTATGTGTTTATGTAACGATAAACCATCGTTTACAAAATACGATTTTGAGCAAAGGTTGGTTAAAACATATTTCGATAAATTTAATTATTATTTATACTTATTATTAATATGTAATGGTTCTTGTTTTTTTGTCTCAAATTTTACTAGTGGCTATGAGTGGCTTCAAAATCCTTAAAATAGTCACAATGTTTTTCAAATTTATCACGCCTCCTAAATAGTACTATATTTTACAAAAGAATTTTTTTTTTTTTATTAATTTAATTTTTTTTTTTAGCAGGTGATACATAATCTGTACATTTAAGTACATTAAGTATATGTGATACATGTAACATTACATGCATTTTTTTGAATATGAAGACACCCATTAGTGACACTCGACTGTGTATTTTACCTTTAGGTTTAGCCCTTCATTTTTATTTTTTTATTTTTAACAAGTCACGGCACCAGTTCCTATTGAGACCACACCTCGGGTTGCCGGGTATAATTGGAGTGTTGAGATTCTTTATCGGGGGATTATGGTTGATTTGAAGACAATTGTAAAAGCGTCAGTAGAAGTGTGCAGCTTCTTCGGCTACAGTTTTCATTGAAAGTTCTTTATGTAAAGTGTAATTGGACACAAAAAAAAAGTTATTATAAGTTATTTTTTTTGAAAGCGATATTTTGGAACTGTTGGATTTTATTTGTATTTGAAATTTTCGCAGTACCCCACAATTGGAGCCCATAAGACCATAAAGGTTTTTGTAATGTCTTGTACATAAGAACTTTGACTTTTAATTTGGAGTGTTTATTGTTTGTGAGTAAGGGTCTGCGAAGTCGGTAATTTAAGTATTTTGACACGAATATGATTATTCCAAGTTGAGCCCGTAATATTTAACTGAGTAAGATATCGAAATAGAAAAATTATGTAGAGAAACACTAGGACAGATGGAGTGTTATAAGGTAAATGGTTTAATGTACTGATTTGCTTTAGTTAGGTTTCATGCGCAATTTTGTGTACCATTCCGACATTAAATTTAGTTGAGTTTGAGGTTCGCAGAGGCCATAAGATGGTTTTCATTTATTGATATTATAACTTTGTCATCTGCGTGGTCGGCTACTATAGTTTATTCAGAGGTTGGATGATCTGATGTGATATATATATATACATATATATCTCAAATAAGAGGGGAGAAAGGATACCACCCCGAGGAACACCTGCGAATAATTAAATATTTGCTCAATATTTAAGACTGCAGATCCAACCCGTATTTGAAAATGGCCGTCTATTAAATAAGACTTAAGTAACAGGAATAATGAATGGGTGAGTAACTTGTTTAATTTGGACAATAATCCTTTATACCAAACTATATCGTACGCATGGCTTATGTCAAGGAAAGCATATGTGCAGTTTTATTTTTTTATTCTAAAGAAAATTATATTGCATCAACTAACCTGTGTATTTGGTGTATTGTACTAGGTGCCATACGTATCCGTTGGTGAAGCACTGACTGTTAGGTGAACGAAAGAATGGTCGGAATTTAGATCTAAGATTCTTAAGATTCATTAAGATCTAATATTTTAGATCCGATAAATACGTCCGTTTGACGAGCGACAACGCTGCGTTATCTTAAACGGGCACTAGTCAGTTATTCGCTACGCATGACTGTAATTTACTATATTGTGAATTATTATTTCAAACAAGTATAATGCGAATATTATTTTAGTTAAAATGTATGAGAAACGTTTAATTAATCAACTACTTTCTATCGTATATGTCCGCATTGTTTTATTAAATCAAGCGCTGCGTATACTCACATTAATGTATACATATCGTAGGTTTTATTATTAAATGCCCTATTTTCTGCGTTAATGAAATATTACAACAATAACAAAAGTACTGCACATCTGTGTTCTACATATCCTATCAGTCTAATAATAGAAATATGACGTTAAAAAATATTATAAGCTCGGGAACGAGCTCTGAAAAAGTTTAAAATTAAGTGTATTCGAATGATCTAGAAACGACTATACATGAGCTATAAATACAACGGAACGAATAATAAAATACGTGTTTTATATATTAACTCTAGTAATCCTCTGTTAGTAAACGTCGCGGAAGTTTCTGAGAGAAAATGCTAAAAATACACCGTAAGTACCTAAATACGAAAAATAGTTGTTTAATTCTATTTCTCAAATACAAATATAGTTAGGAGTCATAATCAGTTAACGCGCACTATGTAAATTTAGGCTATGCCTATTTGGGCTGGAGTACTATCGAAAGTACAATGATAGTCCAAGACGAGTAATGATACTGTGCCATCTTCTTAAGTTGAATATTATCTAATTATACTGTACATAACACAACTATAAACTGTGTAATTTGATTTTCTCAAATTTTTAAATAGATAAATTTGTGTTGCAGTATGGATGTTGATCGTGCAGAGTAGGTAGTATCGAGTAGATCGTGTGAAACCACAATTAAAACTAGTTCGTCTTTATTGTTACCGAAAGATGTAGTACTACAAAAACTAAATTAGAAAAGTCCAAAATACGAGCGACCTAAACAACTGGTATTTAAATGTATTTTTAACAACAAACAATTTTTACATTTTTAATTCGAATATTTTGTATTATCATAATCTCTTATAAATAGCTTTACCCCACCTCTGCCATATTTTCTAAAATTAAACAAAACGATGTTCAAGCAGACCAACAAAAGTTATGTGGAGGTAAATAGGAACAACGTACAATAATGTATTATTATTAAATATACTTATACAGTATGATTTAGATAACGTACAATAGTAAAATTAGAACAAATTATGAAGATACAAATACAATTTTTTTTTTCTTCACAGCATACTTTGAACACCGAGAACTGGACGTGATATCAGTAGACTTTGGGTATTTGGTGACGAAACTACTTCAAAGCAGTATATAGAATACCACATATAGGTAAATGCATCTTTGCAAAAAATGTAAGTAAACTTATAGGATAGAGGAAAGAAGATTGAATCAGGTGGTTTATTAGGTTTGGCGACTAGGGTAATGGTAGAAAATTTCTGTGGAATTGAAAAATACGCCAGTCTTAAAATGGAGTTATAAATATGAGATTAGTGACCAAAGACTTTTTTAGGTAAGCACCTAGCTACCTCGGCCGGTGACTAGGTTAAATCCGTGGGATTGCTTGAGGGAAGATTTATTGATATCATTTGGTGAGAAAAGCTTTACAGGATAGGACGACGGACGGAGTGTGGACTTTAGATAATCATCCACAATATTTGAATTTATATGAGAGTTTATATCAGGATAAGATTGAAAATATCGGATAGGTAGACAAAGTTCAGCTTTGTGGGGGTCCGTAATGACATAACTGCCGTATAGATAATATAACACCAATAATAATTTATGACTAAACTATAAATATTATATTCTTGAATAGAAGATTGAAAATATACTCATGTCGTTTTAAAAATACCATTGTTTGTAAAAAGGGGACGTACCAGTCGGTACGTCATCCCGTCTCAATAGAAATAATTATTTAGGTGATATATAAAGAAATTAAATATAAAAATAGTAGAGGAGCTTAGTCCTTTTGAGTTACTTCAATCTTACCAGCCTTAAGTTGTTCAACTCAACAACCACTAAATTTAATTGTTTAAGTTTATCCTTTATTCTCTATTGATAATTACAAAAAAAGAAATTGATGTCTATGAATTAAAAATTTTAAACATTGTTTGTCTTGATAAATAATTTAAATAAAGAAATATATATATGCGATATGTTATATTTATTTATTTAATATATTTTTTATTTAGATATTTTCTCGTTGAACTGAATGCATGTAAACATTAAACACATCAATATTAATACAAATTTGAAATTAGTAAATACCAATTACGGTAGTACATTAAAAGTTATAAATGAAGTTGATGTCCATATTTTAACTAATATCCATTAGCCAATATTAATATATAGTACTTGGATTATGAATAATTATAATTTCATAGATTAAAACACACGCATTTATGGTTTAGTTTTTATATAGTTTTATTCGTTATTTTACGCGTATATTACCAACCCTGGTAATTATTTATACGTCACGTTATCGTCACGCCGGTTAATCGCACAGTTATTTTTATGGAAATGGAAAATGCCAAATCGCGATTAATGCGAAATACCTATGGCCGGAGACTATACGATGCGTACAAATGCAGGCCATATATCATGCCTGCCTCGTGAATGTAAAACATCTCAAAACATTATGTTTCCGTTATTTATTTTCGATTTGAGTTTTTGCGGCGACAAGATAAAGATATAGGTAAGAATTTACCTTCTGGAACCTTCAATTTTCACCATCGGTGACCAATACCACCGAAATAGACGATAGTAATTTCGAAATGGACGAACACTCATTTAATATATATATATATATATGATATAAATTCGTAAACCCAGACTCAAATATCCGGGATATATAATTAAATTTAATAAACACTGCCATAGGTACACTGTACACTTGTTCTTTAAACAAATTATACATGTGTATCATGCGATCGTTTCATTAGTACCGGAAATTTTGAGTGTTTTTGGCGTACCGTTTAATAAATTATGCGGCATAAAAATAAATAACTTAAACGTTGAAAGTCGAGGAGCTTTTGAAATGACGGGCGGCAACGCTTACGTTATTCGCATGCCGGATACGGGTTTTTGACGATTTTCGCAGAAATATGAAAATCACATTTGAATTTTAAGTGGTTTGTTGGTAAACGCAGATTAAATGATAAAACGCGAATGATCAAATAGAGAAGTGATTAATGATAACTGGTGGTCAACAGGTGAAATTACGTTGTACATAGAATGGGATGTTGAATGAGTAAAATAAAGGACAACGGATGTGGGCCCGTTGAGATGTAATTTTAGGACATTTGAAGATGGCCAACGTCGTCGCAGTGAAGTGTGCGGAGCGGGGAGCCGTTCATAGAAAACGATCTAAACAAGGGGGGTTTTTTTTTTTAACCTTTTGTCTTTCACGTACCCCACGACCTCTAAACCACTGCTTTACTTTGAGAAACGCTGATCTAGACTAACCCATGAATTAGCGGGCAGGAAGGTGTGGCCAAATCTGTGACAGGTTAAGGAGGATCAAATGTATATACTGAAATTAATCGAGTGTAATCTTAATCTTAATCGAAATAAAGTAAATAAATTTGATTCGATAAAACACTAGCACCCAGTAATGACTGGGTGCTCTAGAACTCGATGTGTGACATTTATCTAGTGGACTTAAAAATGTTGACAACGGTACATCGCTGTTGAAAAGTTTATTTTTGTATTATTTGATACGATATTGAATTTGTTTATGTTTTGATAAAATTATTGACACCAAGTAACCTACCGACTAATATATCCAGTAATTATTGCGACGGAAACGGAAAACTTGTTATCAAATGTACGCATTGGCGCATTTCAATGGCGACAATACTGTTGTTAAACCGACTTTTGAACAGGCGCAAATATATTATTTTATAGCGTACGGTATTGGCACGTGGAAATATTGTTTGTTGCGATATCGACCGTAGTATAGTCAAGTTTAGATAGTTTTTTTTTTTTTTTTTTAATTCGGTATTATTATCACGGGCTCGGAGAAATTTGTTTCTGTTCGGCCGGCCGGTTCGTCGAAGTTGATGAATATTATTCACGGTGTCGCAGTAGCGCGCCGAAGACGGGACACGGCGATCGCCGCCGCCGCCGCCGCCGGGTGCCGGCGTTTTTCGACACCTGTCAACCGGCGTACGTACGTACAGCCGTAATATTATTTTTTAATCATATTTATCATAACTGCACGCCACTCACAACCGCGCGCACAAGTCATCATCCGCCGCCCCCGCTGATATGTACGGTCCGGGAATATAATATAATATATATTTTCGGTATTCCCCGTCACCGTTACATAACGGGCGTTCGGAGAATGTCTGGCAATTCAAACAATTCGTACCGTCCAATAGTATTGGGTCATGCGATTTTGTCGTTATCGCGTCCGTAAGAGTAACTAATTTCAACGATAAGTATTTTTTTTTTTTTTTTAGTCCACCCTTATCATACGCATGCCCGTATGCCGTTGTATTCCTAAGCCGAACACGGGGTCGCGGACCGTATTTTCGAGGCAATGCATAGGACCTCCTCTCTCGTTTATGTATTTTGCCGTACAGCAGGTAACATATTGATATTTTACAATTTGTTTGACCTTTGGTTAATGCTATACTAGTATGTCGACTATACGAGTAGTATTAGTCGTATTATGTGCTTGTACAGCACGAAACGGTATTAAATCGTAAATTCATGATTTCCGATATGGGATTGTGTAGCACCCAAAAATGTGCTAAACAAATATGCAATCAAAATTACGAAACAAGTATAACTACGACATTTTCAATATCGGAAATGTTTGATAAATGTTTGGCGGGGATTGGAGGAGCCCTACACGGTTCAGCTTAGACAGCTACATAGGCAGGTGGTGGCCATTTTAATACTGACTCGGCACCACTGGGCAGGGTTATATAATTCTTAACCTCCTCTTGCGCATTCCCACGGGTAACTTTAGGTTAGATTTTTTTTTTTGTTGGAAATTCTCTCGCCGTTTCTTAACAAATGATTCTTCGGTTCAAATATTAAGATTTTCATTTGTTGTCACGGTTCTGATGTCTATAATCGTATCTAGATCGTTAGACTACTTATCGAAACTACTTCAGATCTCTATCCCGGGCCTATCGAAAAAAAAAAAAAAAAAATTAGAGTCATATTTCATTATAAGAACGTGTATTGTTCAACACAGTTGTATTGTGGTGTAATTAATGTTATAGAAATGCAATAACGTTCCAAAACATAGCAAATAAACCACATAACATAAATTATGTAATGTAAACGTTAATGTAGGTTTACGCAGCGCGTGAGTTAAAAAACAAATACGAACGGGGTCATAAACGATATAAAGTACGAGCAAATTTTAACGTTTATCTTACATCTAACAAATGAAATAGGAAAATATCCGAAAACTAAAATTGACATTCCGAAGAATAATGTGGTAATATTAAGCTGAAACATAATTGAAAATGAAAATTAATAATGATTGTATGTATCAAATACATATCAGAAAAGTTCAATTATATTTATCACCGTGATATATATATATATATATATATGAAAAATACAATTATTTATTTTGTATTTGCGCTATATGGCATGAATACATTTTCGTAACGTGCTAATTGAGAGACGTGGTAAATTGGAAAATATTCTGGCTATTTTGAGGCCACTTGGTAAATTTGAGACGAAAAAACAAGGACAATATTTATTTCTATTGTTGATATTATAATTTGATTTATCGAAATATATTATAACCAAACTTTGCTCAGAATCATTTATTATAGCAATAATTTATCGTTGAGTACATACATGATTTAATGTCCCCACTTAAGTCTATAAATCCAAGTTTTTTTTTATTAATAACAGTGGTATGAGTTTAACTATAAAGTGTATTTAAGTTGATAACTAAATTATACACACTGTAGATGACCTATTAAGAGACTGAACACGAAGAAGCAGTTATTCCTTATAGTGCTAGGTACAGTATTAATAAATGCTCATAGTTCTAATAACGGTAGTATACGTATTACAATAAATTGGTAACTAAATTGTACGCGCTGTAGATTTTTGTTTTTTATTTTAGTTTTTGAACCGTAAGCGATAAAATATGAATTACGATTTTGTAAAAAAAATGTTTTGTGATTTATGGTTATTCTTATAATGGATTATTTGAATTTAATTGAGAAGAGTATTAAAAAATGATAAAATTATATTGTATTAATGGCCTTTTAAATGATGCCATTCCTTGAGCAAATGGTGTTCTGTCGTTTGTCCCAAAATAGTAAACTCCATAATGACTAAAAAAAAAAAAAAAAAAAAACAATTACTTATTATTCTTTCAATGACTGATTTTTAGATTCATAGGGTAAAGGATGTATTGGATGAACTATGATTTTTTGTGTCCGGTAACAACTTTTCTACCTACCCTACTTTACCAACAAGATATATATCTTGTTCCATACTAAAAACGACAATCGAGCCGTTTTGGGCATTATGAAACTATGTACTGCAGTAATATTATTTCTTCAAAAATCGAATCAGCCAGCATAAAAACGCTCAAACGGGTTGTATGATTTACGATTTTTTTTTTCCTGTTTTATTGCGCTCAGATCGTATATATTTGTCAATCCTATCGTATACACATTAATTCATTCTAGATGTGGTAAAATGTTCAAACAACTTTAGCGTTGTTAGGATTAATGCTATAACGCTATTATATTTATGATATTGTCTTGTTCTTTTAGTTTTTATTTCGTTTTTAGTGGATAAAATATTAGCCATTTAGTACAATCGCGAACAGTCATAAATACTATAACATACATATATTAATTATTCTAACGTAAAAGTTAGTTTACTCACGTACGGTCCACGTGTTCGCCCATAACTATCACTTTTTGTTTATCATTGTACATATTACAAATCCCCTTGAACAAATTGTAGTTATTACATTTGACTGCAAGAAACTGAGTTTTTCCGTTTATTGACTCTGCAAAAAATTCTACGGACCTCATATGGCTGCATTGCGGATCTGTTTTAGACCAAGATAAAGGAACATTGTCAAAATATTCTATCGTTACGCTTAAATCGTAATACATATGACAAGTGTTGAGAAACAGATAATTAAATTTTTAAAATATAATTTTATTATCAAAAATTTGAATATAAATTAACGATAAAGATAAACTAGCCTATAATATCTTGATAATAGATAAAATATAATAATTACTTATTTTGATAAAACAAAAAAAAAAAAAAGATTAATTTTCGAATACAAATTTGATTACATTTTAATATCTGATTAGATGTTATACAGATATAAATTAACCAAATAAATTGTAATAATTTTTTTTATATTTGTTTTGTGAGGTGATTATGAGAAGAATAAAATATTACTTATGTAGTATATAGTATTTACCTACTAGGAACTGCATATAAAAAATAACTCAAATTTATTCGATTTATGTGAATAAAATATGTGCGGGGTAGTGGATGATTCCGAAAACGGGCATTATACCCCTGCATTTTTAGCTGTAATCGGTGCATGATATAGATTTAAATAATTTTTTTTTTTTTAAACACTCTTTTATGAATATAATTCAGATAAGTTGGCAACATTTATAAAATTATATAATTCATAATTCATTAAAAGCCTCAACACTGCATATAGTGCATCATGTAATGACAAATTATTTTATTTTATTGATATTGTAACTTATTTTATTTACTTAAGCCACAACCGGGTTGCGTGTAGCCGTTGTTGGCATAAAAGTCTAAGTGACCCTGTGGTGAGAATTGGCCTAGTATCACGATGTTTGAGTGTACTACGTCCACGAAATTCGCATCCGATTTCTCTAAAGTTTCACAAAAATATGTAAAATTGTACAGTGGACCCGCCGGATCAAGACCTGTAATAAACGAAATAACTTTTAGTTTAAGCTATGTAAAACGAACGCTTTTTATTAATTTGTTTTACATTTGTAGGTAACCTAATCAGATGGTTCCTTAGTATCGTTAAAGGGATTTTAGGTACGTACCGGTTATTCTTGGGATGACTTGAGATTTTGTTTTTATATATCGCCCAGTATGGCCGGCCACGTGTGCTCCTAGACTAAATCCAATCACGTGCAGGTTTTCTAGTTTCAGGTCCTTTCGCGCATTAAATAGATTGAGCAGGAAAATGCCGATGCATTTACCTATAAGTGGTGTTTCTATCACTGCCTTATAGTAATTCAACACATTATACCTGAAGTCTACTGATAACACGTTCAGATCTCGTTGTTTGAGATATTCTGCGTAGAAAAACCAAAGTATAAAATGTATATGTACCTACAAAATTTGTTGTATTTATTATTTTGTATGTTATCTAAACAAACTGTATACGCTTTTTAAAAATAGGCACGTAAGTGGTATTAATAATTCTATATTAGAATCCTAATTTCCTCTATTTTATGCTTTTGGGATTCAGTGATATGTTTAGTTATCATAAAAGTAAATAACTACAGAAAGGCGACGGATGGGGGCCATATGTTATATGATAAGGAAATAGGGTGTAAGGATACGCACAACGTATGGTTCGTTGTCACAGAAATAACAGAAATAGGAATTGATGTATTTATATGTGTGTGTATGTGTAGCCAGCCGCAGAGATTAGAATAATTTGACGAATTCCATTAGTTCCGGTTATAAAAATGCTTTTCAAGTCACCTATATTATTAAGCAGAGCACACACAATATATATTTACATATTATTGAATGATTATTATGATCAGAGATTCTACAGTGTATATTAATAATAATGTAATATGAACGGAATCCGCATAACTACATCGGACGATTATATTTGTATCCATCTTTATTATTCCAATTTCTAGAAAATAAGTTTATCTTTCTAATTTTTCTAGTGTATGTTTAAGCGTAGCGTAGGTATAAATGAATAAAAACACAAAATATATATAATTGGTAAAGATGTGAAGTTGTTTATAGGAGGTAATTATATTTAGTAATAGTTTTAATTAAAAAAGATATAAAAATTGTAGACGGAATTTTAGTTTGTTTAAATCGTAAGATTAGGCACCAGGAACTGGACACTCTCGTAATAAGTGCTCTCTTTATTTCTTTTTATTTATTTATCATTTTAGACTATTTTTCTTTGGGCATATTTACCTAGATTCACATTTTCATTTGTCAGTATTGTTACCACTTACCCGGCATGAGTTTCTCCTGTGGCCAACTGTCTCTGGTACTAAGATAACCGTGAACCATTAGCTTAATTGGCGCATCTAGTACAAACGGAGCCTCTTGAACAGATAAAGTAGTCACATGGTAATTTGTCGTCTTCCTATATTATAGTAGAGTTATACGATACACATCACTTATATTTTATGTATGTAGATTTTTGTGAATACGACGGGAAATATAAAGGTGTAATTATGGTTATTAGGGTTAATGATTTTGAGTATAGTATGAAACATATTTTGTTTTTCAATAATTTAATAGATTTATTTTTTTGCCTCGTCTGTGAAGACATTTTTCACAGAATTATTGCTTTGTATTTCTAGGTGCAGAAAAGAGTGGTCATTATTTAAATTACGAAGTAGATTTTCTTTTAATTGGGACAACCTGCCATAAAGAAAAAAGTTAATTTTAATAACGGTTTCTTTATTCGGTCAAAATTAATGGTGCAGGCCCGAAATTATTACATAATATGAGTACTTAGTAACGTAAGAATAGTTACAAAGAATTTTGCCTTATATTTTTCGATTTAATTTGAATAAATTGTGTTTACAGATGATAATAGCCGTTATTTAATTCTATTTCACACACTGTCCATTGTTATATATTATTCACAATTTCTTAACATATATGTACGTATATAGTTTATGTAAAGTACAATGTGATTTTTGTTTACCTCGTGTATAAGTAGAATTCTATAAAGGGAATCGGACAGATTAGTTGCTGGTCTGCTTCTGTAGGTAACAACAAAGACAAATTAGTCGCTATTATTGGATCGCATGAACCACTTGATACTAGGGAGTTCAATATCCATACTGCAACAGAAATCCGATTATTTAAAAATACGACAATATCACACCAGACAGTGTGTAGTAATGTTTTATGTACAGTAAATTTAGAGAATATTTTTCTTAAGAGTACGGCATAGTAACATTGTTCGTCATGGATTATCTTTGTACTTTCGATAGTACTCCAGCCCGAATAGACATAGCCTGAATTTACATTGTTCGCGTTTATCGATTACGAGAAATATTACACAATTATTATTCGTATTTAGGTACTCATGGTATATTTTTAACATTTTCTCTCAGAAAATTCCGTGGCCTTTTCTAACAACAGATTACCGGAGTTAAATTATGATATACGTATTTTATTTTTCGTCCTGTTATACTTATAGTTTTTGTATAGTCGTTACTAGATCATTCGAATACATTTAATTTTAATTTTGTTCAGAGCTCGCTGCTGAGCCTATAATAATTTTAGATTATATTTCCATTATTAGAATAGGTTTTTTTCTTTTGAACACACGCGTGCTGTACTTATTAAATCATTGTAGTATTGCAATAACGCGGAGACTAGGTCGTATTTTAATACGATTACATACAATTTTGTAAATATTATTGCCGGTATTCGCAGCGGTCGATTTAATAAAACAATGCGGACACGGACGATAGAAAGTACTGGAACGCGTCTTTTACAGAGTACCTATTGGAATGTAATTCAAATTGAAATTTAGAAGTATTATGTACCGATAGATTGCACAACACCATGAAGAGTTGATAATTTACTCTCGTTTTTGTAAAATTAAAACCGTTTTGTAAACTTAATCACTAAATTATTAGTATACTATTTGTCACGTTATACCGGTATAATTGCATGTCTAGATTTGAATGGTAATTGATGCATAAGAGATACGTTAATTGTTTTTTTATGTAATATAAACATATTATAAAACATTTGTATTTATTTATTCACCGTAATATTATATAAATTACAAAATTATTGATATTGTACTAGCTATATATCACTGAATCATACATTTTACTTATATACATTTTCGTTACGGAAATTCAATATCTTTGTAAGACATTTTGCTATTTGGGAGATGTGGTTAATTTAAAAACATTCTGACTATTTTAAAGATTTTTAAGCCACTTCATAGCCATTTGAAAAATTAGAGATGATAAAAAAAGGACAGTTGTTATTTACATTGTAGTTAGCAAAAAGTGTAAATTATAATTACATTTATCATATTATGTTTTAACCAAAACTGTGCTTAGATTTTTTTTATTTTTTTTTATTAGCAAACATTTTCCGTTATGTACATACATAATTTAATGTCCTTTTTTCGTCCTATCGACCCGAATTTTCTGTTATTAATAACAGCAGTATAAGTATAATTACAAAGTGTATTTAATTCATAACTAAATTATACACGCTGTAGGTGACCTATTAAAAAAGACTGAACATGAAGAAGTAGTTATTATTTATAGTGTTAAAATTAGCATGAATTAATGCTTTTATTATTAATTTCGATAGATTAGGTATTACTATAAATTAGTCAGTAATGGTCATAATGGTAAAACAAATATTTTGATCACTACATTTCGATTTATATGAATACGTTTTTTACAGACGATACAGACGATTATTAAATACTTTTTCACATCTTGACTATTGTTTTAGTAATCGCAACGTGTTAGCTTAGGTATACAGCGTATAACAATTTATATGTGATATTAGTTTACTTCGTATATAAGTAGAATTCTATAAAACGATTTGGACAATCGAATTGCACTTCTTCTTCTGGTAATAACCAATACGGAATAGTTATTATTTCTCATAAACCATTCAGTACCAGGAAATTTAACATCCATACTGCAACAGAAATTGAATTTTTCAAATACTAGATTAAACGAAACTAGGCAGTATTTAGAGCAAAATAATATGATTTTTAACAGTTACATTACCGTTTGTGTCTATACAGTCTGTTACTTTCAATAGTACTCAAGTTTCAAAAGACCAAACAGAAAAATTGTTTGCCAAACTAATGACGATAAAATTTACTACGTTTTATAGGGCGATTAATTGATATATTTACTCTTTAGTTTTTATCAAAATTAATATTAAACAAAATTACATTTTTTTAAATTTAAGTACGAATAGATGTTCCGGAAAATACTTAGACATCAAAAGTCTTGTGACTATTAAATGCAACTTTACAGAGTGATGGAGAACTGCCAGTGAACAGAACGTTTTTCAATCATTATGCAACCCAGCATTTGCTGCACGTATAAAAACTGCAAGGTTATTCCGTGTTTTATTAAAATGACTCCGAAGAAGCATACCTATATTTGAGAAATCGTTTAATATGTATGATCAGTGTTTAGGTACTTACTATATATTATTATCATTTTCTTTTAACAATTTTCTCGACGTTCATCAACAAATGATTTCTTCTTGGTTCAAATTTTAAATTACGTATTATTTTTTAAATTTTTTTTTTTGGTCACAGTTCTGATATGCAATAGTCGTTGATAGATCGCTAGAATACAATCAATATCTAAACTACGCCCCCGAACCTATAATATTTTTAAGTCATATGTCGTTATTGAAATGATTAATGTTCGACACCTCATAATTAATGTTATAGAAATGGCTTTCCAAACAAGACAAATAAACCATATGGCATAATGTAAACATTAATGTAGGTTTAAGCAGCGCGTGAATTGAAAAACAAATACGAACGGGGACATAGACGATACAAATTCCATTAAGATCTAAACGTTTTTCTTACACATGGAATAGGGAAATATCCGTGAAGTAAAATTCACTGTCCGATAAATAATGCAGTGCCTTTAAGCTGAAACATAATTGATATTTATAATTAATAATACATTTGGGAGGCGATATTATTATTTTTATGTATCAGAAACGTGTCAGTAAGGTTTATTTTTATTTGTCCTCATTGAGGTTATGTCGCCGAGATATAGATGATATAATTAATTGTCTATATTGTACTTTTTTTTCATTGGTTATATCACAGATACATGTAATTTACGTTTACACGTTTTTTTTTTTTTTGTAACGTAAATGTAATTATGATTTCTGAATGATCTTAGACAAACGATGAGACAGTTATTGATAGATATTGTGCTAGTTGTGAGACGTGGTAAATTTCTAAATACTTTAGCGATTTGTAAGGTTCTTATGGCCATTTGATGAAATCTGAGACGAATGATCACGGGAAGTTATTATTATTATTATTATGGAAGTATAAAATCAGTTTAAATTATCTTGTGACTAAAAAAAATAGTATTATTTTCAATTAATTTTATTAAAACATATTTTAACCAAACTTCGCTTACAATTGTTTCCTGTAAGCAATATTTTATCGTTGTGTACAGTTATAATTTCAATTTTGTGATTTTAAATAGTGGAAAATGTTTTATTTATTTAATTTGGAAGACAAATTGTTTTTTTGTTTATAAAACGTACTACTGTAGGCTTGGTTATTTATCATAACGTTTAACAAATAGATAACCACCGTTTATGGTGAAATCCAAATTATTCTTATAAAAATTAAAAATATAAAAACGTACAGTGTACAATATTATAAAATCGTACCTTAAATCATAATTACTCGAAGCTTGACATTGGAAATGCATTGCCGGCGGTGAGGGTTGTGGGGCGTCAAACCGAAATCGAATCAACTTGTATTCATTTTTTTTTTTAATTATCCAAATGGCAAAAATACATTTAAAAACCGCTAAATTAAAAACTAGTATACGAATTGCAGGAGAGATATTTTAATTATATATTGGACTACAAGGTGGCAAACTTTCAGTAGTAGGTATGTAACAAAATTAACGAAATCACCAGCTAGCGCATAAACGCCTTTGCAGAAAGAAAACCGACCACCCACGCTACGTGCGATATTTAGCGTAAACGAGTAAAAAAGAAAGAAAGAAAGAAAAAAAAATGTCGAATAGACACAGAGGCACATAACTTTATTTCGGTTCCAACACACCGGGATAATTATTATGTATATCGAATTCGCAATAAATAATTTTTGTTTTTCGTAAATAACACCGGCTAAATATATTGTATTTTGTGTTAAGATAACATATGTTATATTTTAACGTTTACGGTATATTTTAATATATTATTTATTTGATAACGTTAAATATATTTAATTGACAAACAAACGCGCCTGTTTCTTAAACTAGAGAAAATTGGGTATTTTCTTTACTAGTCTGTATTAATTCGTTCTTGTCGTATTGGTAAACTCTTTTTTTGTATACATATATTATATTTATTTAAATTTACCTATAAGTTTTTCAAAAAAAAATACTCGAAACACAATTACGATCCGATATGTTGTTGCGTCGTGTTTTTTTTTTATTTCTAAACTATATCGAATTGTTTAAAATTTATAAACTTGTTAATAATTGGACGTAGCTACGACGTAAGTATAGCTACAACGGAGTGCGAATACAAATAGATTAATAATGCGGACAAAACCAGACATTTTTCGACTAGATCTGCGAATGACGGTCATATTATATTATCATTATTATTGCTTTAAATTTTCTAAACGAGCCCAACGGTACTATAACTATGATAAAAATGCCAAATTCCGAATAGACAATACGCGCAAAAAATAATCGTCTGAATTTTATAATTATTAAAATGTCAACAGATATCACATTTAACTGCGCTTGTTGACAAAATATTGAATAAAGTTAGGTTAGATTTTGTTATTGATAATTGAATATTTTATTTGGCGTTCTCGTTACAATATACTATAATATAATTATTTTTTATTTTTTTTTTAGATTCTATGCGTGGCGTAGAAGGTATTGGTTTTACCGTGATATTATGCGCTTTTTTTTCTGCCGACGAATTACATTTCTACCTGAAATCTCTGGTGGAACGTTTTGTCTGGTTGGTATATCGGAATGGCTATTTCAAATCACTGAATTTCTATAAATAATAAACTAATTTTTTTTTTTAAAATTCGAAGAATTGTATTTTTTTTTTTTTTTTTCAATCGAATGAATTTTTTGTCGTAGGTATCGGATTCCAACATCCTACTAATAAATAATGCGTTTATTTTTTGTTGAAAAACGCGCAGTTTATAGAATTTTTATTATACGTATTTCATATTGTGTTTATAATAATAATACAGTATCATTATGACTTATAGTGGCATGGCACATAAACACCCCTCTGGTCTGACTTTTGAGTAAGCTTCAATTAATTTGAATTAGATAACTGTTAAATGCCCACATATTAACTGTTCAAACTGTTATATTCGTAAATAGCATTTACAGTGCAAAATTAATATTAATGGTATTCCGTGTATACGTGTACGACAATTCTATAGTAACTTTTATATTAAAGATTTATAACAGTATAATATTATTATGTGGCGAATTACGAACCGAGGAGAATTATTATGCCGGCTGTGAACATGTATTCAGACTGTATAGGTTTACGTACAGTTGTGGCCAGACGATATTAGTCACATATAATTATACGATCGAAAATTATAATAAACTACCAACAAAGTCGCGCGTTCGTTAGCATTATCGTTGGTCTACAATAATATTGTATTATTGGCCCATAGGCCAATTCGTTCGAGTAAAAAAAAAAAAAAATCGACTCGAATGGATTTAATTGGTGTACCGAGTGCAACGACATTTTTTTTTTGCAAAATATTAATTGAACATTTTATTGATTTTTACAAACATTATCGTTATTAGAGAAATACTCTTGATTGTCCAGTCGAACCGTATGGTTAGGCTAAAAAAAAAAAAAAAAAATTTAACAAACAATTCAATATAAATATTATATTTTTTGATTCGTTAATGTCTGGATTAGATTTTGTTCATAGACAATCTGGAATATCCGCCAGAAGTCGTAAAAATTAAAAGTAAATAAAATGCAATAATTGTATAGGACTGGCTGGGTTAGGATTGTCTAACAACTCTAGTTGTTATGGTTGTTGGGTATGTTATTTATATTATTCTCGTTTAAAATACCAGGCAAGTTATTTTCTTTAATTGTTTTTTTTTTTTTTCACAGACATTTCTGTAACGATATTTAATATGATAATTTAACGCCGTGTTGCTAAAGTATAACGTTATCGGTGGAAATCATAGTGGCAACGAATGCGTTTTTATTGTTTTTAATATATATATATTAACGCGATACAGTATTGATTTTTTCCTTCATATCCTTTAGTATTTTTGTCCCCGAGGTACGACGTTGCAATTTAAAATAAAATCAACTCCGACACTTATATAAAATTGAATTTTTTCCATCAATTTTAATACATTTAGAACCGTTGTTATCCACGCCGTTTCGCATTTATATGCTGGTCGCTAATGTAGGTCTGATCAGACTTTTAAAAATTCGGTTTTCCGTCTAACCAATATATAGTACAATAATAATTATCTATAGAGTTTGCGTTGTTTCGAAAGTCCACATTAAAACGGAATTTCCAAAAAAAAAAAAAACACCTCTGGTGTCCCAGGCGTATTGTTTTAATTTATTTCCAAACTATTTTATATTTATTGCCCTGCCACGAAAATAAATGATAAAATACATTCGAAAGGGAAAATAATTGTTTTCACCGATTTTCTACAGCTGTTGTTTTAAGTTTCTCAGGATTAAAACTAAACCCTAGGTTTCTTTATAATGATATGTTACTATTGATTTATCATATTGTACCTATACAGGTATGCTTTGTACTAGATACTTAAAAAATAATTGATATAAAGATGTGATTTGTAAAACTAACATAGGACGTTTAGAATTATACTTGTACATACAATTATCATTTAAGGAACGTAATAGTTTACTTTTTAACTGTTAAACTATTGCTAAAAGTATAAAATACAATCCCAAATATTATTAACCTTTTGTCCAATATATTTGATTTTAAGTTTTTCTTTCGTAGTCTTTCTACACGTTATTATTATTTTTTTAGTGCAATAAATATGTATATCACATCTTTATTTATAGGAAGATAAAAACTGGTAAGTACTTAAAAACAGTTTACTAGTTTTACTAGTTTTAACTTGACATTTTTCATTAGTTTAAAAACGGCGAGTGTGGAATAACGACCGCTTTTTAATTAAGAAGTTCTACTCTGAAACGCATTTCGAATGTCATAATTATTGCCGTGTTTGGCTTGATGGTTTATTCTGTTCAAAGAGTTTCTGGTAACAGTTATTTTATCGATGCGTTAGGTTATTGTAATCATTACCATAAATAATAATACTTTAAGGAGGGCAATTATTTTTGAATTATTTATTCGGATAACCTAGGTATATTAAATTTAAAATGTATATTATGCATTACGAATACATAAAAAATATGTAGAAAAAGAAAAAAAAAAAAAAGCAGCAGAGCACGGGGGAGTACCATATAGGTTGTGCGTGAGGATTATATTTGTTTATAATGTGTAGGATTATTTATATATTGAAACTTTTTCATGAATAAAATACACTGTTTCGTTATTTATTTTCATTTTGTTGAATAACGTCGATAGCCTAAAAAATCAAACCGGCCACATAAAACTGTACAAGGAATTCGATGTCGACGGTATCGCCGAGGTCAGTTTGACGGTTTATGCCCGGGCAAGTGCTCGAAAGCCCTTTTCCACTCTTATTATTCGGATATAAAGAAAAACGAAATTGCGGACGAAACACGCGGGGATATCGTGTACGTGTTTAAAATATCAAAACGCCTTCTGTCGTTTTTGTTCGGTATATATTATTTGTTACACACACACACACACACACACACGGAGGTGACTCATTTTTTTATACAATCTTCTATTTTCACTCTAACTAATGTAATAAATATAATAATTGTGCAAAATAAACGATAGGACAAATTTGGCGACAAAACTGACGAACTACATATATCCTGCCAAGGGCATCAGTTTTTTTCTCCGGGTCAACCTTCGGCGGTAATCTCTCGTTTCTTCGTTGGAACATTTCGGTAGATTGCCCGGTCTATATACGTTTTGACCGGACTGAAATTGCTTCACTTCATTTCGAGAGTCTATACCAAAATGTACTTTTGTTTGTATATTTTTTAGAGGTGGATTACCGATTTAGCGTAACGCTAAATAGGTTACCATCGAACTCGTCGTTTTATATTGTATTGTTATTTATACTATTTGATTTCCGTGGTAAACCAACAAATATTCTTCATTTTATTGTTATGAACTTATTAAAAGAATCCACAACAAATAAATAAATTGTGAACACACACGAATTAGTAAAAATTATACGACTATATTTTAGTATATTTTAGTAAACCCTATAACTAGCTTGTTAGTCATAACCTACAAACTCATTTAGACCTCATGTCGTCCTGGTACACGAAATGGAAAATAAAAATTAATTACCTTAAAACAAGGAATTGTGCCACCTATCACTTTAAATAATCTTATCATCCCAAAAATTACTAGTTCTCGATACTTAAGCTTAATACTGGACCAACGTCTAACCTGGGCAGACCACATTAAAACCAAACGAATTCTCTTAAACGCTAGACAAAAAATCTCTCTCCTACTCAATCGGTAAACACTCAAAACTCGACATCAAAACCAAACTACTTTTATATAAAACACTGTTGGTGCCTATTTGGATTTACGGCGTCCAGTTATGGGGAGCTGCCAAAAAAACCAATATAAATAAAATTCAAACCTTCCAATCCATAACTCTTCGCATAATTACAAATGCACTATTCTATGTTTCAAATCACACTCTACATACTAACCTAACAGTTAACACAGTAGACGAAACTGCAAAGATATAACGATTAAGATAAACGATTTCGTTCACGACTAACCGACCGCCCTAATCTCCTAATACCAGCACTAAATTCTGATTCCATTCCTGGAAATCCTCCTCGTAGGCTAAAAAGAAGATGGTGTTGCGATCTAATCCATAATTAGAAATTAAAAAGAAAAAGAAAAAATATAATAAATTAAAAAAATTCTATAAATTAAACAAACTTCTGTTATAAAGTGTCGCTATGGGTGGCTTTTTTTTTCACGCGTTGCATGCCAATTAATGTATTTCAGCACACATGCTTATTGTAAATTTAAATTATAGATTGTATGTTTTAAAATAAAGTTAAAAAAAAAAAAAAAAAAATATTTTAGTATTAAGTAAATTACAATGTTAAAGAAATAATATATATATCCAAATAAATCAGTGGTTCCCAACTGAACAATGGACCACTCTTGTAAATTTTCCACCGTCGCGGACCACGATTTATTTATTATTACCCCTCCTCTCCATATACCACTTATTTTTTTAATATTTTTATAGTGTATAACTTATAAGTACAAAATAAAATCAGAAATGCAGTTTATATTCATTTATTTACTGACAACAGATTAATTTAGTAAAATAAGAAGGTGATAGAAATTCAAATTTTGGTATTTAATCAACACGGAAATAAGATTTTACAAACATGAATTAATTGGTTTTTGATTCAATGTGAAAAAATAATACAAATTTAAATTAATATGTGTTTGATTAGTTTGACTTATTAGCACGCGTTTCTTTGACCAGTTGTGGAATAATGAATTGCGTACACTAAACCGTAAATAATGTGAAATACAATTTCGCTAATTTTTTTTTTAAATTTAAATTTCGATTATTTAACCTGTTGACTGCCATGAGTACATTTTTGTGTACACAGCGTGTTTGTCCGTGAGCCCAAACTGATTTTTATGAGTTGTGCCTCGTACGCCACGGTAGTTTTCGCAATAATGTGTGTTTTTATTTAAAAATGGTTGCACAAAAAAAAATACCGTTTTACAACGTAGAGCAAATGAAGACAAAAAGCAATTATTTGTAGTGGTTGCAAAACCCAAATCTGGTAACATTTTTAATGTTCAGCTTACTTAACTTACTGTACTTAAGATAGGTAAAGTTTATCTAATTGAGTTGCATTTATAGGAGAAAAAAATATAAATAAATACATATATTTTGGATTATATTTTTTCATATTATTTAAAAAAAAAAAAAAGCAATCAAGTGCATATTTAAAGATTTTTTAATACGTATATGCAAACTATTTTAAGCTTTTTAAGTGCATACAAATCCGGACCTAAATTATCTATGTTTTAAAAAATTATGATATTTTTTCGCTAACTGAAAAAAACGATTTCAGGAGGCCATATAATCAATTTCCCGATTCTAAATAACGCTAATGTGTATACATTTCTGTACACGTGGTGTAAAAGTCAAACACAGTGTGAGGAGTACTTGTATTCAAAAACCAAATGGCACCTTTAGGTTTGTACAATTTTTCGTACTCAATGCGTTTGTGGAATTGTATGAAAAAAAAAAAAAAAAAAAAAACCCGTGGCAGTCAACAGGTTAAATTAAAAAATTGATAATCACGAAAAGAATTCTGTAGTATCGCGGACCATTCGAGATGAGTCCACAGACCGCCGGTGGTCCGCGGGCCATCAGTTGGGAACCACTGAAATCAACGAAGGTTCGGCCGAATGCTCTGCTAATACCAGACTAATTATCCCGCGGTGGTAACCGGGCCGCGTCAAGCCGATACAGTCCAATGTGCTTACATTACAGTAAAAAACCCCATCGACCCGACAACGACCTGTGGTACAATTTCTGTAGATCGTCTGGTAACCCGATACCTTATGTTATAACACAATATAATCAGGGGTTCATAACACTGTCTTGACATTGTTATCATTTTATACCATCCGAATTTCCGACATTTCCGGTGGACTTTCCAATAATTTCTTGTCCTGACAATTACGAACACAACAACAACAACAAAAAATCACCCAAATAGGTCTAGCCGTTTTCATGCGTAGATCTTACACGCACGTGGCAATTCATTTATATTTTATATTGATATAATCGAAACTATTTTGCCGGATAGTGGATAGAAATATTAACAATGATTTTACGAATGATTATAGCGCTATAATTTGATGGGATACCATTACTGCCCATTCCCGTTTCCTGTAACCGATCACTGCGACACTGCAGGTAGATATATCGATATTCAATACGATTAAATTTTATGAGCAATACGGTGTATTTTTTTTTAAACTGATAATATAACATGAAACACTACGGTTAATAATAATTATAATAATTACAACTTTTAGTGGGTATTGTAAAAATGTAAAAATTTCTGTTGTTGGTGTTATTACTGTTTTGTAGAACGAGCATAAAAATAATTCGAATTAAATGTTTCTGTCGAAATATGATCGTTATGAGTTTATTTTATAAAAAAAAAAAAAAAACAAAAAAAAAAAAAAATTAATGAAGCATAAAAAACAGAGTAAGAGAAAAAAACCTTGCCGGTCGTCCACAAATCATAATGCTTTATTGTTCTGGTTTGAAAAAAAAAAAATATAAAAAAAATAAATGATTTCTTGCTTGTGGTTAGATTATGACGTATTTTTCAACATTTTTCCGAGTTGTCGGGCGGGGTAAAAAGTGGTTTTGAAGAATATGAAGGGTAATCGTATTGTGCGCTAAAAGAAAATGTTCATAGTGGGGCGGGTGGATGGTGTGCGGTTGACGAACCGTATACAATTAAGCGGCAGATAAAATGTGGCGGTGATACAAAAGAGTTGTTACAACAATTATTTAACAATCTAAAAATAATCTAAATGCGTTTTGTACATTTTTTATGTGCTATGTTGATAATTTGTTTATACGGCTAAACAATATCTACATTATTTTACAATAAAAGTGTTTTTTGTCACTAAATTTAAAACCATATTTCGGGTTCAGAAAAAAATATATTATATTTTAGTGAATTATATAGTACAAGAGAACATATTCAGAATAAGTATTTGATTTTTTTTTTTCTCGAAAAGTATTGAAAATAGTCAAATTCGAATACGAAAAATGTATTAAAATCGTTTTATTTGAATATATTTATGATACAGTGACGTCAGATAAAAGAAAAAAACCTGTAGGTTACGGCTATTTGTTCAGATTAGTTTTGTATTTTAAGGATCGATGATGTTGAATTGGAGTTTAAGCTTTGGCGTGTTTCAGTTATTTTAGTTATCTGGAGTATAACATAATAATACGCATTTTAATAACCGAAAAAGTGTTTTCCTTCGGACAAAAGAACAATCCGTCTTAGTAAAACTAATAGCTTCATCGCAACACTTTGAGTGTAGAACATTATTTTTTATTAGAATTCCACTGTCGAGCAAATTCGATTTGTAAATAGATTACTATTATAATGTTGTCCGGAAATCCGTTTATTAAGTATTGCAACACATGTATACAATTTTTTATTTATTTATTTTTTTTTTTGTGCAACTCTATTCAACAATACCTTTCCAATAATATATCGTTCTTCCCCTCTTACTATATATAAACGCAGAGTTATTAGTATGACCAAAAAAAAAGTGCTTGCGTATTAACATAAAAGATAATTCGTAGTCAATAATAATCTGAAAATATGGGCGAATTATATTGCAGACTAAATTTAAAAAAAAAATAGACTCATGTTTCGCACCAGGGGCCACTGTTGTAGGAGGATATTTGGGAATGTAGGCTATACAGGGATATTTAATCTATATCTGTACGAAAAACGATTCTGAGCGAAATTCGGTAAAAATGTTTTGTGATATATTAAAATGGAATTGAATAACGGAACATTCATTTTGTAGTTACGCATAAACGAAATGTTCCGTGTTTGTTCGTCTCAAATTGTTGTGTATTTTTATGGAACCGTAACAATTTGCTCCGCATAAACCAAAAAATAACTAAAAAAAAACTCGAATACTTGAAATTGCCGTACATTTGCCCGAAATTTCCGAAATATTTAGAAAAATACAACAAATATCGACAAAAAAAATGATCCCTTTCAACGCATCGACTAGAACAAAATGCTTTTAGAAAAAATACTATAATTAAAAATCGTAGCAAGATTTCCGATAGAAAAGTTATTTACAGACGGAAAATAGAGAAAAAAAAACACACACACATATAATCAGAATCTAAAATTTTAATAATCGGGCGATCGACACGTGATAAATATTTGTAAATCGACAATAATCCTTATACGAGTGCAGGTTTACGAACTCGTTCCAATTTGATATGCAATAATATTATATTGTAATGCTTGTTCAAATTAATATCAAAATTATATTTACTGAGTTGTTAAGTACTAAACGGTACGTTATCCAAAAATACGAGTTTATTTTATCAATCCATCACGTATAACTCCGAATTATAAAAAATTGTATACATATGGTTGCATTAAGGTAATAAATACGGCTGTTACTAGTTTTTATCAATTGACGCTATAATTATTGTCCGGATTTATATTCCCATGAAACGTCTTAAATATGATTTTGATATTCTCTTTAAATTTTTTACAAATATTCTCCTTGTATTCTATTAAATATGAGATAAATAATCGAAAACCATTTGTATATTATGCCATAATATGCATTTTTTTTTTTTACAATATCCCTTTAATAGTTATTATAAGCATATATTTGCATAATAGAATAATTGCATTACATTTGGGATTCATAACATATATATTTTTTTTAAATTAATAATAATAATTTCAAAATTAGCTTAAATCTTTCTGACAATTTTCAAAATATTCAAAAATATGCTAAATAAGCTAAATATTCCCTAACCGTCGGAATGTTCTCAAATATGCAAAACAGAACGTTTCCCTGTGAACTCTGTGTTGAATGAATCGTTCACATCTTGCTACTCGCATAAGAATTGCATATGCTCAGTAACGATAATACGTGAAAACATATAAATCCAGACTATCCGGTCATAATAACATAGTAATGTAGTCACTTTCGCCATAAATTTTGTAATCCTAACGGTGACTCGTTCGGCTAACCCCGAGGAGGGCAAGCAATGCACCTACGTTTTTTAATAATTGTTATTTTGGACTACTTTTACAGAGTTTTTTTTTCTTCTATCTAGTGACAATATTTTACGACACGCGGCCACAACGTGTTTTTAACTTTTCGAGAAAATTGAACACCGCGGACGTATAAAGTTTTAAAGTCCGAACATTTTTCAGACTTTTACGGCGGGCTCCCACAGCTTTTATAAGTTTGGCTTTGAAAGAAAATAATAAATATCTTTTATTCATTTCCGTAAGAGTGTTATTATATTATATTGTATACTACCGCGACTACTCGTTTTTGTTTTACGATCGCAGAAGCCACGTGTTTTATTTCCATCGAATAACAAACTATCTATCGTAACACGTTGTAAGTTATACCGATACCGTGTAATTTTCTTTTGTCCAGGTTGGTCAATTTTATTTATTTTTTAGAATATAAATAATCTGATTGTCTCGTATATGATAGAAAATAAGAGTACAATTTCGTAAATTTTGTAAACGAGATCAATGACGTACCCCAGGCACTTACATCGGCAATGCCGGTGAGGGGCTGTGTAGTAAATAATAATCATGAATGATACCGTAGGATGTTCTTCAATCTTCTTTGACCCCTAACCACCTCCTACATTTGGCACTCCACTCAATGAGATCGTCAAACGGCAACGGTGAGAAAAAAAAATCAATATCGAATTTACTCCACATCTTTGTGGATAAATCGTCGGTTTATGATAAATCGTTCGTTCATTCGGAAAGTATAGCGGCCACCAATAATGTTTAGGACAGGTGACTATATTTACTATTTAACCTAGTGAATTCGGCAACGTTTGTCGTGGGCGGATCGCCTTTTTATATAGTTTTAATTTTTTTGTTTTTGTCTTTTGAACGCGTTTTAATGTCCAGCCAACGAAACCTGATTAATTAAAAACGGTCCACTTTTAGCTTTTGTTGTTGGCGCGCCCTTATTGCCGTCATCGGGATAAACGCTAAATAATCGTTTTCATTATTTTTTTTTTTCTCTCATTCTTTTTTTCTCCCAACGGCAACGCCCCTTAACGATGTTTGTGAATCGTGGCGGCCAAAACGTTGTTAACGGCATACTGTCAATGGGATTAGTTTCCTGTGCCCCTATATAAGTTATCTACACACACTATCAGGATATAGGGATGTGATTGGATTGGGTGTCACTTGTTTCTACCGGTCGGAAGTCTCACAAAAATAAACATTACTTATTATTGTCTGGGTCGTAAAATTAGAGAGTCGAATATTGTTGTTACGTATTACGAGAGGTTTTAATTGTGTTTTTTTTTTTTTTTTTTTGTTATAAAAACATAGCAAATAAAGTACCTACAGTGGCGTACTTATGGAGAGAGGCCCGTACCTCCTTCCATTGACCGTACCTATGCATGTAGCATATGCAGTTATTTAGTTTATACTCTGTAAAACATTTTTTCGGAATAAAAATGTATCGGCAATAATGTCTTGTGGAACAACGCAGTGGGTAGCGAACCATAGTGTAATAGTATGAGAGAGAGAGTGAGAGAGACGGTCTATCACTTCCACCAAAGGCCGATTGTAAGGGTATTTTTCAAATACCACAAATTAAAAAATTTTTAAGTTTTTTTTTGTACCTCCTCCCCTATCTATATTTATTCAAGGTGTTTACGGTCTAATATTATTCGGAGGATTTTCATTAATCGAAAACGTGGTCACAGACAAAAAAATACCACACACAAACGAGTAATAATAATAATTATAATAATATTCTGCGGGGTAGTTTAGCCATTTTGGCACACGTATAGTAACAGTTAACTTCACTGTTAAAAAAAAAAATAATTAATCGTTCCAGTACTGTTGACTTGTTTGCGCGTTAAATATATTTTTAGAACGTCGTCGTGTGATTCGTTCCAAATTATTATTATAATATATGTAAGTCAATTCGGTATAACAAAAAAAAAAAAACCATGATCTCGTTATAAATTATCGTCGTCGCCAATGAAAATAAAAATTCCAATTAAATAAAATAATAGATAATAAATAACACGATTAATATAAAAAAAAAAAAATTAGAAGATTTTTAATTCGAGGATAAAAGTGGAACGGTTTGTAATTAATTTATTTTGATTACTCTATAAACTTTTTTATTAACTCGGTAATAAAACTTATACACGGGTTTTTTTTTTTAAATTTTTTTTATTATATTTTTCGTACGGATATTTGTTTTGGCTACACCGGGCGATAGGCACTTAACGGCTATAACATATTGCGTAGGCCGGAAAAAAAAAAAAAATAAAACAAAAACCTTTTAACGTAAACGAATTTCCATATAAATTATCAAATCGTTTTCCCCCGGTTATGCAAACGCTTTGATCTGCTGAACAACGCTTTGGTTATTCCGGCCGTGCCTTCGCTGTCGTCGTCGTCGTCGTCGTCGTCGTCGTCGTCGTTTATCTCTGCGTATACTAACGGATTCAAAATGGGAAAACTCGTCGTGCGCATAAAACGGCCCTCGTTCGTGGGCGTACCGAATGGGGGGAATCGGGGATAATACGGGACAATTGCCTACCCCCTGTGGGTTTTAATTTCTATATATGATATATTATAAAAAAAAAAAAAAAAAAATCGTCATTTAATTTGTATGTCCTCTCCCTCTCTGTCCCGCCTGGAATAAATGGCTACTGCAATGACGAAACGATTTTTTTTTATTATTATTATTTTCTCGCAGTGTTCCGAAAACAATATATTTTCTGGATTGTTCCTAAAACTCCCGCACGCTATAACAATATTGTACTCCGGTTCGGGAAACACCGTTAATATATCGTCTGTCGCGAGATGCTGGTCAGAAGTCAGTGGCAAGACGTGTAAAAATGCTTTCGGACATATTAAAGAAATACTTATGTGACCCGCGGAATGCATACCTATGTATCTGGTGGGACGGGCGGATGGGTTGCCTTATATTGCGTACACAGCGATTATAGGTTATAGGGTAAGGTTAGTTTAGGTTTTTACGATTTTACCGACAATTTTGTGAAATGGCAACTTTTTTAATTATTTTTTTTTTTTTGAAAACGGTAGTGCGGTTCTATTAAGATTTAAGCTTGAACATGTTGGTTTGAATGTCTCTTTTTACTCTAATATATGCTCAATCCCCTGTCCCCCCCCTGTTATAATTTGTTAACGAATGATCAACGACTACAGTTTTTCAAAGTAAAGTTACTTAGTCATTATCTTAGTTAAGTGCATTAATACAAATTAGAAAATTACTCATTTTCATTTCTTTCTTTCTTGAAATGTAACAAATAAAAACGAATAGTCTTTGAAACATTGTTAAAGATCCTGTGTATATTATCAAAAAAATAAAATATTTCGCATAAATATTGTAACATCTTTGATTAATCGTTAAAAAGTTTTAAATTGTTACGTACTTTCATTATACGTAACTAATCACCGAGGTAATAACTGTCTATAGTATTATTAATATATGTTCTAGACCGTCTTGTTTTTTTCTTAAAATATATATATTCTAAGCGCAAACCGTCACCGAAGACACGTTTTTAATTTTTTTTTTACTAAAAATTACGAATGTTTTTCGTAAAAAAAAAAAATATTAACTACACCCACTGTTACAATTAATAACCCCTTAGCTCAGCTAGCTTAAAAAAAAAAAAAAATTTATTATGCGTAAAGTTACATATTTAACTTAATTTAGACATTCTCAAACAATTTTTTTTTTCCTGTTAATTAAGCCTGATGAAATATAATGCGTTTATATTTTTTGACAGAAAAGCCATTTTAGCTAAAAGTCGGTTTCCATTGTCCATTTATTTGCGTTTATAGCGTGAATATGGATATCGGCCATTGCGAGAAACGATCGGCTATAATGTGTATAATATATTTTCTATAGAAATTGAGAAAGTCAAGTTTCATTGTAATGTGTTTCGAATAGTCGTACAAATTCGATTTAAAAATTAATTTTCATAACCATCTGCGTTGTATGTGTAATTTTATGAATATATTGTTCGAATATTTCGATTAAATTGATTTTATTTATGCCAGTGGAACAGAGCGATGTAAAATAAGAGAAATTTTGTGCAGTTATATAGCTAATAGTGATACAACAAGAAACAATAATTCGCTATAATAAATTAATTTGAATACAATCAGAATTTGTATATAATTTTTTTTTAATTTATTAGTCGAATTGTATTTCAGATTCTGTGTTTGATTAAAATATAATGCGTGTGTTTTTTTTTTTCGGTCTTTCAACAACTTTTCTACCAGAAAATCTTGCGTTAATCGAAACATTTATAGTTATCGATGCAATAACGGTTTTTGTTATATACGATTTTGAAAATAATCGTAAAGACCTACGAAACATTCACAAAATAACTATATTAACACATTCTAGACGTGTTGCAATTGCCAGGATATTATAAACGTATTAAATTTTGTACTTAATTCATATCTTAAAAAAGAGAGAGAGAGAGAAATAGAATTGAACTAGCTTTATATTCATACACGAGCTGACAGTTGTTGCGGTAAATCCTGGCGGCACATTCCGTATAAATTAATATTAAACATACGGCATGCATCACGAGAATTTTACATTACCTACATATTTTATATTTTTAAATTTTTCAAATCTTTGTGGTACATATTACCTATATATACATTATGCACACACACACACACACGGAGAGAACACATATCTATTCGCCCATGTATTTCATGTTATTACCGTGAACATTCGACGTGGGTATTCAAAATAATAATGTAATTTAAATGGAAATTGTCGACTTTTCCTCATACGTGCCTCCGACATATTATATTTTATGCAGGTGTACATTTATATTATTCAAACATTTAGCCCAACGTGTGCTCGGAGCTGCATGCAGGTTGCACACATCAAAATCTCCAGCTCGAACAATTATATTAGATAAACGGTCTAATAAAAATCATGTCCAATGTGTGCATGCGGTTATTTCATTCTGGCCCTATCCGCAGTGCAATTAAACAATATAGATTCTTACGTTATTGCCATTTGTGCCGTGTCGATATTTTCGCACACCGGGACTAACGTATCGAATTTGTCGGCTGACGAGGAAATGATTTGTTCCAAAGAAACAGATGCATGCGCATTCGCGGAGTTTATATTTTATATTAGTTTTATTAGTGGGAAAATCAAAAACTTGATCACGGATTACTTATCCGCCGGCGCGTACGTACAAAAGTCACACGAAACATTTTTCGATATTTTCACATATATATATATATTTTTTTTTTTTTTCACAGACCCTAAAGCCAAAAAGAATGTCCAAAATAACCGGCTTAAACCCAAGTTGCTTTCCTCCGAAATGACGCTACAGCGTTTCACCACATTTCGTATTTTGTCGTGCAGTTTTGTACGCTCTCGGTCTTTCAATCGAATACCTATAAAATAAATTGAGCAAATAATACCGCGTAGGTAGTAATTATTAATTTTTTTTTTTTTCCCGTAAAAGTTTTATAGTGCAGGTGACTATTATATACACGTATATGTTATCTAAACTAAAAATAATGCCCAAAGTTATAATGCAGTGGTTCCCAACCGAGGGGGGGATTGCTGCCCCAGGGGGATATTTAGATACGGCATAGGGGGGAATTTAGCGATGATGAAACAGCGGGAATTTCGTTGTTGAAATAATTATTCCATTTTACAGTCAGTAAAATCGAAAACAATAAATTAATTTTCTGACCTCTTTGCAGATAATCAAATATCGATAGTCACAACGTTGTAAGTCGTACAATGGATGTAAATCCATTTTGAACATGTACAGAGTTATTTTGATTAATTGAAACGGAAAAATTAGGTCTTCTAAACTGTAGTTTAAGATGGAATAACAAAGGTTGGGAACCACTGTTATAATGCGTCGACTCGTAGACTGAACCAAAGTTTAAAAAACTGTATACGAATATCATCAGCACGTATAATATCTTCACTAGCGTTTGATCGTTCAGGTGGTTTTTTTTTTTTTTAGTTTTCGCGCAGTCATCGGTGCAGAGTATAATAATTGCTTACACCGCGTATACTTGACACTTTTCATGGGAAATGACCGAAATATATCTCGTAAACATTACCTACGCATTCCGGAGCCGAGTGCTAAACTTAATGACATTTCAAAACCTCGCAAATATAATAATCCCGTCGTTCCCTTAACCTAAACATGAACTTACGGTGTTCAAAAGTTCAGACATCCGTGTGCTGCCGTTTACTTGACTTCACAATAATTGTATTTATTCGTCCGTTCTCCAGGATTGTGTAGCCGCAGGCTCGACCTGCCCGAGTGGTTTTCAGAGAAATTATATTTTAATTTTTCAGTATAAATGATTTAAATACACGCGGTGTAACTATATAATTCATTGTTATTTATTTTTTTGTTAAATACGCGAAAAGGGAAATTCATCGTCAAAGGGTTGGACGAACTGGACGAGCTGCGGCTTTTTTTTAAATTGGTTGTTTTCGCCAGGCCTTTCTCTGTACCACAATCTCCATGCCTAGGGGAACGTCGCTATAATGTTATTATATAAATGAATGCGACTTCATAAAAAAATTATGATTTTTCTCGGTTTTAATACGAGTATTATACTATACAAATATTAAATAAAATAAATAATATTAAATCAAGATTTGTTTAGATTTTTCGACCATATAGCGAGCGATTTATTGGTCTCACTGTTTTTTTATTATTATTATTTTTTTTCGTTTGTGAACAACATTTCTACCAGAAATCTTGCTTCTAATTATTTTGTAAAAATCATGACATTTTCCGATTAATGTTATTAAAATTTGTTCGGCCTAACGGAGATATACGGCCATTTGATAAAATGTTCATCGTTAGTGGTACTTAATGACCAAAAAGAATAAAATCGAATGTAACCGAAATGTTTAATCGAAAGAAACTTTAATCGTTTAAAATTCAAATTTTCATACAAAACGTGTATAAATTACGGTATTTTGTTATTTTCGAATTTATGCGAATACAAATTTGTTGGCTGTATAAAAAAAACAAACAAACAGAGGTAAAAACACGGACAATCGTTATTTATTTTGTAGTGGCGTGGCTAATACAATATTCAGTTATAATGTTTCGAAAACATTTTTACCGAACCTAGTTCAGACGCGTTTTTCGTTATCTATGATTTATCGTTTTTCGTAAAGATATAAATTAAATAAGTCTCCATATCCTACCACATCAACTTGCCACCTACAACAGTGTCTCACCCACGGTGCGAGGTATTTTTCGTTAGGTTTTTAACGCGCTACAAAAGACATTTTTAGTAAAATTATACAAGCAAACGCTAATTCTAGTTTTGTTTGAACGTAAGATGGAAAATAAAAAAATCACGAATACTATTATTGTATTAATAATAGTGTTAAATATAGTTTTATTTTTTTTAGTTTCGATGAATTGTCCGCGTATAAAGAGCGTGTTGATCATTTTAAATTCTGTTACGCGTGTCTAAATTGAATGTTTTAAATTTTTGATTGGATGTACTATAATAGTAATTGTATTTAATAATGTAGCTCCGAGTATTTTAATGAATCTCTTTGTTGCGTATAGTCGAAATCGTTTATAAGCCTCATTACGTCTCATTACTTGCAGTGGTTACAAAACTTCATTAATTAAAAATGAAAATTAAATACCTACTTACTATATATTACAGTCTCGGATTCCCAGGCACCACTTCTTATAACACAAGTAATTGAAATGCAATCAACTACATAATTTTTTTTTTTTTTTTTGCTACTATTCAAAAAGACAAAAGTTTCATTGACTGTATTGTTTTTCTTTTACAAACAAACGGGTCAGAGGAAAATAACGTCGTAGTGTTCGATTAAAAAAAATATTCTGTGATGATACGAAGTAGTTCGACGAGTAATAATCATTTTGTTTACAATAGTTATTCGACAATTTTTGAACACGAGTCGATTTAATCGATGTCTAAAATGAATATCTGATATTTGGGTGCGAATTTGGCGCAGCACGAACAGTATATTTTACTGTTTCTTTTTTTTTTTTTTTACAGTTAACTCCATAATATGTAATGAATAGATAAAAGAGATGAATATCCAATGGTATGGCCTCGGCGATCTATGGTCTTGTTTTTCGGAATTCTTATGCCGGCCGTTGAGATTAATATTAACTTGAGCGTGTTCGAAACAAATTCATACAGTTCATTGGTTCCAAATCAATCGGACGTACACGAAATGTTCGAAAACGGTATGTTTAACTTGGTTACTTAATCCGTAAATACATTTTAGTTTATTATAGAATAAAATCTATCAGAATATTGCGATTGTAATTATTTTGATATTTCGTTTTATTCAAGTATACGAAAAAATATTTTAATAATTTTATTACAACTGTAAAATAGTGTAAAAACAAATATATATAAATATGTGAGAAATAGATAGACGATTATAAATATTAACGATTATTGTGAAAATATAATAGCGGCTTTACTCGTTTGTCATATTATTAGATTTAAATTCTGAGCGTAATGTATTTATTTTACTATGATATTCGATTTTTTGAGTGTACAATTGTTTTTTATTGGTAGCAATTAACTTTTTTAACTTTGGATATTGCGCCGATCATCAGCATTAGGGGTGGTGTCTGGTAAAAAATGTTGTCCGGTTGGCGGAGGTATTTTTTTGATCTTCCATACGGTTTTATAAATAATGGGGAATGACCAAATTGGTGTTTTTCGTTGTGATTCAGTTAAAAATATTCATGGACACTTTAGACATTTTTACCGAATACTTATATTAGCGTTTTATTTGCATGGTGTATGCTTACGTTTTTTTTTAGTTAAAAATTTAATTTAGTAATATTTAATGCGTTCGAAATTGTTTTTTTTTTTTTTTTATTATTATTTGGCGCCATGCAAATAAAAATGTTGTAATTTATTTATTTAGTTAAAAATTAATACAATTTTCAATTTAAATTTATTAAAAAATGTCTAACCGAATGTTTTTTGTTTGAAATGATTTATCGTTGCGCAGTAATAATATATAATAACTAAATTACCTTCCATATTAACTTCCCACTTACAACAGTGGTCGAAGTATGTGCGGCATTTTTTTGTTTTAATGTATTTAATTCATACCCGGATACATATTATATGAATTTATTATTACAGATACACAAAAATATAATTTATTTTTTATTTTTATGAATACAAATTATTATTTATATATATATATATATATATATATATTCTATTCGTTTTATATATGAATAAAAGAGATATGAAAAAATACGAATAAATTTAAAACTTTGTTGTTAAATAAACTTAAATTATTTAAATTCTTACAAAAATATTATTTGTATATATTGAAATAAAAATGAAAATGCGTATATTTTTTTTTCTTCTTTTTTGTGTGTATACGTTTTGACAGATTTTGTATACGAATCAGCCACCTTAGTGACGATAAACTTAAACTTTGTATTTTTTAAGAAAAAAAAAAAAATAAAAAATAAAAAAAAAACCCATAACGATATTATTATATTCGTAACCGTGGTCTTCTTATACAACTATTTTCTGAAATATAGACAAGCCGGACTTGTATCGTTTTCGTCATAAATATTTAAAACGCTTAAAGTTTTAATTAAAACATTGAGGTTCCTAACGAATAAAAACGATAACACAATTTTTTTTTTCAAATATACTTCGATACAAAATGCATAGTTTTAAAACGCAACATTTGAAAATTTAACACAATATTAACAAATACTGTAGTCCAGAATTATCATTAAATTTTAATATCAATTTTTGTTATTTCACAACAGTGTGTAGTTTATTGAATTTATACAATTACATTTGTCATCTTATTGTATAATCGACGTATAAAATCATAACTTCGGATTAATATAACTGGTTTTTATTTTTTTTTTTAAATTATTATTTTTGATTATCTTAAATTATTTTTGTTTCTTCTAAAACGTTAAGTTCACAACGAGATAATATTTCGTACGTTCTCTACCTTGGTTGTAGCGTGTACGGATTATTTGCAGTTTTCCAAAAAGTGACGCAGTAGCCAAATCTAACCTTCACGGTTAGGAAAATCAGCAACCTTTTCCTATAGGTCGATCCATACGTCGGTAATAATTTCTTTTCTGTATTTTTTTTTTTTTTATCCCAAGAAATATTTTATTCAACATTTACCTAGCGACCCAAATGGGTTATGTCTATAGGGTATATGTCGCTATCATGTATTCGTTGGCTTATAAATATTCCGTCCCGTAAGATTTCTTTTTTCTTTTATTTTTTTTTTATCTTACTAGACGTTATTTTATTATAGAATACATATGCGAATATTGAACTGTTTATCCTGTAAAATCGTATTCAAATTACCGCCGATAAGATTATAACCGATCACGTCAATCCTTTTAAATAACAAATAAAGCCTCGTTTTTTTTGTTTTTGTTTTTTACTTGGATTTATTCCTTATTTCTCATTTATCTTTATTCACATCGTTTGTAAAAAAAAAAAAAATTGTTCACGCGAGTAGAACGTCTATTATGTACATTATTATCTATATAAATGTAAAAAAAGAAAAAAAAAAAAGCTATAAACCGTGACAAAAACAGGTGAATTGATTTTCGTTGTTTTAGAAAAATAAATTTGTTTATCACCCCGACTGCATAATCTTTTTAAAAAGAGATGTCATGCATTCGTATTCAATCGTCTTTTATTGTACACCTGTTCTGTCAGCTCTGTGAAAAATGTTCCCACAAAACTTTAATTATATCGTGTATTGCGCCGGAGATTCCATTGCTGCTTCTCCGTAGTAAACATTCTTTTTTTTTTTTTTTGGTACGTCACACCGGGTTTTTAACTTAAGAACTAAATTGGAATACCTAGACATTTTCAAACATTTTTGTAGTCCCGAAATGTTTTAGACTTTGATGGATAGACTATCTCGCTGCACGGCTTTTGTACCTAGTTTTTTTTTTTTTTTAAAGCTTTTAATTTAGTTTCTAAAAAGGTGAAATAATGATGTAGGTATATTGATTTTTTTTGTTATATAGAATATGCAGATGCCTGATCATCGCACTCCTGAACGAACAGTGACACGGCTCAAACAATTCGATTTTTGAGTTATTACTATTAAATTGCGCAGAATTTTGTTATCTAGTATAACTTTGTTTACTAGTATTGTTTTCATTTATTTAATATTGTAGACAATCGTATAATCTAAAATGTCTTTATTTCTGCTTATAATAAAATGTAATTGTTTCCAGCTTGAATATAGACACTTTTGAGGTGCGACATCATTTTGACCCGATTAAATATGTTGTCTACATTACTATTTAGGCCAGAATAAAGTCGTATCCCAATAGTAACAGTTACACGTGACAAAAATCGATCGATTCTTCGTGATACAATAAAACTTTAAATTTCGATTTTTCAACATTTTTTTATATCCAGTTGTGCCACTATTTATTCAAGGGTGCGAATTATATTTTATCTTACAGTCGGAATTATTGTCATTATTCTCTTTGCGCGTTTTTTTTTTTTTTTTTTACTAATGATGAATTGTTCCCAATGTAATCATCAGCAGTGTCGCTAATTTTTTTTTTTTTTTTCGTTTGTGTCTTTTGTTGTAGGTAAGTCTATTCTTACAACCTCATGCGGCAATAATATTAGTACTATACCATTACTTATATTTATAAATATTTAATATTTTGTTTCTTTGTACGTTCAATGATCGATATATTTTTGTTTGTTTTACAATTACGTTTGAAATAAATACGAACCCGTTTGATTTATTTTTATACAATTATCGAATTTCCCAACTGTATTAATGTATTCCTATTTATTTTACGATTTAAATGTATTTTTTACGCAGGCAATAATATTTTTTTTTCTTTCGAACATAAGGGGGGGGGGGGTTTAAACTATTATATTCAAAACATTTGCACCAATTTATTTATAGTTTTATTATTTATCTGACATTCTCGGTCGACATAATTGTACATATTGTATAATACATAATATTACTATTTTGCATAGGTAAATTGATAGTAATAAATTAAGTTTATTCATATACATAGGTAGAACATTTGTTTATTCCTTCAACTAAATATCTGAATAAACATTACCTTACATTTGAATTCGAACAATTTATTTAAAAAAATAAATAAATACTATTTTGCAAACTTATTTAACTACTACTTAAATTATTGTTATAATTTGTAAATCTTGTTAACGCCAATTGTTTATTAATAATTTTATATATGTCGTGTGGTATATTATAAAAAAAAAAAAAAAAATCTATTTTACGTTTATACTACGATTTAAGCAACCAAATCAACTTAAGCGTTGTTTAGAATCGAGGCGATTTTCGATACACAACTTATTGTTAATACAATACATTTTCATTCTTTGTCTACCAAATTACGCATTGAATTTTTCTGTTTTCAAAATTAAATTCCGCCAATCGCAAGCCTGGCGCTCACTGTTGTCTTATGTCTCTGTCCCTTAATTCAAAATATTATCGGTGACGCAAAATGATAAGAAAAGGGGTTTTTTTTCTTCTATGCTCGTCCTGTCACGTGGACGATTACCAATAGTATTTGTTTTATATGGTATTTATTTTATCGGGTAGTCTCTTCCCAGAACATTAATATGTACTTCCTAAGTATTGTTTTACGAAGACATAATATTGTTGAATTCATTAAACCCGTTTTACTACCGTCGCGTGTTATTCGTACAGCGTTCAGCTTTTAAAGTAATGCCAATTTTTGAGTACATATTGAATTTGACGATGCAATCTAATAATATTATTAACTATACTATAAGTATATTGGTTACGTTTCGTTATAATAAACTCACGGTTTACGGATAAATGTTTTATGTATTTTTAGTGTTTTATTATTATTACTTATTACTACTTGTTCAGTGTACACAAATATAGAAAAAAATTATTACTTTGTTCGTATTATTATTATTATTATTTTTTTTTGTCGTTACCGATATACCTAAAATATTTTTATACTAAAATCGTTTCGTTCGTTAACCTTTCAAATTTAGTATTTTTTTTTTTTTTTTAAAGTATTATTTAACTAAAGTACGTATGAATAGAATGTATCATTTTCAAAAAGTTTTCACGTAAAAAAACATAGCGTACTATATTAATATAAAAAAAAAAAAATGTTGAAAATTCGGCAAATGACGACAGGATTCTCCTTAATACGGTTAGGAAATTATATCATTGTCTATGGGACTGGTTGTCGTTTTCGTAGTTTACATTATCGAAACACATGATATGTATTTATACACGAGAATAGAAATAAATTCACGAAATAACCAAAGTACTCGATCTGGCTTTTGTTTTAGAGCCAGCAGGTTGGGCAATTACATTTCGTGTGGATAAACCCGATGTCGTTTGCAAAACTACTCTATATTTACAGGTGTGCTTGTGGATTTGGCGTCTAGAATTTACAATTATGTATTACCGTGCCTACGGTCTAAATTCGAAAATGGTTTAATTCATTAACGTTATATCCAATATTAGTGTTATGAGTATCAACATTTTCGGAAAAAATATTATTTTTTTTTTAAATTCTAATCGTGTTGCTATTTGATTATCAAGTCTTAAATATGCGTACAGGGCAAGGTAAAAAACGTTGACCATATTGCAACGACTGAAAGGAAAACTGCTTTTTGAGGATTTTACTGAAAATCTTCGTAGGTAATCGCAAAATCATGATAAAAAAAAACATCCCGTATAAGTATTCCGCGTGATCAAAATCTAATCGTATACCTACTCAATGTCCTAACACAATCATAACCATAATGATATCATTTTTTTTTTATCGTCATCGTTTACTAATTGACAACGTTTCCGGTGTACATATTGTACACATACAAGTATCTGTTTCTCAAACAAAAACGAAACATAATACAATTAGTATTATTTTTCATAATAACGTTAAGCACAATACGAAATGGAAATAGCGTAATCTTGTATGTGTACGTTTAAATAATTCAATACGCGTCAGTATAACTATTGTGAGCAGAGTTTTGCTTATACTCGCGTAAAAATATATATATATTTTTTTTAATACATAAAACGATTTTTAAAAAATAACAAATAAAATTTAACGCGACGCTTGAATTTTGTAAATAATTACCGTTTCGGATCGGCAGTACCGATCGTATTTTATTTTGGACATTTTAAACCAAAACTGGAATGAACATTAAATACATTTTGTAAATCAAAAACGTTAGTTAAAAATACTCACACTGTCCAAACTTATATGTGTATATATTTCTAACTTATGTACTTTACTAAAACTTTTACTTAACGGTCTGTGTTCTGTTTTGTTTTCCGATCGTGTGGTTTGCGTTTTGTTTTAAAATTAATTTAATATTCGTAAAGGCAATTTAATTATTTCATACAATATATTAAACAGCGGGTTAAATTATTGTTTAAAATTATTATTATTAATGTAGTTTTTTTTTTTTTTTTTTTACAAAAAATAAGAAAATATTCTACGAGTTAAAAAAAAAAAAATAAAAATAAATTAGAATATTTTTCATTTGTACTGTGTTGTTCGTGTTTAACGCGGGCGTTGGTTATAATCAAAATAATTCCAATAAATCTGATTTTTGGAAAGAAAATAATATATATTTTTTTTCTTCAAATTAGGTACACGTTTTTTGGTATAATAATAATAAAAAAAAGTCCTAAACAAATGTTTGACCAAAAAGATACTTTATTAAAACAATAATCGACAATATTGCACGGATAAAAGTGTATTGTGTATCGATGATAAATTCTAACAGGCTCGTCGCTACATTTTTACTTAGCAATTCGATAACACAACCCAAAAAAAATGCATGGTCCCTAAACATTATTACGTTTTCCAGGCGGAATAATAAATATTTATTAATTTTATTTATGTTCACCGTTGTTTAAAGAGCAATTGAAATAATATATACCTATGCATGCATGTGTAATTTATAATTTCGTCGAGGATTTGAAAGTTGGACTGCAATTTGTTATCGTCGTTTATATATTTTAGGCTTCGGAGTTTTAATCCGGTTAAAATATTATAAACTTTTATAATATATTATATGAGAACGCCGCATGCATATCGATATACGGATATTCGTATACCGATCGCAATATTATAATTCGACGCAAACTAAACGCGCGATCCTTGTTAGACGCGTAATTTTAAAGGAGTCGAGGAGATTCCCATTGAAACCGTTTCCGGTGATTTTTGCGAACTCCGAGTAATCCGTCTGTTCGGAAACGTTTATTGAATAAAGTGTTAAAATATTACGTGTAACGCAATACACCGCCGCTATATTAGCTCTTACCCATTTATTTTGACAAGGATGGGGTTCGGTATTCAAATACCGAATACGTTCCACTAAAATATGCGCGGAATTTAAGCGCAATTTAAGCGCCGAAAATAGCCTGTACACACGAGTGAAACCAGTGACATTCAAAATTAAAGTGTCTACTTGTATAACTTAAGTATATATTAAATAAATTCGTTGATTAAACAAAAAGTTCTCACTAAGCAAACCAATTAATTCAGTCGTTACGAGAAAACACGTAGGTACAATTATTACATTTCGTCGTTATTTCCCTGTAAAATCCGATTATTAATAATTGTAACTAAAGTGGGTATGCCTTTTTTTTTTTTTTTTTTTTTACCAGGTTTTAAAAATTGTATGTTCACTGTGTAGGTAATACATGCAATGCGATCACAATGGTACTTAATGTGTTGTCGCTTAAATTATACTTAATGTTAGTTAGGCATTATACTTAAACGTCACTACACGAACAGCCTATTTTAAATAGTACCTGTGGGCAATATAATTTATTATGGCCGACGATTATTTTTATCATTCGAAATATTAAAAAAAAAAAAAAAAAAATAATACAGGGTGAGGCGTGGTTACTTTGTTATCTGAAACTCTCGCAACTGAGCGGCTATTTACAGTAGAGCGTTGGTTTATGGCTTGTTCGAAAGCACGTCATCTAAGGTTTTTGTCATAACTAGTTCAGTGTCAATAATGTAGTGGACAAAGCAAGAGCGTTTAGAGGCCTACTCTTCTTTCAGCCGTTCGATCATCGCAACTCGGCGTGCTTTCAGAAACCATTTCAATACATGCGCACCCGCAGGTCGTGTGCCTGACCGAGAATCGATTTGTTTGTGGGTGAACACGTTCAGGGATGCCGGTAGTGTGCAGAAGAAACATAATGGACCTTCCAGAACCGTGAGGACGCCAGAAAACATCAGAAGGGTAAGGACGGCGATTTTGAAATCCCCTAGGCGATCTGCACACAAACATTCGGCTGCTTTAGGGATGTATAGTCGCATAACGAGACGAATTCTTCACGAGGAACTCAATTTTCACCCCATACAAATCGGCAGTGGTGCAACCAACTTAATCCACGCGATTATTTTGCGCGAAAAATATGCATGTGAAGCCCTCCTCGACAACCTGCCTCAGGACGCCCTTGTTTTCTTTAGTGACGAGGCACATTTCCATATTTCAGGATGTGCGAACAAACAAAACATGCGATATTGGAGCCCCAAACAATATTCGTCAGCACTATTGCCGACATAAGCACACATATGCTGGAAAAAGCGGACAGAAATTTCAAATTCCGACTATCTCAGTGCATTGACGAGAACGGTGGCCACCTTCGAGATGTATTAAAACCAAATAAAATGAAATTTTAAACGTACCCCTATACGCAGAAAAAATAATTCAATCAATATTGCCAATACTTTTTGTGTTATGATTTTTTAAAACAAGAAAGTAACCACGCCCCACCCTGTATTTACGCATAATAACGATATTATAATATTAATATATTAGGTATGTAAATCGTATATTTTACGTTTCTCGTTCTCGAAAATATAATAAAATATTTGCGTTTAAGCGCGCACGCGACGCAATAATGTTTATTTACCATATTATTATTATTGTTAAACATAGGTATATATAGTGTATATTATTAGGTTTTTTTGTTTTATTCCGTTCACATTTAATTCGTCCCATCCAGCCATTTAAAGTTTGAGGTAAAACCTAGGGAAAGGTTTCATCGAGTGAGGTGCGGTGCTCCCCCTCCCGCCATCGGACAGGTTACGGATCGATACTGTGACCCAACAGGTGCCATACAGCGGCAGACGCCGACACCCGTTCCTTTCCGAGTTTGTTTACGCTTACCCGAAACCCGAAACACTGCCTATTGTGCATTATTTTATTTTTACGAAAATTCTTTCGGCAAATCAGATTCCGTATTTATCACGATCATCGTTACAAGACAAACTACTGGAATTTCAAAGTTTTTTTTTTTGGTTTTTTATTTTTTTCGTAAAATTAGCTATAAAACTTCCATAACAAACGCAACACTTTGTATATGTGTTTATATGATGGCGTTAAAACGGTTTGAAATTAATTCGTTTTAAAACTTAAACTTATTCTCGTCGTGTAAAACACTCTAAAACGGTTTAAAAAAAAAAAAAAACATCAAATCGTATTATAATTTAAACGTTTTTTAACACCATGTAGTTTAATTAAATCCGTTTAAATATTCGCGTATAATAAATCCCGGCCTTTACAGATTTTCACAGGCGCCAGTTCATTCATTCAATTTATTATATAAAATTCCTAACCTCAAATACGTTTAACCGGCAGCGCCCTTTTAAAATGCGGCGACAATTTTAAAACGATTTCGCTCAAATAAGCGGAACACATCCAGTAGGCCGGAGGTGGTAAGTGGTCCGACCTTATCTCTTAAGGCCATGGTACATATATTTGTTTTGATTTCAACATGATAACAAAGTAATCGGTTTAAAATATGGCCAATAAACCGATTTAACAATATGTTGACTAATAATATATAAACGGGTATAATAGGTATTAAATTATACCATTTTAATAAATTGAAAATCGTTCTATCGTCTAAACGCAGGTGCCAACAATATCACATTAACCATATTCTGGTGCAAGGTTAGAAGTTTATAGTTAGAAAAACGGCAATCGTAGTGTTGTTCTTTTATCGAAATTTAATTCACGAAAATTCAATGTATGTAGTTTACATTTTTTTTTATAGAATATTAAAACGTTTCTTATTGGAAATGATGGGCCGTAAAATTTTTTCCGGTGATTTCAATATCATTTATTCATTTCTTTCAATTTGAAATATTTTTTATTTGTAAGGGAAATTCGGCTATAAAAATTCATCAGTCGTGACAAATTTAATGTGTTTTTTTCCTAAACTTTATACTAATACAATTCTAATGGTCATTATTATATTGTCCAACAAAAGAAAATACAAGTGTATAAAGTTATGGGAGTTGGTTTTTTTTTTTTTTTTAGTTTGGTTAGATACCTATACTGTTTTAAGTGGACTAGAAATGTAGCACAGTTGTTAGTATACCTACTCGTATGTCGACTATTGTTGTATTTGAAAGACGATATTGAGCGGAGTTCAGCATTCTATATATTTATAATAATATTATATAGTGCCTTTATTGTTACTCGAACAAAATATATCCTTACAGAAATATTCTAACCTCATTATAATATAAGAAATTGTAATATATGTTTACAGCTTACATGGCTTTTGACGTTTTTTTTAGTTTTTAATAATCTATATATAAAAATATTTAATATAATATAATAAAATGTCTATATTTTAAAATCTATTTAACGAGAAATATATTTTTGTTGTGTAGTCTACACGATAAATTATATGATATATCAATAAATAACATACAATTACTTACCAACCTACCTACGTTTACTTACTAAATGTCAAAAGAATAAAAAGGCAAAGTTTTGAAGTTACTTAAGAGCGTATAATGGCCAATAGGTATTTCCAAAAGTTTTAAAATGAAATATGTGTGTTGTTCGTTGTTTCCCGAAGCGTTCATGCACATATTGCAGTTCAACTAATAGTATTTGAAAAATGTGTCCTTTACAAATAGGTAACAGTAGGAATATCGGTATCGAAGAAAGAAAAAAATATATATTCTGGAATACAACGAATCAACGAATTGTTCACAAAAATAAGCAAACAGGCCAGTTCAATAATATTAGTTTTATCGGTCGGGCCAGCGCATAAACCCTTATTATATACGGCAGATATACGAGTGGTAATTTAATTTAATTTCAAACAGCCAACAAAGACGGACGGTTATTTTAACTGAACAGAATGTGGAGTGATTTTATACCACATAGGTATGTAGAGAACTGCGTGGAAACATATAATATTGGACCGTTTGGAGCTGAATAATTAGATAAATACTGCGACCGGGGCAAAACAATAAAAAAAAAAGGTCGATTGACGGGTAAATAAATACCTACGGAAATAGCGACTGTACCGTAGTTTAGTATTTTTATTGCAATTCAGACAATTCCTAAATGTTAAGGGACGTGAAACGGTTTGTTTAACTATTCAAGTAGGTACCTATTAGTTACGTTAATTTATAGTGTTGTAAAATTTAAATTATTCTATAAACTGCATACCTAATGCGGACTATTTAAATTTTGGAAATTACGTGTCCCCCCAGCCCTTCTTCACTCCCAATAGACTTTTTGTAATTCATTGTTCGCAGATTATCAGTATATATTTATAAGTCCAAATCTGGAACTGTCCCAGTGAAATTAAAAAAAAAAAAAAAAAAAAACATTTTGGGGCTGCTCTAAAATTAATCATTTGTATTTGTGACGGAGAGGAGGGTTGATGATCACGTACGTTAGTTATTGCCAGTTTTCTTTATCCGACTGACCTAAAGTTGTGCTTATTTGATATCTGATGATTGTATTGGATTATAATTCGGTATTTAGATAACTCCAGTACAACTTGAAAATAGTTCTTTTACTGTAACTGCGGACAAATGTTACCGTATTACTATTATTACTTTTAGTTGAAACAAAAGACGGTCTTCGTTATAGGTACCTCTCTGTCCTCTGTTCACACGATATTCGTTTCTGAAGAGGCGTTTAGTTTAATAATTCAACAGCCTTGATAAATTAAATTTAAACTTTACTTTACATACCCACTTTAACTGTATTAGACCAAGAAGGAAAAAAAAACAATATTAGGTATATGGAATGGCGATGAGGTGACGTAGTGTGTAAGTCGTACTCCCAACTTCACTGGTGCTCGGACTTCGATGCTGAGAGATATCTACGTGGGCTGTTTATCAAGGTGTATTGGCGAGTATTCTTGCATGTGACTCAATCGAAAAGTTAAGTTATTAAAATGAATGAAATTAAATCACCGACTAAGACATTTCGGATCGGTATCGAATACGATATTGTCGGTGGTCCTCAAATGGTTCAAAAGTCTACCGAGTGGTACAACTAGGGATAAAGGCGTCATCTATACATTAATTAAAAATGTACAATGATAATAATAATAATAATAATACTAAGGCGGATTAATCATTAATGGACGTTGAACCATTTGACTGCGGTGACGCCGATCCATATATTAAAAAATATAAAATGAGAGTTTTTCATAGCTAGAACAGTTTAAACTACCGAATAATTCGAATAATATTAACTACTATTTCGATAAGCTATCGAATAGTTTTCCCGTTACCTAATAGTATTAATTGTTGAATAATTTTTATACAACCGAATAATATTTACTACAAAATACAACACATTAATATTAAATTAATTTTAATATTTATATATGGGTTTTTTTTTTTAAAGATGGGAGACGTGAGTCAGTACTATATATGCTTTGCCACACCTGTACAAATTTAGCCACTGGAATTTGATGACCGTTCCTTAACTGACATCGTCTATGTCGACGCCTGTTCAATATATCTATAGATGGATTCCGGTTGAATATCGTTTTTTGATCGAATATTAGCAATCAAAAATAATTATTTGGTTGATTTGAGAATAGACCTCCTGATATTGATTTTAAACAGCTTATATATCTCAACGCGATGTTGTATCCTGAGGTTTGATTGTATCCACAGAATATATTAATCGTCATAAAAATAATGAATTTCGAATTTAACACGAGTGCACAATATTATAATTAATCATTTTTATCCTAGCAGGAACATTTTTTTTTTTTTTTATTCCTGCTGGATAACACTACTCTTTCCTTTTTTTTTTTTTTTTTAGTGAAAGTACCGAAATTCCAGATCACACAGAGAACTCTATCTGTGCGATTATGTTTTTGATGATATAAATACAATTAAAATTTGCAAACATTTGGATTTTAAGTTACATATACAAAATTGATTTGCAGCGCTATCGAAATAATAAGCACGCTGTCGCACGGCTAAAGTTCTTCTTTATGTGTGTGTGTGCAAATTTGGTAATTATATATATATATTGCGCGAGAAAAGTTGTCCCGCGCAAAGCAGTTTTTATAATTGAATTGAAGAATTTTAAATATTAATTTTGTTGTTATAGGTACACAGTAATGTATTCAAGACGGCTAGAAGTCTGAGGTTTCGATTTTATAAAAATTCAGGTAATATTGTTATATATTTTTTTTTTTGTAGAATAAAATGTACTGTTATTTATATATTTTGGCGATATGGATAACACGTTTTTTAAATATCGCTGTATATGTCAATCATCGTTATAGATCCGTTTGTGTATTTACAATATAATACAACATTTATAAAGTTTCCATTTTAAATCTATCGTTTAAACTATTGTATAACGGCATACGTATTATAATATGTACACGTATAACCGGCAGATATATGAACAAAGTTTATATGCAATTTCAAATTGAATCGGTTGTCTGTTATTTTAACGGTAAAAACTTTGGAGTCTACGAAATGATCGTCTCTCGCGCGTTTTGGGGTTTCCGTCGAACTTATCACCGAGAAACAGCGCGAATAATTCAGTTGCAAGGAACTATTCGCCGAGTTGCTTGTTGTATGGAGCGCCTCGAGAGTGGCCACCGGACGTTTTACCAATGGATACGGACGGCGCCACCACATTTCGCGTAGTTTTCCGTCCAAACATCGTAATCGGCACGGCCTTAATGGCGGTCCGCGGTGATCAGTTGTTACATGGGCTGTCCGACATATTGTATTGTAAATACGTTCAGTAAATATTTAATAAATACGTGCGGATTTCTCGACATATCGGGCACTCTCAACTCTCTCAACTAGTGGGTGGACTCCACCAGTTACACGGGCGTAACGATCATATCGACTACCGCGATACGCAAATATAAAACTTATCGCGCGACGCGACTAGCGGCGAAACGCGTCGCCACGAGCGCACAACGGCCCGGCCGCACCGACAGGTGGCGCTCATCCGCGGTTCGTTGTCGACGCGACGCAGGGCGATAAATCAACAGCGGCGGACCGAGTTTAAATACTATTACGAATCCCGGGTCCTAGACCACGTATAGGACAACGTTTACCTACCCCGTCGCTGACCGACAACCGTACCTTTTTTTTTTTTTTTTTTTTTTTGAGTTAAACTTGGAATACTTCCGGAAACGCCGTGAGGCACTACAGTAGAACTCCAATTATCCGAACGCCAATCATCCGGACGTCCAATTAACCGGACGAGAAAAATACGGCACGTGCCGTTATTCATACACGTGTTTCATAATCGTTTTTAGATTAGATTAGATTTTTTATCTTTTTATAAAAAAATTTATCTGAAGGATTGCTGCTACATGCTTGTTGGAGCATGGAAATGTGTACAAAATTGTACTTTAGAAAGGTCATGGAATAAGTTACTGAAGCAAGTTGAAGATACCCCAAATGTTGAAATAGCTAAAATACAAGAGTGTATAAGCCAAGTTCACGTATTTAGCGATTGTGATGAAGAGAATATAAGTGAGTGGTTGCTTATGGATACAAATGATCCTGGATATCAAATACTTTCGGATGATGAAATAGTTCGTAACTTATTTGAAGAAGATGAAACTGAAGAAGAGGAAAATGAAACTGACGATTTGACTGAAGGTGAAAATGAGCCGTCTTATTCTGAAGCTTTTGATGCATTGGATTTGGCGTTTAAATGGTTTGAAAGACAAGAAGAATCAAACACCACTCAATTGTTGCAATTAAGAAGATTGAGAGACCTAGCTGCTCTAAAGAGAAAGTCAACTATGAAGCAAACTAAAATATCATCATTTTTCAAAATAAAATAAATTATGTGCCAAGTCAGCTTTTTTTTTGGTTTTAAATTATGTCACGTATGTACTTTAATTAAAGCTTATTTTGTTTCAGTTGAATATCTAATAAAATTACATATTTGTTTATGGTTACGTGTGTATATAACTTTTGATATATCATATGTCAATCATCCGGATATTTGCTTATCCGGACCACCCTTGACATTAATTAGTCCGGATAATTGGAGTTCTACTGTACTTCGGGAGGCGGGTCGCCATCATTTATTATCGAGTAAATGAAAATACAATTATATCAATTTAGAAACCCCGGGCTGGGCGTCGTGCTCACATTAAAATAATAGCAACAACGGATTCGTGCCCTACGGTGGGGATGGGCAGTAGCCAGGCCGAAGCCCGCTTGCTGCCCTCACGGGTTATAGGTGGCGGGGGGTGAACTTCCTGCCGGTCTAGCGACTGCGGAGCCGCGATCAACGACGGCGGCGATGCGCTTGAAGAAGGCGCACGCCGGCGACGTCGAGGGCTTGACGTTGCCGTTCTGCCGACTCCGTCTCCGCGATGACGGCCTCGGCGAAGTCAACCGCGGCTTCTTCCCAATGGTCTGGGGACTCCAACATGAGCGTCACCAAGTCGCCCGGTTCTAACGGACCGATCCTCCAGACCAGACGCTCCCTATCCCCGTCAAACGACCCGCAGCGCATCAGGGTACGGAGAGCGTCGTCATCCACCTCGTTCTCCTCACTGGGAAATCCGCGGTGAGAACGCCCGGGGGACGGAGCTCGCCCGATCCGGTGAAGGACCGAGTTGAAGCATCCGTGCCCCGTGTATAGCTGAGTGAGGCGGTACGTCATGGAATCGGGCGACTTGGTGTCGCTCATGTTGGAGTCCCCAGGCCAATGGGGAGCGGTGGCCGACTTCGCCGAGGCCGTCCTCGCAGAGGAAGAGTCGGCAGAACGGCAGCGGCAACCCCCCGATGTCGCCTCTGTGCGCATCGACGCCGTTGTTGATCGTAGCTCCGTAGCCGGTTGGCCGGTAGGAAGTGTCCCGCCTTAAAGCATGTGAGGCCAGCAAGTGGGCTTCGGCCCGGCTACTGTCCATTTGAATTGTAGCATAAGAACGATGGACCAGGTGTGATATTAATATATAATTGTGAGTTGTTTTCGTAAATAAACGATGGCGACCCGCCGCCCGAAGTAGTGCTTTACGGCGTTTCCGGGTGGCAGGTGTTATTGCCGATATAAAAAGAAGAAGTAGAAAAAAAAAAGGTATAAATAGGTGGCGACTTTTCCACTCCTCATCCGGCGCAACTGCCCTCGACCGGTCTTTAGTTGTATGCTATACTCCGGTGGCAAAGTTTATCGCATTACTACCGGCCCAAATAGCCCTGAACAAACAACAATTCCGTCCTAAAAACATCCGTTCTCTTCCTCGTCCATCGCCTGCCGAAGACCGTGCTACAAGCTCATACATCGCTGGCGATTTCCTACTCCGAACCCCTAAATATCGTAATACATTTTTAAGATTATTAAAGACCGAGAATTTTTAATTCGTGTTGAATGTTGTTTACAGCACCAAGGTGCACAGTTCGAACAATTTGTTAGATAAATAAACACTACGAATAAAAAATAAAAAAACAGTGTTTGTACAAATTTTTATTTTTATTATTGCGTATTTATTATTATTGATTTGGTACGTATTGTACAATCTGTTATACCTGTGAAAACAACATAAAATATTCAAATTGATATAACACAGACATTTTTTAACTTAGAAAATAATTTCAACCACTAAATTTCATTAAAAAATAATAATTTGTGGTAATGCGGTTTAAAAAAAAAAAAAAAAAAAGTTGCTGTGCGCACGCGCAAAAATAATTTTCTCACAAAAATAGTCTAACTGTTTAAAAATGTGTACAATTATGTAGATTAGTCAGTCAAAAAAAGCAGAATTAAAGTGTATGAAGCACACGGTTATTGAGTGTTTCCACTTATCGTGATCAGACGGTATATCAGTGTTAAGGCCCGTGTTATAAAAATATCCGTGCATTTTGTATCCGTTTGTTCGATCACGCGTGCGGTGGTATTGTTAGAGTTTTTAAGTTAAAATGCCGACGTGAAAATCATAAAAATCACGACATTTCGGCGATTTTGTCGGGCAGGGGCGGCGGTTGGCCGCACGCACCCGACTTACATGCGCCACGTCAACGGACGCATAAAGAAATATCCCAATTAATAACCACACGGTGGTTGGCGTTTTCAATACACGGGTATAAAAAATACGGACGTCAATATTATTATAGTCCGTGTACTCGTGTACGATCATGACACCTACTCTCAACCCATTAGTGTATACTCTGCGGCGGCGACGGTCACGACGAGTAACGAGTCGCCGGTGAAACCGACGTGTCGACGGCTCGACTGTCGATTTAATATTCAGCCACAAGAGACCGCATCTCCGCCGTGCATCACAAATGATACAGTTTGTTACCGTAGGATAAATTTCACCTCCCACACTCATCAGCCGTTGCATATCGGTGCTTGTCGTGTTTCGGAGAGAAATTCGCCAGGTTTTATGACGGGGAATGGGGGGGGGGCGAGTTTTTTAAAAGTGAAAAAAAAAATAATAATTTACCGTTGAATTTAAGTGACGTCGAGAGACATTATTCTATATGAATGGAACAAACACGAACGTTATGATGTACCGGGGGACAAAAAACTTCCTTATTTATCAATGGTTTAAATTTTAATCAATAAAATGTATTTAAATCCAGTTGCTCAGCTGTATTTTAATTGTTCATTTTGTCCAACTGTTCTTTGCAGTCGTTATTGACTGTCCCAGATGAAGCGACTCCATTTGATTATTTACTCGATACCGATTTATAATGTTTTTCTTCCAAGTGGATTTCTTAACCGTTTAAAAACATTGGAAATTGTATGGAAAAAAAAAAAATGATCTATACAAACGTGTTATACCAACTTGATTATAATTATTTTATTAAATATTTCGAAAACGGTTCGACTTGTAACTTGGTATGAACAGCCGAATCGTAAATGTGTTTCTTGCTTAATATTTATTAAAGATATACGAAAATAATATTTTATTACTAAGACGAATGCCGTGATAATTTTTATGTAATTATATATTGTTGTCATATATTGTTTGCGATGTTATATGCCTAGTTAATTTCATTCTAACCTGTCTCAGGTTTGTTTTTCCTTAATTGATAAAAAAACAAATCACGAGAGTACGATGTTTACCCAAGGTCGGTTAACATCTAATTTAAACTGTCTTACTTGACGTCTTTCCACCTCAGCTTTTCTTTTCGTTGCAGTTTTTCGGACAACAATTTTATTTTTGTTAAAATGCGTTACTATAATTATTTTGTTTAGACTTTGACTTTGAAATAATAAATTTCGTTGTTTCAACGTCATCCGTTAATGTACTTATTTTATTTTAAACTCTTAGTGTAGCTATGAGTGTATTGGTTTTACTATGACGTATGTGTTTTTTTTTTTTGTTTTTGTTTTATTATTTCCGCTCGTGAACAACTTTTCCACCAGATATTTTGCCTTAATTGTCAAGCGTAGCACCTTCTCCGAAAGAATTTTGGATCTAGTTTATATACTAAGGAGGTAATTCTATCGTTATTGTTGTAGTTTTCTTAATAATTGAGGAAAAAGTATGAAACACGGATAAATTCTTCTTATATATATATATATATATATACAGGGTGCAGCAGAGCCGACTGATGAGTTTTAATGGACTATAAATAACGAACAGTAAAACTTAGAGAAAAGGTTTTTTTTATTTAAATCAGTATTCAATCCCATTTTTAAAAATTATATCTCCAAGATGGAGGCCGTCAGCATTGATACACTGTTGTAGACGATCTCTGAAGTTCTCTCATGATTTTCGGCACATTTCAACTGAAATGGCCTTGACTTCCACGGTGATTTTCTGTTTAATTTCTTCTATGGTATGTAGGGCGATCTCTGAAAACCTTATCCTTAAGGTAGCCCCAGAGGAAAAAATCACACATGCTTAAATCTGGGGACCGTGCAGGCCAGCAAAAAGAAGAATTCTCCTCAAAGAACGGTCTGAGATTCCCAAAGCTGCAGCGTGTTTCCGGGCTGAGGGTCTTGGTGACTGCTCAATTGACTCTCTAACCAACTGCACATTTTCGGGGGTTCTTACCGTTCTGGGTGCTCCGTGTCCAAGTCTACTTAGGGTACTTGCAGTTTCTTCCAAATGCCGTATTCACAATTTGATAGTGTTAGCAGAATGAACAGATTCAGCACGTGGAATGCCGAAGTGTATACGAGAAGCTCTTTGTGTAGCGATCACAGAAAGATTATTTTCGTAATACGCACGCACGACGAAACCACGATGTACACCTGTCCAGGCCATGATGACGAATAAAAACCGCAAAATTTACCACTTATTAAGGCCTGCTCTTATCTTATCACAGGTCGAGAATCGAGAATATAGTATTTATTTTATATGAGCATAAAAATCTGGATTCACCTCATCGTTCGTGATAATTATTGGAATCGAAACACATATAACCCGTAGGTATTTCGCTTGAGGCTCGTAAAAATTTTGAATGGATGCTAATTTTGAAATCGTCCGTAGTTAAGTCGATAAGATGATACGGGATAGAAATTGAACCGGGGTAGTATAATCGAAATGAAACAGTCAATGTGCCGTAAATAGATTCGCATGCATGGTGTGCGTTGAGTCGTTTCGATACGTATTATTATTTATTTGTATTATCGGTACGGGAAATTAAATTCATAAAATATATGTACGCGGTTACGGATTTCCGCCGTATTCGGATATAGTTATTATAGATTTTTTACTCGTTAATATACGGGTTAATACTTTATATAATTTATACGCACGTCTCGCCGAGAAATATTATACGTCACATATATTGTGTTACATACGGGCGCATATATTGTCATATCGCATCGGGGTCCCGACGATGTCATAGGTATAGGCTTCCTTATTTGTCGTGTGTTTGAGTGGGTAATGCTGTTTGGTCGTACGGTGCCACTCGATGGTAGCGGCCGCAAAACTCCCGTCACGTCTTCGCTCGTTTCCAATTGAGGATTTGTCTATAGTGTGGTTTTGTTATATTATCATTATTATATTGTAAACTTTAGCAAATCCAAATTGCCGACAAATTTTTTTTTGCGTCGGACATTTCGCGGCTGATTATCGATTATATATATATATATATATATATTAATATAACTCGTACGAGTATCATAATAAATCGGGCAAACGGTGACTTTCTGTTGTATCAATCGAGATTGGTTTTTTTTGTTTTAGATTCAGGGCGAAGCGAAAGATGTATTAGTTTTATCGTGATGTGTGTTTATTATATATATATATATATATTTTTTTTTCTGTGTCTGTAATCAACTTTTTTACTAGACACCCTGCTTTGATTTCAAGTGTGACACCTTTTCTGAAATCATTTTGAATCAAGTTAATGCATTACAGTGGCCACTTTTTATGATTTCCGTTACGGTTTTCTTAATAATTGCGTTAAACGGGAAAACGTACGGCAATGTACGCATTATATTACTATCGATATTTTTCATTTTGTTAACTCATTGGAAAATAATCCTAGTGACCTGCAATTTTCACAGAATATTAATATTAGGCCTTTCTGAGCGTGGATTCATTTTCAAATGGCCATTTTTTAAACTATTAATAGACCTTTTTAGTTTTTATTTCGAACTAATTGAATAATACTGTTTCGATCGAACAGAATAATCGAACGAAAATTTGACACAAGATTTATCATAAATTGTATACTTAACTGTGAAAGTGAACCATATTGTGGGCAGAGAAATAGTGATGTTTTGTGTTAAATGTAAATTTCGATGAAAACCATTAAAATGACGGCATTTCAATACATGACTAGCTGAACTTTGCTAAAAATCATTTTTCCTTAGTGATGATTTCCTTACAGATACGACCTCGTATAAATTAAATTCCCCTTTACATGCTTCCTTTCAAACTTCCCACCTATAACAGTGGTCTACTCACGGTACGAAGCATATCCGAATTTTTTTTTTAGTCTCTGTTTTACTCCTCATGTCCCGAAAATATTTTTCTAATTACTCGTAGAAAAAAAAAAAACAAACCGATTTTATTTTCCCAAGTTTTTTTAAACGAAATAAAAATGTACGCACTTCTAGGATATATATTAAACTGCAGAAGATAATATAAACAAATAAAAAATAGTATTTCATAATGCTATTTTATAAATTCAAAATACATTTTTATATATTGTAAATAAAATATTTCTGATAAAAAAAGTATTTATACTAACAGTATAAATTATTATTGTACATTAGGTCCTGGTTTTGCTGGTTCCTGTAAAATAATTCAATATTCATATATTTTTAATAATGATAGATTTAGCGAAAGTCAATTTTGACGGTTTTTAAGATTTTTTATTTAGCTTAAGTCAAATACACTAATGGGTACAAGAGAAAAAAAAATCTTGTATCCTTTAGTTTTTTTTTTTTTTTTTAAATTTTTTTAGAATTTATTTAAATTGCTACCTAATTATTTTTAACAGTTTTAACTTATTTATGATCTTTTTTTTTATTTTAACTTGATATTTGAATGATATATACTTTTAAGTTAAAAAAAAAAAAAAAAATTCGAAACAGACTTATTATTAATAGGGCTAGAGACTTTTTGGAGTTTGAATTTTTTCCAATAGCCGTTTTAACATAGCAGAATGCCATAGAAATTTGTTTCATAATACTAGGAGTTATTGTAATTTGAGTCTACCATGTTTAGAATATTTATTTCTTTTTCACTCGTTATTGCATATTTTGTTAATTTAGCATTGTAAGCGCACATTTAATATACACTTCAAAATAACTATTTATATTGGTCATAAAAAAAAAAAAAATGGTTTTACATTGTTGTTAGTTTTTGTTTTTTCGCGTGACCGACAATACTGGCAATAATAGTTGAGATTATTTTTGTATGAGTTTTTTTTTGTAATCAGAACAATGATGATGTTGATTTATTTGTTTTGGTTTGCCACATATTTTGATTATAAGCGATTGACAATTTTTTTGAGATTTTTTAAAGAATAATTGTCGTAAATGACTTTTTAGGGCACTATGTGTTTAGCCCTACTAATTATCAAACGCATTTTATAATGTTTTGATAAAAAAAAAAAAACCACATCTGTTAATTCCAGTAGTATCATTCAACGTTTCTTGAAATTGTTATACTGAATTGACGGACAAACCGGAAATGACCAAAAGTGACTTGAGTCTATTCACATAAAAACCGTTAAGTTAGTTATTTAAACGAGTTACTTTTTTCGAAAAATTTCCTCGACCTAATAAAAAAACGGTTAAAAAGGTCATTGTTCTAGCTAGACTCAACCACCTTAATTATATAGTATTGAATAACTTTAATCAGGTGCTGCGTACGTTCAGTAAAAACATTAAAACAATAATTATTTTAAAATATAGTGAACATAATCACTATATTATACAAACTGTTACGTAAGTATTAATTTTTTACAGTTTTAATCACTTTGCTAGTAAAATACTCGTTATTCGGTTGTTATATTATTCATATTTTATTAAATAAATTTCGAAATTTTAATAATTATTCCGTGTTTTTGACAAATTACAGAAGCACAAGACGCTGTTAATTTTTTTTATTACCATCATACTTTTTAAGTACCCCGTGATTTCTTTTGTTTCATAATACGGATGTATTAGTCTTTCAATTTAATTAGAATAACTTTTGAAATAAAAAAACATATTTGATACCTTCATAATATTTTGTTGATTACGACTCCATTCTAAATCAAAACATTTAAAGTTGCCAGACGTATAACGTAGTCGCCAACAATAATATCATAATTTTTACCTACGTGAATATAATTTAGATTCTGAGTGTTTTTTTAAAATTTTTTTGTCCGTAATTCACTTTTCTTCTAGGTATTTTGCTCAGATTTTTATGTGTGGCACCTTTTCTGAAAGCATTTTGGATCTAGTCCAGCCAATGCACTAAGCATTAGAGAAGTCATAATTTTGATTTTGGTTTTTTTTTTTTTTTGTTAAATTTTTTTTATAATAGCGAAAAAAAAACTGGCCAATTTCGGAAATGGTATATCATTATTTTCGATTTTTTCTTTTTGTTGTAACTCAGTTAAAAATATCATAGAGACCGGTAATTTCACAGAATATTAATATTAGGCCTTTTTAGGAGTGGATAAAATTTCAAAACTATTCTTGCCATTATTGTAGGCGTTTTATTAATTTTTTTCTTGAACTAATTGAATGAAATTGTTTAAAACTGTTTGACCCAACAGAAATTTTTGAAAATTTGACACAAGATTCATCATAAATTATATACTTAATGGTGAAATCGAACAAGTTTGAGGGTAATACAATAATTCTGTTTTGTAAGCGTTACGTGTGAATTTTGATGAAAATCTTAAATACTACAGCGTTTTGAAACACTATTAACTGAACTTTGCTCAGAATCGTTTTCGGTTAGCAATGTTTTATCGTTGTCTCCTAACTTCTCAACCTATAACAGTGGTTCTAACAGATATAAATTAAATTCCCCTCTACGTCCGACCTTCCCAAATTCTCACCTACAATAGTGACTCACCCATAGTGCGAATTAGGTCCGTCATTTTTTTAATTTATTTTATTGAAACTACGTCGTTTACATTCAAACTCTGTAATTTAGTTTTAGTTACTGCAGTTAGTTTAATTACAGTAAACATCTGTATATATCTATTTAAGTTTATTTACTCAAACTTACATGTTTGGTATATACTTGAAGCACTCGCGGTTATTTGAATTTAAGTCTTATCACTTATATTATGTGAATTATAATACGACGACGAGTTCAATTTTTATAATAATATTATTACCATCATTATTATATATTAATCGCGGCCAAAAAAAAATATTACAATAATAACTAAAATTACAAACCATCTCGACGATATATTTTAAGTTATATATATATATATATATATATATCGAATAGATTTACTTTGCTTACTTTTGAATTATCAAAACCGTCGATTATTTCATTAATATAAATCTTTTCAGTGTTTGTTTTTTTTTTTTTTTGTCGGCGTTAAAAATAGCAATGATAATCGGCGCCAATATTTGCATCAGATGAAATCAGTGATGTTGTCAGGATTTTTCTTTGGGGGTCTGATCATCTATTAAACACAGACGTGATTTAACTGTAGGATCTCTTATAAATTTGAACATAGCACGCTGCTAGTTAGGTTCTGGTGCCTGTACGGCTATACAAATTCGTATTTATGTTGTACTGAATTCATGCTAGTCATTTAAGTAACCCTTATCATTGATTTAATAATACACTTATATACTTAATACATATATATATATGCGTATTATATTTTATAGTATTAAAAAACCAATGATTTTACATTAATTTTAAAAAGAGGAGGAAAACAATTGTATTGGTCATTAATGCATTTTTTTTATTTTTATAAAATATATGTCAACATTTCATAAAGTTAAACAATATGAAACGATTTAATATTGCATATTATGTTTCTCAATCGCATAAGAAAAAATACAATTTTTCGTCTTTTATGTGGTAATGTCGACTATTTTGTCCTCTATTTGTTCATATTTTTATATTTGTATTTATAACTCTATTGGTCAGATAACACAAATATTGAATACTTGTAACATTTTTTCCATAAACGATACGGTAGGCTAACCAGATAAAGTTAACAATTTAAAATGAGTAAAATACAATTTAAGACTTATGAAGTGATTTGTATAGACCAAAGATAAAATTTTTTGATTTCCGAACATTTACGGGGGAGCAAGAGCTTATTTAGCTTATTTACGCCACTGAAATGAAATGGTTCCTGCAGAAATATCCGATTTACTGGTATCCTTTAGTATAAGCGATTATCAATACACTGCATCCGCGTGTTTCACCACTGTATCTCGTTCAACCCACCTAAGTTCTTTGTATCCATTCAATAAACGTCTGTTTTAATAATTGCATTAATATTATAAGTGTTGACAGTGAAAACCGTCATACGATACATCTTTTTTTATAACCTTCGGTATTATTTTATTAGTACACTAGCTGCAATTGGGAAATTATCAACACACCGGGAATTATACATACTTTAGGATCAATACGTATTGCCATTAAATATCGGTACACATTTTATAATAATTGCGTTTCTTGAGAATAAATCATTACACTTCTTGGATTTGGTAAAAATATATCTGAATTTTAATACCACGATATTTTATACGACCACGAGTGAAAGATTTTGTAACCTTGTGATATGTATCATTTTGTTGCTAAAAAATCACAAAATACATATTTTCCTGTATAAAATCCTCTTATTGTTACATAAATAAATCTGCGTGAATTCGTCCGTATAATAAATTGATATTTGTTTAATAAATATACAGTACGTTAGAAAACAAAATAGCAAATCAATTTTAAAATTTCGCGCAAAACTTCGAAATGATTAAATAATTGAATTAATTATTCACACAATTCATTTCCAACGACAATAGGTATTTAAAATTTGTGAAACGTCAGTGTACGAGCAGCTGGAAAATGACAATTGTAAATTGATTTGTAAAGTGTTACTATAAAAAATTCAAAACATTAAAGCGAAATAAAAATATGGTATATCAATACATATTTCTGAACCAATTTGATATGCTTAAACAAACTGTACCGGGCATTATACGTTGGTATTTCAATAAAACAATTTACAAGAACCTTTTTGAATAATTGGCGATGTATTAAAAAGGAGTATACGTGGTATTTTATAATTGCAAAAAAAAAAAAAAAAAAAAAAATGTCGATTACAAAGTACACAGCAAAGGGAATTACTGTTTTATACGTACCTATAGTATTCGCAGGATAGCGTTGTTTAACTCTCACTTTTAATTCGTGTATAATTTTTAAGACGGCCATAAAGTTGCTGTAATTAAATAACGTATACTTGACAAACATTGTTATAATAATTTAAAAGTTGTTCTTTTTAAATTTGTTGATAATTGAATCCGTGAAACCGTCTTTGTATCTTAATATATACCTTTCAGTAATATAATTTTAAAACATTATTAAAAGTTAATTTCTTAAAAATTCCCCTCCCCCGGTTTCGCATTGAATAATAAAACTCGGTAAAAACGTACATTGTTTAACGTTATTATTACGTGCATGTAAGTCGCACAAAGTCTTTATGCAGACCTTACACAATATCTGCAATTACATTATAACCGGCTTAATGTACGGGCGACCCTTTATTAGCTCACTAAAGCTGTGAAATGCAATTTATTACCATAATACAGCCGTAGCGGTTTGGTCAGGAACACGATAATTAAAAAACTATTACGAAATATGTATTTTATTAAGTTGCGCGCACTAGCAATAAACATATTAAAGTGTCGCTATAATATCGGTATCGAACGAATATCTACAATACAATATGCCCGGGTTACCATATTGCCCGGCGAACTTAATACCGGCACTCGACTCCCCGAAGACTAATTTTATGCGAATTTTCATTTTGTTTACGAAAATTCCATTAAAACTGTTCGGGTCGTAAGTAATCGGGTTAAACCGTGATCGCTACTTCGTACGTAGTGTGTGTGTGTGTGTGCACAGTATATCGACCGAACTCTTTTTACGGTTACGACGTGCTTAAATGCATAAATTGTTTACGACCACGACTATTTAGAGTGTAGTTTTAAGTAGGTTTTGATTAAGCGATTTCTACTTTCGAGTTTCCATAATTTTTTAGACTTAGTGTCCACCCGACGTACGGGCGGACACCGTTGGTATCGTACCTTACATTTGTGTGCCAAACCACGTGTTGCCCGGTGTCAGTCAATAAAGTGACCTTATTGTGCGTATAAGCGTTTCATTTATTGTCTTCGAACCTTTTTCACCCATTCAACAACGTCCACCGAGAAGCGGTCGGTCAACGGCCACTTCGCCTCGTACATAGGCGTACTACCCCCAGTCCCCGGCTCACTACAGGGCCCACATAAATACGTGACGTAATCCAATTGCTCGAAACTCGAATTCGCGTTTTTATTTAATTTAGGTGTTTTAAACGCGTTGTTTAAAACATACCGACCCCCCCCCCCCCGTAGTAAGGCAGTCGCACGCGGCCCGGAGATTACAGATCGATTATCGTTGAACTTTTGATTTGGATTTGTGTGATAAACGATCACTATAATAATACGTAGGTGTTTTTTCTCTCCCCTTTTTTTTTTTTTTTTTTTTTTTTTTTATGTAGAGATTAGAATTGTTTCCCACAATTTACTATACCCACGTGCCCGTTGGTTTTTTACCGTTGCCATCCTGCACATCTCGCCGAAACGAGGTTTGAATTTATACTCGGTCGTTATTATTCTAACCGTACGTGCTCGCCGCAATCGTTTAACCCGTCGAATTATCGGCGAACTGTAGTGGTGCCCGTGGTTGTAACCGCGCATACCGGAGAAATGATTAAACAGTTTCCAGCTCGATCCTATACCTATTTTTTTTTTTTTTTTTTTTATTTCAAGGGTCCCGCGCGCATTTCAATGCAATTTTCCTATATATAATTTTTTTTTTTTTTTTTTGGCTTTATAGGAGAAAATAGATTTTAAGTACCCAATATGATACTCGTATAAAATTTACTTTACAATTTTCGTTGATTTCCCGTTTCTAAATCGTTTTATTAACTTTCGTTTTCTAACATATATTGTAGATCCTAGATTTAAGGCGCTCTCCTAGGGGCCAGTTAAAAATAGCCTATTTAGATGGGGGGAGAAAATCGTGACGAAATAATTGTTTGTTGCAGTGTGAATTATTACATTTATATTTAATATTATTTTACATTAACTACTTCAAAAAAAAATTTGATCGATTTTTGTTTGTTTCACATTTTTCAGTATTGAGGCGTTTAGCGATTTCATGTGCTTTTTCGTTGACAATGTTACCATTCACGGGTAAATCTAAAGTATGTGCTTGGTTAAACCATTCCAACAAAATATGCTCTAGTCCATCGTAGTTGCCATGTATTATTTTTTTATCGTTTACAACTACCGACCATTGGTCTGCCTTCAATTTTACTTCTGTTTGCCAGAATTGTTTGTGGCGTCGATGCTGATAAATCCATTTTTTTTTTTTTTTTTTTTTTTTTGTCACGTTTTCATCGTACGTTTTTTTAAATGTTCAACTTGTTAGCAACAGAAAGACAAGCCGTTTCCTCGACAATCAGTTATAATTAAAAATTAAACTAGAAAAATTCACAGCAAAAGAGAATAAAATAAAATCCACTTTAATTATAGTCTTTAATCAACCACAAATTGTCGTAAATTAATCCGATATTCACGTACACAGTATTCGTTACTGTTATTATTAGTGAGGTATTTTTTTAAATTTTATATTTTTATATTAACATCATTGACAAGGAGAGCGTTTTATCCGGGAACATCCAGGGTTTATTTCATTTTGAACATTGTCAAAATTAAGGGACTCGTATAAATGAGCGTATTAGGCCAAAATCGTGTTAAGCGAGAGCGTCTAAAAAGGGTTCTACTGTAATGTATCTTACAATTTGGCTTTTATGTAATATTTGCCCTAAGAACTTTTAATATTCTTCATCTGTACTAACTGCCAATCGGTCTTATCATATGATTTGTATTTTTAGTTTCTGAGAGTAAGGAGGAGTATATTGGTTTAACTATGACTTGTGTTTTTTTTTTTTTTCATTATTATTATTAACATTTCCAATCTGTTAACAACTTTTCTATCAAAAATCTAGCTCTGATCATTGACACTGCAGGGATAGTTCTGGTAGCGAAGTTTGTCTAATTGGTACATCGAGTAAGGGCATTTATAGATTTTATAATTAATTTTTTTAATACTGGAGGAAAATCGCCAGACAAACACCAAGTATTTACGCATTAACCTAACCTAATCATTTCTGTTATTTTCGATTTGCGTTTTGTTGTAATTCAATTAAAGTAATCAGTTAAAATTCAAATTTTTAACCGAATATTTCATTCTTAACGCGGTATAGTTTTTAGGGTACATTTATATATTTAAAATAATTTAGTTATTTTGTTTATATGTGGATAAATATGTTGTAGTTTATTTTTATCAGCGTTTAAAGTTCAAACAACATGATTCAATTATTTGTTAATAACACAAACAGTTGTAATTTGTTTGTAGTTACAAATCAATAAAATTAAAAATGTATTAAAACACGTTTATCTGAACTTCGCTCTGATCTGTTTTTTGTTTGAATGATTTGTGACAATGCATTTCAAGTACATAATTCGGAGCATGTAACTGCGTTACTTCACATAAGTGAATATGTCTGCATATTTTTGTTTTTTAGTAATTTTTTTTTTTTTCAATTTTAGGTAATTTTCAAATAGCTTTATGCGGCCCAAAAATATATTTTTTTGGTAATTTTTTTCTAGGCTCTATAGTTATTGTGATTAATGAATATTATTTCACGTAAATATTATTTGCGGTAAGCTATCTGGCAAAGTGACGATTAAATCATTAATATAACAATTATTATTATATGGTATAGTAGCATATAAGTGTTATCTTATTGTTCGTGAAATATTTTAAAACGTCATATGGTTTTGTAAATATAAGAAGTATCATTGTAATTTGAAGAATTTTCACATGACGAATGTTCAAAAGTTTTATTTAATCAACTATACAATAAAGTTTCTTTGCTAACAACTTGGAAAATATTTTGTATTCAGCGTTAATATCACGGGGAAATAAGTTTTTTTTTTCTCTTACGTTTTTACGAGTTAAAAGTTTATAATTATAAGATTGTTTGAAATAAACATTAGAATCGAAAAAAAAAAATCGATAGAAGATGGTTTGAATAGTAATTAGGTGTTATATAAGTTTTTTTTGTTTTTTTTGATATTCACAAGAGAGCCATATTTCTAATTTTATTTTAATATTTACGTGTATTTTCGTACTTATAACTATAATATAATATTTTTTTCTGAGAAAATTCAGTTAAGGTCACACTCGAATTTTCTCTTTGTTATACGAAAATTGCATTTTTTTTTTCTGGTCGATTTCTGTGTTCTTTTGTTACGCTAATGGTAAAAAAAAAAAAAAAAAAAAAAAAACAATTATCCTTTCTTTGTACATATTTTGTATATTACCGAAAAGCAATCCAGCCATGGGATTTGGCGAAACGGTATGATTTGTTATTTGTGTATAGGTGGTAGGTACTTAAAAAGTTTATACTGTAAAAAATATAAGTAATACACTAGCTAATTATTCGAACACGAATTTTTAAAGTACTGTGTTTGAAAATAATATTTTTAAAGTCAACTCGTAAATAATCGGTCTATCGGGGGAAATTTTAGTTATTGACACCAAGCAACTAATACACATTAGGTTGCATAAAAAAGCTGTAACATATAATATAGGCGTGTAGTATTTATGGTTATAACTAGTAAACGTATTGGTATATAATAATTCCATGGCGCTCAAAAACTAGAATAATATTATAATTAATTAAATTTCAATCTATGTACATATGAATACTGGGCCTCATCAAGAATACACGTATATTTGATTTACACTGATTTTAATATTAGATTAGTTTGCGTTGTATAGGATTCTACATATAGAGTTATAACGATAATTACAAGAAGATAAAAAACATAATACCGAAAGATTCTCGATAAAAATTAAATATAAGTTTAATATAAGATAAGGATTACAATTTGATTTATTTATATTTTGAATTCGTCAGGGGACTCTAATAACCGTTGCAATATATATATATATATATATGTATTTTTTTTAAATAAGTTAATCGGGCGATTCTTTATATATTATATAAAGATATTTTATTACATATTTTGGTATCGATTATTTCAAAATGTCTACCAAATGTGATCTTTTTAGATAATTTTATAATAGAATTGTGTGTTTGAATATCTTGTATTTATCCCGTGCGTAGATGTATAACAGTTACTTAAAGATATATTTGCTCAACAGGAAGTACATTGAGTCGGTTACATAAATTATAATTCCAAGAGCGACCGCAAGTCGCAACTCCCGTTATACACATCCGTCCCCAGTCCCGCGTATCTTTCGCGGTTGCGGTTGCAACGATAGCACTTTTATAATAGTTTTAGAAAAAAATGTACTGAAACATCAGAATAGGATTCGAGAGTTGTGCACGTCACGAGGACAGATAATATATTTAATGGCTCTTTGACATGGGCCCCCTGCTTATGTGTATAATATCAGTAAAAGTGTTACTGTTGAATTAGTTAAGTAAATATTTTATATGTTCTACACCTATAAACCGACAAAACCGTGTTGACGCGACCGCAATTTACAAACGCCCCCGTTCCGGAAAATGTTTCATGGAATAAACAAACATTTAATCGCGTGACTCGGCGGTGGGATCAATCTTTACTTTTCGCGTTGTTTACCTACTCTGCACATCCGCAGAGTGGTTAGAAAAACAATCTCTGAAAACAAGTAAGTCAACTATAACTAAATCTTGGGATGTAGCCGTGTAATTGGTTTTTGATTGTGTTATGTTTTTTTACCATTTCATTTTTGCGTATCTCGTGGCTACATTTTTATCAGAAATGTTGCGACAAAATCCAAGGGCGGTTTCTGGTGGCACGGCAGTATCTATTATTTTTTTGATTTTGTCCCATTGTTGTAATTCGATGGAACATAATCGCAGAGACTTCACAGACCTTCACCGAGAACACCTTGCGCGATTGGCCCTTTTAGATGTCGAGCGATTTTCAAAATTTTCTGGCGTTTTTTGAGTCGTCAATAACTATTTGAGACATTCGAGTTTTTTTAGTCCTGTATGCGCACATTGAATAACAATGTTGTAATTTATTTTTATAAGCGTTTCATGTTCATATTTTTGTTTTATGGTTACAATTTAATGCAATTATCAATTTATATATTTATCAAAACTCGTTTAACCGAACACGGCTCAGAATCGATTTTCTTGTCGGGGTATTGTTTAGATTGACGATTAACCATCACTCGTATTGATATTCGAGCTCGCAGTTAAATTGTCCACTCTTTCTGATATTTTTTACAAATAATTTTCACGTTTTGTTAGAAAATTACGATGTTTTTTCTGTCAGATAATGATAAAGTCTTTTTGGATTCTTAGATTTACCCATCGTGGAAGTCGCGCTCAGATCCGGGTTTCAATTGCGCTTTTTTTTTTTCATTTCTCCTGGACCATCATCGTTAATACCAATTATAGGTACACATTAACACTGTACAGTTAAGATTTTCGAAGGGAAATCACAGTAATTATAAAAAAAAAAAAACTCACTGCTTAGTAACATCTTTCCGTAAACGTACCGGGGTTGACGGAACTGTAGTTTTCGATATTTTTTCACCGAAAAACGGACAATTCAGTAAATCTACAGTAGACCGTAAAAAGAAAATATATTTTCGAATCAGTATAAGTAATTGCATACATTGAAAATCATAATTTCAAATCGAAACCTAATGATGGGTTTTTTTTCCGGAAGGCGGTATTTTAAGTAAAAAATCGGCGTATTTGTCTTTTAGTCCCCCACTATGATGCAAGGCGTGTTTAGGTCTTTGGCGCCCCGGGGAAAGTTTTTTTTTTTTTGTGCCTACCCCTATACCGAAAATTACAGCGAAAACTCACCAGATAAAATATCAAAAGTGTATTTAGACGATTTATAGGGTTGTTATCGTTTTATTGATTTCACACTATAACACAATAAACGAGTAATTTCATTACTTAACTCATTTTACGGTCGGTTCTTTGTTGCTTGCCGTTCATCGTGGTAAATATTTTTCTTAACCAATTCCGTTTCGACGTTTCGAAGATCATAAGCACAGTGTGCTACGTTTACACCGGATTTTAAATACAATATGTATTTTTTACATTTCAACGCAGAGAAAGACCAATCTACGTGCAACTATATTTCCAGCTACTTTATTACCCACGAGGTAAGGTTCGAGGTTCGTAATGTACAGGCGTCCCTCCAAATCCCTGCGCCCCGCCCCCCCTCACCGGGGGGGGGGAGAGGCAGTCGCGCCTAATTGCCCCGTATACAAACGCGCCGAATCCGAAACAATGAACCGCCCGCCGAAATATTTGTACTTTTTACGAGCATTTTATTTAAACCTGCAGTAGTGGACGTAGTGTATAATTATTTAGAACCGTTATGCGCAATAATTATTATACGGTACACGCGCCATTGGGAAATGTCGGTCGTTTCGGTGGCGACGGGCTGCGGGCTGATCGTCCTAAACAAATATAGACGTAATAAATTATTGTTATTATTGTTATTGTTGTTGTTGTTGTTGTTGTTTAACGCGGTAAATACTCGTCGAAAAGGCCGAGTGAAAAACGGGACAAATGGCGTAAAATTTCCAGTAAAATTCCATTATAGGAATAATATTTTATTATTTCGTCCCATGTCCTATGTATAGTAATAATAATTATAATAATAACGATAACAATATTCGTTTTTCTTACAATGTGCGTTTATTAAATGCGGATTTCCGTCATTCCTGCGCCCTGTTCTGCATTTGTTTTCGCCCGAGTCTCGTTTTTTTCAATTGTAGACAATTGTTGGTCGGCTAGGTGGCTTGTGATAAGGGTAATATTTCTCTGGATTTCCGGAAGACACCCGGACCGTATATGATGTTGTATTTATATTTACCGGCGCTCGGAATGATTCTTTTAAATAGGAAATCGTCCGTGTGCGTGTATCTCGAGTTTTAACGGAACATGTTTTTGTACGTGTTCTATATTCAAGCAACAAGTTCAATGCAATGGAAAATCTTGATTTTGATCACCAAACTATCTTTTTTTTTTTTTTTTAATCGTATATTATTATTGTACATTTTTCAAAACTTAAACCATGCCACGAATACAGTCATCGGAAAAGGCCAAAAGCACAACATTTTGTATTTTCAAATGACAAAAAACATTGTCTTAACAATTTAAATAACGTCGAAATAATATGCGGTGACCCCCAAAAAACAGGCTACACAAATTTTTATTTTATTAGAACAGTCAGATATATATATATCTTTCTAAACTAACAATAGTTTATAGTATTTTCAAATGTAGGCAAATACAAAAATTAATAATAGTTAATGCATCCTTCTCCAATACCGCCATGGATATATTTCAGTAAAATATAGTCATCAAATATCGCTTATATTGCCAACAAGAACAGCACATTATACGAACAGTGTTTTACGATATTAATGTAAAAAAGTAAACGATTTAAAAATCATCATTTAATTTTTTACGGATATATGAAATAATATTTTAACGAGTTCGATTGAGTTCGTCAGGGGCGAGCAAAACTTTTTGCGAATATTGTTGGCTATGTTTTTTTTTTTTTTTATGTAAATAATTAATTATTGGATTATGTTTGTAAATCGGCGTAATGGAGGAGCTCGCCCCCCCCTCACGGGTCGGGTTGAGTTTAATAATTACAAACAACGTTAATTTTTTTATTTTTTTTTTTTTTAAATCTCATTGTGCCTGTTAATTTATTTATTTTTTTTTAATTCGAACACGGATACGACGAACACCCCGGAGATAAGTTCACGCGCACATCGAAGGTCGAATATATTATCTCGTCAAACGGAAAAAGTCTCGTCAAACGGAAGTGACTATGTTCGCATTCGGGCATTGTCAGTATATTATTAACTGTCGCACGATACCTACGCGCGACAACGCACAAACTATTTAACAGTTCAACTCGTCGACTGCTGGCGGTTTTTTTTATTTTTATTTTATAGGACCGAGGATTACTAGGTATGTAATTTCTACGTTTCCATAATGTGTGATTTATTAAAATTTCTATTTTTCTCGCACGGGTAATTCCTAGATTGTTCTTGTAGATTGTTTGATGACGACGATTAGCGGACATATCTACGCAAAAAAAAAAAACGTTTTATGATTTTTTTTTTTTTCTCTCGCAATTTAGTGAAAAATAAACTCAGCGAATAACCTAACTTTATGAAATCGTGGTAAAATTTTCAAAATATTCGGGCTTTTTCCGTGTTTCTATATAGCTATTCGAAAATTTTTCGGGGTTTTTTTCCTTTTGGTTTTATGCGAATAAAAATGTAGTAGTTTATATTCAATAACGTGTTTTAAATTAAAATTGATGTTAAAGTTCGTTGAAAGTACGGAGAAATTGCAATTTATTTTGCGGTCACAAATATTCTATTCAATTTAAATCATATTTAAAATATAACTTATTGTAACATTCCGACTACTTTTTCGGTTAGCAAACATTTTTTTTTTTTTAAATATGTTGATTTTCTCTTATTTTTCTTACAATTTTCGTTTGCCGATTCCTGCAGACGATACTACATTTACACGAACACGCGTTTATCGTTGTCTTTTTGGGTGTTAGCTGCTCGGTTTAATATTATACGTAATATTATTACGTCTCGTGTTTACGTGATATTATCGCACACAATTGACTGGCTCCTTGGCCGCGGTTTTCTTCGATGCGTTTCAAGAGCCGGACGCGGAGTCATTTAATCCCCGCGAACTGCGCAGTACGTTTACCGGTTATCGGATAGTTCATTCACAGCGGTTTACAATAATATCGCCCAACAATTCGCCGCTGTAATTGTATAGACCAGTGTTTCTTAATCGTTTTTAATATCACGGAACACCGAACAATAATATTTTTTTTTATCCGGAACCCCTATGGAAATTATCTTTAAAAAGAAGAGTACACAAACTATGGCGATAAACGGCAACATTAGCATTGCACTAAAACACTAAATACAGCGAAATGTAATTAAACTATTTATCTAGAAGTAATATTATATTTAGATTAGATTAGATTTAGATATTTGATTGTAATAACAGGAAATATAATAATACAATTAGTGCATGAGTCTTAATGGGATAGTTGAGCTTGGATGTGACTGCATATATTATCAATATCCGGAGTGTAAGGTTTGGTAATGAAAGTCTTAGTGTCGGTGTCAAATTCAACCTATTTCGATATTTAGTCTTGGTTGCAGTGACTGTTGAGAATCCACTTTCACGTAAGTACGTCGAAGGAAAATGAAGTATGACTCTCAATGCCTTTTCACTTAACACCTCATGAACACCTGTGAACTTTTGTCCAAAACTTATCTAGAGATGAATTGTTTTTTAAGTTTTCCAACGTCACGTCCGAGGAATGATCTGCCAACATAGCCTCTTCGTTCGTAGATAGAGTATTTGTTGAGCTTTCGGAACTGAATGGATCCAAAATCCACAAAAAAACCATCTCTTGGATCTTGATTTGAAGGGAAATACTCTTCGAATCCAAGTGACAACATACTCAAGTGATTACCAATAATCAGTTTAAGTTGAGTAAAATTGTAATTTTCATTATTCTCGTTCGCCCCACTCATAAACTCTGAATATTTCAAAACAGTTGTTTTGATAAAAGCACTTTTGTGGAACCCCTAAGTGATCTTTGCGGAACCCTGGGTTAAGAAACACTGGTATAGACGACCGCAGAATCTCTACGGGATTTTCCGTTTGGAATTACTACGTAGGTCGGGTGTTTATTTTCCTTGTTGATTTCAACACTCGAAACCCTCCACGAATATTTTGACTGATCCTCCGCCTCCCCCATCTCTGCCCACAGCCCTGACGTAAATTTATTATCCGGTTTTCTGTGTATTTTCACAGTTTTATTATGTTTTCATTGTTGTCGTCGTCCCGTCATCGGTACGTCTAAATTCCGATACACTTTTTAAATGATTCTCCAACAAAATTGTGTTTTCTATTCAATTACAAAAATTGTACGGCATTGTTATCTCATGACGTTAATATTTCAAAAAATTCGAATAATTTCCACTGGCCGCGAACCAATGTGAATATAATTTATAAATTATAACCGATTTTTGTATATTTTAGAATTATTTTTGTTTTAAAAAAAAAAAAAAAAAATTCCAATATAGCTCGTTGAACCAATATAACGAAATCGCGGCGTGTTTTTATCGGTTTCCTCGATCGCGGAAAACGAACGCATATTTTGTTTCCAATAATGTCACTGAAAATTGATTCTTTGCGTAAAACCCAATTATGTCCGACGAGTTGAGCCCCTCAAAAATAGCCCTTTCCCCGGATATTATAACCAGGAACATTTTCTAACAGTGAATTTTTGATTTTCGTCCAAAATTACGTGTTTCGAGAACTTTATATCGTTTTGCTCATAAATGATGTGCGGTAATGCCGTTTTCCGTATTATTGCATTTGCGCATTTTGCAGGAAAAACTCTCGCGATTTCGGATTTTCAACATTTTCCTAGTTGGTTTTTTGTTGTTGTTGTTGTTATTTTTCGGAAAATGTAAAATTGATATATTTCTATAGCGCGCTGCGATCACAGAGCTTGTATGTTTCCCCGTTTTGCAAAAAAAAAAAAAAAAAACTAAAAATTCCGACGTTAATCGTCCGGTGTAGGTGTAGGTGGCCGTGGTTAGCGGCGGCGCATATATTTCGGACTCGTGTCGCGCGAATTAGGCGCGTACCGTTTCAAAGGCCGACGGGCTCCGTCGGGCCGCCCGCGGTCGCGGTATTGTGTTTTCTTTCGGGGTGAAAAAAAAAAAAAAAAAAAAAACAAAAAATTAAAAAAAAAAAAAATCTATATAAACAACACGGGTGGGGGGGGAAGAAGAAAAAAAAAAACCCGGTTAGAGACAAAAGCGATTCTTATCGTCGGACGCCGACGACGGCGCGGCGCCGGCAGTAGGTAGGCGCATACGTATAGTGGCGCGGGGCCGGCCAGGTGAGCGTGCGACTGTTGCGGTGCGAAGGGTCGGCAAATGAACGGGGGAAAGAGAGAGAGGGAGAGAGAGAGAAAGAGAGAGAGAGAGAGTGAGAAAGTGCGAGAGAGAGCGTGTGTCAGAGAGAGAGAGAGAGAGAGAAAAACCACTAAGCGCAAGCGTTACGCCTACGCCGACCCGCCGCCGCCGCCGCCGCCGCCGCCGTCGACCAAAGGGTCTCTGGCGCAAAGTGATCCCGAAAAACCGACTAGTTGCTCGAAGCGTACCGCCGCCGAAGGTTGCGCGCGGTGTTGTACGATTCCAGGTGCGATCGCCGCCGTCGCCGTCGCCGCCGCAGTCACCACAGCCGTCGCCGCAGTCGCCACAGCCGCCGCCGCCGCCGGTTTCCGTTCGCGCGCGCGATCGAAATATTTTCGTAGTTTACGAATCCGGTAAAATACGTCTCCGTTGTTTTCGCGCTGCCGCCGCCGCCACTGGATTCACATTGAGTACGGTATTTTATTATATTCTGTTCCGTCGTAAATTTGCTTAGAAAAAAAAAAAAAATATATCTTTTTATAGACGGAAACAATAACAATAGTAATAGGTTACGGTCCCGATTGGAGGTCATTAGACCACACGACTTTTGTCGAAATGTTATTTTAAAACGGACTGCGACCGCCACACGTACGTTCTTATTCTTTAATGTATAAGAAATAAATTTAAAAAAAAAAAAAAAAAAAAAAAAATTGTTCGTTCGCTTTATTCGAGAAAACCAACCGGGAATCTAAAACAATTTTACCGACGGATAGTCCGTATTTTCAATGTGCGTTGTGACAATTTTAGAGCATTTAACCGAAAAATTATTATGTTTCAGAGAAATTTGACGCACAGTAAAACTTTTTAAGATTTTTTTTTATGAACTAGTTCCGTCCCGGTGTACCAGGCCATTATTATTCTTCTCCCTCCCCCAAGATTAAAATGTACTAGACTATTCATAGACCTCTTGCTTACCTATAGGTGTAAAAATATCTCTGGATAATATTATCCTCCTGTCGCCACATTCTACGTTACCCCTTCACCTCTTACGGTAAAAAGTCTCGCATTGGTATAGGAGCAAATTCTCATTCAAAACGTCATTCTTGCACGTACCCGACGGAAATTCCATGGCGTTTTCTACTTGTCTGTAGAACTTTACGTTTTTCCTTTGGAACTAACGCCTATCACTTCGGAATTATGCGTGCGACATTCTCTTAAAACAAAAATGGTAATTTCATAACTACTATAGTGATAATATCCTGTGTGTGCAGCAGTAGGACGCGTTTAACACTTCTCCCCGATAGTAAAATGGTAAGATGGTATCATATTTTCTATCTTACGCCCATAATAAATTATCGGGTGTAAAAATAACCCGAATTATTATTGTTTGTAACAAATGATTTACGTTATTGTAAAAACATTTTGTATTTTGTAACAATTATAAAATTAAATAAAAAAAAATATAATAAATGATATTTATTAGTTTCTATTGTATTAATTCAACTTTTTACAATTGATTTTTATAAACGGTACAGTTACGTGAACGGGTAAAAGACGAGTTAGGTTTTTTTCTTCTTCAAAACTCGAATGGGTTAGTTAAATTGAATCGTTTAAAATTAGTTCATGTAGTCGAACTTTAATTTTAAATGTTTGAAAAAATCACGAATCAGCATCAACTATGAATATAGATATTTTTTGACGATTAAATTATGTAACTTTAGCGCCGAGATATACGAAATATTGTACGGGACGAACTCGGGACGCAGCTATTTTCAATGTAAGGATTTCTGATTAAGAATTTTTTTTATTTTCGTCATTCTATTTCGACCAATATGACATTTTCCACGCAATAAATATCAAATTGTGTCGAATATAATAATAAAATACGTTCATTGCTCATTGCACCATTGGTAATCACAATCGGCCGAGCACTCTGTCGTACGTCTGTGACGTCACCGTGTCTGTTAAATCTCTGTACAATTGACCGCTTATGAAGTTTGGGAATTCGGTGTATAATTAAAATTGCAACGTTATCGAATGATATCGATAATAGTTATATTGAGTTATTTAAACATAGACGATCGTAATTGTTAACCCCTAAAAAAAAAAACAAAGCATCTAAAATAATAGCCGACCAACAGTTCTCTAATTCTGGATCCACCACTGCCGTACGTGCAATGTCTGGCGAACGGGCAATAATTTTATGTACTCTCGAGCAATTTTTGTTTCGTCGAAATTATCTCTCTATACATATATATATATATATTATAATGATCAATATTGTTCAGAAAATGTTTAGTTATTGTACGATTTATTACTACTTTTGAAGTCGTTTGAACCAACGAAAAAAAAAAAAAAAAACCTACAACTATAATATATATATATTATTGACGACGCGCACACATATTGACAAGACCGGCCATTAACGCGTTAAAACTTAAAATTAAGTTAATGTTATAGTTGAGTCAATCAACGAGTTACTTCTTGACATGACTTACTTAGTACTCAATAAGTTAATTTTTGTGTATTTTAAGTGAAGTTAAACTTTGGTCGAAAGCAAATGGTCATTATTTCGTATTATATTTATCAGTCAACAAATGTAGGAAAATTACGATTTCAAGGTATAGTGTGGCGTGGGGTACAGTGGGATAAATTCTTATTTTTAAATCGGATTTATCTCATGGAAATAGCAGTAGTGTCAGAACACAATTGACAGAAAATTGAGTGATAATTAAAATGGCTCTTTGAGTAAAATTATTAATATTTTAACATTTTATTTTATATAGTTATATTTGTTTCCTACAAAGCTTTGAGTTAAAAAAACATCTTTGAATGTATTCATCTGACATCGATCTTGTTTTTGGTCTTATGGTTTTGGCCCGCCCAAAAAATAATTTAGAGACTAAAATATCAAATTCAATTTTTATCTAAGGTAATAATTAAACTGAATTCATTTTTGGTCAAATTAACTCGACGACGTTAAAAGAGAAAATTAGTTCACTTTTAATTTTACCTGTGCTAACTTAATTTAGCGAGTTAATACAATTGATAACTTGCCACCCGGACTTGCATATTTCAATATGAAATTGAAAATAACAAATAAAAAAAACCATTATTTCCATTATAAAATCAACCGCTTGTCGCGTACCTCTGCCTCATCCAAACGTTGTTAAATCGCGGGAGTTAAACGCGAAGAAAAACCGCAAAGAAAATAATTTAACGGTAATCACATGGCCGTTGTCGTCGGGAAAAATAAATACATTTTCGGAACTAATCGCTTTTAATACAAATCGAAAAAGAAAAAAAAAATATATCCGTGGACAGTAATATTATCGGTTTAATGTTAAGTCGTATTATTTATTTATTTATTTATTTATTTTTTTTCTTTAATCGCGAATTTCGGTTGTTTTTTTTCTTCTGTTTCACGGGGGCCACTCTAAATAATTATCGTAATACTTCTGGATCGCGATGGTTTGGCACTTTGGCTACCCCGCTTGAAAGTGTCCAATATAATTGCTTCATCGCTACAGATGCGGGTAGTATACGTACATCCACGTTTATACGATTATTTTGAATATTATCGAACGAACAATATAATACTTACTCGTATTTTAACTCGCCGGTTTGATCTAAAAAAATGTCCGCGTGTCGACAATAACCAGACAAATGATAAAATAAAATAAAAAAATAACAATATCCGAAATAAAACCACCTTAATGTTATATTATACAGGGTGTCGTCTCGGCAAAAGAGTAATTTGAACTCTTTGAATACGATTTTACGAAATACTACACATTTTATAATTGCCCGTGCGCAGTGTTGAGATTTATCCCATAAAATACAGGGTGCGCCAGAGCCGACTGACGAGTTTTGATGGGCTATAAATATCGGACAGTAAAACTTAGAGAAAAGGTTTTTTTCGTATTTAAATCAGTATTCAATCCCATTTTTAAGAATTATTTTTTGAGAATTATATCTCCAAGGTGGCGGCCGTCAAGCATTGATACACTGTTGTAGACGATCTCTGAAGCTCTCGTATGATTTTCGAGCACATTTCGACTGGTATGGCCTCGACTTCCACGTGGAGTGGTCTTTCATGGAGCTGCCGTGGGTTATTTGTAGCCCAGTATCGAAAATTTTGTTTATTTACAGTTCCAGAAAGATGAAAATGGGCCTCATCGCTACAGAAAAAAGTTGATATCGGAGGAATTTGTATAAGAATTTGGTGACAGAGATTTTTACGGTTGCCGTGACTTGGACAATCATTAATTTATAAGGATGGAATGATAAATCTTCATGAAGAATTCTCCTCAAAGAACGGTCTGAGATTCCCAAAGCTACAGCGTGTTTCCGGGCTGAGCGTTTTGGTGTCTGCTCAATTGACTCTCTGACCAACTGCACATTTTCGGGGGTTCTTACCGTTCTGGGTGTTCCGTGTCCAAGTCTACTTAGGGTACTTCCAGTTTTTTCCAAATGCTGTGTCCACAATTCGATAGTGTTAGCAGAGGGAACAGATTCAGCACGTGGAATGCCGCCGAAGTGTATACGAAAAGCCCTTTGTGTAGCGATCACAGAATGATTATTTTCGTAAAACGCACGCACGACGAAACCACGATGTACACCTGTCCAGGCCATGATTACGAATAAAATCCGTATCACCGTACAATTCAAAATTTACCACTTGTTAAGGCTTGCTCTTATCTTATCACAGGCTAATGACCTCGTTAAACTCGTCAGTCGGCTCTGCCGCACCCTGTATTTGTATTATTTTGTTTTAATTTACATATCTGTCTATTCTTATATCCGATATCATTTCAGTATTAGTTTTCTGTATCTGTATCTAGATGATTTCCGAGCAATTGTCTTTTATCTTTATCTAGTTGCGTATTTTACTTGTCTGTGTCTCGACACTAGCTCGTGTGTGTTTATGGGTCACGCCACAAGTGATATTATTCTATGACACACATACGTTTATACAATTTCGTATTGATATATTTTTATCAAATTTTGAACAGCAAATTATTTGCGATTTAAGTTTTTACGACAAGAATTTAAATTTATATTAATTTGAAATATTAACTAAAATTATTATTTTATATATATTGTATTTAATTCGATGCGTGCTACTGGTGTTCCCATTATTCGATTAATTACAATAATATTTCCCCTTTGGACAATTTGCATTATGTCGTAAGTTCAATTGACCCTCTTTTTTTTTTTGCTTTAACGCCTTAAAAATAAAATAAAAACGTGCATTGAAGGGCACACCAGGTGCCGGTTCTTAAATTTTGAAAATTTTTATAATCATCGTAGTCAAATGACTTTTTTCACATATCCGGTACCCGGACACTCTTGTAACGGGAAGGGCCTATGTTTGTCGACAGGTTTTTACGGACCGCACCGATTTTTCATTGGATTTCAAATAACGGTTAACGTTAAAAATTGAGCTTTCCGAAGATATATTATGTAAACGTAAGTCGTCGGTTTTCCAACAAAACGATTATCGACAGCAATCGCGAGGTGGTGTCACACGATCGGAGAGTTTTTCCCGCACGGCCGGTTTTTAAGCCCGATAGTACCACGCAGACTACCGAGAGTGGCCCAACCGAGAAGGCCAATCAAGACTCAAATTTATTTGGTTTTTTTTTTTTTTTGAAATTTTTTTTTTTTTTTTATTATTATTACAACCGCAGTACGGTTTCAACGGAATCGAACCGACGGTCGGCGTTTCGGGACGGCCAAAACCGTGTATATAACATTAAACGTCCACGACGTTTACCCGGTCCGCGGCCAGAGGCTACGGAAATCGCATTACCACCCACCGCAATAAATAATACTAATAATAATCTCCTCGGAGCACTGCGCGCGCGTAATTAGTTACCTGTTACGGATATTGAACGGCGGAGTTTGCCGTTCAACCGGATAAGCGAATATTATTTTATTAACGTGAGTGGAAACATAATATTATATTACACTAGTTTGGTTTCGAATTAAATTTCAATCGCCGTGTTTGTTTGCCCGTGTATATATATATATATATATATATACGCGTGAGCGCAACAAGTCATTTTTCAATTCGCATATTATTTATTATGTACATCGAATTATGAACAATCGTAACCGATTACAATCGCATGCAAATGTACATGGAAAAATGAATAAATACAAATTTAATTTAATTACATTTTTTTTTTTTTTTTTTTTTTTTCCGGTATATTCCATATATTTTCCATTAAATCTACGTACACAGCTCGTAGACAATTTAAATGATGTATATTTGTCGCAGACATTTTTCAGTATATATGTATATATATTTTTTTTTTAACGTAAATTATAAATGTCTATAGATTACTATAAAACGTACCATTATTGTTTTATTAAAACGAAAATAAATTACGCGCTGTCTCCTACGTTTTCTTTACAATAATTAAAAATACGCCATTAAAAACAATTTAGACAAAATTTCAATTATTTTACTAAAAATCAAAAAAAAAAAAAAAATATATCATTATAAATGCAAAGCGCGTGTTCTACTGGTGGCAAATCTACAAGAATATTTTGATTATACCTTTTTTTAAATCATTTTACAAAAAAAAAAAGACAGATGCCTAACGGCAAACTCTTCTGGCCAATTTCGAAAACTAAATCTATTGTTTTATTTTCTAGTACATGTACTGAGCAATGCGATTACGAACGTACTTAGTAAAACCAATAGAAATAAATAGAAAACAATAAGCTCGCAGGTATATACCGATGTAAAATAAATAACTTCTCCAATCAGTTTAGAAACTAAAAGAATCCTATTATATTATTATACTCGCTTAAAACCAATAAAAAAATAGTTTCGATCGGAATGTCCTTATACAACTGTAAAATGACTGGAAAATACAATGTTTTATTTCTTTAATAATTAAATATTTGCATTTGAATGTTTATTGTAAAATTTGTTACGTATTTATGTGTACAATAAGATTGTCACATTAAAAACTCGTCAGTCGAATATAAAAAAAATCGGTGCGACATTTATTCTCACCGTGAAAAACGTATGCACAACAAGCAATCTGAAATCGTCATTTCGGGTGGTAATATTTTCAAACGTTAACTTACTAGTTTTCTGGGACAGTGAACAAATATAATATTATAGGTATTAATAACTAAAATTGAAACCGCTCTCGTTCAATCAATTATGGATGTAGTAAAACAACTTGAACAAAAAAAAGTAACCAATCTAAACGTGACAATATAATATGCTAGGATAGAAGTTCCTATTTAAATAATAAAATACAAATGCGCAGTCGAATTGCGTTTGCCGCAAAGAAACGAGAGGGGGGAAAAAAAAACTGTAAGACAGAGGAATTGACTATCCGCCATCGGTAGATAAGTTTCGTGTTCGGCGAACAGAGTTAAAAAATATGTCTGGGGTTTCCGTGGACACTCGGTGTACGTGTGTAAAATTGTCGATAAACCACTGAAGTTTTTAAACGACAGACTGACTTAAATCGGTTTTTTTTTTTTATTAAATGTTTATAATATCGTTATAAACGTATTTATCGTAACGTCAATCTAAAATAGTAATAATTTTAGCGATCGCATGGGGGGGGGGAAACTTAATATTACAAAAAATAATTGCCATTGCTCGTATATTTATTTCGCCGTTTTATTTTTACATCGTCTATAAGCGAGATGTATTGTTAATTTCGGTTCAAACAAACTTTTTAACAGGTCACGATTTATATAAATGTTAAAGTATACGTTAAAAAAAAAAAAAAATCACAAGAAAAAACTCTTTATGATAAAAGTCAAAGTTTTCATTAAAAGGTGTAGTCGCTATTATATTTTTTTATGATCGTTTAGGATAATATTCGAATTCGCAGTGAAATTAACGCAAGTTTACGCAAAATTAAAAATCTTATAAATAATTGAAAAAAAAAAAAAAACAACGGTTTTCGTTCCTAGTTACCTTAACATAATGTACCGTTGTGTTTTCTAATTCGAAGCGAATTAGTGCAAAATCTATACATGAGATTAGTCTTGGACAAATGTTAATTACATTTTCCGAAAATAGCAGTCCGCGTAAGTAATATTAACTACAATAATAACGATTTTTCGAGATAGTAGTCATAAAAAAAAAAAAAAAAAACAATAAAATATATATTTATATAATATTCCAAGAACGAGAAATTTCCGGGCATATTTTTTCGTTTTTTTTTCTATCCCACGGGAAATTTAATTTTGTTAGATTTTTAGTATCTCTTATTTTATTTTTGAAATGTTTGGAAAATGAATCGATATATTATGTATTAGATGATATACGTGTTATGTATTTGAAAATTTAATTTAAAATCAAAAAGCGCGTCTAGCACGGATATTATATAGTTTTGTGATCCGTAGAGTTTTACAGGCGAAATGACGATTTATTTACTTTTTTTTTCTCTCTCTCTCTCCTGTGTCCGCCTTCGTCAAATCGTGTTTATTTAATAATATTTTGATCGATTTGTACGCTCGTGCGGTACCGGTGCACTATGTTTTTTTTTTTTTTTTTTTTTTTTTTATATATTATTAAATCTTTCCGTCGTATACTCGGGCCGTCTTTATGTCGAAATTTCGATATTAACGTTGGCGTATGTGCTTATGTTCGGCACACGTGTCCTCGAGCCACCGACCGCGACGTCGGTAAATATTTTTATTTTTTTTTTTTATCTATAATATTATACCGCGTGTGGCACTCGGGACGTAGAAATCGGGACGAAATACGAAATACGAAAAATAATAATAATCCGTACGCGAACTCGTCTTGTGCAAGCGCGGGCGACCTTCTCGAAATAATATATATATATATATTATTTTTTTTATTCACACAGTCTAGGGTATGCTTGTCGTCCGACACGTCTGATAATTCGAAAGTGCGATATTGTTGACAGATTGAATTGCACGTGAAAAAATGAAAAAAAAAAAAAAACAATGTGCTTGCGACACGCTTTTCGCCGGCCCGGTCGATGCGCGGGTTACATGGGTACGCCACGGGGAATTTTTTATTTTTTTTGTTGTTTGTCGTTTTTTTTCCCCTTTTTAATTTCAGTCGAGTTTTTTGGTTTATTTGTTTTTTTTTTTTCACCCGTAGGCTGTATAACACGCGCGTACATAGACGATACGACGAAAAAAAAAAAAAAAAAAAATTAAATAAATCCTTAATACACGCAATCATAAAACAACAAAAATAAATCAACAAAATTCGATTTTCAGTCGAGCTCGGTATAGCCGAATTTAAATTGAAAACGTTGTTATTACTTTGGACAATAACAACAACTTATGTAGAACATTCGAAAATTTCAAATACTCGAAAAGAGGAAAAAAATATTTCGGATAAAGCATATCGCGTATAGACAAATATGTAAAAATATAACGTCCCTGTATGGTTATTACTTCGCTGTTTACTACCAAAAAAACAAGTTCGATTTTTTCAAAAACGAGTTAGTATGTCCGTTCTTTCCACATTATTAGAAAAAAAGTACGAGCAATGTCGAAAATCAGACCTCCTAAATGCATCAACTAGATCCAAAATTATAATACATTCAAGTTTTCTATATAAAGTTATGTCGGTTAGATCAATTCTATTATTCGGGTCGAAAAGTTGTCCACAGACGGGAGAAAAAACATTCCAACCATAAAATATCGTACCGAATCGGAATTTATTTACTCCCATTCAACTAAGAAATAAGAAAAGTAAAAACTATATTTGGAGTGGTTCATTTTTTTAAAATTCAAATATGTTTATTGCGCAATTCGTTTTTGTTTTTTTTTTTGCTGCAAAATTCGAAAAGAGGAATTCTCTTTATTTCGGAAGCAACAATCGTATAAATCCGAATAAAACGAAAAATAGTTTTTATTGCTCCCGAACAATTTCAAAAAGTGAAGTTATTCTCTTGTTTCCGGGGTCTTAAATTATCGAATTATAACAGGACATATTTGATTTTTTTTTTTTAATTACGTATAAATATCTTGCTAAAGGACGTGAAGCTACCGATGATTTACAAAAAAAAAAAAAAAAAATTTACAATATTTACGATTTTGTAGGAATGTAAATTTATGTACAACAGCTGCGGTGTATACTATGGAATTGTTATAATGTTTTAATGAAATATTATTATTATTTTACTGAAAATTTCCTTAACACTATATTATTGTTTTTTTTTTTTTTTTTTTTTATCATAATACTTGATTAGGTATAGAGGATTAATAATGTACAATAAGCTTATAAAGTTTTTTAATTATTGAAAAAAGTTAAATATGTAAGTACATTTTTTTATCGTAATTTTTCAAAAAAAAAGATATTTTACACCGACCTACATAATAATATTGTATGCGTACTTACGCATAGGCGTGTCCAGACATCCGTGGCCGGGGAACCGGATCGTGAGTTTTTAGCGTTTCACTAAGTGCAACCATAATATTGTTAAGCACTATGTGAACATTGTTTTATTTTACGATCCGACAGGATTACCACCTAGCATATTTTTTCTTTACCGTTCAAAACGATTTTTTCCTGATCTTAATACCGTAACCACTAGCCATTATCACTATCATGTATATGACAAATCACCAATCGTTGATCGTTATCGACCGCAGGCGGAGCACCGGGTTGTGTGCCGGGTACGCTAAAGAGCACACCCTAAAAATCTACAATCCGAATTTGTTTGCGAATCGAGGAAAACTTATTTTTAAATTTATTATATGTATTTAAATGAGTGCCCGGCCAAACTAAATACATTAAATAAAAAATTATCCGCCGGATACGTACAGTTTGCAAAATACATCGGTCCGGGGTCATCCCGGTATTTATTTTTCCTATCAAAATTTTATGATATTCTGATATAAAATGAGAAAAAAAAAAAAAAAACATTTTTCAATTTTTAAAATCACTGTTATTCATAAGAACCAAATCGATCTTCAAAATAAATCTCCTATATTATGGTTTATAGTCAGGAGTACTAAAGCCTATGTTATCTATCCGGCGGTATAATTACAAATACATTTCTCGGTCCGTGTTCGTATATTTCGCTCTTAAAATCCAAACTTTCTCCCTCTCTTTCATTTTAGGCACATTTTATTATTGTTTAACAGCAGACTTTTTCTTTGTATTTCTTCGGAAAACCCGCGAACGCCTGTATAGCACTTTGCTCTGTCTCTGTGCAACACGTTTTCTCGGTGTATTTTCACAGTAGATTAGTTATTTTAAATATTGAAATTTAATTACGTTTTGTAATTATAATGGAAATCGGATTGCCGCGGTTTCCTCAATATTTCAGCCGAACAATTCCGGTTAATATTAGCACAATATCCGTTTGTTAATAAATTGATTAATATGGACGAGTATTTATTTGACTTGTTATTAAAAAGCTGTTTATCATTATGTTTATTTTAACATGCCTCGTTAAGTTTACGAAAACTGTTAATAAATACAAAACAAATACGAATGGAACTCCGTTTAAAAAAAAAAAAAAAAAAAAAATGCTCTTAGTTTAAATATTTCTCTTTCAAACACGGAAATAATATTATTTTCGGACACGGTATTATTATATCTTTAGAAATTAAATGTATTTAATAAAAACCCGAACTAAAAATCGAATGGAACAAGTTTATAACATTTACTATACCGTATTATAATACAATAACAATACAACGGTATAAATTTATATGTTTTATTAAACGGAATTGTTGAAAAAGCCGATGAGCCGACGGAAAAAAAAATAATAAAGATTTTTCGAAATAGTTTTTATATAGGCGGTAAAATACTCGGTTGTATTTTCGACTTTTTGTTACCTATTTTTATTATTTTTTTTTTTTTTTTGTTCCTTCTGTGAAAATTACGTAATGAAATAATGTATACGTACCTGTGCGAAACGTTTTTTTTTTTTTTTTTAGGTATAGTATATATATATTACATCAAAATGTCCCGACACGTCTTTACAATACCTACTCGTTGCACGGAAACAGTAATGTTCCGTAAATATTTTATTTTCAAAAGAGCCGAGACACGGAAACGAACGCAGGAGATTACTTATATTTTCTATTCCCGTGTTGAGGTGGACAAAAAAAAAAAAAAAAATAAGACGAACTTTTTTGTTTGCCAGTCGGAAAGAAAGTGTTCCGAATATTTGTATATACTATAATATGTGATTTAACATCTTTCAGATTCCTAGCGTTACGTAGGTGTTATACGTTTTACAATGATGTGAGCTTTTCCTTTCTCGCGGAAATCACATTTTCATTTAGTCGAAATGCGCAAAAATAATTCATACCTTAATAGATGCGGATTTTTTTTCTAGGTGGTACTTTATTAAACGAAAAATAGTAAAATTCCCAACAGTATTTCTAATAAATTAAAAACAAAAAAAAAAAAATTGTCAAGAGATCAACATCTCTTGAGTTTCCTTGGCTCCAAGATGAATCAAACACGTACATTAATTACTTTACCGGTTTACCGTGCTTTGCTCAAGAAGTTTTTTGATTGTAATGATTTATCGTCGCTATTAGTATTTAGACTAAATTACCTTATACTTACCATTGGTAAATGGTAAATATATGCCCAATATCCCACGTACAGCAGTGGCCCACCCACAGTGTAAAGTGTGTACGGCAAATGGTTATTTTATTTATTATTTCTGTTTGTAAATACCCAATAATAATTTTGATAAATTCGAAATAAATTTTATAGTGTTGTTGTTGTTTTTAGCAGCCACGAGAGAATACAGTTTGATTTTTTTTTTTTTTTTTTTTTTATCACGATCCAGCGATTTTACCGAAGGATTTTAAATAAATTTGATTTCTATTTCTTCGGTTTTTTACTTCTACTCCTGATGTCAGTATTAATTTTTTATTTCTATATTTAATTTTAAACGATAACCTTTCCCTACTCTTCCGGACCAAATTTTCGGGTAAAAATGAAAAACTGAAAATATCCAAAATCAATTATACCTTTGTTCGTCAATGTTTTCTAACGATTAACATAATCGCCCCCCCCCCCTGTATACGACATTTTTTTTGTTGAAATATCGTAAATTTAATTCTTTTTTGCTGGTGACTGACGACAGTTTTGCTTATTATTACTATTTTTTTTTTCTCTACATCGGGGGTGTTTATTGTCGAAACCTGCAATTCCGGACGTAAATAAAAATTTAACAACGTGATATTCTGTGTTTTTACGACAAAACATTATATTAATAATATAATAAAATGAACATTTAACGGAGGGCTTTGCCTCGTGATGGGCACTCCGCACGTTTTGGTTGACCGCTATTTTAAACGAGAAGCCTGCCAGTGTGTTACAGGTGTGTGTGTGTGTGTCTGGCAAAACTATTACGATAATAATTTTGATTTGAAATAATACGTCATAACGTCGGCATTACGAAAAAAAAAAAAACAATTTATTTTATAATATCGGAGCTATGCACGTAATGAATAGACGAATCATTAAAAATAAAAATCAAAAAAAAACCACCGAACTATAGTAAATATAATAATATGATATACTGAACAGATTTTTTCATAAAAACTTATTTTCTTTCATTTTATTTTCATTTACATAATAGTAACAGTAATAGTTTTATATATTTTTTTTTTTTTGTTAAATATTACGTAAAAAATCGAAAACTAAAAATAAATAATGTTTCAATATTTCAATATCGTTTAAAATGTACAGACAGAGAAGTCAACCACCATAGTATTATAAATACCTATTCGTATATGTATAGCGGCTTTTCATATATAGTAAAATATTTTAAAACTATCAGCCCCTTCAAATGTTTTATGGCAAATTTCCGCCAATTTTTTTTTTGTTTTCAAGTACGGTACATTGTGTTTCGCCCATTGATCTATATCGTCTATTCCAATTCCAACTTTGATTTTACACCATTCAAAATTTAGCGCCTGAGCCGGATTTATCGCTAATATTAGCCATAACTATTGAGCTCGCAGCATTAGCAAATTGGTGATATGTTAACAACTGATGTTTTCAGTTCAATCATAGCATAATGTGAATTTTTTTTGTAAAATACACATCCGCCCTGGATAATGGAAAATATGATTATTGAATACCTACTAAAAAATTAATCCAAAAAATGGAGAAGAAAAAAAACCGTAGTTAAATTCAAACGATTTTTGAACTTTGATTTTAGAATCATATTTTTAAGTATCCATATTATAATCTATCAGTTAATTCACCCTGAAAATATTTCGACTTTCGACCGGGTAAAATTCTCGAAACAGATGTTACACATTTACACGAATAAAAAAAAAAAAATAAATCTTTACACTACATAAAAAATATATATACATTTGCTTTCAACTCGGATAGGTTTGTAAAGTTTTGTATTGACAATTGTCAGTTTTAATTATTACCTTTTTTTTTTTTTTTTTTAACGTTAAGAAGATTAATAGTTAATTTTATTTATCTTTTAAGTAAACGGAATTTATAATTTGAAATTATAATAATTATTTTTAAAAGCATAGACGACAATAAATAAAAAAAAAAAAAAAATCCCATATAGCTTTTAAATAAATGTATGTAGCTTCAAACAAATTACAATTTAATATTACACGAGGTAGTGGGTATATTTCTGTAAAACACAATGAACGATAAAAACAAAACAAGAAAAAACAAATCTTTACATTTATTGTAATTCATGGTAATAGAAACATTCCATTAAATAACAACCAAACCGATATGATTAGTACATCATGAAACATGTGTGTTCTGAACACTAGACGATAAATAAACGACCGTATATGGTTATGGACATTCGTCTTTGAAAAATCGACGTCACCGATAATAATTCGTCATCAACAATATAAATTTATTCGATCGGACCGTGCGAATATTTGCAATACGATTTTCAATCTAGACCATAACCAGCCGAGTAAAACATTATCGTGACGTTACAGTTGACGAATAATGTATTATATTATATTAGTGTAAAATGCATACAGAACGAAGGCCGATCGGCTAGGGGGCGGAGCGGGTAATTCTGCTCGCCTTTAAATTCGCCTTGGGCTTTAGAGACATAATATTATACAAAGGGATTGGTTCAAATAGTTTACTTTGTGGAGGTACACTACGCCCATGGGAACGAGTGTACGAGCACGAGGTACCTTGTCGAACCGATTTTACATATTAAGTGGACGAACGAGACTAGCTGATGGTATATTACCATTTTAGATTCGATGGTAAATTTTTACGTCGTCACTCGTCGTGCAGTTGCGGGTGATTTGGTTTGATTTTATATACGGGACACGGTATGGCAAATAAATAAAGAAGTCTGATGGTATTGATGATGTTGCCCGGGAATTTATTTTCGTCTGTCTGTTCGCCAAATTCTCCAGTAGTAAAAAAAAAAAAAATAACGGGGAGGGTGATTTTTGAAATTCCTAGTTAATTTAGTCTATAAAAAAAAAAAAAAAAAAAAATGAAAAACACGTATAAAGCGCGCAGTCATTCGGTACAGGTGCGACAACGTCTCGGAGACAAATTTTTTAATATTTCATTACGCCTATACGGGGGCTCGCTGTTGATTTATTTTTTATTTCCGGGTCACTACTATGCGGGGGACGCGAATGCGTTGACGATGCCAATAACCACTAACTAGTCGACCGGTATTTTTTTCATTTAGAATCGTTTTTCGTTTCCGCAAATCTCGACAAGTAAATCTGATCAATGCGGCGCAACCGTAATTCATAGTTCGGCGGCGATTGACAAACGGATTTTAACCGCTCGCGGGAACTGTGGCGGATCCCAACCTCGGACCTGGGAGGACCCATTAACATTCTGTTCAAATGCAAATTTTGCGAACAATTGAAATATTTTTGACCTCAAAATGTCGGCGTGGGATTCGTTTTACGGGACGCGCAGGCAATGATTATGATGACGGCGAGCAATTGCACACTCGTTTGTGCGGTTTTATTTAACGCCATTTGAATAAATGTTGATAATTTCGATGAAATCCATTTTAATCCTGCGGCTCGAACACGGTCTTGTACGGGACATGCGCTGACGTAGTGCATAGTTTACCATTGGTTTACCCAGGTTTGTGAAACTTAAATTTGGGGGGCCAAGCTCTGTAGGCCCCTCTCTGGCTAGGCCCCTGTAGTCGACTATTATTTTGAAATTTCGTACAATATTTTGGAACGCAATTGTCAATGTGTTCATTATATTTATTTTTTTTTTTAACCGACTGTGTACAAAAATTATCTACTAAAAATCTTGTTCCAATCGTCAAAGTTAAGCGTTTTTCTGAAACAACCAAAATTGTTGCTAAACTTGAGAAATAATTGAGTATAACGTTCGTGGTGGGAAATAATTCATTGTATGTGCCTGTAATTCAGTTTGTTTAAATTTATCGCACAGGTACGATAAAATAAAACAAAAATACGATCCGACATCGCTGAGAATCTAAAAACGAATGTTCAAACTTTGATTTTTTTAATTTTTCATTAGTTTACCAGTTGGGTCGGAAAAATTAAAATTCATAATTTTCTTCGATAGTAGTTATTGAATATTACGATAAGTCTGTGTGTGTCAAGCATTAAGTGTGCAATGATTTCATTGAACCTTTGTTTCTCGTTTCGTTTCTAAGGCAATCCTATTATTTTCTTTTAAGAATTTTATTCATCCTTACAGAATATTTAATATCCGATGATAAAAAATTGTATATTTACGTTTTTTTTTTCAACCGAGTAGTTGATTTTACAATCGACGCGCTTAATAATAATTATAATTTCAATATATTATTTTTTTAATTTTTTTTTTTTTTTGTCGGCCGTTTGTTGCTGTTTCGAAAATATAACACAAACTGCGGACGGCATCTATTGTTTTTGATGATATATAATACGAATTAACAAACACAAACGAAAATGATTTTCAAAGTTTGTATAACTCGCCCCTTTTCGAAAATTTTAATTACGTAATAGTGTTACAGATCCTTTACGGACTGGAACTTTACAACTGCCAAAAATATAACTAATTAATTTTTAATAACTCCGCCGGTGTATATAAGTAACACCCACACCTACATGTATAGTTATAAAAAAAGTAAAAACTTAATATTAAAATATTTAAACCCCTTATACAGTTAAAAATAACAATGATATTGTTCGTCGCGCTCACTATAATATAGGCGGAAAAACGTGACACGTTAATGTTTCGTTAAGGCTTTCGAGGTGGGCAGTTGAATTCATGAATAATATATATATTCATAATTATATATATATATATATGATTTTAACTGGAGCACGTTTAAAGTTTTATTTTCACGTAACAAACTTAAACGGTTATATGTTGTTTTTTTTTTAAATTATATTAAACGCCACTTAGCTCAATGCACTTAACATCCCGCAAAATCAACGTTCCGTCACTGCAGTAGTCGAATATAGTTCTCATATTTATTTCGCGTAACAGAAATATTCAGAATATTCATTGTAAAACAATTAATGACCGAATACAAACACAATAATAATTATACAACAATATAATACTACTTCTAGAAAAAAAAAAAAAAAAAAAAAAAAAAAAATGGAGAATGTAAAGAGAGTTGTAAGCATAGAAAAGGTAGGAGGTGAGGGGTGGGGGGTTGAAAAAAAAAATCCCAATTGGTATATCTATCATGTCACTAACGCGACATATATAATATACAAGATTTAATAATCCATCCGTCTTCCTTTAAGGTTCTTTAGGTGTATTAAAAACTGAAAAAAAAAACACCACCCTCATACAACAACGTGTTGATGTTCATATTAAAATTCAGCCCAATTCTTATCACTTCAATCCGCCTATAAAATTGCTATTATTGTCCAGTTTGAGCTCATTTAATCCAGAGGAATCCGCTAAAAACGCCCAAAAGTAGCCGGATAAAGAAAGATTAAATGTATATATATATATTTATAACAACAATCGGGGAAATATGAAATGACAAAAAAAAAAAAAAAACATTTTAAAACTGTGTTGGTTGGTACAAAGTATAATATTGAACTGAGTAATTTAAGAAAAAAGAAAAAGAAAAGGTTTTTATTACAAATTTAATAGGTACGGAGAAATTGTAATATAATTTTTAATTATATTATTATTCGCTGCACTTTCATTGATTTTTACGGTCGTGGAAAAAAAAAAAAAAATACCGGCAGTGTAGTCATTTCTATTTGTAAAAGGTGAACACTTCTAAGTTTCCAAGCGAACTGTAGTGTTTACGTTCGTGAAAAAAAAAAAAAAAAAAAAAAATGGAAAAAATGGAAAAAAGAGAATTTTAAAATTTTTTTTTTTTTCACAAGTGCACGTCGAACGAAATAACGACACGCGACGCGTGGTATAATATTTGTTTCTTTTCACCGCATATGTGTTTTTGTTAATGACGTTTTGTTTTTTTCTCTCACAATTTTGACGTTACTCAATTATACCAGTGATTTTCCGCGCTGTGTAGAACTCATATTATTAAACATTTCGGATCTTTAAAAAAAAAGATGTGTGTGTGTGTGTGTGTTGATTTGATAATTATCGCCCGTTTAGGACGATTACTGTAAACTAAGAAAAAAAAATTGGCTTTAAATACGTTTTTAAATTTTGAAGTTTGAGCTACGGGTGTTAAGGATATCCTGTGGGCGAGTGTGTAAGTAGTTTCGTAGCACGTTAAAAATAAACATTAGTTAAAAGAAACGTCGAAATAAAAAATTTGTTGAAAATTTAAGGGAAGGAGACTCCTCCCCCCCTATTCTGGATATTTGGTTAATTTTTATATATTGCTCGTGGACGGTATACTTTGCGCACGACGCTTACTACTCGGAGATTAAAAACTTGGCTGAGAAACAAAATGTCTCGGTTACCGATAAGTTTCTTCGACGATTACGCACTACGATTTCAGGTTAGGTTAACCTATAAACTCAAAACCCGCTCACTTAAGAGATACCTAACCTGTATAGGGGCCAGGGTTTTGGAATTCAGACATGTGCCCTAGGTGCCGATGAACTTCAACGCCTTGGCCTACTCTTGCGTGTGTGGGGCGAAATTTTACGTTTCACGTACAGAAAATCGTAACCGATAGGTGATTTCTGTGACTGTAGATAAACGGATTACTACGGCCGCAGAATGGGTTACAACCGTAGCGATGACGATAGCAGATAAATATTGCGCCGTTTTTTTTTTTTTTTTTTTTTTTTTTGTCGATTATATCGATTTGTTTTGTTATGTGTGGAACCGGAAATAAATAAACGGTAACAGTAACCCGGCAATTTTCGTATTTTAAGAACAAATTTCCCGTGCGAGACATCCGGAACTGGGGGGTCGAAATGTCTGCAATCCCTTAAGTTTAGTACTTGCCCGCGTTTTACAAGAAATCCCCGTGCGAATTTCGTCATATTTCTAAGTCCGGCGTTTTGGTCCGGAAGTTGACTGTCGGTCATCTTTTTTTGTATGCCCGTATATTTTTCACGTCAACATCTCGGCTCATTATTTTGTAATTCTATCGACCCCCCAAAAAAATGAATAACAAGCGTTTATCGTAATCGCTTTCCTAGTTACATATAAAACAAATTGCCCCCCTCCGACAACCGTCATAGTAACTGTGGTATTTACGCCATAACAATTTAATTAACTTTAACATTTTTTTAAAAATTTTTTTTTTTTTTTTACGTTTATATAAATACAAAAAACAAATTGAACACATAATAAAAATACCTGGGTGTATAAGAAACAAATGTCTATTACTATAATCTCATATTTTCACATTTTCTTTCTTGAACTCGCTGCTAGGTAGACAGGTGTATTTATAGGTATACCTATTCTTTTTTTTTCATTTTTTTTTTTTTTATTTTTCATTGGCGTTTTACAAACGGTTAATGAAATTTGACAGCATAAAATAATTTTAAAAACACCGTGTAAAAATATATATTATAAACGCAGCTCTTTAAAAGCCTGTCGGCAAATGCGTTTTACACCGGCGTAGTGTGGCGCCAGTATAGTCGGTGTATTTACAAAATTGTTTTTTAAATAGGCTTTGTGATGGATTCACTACTGCTGTCTTTAAAAGCTATTCAAATATATTATGCATTTTTTTTTTTTGCTGGTTTTGGATAAAAAAAAAAAAACTTTCTTTTTTTCATTTATTAATACGAAACTAAAATATTTAATTAAATAATATAGTATAATGATATATTACTGTGTAACTAACTTAATTATGTTACGAATAAAAAAATAAAAAAAAAAGACCGTCCTACAAAGAGTAAAATGGTTTTTGTTATATTATTATTACGAGTTCAACAATTTCCATTCAAATCGTACGATTACGATTGTTGTACTTGAAATTTTATTTTTTTAACGATTTCAATTAAAAAATGTACTAAAGATTTTCTTTATTAACCCGAGATATATACTTATATACGTGATACGGTTTGTGTAATACGTGTATGAATATTGCATAGAATATCTTTTGAGCGTATTGGTTTTCGCTACGCATGATGTATTTTTCGTTTTTCGTGCCTCTGACCAATATTTGTATCAGCCACCTTGATCCTTATTTTATGGGATGTTTCTGATAGAAAAGTAATCGAATTGGGCGAATTATGATGTCGGGGCGGTTTTTTTATTTTTTGTTTTCCTTGTAGTTTCCGTAATAACGGGCGAACAACCGAGATGAAACGGGATTATTTACGCAACAACGGTTGTCTATTAATTTTGGTTTTGGTTTTTCGCGATTTAATGAAAAATATAATCGTATACGAGACTTAAAATTTTTTTACAGTATCCTCATGTGTCGCATACAAATATAAATGCAATTATCGTAGAAATTTAACCGTTTCGCGTTCTCACTTAAATCGGTCCATCAATTCACGGTGCGGATTACGTTCAGCTTTTTAAAAATGCATTATCTTTTATAATATAATTCAATTCTTGACTTTTAGCGTAAGAAGTTCAACAATAAAACCAAATAAAATTTTAATTTTTATGTAAAAAAAAAAAAAAAAAATGAAAAAATAATAATAATAATTATACAGTCTTTTGTAAATAAGTTCTAAAATAAAACCATTTTTTTTTTTTTTTTGCTCGCCTATATTTTATTCATTTTTCTGTTTGTTTTTAATTCGTTAGCAGCAGATATCGTCTGTTTAATTTTTTTAAAACTTATTTTTAAAAGAATAGCGGCGACCGGATTAATTATGTTTATAAATTTCATAAAGAGTTTATCGATCATCTTGTGTAACGTAAAAAGTTAAACAAATCCAAATATCGACTTCTCTGCGTTATTTGATTAATGTCACGACTCCGACGGTCGTATTTAAATTATTAATTCTGAACTTGTATCGGTAAAAATCGGCTTATTATTATATACAAACGAGTATTAGCGCGAGTTTTTTCGGTTTTATTTTTTTCGTATAATTAAAAGTGAAAAAAAAAAAAAATACCGTTATTTTTGTATAGTCGTTATGAACAGCGCGTATATATTAATTATTTTCGGCAAACAGTTAATTTGTCTTCTATAAATTGCGCACGATTACCATTTTACCTACCCTACTACTGTGGCGGTAATTATTTAGTTTTTAAATGTTCTCGGCCGACCTAATAATTAGGCGCCTAGACATATCGTACTTACACAAATTAAAAAAAATTTAAAAAAAAAAAAAAAGGAACTAATATTTACGGACGGCGTTAGCGGTGGCCATGGCGGTAAACTAGAAAAATAATAATTATTCTAAAACGTATACGCGCGCACGCAATCGGAATTGACGGCCGATCGTTTTTTTTTTTTTTTTTTATTGCGAGAATGGCAGTACTGCCACTAAAAATAGTTCCCAAGTCCAGAGCAATCGATATTCGTAAGCACACACACCTTTGAGATTCTATTATTGCTGTGGGTCCTCGGCAATTCGACACACTCGATTTTATTTCTTGTCCTCCAATGGAGTTCTCGTAACACTCGATTATATTATTAGTCTCATTTAAATCAAATAAAAAGTTGTGATAAATAGCGTAGTCAGAGTGTACATTGTAAACTGAGTGTTTCTGTAAACGTATTTTGTCGACATTATCGCGACGGGGAAAATAAAGGTTTGGAGAACAACGATTGGCAGATTGTAAGCAGACAAACTTAACTCTCGATCCTCAGACATCATTTCGGTTAAACGGAAATTTTTGTTGTTGGCAGCGGACTGTTAACCGATAAACGAAATTTATGGGTCATAAATGATTGCGAGAATGGCGAGTATTAACGAATAACGTAGAATATTCGAGTCTTGCAAACATTTAGGCAGTTTTTTTAAATCTGTTGAATGCGTGGATATTTATCAATTCGAAGCGGCATGCAAATTAGATGATTTTGCGAATTTAGAAGGTTTAGAAGAATGCATATGTTTAATAAAACGTTTAAAATCGTCTATCATTATACAGGGTATGGCGTAATGGATTCTAGCATTTCTGAGGTGAATTTTAAAAAAAAAAAACGGTACTGTGAAAATGTTTTTTTTTTTTTTTTTTTTTTCAAAAATGAAGGCCGACCGACGAACAACGCACATTTAGAGTCGTGCTCGAAATTTGTCCGTCACTCTCGCCAGCATATTACTGTGTGGAATTCCGGTGACGATTTTCCATGGACAGCCTACGTGAGTTCTTCAAGAGTTCGAGGACTTTTGTATTACTCAATGTTTTTTGTGTTTTGACTTAATTTCGATACACTCGGATTAGATAGGTCGAGAGATCGTCAGCTTATCGTATCTCGGCGCTATTCTTTATTTTTATTTATCCACTTCTCAATTTCGAGTTGTCGCGACTCGACTGTTTATTGCTGTTATTATTGTTTCGAATGTCACGTCGTGGTGTACCTATACCTGAGCTTAGATTATATTATGATTGGAGTTACATATATTTTATGCGAAAAATATAGATACAATGCCTCGTCGAGCCATCGTTACAGCGCGCAAAAGTCGTTAACGTCTAAAAGCCATATTAAATATATAACATGCCTACTGCAGTTATGAATAATACAGACTCATACATATTTGATTTCGAGATTATAGGAGATTGTTACTCGGTGTATCGTTGTATGCACACACATTTATAGATTATTCTTTAAGGATAAGGTGGGGGGGAGTGGTGGTGGGTGGCAGACTGCCTATAGATATATAATAGAAATGTCTATTCGTATAATATGTAATACGGTCGCTGAGGTCGGAGAAAAAAAAAAAAAAAAATGATTTTCCGTTATTGAAATGAATAGTTTATTATAGGAGTCTTATATAAATGCAGCGTATACCTGATGTGGAAACGAATTTTTAGAGTATTGGCGTGGAAACCGGAAGTCAAATTATTAAAAACCTAGTCGAAAAGTATGGGTGCAGTATGGAGAAAGAGAACGGAGAAATTGAAGATGGCTAGTCGAATTGGGTGTATCCGGACGAAGTGGACGGCACGTGGACAGGAGGAGCGTTGTGAGATAAAAATGATAGAATCTAATTTCGTTTAATAAAACTGCAGTTGTCGTTAGGTCGACGATTGAATGGATTTACGAGTTACGGATTTGAATTCAACTTGGACATTTTTATCAACATAAAGAAACATTAAACTACCGTATTGTATTCAACCGCGTTTTAATGAGTGTTAAAAAATTCATCGACACAGCAGCCCCCGCCCATTACACGTCCACTGTATTTTGGTTACGTGCCCGCAGTCAAAACATTATTTTTGAAATTATTTACCGTACTCGGTTCGTTTCTGTCGATTTCAACAGGTAATTAAAAAGTTATTGTTTTCGCCATGACAATAATACTCGCAATAATAGCGACGACGTATCAGGAAATCAAGACGACACTGCTATACTATTGTGTCGAATATTTCGAATCCGGTCGATTTACACATAAAGGCGCAAACATATTGTATTTTGTTATCACGATGATGGCTAGTCGAATTGGGTGTATCTGGACGAAGTGAATGGCACGAGGACAGGAGGAGCGTTGTGAGATAAAAATGATAGAATCTAATTTCGTTTAATAAAACTGCAGTTGTCGTTAGGTCGACGATTGAATGGATTTACGAGTTACGGATTTGAATTCAACTTGGACATTTTTATCAACCTAAAGAAACATTAAACTACCGTATTATATTCAACCGCGTTTTAATGAGTGTTCAAAAACTCATCGACACAGCAGCCCCCAGCCCCCTTACACGTCCGTCGTATTTTGGTTACGTGCCCGCAGTCAAAACGTTTTTTTTCAAATTAATTTCCGTACACGGTTCGTTTCTGTCGATTTCTACAGGTAATTAAAAAGTTATTGTTTTCGCCATGACAATAATACTCTGCAATAACAGCGACGACGTATCAGGAAATCAAGACGACACTGCTATACTATTGTGTCGAATATTTCGAACCCGGTCGATTTACACGTAATGACGCAAACATATTGTTGTTTGTTATCACGATATGATATGGCCAGATGACGGAAATGTTGAGCTTTTACCGGATGAATCTACGAAAAAGTTTTACACAACGGAATAACAGACATTTCGACTGCCATATTATTGCGTATGATAATAATAATATAATTTTGAAATAGGCGAACACGAGGTGTGTACAATCAAAATACGATAGAACCCGACGGACAATAATTAAACGTTTTTTTTTTTTTTTTTTGCACGCTCAAAATAGACTTTTTATACGGGACAAATAATTATATATTGTCATTTAGTTTATACAAAAATAAAGCGTACCTATTAATGTTTTAAATACTATTATGTTCAATAAATCACGTATATGCAGTGTAAAAATAGCGAAAACTGTATGATTATTAAACCCAAACCTTTTATATTTATAAAAAAAATACGTATGATAATAATAACAGTGTTCTCTTTACGCATAAAAACCTAACCCGATTCTGACAAACCTGCGGTTCACAAGCTTTTTTTTTTTGCGTACTATTCTTGTGCATTATAAATCAGTCGCGTACCAACAACGACTTAAAATAGAATTATATAACATTTTTTTTTTAATATATTTGTTTCATATTATGAAACAGTAAGATACTACGATACTACCACCGTGTAGTCTGTAGAGTTTGAGAACCGTTGTGATAAACTAACGTGTTTGTAATGAATTTCAGAACACGAATATTATCGGCGCGTAACAATGCATATAGATCAATAAAACATATTAAAAAAACTACTAATAAAACATTAAGCCGGCGTATGACAAATTGTGACGAATATATTGGGCATTTTTCAAATATTTCTCCACGTGGCGGGTGACTTTAAAAACGCTTCTGAAAAATGATGGAATAGATCGCGGCCACGAGTAATCGTTAAAATGTAAATATATTCAGCCTTTGAAACAAAATCGCCTTTTGAGCTTTAAAGTTTTTTTTTTTTTTTTTAAATATCAATACACCGTAATTATTATTGCAGTATACCAAGACGATAAAAATGTTTAAATGCCCAGTTTACGTATTTTCTCTCGCCCGACAATACCGCGGCGTATCTAATAATTCAAAATTAACATTTATTTCCCATAACCGAATCGATTGAAATGATAGGTATTCGTTATTTTTTTTACTAATCTTTTTCACGTGATATTCAAACAAATACATCGGTTCAAATAATCGTGGATACATTAAACCACTAGATAAAGACTGACACGACACTACGTGAAGAGTACGTCTGCAGCTTAGCAGGCCTGTCCCAAGAAGACAAATTGTATTGATCAGCTCGTGAAATATTTGATAATGTGAAAAATACTTGTAACCCGTCACGAATCGGTTCTATATTGGAAAATGTACGGCAAATACAAATGTTTTATGGGTTAATCAATACGGTTTACCCTATTGTATTATTTTGCTGGTAACTTCATAACAATTGTGTGGGACTCTATCATACAGCTGGCTATCGATTTTATTTATTTTGGAGGGCATATTCCGATAATATTTGTATTCCATTTATCGCTTACGTATTAGGAAATGTGCGGTTTTTATGCCATCCTAAAGAAAAACATTAGATTTTTCACAGACGAGGTTATATTAATAAGCAACCTGCAATTTATTTCAATAATAATAAAAAAAACCGTTTACCATTCAATTTGCACGAATTGTTATAAAATAATATTAAAAAAAAAAAAAACGGTCAGATATACTACGTAAATATTACGATATGGATCGCGACGATCATGTTTTACACCGAATAATACCGAATCGAGTGGAACAACAAACGTATACATCCCGTAAATGATGATGGCGCGCATAAATGTACGTCAGGGACAACACTCCCTCCTCTATATTTAAACTTGTGCATGTTACGTTTGCGTAGAACAAAAGTTTAAAAAGCTCGATTTAGGAGAAAATGTTGTAGACGAATTTGTGAATGGTCATACCGATTTATATTTTATATTGATATATATATACGGTAGTTTATAACCATTTTCTACTAAAAAAATACAATAACAATGCTATTCATTTCAATTAAAAATTAGTGATCTTTCCTCCCCCCCCCACTTATTTTGATCCGTAGTCGTCATTGATCTCGTGTATTCGTAGTGTAATTGGATAAAGGTGTCTGAAACGGTTTAATAAAAAATAATTACGAATGATATCGAAATGCAATCAAACAAAAAAGAAAAGTAAAAAAAAAAAAACATTTATTTAAAAAAACTCGTAGGTAATAAAATAAAATAATTTTATATAATATATTAAATATATTTGAATAAATATAATTTTCACAATATTGGCATTAATTTAAAAAATAAAAATTTCTCAACTAATTTGGTTTTATAAACAATGTTGTTTAAAAAAAAAAAAAAAAAATAATTACAATACAGTATTTTGCTAAGGAACCCTTTGATTATTTATATGATTTACAAAAAAAAAAAAAAGATTATTATTATAAATTTCAACGCCTCAAAAATGAATCGTAGGCAATTGCAAACGAAACGATACAAGATTGTAGCAGTATTGTTCCAAAATGTATTTGTTTGTTTGTCAAGTGATTCGATTGGGTTTTTAGTGACTGTCTATTATTTGATTATATTGTCAAAGTAGATTTCCTGCAATCGAACGAATTTCGTGTACATGATCGTTTATGGTTTTGTCGTCGAACGCAATTACCGTTTTTAATATCGATAGGGATGTCCACACTACCAATATATTTTGGTTACGCGTGTAATACAATGGCGGTCCGAATGAAATTAATGATGTGAGAAACATAAAACGACAATTTATCGATTCGAAAATAATCAATAACACTTCCATATGAAATTCGAAAAAAAAGGTCCCGCGGTCACAATATCAAATATATATATATTTGTGTTATCGTGAAATTTTTTTTTTTTTGAAAGCGTATTCGTGTAAAAAAAAAAAAAAAAAAAAAAAAAACAAACATTTATCTGTTTTGTAATGTTCCGTTAACCAAATCTAAACGGAAATCGAAAATTTTCGAAAACCGTTCCCAGGACCCGGAGCGAAACTGACGAATAAAATAAGTCGTTTGCGTAACCGTTTAAAACGTTTACAGTTATCAAGTTTACACGCAATTTTCCCAAATAGTCACTGCCTGCGTTTACAATTGTTGTTAAAAAAAATTTTTTACGATAAATGGAATACATAGACGATACATATATTATCGGAATATGCGCTCTGTTTAAAACGTTTAGTAAAAAAAATAACAAATACCTATCATTTCAATCGATTCGGTTATGGGAAATAAATGTTAATTTTGAATTATTAGATACGCCGCGGTATTGTCGGGCGAGAGAAAATACGTAAACTGGGCATTTAAACATTTTTATCGTCTTGGTATACTGCAATAATAATTACGGTGTATTGATATTTAAAAAAAAAAAAAAAAAACTTTAAAGCTCAAAAGGCGATTTTATTTCAAAGGCTGAATATATTTACATTTTAACGATTACTCGTGACCGCGATCTATTCCATCATTTTTCAGAAGCGTTTTTAAAGTCACCCGCCACGTGGAGAAATATTTGAAAAATGCCCAATATATTCGTCACAATTTGTCATACGCCGGCTTAACGTTTTATTAGTAGTTTTTTTTAAATATATCTTTTTTTTTAATATGTTTTATCGATCTATATGCATTGTCACGCGCCGATGATATTCGTGTTCAGAAATTCATTACAAACACGTTGGTTTATCACAACGGTTCTCGAACTCTACAGACTACACGGTGGTAGTATCGTAGTATCTTACTGTTTCATAATATGAAACAAATATATTAAAAAAAAAAAATGTTATATAATTCTATTTTAAGTCGTTGTTGGTACGCGACTGATTTATAATGCACAAGAATAGTACGCAAAAAAAAAAAAAAGTTTGTGAACCGCAGGTTTATCAGAATCGGGTTAGGTTTTTATGCGTAAAGAGAACACTGTTATTATTATCATACGTATTTTTTTTATAAATATAAAAGGTTTGGGTTTAATAATCGTACAGTTTTCGCTATTTTTACACTGCATATACGTGATTTATTGAACATAATAGTATTTAATACATTAATAGGTACGCCTAATTTTTGTATAAACTAAATGACAATATATAATTATTTGTCCCGTATTAAAAATCTATTTTGAGCGTGTAAAAAATAAAAAAACTCTAAAACTATATTTTTAGAACGTTAAACAGTTACGAAAATAACAATGGCTAACGAAGAATACCACTGTTAAGAATATGCGTGACACGACAATTTAAAATATTCTACACTCGCCAACTTACCAATAACGCAGGTGGTACTGCATTTACCAAATTGACTCCAAATTCAAATCTGCATTTTATACATATTTTTTTTAGGGAATGGGCAAATTAGTGTAGACTTAAAAAAAAAAAATAACCCCTTTCATTTCATTTAAGCAAGAGATTCTTCGCTTTGTCCAACTTTAACTTATACACAAGACACTGTATTTCATTATAGTAGGTGTAGAATATTTATTATTTCCATGTAAAAAATCATACAAAAATCATCAAATCCTAAATTTTAACCAAATACTCCACTATTATAGTATCCTATCTTGTCATCCATTAATATTTAATTTAAACTCTAAGTAATATCGATAGTCAGCAATAACGATACAATAACACCTAGCTGAAATCGATTTTTAAAAAAAATGTATCATTTTCTTGCCCGGCCAAATTGCACTTGTCTAGTATATCTATCCGAGATAATTTATGTATTAGTTATCTATATCCGTATCTTGATATAACTTTGGAGCAATAATCGTTTATATTTATCTAGGTACATATTCATTATGTACGTCACAACACTGTTGATATTCTTCGCGATAAAAAATATAAGGTACCAAATTGAAAAAAAAAAAACCTTTTACTACATTAAATAGAAAAAACACCCGACTGCCTACCCATCATGCGCCCCATCAAAAAGGCGCGATTGTCGGTCATCATCTAGTCGTTTAGTGTATCCACGATTATTTGAACCGATGTATTTGTTTGAATATCACGTGAAAACGTTTAGTAAAAAAATAACCAGTACGTAACATTTCAATTGAATCAATCGTTTTAGTTATGGGATATAAATGTTAATTTTGAATTAATGGTTACACCGCGGTTGTCGGGCGGGAGAAAACACGTATACTGGGCATTTAAACATTTTTATCGTCTTGGTGTACCGCAATCGTTATTACTGTGTATTGATATTTAAAAAAAAAAAAATTAAAAAAAACTTTAAAGATCAAAAGGCGATTTCGTATCGCATATTTATAGGAGAAAAAACATTTTTATGGTAATCATTTATATTATACGGCGCGTACGTAATCGGATACGCGTGAATTTCAACTAACTGCTATACATGCCGTTCGGTGATTATTTGGTTTTTTTTTTTTTTTTTTTTTATCAAAACTGATTAAATTTACAATAGTTTACCATCGAATAAATAACTTCGCGTGTCGTTTGTTTGTTTGTTGTTTTTTTTTTATATATATATATATTTTAAATAAATTGCCCGGAAAGGTATTTATTGTTTTATTCTGTGTATAATTTCGTCGCGCCGTAGCCTGCAAGTTGCGAAAGTTTTTTTTGTCTTGTCCTCTTTCGCTTAGGTACTCGATTTCTCATAAAATCGACGGTGCAGTTTAATAGTAGGTACCCGGGTATTAGGTCATACTTATACATTTTGTGACTCGCAGTTTGTCTGTCGTCGTCGTCTTATAATTCCTTGTTGTTTTTTTTTTTTTTAAATTTTTTTTTTTTATTATTATTATTCTTATGTTAATATGCCGGCCGGGAGACTACTGTTGTAAACCTTTTGGGAATTACCACCGCCGCCGTCACCGTTAAAGTATATAATTTTACGAGGTCAATTCCGGTATAGGCGCCGACCGTCGGGTAATGTTGCGCTAAATTACGGCGGCCCCCGCATCGTCGTTATTACGACACCTCATTAGCCGTATCCGCGCGCGGGCCGTTTTGAATTTGTAATTTGCCCGGAGAAACGTCGGCCAAGCCCGAGCCAGACACAGAGAACGCGTAAAAAACAACAAAAAAAAAAAAAAAATCTAACTAAGAGGTATCCACACTACATACAGATACATCGGTACATGCATACACGTCTTGTTTCTACTGAATATAGTTGACATAAGAATGTCGATGTCAATTCGGTATTAGATACGAGGAGACGAGGATTAAAGTGTAGGTAACATTTTTAACGCGTGTAAAAAATAAACAAGTTTCAATGACGGGAATTATTTATTTATTTTTCAAAGACAGCGATTATTTTTATTGAGCATATATTTTTCTGGAATTTTTAAATGGAAGACGCGGTGACACTAATCGTTCAGAGATAGGATCGAGAGGCGGTAAATCGGATTGTGGAAATGGAGGATGACAAAAACCGTTAATCGTAGCAAAACGGGGAACTTTGTTACTGAGCAGAGTTTTATAAAAAGTATTGCTGCACACGCTCATATTATGAGAATCTAAGTCTGGGTATTTTTCGAGCAAAAAATCTACGGCCTTCCGGGGAACGTGTTTCATATCTTTCTCGAACCAAAGGCGATCGCGGATACAGCGCAGGAAACACCGAATTTGTATTGGATAAAACGAAAATTGAATTCGTTATATCAGCGACGGGAAATTCGTCAATTTCGCGGCGGTTCGGTTATCGTAATGACGATTTTGAGCTTGTTCTATGTTAAACGAGCGTCGCGGTAACACTGTCGGTGTCGGGCAAATTAACAGCATGACCCCCAGCCATAAGACATATACATGTCAAAAAAATAAAGAAGTGGTAAAGAAAAGAAACGGCTAACAAACCTAGAGAGTTACATACGAGGTATGACAATAAAACAACGGGACTTTCTAAATATAACCTAAACTATTAACGTTATCTATAAAACGATTATTGAAAAGATGATTAGAAAACACTTATCTAAAAGTACTATGAACACCGATGGCATCGATTCATTTTCTTATACGTTAGTAGCGTTGTTATTAGTGCGAGTTCGACTATACTGCCGAAAAATGTTAGATATAAAAATCGAACAACATGTGTTAACATTAAATTTCTTGTTAAATTAAAAAAAACTGCCGCGGAATCGTTTCGTATGTTATGTGAAGTTTATGGTGAAGAATGTTTATCAAGAGCTCGTGTTTTTCAATGGCACAAACGGTTTTGTAGTGGAAGGGAGGACGTCGAAGACGATTATCGTTCTGGACGTCCTACCACGTCTTCAACAAACGAAAACGTTGAAAAAAATCGACAAAATTAATTAATCAATATTATTATAAAGAGGTATTAATTAAATTAAGAGAACGTGTCAGAAAGAAGCGACCAGATCTATGGAAAAATGGCTGGGTTCTTCACCAAGACAATGCTCCAGCTCACATTGCATTTTCAATTCAACGTTTTTTAACTGAAAATAAAATGTCTGTACTTCAACATCCCCCGTACTCGCCAGACCTTGCTCCTTGTGACTTCTTCTTATTTCTTTTGCCATTTTCAAACAGTTGATGACGTAAAAATGAAAACGGCAGAACTTCTAAAAGGGCTGAATGAAAGCAATTGGCAACACTGTTTTCAAGAATGGCGGCGACGTATGCAACAGTGTATTGATGCTGAGGGAAGGTACTTTGAAGGTGATAATCATTAAATTATAACATTTTTAAAATAAACAACTTTTATTCAAAGAGTCTCGTTATTTTATTGTCGCACCTCGTATTATAGTGTGTGTGTTTATTCCGATGGCGCACGACGTTTCATAAATCGCATTCCGCGCGCGAATACCGCGACGAAGTGCCGCTGCGACCGGGTCAATTGATTTAGATGGATTTTTGGCAAACAACCAGCGAGCGAAAACTAATTCGTTTTCCGGTCTCGTTCCCGTTACCGCACCGCCCATCTCGTTCATTTTTTTCCCGTTTTACTATCATGTGCTAATAAAGACTTTGTCAACTTGGCACGGGAACAATCGTTTTTTTTCCTCCCCCCCCCCCCGGTGATCAGTACATACGCGTAGTATAATATAGTGACGTGTTGTTCGAACCGATTTTGAAAAAAAAAAAAAAATTAATTTTACACAAATATACGAATCGTATGATATCGAATTGTTTTTCCCGTTTTCGCGAACGTTCCCATTCGTTTCTTTTTTTTTTTTCGTGTTTTTCGTAACGATATATTATTTTTTTTATTTTGTCGTTACATACAACTGTAGAAAAACAACAAAAAACAATATCAATATTCGATATTAACCGAATCGGTAAAATTATTCAATGCACGCGATGTATTTTTCTCTACCATTTCTCGGGCTGTTAGTTCGTAGGGAACGCGGTTTTTTTTTTTTATCTGATTACTTGGCACAAAGTTCGAGACTATACGAAATTTTCTCGGTTTTCATACTTTTCGGTAAAATTTTCCATTTCTTCGTGTCTTTGTTCCGTTTTGGATACGATTTCAATAAACTACAACAACGGACATATTATTAACAATAATCACCGGTCGCGAATTAAATTGTTGGTAAAATGTTAATGATTTTTTTTTGGTTGTTCGCACTGCTTTGATGCAAATGTGAACTTATAAATTGCAACTATCTTACCGTTTTCTTTACAGCGATGTTGTTTAAGCGATCCCACTTAAAACCAATACGATTTTTAATGGAAATATTATTAATAAAAATATACGCAATTCCATTATGTTGATTTCTTTGTCGTACAATTTGTGTGTACACGAATTCGAATTATTAAATTATTCAACTATTTGTTTTTAAAACAAAAAAGTACATACTTCAACTCAATACGAGCACCTATGTATATTGCAAATGAAAATCCTTGAGAATATTTTTTAAATTCCAAACGAGACATTACCTCGGGCCGGTTATTCAACGGTTTTTCGGTTTCTGTTTGCTTTACAGGACATTTTTCCCAAAGACTTCCGCAGCTTCCACCCAAGACATCCGTCGTTCCCGATCTTCTTTATCTTATTGTTTCAAGTCCATTATTATCCGGTCTATCCAACGACGATGGCGTGCAGGTTTTTTGCACTGGCCGTTTTTTATTTAGATTGCTAGTCAGAATTGGCGGTTTTTTTTTTTATTAATTTTATAATAATTATCATGGCACGCTATTACCGCGAATAATATTATTTTTTTTCGAGAAAATAATTACCATTTACGGTTGTTTTTTTCTTTTAATTTATACATTTTTAACGTCGTAGGCAATACGATAATTTATTATTATTTTTTTTTTTTTTTTTATTGATGTATAATTAATTATTTACGTGTTTTCGACGAGTTTATATTTGTTTAAATCGATAAAATTACGCAAAGTCGTTGGCCTTTCACCGGCGTTTGATTGATTGCGCGGCTAAGATTTCACAGACCGATTTAAAAAAAAAAACAACAAAAAAACCAAAACCGAACAGTGTAATTCTTCGGTGCGCGGGCTAAGAGGGTTGAGTAAAAAAAATAAAAAAAACCCATGGTTCGGAATTTTCGAATGCTCATTGTGATTTTATTGAAATTCTTTGTGTTCTGCTTACTTATGTATTAAGCGTATACTTACGTACATAAAATCAACGAAATAAATCGCCGAATAAATATTACGATTTGATTTCACATTTCGATTGTGATTAAATACCTTCACATATCCAAAGTATTGTATATCGAACGTAATAATATGCAGATCAACCGCATAATTTAATTGATTTAAGTATGAAGCGAGACAATCGAAAAACGAAAAGTGAATTTTAAATTTAAACGGAAATAAACGAGTAGAAACGTTATGAAGTTGACATTGAATAATAAAAACACTAACGCTATAATAACGGCGGAAAAATCGAAAAAAAAAAAAATTGAAATATTTACGCGATAAGGATTTCCGTTCAAATTAATTATATTTTATTGTTTTAAATCGGTCGAAAATAATCGTAGAGGCCAGAAACTTTCACCGAATACTATTATTATAATATTATCATTTACTAGACGTGGTGTAATTTTTTAAATGGTTTTGAGTTACCCATTTAATATTGTCGAGTTTTTTTTTTTCGGTTTCATACAATATTTGTTTCATAGATAGTTTTTATGGTTGCACGAGGTGCATATTATTCTAGAAATGGAAGCCGTGTGTAGCAAGGAATTTATTGGTTTTACTATGATGTTTGTTTGTTTGTTTTTTTTTCCCCCCCATCTGAAACAACTTTTCTACCAGATATCGTTCTCTTATTGTAATGTGTAGCATTTCTTCCAAAATAATTTTGTTTCTAAAATAAGTGTATTTTGAGAGGTATATTGGGGGGAGGTTAGGATTTTTTGATTTTTGTTGTAGCTATCTTAATAAATAGGAAATAACGAGGAAAATTACGGCAATAATGGTTTCTTTATTTTCGATTTTGCATTTGTTGTAATTCGCTTTAAAATAATCGCAAAGACCTGTGAAGATCATAGAATATTAGCCGTTTCTATAGACGTGGTTTATAATGTTTTAAGATAATCTGGTAATTTTTTTTATCTATTTTTCTGTATTTTTAATTTTCGAGTGTTTTTAGTTTTTATTTGATTTATGCGGATAAAATTGTTTCGGCCGAGCAGATGTAAGTAAAAGGTATTTTTTATTTATTATAGTCGTTCTAAATGCACATTTTAAAGGATGTCGTAAAAATTAATGGCATTTTACTATTTTCCAATTTATGCGAATACAACTTTTTTGGCTCCATACAAATTCACATCAGTTTTAGTCGCTAAACACGGGCATTCGGGTAATATATTTCATAGTAGTCACAAATTACTACAATGTTTAATTGTAATATACCAACTAGTATTATTTTTTTCTTGGAATAAAACAATCTGTAGCATTTGTACAATAAGCAAATAGGATAATTACAGAATATTTACATAACACGAATAATATTGAGGAGAGAGTCTGTCCATTGACAGAACCGTCAAAAAAGTATTTACCGAACATTTATTGTACAAATTGAATCAATAAAATTTCCCCGGTTTTTTTTTGTTGTTCTTTTGTCGGAAAAAGAGATTATGATGTAATGCGTCAAAAAAAAACAAAAAAAACCAGAGGGTGGGTGATTAGGTTAAAATAGGTAAATTTAAATTTCGAGTTATTTTTTTATTACCAAACACATTTGCCTTTTTTTTGAAATGGTTCCGGTTTCTTTAATTGAGAAATATGAGTTCCATTATAGGTTCCGGTTCCAGTTGCCGGTTATCATACAACCACTTGACCAGCAGCTTAGTATCAGATTCAATATGACCGTAACCGGCGAAAAATGCCCAGTGATAACAGCGATAATTTGCGATAATATGCCGACAGGCTTGTCACATTCGGAACGTGGCAATTCCGATCGAAAAGCTACAGGTGGGGGGGAGAGGGGCCTCAACTTTTTGCGCCAAAAAATGTTGTAAACAAACAAAAAAACACATCATAATAAAACATAATACATTTAAACAAAAATCTTAGTATTGTTTCACTCTTGCGTTGACAACTGCTCGATACGAACATCATCGAATCAAATGCGACAAATAAAAAAAACGTTGTTTTCCCTCGGTCGTAATAAGTCAATCCCGTCAACATTCGGAATATATACAAATAACTAGTATGCATGTTTGTCAGCAAGATAAAACATGGCCACCACTTGCGACTATCATAGAACAAAAAAAAAAAAAATTATGAAATTACAACAATATTATTATCGGGATCTTTTCCATTGTTATCATTAGGGACTGGAACCTTAATGTATTTTTCGGTTCCGGTTAATATCGGTTCTTAAAAATACATAGTTTCAAATAGCATTACCTATTGGCTATTAGTAATTTTTTTTTTTTTTTTTAATATTAAAACAACCAACAAAATAACTTTACAAAACATAGTCATAAGCAGGCCGCAGTGAAAAATAAATATTTGGTGACAATAATATATACTCTATTCATAAAACTATGAATAACCGCTTATATTTCTATGGCAAATGGACACTAGTGTTTATTCGATTACAACAATATCCAATTTTAATTTCTAGTTGTTTTTTTAATATCAAAAACATTTGCCTTTTTTTTTTAAATGGTTCCGGAGAAATATGAGTTCCGTTATAGGTTCCGGTTCCAGTTGCCGGTTATCATACGACCACTTGACCAGCAGCTTAGTATCAGATTCAATATGGCCGAAACCGGTGAAAAATGCCCAGTGATAACAGCGATAATTTTCGATAAAATGCCGACAGGCTTGTCACATTCGGAACGTGGCAATTCCGATCGAAATGCTACGAGCGGTGGGAGGGCCCCCGTCAACGTTTTGCGCCGTATATTATTTGCCGATTTACGCGAATTAAATAATACGATTTTCCCCCTCATCCCTTACACATAGTTACACGGCAAACGTGATTTTTTTTTTTTTTTTTTTTTATCGCGGCAGGCAACACGTTTATTTACACCGCGAGCGTTGACGGTGACATGCGGCAGACCACGGCGGGCTCGTACCCGACCGACCAGAGGGCGCGCGGTTTTTCCCGGACGCGTAAACCGCGTACGGGCGGCTACGCATTTCCAATCGGCGGGCTCTAATATTATCGACGGTAATGGCGTCTTCCACGCCGGTGCGTCCCGCAGTCGTTATCTCAATGATATCGAAACGCCGTCATGGGCAGCTTCGGAAACCGCCGGGAAATTATACGCCCCGGGCCAATAATATTATTATACGTGCACAGGAATACACCTCGGCAGCACCGTGTTTTTGCGCGCCGAAAGTTAATTCGATTATTATACTTTGCCGAGCGTGCTACGGTTTATATTTATATACGAGTGCAATAGATTGTTGTTACCGGTGAAAAACAAAAACCTTTCGGTATTATAAAAATAACAGTACGCTATTATTATTGCGTACGTTAAACGGACCGAAAATTAATAATTCGATTCCGATAATAACATTATTGCTGCAACACGGCTGACCCTGCGAATGCGGTGGGAGCTCGATGAAAAGGCCATTAGTTATCATTATTATTATTATTATTATTGTTATTATTTTTGTGCGATTGTCGTGTGCAGCACAGCCTAAATACACTAGAAAATCGTATTTCGGCACATTTCGAATATAATTTTAAAAACGTAGTCGCTCCTCTCGAGCGTTTTCTAAACGATAATAATTCCCCGACCCCGTAGCGTTTCGATCGGCATAATGGGAATTGCCACGTTCCGAATGTGACAAGCCTGTCGGCATGTTATCGAAAATTATCGCTGTTATCACTGGGCATTTTTCGCCGGTTTCGGCCATATTGAATCTGACACTAAGCTGCTGGTCAAGTGGTCGTATGATAACCGGCAACTGGAACCGGCACCTATATTGGAACCCATATTACTCAATTAAAGAAACCGGAACCCTTTTCAAAAAAAGGCAAATATGTTTTTGTTATTAAAAAAACAACTAGAAATTAAAATTGGATATTGTTGTAATCGAATAAACACTAGTGTCCATTTGCCATAGAAATATAAGCGGTTATTCATAGTTTTATGAATAGAGTATATATTATTGTCACCAAATATTTATTTTTCACTGCGGCCTGCTTATGATTATGTTTTGTAAAGTTATTTTGTTGGTTGTTTTAATATTAAAAAAAAAAAAAAAAATTACTAATAGCCAATAAGTAATGCTATTTGAAACTATGTATTTTTAAGAACCGATATTAACCGGAACCGAAAAATACATTAAGGTTCCAGTCCCTGATGATAACAATGGAAAAGAACCCGGTAATAATATTGTTATAATTTCATAATTTTTTTTTTTTGTTCTATGATAGTCGCAAGTGGTGGCCATGTTTTATCTTGCTGACAAGCATGCATACTAGTTATTTGTATATATTCTGAATGTTGACGGGATTGACTTATTACGACCGAGGGAAAACAACGTTTTTTTTTATTTGTCGCATTTGATTCGATAATGTTTCGTATCGAGCAGTTGTCAACGCAAGAATGAAACAATACTAAGATTTTTGTTTAAATGTATTATGTTTTATTATGATATGTTTTTTTGTTTGTTTACAACATTTTTACTAGAAATCTTGATCGATTAAATAAACGACAAATTAACCTATTTCGTATAATTTAGGGTATAATTGATGCACCGTGGAAATCATTTTTTGATTTGTCTTACTGTAATTTCTTTAATAATGATGGAAAAACGAGAACATTTACTGAATAATAGCAATTTTTGTTTTTTTCCAAAATTTTTTTTTTTTTTGCATTTCAGTTAAAATTTATCGTAAAGATCTAAAATTTGCACCGGATACTTACATTGACACTTTCAACACATGCAATTTTCAAAATATTCCGAGGTTTTTTTTTTTTTTTTGGGTTTTAATTTGGGTTTATGTGAATAATATTGTTTTGGCATCCAAAAAATGTACGAAAAATCCTCACGATATCCATTATAATTAAGTTGCACCCACATCTATAATGAAACCTAAAAAAAGTTGAGCGATACGCAATAATTATTTCTTAATCGTTTCGAATTCAAATTGTTTATTAGAATTGTAAAAATCACGGTATTTTGCGTACACGGTGGTATCCGATTTATTTAGATACAAACATAACACTTCTCAATAATTCGAGATGGTAGAGCACGGACAATTGCAATTGATTTCTCAGTTATATTAATACAAATTTAAATTTATCAAAATTTCGCCCGGGACTCGTTTTTCGTTAGTGTTGATTTATCGTTGAGTACAGATGTAAACTAAATGTCGCTGTATATCGTACCTTCCCAACTTCCCTCCACAATAGCGATCCACCCGTAAGCGGTATCTTACCTTTTTTTTTGTTTTTTTTTTTTGTCTGAGAAATCGAAATACCCGCAATCCCTGCGGTATTATCGTTTAAACAGCACAAGCGGGGAAAAAAACCGAAATAAATAATAGTCGTTCCGCGTGCCGATTTTCGCCGCGGATATTTTTCTTATATTTAGACGGGCAGTGTTATTGATAGAGAGAGAGAGAGAGAGAGAGAGAGAGAGAGAAATCATAAAATGTGTGTGTAGAAACGTATAATCGTGTTTCGGGCATATAGGAAATCCGACGGCCCGCAGCCTATAACAACAATTTGCTCTACAGCTGTATTAAGTTGTTTCATTTTTAGATATGTGTTAACTGGCTGCCAGGACGATAAAATAGCACGCGGAAATCGAATTGTGAATTGCTTTATTAATCTCGTGTGTTTACACGTTATTTCGGCCAATTGTTTCACCGTGTTTTAGCGCGATTTCTGTGTACAATAAATCAATATAATTATTATAACATGCACTCGAGACATTTAAACGCTTTAGAATAATATAATATATCGACTGCAATACAACACACAAAACGCAAAAAATAACTACAGAATTCCAAATACTGTTCAAACATTTAATACAAATATACATAAAAAATAAAACTATATTATTATCCGAAAATGTATTTTGTGAACGTTTATATTACAGGGGACTAGGGTTGTTTTATGTTATTTGGATATTATATTTTAAACGTATTATTTACATTGGAATTATTTTCCGAAAAATAATTGACGTGGTTTAAAACGAAATAATGTATTCAGTAATTTTTAAGTAAACTAACGTTCCGGAATTATATTTCCCCTTGGTAGGACCTCCACATGTACGATTACGTATATTAAATTGTTAAAAAAAAAAAGTACAAAGTCAGCAGCGAATCATATTGATTAAGAGGACGTGATACTCCCTGTGACTGTAAAAACCGTTTTGTGCTCGACACTTATACTATTTTGATATTTACAGCTGAGTTTTAAAAAATTCACAGCACACTGAGAAGAGATTTATCTGTGTCGAAGAGTGCCTTTTTTTTTTTTTGATAGCACTACCCAATCATTTTTTTTTTATAAGTAAATTAAAACACCGGAATAACTGAACGTTATCAAACTGATCAATTGCATCGTATTTATGTTATCAGTGATAATAATAAATACAAAAAATCTGTGATAATAACACGACTTGTATATCTATTTGATAGGAAATTGAAATATTTCCGAATTGATAAATTACGATTTTTCTTAAAAATATTTCGTCAAAATTGCCTATACGAAACCTATTAAATACGGACGGTATTAACATCCTCCTAATCTAGGAAATGTTTGTTTATATTGAGCATTATGCGTCGTTTATGTAGACAAAATTTTTTATTGATTTAAATAATTTTTTTATTTTATTATCACGCGTATATTTATTTTACGTTTTTTTTTTTTTTTTTTGTATAAACAAATAGTTTACGGGTTAATGAATCGAATGTGCCATTCCGGTGTATTATAATAAAACGACTGCCGAGTCGCAGATCAACTCATAATCTTAGTCGCTTATCTCATTAGTTTTTACACGCCTATGCTTTAAACCAATAACACAGGCAACAAAAAACGCGTGTCTGGTTATGTAAAAAAAAAAGTAGGTGTTTTTTTTTTTTTTTTTTTTTTTTTTGACTTTTCAAAAAATTATTATTTTATACCCCGATAAAAACATTATTATACAATAACCGCATTTTTAATATTATAACAACTTGAACGCATTACGGGTAATCCTATTTAGATTATTATTACATCGTTCGTAGATAATAATAAAAACTCGAGCTCGTGAAAAAACTCGAGATCGCGATAGCATTATAACGTCTATGAATTTTATATACGAATACTATATGCGAATTTCCGAGGAATGATACAGTAAAAAAAAAAAAACATAACAATTCAATTATTAAGTATTGCCGTAAGTGTTTCAAAAATGTACATAAGTAGAACATTTTTAAGAAAAAAAAAAAAAAAAAAAAAAATCCCATTAGAAATTCATGTGCACGCCATGTGATAAAATAATAAGATTATTTATCAATCGTAGAGTCGCTGGAATAATAATTATTTTCGTTTTATTTCCGGATGTACATCCGAACATGATGTAACATTAAGATGTTTAATTTCGAGTTGCTGTGTCAATGATAAATGTAAAAAAAAAAAAATAATAATAATAATAATATCGTTAAAAACGCGACACAAAAATGATCTTGTAAAATTATTAGTCACATTTATACGCCGGGTATTTACAAAATAATGTCCGGCTTTTTCAACAGCTATATTTTCGGAAGGTTAAAAAGTTACGGAAATAACAATGGCCAACGAAAAATACCACTGTTAAAAAATATGCGTGACACGACAATTTAAAATATTGTACACTCGCCAACTTACCAATAATGTAGGCGGTACTGAATTTACTAAATTAGCTACAAATTCAAATCTGTGTTGTTTACATATATAGATATTTTTTTTTAGGGCATGGGCAAATTAGTGTATACTTAAAAAAAAAAAAAACTCTTTCATTTCATTTTAGCAAGAGATTCTTCGCTTAGTCTAACTTTAACTTATACACAAGACACTGTATTTCATTATAGTAGGTGTAGAATATTTATTATTTCCATGTAAAAAACTAATATTGATTAGTTTTTCAACAAAAAAAAAAAATCATACAAAAATCATTTACAATCATCATATCCTAAATTTTAAACAAATACTCCATTATTATAATATCCTATCGCGTCATCAATTGATATTTAATTTAAATTCTAAATAATAGCGATAGTCAGCAATAGCGATACAATTAACGGCTAGCTAAAATCGATTTTTAAAATAACTTTATCATTTTCTTGCCCGGACAAATTGCACTTGTCTAGTATATCTATCTGAGATAATTTATGTATTAGTTATCTATATCCGTATCTAGATGACTTTGGAGCGATAATCGTTTATATTTATCTAGATACATTTCCATTGTGTGCGTCACAACACTGTCGGTGTTCTCCGCAATAAACAATATAATGTACCAAATTACAAAAAAAAAAAAAACCGTTTACTACATTAAATAGAAAAAAAAAACACCCAACTGCCTACCCATGATGAGCTCCATCAAAAAAAGGCGCGATCGTCGGTCTTCATCGAATCGTTTAATATATTTACGATTATTTGAACCGATGTATTTGTTTGAAAATCACGTGAAAACGTTTAGTAAAAAAAATAACAAGTACGTATCATTTCAATCGATTCAGTTATGGGAAATAAATGTTTATTTTGAATTATTAGATATCTAGGTACATTTTCATTATGTGCGTCACAACACTGTCGGTGTTCTTCGCGATAAACAATATAATGTACCAAATTACAAAAAAAAAACCGTTTACTACATTAAATCGAAAAAAAAAAAACACCCAACTGCCTACCCATCATGAGCCCGATCAAAAACGCACGATTGTCGGTCTTAATCTAGTCGTTTAATATATTTACGATTATTTGAACCGATGTATTTATTTGAAAATCACGTGAAAACGTTTAGTAAAAAAAATAACAAGTACGTATCATTTCAATCGATTCAGTTATGGGAAATAAATGTTAATTTTGAATTATTAGATATCTAGGTACATTTTCATTGTGTGCGTCACAACACTGTCGGTGTTCTCCGCGATAAACAATATAATGTACCAAATTACAAAAAAAAAACCGTTTACTACATTAAATCGAAAAAAAAAAAACACCCAACTGCCTACCCATCGTGAGCTCCATCAAAAAAGGCGCGATCGTTGTCGTAACTTCATTGCCCTTTTCTGGGCGTTTAGTCATGTAGTTTTTTTTTTTTTTTTTTGATCTTTCATAGAAAGTACCTACATAATACGGTTGGTGTATCGTGCAGACGTCGTTGTTGGCGACGCGTACGATATCGGGTCGACACTCGTACTCGTTTCACGGCCCCGTAGTTATATTCGGTGTGACCGCAACGATTCGTCGCGCTTCATTTGACCGATAACCCCTGGGCCACTCGTCGCTTTTCGCGAAACCCCGGAGAACAGAAAAAAAAAAAAGAAAAAAAAAATCCCCACACTCGGTTGTCGGGCGACCAGACCGATTCAGACCGATCGCCCGATCGGCCGACGCGGGTTTACGTCAATCGTTTTACCTCTTGCGCGCCGGCGTTGGCAATCGTCCGTGGATGGTTTCGAAACCGACGATTCGAATTGCCGGCGACCGTGGTTTTTGTGAATAATAAATAAAAAATAATGGGCCAAAAACTTTCTCGTTCGGAACGACACGAACAAAAACATTTACGCCACGAACACTGACTGAACACTCGTGAATTTTCTAAGGACACACGCAAAAAGAAAAACCTTTTTTTTATCGGTGGCGGACACTTTTTTTTTTTTTTTTTTTTTTTTTATAGTTTTAAAAACACACCTCTTTAATATCCGGACGTTATTACGTAGACTGTATGGTATTGTCGTAAATCGAATGGAAAACCCAACAGACTGGCGCGTAATACGCAAAATTATATTCGAATAATGTAATAATTATTTTTACGATGTGATTCCGGCGCAAATATTACGCATTTGCGTCACGTACAAAAAACATTCGTTTTAGCAATATTCAAATTTTTGTTCAACGATTTCGTCGAGTTATTACGAGCGTGTAATAATTTTTAATTTGCGCGTATTTATTACACCGCGGCGCTCGTAGAAAGACAAAACTATAGATAATTTATATTTGTGGTGTTTTGTAGGGGAAAAAAAAAAGTGTACATTTTTTTATTTTTTTATTTTTTAGGGATTTCCGATTGGTTACCGATGAGCAGATGATACCGTGTGTATACATTGTTATAGGGTCCGTATTATATAAGTATATATATATAAAAAGCTTGTGGTTTCAGAAGATTATTTCGCGGCGACCCACTGGTCACGTGGGTGGAAAAATGCTTGTGACGACAAATTGGTTCTGTCTTTTTATTTTTTTTTTTATTTTTTTTTTCTACTATAAGGCCGACCGGCGACACACAAACAAAGTTTTAGGATAAAAAGACAAACGCGTCCGCGGATTTTCATTTTCCTCCCTTTTTTCTTCTTCTTCTTCTTCTTCTTCTTCTTTTTTATATAAATATTATTATCCCTATTCTCGCGTTTTGTTGTTTGTAGACACGCCTTATGGTTTTCGCAATACAATATAATATAACACGAGTACGAGCGCCCTTTTTTTTTTTTTTTTTTTTTTTTCTCTCTTTTTCTCCCCTCTGAAAATCGATCGTTCGTGCGTATTTTATGAACGGCCAAAGTTCGCCATTCGCGTCACCTCCTCCACCCGGGGTCGTACGGTATAAGTATAAATATACCGAAGGATTACAATCGCCGGAGAAAACTGTTAATTCCCGACCGGAATCCAGGTTGCTAATAAATATTTGCGAGTACACGGCGTACCGTTGTGTAAACGCAATATAAATTATTTTCGTTTTCGATATGTTCCCGGCAAATTTTAGATTTGCCACGTATTTTTGTTTGACTTACATGCAAGCGGTGATTGTTTTTCTTAAACGAGCGTTCGTTATTCTATTTAAAAATCGGATTTTCGGTAAATGAACGATTTATAAACGCATTGAAATGACGTTTATTTGCCAATACTCGGATTATTTTTCAAAAACCGTCGCGGATGTAGGTGTCCTGTTTTACAACACCGTTTTATTTTTACATTTGAATTACTGGACGACTACGCGTCCGAGTAAAAACCGAAATAAAATATAGTTCGGCCAGTTATAATTTTCATATGAAGTATACACATGATTTACTTCAGTAAATCCTTCTGTAATACTTCTGTCTGCTATCAATATATTTCTACTAGAAATCTTGTTCCGACCATCAAGTTCGAGGGTGGATTTTGTCTGGCAATTTTTGTCTAGTTGGAACATTGGGTCATATTTTTAATGTTCTTCGCGGTAATATGTACACAATTATTTTTTCCGTCTTTCGATTACCTAAAAATGTTCACCGAATACTGATATTTAAACATTCTTAATGTGGAATGTGGAAAAAAAAAAAAAAACAAAATTTGTTTTGAATTATTTAAAGCTATGCAAAGGCATTTGCTTTGCAATGTTTTTTATTGTTTTTTTTTTTTTTCAAATTTGAGTTTTTAATTTGTTTTTTATGTAAATACAAATCTGTCGCTTTACAATAAAGCTTGAAAATTCTATACAAGTTTCTCCGTTGTTGAGTTGTGCTTAGTGGTTAAAAAAAAATTTGATCGTAATGTAGTCTTTTTTTTTTTTTTTTATACATAAGCTGTTTCAAGTACAATCGTAAATATCACGGCGTTATTGTCGCGTGTTGTTTTTTCGATGTACACGTGGATCAAACTTTCTGTTTAACTTCGTTGGTTCAACGATTCGAGACAGACGTTGAAACACGGACAATTGCGATTTATTTCCTAGTTACGAATTTACGCGATATTTTATTTTAATTTATCGAATTATGTGCGACCAAAAATATATCTAAAAAACACCAACTCGACAGTTTATCCTACCTACGTTTCCGACTACGCGTGCACAACAGTATTGCGCGATTTTATTTTTATTTAGTTTCAACCGTTTTCCGCCGGTTCCGGTCACGTCTTTGTGTCGAATACAATATCGAGGCAACAACATCGGTTCAATTAACCGATTTTTTTACAATTATTATTATTATTTTTTTTTTTTTATTATCAATCACAATCCGAACGTTCGGCGTACGAAAAGCGCACGGCGACAATAATAACAGTTATGAAGCCGTTGAAAATAAATAGACAAATCGACGTACGTACGTGAAGTGGCGCGGTAGAGTTTTTTTTCGATGATTTTTTTTTCTAAAGGGTTGTCTTGTCCAATATTCGCGTAAACGTGACGGTATACGAGTGGTGAGGGGACGGGGTTATTATTTTTTTTTTTTATTATTAAAATAGCCGTCACACCATCCTTTCGCCACTCGACGACGACGTTTCAAGAGAGATTCACTTATATTGATAATTACATTTTACGCGACGTATTGACGTATTATTAGTCCGACGCGCCCGTATAAAAAAAAAAAAAAAAAAATATTGATTTCGACTTTAAAAAAAAAAAAAAAAAAAAAAAAAAATCAACGGATTCTATAAAATCGTTGTTTTTCTTCTTGTTTCTTTCGTATTTTATAATGCAAAACGAACCCGTTTTAAATCATTTTTTTTTCTTCTTCTTCTTTCTTTTAGAGCCGTCCGTAGACCACGACTCCTTCCGCCGGAACGATAATATTTTACTAAAACGATATCGGCCCGTGCTCGGCCGGCTCCACCTTCTTGTTCGTCTAATTCGCCCGAGTAGATATTTTGTCCAAACACTCGAATGTACGGCCGTATACCGCGGTTACGGGTTTACTTTGATTTATATCAAAAAAAAAAAAAAAAATATATATATATTATACAATCGATGGTAATTAAAAATTATGTACGCGGTCTCGAATCGGATTTGCCACGATATATATATATATAACATTAATCCCGTTACCGCCGAGTCTCGGATAAAAAAAAAAAAAAAATCGTACACTGACATACTTAATAAACGATAAGGTTATTCGGTTCGGGAGAATAATCTCTGCACGTCTCTCTCGACTAAAGCCCATTCGACAGCTCGCAATCAGCGAAACGGAAATGGCCACGCGAATGGTACGTACAAAATAAGAGGAAACCGGGGTGGTGTGGGGGGGGAGAAAAAAAAAAATCCGAGTGACGGAATTAGTTCTTTATATTATATTACAGGTATAGAGACCGGAGTTTTTTACGCTATCGGATTATAAACTGTTTGACTGCTAGATATATAATACGAATTAAAATTGCAAATTACAGATTCCGAACCGGGCGTGTAATCCATTATAATACGGTATACCGCAGTAGTTCAGTTACAATGCGTTTTGTTTTTTACGGTCGGCAAAACAGTGTTCGGACCGAAGGTTTAGGATTTTAATCATCTCGACTCCGGAGGTGTTTGCCGGTAACACGGTTTGTCTGGGCGATTTTCGTTCGTTTTTCGTAGTCCAGTTGAATACCTACCCTATCGTACAAACCTGACATTTTCCACCGGATAACGCAGATATACGATTTTTCAAAATTTCCTGTCGTTTTTTTTTTTTTTTTTTTTTTTATCAGTTTTAGTTATTAAAATTTCTCTGGTTTTTTTTTTTTTGGTTTTTTCTCTTATGTGAATAATATTTATGCGATTTTTATCGGCTTAACAATTCGATATACGGTTCCGTTTTGATAATTCGATTTCCCAACACACTACGTTTGCCGGCAGAATATTATACAGGGTGCGACAGGGCCGACTGACGAGTTTAACGAGGACATTAGCCTGTGATAAGATAAGAGCAGGCCTTAACAAGTGGTAAATTTTGAATTGTACGGTAATTCATGCCGTTTTTATTCGTAATCATAGTCTGGACAGGTGTACATCGTGGTTTCGTCGTGCGTGCGTATTACGAAAATAATCATTCTGTGATCGCTCTACACAAAGGGCTTTTCGTATACACTTCGGCGGCATTCCACGTGCTGAATCTGTTCCTTCTGCTAACTCTATCGAATTGTGGATACGGCATTTGGTAGAAACCGAAAGTACCCTAAGTAGACTTGGACACGGAGCACCCAGAACGGTAAGAACCCCCGAAAATGTGCAGTTGGTCAGAGAGTCAATTGAGCGGTCATCAAGACGCTCAGCCCGGAAACACGCTGTAGTTTTGGGAATCTCCGACCGTTCTTTGAGGAGAATTCTTCACGAAGATTTATTATTCCGTCCCTATAAATTAATGATTGTCCAAGAGTTGAATGCTACTGACTACGGCAACCGTAAAAATCTCTGTCAGCAAATTCTTATGCAAATTCCTCCGATATCAACTTTTTTCTGTAGCGATGAGGCATCCCATTTTCATCTTTCTGAAACTGTAAATAGACAATACTGGGCTACAAATAACCCACAGCAGCTCCGTGAAAGACCACTCCACTTGGAAGTCGAGGCCATACCAGTCGTAATGTGCCCGAAAATCATACGAGAGCTTCAGAGATCGTCTACAACAGTGTATCAATGCTTGACGGCCTCCATCTCGGAGATATAATTTTCAAAAAATAATTTTTAAAAATGAGATTGAATACTGATTTAAATACGAAAAAACCCTTTTCTCTACGTTTTACTAATCGTTATTTATAGCCCATCAAAACTCGTCAGTCGGCTCTGCCGCACCCCGTGTTACAAACAAATATTATTATGTCGACGGATTTGTATCGAAACGTATTACGAACTATCCGTACACGTTTTCTATTTATTGTATAGTTTATATTTGCCTATTTATAATATTTTATTAACGCTTTGAATGCTCCCGAACGGCGGCGTTATGAGTTTAAAATATATTATTATCCGCCGCCGGCGCGCCTCGCCGTTCCCTTTTCGCGTTCCTCGGCGCCGTAATAATTTCCTTAATTTATTTACCGCCCGCGAGAAATTAAATCCAAAGCCTCTGGTATATTTAACATTATGAATAATACCCTTTGGAATTATTTGCGAGAAAAAAAAAAATAATAAAAATAAAAGAGAAAAAAAAAATACAAAATAATGCACTTTCATGTTTAGAATTATTTATGCGGCGTATTCGGTTTTAATATCGCCGCGGTACGTTAAAAATCGAATCTTTAGATCTCGCCTATACCGACTTAAACCGAATACACTTAGGAGTGGAGAACTGCTTGAAAAAATAATTAATCACACGAACGCAACTATACGGTGTTATAGTAGCCTTTAAATTACTTTTATCAAAAGCGTACTAATGGATATCAATAAACTCGATACAAAACCAATTCTGTGAAATAAAAAAAAAAAAAAATCATAAATTATAACTATTCATACTATTCATACAGTCGACCGGTATAAATACATCGGGTTAATCAAAGGGGAATTTCTAACAAGTAATTCCATTAAAAATATATTGCAAACGCATTGTAGCGTCTCGCCACGAATTTCAGGTTCATATGAGTGTGGGGGGAAAAAAGTGGTTTTTTTTTTTTCCGAGTTATCGTGTGAGCATTTTAAATTTGTTTTGCTTATCGAATTGTCTTACTGCCCGAGTATATTTTTGTTTCGTTTTTTCCGCCCTGTTCATCAATATCAATAAACTCGAAACAAAACCAATTTTGTAAAAAAAAAAAAAAAAAATCATAAATTATAACTATTCATACAGTCGACCGGCATAAATACATCGGGTTAATCAAAGCGGAATTTCTAACAAGTAATTCCATTAAAAATATATAGCAAACGCATTGTTGCGTCTCGCCACGAATTTCATGTTCATATGATTGTGGGGGAAAAAAGTGTTTTTTTTTTTTCGGTTAGTAAAAAATCCCACGATGATGCGGATTTCCCGAGTTATCGTGCGAGCATTTTAAATTTTTTTGCTTATCGAATTGTCCTTACTGCCCGAGTATATTTTTGTTTCGTTTTTTCCGTTCTGTTCATATTCTTTCATTTCTTCTACGCTACCGGCAGGCAAAACAATTTCGACCAAAAAAAAAAAATGGCAATTTCGAACATTATTCCTATATTAGTAACCGTCTTCGTTTAAAATATAGTACGAAACACAAAAAAAAAATATTGTAAATGTTGAGCGTTTACACGGATTTAAAAACGAGCAAATTATTAACCCGACTAAAATGAAAAAAAAAAAAAAAAAAAAAAAAAAAAATGAAAAAAATATCGAGCACGTAGTTTTCCAGCGTTTTTTTCATATTTTATTAATAATAACTTTCCGAGGAGATTGCGTTTTTCAATATTCAGCGGGACACATTATTTATAGTATTTTACTTACATTCCCTCCTTAATGCTTCTCATCCGGACTACAAATGGTATGTATATAAATGTATTATTATCAGCCGGTCCGGAATACAGTGCAAAAGGAATTGACTTCTTTAGACAACGACTACTCGAGGAAATGCGTTACATTTTATTGGATAATTTGTTACATACAACAGTTGTTAGCTCGGGCAAAGTTTTTTGATAATTCGGTCGGTCGGAGGGACCGGCACAAGTTTATTAATACCTTTCCGAATTCTTATTAATCGTATTAACCGCACGCACAACTCGATATTGAGTTCATTTTATAATGTTTCCCAGTTGGATTTTCGACCTGAAATGCTATCGTACGGGCGTTTTATAGAAAAAACAAAAAAAAACAAGCGTATAATAAATTTTTCTAAAAAGTTACACATAGGTAAAAGCCGCAAATATTTCAATGGCTAACATAAAACACCGGATGCCGTTTAATGTCATTCGTAACGGAAAACGAATAAAGAAAATTGAATTTAATCCGCGAAAACATGAAAACACGGGAAAACATCGGCAAATATATTTTAATGCTAATTTAATCGTACCAACGACGTCAAGTTTATTTTGTTGTGCGCGCAGTATAAATGAAATGTGACGAGACGCACCGAGGCTGCAATTATGTTATTATAGTTTCGGTGACCATTTTAAAACTTAGCTCTTCGTTTATACATAAAAAAAAAAAAAAAAATCCCTCCCTAAGGAGAATTGACCATACTATTTCCCCATTTTATCCATTTTACTTCATTTTTTTTTTAATATGGCATCTATACAAATTGGATTTTCGTTTATGTCTGGATTATTCTATTGTTTCTATTTCTATTTCGGAACTACATAAAATAATCGTTTTTAATCGTAATCGCGTTACACTATCAACCGTATCTTCGTGAATGGTGGTCGGTTACTTTGTAACTCAATGCACTGGAAATATAAGAAATATTTAAATGTACGGTACCCGAAATATAAAACATAAAAATACAAAACTCAATTCGTACGTTCCTTACATATTTAAAACATATTTAGGAACAATAAAATTGCATACGTTTGATAGTACGATAAGTTTAGGTTCCGAATTTCGCGGCAAAATGCAAATGTCCAGCGGTAAGATCATTATTACAAAAAAAATTGGTTTTCTATTAATCGCGAGAATTACATTTATGCGTTAATAATTATAACGTTTTCAAATACATTATTTTTTTTTTTTTCATCAATGTTTAAAAGAGAAAAAAAATGTTATATTTGTAAAAAAAAAAAAAAAGAATATATTTAGCGTCTTACCGGTATGACACGAGCCGCATGAGTCTACGACTAGAACCACAGTTTGGCCACTCCTTACCAAAAATATATACTAATATTAGTAATAAAAAAATAAATAAATATTAATAATACAATAAAATGCATTATATTAATTTCTTTTTTACCTACCGTTTCGGTTGGCCTATCAGAATCGATTATAAAAAAAAAAAAAAATCGCGCGACAGTTTTACCCGTGCCAAAATCAATTGCTCAGTATTACAGTATAGTCTAATTGAAAATTATTTTACGGAATCGTATACGATATTTTTACGAGTCGCAAATTTCCCTGTGATTTTTCCACCTTTTTCGTCCTGATTTTAGACGCTTTGCAAATATTTTTATTATTCCTGTGATTTCAAAAATAATTTCTCCGTTTTTAACCCGGCTATAACCAAAATCAATGGCATTTTTAAACAAATCACAGTGATTCGTAAAGACCACAAATATTGTTAACGAAATCTGTTTAAAACTGCTATTGTTTCCGGCCGTAGTACGGTTTAAAACGGAGAAATTATTTCGAAACACCACAGAAATAAAGACGAAAATTGAAAATAGACTAAATACATTTCTGAAAAAAGGCTAAACCCGGTCCGAAATCGGCGGAATGGAAAACGCGTGGCATTGAACTTACAAATTATTACTACTAATCTGGAAACAATCGATAGAGTTACAAACGACTCCGGATTATTAATTTATTGTCCAGTCGTTTTCAGTGGATGTCTACGGATATTGGTTGCTTGAAACACGTCGAATTATTTTTCACTTAAACGAAACGGTTCGCTTGTCAAACGCTGAAAATTCCAAATGCGCAGTCATCAATCGTTCGTAGCGATAATAAGTGTTCTGTGTAATTTATATGTAAAATTATTGTAATTTACCATTTTCTATTTTCGTCTCGTCGCACGACCAATCGTCCCGTCCTTCTGTGCCCGTTGAATATTCTGTCCGTTTCGAATGTACGCCCGAGTCAGTGGACGTGATTTTTTTTTTTTTTATTACATCTTCCCGTCTCGTTTGTGGGCAATCCTAGAAGACGATAACACGGCTTAATTGAATATCGATTTATAGAACACGTGTTCCGAACGGTTATTTCGAAAAAACGATACGAAGTATAGCCTGTCGTTGGCGCGTTTTATTTGTAGCGCCTCGCTATTACGACGTTATTGCATACGCGTCGTTTTTTTTTTTTTTTCAAATATTAAAAGTATTTACGCTGATAAAACGTTATTTCAATTGTTTGTTTGTTTTTTTTTTTTTTTTTTTTTTTTTTACCAAGTCAAAATGTAATTTCAGGCCAAACCGCACAACCGTTGTCGTAAAACACAAACACGTTTTCGAATTTAAAATTAATTAAATGCCACGTTTATTGCCGTGTTCGGTGTCGTCGACGACGGTAGTATTTAATCTTTGAACGTTATCTGCAAATACGCCACCGATTCTCATTTTAACCGCATTACCGCACGTTTTAGATACGAAAATTATTTTATTTCGTAAATTCGTTATTTGCATTAAACGGTGCGTTTAGTCGCTTTTTTTTTTTTTTTTTATCCTTATACCATTAAATCCCGTCAACGCGTTTCGTCCGATGCACAACTAATCGTATACTCGTACATAAAACAAATACACACGTAACACTCCAGTTTAATGGATTTTCTAGGTTTTTTCTTCTTCTTCTTCTTTTTTTTACGAAATATGTATTATATAAATCTTATCGGGCACGTATGGCAGACACATATTTCGGTCGGAGGGCGGTCGAACCTCGAAAACCCCCCTTTGTATATTCGCCTGCCTACGTCTTCTTGAAGGCGGGCGCCCCGGAAACATCCTCAGCAACACTTTTATTTTATTTTTTTTTTTCTTCTGAAGATAGCCGTCAGTGTAGAGTGGACGCGATGCAATTTATTCGGTATTCGATCTTTACGGTCCAAGTTCGTCTTCTCTGGCAAAGATTTCCCGCTCGGAAACCCGTCCGACTTAACGACTTAAACAATTTATTATATAGCGCCGTTTAAAAGTGGTATGCGGGGTGATTATTATTATTTTTTTTTTTATCACAAATCGGCCATTTTCTCAGTCGATTTATCGTTAATACGATTTATTTTATTATTATTATTATTTTTTTTTTTTTAAATAAATGCGAAGTAATTCTATTAAATATATATGGGTACTCGTGCGTTAATAGATTTTTTTTTTTTTAGTTTTTTATTGACGGTTTTAATTTGATTTTCTGACGCGGAAAATAAATTTACTGAACGTATATATTAACGTACACAATTTAATTTATCAAGGGCCTAATCAAAATTTGTAAGCGTTTTGCCAGTGTTTAGATTGGAATAGGAATTTTTTTTTTTTTTTTTTTATTTATTATTACCCACTGTAATTTTCGGTATTGACATAAAAATATTCCTTGAAAACTGTCCGTTAGGTATTTTATATTTTACCGATTTTTATTATTTTTCAAAGTTAGTTATTTTCTTCAATCAACAGTTAATTTTTACCTTTCGGCCGAAACAAATTATTCTTTTTTTACGTTGTAAATAAATTATATATTGTTTTTATTAAATATTATGTAAAATTACATCAAATGTATATAAACCGGAGATTTCTTTTCATTTCTTTTTTTTCTAGATTTGAGTTACCATATATTTCGAACACGTCTTTGGAATATTTAGGTTAGGTACCTATACGATTTTATTCGTATGCAACAAGAGCGACACGTTGCGCCAACGATCTATAAAAAATATGTTGCTTTTACGTTTAGATTATATAGTATACAGACTTTTTTTTTACGACACTTTCGCTTAAAAATGTAAAAGTACGGTACCCACCTATAAATCAACGTATTTTTTTTTTTCTTTTATCGCATCGGACATTTGAATATTAAAATCGGTATAAAATTACGACCATGACGAACCTAATGTTATACATAACGTACGAAATTTATCTCGAATTTTAACAATGAAAATACAATAATCTTAAAACGAAAAAAGGGGTTTTATTTTATACGTGCGTATTATATAATCCATGTCGTGTAGTTGATATTTTCGATTAACGCTGAATTATGTCACGTTCGAATTTTCCTGATTGTACGAAAGGAATTTATTTTACAAATAAAAAACTATATAGTAGTCACGCGAAACAAAAAAAAAAAAACAGCCGAACGTATTTCGAATTTTCGGGCCGAGAACTAAAATATCATTTTTAATACGAGCATCTCAATAAATGGTTTTTTGATTATTATTTACAATTTTTAAGAAACAATTATTATCCTACTTGTCCGTGTCATATAACGTTGCTATTATAACTATTTACAGGAATTTTCATGATAGTACGAAAGGAATTTATTTTATAACTATATAGTAGTCACGCGAAATCAAAAAAAAAAATAAAACAGCCGAACGTATTTCGAATTTTCGGGCCGAGAACTAAAATATCATTTTTAATACGAGCATCTCAATAAACGGATTTTGTGGTTATTATTTACAATTTTTAAGTAACCGAAATAAGGAAACAGTTATTATCCTACTTGTCCGTGTTGTATGGCATTTCTATTTTATCTATTTACGAGAATTTTCCTGATAGTACGAAAGGAATTTATTTTACAACTATATAGTAGTCACGCGAAACAAAAAAAAAACAGCCGAACGTATTTCGAATTTTCGGGCCGAAAACTAAAATATCATTTTTAATACGAGCATCTCAATAAACGGTTTTTTTTTTTTTTTTTGATTATTATTTACAATTTTTATGTAACCGAAATGCCGAAACAATTATTATCCTACTTGTCCGTGTCGTATGGCTTTGCTATTATATCTATTTACGAGAATTTCCCGACGCGTTCCTAACGTTGCCGGCCGCGGAGTTTACGTTGGCGGGCTTTCCGAAATGTTTTGCCAAAAAAAAAAAAAAAAAAAAAACACACACACCTGATCGAACATACGCGACATAACCCAGACTAACGCTGTTTTCGGTGGTGCTAAATCTCAAAACTTGTACATGTTAGTAAAACCCCTCGGGGCTTCCGCACCATCGCACATTTATCAACCGAATCAATACTCATTAAAATTTCAACGAAATACACTACGTATATTCCGTATAGTTATCACCAGATATTGCGAAGTTTAAACATTGTGGTACGAAAATCCCGGGTGTGCCTGTTTTATAACCGGGAGTTTAAAGCATTTTCTTCCCCACCACCTACTCCGGTGACGACTGTGCCACAAATAAAACATATTTTTTTACACGGGAAAAACCGGCATAAATAATTTAACAAATTTTGCTTTTTTAATGTTTGTTCTAATCCTCTCTTAGAAAAAAAAAAAAAAAACGGTTGACCATAAAAACGAATACCGTCGCCGAGTAGATGGTTTTCAAGTTGTTAATTATTGGCGTGTTTAATACCTACCGAATTAATTTAATACATCAGTACATTTTAATTGTAAATTGTAACCATTAAACGCCCGGAACCCTACATTATAACGCATTGAGTTCCTTTACGAAGCAATTAAATTTTTTTTTTTTTTAATTATTTGACTATACGGTTACATCATAAAAAAAAAAAAAAAAACGCTGAAATCGTAATTAAAAAGAATTACAATTCCACGGCCAACATCTTTAAATAATAACGACTACATTTGTAATCATTCAAATAATATATCGATAAAATGCTTGTATGTCTATACCGACATATAATAACAATAGCCGTGTATCATACGTCTATTTTATTTCCGGTCAAAAATTATTTTAAAAAATCTATAGAGTTTTGGTCGAGTTTCAGCCGAGTTTAGCTAGGAAACTATTGTTATGTGGTTAGTTATACGCCGTATCGAGTTTACGTAAATATAAGTTAAAATTAAAAAAAAAAAAAAATAAAATAGAAACCATCTTGGGATGTGATAAATTAAAAAAATTCAAAACGGCACTCCTGAATAATTGGGTATTCGGTGACATACCTAACTAAATTATATTTAAAAATCTATAGAGTTTTGGTCGAGTTTAGCTAGGAAACTATTGTTATGTGGTTAGTTATACACCGTATCGGGTTTACATAAATATAAGTTAAAAATAAAATTAAAAATAGAAACCATCTTGGGATGTGATAAATTAAAAAAATTCAAAACGGCACTCTTGAATAATTGGGTATTTGTGACGTGTCTAAATTATTTTAAAAAATCTATAGAGTTTCAGTCGAGTTTAGCTAGGAAACTATTGTTATTTGGTTAGTTATACGCCGTATCGAGTTTACATAAATATAAGTTAAAAATAAAAATTAGAAACCATCGCGGGATGTTGTCAAATTATAAAATTTCAAAACCGGCACTGCCGAATAATTGGGTATTCGGTGACGTACCGCATTTGGCTTTTAATGGCGTCGTTATCACACACGACCGGAGCCGTCTGATGGTTTTCACCGGGGACGTGAATTCCGGCGATTTCCGCGGTAGGCCGCCGCCGTACAAATAATCGTACCCGTGGTTATCATTTTTCGTTGTTGTTGGTGTTTTTTTTTTTTTTTAGAGTTTTCCGACGTACCGGGGACCCGCGGTCGCCGCCGGTATAATTTGCCGCGGACACGCGAAATCCTCCGGCGCCAGGGCGAGAAATCCGATTACCGTCGGCGGTACGATTATAATAACGCTATTGTTACCGGTATGCGTATCCGCGTAATCGCCGGGAATTATTATTTTAATACGTACGGGCGACGGGCCGGGTTTGCGTGCCGTCCCCCCCCCTTTTAAATCATTACGACAAACCGCCGTCCCCATGCCCGGGGCGGGTTTCGAGCCGTGTATTATAATGTATTGTGTGCCCATTCAACAGCGTCCATATATATATATAGATATATAGATATATATATATATTATCGTTATTATTATACGCACGCCAAAATCAATACGTACAAATAATACGGCCGTAAAGGCCGCGCGTACAACAGGTGAGCGCGCCGAAACGAACGCGTCCGCGACCGGATTCGTTTCGAGAAGGTCGCCACCCTTTCACCTCCCCCCCCCCCCAAAAAAAAAAAAAAACCGAAAATTAATAGATTTTAAACATGTTCGTTTTAGCAAAAAAAAAAAAAAAAAAAATACATCCGCGCGGTTTTTTCACGTCCGACGGGGCTGTAGGTGAGCCGGACTGGGTAGTACGACTATTAACTTATATATAGGCGAAGTCACCGTCGACTGACGGCTTCTCAGTGGACGTTGATTGGTCGGTGATTCGCCAAGGATCCGCAGTTTACTTATTCGGATTAGTTTCTTTACAAAAAAAAAAAAAAAAAAACGTTAGCAGAATATGTTTCGACTGACAAGACCTCACACCTGAAAATTTGGGAATAAGTTTCATTGCTTCCCCGGAATTAAGTGTGCTGGCCATTTCGGTTATTGTGTTAAGTATTTGTGTATTATCGGGTCGAAACGTTTGATTTAGATCGGTAAGGTCGCTACCATCAGAACCTATTGACGTACCTAAGTTCGAATCTGCTGCATCGTTCTCAGGTGATTCTTCTTTAGTTTTATTGGCTTGAGCCCTAGTAATCGTTTACTGCGGAAAGAAAAGCCCAAAAAGGTTTTCAGACAAACAAGAATATTAAAACAATAATAACTTACAATTTCGACCAGTCTCCGAACGGCAGACGCGTAGACCAAAGTTGCACTCTTGAAGAAAAAATTCGTACACGTTTGCTTGCTCGGTGGACAATAAACGCGTAGACCAATTTGACGACACAAACTGGGTTTTGAATTTGAGTAGACGTTGGTTCGATGATTCGCCAAGGATCCTCAGTTTACTTATTCAGATTAGTTTTCTTTATAAAAAAAAAAAAAACGTTACCAGAATATGTTTCAACTGACTAGACCATCCCACACCTGACACCAACTATGTAACGGTCCGGACTGAGTAGTACGACTCAAAACTATATATAGGCAAAGTCACCGTTGACTGTGGGCTGGTTTAAGGACAATAAAGAACACTTATAAACAATAAAGTTACATTATTGACTGAGACCGAGCAACCCGTGGTTCGTACGAATGTAAGGTATGGTACCAACGGTCTGCCCATACGTCGAGTCGACACTAAGTCTAAACTAAGTCTAAAAAATTATAGTAAACCATATCCGTATATATAGCCAACTCGAAAGTAGAAATCAAAACTACTCTCTAAATAATCGTAATTCTTAATCATAAACAATTTATATATTTAAGCACGTCGTAACCATAAAAATAGTTCGATCGAAATACTATGCACACACTATGTACAAAGTAGTGATCACGGTTTAACCTGATTACTACAGGGCGGTGCCCTTCGAATACAAAAAAAAAAAAAAAATAATTCGATTTAAACACAAATAGTAAAATAATCAAAATCCCTGTAATGTATACGTATAACGTCTGAGTGCCACAAACTAAGTCACTGCCCGGCTACGTCTCACAAATGGAAACATTTATGAACTTGACATTTGGAATTGTGGTTGCTCTAATGTTCTGGATGTGCAATGAGAATGGTTTTAAAAACTGTTTGAGTTTTAAGTGGATTAACCAGAAGAGGTACTTATAATATAATAGTTACGGAAAAAACTTTACTTTTGCACGCCATAAACCGCTGAACAGATTTCGATAAAATCCCGAGGACTACATTTCATCCCGAAATTCATCCACTTACGATTGTCTGACACTGAGATTTTGGTGTTTTGGAATATTTTGTTGATGACTATAGAGTAACCTTAGACCCCAATCCGATAAAACATTATTGTTAATAGCCGACAAAAGCTACGAGAAATAAAAATACTAAAAGCTAGGTGCCCGCAATATATATATATATATTAGAAGAAAATTATCAAACTTTTTGTATTGATCGTATCTGATAGCGTCCATTTCGTAGGTAATTTTGATAAGCCTCGCAAGTGTAAATGTGCGCCTAGCCCAGCGGTTCACGACATTTTTTTTTTCTATGCTTCCCTCCCACCTGAAAATTTTCATATGTCTCACGTGCCCCCTTAAATTAGAATGTAGAAGAATTTTTTTTTTTTTTGTTTTGTTTTAGCCTTACAAACACAATTGTATATTATTCAATGTATGTAAATCCATGTTGAACACGACTTTCATCGCACTGTCGTTTTTTCCGAATACGCATTACGCACGCACGTATCGACGGAAATAAAAGTGCGGTTCAACTGACGTGTACACGTTAAGTCGCGTCTAGACAGCAACATTTCAACGCATTATTTGGTTTACATTTGGATTCCATTATTCATTTATCCATTATCGGAGGCCGACAGATAGCCCCGTACAGCTTACGAATTAAACGTAGTACCTATCATTATTAGATTACCGGCAAAGAGGTCAATCATTAAACAATACTCGTAAAATTGTTATCGATGGACGACCGTCCGATAATTAATTTATTATTTTCCGTTTTACCGACTGTAAAACGGAATAATTATTACAACAACGAAATTCACGTTATTTCATCATCATCACAAAATTCCCCGACCCCGTCTGTTGGGAATCACTGCTCTAGCCGTTATTATCGAGCCACGAATATTACGACAACTAAAGAACCCGAATAGCAGACTCAGGCCCGATCGGCCTAATGTACATTCAATTTTTGTAATAAAATTAAAAAAATAAAAAAAAAAATACGTTAATATGTTATTCGTTCAATATTAGCGCGGAGCGAACCGTACGGGATAGCTGGTATTGAATAAAGTACAAAATTATAAATAATTTAAACAAAAGACAAATAATTTGATAAAAAAAAAAAAAAAAGGTGGGATTGTTATTGGCTATAAACATCGCTCGTCTCCGTCGGCTCGATTTTTACGCAATTGGTTCTAAATTGGGGAATACGAACAAACAATACGTATCTTTATCTTATCGGTTTATACGAGATAATAGAGCAGTTAGCAGTCTATGGCGTTGGATAAAAGTGTTTCTAAAAGATTTTTTTTTTTTTGAAAACGAGTTGTATACTCTGTTCAAATTAAGAGTGCCCAATCGCCAAAATAGATCTGTTCGCGCGTGTTAGTTTATGCGTGGCGAGAATATAATATGCAAATGGGAAAAAAAAAATCATATCAAATACAACTTACGGATATTTCACTTGAGACCCGTGGGGGTACATTCGTCGCAAGCTGAACCGATTGGAAAAACACCGACATAGTTCTTCTCTGGATATAACCTGAGCGATAGCGATAGGCACGTGGATGCGGTGCACGCCAGCTAGAAGTAACCAAACAAACGAGTTTCATCTCAAGAGATATTATTTTACCGTCCATAAAATAATCATTTGATTTGAAATTATACAAAGAATTTATATTCGACAAGAATATATGTGGTTGTACTAAATTGAACACGATTGTTATTGTTTCGTTATGTCAATTACGTTTTGTATTATTTTTTTTTTATTATGCAGAATTACAACAACGACGGAGATGAGCAAGCAGGACAAGCATCTCCGGTTAAAAACGATAAATGCATTATCCAATATGTAATAATGGGCACTCTTAAATTGAACACACTCAATAACTCATACGCAGCCCGGCGATTTGAGGCGACGGGATATCGTCGGAACAGAGTTGAATACAGCCGTAACGTCTGAATTAAAAAAAAAAAAAAAAAAAAAAATATAACTAAATCTGAATCGAAAACACATACCAAACATTTCGCGCACGATTCAAATATGTGTTATGTAAATTATTATCGCTTCTATTACATCGGTCGAGTTCTCTCCGTCCAAAATCCGTCTATTCTCTATACAATGGCGAGCACCTAAGTAAAAGACAATCAAAGCCGCTGTGGTTATTCGGAAATCCAAAATAATGTATAGGCGAATATCTCAGTTTTCTTTTTTAATTTTAAAATAAAACTTGACTATATTGTTTTTTTTATCAAACTTAAAGACCGTGTCCGGTGATTATACGACCGTATTTTTTTTCTTTGATATTTTAATTTCTCAGTGAGATCTACGAGTATGTAAAATATCGCAATTTGAAAAGTCCTATATCCGGCTTGGAAATTTAAACATCAAAAAATCGCAAATTGTCTATACGACGTGCGTTTATCGCGTTCTCTTTACGACGAATCAGTAAAAACTTCTAATCGAACGGGAACCCGGTTGTATACCGGCGAAATCTTCAAAACGCGCCTCATTTTTAACCGATTTTAATAAAAAGATAAGTAGTTTTCAATAAACTAAGCCCACGACTCCGATAGATAACGGCGGCGGTCATACAATGCCGTCCAATCGCGGAGCGTTTGATCTCGCCCGGGGGGGTCCCGTTAAGAGTTTGGTCACTCTCGAATTGAACAGAGTATAGTGCAGACGCGATACCTATTGATATTACAAGAAAAAAATTCCGATGTTTTCGCATTGGGTACGGCCACGATTATTTACAATATCGGCGCGAGGAATTTCGTAAAATTCCAACGTAAATATACAGTTGACTAAATTTTTATAGACATTCGACTAACGATCACTAGGTGGTCGACAATTGGTTTTCAATCGCATTTTTTACCAACCGTATGGATGAAGCCCGAATGAGAAAATAAATCGTTACGCGGAATGTACAAACGTACTTTATAGTAATGTTTCCTGCCTTTATAACTCGTGTATTTTCAATAAACCGATATACGTATACAATACCTTGTATGGGTTTTTTTTTTTTATTCCAATATAAAAAAAATATTTTGGATTTCAGTGGCGTTTACGGTGTTTTCCTTTAAGCGTTATATGTGCTTTTTCGGATTCAATACGTTTTGTATTTGTTTTTCAGAACATTGAATAGTCCTTATAGTCCTATATAATAAGAACAACTCATAACGGTATAATATTGAAATTAAAAATACAGATTGTCGTTTAATAAAAAAAAAAAAGTATAAAACCTACAAAACAAAAAAAATAAAATAAATAATAACATTATTAGTTATTACCCGAGAAACAAGCGCGTACAACATGAAACCGCTTGTACGGGCACGTCGCACGGTCGCGTCGACTTTCATTAATTCAAACGACGACCGCCCTTTTTTTTTTTTTTTTTTTTTTTTTACTCCACTTTAGACGTCTTAATTTTTTTTTATTCTCTGCGGTAATTCCGACGTAAGTATAATACGAAAAACATTTTCCCGTAATTTACATAATATTTTCGGAATAAATTGCCGTAATAGCAGCTAGTTTTGAATAACCACTAACCGCTTGCAATATTTCTAACATTGTTTCAATACGCGCGCGGCCAGGTTTGCAATCAAGGTAGATGTGTGTGCGCACGGACGGGAGGGATATGGTTTTTCAAAAATATATATTTTACACGTTGAAATAATTTCTATTTTGTGCGTTATCCGTTTTTACTGATCTTTAAAAAAAGATTTACCAATGTGTTCGGTCGGAAAATGTCGGGTCCAACGAAATCCCATTAAAACGCTATTGACCGTCCGACTGTGGAAGCGAGCGTAACAGTGACCGCTCCTCCCAGAGCTCAGCTGGATGTGTCCGTTGGAATATTCGACGATAGCCGTAATCGCCGTGTCGCAGAACTTCGGATATCCGAGCATTCTGTACGCGATTTGAAAACGGAACTCAATTCGAGTCATAGCGGTGGTGGGAGTATTGCAATAAAAAATATTAAAAAAAAAAAAAAAACAGTGAAATTCTCCCTCTCGTACCCACTTTGCTATGGGCCACGTACGCGTGTAAAGTTATATTCTACTCCGGCCGTAACATAATATACTTAAGTCGATGGTTTTTTTTTTTTTTTTCTTTTGGGAGGGATCGATTTTCGTGACGTACAAAAGTATTTTTGACGATTAACTATAAAAAAAAAAAATAAATGTGCATATGTTTGCATATGTATATTTAGTGACATAAACAACAAAATTCGACTCGCTGACGATATTTGTTTTATGTTCCACATATAAAACTATCGGGGATGGATACTATCGAGACAATACCTAAATATCGAATATCGAAAGTCCGGTGTTTTTCTTCTTTTTTTTTGTTTTGTGGTATCAATTACTATACGCGATCTACATGCTATCACGGTAAATGATTTTTTTTTTTTTTTTTTAATATATTATTGTAATTGTACATAAATCGCGTCGTACATAATATTGCGTTTATACTTTTATAAATAGAATATTTTTTTTGTCCACATTTCCGTACCCATATATAATTTACAATTCTCTATGTCCCCCGTCTCGTTCCGCCTGTACATTTTGTTTTATCGCGACGGTGAAAATTTCCCATTTTTTTTTTATATAAAAAAAAAATAATAAAAATTCAAAAGAAGCCGGATTCGGAACCAATTTGTTTTGTGTCCCATTTAGTGATGCGGCCGACGGGGGTGTTTTGGGTGTACGGACACCACTCGCCGAACCGTATTTATGGAAATTTAATTTTTCTTTTTTTAACCATAACTTAATCAAAACTCATAAATTATGCCTGGACATTTGACAATCGCATAAATTTCTGCCGGTATGAGAGTTGTAACTTTATAATATGCGTTTATCGGTCTATCGAACGCCGGACGGCGTGGACACACTAGCGGGAACGGTTGTGATCGGACACCCTCTTTGCGAAAAATCCTATTTGCGCCACTGCCAATATTATTACTCAATAAATATTTGTTCGCCGACGATATATTTTTTTTTTATACCGCCCGAACGAGCTTTCGGTGTTTTATCAGTGTTGGTTAGGTTTTCTTCCCCCTTCCGTACGGTGCCGACCTTTTTGTCAGTACTGTAAAATAACCCGGGGGGTTTTATCGCCCGGCGCATTCGTAAAACACGCGTACCTAATTATATTATCGCGGTATACGGGCGACACTTTTAAAAATGTAATTTTTCAAATTTCACGCCAATTGTGCCGGTGCGCGGTGAAAAAAAACGTGCCCGCCGATATAATTCATCGGTTCTATCGGTCAGAACACCGCGTTTTTGTAACGCAAAGCACATCGGTATTACAATGGGCGTACGCGTATTGATATTTTTTTTTTCGGAAATATCGAATCGAATTCGCCGAGGAAAGCATATCGAAGACAAATAATTCGAGTAGGCCGGGATAGCGGTAGGGCATATTAATTTACACCCGTACCCAACAATAAATCATTGGGAAACGAAATAAATCCAATTCTGAGCGAAGATCGGTTATGCAATAGTACGATAAATGTAAATCGAATGTTGTATTAATTTGTAAATACAAAATGAATTGGGGGTCGTTCGTGTTGTTGTGGATTTTACCATAATTTCGAACGCCGATCGGAATAAACGACAAAATTATCATTCGTCAAATAGAAACAAAAAAAAAAAAAACTCGATCATTTCAAAGAGTCATAAACAAATTAAAAGTCTATATAATAAATGTCAAGCTTCTACGATTATTTTTCACTAAAAAACGACCATAACGTAACCGTTATTGCGTGAATATTCTTGTTTCTCCGGTTTTATTCTCATTATAAAGAAAACGAAATATCCGATCGAAAAGTCGATCACATGCCTAAGAAATAAAAACTCGACATATTGTATAACCGAGAAAAAAAAATAAAAAAAAACGATTCATAATCACGCCGTGTTGTGTAATCTATGTGACGTGTTAGATTTCAAAATAAATGCCTTAAAATTTATTTTGCCGTCGGCAATATAAAACGCTGGGTTTAGGAAACCAGTACAGAATAATGATATTATATTTGCAGTAGTGATTGTTCGAAGACCTCCCTAATTTCTGGTGCACCAAAACTATTTTTGCACACAACAAAATGTAAAACTATCAAACCCAATTTTTAATATACTCGTACCAATATACCGTGATTCGGTTTTTAGCAAAAAAATAATTTCAATACAAAACACAACGAAACGACGTTTGTTGAATACTTGGATCTATGTTAAATTATCAATCTTCTGCCAAGGTCGTGAATTAAAAATTTTGAATTGACCAACTCAGATACAATAAAAAAAAAAAAAAAATATCGACTTTCATACTATAGGCATTTGATCTTGGACTTTTATGTTTTTCGCCAACACTCGGTGCTTTTTCAGAAGCGGGTTATTTTTTTTTTTTTTTAATTTTAGAATCTATTATTCTGTTTACTATAGATTCCTGCAAATGTTATCTCCCGCTCTAAGGCAATAATATTATTTCTGTTCGATTTATTTATTTATAGAGAAAGTTTTAAATAAATATTTCTTCGCTATATGAAGCTGCAGTGATAATAACTCACAGACCGTAAAAATAACCCATAATAATAACTGTAATACCGATATTTCCCGCACACCAGGACCTCTAAAAAGTTTTTAACACGATTTCATAAAACAAATAATTGCACATTGTATGAAATTTTGAAATGTATTGTGTGTGTACATTATACATTGTTTTTTGGATTTATAGCGTTTACAACAGATCTTCTTCATTTGTTATTTTTGTCTATTCCGTTTATTAGTAGATTCAAAATATAAAAAAATAAAAAATAAAAAATCGGTATTTTGTAATCATATTATATTTAATTTCGTAACGGGACATGATGCGCCACATCAGAATGGCCACCACGGGCTAATATAAAATTCAGAAGCCGAACCAGCGCCAATTGGCGATACAATAATATATGTTGACGTGAAAAAACCGTACCGTCGCAACACGAAGAAGAGGACGGAGTAGGCGGTTTTTGTACGTTTAACGGCGAGAGTGAACACCAATCGGCGCGCACGCCGAGTCCGCCGCCCATTTCTTACATATACCGGTGCTCCGAGTGCTTCTTTTAACATTTCAAACTGGCGCCACGAACACTTCTTGCCGGAACAACACTCGAAGGACCGAAGGGTAGAAGACAACAAGACCGAGGAAACAGCTTCTGCAGCGAGCTTACAACCACCCGGACACCGCCGACACGAGATCCAACGGACGCGACTACCGACTACCGATGCGATCCGATTCACTGGATCGCGCCGGTGATAAAGACAAACGTGTCCTTTTCAGGATCCGTAATCGGTAGTATACGGTCGTCAAACCAGAAACGCGAACGCTCGCGGTCTGGCCCGAACCGTTTTCTTCGGCACGCGCATTTCGCCGATTCCGATAACCCAAATCAGGCGCCTGCTTGCTCGAGACAAGTCTGTGCCGGACCGAAACCAGTGCGCAAACGCCGCTTGCTTGAGCGGGCCTGTATATAGCGGAGGTTTCTCACCCCCTCCACCCATAAATTAAATTTTACGTAGCGCTCTACCCGACCTATTGGTCGGTGGTTTGGGATGACCGGGCCGCCGGATTCGGTCCCACCTTTTATCCCAACATTTGTAACAATTTGAAAACTAAATTAGAAATAAAACGAAACGTGTGATGCTGACCAAGAGAACGATTTTACTTTTTTTTTTACGAGACGGTGACGCGCTCAAAGAGCTCGTCTCGTATCGATTTGAGTACAAGTCGTGATCTATCAAAATGCTTAGGTCTCTTCGTGGTCTTAAAGAGAAAAGTGAATTCGACTTTTCGGTGTCTCCCCTCGTCACCATTTTCTTACAAATACAATAATTACGAGTAATTCAATACCGAAACGTATACATTTCAGCCGAGTCACAAAGGAAAAGTTGGATTTCTTTAATAAAAATTAACATTTAGGATCCGGTTTTTAAATTCCCGCCGCTTTTGGATCGAGTACGGGCACACCGTGTAGACGTTACGATTTATTCATAATTATTCTTCAGGTACCAGTTCATCGGCTCCAGTCGAAAATCCCCGGGCCAACGAGTATAATATTATATTATTATTGTTTTACTACGTCTCTTGCAGGTGTGGAACAGATCGGCCCGATTGTAAATAAACTATTATACACTGCCCGCCGTGCACATTCCAGTTGGGAACATTGTTAATTTGTTTCCCGTTTGTTCGTGTGTTTCAGAGACCCGGTCTAGGCGAGAAGGAGGAAGAGGCGGCGGACAAGAACGCGACATGACTATGGATTCGTCGTTGACGAGTTGGTGTTGCGTCCTGTGTTTGGCGTTGTTTACAGGTAATACTATCGTATTTGTTGAACAGCTCGTGTAGTACGTTTAAGTCGCGATATCGTGTAATCTAATGGCGGCCCGTTAAATCCAGTCCGCCCGACAAGTCGTGCCGGATATGTTCCCCGGGCGTTGTGTTTGCTCCGAGCGCCCCGAAATTTATCGACCAAATCACACATGTCGAGAATTACAATTTGAAAATAGTCTCTCGTACCCCCGGCGTCGTGGAATACGCAATTGTTTAATATCCAGATAGAGATGATATTAACTATAGGTTAATATAGGTACGATACATGACAATTTTTAAAATAACTTCGGCACTTCGGCACTTTTGACGCTCGTCAATTGCAAATATCGCGAATGAATTCGTATATTCTTACGAATTATATTGAATATTTCGATACCGAATTCGTAGTTGAAGCGTCACAACGCCGGGCCACATAGGATTGGTTCAACCGCAGTGTTTCACGCGAAAGTAATCACTTATTCCTTAAACAGACATACAGATCATTCGTCTTTGTTTGAACATCGAACGAACGCACGGTTGGGCCGGGTTGACGGTGGTGAAAACAGTCAAACAAACGGACCGGACACGAGTCGAATATTTTTTAACCGTGATAAATATATACGTTTGTTTAAATGAGTGCAATAGTTAGTTAATGATTAAACGTGGCAACTGTGCTGGGGAACAAAAAAAATACTTAATTCGTCTTGATGGTTATAAAATAGTAATGTTTTACAGACATTGGGCACCCACCAAACACTAATAAATCGATATCCTCGCGACGAAATGACAAAATCCTTTTCGTCTATTTAATAATAACGAGGCAAGAAAACGCCGCTAAACCCACCGAGACTCGGTTAAAACACTGAAAATCCTCAAGCAGGCCAACGAGAGTAGCGTAATGGGACACGGCGCTAGGGGTTCTTATCGCTATGGGTTAGGTTAGGTTAGTTTTGGGCAAGCTGCGTTTTTTTTTTTTTTTTCATTATTAGAAAAATGTTAAGGGTTTTGCATTACCAGGTGGAATTTTTAATGGGTTTTGTAATCAATTTAATACTATACTGCGGCAGGTAGTATTATTGGACGGTACACGATATCTTGTGTTATACGCGCAGAGCGGGCACTGACTGGTGGGTCGTGATTAAAAATTTGCTGACTTCAAAAAAGGTTTTTTACCCATTTGTTAATTCTTTGATAAATAATACATATTAAGACATAATAATAAATAACTGTAATCTCGTATTAAAATATCAACAAAAATAAATAAATAAATAAATATTAATAACAGTAACCATGTAATTCTTGGATTTGCCGACTTTAAAATTAAACTGCCGACCAACCCACCAGGAATTTCGTGTACCCCAAAACACTTCTTTCGGTAGTCTAAATTTTTAAGTTTGGTCGGGTTTACGTCCAGTTTTTCGGAGGCGGTAACGTTTCGCTCCGGTAGAAAATCCTCGGGCAACACACCACCGTCCGGGTCACTCTTCGCCGGCTACCCTTTATTAACAAATTATGGTGATTAAGGTCATTTCCCGACACCGTAATCCGCACACACAACTAACGGTATCCAGCATTTTCCCGCCCACCTTTTCGTTAGTTGTTATGTATATTATAATTATGATTTTAATATTTTATTATGTATATACTCACGTATAGATGCCGGCGATATCATTACGCGTCGGTATTTCCCATTACCCCGACAAGTATACAGGGTGTTATTATTATTATTATTTTTTTGTTACCGAGGTCCAGCGATATTCTACGACAGTTTTGGGCAAGATTGTCGATTCTCCTCCGTCTTTCCGGGACGTTATAGATTCGTTCGAGTCATCTTTTTGGTTACCCCTGCTCGTCATACTTTACGACGCGTGTCGAATTATGATTTTTATTTTTTTATTTTTTTTTTTTTTTGTCAATAACCGTTTTCTAACAAATACTGCTTGTCTAAAAAGAGCAATAACCCCGATATCGAATAATCCGTTTATGAACAGTTTAAAAAAATCAGACCGGACATTACACGATTTATCATCGATGCCTATACCTCCGATCTAAATTTTAAACAATTGTAGCTCATATGGGGTAACTCCGATATAGTTATGTTATCAACATTTTAAGTCATAAATTATTTTTACGATTTGGTCGAATCTGGACCACGTTTAAAAACAAATTTACCCTTATACTGTTGATAGTAATTTATCTCGTCAAATTTGTATCGAATTATTCGCACCAAAAAAAAAAACAACACTTTTTTAACGTGTCAACAAATCGGAGGCGAATTTTAAATCGGTTACACAACCCCTAGAACACATTTTTGGAGGTTTTGGCCGTGTCTGACATGCATACATGTTTCCCGTTACTATTAGACACGTTGTCGAGTAGTTAAAGACCTAGCTTTAACTAGGGAATTACAATTTGTATTGTTGGTCGATTGAAGTGATATAAATGGTGTTAATTTCAATCAGAATCTACATTTTCTGGGTAAGAAGAGTGTTTTTTTTAAGCATTAAACACACTTACAGCAAAAAAAAAACAAAGAGAATGACGGTTTTTAAATGAATTGCGTTACTGTCAAAGACGCCTTTTCTGGTATATCGACATTCCAACTCCAATCTCTATGCAAATATCTTATGTTTTTAAAGATTTTGTTCGTATCTCTATGAATTGTTTTCCTTTTTTTTATAATAATAATTTAACTGTAAAGTAATGTTGAAAAGAAGTAGAAAATCAAAAAAAAAAAAAAAACAACAAATTATACAATTCTATGAAGGGAAAACACGACACTATTGACGGAGCTCTCTGCTGCACACCGGTGATTTTTGTTTTTTTTTTTCTGGTCATTTTCTATATAGTTACCTAATAAATGGTATGCTTGTCCGAAAACTGGTTGATCAATATTGATAAAAAAAAAAAAAAAAAAAAAAAAAAACGACTTTCGCGACGAGGTCCGTCGGTAGTATAAAACTTTTATTGTAGTTCGTGTTGTGTATTTTTTACATATGTGTGCCGAAAAGTGGACGAGTTTCTACAGACGACAATGGCTTTACGAGTAATCGGCGAACGAACGCCGTGCTAAGTCGGGTTGTATCCGGGGGAGGGCTTGGGGTCAAGGGGTCCAAGCCCTGCGTCAGAAACGTTCCGGAAGTCCACCTACGAGAGCTCTCGTTCTGGGCGTATACACAAGATGATCAGCGGGCATGCCGACCGAAGCCTATCCATTTTTTTCCCCTCAATTTTTCTATGTTTTTCTATGAGATTTCTAATATTATACGCTGAAATTTTATTTCATTGTTATCATTCGACGCGTATATTATGTGTCGGCCGTACCGCGCGATTATAATGTAATACACCGGAATAATAATATTATGCATTAAATTCCGCGTCACCGTTTCGAACTGCATTACAGTTTTTTTTTCTTCTTTTTTTTCAGTTATTTTTTTTTTTTTTTTTTTTTTGTTTCTTTTCCCCGGCGTTGACGTGGAACAAATGAACGCCCGTTACACGTGATTGTATATAATATACATTTGTTATTCCGAACACGGCGTTATTTTTTTTTTTTTCTCTCTCTCTCTTTCTAAATCCCAACAAATATGACCGCCAGGGAATTCTATTTAGCCCGTTCGCGACAATAATGTACGACCTACTTTTCGTACTTATATCTATAAGCACTTGCCGGCACTACCCGTCGTATACGTACCTCCGGGGCCAAAAGGGGAACGTTCCCCGGTACCGATATGCATAGGTCCGATTTTAGTAACGATTATACACTTGCTGTTACGTAACAGTAAAATGCCCACAACCCATCGGCCGTGTTAAAATAACTCGGACTAGTGTGCAGACTGTACTACTGTAGAATATTTTTTTTTTTTGGTAAAAATCCCATACGAAAAATCGGGCTCGGTCAGTTTCGTTGCGTTTAATCGTCGACCGGTTGCAAAAATACTAGTAATTCCCAACGGTGCTCTGTGACATGGGCACAGTGATGACGCGGACACGCGGATTGAAAAGTACGGGTATTAGCCGATTATTTCCTCAAAAAACTCTCTAAAATTATGTTGTACGCGTGAAATAATACGAGGCCTGTTCAAAAAGTTCCCGAATTTTTCAATTTTTTATTTATAGTGCTTACCTGCACTAAGCTATTGAGACTTATCGCCCTCGAAGTGTTCTCCATCATGGTTTATACACTTTTGCCAACGACGTTTCCATTGTTGAAAGCAATCCTGGAAAGCAGTTTCTGGAATTGCGCGTAGCTCCGTTAGCGAATTTTCATTTATTTCGTCTGTCGTGGAATATCTTTTTCCTTTTCACGGAGATTTTAGTTTTGGAAATAAAAAAAAAAGTCTGCTGGTGCCAAGTCGGGAGAATATGGTGGATGAGGAAGCACGGTCATGCGATTTTTCACACAAAACAGATGGTTACGCGGTTGTCTTTCTGATCTTGCGACATCGACCGAAGGAGAAATTTTTCTGCAACGCGGTGCATTCCAAGTTTTTCTACCGGGATTTCATGACACGAACCAACCGATATGTTACGATCTTCCGCAATTTCTCGAACAGTTAAACGTCTATTAGACCGCACGATTTCATTGACTTTTGTCACATGAGCATCGTCTGTCGATGTCGACGGACGTCCTGAACGTGGGTCGTCATCAACTGATTCCCGACCGACTTTAAAACGTTTAAACCGGTGGTAACACCGAGTACGTCCTAAACACTGATCACCATAAGCATTTCGCGACATTTTATGAATCTCAGTAAAAGATTTACAAAGTTTAAAACAAAATTTAATATTAATAAGTTGTTCGCGAATGTTGTTCATCTTAAAAATCGCACAATACACACGAAATCGTCTACTTCGAACGCGCACAGTTAATGGTTAGATAGCAATAAACATTTGAGATTTAATTGAAAAGATAGCTGCTTATCTCTGTTTTATTTTAATCTATCAACATTGACGATACTAAAAATATTCTATTTTTAGGAATTATAGTTCCGGAACTTTTTGAACAGACCTCGTATGTACAAATATTGTACTCGCGTCGAATCGCCGGTGTCAAGATGGATTTGTCGAGATAATTCTTTATAATCAGTTGTGAAACATGGCAAATATATTATCCGGGTTTGTCCTAGGGCGGGTGACCCACTTGTTGCACCGCTCGATTTTCGCCAGTCGAGGGAAATAGTAATTTCGTTTTGCCGTGCATTTTTTTTTTTTAAATTTTTTTATAAATATTTCATCGCGTGGACTCATTGGCCACCATTACTAGTTACCGGCCTGTAGAAAGGCGGTCTCCGATCGTATGCGCGTACGAAACATTTAAATACCGGCCGGATAAAAAAAAAGAATATCCGGAGCTACGTACGTACGCTTGTTTCGCGAGAGATATCAAAATGTCCAATATTCGACCAGTATTCTTATACTATCAATACGATTCCGTTATATCCTTTTGGATAGTGTACGTGTACAATTTACGAATTGCGTAAATTTACCCCAAGAAAAAAAAAAAAAATGAATGTCGATAAAAGTTAATCTTTCCGGTAATATAACGAACGTTTATAGTGTAGAAATAATAAAAAAAAAAAATATGAATCAAACTGTATGTTATATTATATAAAAGGTCATGATAGAATCGCCACATTTCACGAGATATTCGTAGAAATAAACCATTTTTTTTTTTTTTTACGATGCATCAATTAACATAAATTATTCGCGTTTAGTTTTTTTATTATACAATTTTATTGTCGAATAACACGAAAACAAATATGTTTATTACATAGGTTATATAATATCGATAGTGACAATTCTTGAGACAATTGAATAGGAACATAATTGTTTAGTAATAAAATACTATAAAAACAGAAATTTTTTTTTTTTTTTTTTTATGGCGTGTATAAAAATAAAATAACAATGTAATAAAAGATTTTTCTTTGAACAATTACGATAATGTATCATGTTAACGAATTATCTTAACTCGATTCAATTGTAAAAAGTTACATATTAATAATTGTTTTATTAATTACCTTTTTTTTTTGTTTTTTTTTAATAATGTCGTACTCGTACGTGCTGTTTAGATTCAGCTATGTATATATATATAAATGAAAAAAAAAAAATCTGACAAAACCTTATAAATTATCCGATAGTATTATAATGCAATTTGTGTTACGATTAAAAGAAAACGAAATCAATAAAAAATTAGTGTAATTAAAAATGAACTCGTTATTTATGATAAGTTAATTGAGTGAATAAAAATCAAAAGTCGAATGCCGAGCTAAAGGCTAAAACAAACTTGACTTTGAACCTTTTTCTTTTTACTTGTTAATGCCCACCCTTGAAAATTATATTATTTCATTAGAAATGTGTAATTATTGTATTTTTTTTCAAAATCGTTTCTTGAAACTTTATATTCTCTGACGCCTTTGTAATTTCATATACAACCGCTAGCACAATATAGAATAGTTGATATTGTTTTTTCACGAGGAATCGTTTTTTTTTTTTTTTTTTTTTGTGCTCAATTTCGCGTCACCTGAAAAACAATTTTTCAAAATTTAAACATTAAAAATATCCCCGCCTGGCCGTTGCGGTAATTTCCGTGATTATAATATATCGAATCGACGGTACGGCAATCGAGTGAAATTAAATATCGCGGCAAACTATCTGATTTGAAAACGTCAATGAGAAATCGTAATAATTATCATTTGAAATAGTTAATATCTCCGTAGGTATTATCGTAAAACAACACGCGACAGTGTGTAAATGCAAAAATGATTGCTTACCTTCCAAAACCATTCTGGATTTGACCGGAACGCCGACGGTTGTAGTATTTGATGTATTTCACAAAATACAAACAATCGTGAGTATTCTATTAAAGTAACTGGTGTTTTTTTTTTTTTTTTGTTTTGAATATATAACGGCTGCTTATTGAAGACAAAAAAACAAAAAAAAAAAAAAATAATAAAAACAATAGTAATATATTTATACAAAATTATTTCTCTCGTCCCGCGGCGTACGGTTAATATTATATATTATTATAAAACTTAAATAAAAAGAAAAAAAGCGTTTTGTTTTTACGAGTTGTTTTTTTCATTTTTTTTTATATTTATTAAACATCGTATATTCCTGTGCGCAATAACTATTTTTCAATTTCCCGTTTTCGGTTTTATAATAATAATAAAAAAACAATTACAAATTTATAAGTTTCGCATAAACACAAAAATCGATTGTACGATCTTCGAAACGCTATGTAGGCGGGCCCGGTATAAGGTTTTAGGGATTAAAACTAAGAAAAAAAAAAAAAAATGGTATTACGTTCATTATACGGTCATTTATGCGTTTTTTTTTTTTTTTTTTACGATTACCACAACGGTTTTGTATTGAACGAACGCTCAGGGGTAGACGGGTCTACGATTGTTGTGTTCGCCTACTCTCTCTCTCGAAGGGTTTGTAGTAAAACGGCTAATTATTAACGTCGTATCACTAAATGTGCCCGGGTAAAAAAAAAAAAAAAAAAAAAAAAAAAATGGCACTCGAACTGTCGTACAGCTCGGCAAAGTCATGCATTTTCTTACGTTGTTTGCATAAATTGTGACGCGAGTGGGTACTTTTGGAATCGTGGGTACCGCGCCCGCGGCCATACGTACGAGGGCCGCAGGAAATTACGAGCGCGCGCGATAACGGCAAAGAAATCATATTTCGAGTGTCGTTAAAACGGAATGATCGTATTACCCGCGATTAAAAAAAAAAGCTCTTGACTTTTGATAAAAAAAAAAAAAAAAAAAAAAATACCAAACAACTACATGTTGTAACATCGTGTGCGTTGCCGTGACGCGGTTCCGGTCGCAGTGTACCGGCAATGAGGCGGTGCAACACGTCCGACGAAAAGTCCCGGGCCCGACGCGAGAAAACGCGGTTCTCTCTCATTAAAAATCGACTTTGCTCATCGACGTAATAATATCCGTCGAGTGCCAATCGTACCAACGCCGGTCAAACATTTCAATACCGTTCTCGCGGAACGATTGCTTTCTTAAATTAGCACCTAGGTTTCACCGATAACCCACAATTTCTTGAACATTTGTTTTTTTGAGATCTGCGAACAGCCCGGTAATGGCCGGGAAGAAATTCGATCGTCAATTCACGTAGTTTTGCCATCGTTCGGAATAATCAACACGTCGTTGTATTTGCTCGCCCGTTTTGAACAGATCGTTGTCGCGGGCCAATTGATCGTGCAATATGAATCCAACGCGTTCTCTTGATACCGTTACGGTGTCGGGGCTAGCTCGTGCCACTTCGCTTTGCGATCGTTCAAAACGATTTTTTTTTCAACGTTTTCTAGTGTAACCGCCTCATTTGGACACGACCAGTGCACTCTACGACCGCGTTTGAAGTCAGCACCACAACGTTTTATTTTCGGTTCTGACGGAGCGGAGGCCCCGTAACACTTTTCAAGCCATTTCTTTCGCTACGTTCCCATCGAGAATGCAATGCAAAATTAAAACACGAAATCGTTTTTGATCCGTTATTATTGAAAATAACAAAAGTAGCGTCGCTCTTAGCACAACAGCTCACACACTAACGATACAGATTGCCGTTGAATTTCAATAGCTGTCTTTTGCGGGTTAGTAACCGCGTTAAAAACGAGGTGAATTCCAAAACACTAGAGCCGTATTTGTGTTAGGCCCGGGACTTTTCAGCCCGTGTGTTAATACGCGACAAAAACCGGGGCGCGTACAATTTCATCGAATTAATAAATTATACGACGGAACGTTAAATTATTATTTAGACACTACTAATCCGTAATCTGAGCGGTTTCCGATGCCGTATTCATGACTACAGTTATCGTTCGCCTGCGCATTTTTTTTATCTTTTACAATTTATTTCACATTATTCCGCGGAAATATTATTGGTGATTATACAGTGTTCTGTAAAAAAAAAAAAAATTCGGTGTTTCTATCAGTCCGTTTGAATGCCGTTGGTGTTGATGTTCGTCCGGTGGGATTTTCATCCTCTCTTTAGAAATCTGCCAGCCCGTCTCATAAGTTTATCTCATAAAGTCTGTCGTGCCGAAACTTTCGGTACGCACAACCCAATATTAATGTATCCGGGCGATCCAAATTAATCCCATCTAACCTTTTTTTTTTTTTTTTTTGTGTGGCATCGATGACGGGCCGGGAACTGGCCTTGCGGAAATGCTACCGGCCCGCCACCATCATTTATTCAAATGAAAACACATAATAAATACATACACGATATAAAATCCCGTTTTCCCCTTCGCGGGGCGGGCTCACATTAGTACTTACTACTACAAGGTATATGCAATCGTACAAACTACAGTATGTACATTCTTTTTTTTAATTTTTAAATTTTTTTAAAATTAAAGAAAAATATAAACAAACACTTAACCTAGAAAAAAACTACAAAAACTTACGGAACTAAAATATACATTTCTCAAACTCTTTATAAAAATTTACAATATGGACAGCAAATGCTACTGCCGTCGCCGCTCTGGCCGCCTCCCACCGACGCTCCTCCTCCCCCTTCGCCCCCATGACGGAGATTGCGAAGGCCCTAACGGCTGACCACGCTTCGGTACTACTCAGCATGGGCCGGTCCAAGCCCTTCCGGAGAGATGCTGCCCAACACCGCGACCAGCGCTGCACGTCCGGTATTCCAAGCCGGGCAGTCTAGAAGGGTGTGGGCCGCATCGTCCACCTCCGATGTGCAATGGGCGCAGAATCCCATCTAACCTTGCCTTATCTAACCTAACCTACCACGCCCGACGGTATTTAAAACTGCCCAAGATAATGATTTGCAAGTAAACGGTTTTTTTTTTCTCGTTCCTCTATACGTAATCTGTTGGTCCTTTTTCATCTTCTCATCTATAATTTGTTCACGTATTCATTTATACTGACCGGTGACGTCTAAAGTTTTCCCACGCAATTGATTGTCGCACCACATTATGCACCTACGCGCCATTTTCAATTACGTTTAAGATTTTTGAAAAAAATGTGCTTTGAGCATGACGGTTTAGGAAATTGTCGGGGGTTTTTGGTTGAACGTAGGTATAATCATAAAAATAAAAAACTCGTTTGCCAACGTTATATTATCATCTCTGAATAAAACATCAACATGGAATATACGAACACGGAGAGTTCTTTTTTTAAAACCGTCTAGTTTATTAGTTTAATGTAACGATTATCGTTGCCGGGCACGATAATGAGTAAATGTAACTCGGTCGAATTATGTTAATTGGATTTTCGTAATATTGCAATAATTGTCGCATGCGAACATAGAATTTATGATTTTTGTTTAAAAAAAAAAGAAAAAAACAACATGGTTCTTGTAAAACAAAGGTGGTTTAATCTTTGAATATCTAAAAAAAATTCACATTTTTAAATGGAACCACACATATAGAAAAATACAATTTTTATTTTTACGATATGTGATGGTACCTATTATTATCAAAAAGCGTATAGATCGTAAGTTTTTTGTCGTGTCAAAACCATAAAAGAAAATGAAATCGACGCGAGGGGTTTGGAGCAAGTTGAAAACAACACGTATAATGGCCTTAAAGTCAGACAAAAGTTTGAGACTCGAGATCGACAGATTTGAATTTTGAAAACGGATTTGATTTGGCATTCAAGTAGTCTACGATTTTCATGGCGAATATTGTTATGAACAAATCTAATGTCTAATTTTTATATATAAATATTGGACATTTATGTGTTTTTTTTTTTTTTTTTTAAATTAAGTATTACCTATCAATATTTAACGATAAAGTTGAATATCAAAAAAACGCCTCGATCAAAACCAAAAAACTTTGAATCACAACATTCTCAGACCCCGCATTATCGTCCGGCTTACTGATCTATAATCTTTTTAATCGTCTGTAAAAATGGCCGTATCCATTTCCTTTTTAATAGTTTTTGAGCAAATTATTAATAGAAAAGTCTAACCGTTTTTAGGTTAGTTTTAAAATAAATTACAAATTTTACCAAATAGGAGAACATTCGGATAATAAATAATTACAGATTAAATCTGGCATTCTTTAATTTATTATGCAGAAAGAATGCCGGATGTTAACCTACCATTACGATTAACGGCAATTTTTATATATATTCGTAAAATTTCTGAAACAATTACCGGTAGAGCCAAAGCGAAATCGTCGATTTCGTTAATACCAGTGGTAATGCGTTTCGATCGGTAAATATACCGATATTATTAAAACAGGAGTACAATCAAATAAATATGCACACGACCGTCCCGGGATGCGATTTCGCGCAGGTTTTTTTTTTTTTTTATACAGGGTACGGCACAGACGACTGACGAGTGAAATGAAGTCATTAGCCCGTGAAAGATAAAAGCAGGCCTTAACGAGTGGTAAATTTTGATTTGTACGGTAATGCCGTTTTTATTCGTAATCACGGTCCGGACAGGTGTACATCGTGGTTTCGTCGTGCGTGCGTATTACGAAAATAATCATTCTGTGATCGCTCTACACAAAGGGCTTTTCGTATACATTTCGGCGGCATTCCACGTGCTGAATCTGTTCCTTCTGCTAACACTCAAATGAAAAGTCACCAAAACGTTCAGCCCGGAAAAACGCTGTAGCTTTGGGAAGCTCAGACCGTTCTTTAAGGAGAATTCTTCGCGAAGATTTATCATTCCAACCCTATAAATTAATGCTTGTCCATGAGTTAAATGCTACTGACTACGGTAACCGTAAAAATCTCTGTCAGCAAATTCTTCGGCAAATTCCTCCGATATCAACTTTTTTCTGTAGCGACGAAGACCATTTTCGTCATTCTGGATATGTAAATAAACAAAATTTTCGATACTGGGCTACAAATAACCAACGGCAGCTCTATGAAAGACCACTTCACTCTCCTACAGCGACTGTGCGGTGTGCTGTGTCCCGATTTGGGGTGATCGGCCCCTACTTTTTTGAGAAGAATAACAGCGACCGTCACTGGATCGTCTAGAACGGTGTATCAAATGCTGACGGCCGCCATCTCGGAGATATAATATTCAAAAAATAATTTTCAAAAATGGGATTGAATACTGATTTAAATAAAACAAGACCTTTTCTCTAAGTTTAACTGTTCGTTATTAATATTCCATAAAAACTCGTCAGTTTGGCTCTGCCGCACCCTGTATTATAATAATAAAACATAGTGCACGGGGTAATATTAACGAATCATCAATTTTTATTGGAAATTGGGTTTCGTTGCCATATTGAAATCCTGTAAATAAGTATTGTTGCATATGAGAAACCTAATACGTTTTTGTACACACGCCGCCATTTTATGGAATATTGAACGTGGTAGTATCCGTAAAGATCAATTTATCGGTAAACCGTTGCAACAAAACACACACAAAAAAATAAAAAATAATGCCGCACAATAAAAATCGTGTTTACAATTTCCCATTACCGCGGCGCGACAATCTAAAAAATCTTGATTACGTTCGGTCCGGAGGACGCAATATAATATATAGAAAAAAAAAAATAAAAAAAATGCCGCGGTAAAACGACCGTGCGCGATAATATTATAAAAATTTCACCCGTTCGTCCGTTATAATAATAAACACAAAAACCATCCCGGGTAATATTAAAAATATGTAAACACGGCGGCGGCGGCGGCGGCGGTTCACTATAAATTCAAAAAATACCGTCCTAAAACATTAGCGAATGGAAAAAAAAAAAATAAAAAATATCGTAATATTATCTATACATAACAAATACAATTCTCTCTTATTTCGTTTGAAAATTATTTTCCCTTTCGTTATTGTGCTAATCAAACCGCGAACCGCTCGTTCTTTGTATATCTGTAAATAAAAAGGGTTCGATCAGATAATTGTCTCGGACCGTCGACAATCGCACAGATGGTTTGCGGTGCGAAATTTTCTCTAGTCTGGTGCGTCGAGCAGGAGATCGTTTAAGATTTTCAATTTTGCTATTAAATTACATGTTTATTGATTTTTTTTCCCCATAGATAACACTTTTTCGATTAGAACAAAGGTTTTTTTTTTTTTTTTTTTTGTTCACGCTGTACATTAAACGACGTGAATCTTGCTTGCAATGGTATTTTATTTCAACAAGTTTCAATTATCTAACCAATTAAATTAATTGACAACTTAAACCAATAGGCGAGCTTTATTTTTGTTGATTTCCTGACAAATTTGCCTACTGGCGAAAATATACGAGCTCAGATCATTTATGATTGCAATGTTTATCATTTCCTTGAGTGTCTATAAACTTAGTTACATTTATATCTTATAACTTCCACAGTTCCCTCCAAATTCAGTGTCTTGCTCATGATACATTATTTCAACAAGTTTCAATTATCTAAACAGTGTTTCTAAACAATTAAATTAATTGACAACTTAAACCAATAGGCGAGCTTTATTTTTGTTGATTTCCTGACAAATTTGCCTACTGGCGAAAATATACGAGCTCAGGTCATTTATGATTGCAATGTTTATCATTTCCTTTAGTGTCTATAAACTATGTAACTCTTATATCTTCTCCTTTTCCCTCCTACTTCAAAAGCTCAGAACATTTATGATTGCAATGTTAATCATTTCCTTTAGTGTCTATAAACTAAGTAACCCTTATATCTTCTTCTTTTCCCTCCAACGTCAGTGTCTTGCTTATGTTCTAGGGTTTGTCTGACTTCTAATGTATACAATTTTTTTATATTTTTCTCGATTACTGGGAAAACATGTAAAACCGAGAAAATTTACGTAACGTTAATTTTTTTGCAGAATAAATGTTGTTTTACAGTGAGAAAATATTCTTTAAAAAGCATCAAATTATCATCGAATATTATTCGTTAGCATTTTCTTGACGTGGTATAATTTCCAAATTATTTTCGCTCCTTTTATACAATTTTCCTTTCGTGGGAGTTTATGATTGTTTTATCAAATATATTATGGTAGGCATTAGGCGGTTTCAAATATTAAACAGAGTGCAATCGAAAGATAGTCGGGCGGGCCCGGATTATAAAACGCACTGCAAAATTAAAATTTAAAAATACACCCCGGAATTATATATTTTTCCTTTTTATCGTTTTATTTTTCACTATTATTTTCGGAGCTTAAAAACTCTGAAGTTTGTGAAAAGTGACCTCTCCAAAGTACCGTACGTCCGTATTCAATTACACCTATATATAAAGTTACGATGTGAAACTTTGTAAGCGAGATGTAGTTTTCTATCCCGAAAATTGTTTCCAGAGTAAAAAAATAAAATACGTCTTCTATAGTCAGTAATAGATTAGCGTTCCGGTCGAAATCGATAAAAAAAAAATAGCGTAGATTACCCAATCGACACTTGTTTTATGCATTAGATAACTATTTTTTTTTTTTTTAATTCGCGGTTTGATTTAAATTTCTTGTCCATAGTCTACGCGCAAAAGCGGTGTAAGGCATTATAAAAATAAAAAATGAATTATCTTGTATCGTATCTAGATAATAAACATAATTGGTCGTCTTGTTATTGTCTTAGATGAACAATTACATTTTTTTATACTTATTTATCTATTTGTAAACAAAATTTCTACTCGAAATCATTATAAGATTTTTAATTGTAGCATCTTATCTAAATTAATATTGAATCTTTTTTGTGTATTGAGGCGGTCTTTTTTTTATTTAAATATTATTTACCCGGATTAAATGTTTTATTTTTATAATTAACTATGTACGTTATTTTCGTAATTTTTTTATTATACTTTACATTATGCGTTTTTCAAAATTATTAAGAAAAATACAACGAAAATAAAAAAAATGACCGCCCCAATACACCAGAAAGTATATCTTTATTGTAATTTATGTAATTAACACATTTAACTGTTTTTTATGTTTATCTAGATAAATTTTATTAAGTTATTATTTATTTTTGTCTAGATATATTATTAGTAATCATTGCCTAATACTGTTCGTAGGGATTTATTATTTTTTATATATATATATATATATTGATGAAAGTATTTTTTGACACGTTGTGTAGTGAAAAAAACTATTCGTTATACTAAGACGTGCGTTTTTCTTTTCTCGGAAAACACATGGTGTGGCAAGTAAATATGTTCAGATTATTTTTATTCCGTGCCCTAAAAGATGCGAATATTTCGCCTGATTGGTGCTTTATATCTAAAAAAACATGTCCGTAGAAACAAACAGATTTCAAAAAAAAAAAAAAAAAAAAAAAAATTGAAAACAAACTAGTACGAGGTGGTTCACCTCGACTATGAAAAAATCCCCCGTTTAGAATCGGCTTTTTATTTTTTTATATACCAATGAATTATCGTTGTTTTCGGTATATAAATTAAATTACCTCGGGGCTTATATCCGCCGAACTTCCCGCGCGCAACAGTGACCTTCCAATGGTACGAAGTAAGTATGCACTTATGATATTTTACACCGATCGTGCGGTGAATATGAACGATGACAGATTACAATCCAATACAAATTAAGCGTTTTTATCGGTGTTTAGCTGTTTAAAAGGTCCAAACATTTATATTATTGTGTATCGTTTTAGTTTGTTGTTCTTTTTTTTGAGGGAGGGGGGGAGGTGTTTTTTTTTTTTTTAAACATATATAGCTGAAAAAAAAAAAAAAATCATAAAATAACTATATACGTTTGATGCCTAATCAGCCGACTCGCTCGGATCCGCTCGGAGTTTTGACAATGTACAACCGTATCGGTTCCGGATCAATAACAAAGCGATACGTGGTGATGGTACGTAATTTACGTTTGATCCGTCCGTCTATTATTAATATTTTTTATTATTTTTATAAATTGTCGTCGGGTTCCGTTTAAATAAATCGAATCATTCGCGGTGTCCGTCGGAACGATAGAAAAAAGAAGAAAAAAAAAAAAAACAGCAAAAAAGCAAGGGCATAAATAACGAATCCGTTTCTGATGCTCGTACACCGATGAAGGGGAAGAGAAACGAATAATAAAAATTATTATTCGAGGCGGCGGCGGCGGCGGTGGCGTCGGTGGGTAATCCGTTTTTCACGCCCACATTGCGTTTTCGGGTACGCGGCCGTGACGTTACACGAAAAGAGAATTCGAAAGAAACACAATAATTATTATTATTATTTTTTATTATTTTCTTTTTTTTTTATTTTTTTTTTTTTATTCATTTCGTACACCTGCGGGTTTAGCGCGCGACGCGTCGGTTGTAAATTATTCCGCACGGAAGCGGACGCGGATTTTTTAGACGGGTTGATAAGAGATAGGTTCACGTAGGTCGCGGTGGCGCAATCGTATTTAAATTTGAAAAAATAAAATAAAAAAAAATGTTCTAGGGCCGGATTTATAAACTATTATAAAAAAAAAAAAAAATAAAAAATCCTAATGGAAAATCAAAAAAAAATCGACTACACGGTGGACGGAATAAATCCAAAATTATACTAAACAAAAAACGTTGTACGTTGCTACCCAAAAAAAAAAAAAAAAACGATTCTGATCCAAGTCCGGTAAAACATATTGGTTAACATAGAATATAAATAGCTAAACAAATAAATTAATCTTGTAGTGATTTATAACAAAAAAAAAAAACTACGATTGTAGATGTTTTTTCGTCTCGAATTTTTATGTAATTCTATTGAGTTAAAAAAAAAAAAAAAATGTTTTACTCGCATTGAATAAATTGGACAATCGTAACGTTAATACATTACAAACAAATGTATTGGCGTTATGCTCGATTTTTTTATTTTTTACTATTCGGCGCAACTAATGGTGAACCAGATAATATCGAGTTTCCGTGGAATTCGATTGAGCTAAAATAATAAATGCGTATTTAACGTTAATCGGAAAAAAAAAAAAAAAAATAGTATCTATGCCGGTACACGAAATGCCGTAAATATTTTACGATTTTCATCAAAGTTTGATCTTCAAACGGTCATAAAAAAAAAAAAAAAAAAAAACACTTACGCTAAACATTTATCCGTATAATGTCGAATAAAAACATCGAATGCATTTAAAAAAAAAAAAAAGCGGTCCGCGCCTAGAACGGGCTCGTATTGATATTGCGCGAAAACGTTCAGATCGCTAAATTCCGGTGTGACGAAAAAATTATAAAAAAAAAAAAAAAAAACCATTGACCAGATCCCAAAGGCGGGGATCGGTGCGAGATTTACAGCAGACGAGTCGTACAGAAACGATGGGGATGGGGGGCGAATACCCGATAGTAAAAATAAAAACAAACCGATACACAAGTTTAAAATTAGAAATATATATAAAAAAAAAATAAAATAATAATCAGGTCGCGTGTATAATAACACAGCAGCACTGGCGCGTGCGGACGGTGTGGCGACACGCAGTTTGTATTTATACGGCCCGGGTCCGATCCGTACCCGTGGAAAAATGTTCGGATCGCCCGAACGAGGCAGACGGACACGCCGCGCAACGTCGATGGTCTCCGCGTTTAGCCCGCCCCACCCCCCCGAAAATCCCGACAGTAAATAAAAATAACGGGTCGGACGCCGGTGAGTATACGAGATGCGACAATAAAATAACGAGACTTTCTAAATATAACCTAAACTATTAACGTTATCTATAAAACGATTATTGAAACATGATTAGAAAACACTTATCTAAAAGTACTATGAACACTGATGGCATCGATTCATTTCATTCTTATACGTTAGTAGCCTTGTTATTAGTGCGAGTTCGACTATACTGCCGAAAAATGTTAGATATAAAAATCGAACAACATGTGTTAACATTAAATTTCTTGTTAAATTAAAAAAAAACTGCCGCGGAATCGTTTCGTATGTGAAGTTTATGGTGAACAATGTTTATCAAGAGCTCGTGTTTTTGAATGGCACAAACGGTTTTGTAGTGGAAGGGAGTACGTCGAAGACGATGATCGTTCCGGACGTCCTACCACGTCTTCGACAAACGAAAACGTTGAAAAAATCGACAAAATTAATTAATCAATATTATTATAAAGAGGTATTAATTAAATTAAGAGAACGTGTCAGAAAGAAGCGACCGGATCTATGGAAAAATGGCCGGGTTCTTCATCAAGACAATGCTCCAGCTCACAGTGCATTTTCAATTCAACGTTTTTTAACTGAAAAAAAAAATGTCTGTACTTCAACATCCCCCGTACTCGCCAGACCTTGCTCCTTGTGACTTCTTCTAATTTCTTTTCCCATTTTCAAACAGTTGATGACGTAAAAATGAAAACGGCAGAACTTCTAAAAGGGCTGAATGAAAGCGATTGGCAACACTGTTTTCAAGAACGGCAGCGACGTATGCAACGGTGTATTGATGCTGAGGGAAGGTACTTTGAAGGTGATAATCATTAAATTATAACATTTTTAAAATACACAAATTTTATTCAAAAAGTCTCGTTATTTTATTGTCACACCTCGTATACCGTAATCACGACTGTTGTTATAATTTGTTTGATTTTTTTTTTTTTTTTATTATTTTCGTTAACGATCGATATATTTTTATTTGTTTTCTATTTTTACCGTACGTGCGTGCGGTATCGCCGTGAGTATTACGTGCATGTTGAACCGTAACGCGTTCGGCGGGCTCGGCCGAACGACGATCCGCAACGGAGACGCCGACGTTTATCCGTTAATCTTTATGTTTTTTTTGTGCATTTAATATTTTATTTACCCGGATTAAATGGTTAATATTAATAATTAACTGTGTACGTTTTTTTTTTTTTTTTTTTTTTTATATATATATACTTAACATTATGCGTTTTTACCAATTGTTATGAAAAATACAACGAAAATAGAAATAATAAAAAAAAAAAATAATAGCGTAGATTACCCATTCGACACTTGTTTTATGTATTAGATAACTTTTTTTTTTTTTTCTTAATTCGCGGTTTGATTTAAATTTCTTGTCCATAGTCTACGCGCAAATGCGGTGTAAGGCATTATAAAAATAAAAAATAAATGGTACCTTGTATCGTATCTAGATAATAAACATAATTGGTCGTCTTTTTATTGTTTAAGATGAACAATTAAATTTTTTAAACTTATTTATCTATTTGTAAACAAAATTTCTACACGAAATCATTATAAGACCGTTTTAATTGTTGCATCTTATCTAAATTAATTTTATATCTTTTTTGTGTATTGAGGCGGTCTTTTTTTTTTATTTAAATATTATTTACCCGGATTAAATGTTTAATTTTAATAATTAACTGTGTACGTTATTTTCGTCGTTTTTTTTTTTTTTTTTATACTTTACAATATGCGTTTATCCCAATTGTTAAGAAAAATACAACGAAAATAACAAAAAAAAAAAAACCCGACTCAATACACGAGCAAATATATCTTTCTTGTTATTTATGTAATTTATTTATTTATTTATTTTTGTCTAGATACATTTTTAGTAATCATTGCCTAATACTGTTCGTAGGGATTTATTATTTTTTATATATAAATCTATATATTGATAAAAGTATTTTTGGACACGTTGTGTAGTGAAAAATACTATTCGTTATACTAAGACGTGCGTTTTTCTTTCCTCGGAAAACACATGGTGTGGTAAGTGAATATGTTCAGATTATTTTTATTCCGTGCCCTAAAAGATGCGAATATTTCGCCTGATTGGTGCTTTATATCTAACAAACATGTCCATAGAAACCGACAGATTGCAAAAAAAAAAAAAAATAAATTGAAAATAAACTGGCAAGGTGGTTCACCTCGGCTATGAAAAAAAATCCCCCGTTTAGAATCGGTATTTTATTTTTTTATTTTTTTTTATACCAATGAATTATCGTTGCTTTCGGTATACGAATTAAATTACCTCAGAGTTTATATCCGCCGAACTTGCCATGCACACCAGTGACCTTCCAATGGTACGATGTAAGTATGCACTTATGATATTTTACCCCGATCGTGCGGTGAATATGAACGTTTAAAAATTAGGCGGCGAATATATTTTACAAAATAATATTACCTGTTCGGTGGTACACGTATGCCGGCACCGTATTTGTCGGTGTAATTCCTGGTTTGGAGAGAAATAAAAACCATTATATTTTCGCACAAAGATGTCGATTGTTAGTATTAGAATTTTTTTTATTTTTTCTCTACCACCGGTCGTCATCATCGGCCATCGCGCATTATACAAAACGATGTGGGTGGGAGGGCGAAAAAAAGTTTTTTTTCATTATTCGCCCGGAGTTAATTTTATAAACGTGTCTATTCAAAAAAAAAAAAAAACCTCTAGCGCGATATTCAAATTATTACTTATATATTTGTTTAATTTTTTTTTTTTTTTTTTTATGTTGGTAACGCGCAAAATGCATTTATTTCGCCGCTTTATATTGCAGAATAAAAAAATAAAATCCTAAACGGCCCGGCTCGTACTTTCGCTGTTCCCGGTCACGGATCAGCACTCGAGTTTTACGATTTATTGTAATAAACTTTATTCAATTTTTATCACCGAGTCGATAAACAAATATCGTACATCGCATAAGAGCATTGTATTAATATCCGAATGTCCAGGAACCCGGCACCGGTTTATCAATTTATTTTAATAGTAATTTTGAAACATCTATTTAAAAATTATTTTGAACGTATTAATGGCCGCCTTTTTAATTATACGAAAATATCACTAGTCTACCGTCCTGATACAAATTTACGGGGATGAATCATTTTTTATTTATTTTTTTAATTAACGACCAGCAACATTCTGCAGTCCGCATTTAACTCCGATTTTCGATTGGATTTCGAACAGTCGTGTAGACAATTGGGCATTCGGCTAATTACAAACAAATTATGAAGTTTGACATGCAAATGTTGGTAAATCAAGTTCCGAATGCGGTCCGTAGGAAGTCTCCCTCATTAGAAACAAAAAAAAAAAAAAAATAAAAAGTTAAAAATGTTCGCCAAAATCGGACCATATCCCAAGGCATATTTGTAAGAATAAAAAAATACTGTGCGTGCCTCAATCGGTCAGGTTAGGTTCAAATCTATCGTAGAACCAAGACCAATGGATTGTACGGTTTTTAGTGTGTTGAGAATTTTGATTCTTTTCAATAAACGATGCGCCTACGGGGGAAGGATTAGCCTGTCGGGTAGAGTTCCCCCCCGTAGATTGCCACACACACAAAAAAAAAAAAAAATGGTTAAAGTCAATCGGTTTTAAAATAATAATTACAAAAATGTTCGTGCGACGTTGACGCATCAGATTTGCCTACACGGAACGCCGTGCAATCGGACCACTTTCAAGACGGGAAAATATTTTGCGTTTTTCGGGCTAACGGTATAAACGGGGAAATGGGAAAGGGATAGGATAAGGATGGAAATCGAACAGATAAGTGTACGTAATGGTTGCAAAAAAACGATTCTAAGTCGAGTTTGGTAAAAATGTACAAAACGTTCGCCGATAAAAACGATCAACCTTCAACGATTGCGATATATTTACATAGACGGTGACCGTATTACAATACAGTTGGGACCTGGATGAGTCGAAAAAACCGCGTAATTTTTTTTAAATAAATAATTCCCTTGCGAAAATCTCGAAAGAAATACTGGAAAAAAAAAACTCAAACAAATGCGTGTTGCGAATATTGAATGTATTAAATCGGCTTGCGCGTGCCGATAATTTAACCTGATAGTTTTTATTGTGATTATTGTCGTATTATTATTTTTTTTTTTTTCGTATCATTTGGTTTATTGTCACTACATTCGGTATTGTCGGTTGCGATCGATCGGTGACACGTTTGCGGTCAAGTGTTTTGTAAACGCGAAAATGCCTCGTAATTATATAAAAAAAAAAATAATCCGCTAACTATTTATGCAATACAATGGGTCCGTGGCAGTAAAAAAGCGGAAGGAAGGCCAAGGGTATCGCTGAAGAATGCGGAATACCAGCAAACCTATTATCTACCATCGTATAGAATCGTAAGGAAATTAATTTGAAATTGTCGACGAAAGATGAAGAGAGGCCCGGAATTTGCAAACGCAGAAGAATGCGTAGTTAAGTGGTTTAAGCCGTGCAGCAATGCCGATGTCAGCATCATCATTATAAATGATAACCGGATACTTAATCAATTGGAAAACAGAAAAAACTAGGTATTTTGATTGTGACAAATCTGGTAAACTGTTAAATAATGTAATTTTTATAATTTGAGTCCGGATACTTTTAATTCGTTTAAATTGTCACGGTGTTAGTATTTTCTAAAAAAAAAAAAAACCTATAAATAATTTCTTTACATTCTCTTTGAAGTTTAAAAAAAAATGTTCAATGCACATCAATAAAATGTGTTTTAATAGTGATTAGGGAATTTAATTTTGTATAATAATCTTTAAATTGAGTAAAGTAAAAACTTGCATAATGGAATAAATGCAGTAAAAATATAAAAAAAAACACAATATTCCTTTGGAATATTTTAATTATAGCGAAGAAAAGTATTAAATCGGCGACATTAATGTACTATCACTGCGTTTCTTTTTTTTTTTTTTTCATTGAAAAAGTGATTCACACATTTAAAAAAAAAAAAAAAAAATCAATAATTATGATATCAAATTAAGCATAAATCAATGTATTTTTCTGCTAATTTAGAAAATATTCTATAATATGCTCAATAAACTGAATATTCTTTAATTCATGAAATTAGATTGAAATATACTAAAAAAAAAAAAAACCGTTTTCCTATAAGCTCTTTGTTGAATTAATCGTTTACTTATTTTTTTTTTTTTTTTTTTATTTATTCCCATAAAACTGGAAACGATCAAAAGACGATATGGGGAACCATATAAATCCGGACTATAGCCCGTAATAATACGAGTTTCGGAAACTCTTTAAGTCGATATTTTCTCGGTAAAACCACGAGAACGTCAGAGGGGAAAGACGGGTTAAATCGGGAAGAATTGCGCCGTTTCGTTTGAATTACGATTTATCGGCGTCCCGCCGTAATTACACCGACGGGGGGGGGCGGCGGCGGTACGAGATCCGCAAACGTTTGTGCCGTTTATTCCACGACGGCCGTCGGCGGGCGACGACGACGACGACGACGACGATAAAACGCGATAGAATTTTCGTATTATTCGCCGCCGGGTGCCGGGGGGGGGGGGAATCAAATGCGGTCGCCAGTGCCGGTAGTGTCCGGTCGAAATCCAAAAGCTATAATATTGTAAACGGTGGGCTGCGGTTAAAAGGTCCCCGTCCGTCAGGCCCGTGACACGGTTGATCGGCGGTCGACGGCGACGGCGACTACAGAATAATTAAACAGCGAATGCACTAAATGCGCCGCGGTCTTCGACAACGTTAAATTACCTCGCGATCGATAATCAATCAAAAATAATAATAATCGGAACGCTACGAGGTGTGACAATAAACTAACGAGACTTTTTGAATAAAATTTGTTATAATTATAAATGTTATAATTTAATGATTATCACCTTCAAAGTACCTTCCCTCAGCATCAATACACCGTTGCATACGTCGCTGCCGTTCTTGAAAACAGTGTTGCCAATCGCTTTCATTCAGCCCTTTTAGAAGATCTGCCGTTTTCATTTTTACGTCATCAACTGTTTGAAAATGGGAAAAGAAATTAGAAGAAGTCACAAGGAGCAAGGTCTGGCGAGTACGGGGGACGTTGAAGTACAGACATTTTTTTTTTCAGTTAAAAAACGTTGAATTGAAAATGCACTGTGAGCTGGAGCATTGTCTTGGTGAAGAACCCGGCCATTTTTCCATAGATCCGGTCGCTTCTTTCTGACACGTTCTCTTAATTTAATTAATACCTCTTTATAATAATATTGATTAATTAATTTTGTCGATTTTTTTCAACATTTTCGTTTGTCGAAGACGTGGTAGGACGTCCAGAACGATAATCGTCTTCGACGTCCTCCCTTCCACTACAAAACCGTTTGTGCCATTCAAAAACACGAGCTCTTGATAAACATTCTTCACCATAAACTTAACATACGAAACGATTCCGCGGCAGTTTTTTTTAATTTAACAAGAAATTTAATGTTAACACATGTTGTTCGATTTTTATATCTAACATTTTTCGGCAGTATAGTCGAACTCGCACTAATAACAAGGCTACTAACGTATAAGAAAATGAATCGATGCCATAGCAGTTTTCATAGTACTTTTAGATAAGTGTTTTCTAATCATATTTCAATAATCGTTTTATAGATAACGTTAATAGTTTAGGTTATATTTAGAAAGTCTCGTTATTTTATTGTCACACCTCGTACAAGTGACCGTTTGATATTTTTTTTGTTTGCAAATCTCCGTTGTTTTATTGTAGAATATCGACGCCGTCGCGAATATTTTCGCGGCCAGTGTTCGACAACTGTTTTAAACGGATAACGGGAAATGTTCGCATTCGAACGATATGCAATCCGTTTGTTACGCGGCGTGAAAATTAATCGACCTGTACGCGGAAATCCCCTACCACATTACCCGATACCGTGTCGAAAACCCGGTAAAAAATATATATATATATATAAAAAAAAAAAAAAACATGTAAAAGGACGGATCTCGCGCCGGTGTGTAGGGTTTTTTATTTTTTTTTTTTTTTTTTTTTTAAGCTTTCCAAATCTATTGTCACGAGCCTAAATCCGGCAAACACGTTTTACAAAACCGCAGCTATTGATTCGCGCGATCAATGGCCGGCCGCAGATTATCCGGAAAACACTATCCATTATACGTATATAGAAAGGGGCTCACATTTTGCGATACATTCCAAAACATACCCGTATACACATTTATTTATTTTTTTTTTTTTTTTAATAACAAATTTGTATGAAAAAAAAAAAAAAAAACCGTTAAATCATACGCGTCGTAGTTTTATTTTATTATTATTATTATGATCCTGCGGCATTTTCTCGGGGGATTTTTAGTAAATTTGCTGATTTATGATTATTTTTTTTTTTTGTTATTATTAAATTATGGAACTGATAAATTTTAACTACCAGCTCTTCTTTTTCTAAAAAAAAAAAAAAAAAACTATTAATACGCAAACGAATATACCGTTTTCGGGTTATAAGTTTCAGGCAGGATTTCTTGGATTTCCTTTTCCTCCAGAACCCCCGGGGCTACTTCATAGTACTGCGGATATTCTTAACATGTACGATACGTTATACGAAAATTCGATTCTAACGACGCTGTGTCTATAATTAAAACTAAACCTCATCGAAAATAATCTGAAAATCTGAAATAATTAAATCGATATTGCCAATACTATTTGTGTTATGATTTTTTTATTAAAATAAGGAAGTGACCACGCCCCACCCTGTAGAACAGTAGTGGAAAAATGCGTTTTGGCGTTAAGGCGTGTTAGATGAGCGCGTTTTCGTTTGCCTTTTTGTTTATCGAAAAATCGATCGTTGAGTCTAATATCTAACCGCCAACAGAGTGTTTATGGCAATTAATCCAAACTCAACGGTACAGTTTACGATAATCGATATTCTTGATCAGTTAAGCCTATTCGTTACTATTCGAGCGTATCGTAAGAACACGGCAAGACGGCCGAATAAAATATATTCAAGTCTTCATTTTTTTTTTTTTATTTGTCGGAAATCTCGCGTATTTCCCCGTGGGTGCTTAACAACAACAAAAAAAAAAAACCCCAAACATTATTACATGACATAACGAATTTTCGTTGGGCAAGATCAATATTTTTTTTTGTCTCACTACGTTTTAATATTGTAGCGAATTGACCTTTTATCAAACTTAAAGACACTAAACGGAGATTTTACGAAAAATCGCAAAACAAATCAAAAGTTCTGTAGGTTTCTCTACCCGCGCTGCAAATAAATATTTTTATTTTAAATATTCAGTACAACATTCCTATTCAAAATCCAATATTTATAAATCATTTGATATTCACTTTTTTACATTATTCGAAACATTATTTATGTCTCACATACAAATAAAATATACGACACAATATTGTAAGTTTTCTTGTATTTATTTTTTTTTTTTTTTTCCGACTGACCAACTTTTCTACCAGATGACTTGCCCGAAATATCAAAAGTAGCACCATTTTTCGAAAGCACATTGGATGTAGTGAATTGTGGTCATTATTTTTTATTTTCAGTAAAGTTGCCTTAAATAATTGGAAATAACCGGGAAAAAAAAAAAAAAAAAATCAAAAGCATTTTTTATTGTGCACACAAACATTTATTTTAATATTTCCTTTTAGTTAAAAAAAATAATTAATGCTGGAAACTAAAATCAATTATAATTGAACATTTTCCAGACGATTATCATTTAGAAATCCGGATTCCGTTAAACACATTTTATCGAGTCGGTGCAGTGTGCACGTGCGCATTATTTATATTCTTTGAAACAAAAAAATACCGAGAATCTTTCCGATCACAAGATTGTATTTTCATCTGACGCTGTAAGAGCCAATCGTTTCCTCTGTGTGTTTTTACAACTCGGTAATTGGAGCAAAAACGTTAAAACACGATCACGTAAAATCGCAGTTTTTAGCCGCTCGAACGTTAAATTAAAATTAAAAAAAAAAAAAAAAAAAAAAGAACGTGTCTCCGTCTGAACCGGAAGTCGTGATCCAATAAATCTCGGTTAACCCGTAGTAGGTACGTGGAAGCTCGGACAGTTGTTTTTAAAAATGTTTTTTTTTTTTTAATTTTTTTTTTCTATTTATTTTATCAATAGATTTCACTTATGCTTCGCGGATGATGATCAATAACTGTTGCTATTCAACTAAAAAACATGTTATCAGCGGTACAATTTTTAGTAAGTGCGTACCACGGTAACGCATATTGAATGAGATTATTATCCCGAATAACTCAAAACAAGTGAAACGAATTTCGTGTATTTTCCGTTTGAAATTATTAAACCACCCGGTAACGGTAACGCACTAACGCAAATAACAATCATCAATGTTGGTGAGATTTTTAAAAAAAATTCGTTATTGTAATACAAAAAATGAAATTATTTTAACGACACAATATGATACATTTAATTTCATCGGTTATAAAAAAAAATTCACCGGAGTCGTCTGAAACTTTTTACAACAAATCGATAAAACCATATATTTACAGTAATTGCGGAATCGTAATCATAAAATAAAAAAAAAAACACGACATTATACAACTACTTAAAAACCGTTTAATACGAAAAGATAACAGCTTTCAAAATTGAAATATTTTCATTAATATTTTAAGTGACCTTACCAAGACTTCGGTAAAGCTTGTTTTTCGAACAGTGTACACAAGATGTATAAACCAACTAGTCGTCGTCGTAGTTGGCAGATTGTATTATTATTTCGCGACAGTCTGTCTAAATAATATTATTTTTAAAAAAAAAAAAAAAAACGATATATCTCATGGAAGAGGAAAATTGTGGTTTTTTTTTCTTTTTATCTGTTGCTGAATTTACGACACCCCGGGGGCGGTGTCGCAGCACGCATACCACACGAATTAAATTAAATTTTACAATCTGAACGGAGCATCGAGGGATATTTTACATTGGTTTTACAAATCCATATTTTCTTTTTTTCACTTTTTTTTTTAAGAAGTATTAAAATACCTCCGAAACATCCGCGCGTTAATAAATCCACTTATGCGGGCGTTGAATTCGTTCCGGGCCCTACACTTCACATTCACTTATTTTTCGCATAAAATTATGTTACCGCGAGATGTAAGTATTCGTGTAGTGTCCATAAAAAAGCAAATTTATTTTGTGCGTATTTAAATATTAACACGATCACGATTTAATGTTTTAATTGTTCGTTATGGGTTACTAAATCCGATTTTAACGATTCAATCGTTACACGAGATTTACGTCACTAATTCATTAAAAAAAATTATACCGCGACGAATAACATTCTTTATAGATTCGAGGTTCCGGTTCTTTTTGTAGTTTTAAAAAATATATTTAAATTTCCGTTTCCATCGTTCAACATAATTCCTGTTCGTTTAGCGGTCGTTCTCGTTCGGCTTTTTTTTTTTTTTTTTTTTTTTTATGTACACGCACAATTAATAAAATAAAAATGGTATTATCGAGTCGTGTTGTTTTGTCGATATTTATTATTATGATGTAATATTCGATTTACTGTCGTAAGTACAATGCCGTTAATAAAATACGAATATGGACGGAATATTATGCCGTGTGGGTGGCAAAACGGTTTCCGATGTGGTCGCATGTGTGCATGGTTTTTTATTGACAACAAAGGCCGATATGGATGTTATGAGTGTATTTCGGAAATGGAAAATGAAGGCGTTTGGAGTAGCAAGAAAGTGTCTTATTGTGACGTGTATAAATTATATTTTTATGTAGGTCGAAGACAAAGGTGACCGACCCCCGTGTACGCCGAAAGGTCACGGCGGCGGACGAGGGCGGAAAAAAAACATTGTTTTTAGAATGAAAAAAAAAAAAAAAAATACATTTCCCGACGATTTTTATTAGACCGACGACGACGGAGGGAAAATCGTCGATAAATTTTAATTATTTTGCCTCTTATCACCTAAATAACACCGTATATATATATATATTTTATTACTCGATGTTGGTTTTAATAACGTGTTAGGTCTCAAAAATTGTTAGGTTTTAAAAACGCAATAACGGTCGTAAACACATCCGATAAATACATCGCGAGGTGAGATATTTTCTCGAGCAAATTTCTGGATGCTCTGATTTTCGTATTATCGACAGTGTAACCTAACCGCGTTACTCGACTTTTTTGTAATTTCCTTGTTGTTTTCATTTCAAATTGATATTAATAGCGATATAGTTGTGTGCACCCCGAAAAAAAAAAAAAAAAAAAAAACCCAATTAAACAATATATTATATAATGCAATTGTTTCCCGAATAATTTGTAAAAAAAAAAAAAAAACGCCGTTGCCAGGTTATCCTTAAGGTAGCCCCAGAGGAAAAAATCTCACATGCTTAAATCTGGGGACCGTGCTGGCCAGCCTATGTCTCCGCTCACAGAGACTAACCGCCCAGGAAATATTCGTCGCAAGACAACAAGTGAAATTCTAGCTGTGTGCGCTGTAGCTCCGTCTTGCTGATACCATACATCTCCCAAATCATGTTCTTCAGCCATTTCCTCCAACCTACGCTGCAGATAAGTTTCAAACATCATAACATAACGAGCGGACGTGGTAGTGACGGTCCCGTTCTCGTCCTCAAAAAAGTAGGGGCCGATATCCCTGCATTGGGACACAGCACATCGCACTGTCACTGCAGGATAGTGGAGTGGTCTTTCATGGAGGTGCCGTGAGTTATAGAAAGATGAATATGGGCCTCATCGCTACAGAAAAAAGTTGATATCGGAGGAATTTGCAGAAGAATTTGCTGACAGAGATTTTTACGGTTACCGTAGTCAGTAGCATTTAACTCTTGAACAAGCATTAATTTTTAATGATGGAATGATAAATCTTTGTAAAGAGTTCTCCTCAAAGAACGGTCTGAGCTTCCCAAAGCTACAGCGTTTTTCCGGGCTAAGCGTCTTGGTGACTGCACAATTGACTCTCTGACCAACTGCACATTTTCGGGGGTTCTTACCGTTCCGGTTGATCCGTGTCCAAGTCTACTCAGGGTACTTCCGGTTTCTACCAAATGCCGTATCCACAATTTGATAGTGTTAACAGAATGAACAGATTCAGCACGTGGAATGCCGCCGAAGTGTATACGAAAAGCCCTTTGTGTAGAGCGATCACAGAATGATTATTTTCGTAATACGCCCGCACGACGAAACCACGATGTACACCTGTCCAGACCGTGATTACGAATAAAAACGGCATGAATTACCGTACAATTCAAAATATAGCCCTTATTAAGGCCTGCTCTTATCTTATCACAGGCCAATGACTTTATTTCACTCGTCAGTCGACTCTGCCTGTATTTTCGCATAGTCCGCCACTCAAATCGTTTTCGATTCAATCGAGTACCGGACGTTTACAATACCCCCGGAACCCGAGTCGACCGGTCGGTCAGCCTCGATCGGAAACGTGGTTTTTCAACATAAAATATTACCTTTATTACATTCATAAACCGTTTTTTGAAAGGTGTGACGCGAAGTCTATCCTCGTTTGTTAGGTTAGGCTTATTTGTTTTATTTTGTAATCGGTAGTGAGGGGAGTGGTGAATCGTTAATATTTATATTGACCAACGATGCCATTTTCAAAATCGAGTAGTGAATTTGGATATTTGTTCGCATTTTCGACCATTTCGACGCGTTGTAGCCACTAGTCCTTTAGCTGAGTTTTGTCGTAGATTTACGTAAATATATATTATGCTAAAACAGTGGAAAAATGCACGTCTGTTACATTTCGATTTTGTTATATTGTACCGAACAAACGTATAGTTCGGGTGTGGGTAATTTTGCCGATTCCCGGGTATATCTCATTTGCGATGAAAAAAAGGTTCCTGTCACGGCGAGACGACCAATATATCCTCTGGGCACGTCGAACATTGGGATAAGATCGAAACCCGCTGCCAGTGACTATCGCCTTCTCTAAACGACCGAGTCGTAGGAATACATATTACCATTAGAAGGTACACACGTACCCTCCACTAAAACAGCTTGCGATTCGTAATATTTTTCAAATAATCTACAATCAAAAATATTCGATTTTCGGCGTTTTGTACGTTTTGAATATTGACTAGTGGACTGTTGGCTAACGAAAACAATAAAAAAAAAAAAAAAAAAAACCAGACACTAGTCCGATAGTGCAAAACGGGGGTATCCGAGAAGGAAAAATACATTTTTGTTCATGGTTTTTTACCACGGAAAAACATTGATATATCGTAAATAATATCATACGTAGCGTATAAATAAGTCGTTATATTGTTATCTATGGATTTATTTATGATAAATCAATGTTTACCAAGGAAACAACGTGAAACATTTCTTTTTTTTTTTTTTTTTCTTCCCGGACAGCCCTTTTTTTGCTTATCAGATGTTGTCTGACTGATGTTTGCTCAAGGCGCAGTCCACTATATTTAATAGGTCGTTATAAATATATATACCTATGCGTCGTTTCGCGTTATCGTGTTGAACAAATTATCGACTTTTCGGCGTTGCGCTATAATAATTAATTAAAGGGGTTTTTTTTTTTTTTTTTTTTTAATGTGTAACGTAGTAAAATACAATGAAATGTTAAAAATTAATGAATGTGGCAACTGGCAAGTGATCATAATAATAATAATAATAATAATAATACAGGCAGGTGGGTATTTCAATTTTTTTTTTTTTTTTTTTTTAAGGGAAAGAGTAAGTAATTAATTACGCGCGTATTTTATTGCGCGTTTCGTTGATAAAAAAATTATAAATAATAAAAAAGTAGGTGGAGGGGTCTGACTACTGCTAGTCTTTCCCGACGACCAATTCGATTCGACAACGGAATAATTTTTGAGGAAGAAAAAAAAATACATATAAAAAAAATTCTATTACCTTTTTTTCAGTGACTTGTTTTAAACAGCCGGAGGATTAAACGGACCGTTTCTATTATTTGTTTGGTTTTTTTTTTTTGTCAAAGTTCGTTGTACTTTATTCGGCCGTTTAAGGAAATAATATTGTTAGTCGCTGCTGCGGTACGGGTTTTAATGGGCGAAATGGTCTGAAATAATGCCGCCGCTATAATACGCAGTTCGCACGACATAATAATAAATCGCAAAAACTTTTGAAGTAGCTATACAATGTATTATATTATATAGTGACATTAATAAAAAAACCACGACTATATACGCGTTTAAATACACACTAGAAACGCATTTGTTAATGCGTACAGGGCGATATTTTTTTTTTTTTTTGTCACGGTTCGGCGATCCGTCTGTACGACAATGATTTCGTGAATAAAATATCGACGGCCATCCGGACCGGGCGGTCGGTAAAACGGACTGATTTAGTGTCGGACTGGCTTACTAAATTGAAATTAAAAAAAAAAAAAAAAATTGTATTATTAACGTACGGCACGTAAAATACATGACTTACCCGACGAATACCCCGGAATTACCGAAATGTAAAAATTGTAATTTGGACGAAACATGTTTCTGTAAAAAATCGCGATTTTCTTCCGTACATTACCGGTGTGCGTTCATCGTGCCGTCCCCTTTGCCGTCCCGGTTCCAGTCGTCGGTTTTTTGTTAGAGCCACGGAAAAAAAAACGCTTGGGGGCCGTTTTAATTTTAGATGCAATCCTATTATGATCGATCGTAAGACCGTCCACATAGACGACTACGTGTACGAACAGAAAAGATCAATAAACGCGTTGACTAAAACATCGATGGCTAATAATTGAATAAAGTACAACGACGGTTAATATTAAAGGATGAACGCGTTCAATTTGATTTATTATTTTTTGTTTTTTTTTTTTTTTCATTTTTGAAAGTATTTTTGTATTTAAACGTAAAATAATAGATGGTGGGGGGGAGTGGATAGAATACAAATTGAAACGTTCGAGACAGCTAGACCGCGCATTAGATAGTAATTTATCAGTTCGCGGTAACATAATTTAACCGAGATGATCAGTGGTAAACGTTTAAAAAATTATCCGAAAAAAATATAACGGGTAGAATAGGAGCATTAAAGCCGCAGTAGTTAAACGACGATTCAGTTAAACATATCGAACTAAAAGTAAAATTTTAACTAGGGCTCACATGTTTCCACGTAACATGTTATTTCTAAAATTAACTCGAAATCTACGTCATTAAGTGACTGATAAAACTAGCTATTTAAGTCTAAACGTTGTATGGGATATACATTTTTTTTTTTTTTTTTTTTTTTATCATAATGTATAAAACATTTTATCGTGGTTTTGTTTTTAGATTGTATAAACTATTATATTATGAAAGTATAGAGACAATTTTAAACGCTGAAGTGACTCAAGAGCCTTGACACGCCGGAGTCATGAATATAATCTGAATATGTGAAATGAATATGATTCAATATCGAGTTATATTACATTATTGTTAGTGTGTGGATTTTATGGTATTGATGTCTGCTGTTATTAAATGAAAAACAATCGCATAAACCCAAAGTTAGGCAGACTAACAAAAATGATTTTACTCGATTAAGTTACGTTAAATAAACGAAAAACATTCATTTAATTTCGATAGGAAAAAGTTAATTTTTTTTTTCTATTTCGCTATTTAAAACCAACTTTTAAATGATTCAATATCAAGTGCCCGATACATAATAGTCATACATTAAGTATTATCTTTCCATAAAGCATAAAGCAACAGACAACACATTATCGTGAATGTAAATCAGTGTTTCCCAACCGGTGGTCCGCGGTCCCATAGATTTTTTCTTCGATTTCTATTACAAATTCATTTTTTTTTTTTTTTTCTATAGCAAAAAAAATTACTACTTATTGAGGAACCGTATAATATTATACGGTTATTTTATCGTTGTTGCTGCTGCAGACCGATAAGTATTTTCCACTTTTATAAGTGTGTAGGTATCAGAGTAATAAATTATACTATTATCGCGACCGATAGTAGTGTTTTCAACTACAAATTTGTGTGAACAAGGATTTTCTAGTCTACTTGTAATCAGAAATAAACAGATGAATCGCTTGGACGTAAGTGACGACATGCGTTTGTCTATGAGCAACAATTCATCCGAGAATTGAAAAACTGATCGAAGAAATGCACTCGACAGAAATCACACTGAGTAAATTATTTAGTTTAGTAACGTGTAATTATATATTTTAGTGAAGTAATACTATAGTAATAAAATGTAAAGTAAAATAATAAAAATTAACATTTTTCGATAAATTTTGTGACCCCTTGTTAATGAGCAAAAAAAAAAAAAAATGTATTCCTAGTTTTCGTAAAATTGAGGTAGTCCGTGACCTATAAAATATTGTCGAAGAGGTCCGTGGTGGTAAAAATGTTGGGGAACACTGATTTAAATGAATTAAATAGGAATTGTATTATTATTAGACGAAAATAAATACATAAATCGCACTGAAAAACAGCCAATTGATTAACAGCATTCACCATTGAATTTTTCACTAGATAATGCCCACCTTTGTGTACACCTGCTAAAATAATACAGTTTTATATTTCACACTCGTTTTAACGTGTATAGAGGAGTAGGGGTAAAAATTTTAAAATTGATTTTAAAACGATTGAGAATAACAGAAATCTATACATTTACCAAATATCCTCCAGGATATTATGGCTGGAACATGATAGAAAAATAAAAAAAATCAGTTTTTTTATAATATAATTTTTAGTCGGAGGAAATGTTGTACAGGACGGGTTGGTTTTTTTTTTTTTTTTTTATGAACAACGTGTCTCAAATTATAAACCGAAATAAAAATAAATTGGTTAATACATTATAGACCACCGGAAATATATTTATTATTATGTTATTTTATTTTTTTTTTTTTTTTTTTTTTACTCGTAATGGCTTCGATGTACCGTATAAATTATTCGATATCGATACGACTGCGGTATAATGTAATCCGCGGTCAGCGATTGGAAAAAAAAAATAAAAAATATACAAATCTGACGGTCGGTATGAATAAAAAAAAAATTCTATAGGATACACAATGAATGCAACAACAACAATAATAATACATAAAACTCGACAAAGTCTGATGTCTGACCGTTTTCAATATTATAAAATCGTTAAAAAAAAAATAATAAAAAAAAAAAAACCGATGTCTATACGATTTTGGACACGTGTCGCCGTATGTAACGTAATAATGGGTGGCCACAAAAACGCGATTCGACGGTTAAAATTCAATTTGAAAAAAAAAAAAATCGAAGGTTATCAATAATTGATTTTCATGTTGACGTATTGTTATCAATTTAATGCGAACACGTTAAAGTTGCCGGGCCTTCAGAAATTCTTTTTTTAAATTTATTTATTATTATTATTATTTTTTTTTTTAACGTATATAAAACCATATTGGATTCCGTGGATATTTTCATTGCGTTTGCACCCTTCAGAAAAAGGTCACGACGACGACGACGAGGAGGAGCCGCCAACACTGCAGCCTTGCGTTTTGTTAACAACACTCGGGCCGTTTTAATTCTTTCGATATAGGTAACAATATAATATTTTGTATTATTATTGACTTTAAAAAGATACCTTCGGTCTTTAAAAAAAAAAAAAAAAAAAAAAAAAAAGACCCTGTATTCATATATTAATATACTGTAATTTGTTTCGTGCCGGAGCAAATTGTAAACGATTTGACAGCGATTTCGCCTTTCCCGTCGTTCACCCGACGCTAAATCCGTTAACGGACTGAAATTCCGTCCCGGGATATTCGAAATGCCATACACGTCTAGGTGCGACGGTTTCCGATGGCACAATCGCAATTGTTCGACGCTCACACCGATACATCCGGATCACAAATCTGGAGCTTCAAAATACGGATATTGTTCGAGTCGACAATCACGGAGAGAAATAATAATAATAAAAAAAAAAAATATTAATTATAACTAACCTTCCATGGACGGGAGGTAAGGTATATATATATATATTTATATATGTATACGAATGTCAATATACCAAACCGTTCGGATTGTCGGATTTATAACAATTTCCAATTTCGATTTATAATGCCATTTTTATAATTCTGAACATATTAGATACCGACGTTATTCGGTGTTTCGTAAGTACGTCATCAAACCATTTCGCACGCCCCCGACAAAAATAAAAAATAAAAAGTCGTAAACGTCCGCGAGTCGAGTTTGAACGTCACGAATTAATTTGACTGAAAATTAACCTATTATTACGGTTGACCTATATTTCTATTATAAATGCCGTATTTATGGACGGCGGAGAGTTTGAAACGTGTACGTGTCCAAATACGAAATTTATACCAACTTTAAATAATGCAAACGCAATAAATTGTAATTATTGATCCTCTATAAATTATTATACGGCAATCCCAATAAATGCGTACCGGCCAAAATGCATTACGGGGCGGGCGACCGGGGGATTTGGATACCTACCGATATTGTTTCTTTATCCGTCTGTACTCCGTTCAAGTTAAAAATGCCGACAGAATTGAACGCAGTGCCTATCAGACATTAGAGTACCGGCAAAGAGGTCAATCGTTAAAAAATACTCGAAAAAATTGTAATCGACCGGGCGACCGTTCCGAAAAGTAATTTATTATTTTCCGACTGTAAAATGGAATGATTATTTCGAAAACAACGTTCTCGTTATTTCATCATCACTGAATTCCCCTGTTGGGAATCACTGCTCTAGCCGTTATCGAGCCACGAATATCGCGAGAAACAAAAGAACCCGAACAGCAGACTCGGGCCCAATCGGCCTAATGTACATTAAATTTTTCTAATAAAATAACAATATTTAAAAAACCAAAAAAAAAATAAAAAAATAATACGTTTATATGGTTTCCTTTCAATAATAGCGCGGACAGAGCCGTGCGGGATAGCTGGTATTGGATTAAGTACAAAATTATAAATAATTTATACAAGAGAAAAATAATTTAATAAAAAAAAATGTGGGATTGTTATTGGCGGTAGACGTAGAGCTCGATTTTTACGTAATTGTTTCTAAATTCTAGGGAATATGAACGGACACACGTATCATTATCTTATAGATCAATTTAAAACGACGGGATATCGTCGGAACAGAATTGAATACGGCCGTAACGTCTGAATTTTAAAAAAAAAAAAAATTAATTTTAAAATGTGTAAAAAAAAAAAAAAAATATATAACTAAATCTGAATCGAAAACAAGGGCTCACCTACCAAACATTTCGCGCACGATTCAAATGTGTGTTATCTGCATTATTATTATCGCTTCTATAACATCGGTCGAGTTCCCTCCGTCCAAAATCCGTCTATTCGCTATACAATGGCCAGCACCTAAGTAAAAGACAATCAGAGTCGGTGTGGTTATTGGGAAATCCAAAATAATGTATAGGCGAATATCTCGGTTTTCTTATTTAATTTTAAAATAAAACTACACTATATTGAACATTTATCACACTTAAAGACCGTGTTCGGTCTATACGACTGTTTTTTTTTCTTTGATATTTTAATTTCTCAGTGAGATCTACGAGTATGTAAAATATCACAATTGAAAAAGTCCTATATCCGGCTTGGAAATTTAAAAATCGAAAAATCGCAAATTGTCTATTCGACGCGCGTTTATCGCGTTCTCATTACGACGAATCAGTAAAAACTTCTAATCGAACGGGAACCCGGTTGTATATCGGCGAAATCTTCAAAATGCGCCTCATTTTTAACCGATTTTGATAAAAAAAATAAGTAGTTCCCAATGTTTGTCTTGTAGTTTATTTTTTATGAACAAATGTATTATAATATGTAATATGTTACGCGACGGAGAAAATGCGTTTTGATTTTATAACCATGCCGTATACACGGCGGCGCGCCCACGACTCCGATAGATAGAATACCGACCAACCGCAGAGCGTTTTAACTCGCCCGGGGAATCGGCGACAGTTGTCGGCGGCTCAGTATGCATGCGCGAATTTGGGCATTCTTAAATTGAACACATTCAATAACTCATACGCAGCCCGGCGATTTGAGGCGACGGGATATCGTCGGAACAGAATTGAATACGGCCGTAACGTCTGAATTTTTTTTAAAAAAAAAAAGAAATAAATTTTAAAATGTGTAAAAAAAAAAAAAAATATATAACTAAATCTGAATCGAAAACAATGGCTCACATACCAAACATTTCGCTCAGGATTCAAATATGTGTTATCTGCATTATTATTATCGCTTCTATAACATCGGTCGAGTTCCCTCCGTCCAAAATCCGTCTATTCGCTATACAATGGCCAGCACCTAAGTAAAAGACAATCAGAGTCGGTGTGGTTATCGGGAAATCCAAAATAATGTATAGGCGAATATCTCAGTTTTCTTATTTAATTTTAAAATAAAACTTGACTATATTAATCTATTATCAAATTTAAAGACCGTGTTCGGTGTTCATATACGACCGGTTATTTTTTCTATGATATTTTAATTTCTCAGTGAGATCTACGAGTATGTAAAATATCACAATTGAAAAAGTCCTATATCCGGCTTGGGAATTTAAACATTGAGAAATCGCAAATTGTCTATTCGACGTGCGTTTATCGCGTTCTCTTTACGACGAATCAGTAAAAACTTCTAATCGAACGACAACCCGGTTTTATATCGGCGAAACCTTCAAAACGCGCCTCATTTTTAACCGATTTTAATAAAAAGATAAGTAGTTTCCAATATTTGTCTTGTACGTTATTTTTTTTTTTTTTATCAGTATAAAAACGCCATTGTTAACTTACACGTTCAATACCGTTTTGTACCGAGTACTATTACTCTAATACACTCTTCCGTTGTAAACAAAACACATATTTTTATAATAAAGCTCAATGTAATATATAATATACGTTCTAGAGTTTTAGCGAATCGATAAATGTATTGGTTTTTTTTTTTATAATGTGTGTCATTCTGTTCATTTTTCTACGAGAAACCCTGCTCCGAGAAATCATTATTTTTGATTTTCGCTGTAGCTTTCTTAATAATTGGGTGAAACGTAGAAAAAATACACGACAGTAATTGTTTTATTTTTTTGTAACTCGGTTAAACAAATATAGAAAAACGTGACATTATCAGATTATATTAATATAAGCCCTTTCTGGGCCCGGAAAACCTTGTGGTTAGAAAAATAAATAAATTTGACCTTAATGTAAAAGTGTTTTTTTTTTTTTTTTTTTCATATGCGTTTAAGTTTAAATGACGAACTAAACTGACTTGGCTATGAATCTTATTTCGTTAGCGAAGATTTATCGTTACCCACCTTCCCAATTGTAACCTGCAATAGCGGGGCAGACCTGTGAGCAGTATCCCCGAATTTTTATTAATAATTATTAAATTGAAAATTTACGCGTTACGCGCATTTTAATAAAAGCAAATATTTAAATTTAACGGACTACGAATTTCCTTATGTATTTTTTTTTTTTTTTGATATCTACGACCTCTGTTAGTTGTTCTCGCCACCTTGCTACGGTTCTACTAATCGGCACTGAATTCGGACCGGAGTAATATGAAGGTAATCGATTTAACATATGGGTATTTTTTTTTTTTTTTTAGTTCTTTCGCTGAAAACACATTTCGGAATACATTTTCAAGTAGGCGACGGGATAAAGAAATCTCGTTTATCGGAAAACAACGAGTTTTTTCAGCGTAGTCGGGCTGTGGCGACTAACCGCCCCCCCCCCCTTGTGCTCTGCGGGTCCGTTACGGGATCGGAGTTTTTGTTTGTTTCGACAAGACTTGGCCTTAAGTGTATTTTATTGGGAACGTTGTTTGATTTACTTCGCGGGATATCCGGCACCACGCAAGCATATAACATGGTGCGTAATAAAAAATGCATAATATTGACTTAATTCGAAACATTCTTTTAAAATGTCAACTAAACCGAAACGATAGAAATACCGATATAAAAAAAAAAAAAAAAAACCAAACTAAAATTTTCGCCCGGAAAAGTGTTCGTACGCGAGAAATATAATATCGTGCATAAAGGTTAAAAAAAAAAAAAAACCAATATTTATTAAAAACAAAAGCACTGGCGTCCGCGCCATGCGTGTTCTTCGTACAGGATAGCTAAACAGATATGAGCAACTAAAAAACAAAAACGCCAGAATATTTTCATAATTATATTACGGAGTTAACGGATATTTGGGGATCATTTCAGACGGATCGCATTATACCGAATTAAAACCAAAATTAGTCGATTCATACGCCCCCTCCTCCTCTCACACTATTACTTTCTGCTCGAGCCAGATTTCAGTTTGTGAACTGAAATCTCGTCGTTTTTTCGCACAGGTATTTTATTTCCAAGTCACCCGACAACCACGAATTTCGACGTAGTAAGTGAACGCGGTGTAAACGCATGTACACTTTCCGTCTTATGGACGACATAGCCTATTGCAGTCCAGTAAGACCAATACTGTGCGGTTGGTTTGAACGTTGAAGTGATTTTTATAGCTATTATCGAATTTTATGGTATCCGTTATTGTACGCGGGTGTTTTTCGAATTTATTTTTTTATTTTTAAACGAGATATGTATTTGTTTATCGCCATAGTTACACATACGAGTATCTCGATTGAAAAATATGATCAAAAAAAAATCACATATAAACCCACGTACGAACACGGATCATGGGTTTTTTATCTTTAATAATTCACTAAAATACTAACACTAACGGCACACAAACGGTCCTGTTAAACCAGAGTTTCTCATCCTTTTTACCACCACGGACCAATTCGACAATATTTTATAGGTCGCTGACCACCTCAATTTTACGAAAACTAGGAATACCTTTTTTTTTTTTTGCTCATTAACAAGAAAACACAAAATTTATCGAAAAATGTTAATTTGTATTATTTTACTTTACATTTTATGACTATACTTCACTAATATATAATTATACTTCAATTTATTACTCTTATAAAAGTGGAAAATACTTATCGGTCTACAGCAGCAACAACGATAAGATAACCGTATAATATTATACGGTTCCTCAACAAGTCGTAATTTTTTTCGCTATTTAAAAAAAAAATAATTATTAATTTTCAATAGTAATCGAAGAAAATATCTATGGGACCGCGGAAACACTGCGTTTAAAAAGGCATGTACACTTTCCGTCTTATGGACGACATAGCCTATTGTAGTCCGGTAAGACCAATACTGTGCTGTTGGTTTGAACATTGAAGTGATTTTTATTTTTTATTTTTTCATAGCTACTATCGAATTTTAAGGTAAGAATATTATCCGTTATTGTACGCGGATGTTTTTCGAATTTATTTTTTATTTTTAAACGAGATATGTATTTGTTTATCGCCATTGTTCCACATACGAGTATCTCGATTGAAAAATATGATCAAAAAAAAATCGTATATAAACCCACGTACGAACACGGATCATGGGTTTTTATCTTTAATAATTCACTAAAATACTAACACCAACGGCAGACAATCGGTCCTGTTAAACGCACGTTTGCTATATTTCGCGTACCTTACGTTTTCTTAAGGGGCCTCGTCACTAGCATTTTTTTTTACTCAGTCTCATCTTACGCGTAATATAACAAATGGCATTCGGCATTTTCACGGTTGCGACTCTCCGGTTGGGTTTAGGACACAGACACCTGTTGTACATTTTCTACAGAAAAATGTTCACGTTATCGTACGGATTATTTTATTTTTATTTTGTAATTATGTCATTTCGGAACAAGTCCTTTTTACCGGAATATTATTCGTGACGAATTACACGCATGTGTGCAACTATTTAAAACTAATGTCGAACTTTGTGAAACGCTATCGCATCAAATCGAACGTAATAATAAAAATATGAAATATTTACATTATTTTTATGACCATTTCTAATAAACTAGTATACAAACGATTATTTTAAAACATCATTTTGCACAGTTATATCGTTATTACTGAACATATGCTAAAAATTGACGGAAAAAAGGAATAGCTTACCGCTGTATAAGATAGCACGACGGTTGATGTCGAAGTAGAAAATAAAAATAATTCCCGTGAATATATATTACTGGTATTTAATATTTATTATAATTTTTTCTTTTCTTTTTCTCAAAATGATAATATGCAAATCATAAACGTATATAAATTGTTTTATATTTAGTTTTCTAATAAATTTATTATACTATATTATATCTAAATGCTGACTTTTCTAACTTGACTTGACAAATACGTCATATCGTTTGTAGGAAATATTTTATGTTTAAACAATTTAAACTATCAAAATATTGTCCGATGCATATTATTGGCACCAAACACGAAAAGTCGTAAAAAAAAAACGGAGTTTAATGATAGGGACGTCCATTTGTTTAAGTCAGTCATGTCAAACGTAAACTATCAACCGGGTCAAAAATATTGAATTGAATACTATGTGGGGCCGCACAAAAACTTATTGAAAAAACATTTTATACACATTTTTGTTTTTTAATTGTATTCATTAATTACTAAAAATCAAATTAATCAATTATTAAAAATTAATAAAATTACAAAATTAATTTAAACGAATCATTTCGTCTTGACGTTTGTGATATCTGCCATTTTTTGTTGTCGGTCACTTTTCTATTTGGGGATAAATCTCGTTGAACGAAGTCGTCTGTACTTTTAACACGGAACTTGAACGTATGTCGGTTTAATCTGAACTCAACCGTAGACTCATTGCTATTTACTCTGTCTAACCTAGTTGGAAAAAATTAAAATCGTATTTATTTTCACGTAGTTTTTCACCGAATGGCACGCGGAAAAAAAGCCGAAGGCCACGTATGGCCTGCCGGCCGCAAGTTCCAAGCACCGGAACTTGTAAACCGTAAAAAGTTTTTACATAAAATAATCGCCGAGTCGATACGCGTATGTTAATTATTAAAATTAATTATACGAGTTTATATACACTGTTTGAATATTACACGTGTAATCGTATTACGTACGCAACTCGTTACAAATAACATTTCGGTATAAATAAACTTACGAGTCGAGTTCGTGTAATGGTTTGTAAAAAATTCGAACGCAACGAAATGTTTTATTGTTGCTAAGTTCATCAAGTGGGCGGCCAATGTGTACGGACGACACGATAAAACTATTACAGAATTGCCCGGACGTTTTGCCTATCGAATCATAAATAATTTGCCGTTGGTTTATACCGATAATGGTATTCTGTTTGTGTGCAACCACTCGCGCAAAAGTAAATGTTTAAATATCCATAATTAAACAGAACGTTCTAGACGCGTGATAAACCCCACTGTTGCCATAATGTGCAAAATCAATTTTGCGCGTTAATTCCGTTTGGCCAATGCGTCGGTTAGTGATATTGGAAATAATTTAAGATCACCCGGTTCCGCGGAATGGAAACCGTATCCAGAAATCGCAGAGATAATCCAAAACGCACTTTCCATTGTGGCTTTTTACAGTGAATTTTAATATTTACCCCCCAGCCACCGGCCCGAGCACGCCAAGGAAGTAAGTGTAAACGATTTGAAGTTCATATCGTATCGCGTATTGTAAAAAAAAAATTACGCCGTTCGATTTAAGCACCCGGTCTATCACCAACGGACCAACGAACGAAGTCAGGTGTAGCCGATGGGGTTTTAACTCGTATGTAGCAAGTTCGAATCTTATCGCAACCATACCGAAATTAGCCGGTTTCTTTTTGCCAATGTTTATGAATGTGAGATAAAAATTGTGTTTGGTAAATGATTATCGTAGGATGCAAAACGGTTCCGATTACGATTGGTCATTGATAAAACAACGATAAACAACTTTACTGTCGCGTGACTCTGTTGGGGATCTCGCGGAATTTCAATTCCCTGCCGCGTGTGTTATCCGAATGAAACTGCCATAAAAATATTGGGTATTATTTTTCATTGATCGATTTCAGAACTGTCCGCGTATATAAGTAACGTCAAAATTATGACGTTTAGATCTCGTATCGGTAGAATACATTTTTCGGTCGTTATGAAAACGTCCTTTAAAAAATAATAAAAAATAATTTCCCGAGATCCCCCGAATAATGTCTCGCGGCAGGTGAATTAATGTTAAACAAAAAAACATACCGCGGTGGCCATGTTGTTAAAACCGACAAACGAAATTCGGTTCGCAAAACGTTGTGGACAATCTCCTTTGTTCAGTCGCGATTTGTTAACCGGGTCGTAAAGTCCGGTTACGACTCACGAATAGAAAATCCCCTTGCAAGGTCGATGCTGTAACATACTACCAATAGTAGTTACCTCTAAACCAATGTCTTTATGGGTACTCCGATAGTGTTTTCTTAGGGTTCTATCTATACTAAAACATAAACTAGAAAATTTTTGGAGGCCTGATTTCGATCGGGCCAATAACAAACAGGATTATTTAACAATAGTATATCGTATTAATCGTCTTTAATGTGCGACGACTTAAGCAGCTGTTGGCCGGCCGGGGCTGTTTTCACGTACCCGTGCGTAGATAAAAATTTACGTTTCTCGTATTCGTACGTTCGGGTTTATTCTGAAGAACGTCGATGCCCGGCCGGGCAGTTCTTTATTCCCCGTGCGTAGATATCTCTCTACGTTTGCCGTTTTCTACGTACGTCGGTTTTGTTCCTTAAATATAATATTTAAATATTATTACACTGTTATTATCGTAATTTATAACAATATGAGATTATACATTTATAAATGCGTCTCGTTAAACGATATTATATATAGTTATAACGGTTTACACGTTATTTTTTTTGAAAGATTTCGTAGATCGGTCGTTTACGAATAGAATAATCGGCATTGGAAATCCGGCGGCGACGGAGTACTTTCAATTATAATGTTGTCTTTGTGTCCGACGGTAAAATCGTCGGGGAAAAACGGCATAAAAAATTGAAAACGAAATATTTATAAAACGTATACGTACACGTGTACTCGTCGTGCGAGTTTTGCGTATGCGAAAAATCAATTCGCAACGGAGAAATTCGCCGAGAAAACGATACCAATAAATGGATCGATATGGCAAAACGTTGTTTTCACCATTTCCGAGTTTTTTCACGGTTTACGCGCACGGCGACGACCCGACCTCTGTAATCGAATGGACATATTTTCTGTACCGCCTGGAAAAAAGGTAAAAAAAAAAAAAAAATGAGATGAAGAAAATGTCAAGCCGCGTATTAATTACGACGAGATTGTAAACGACCGAAATCGATTGGAAACCAATGGGCGTCCGACAAAATGCAACGCTTTATATTTAATTCTGCGCCACCTAAGCCGGCCAATACGGATAATTATTTTTTTGAATGGCCAAAAACCGATTGCCATGTTTAAATACAATATTTGCGAACCGTTTTTTCTTTTTTCTTTTTTTTTTTTACCGAAAACCACTCTTTTACAATAAATCTCACATCAATTGCACGATAGTTTATCCGTAGTATTTCGTATCTAGTTGGTGTAATTGTTTGATTTCCATTAATAATTGAGGATAAAAACAGGAATATTTACACAATTGTTCGTACACAGTTTTCTGTTATTATCGATTTTATTTTTACGTTTAATTTCAGTAAAAAAAAAAAAAAAACGTAGAAACCTGAAATTTCCGTTAAAAACTTATATTAGATGTTTCTAGAATTGGTACAATTCTCAATGAACTCTGGCGTTTTCTGAGTTATATATATATATATATATATATATATATATATAGAGAGCTATTCGAAAGTGCCATGATTTTTTTTTTTTTTTAGTTTTTATTTGATTATTTTTGATAAGTTATATTAGCATCTTAAAAATGCACGAGGTTCACCGTAAACTGTTTTTATGGCCGTGTAAAAATATCGAAAATCCGTAATAACAGAATAATTTTGGCGTTCAAATAATGCTCTAAAATTGGAAACCAATGGGCGTCCGACAAAATGCACCGCTTTATAATTAATTCCGCGCCACCTAAGCCGGCCAATTCGGCAAATTATTATTTGAATGGCCAAAAACCGATTGCGATGTTTAAATACAATATTTGCGAAGCGTTTTTTTATTTTTTTTTTTTTCGTTTTTTTTTTTCACTCTGCAACTGCGATACGTATAACCAACACTGTCTCCGACCGACAGTTTTCCGGCGGCAGATATATACGCATACAATTAAATTCAAACATTTTATTTTTTTATTTTTTTTTTTTTTAATATTCATATATATATATATATATATATATATATTTATTGTCGCCGTCATTGGGATTTTGTTACAATTTCCAAGCGCGCCGGGAAATTGGAAAAACTACCCCCTTAATGTGTACATCCGTGATGTGAAATATCTTCTCGGTATAAAAGTGGAAAGTTTCCGGGCATCGTGCAGCTTAATACGACTCCTTCCCACCCACCCCCTAGCCAAAACGTATTATCCGAACTACAACGAAAGCACATCAAAACTAACGGTTTCCACGTTACGCTCGGAATTTTATATATATCCGTATCCGTTATAATAATAATAATAATAATAATAATATGTATATTTAGATTAGTTTAAAAGGAGGTTCGGATATAATAGCAAATGAAAAAAAAAAAGAAAAAAAAAAGAAGAATACTGTATTTTTTAAAAAAATTTGTTGTAAACGTACGATGTGTCGGGATAATTGTAAATTGATTGTATATATTTATATTATATTATAAATATAATATGTTATATTTATAATAAAATAGTTTCTGTATCCTGTTCCTTTTAGATTCCGACCGTAGTAAAGCCATATTGTGTTGTTATTTTTTTTTTTTTTTTTTACCGAAAACAACTCTTTTACAATAAATCTCAAAAAATTACAATCCCGCATCTGGGGAGGTTAAAAATACCGATTATCTAGGATCATTATTGTGGCATGTACGAAATAGCCGTTTAAATAATTAAGATTTTATACGTAAATTATAAATATTTATCAATCTTCGCGTATAATACATTTTTAAATTATTTTTTTGTTTTTCGTTTTATAAAAAATTGACGAAAATTGCGTCTAAGACGAAGAACACTGGCAGTGTATTACTGTGATAATGATATTTTTATATTCCGAGCAGACAAAGCCTATTCGAAAAACCCTATTCGTTTTTTTTTTTTTAACGATGAAGTTTTATTTTTTATTTATTATTTGTTTTCCCCCCTCTACACGCTCGGAAAACGTTGTTCGAAAAAGTAAAAAGTAAAAAAAAAAAAAAAAATGTCAAAAAGTTTCGTTTTTCGGACTCGTAGATTATAAGTAATTGAACGCATGCGAACAGTACTTTAAGAACTCTATATACTTATTTGAAATCGTTTTTTTAACGTAACGGTTTATCATTGTTTTCAATAAGGCTAGGTCGACTTGGTGTATAAAACAACGACTGCAATACACTCGCTGGCCCACACTCAAAACAGTTTGTTGCCCGGGTCACGGATACTGAGGTACATACGGTTTCGTGTTTTTATTTCGATTGCCGTATAGCTTGTTATGGAATTAATATAAATTTAATTTCAAGGATTGAAATATCACTTGCTTTCGTTTAGTAGCCGATGTGTAATTTTTTTTCGTTTTTTATTATTATTATTATTATTATATTCGATTTGAAATTTGTCATTGTAATGAAAATTAACGTTACGTTTTTAACGCGTTTTGTTATATATTTGAAAGTTTTCTGGAAACATATTCCGTGGATAAAACACGTGCACCGTGGTGAATCTAAAAAAAAAAAAAAAAAAAAAAGCCCTTTTTTTCGACCTCTTTTAAGTACATACCGCCGTGTTCAACCTCTATCTACACACTCGTATATCGATAAAGTTGTCGGACAAAACTTTTCGTGTAATTTCACTGCTCCCAAAATGGATTTTCCGCAAAAAAGACAGAGAGAAAAAATACACACTTCATTGTAAATTCAATAGCTCTCGTCGTGCCCTGTTCGGAATATAAAAGTCACGAACGGCAACCAGAGACTGCGGATCAGTCGTCATTATATTGTATTTTATTTAACGTACGCAAAAGCAGAAAAAAAAACATGTGCTGCCGACGTTTTGCCGCGACAATATTTCGTTCGAAAAACGATTATTTGCGTTCAGTACAAATTTTGGGTTTGAAATTCTATTTTATTATCACTAGGTCGTTAAAATGCACTCTAATCGCATAAAAATCTATAATAATGTCGTTAAAAAACCGATCGTGTCTTTTATATTGAAACTGGACATTTTATTTGGGTACCAATATGAAAATATTAAAAAAAAAAAAAAAAAAAGAAAATACCAATTTACATCGTTCCGCGGTTGGACGCGCGGTTTAAGGGTAGAAAGCTGAAAAGGTGGGATAGTGTTGTAAAAGTTATCGGGTTTTTTTTTTTTTATTTTTTTTATTTATCTGAAAGCAACAATAAATCGTTGTTAACAAAAATCGATTTGAGCGAAATCCGGTTAAACGTGTTTTGATAAATTTAAATTGAAAATAAATATCGTATTTAATTGCAATCGCAAAATAAAGTGTTCGTGTTTTTAACAAAGTTTTAAACTTAAAAACGAAATAAATCCACGTCATTTTTGTCCCGATTATACCCGATAAATCTTAATAAACTTGTTTTTTACTTCTTCTTCTTCGTTTAGGAACTGTACCATTTAAACGGTTTTTGCGAAAATACTACCGTTCTTCAAACGGGTTTTCGCTCTATTGTTGATAATACTACAACGTAGTTGATAAAAAAAAAAACAAAAAAATGACGTACTTACTTACTTATCTCAGCGCCGACTCCGGTCGTTTACCGATCGAAAAGTCGTTGAATGACATTAGAAAACAAGTGGGCCCCGCCGAATCGTCCGTCGTTTTACCCATACATAGCGTTCGGATATTGGGACGTTGGGGGGGTGTTAAGACGTCCACGAAAACCTTATCAACGCCGTCCTCGCCTCACTGGAGGTTGTTAATTCTCTACTACGCCGATGGCATAAAATTGTAAAAAAAAAATATTTAAAACATTTCAACGGAATTTCGTTCGACCAAGTTCGCGTCAAGCCTCCCCCCCCTCCGGTCGCGGATACGACCAGATGTCCTGCTCTCGGGATTACAAAAAAAAAAAAAAAATGATAAAACACCGGGAATAATTATTGCGGTCCGGGCGAATTCGAAATGTGCCGCGAACACACGCCGATGAGCCCCCGAAGAGCACCGTAGGATCCCTTTGAAGTGGGTGTATTACCGAACAGGCGGTACGCGCCGCATTGTAATTACGATGTGTTTTAATTTTGAAAGTTTCGCGGTGTGCCACGACGGCGCCGGTACACCTATACGAATATACGTACACGAATATTATGTTAATGCAATGGATTTAGACGAAAACTAAATTTGCATTTCGGTTCGTCAATTAATATTAACTTTATTATATAGCGGCGGCGGCGACGACGACGACGACGACATTTGTTCGTAATCATGTAATGTTTGTACACCGACGCGTTTCGAAAACCTAACCCGGCCGTAGGCTATGGAAGCGGTGCGTGGGAATCCAAAAACAAAAAAATACCGAGTTATTCGCTGAAAAATTCGATTTTTTTTTTTTGTTCTTGATTTATTGCGGAGCGGTGACTGCTGGGAGGAAAAAAAAACATATTTTTTTTTTATTTTACATGTTTATACTGAACAGTTTTTGTAATAATACAATGTAGTAGAAACCGTATAAATAATTTAAAAAATAGGAAAAGTGGTATCAAACGGTAGGTAATTTTAAGGCCGTAAAAACCCCCGGCAGGGGGAGAGTGAATTTTTCGTAATTTATTGGACTAAATTTATAAACAATATCGAAATTGTTAACTATTACCCGCATACGTCTTATATCAGTTGTCGTGTACAATGATTAAGGTCAAAATGGTGAATTTCGATGTTTTAAAATATCCTCAAAATGAACCAATTAGAGATAGAAAAAACATTTCTCTAATTCTTATGAAAAACATAAAAATAAACGCCAAGGTACCTTACGGATGTTTTTTTGTCGGATTATTGTTTATTTTATCGAATTCTCCGGGGTGGGTGGAGGATTTTTTCTGTTTTTTTTTTTTTTCACCCCGGCACTAGTAGCGTAATTATCGTAGAACAGTGCTGTGCGGTGCCCCTGCGGGGGGGGGGGGTATTTGGATCATAGACAAAACTACTTTATTGAAATAAATATTCTTAAAGTATCTAAACAGTGAACGTTCCAAATCAGACGTGTTAAACGCAGTTTTATCGTAATATAATATCAACGCCCACGATAAACTATGAACGGTGTCCGCAGTAGTCGTTAGTGTTCATAACGCACAGGAAGAATTTATTCGGTCAATATAATTGTGTAGCGTATGTAATGAAAAAAAAAAAAAAATTAAAATTAAAATTACCGATGAAAAAAACCACCTAGGCGGTGCCGTTAGGCGCAAACGACCGCGGGGCAACGAGAAGAAACGACACAAAAGTCGGCAGAGAAAAAACAAAAAAAAAAAAATGGATACTCGGGACCACCCGAGCACACCGTTAGGCGGGCTGCACACTGAAGAAACTAGTTTTAAGAATCTAATTTCATGAATTGTGAAACTTTAGTTTCACCAAACCCATTCAATTGAAAATCAAATAGATACGCACACGTGAGTTTCACGAAACAAAAATTGCTCATAGTCGCCCAACCACGGTTTCATGAAACTTTTAATTTTGATTTCAACAATAACGTTTCGTATAAATTATAAATTTCGTATTTCAGTATTATTTGTGTATGTACAGCGTAGTAACAATAGTATTTATACTATCGTACCGATCTAATAGTGTTTATATACGACATAATAATCCCCGTAATAAAATCCCATAAACGGAAACGTTATCGACGTTTTGACCCCGGTATTATCGTTGTTTTATACAAAATATCGTTTGTGACGATCTATCATATTACTATTCTAATAGCGCAACGTACGTCGTTCTTTCGAGTAGTTGTCGTTGAGTTGTCTTCAGGGCTAGGATCAATCTTAAATCGATCAATACGACGTCGAAAGGAGTTGGAGATTTTAATTCTAATATATTTAGTGTATATTTATTAGTATTTTTCTTTGGTACGCGCGGCCCGAAATAACTGCACTAAACGATGGAAAGCAACTCGGAAACATTCTGTAGATACTTTGGAATTTATCCTCATCGGCGGTTCATTCCCATTGCAACTGCATAGCTACTATGCCGTTTATCTTTTAAAAGTGGATGAATCCAATACGTACGTTTCCTTTTTTTTTTTTTTTTTTTTATTTGATACGAAGCCACCAATACAACGTTGACGCGTCCTCGTCATCAGACGACATTGTCGAAACTATACATTTTTTTTTTTTGTTTCACCGGTGTACGCAAATATGAAATTAGTTTCGTGTAACTAGTTTCGCGAAATCGGTTTTTAAACCAATTCCTCCGGTGCGCGGCCCGGCTTATAGGACGCGCGTCTGTTCGATTTCGGTGGCCGTAACGAGTTTTTACACCGGTATATTATTTACACGTCACCGTCAGTCTAGCGGTTTTTTTTTTTTTTTTAGTATTATTGATAAAAAAAAAATATTGTATTATTTAGTATTCACCAGTAGCTGCGGAGAGATAGCGGCCGTATGCCGGCGGGTACGCGTTTATACGGGCACCGGGACCGCGTCACGCGCCGCCCGTACGTCATAAATCGCGTGCGGGCACCGCACGTCCGCCGATATAATTCGTAAACCTATTTTTTGCCATTATCGCATTTTTTGGCGGCGATCGGTTTTTTTGCTTCTTCATTTCCATTTCCCCTTGGCCATCTATATCAGGGGTTCTCAACCTTTTTATCATCGAGTACCACCTGGACACTTTTATATTCAATACGCGTACCACCTCGATTCTAAAACTAAATTAACAGTCAATTTATTTTGTTATTTATTCACATTTGATATTCATGAAAGTGAAAAATCTAAATATTTCAATTTTCAAATAAATAAAAAAAATAAATAATAATAATAAAATTCAATAAATAAAATTAATGTGATACTTGTTTATTTTGTACAAGGACATCGATATCGGGCTGAACGGTACTAATTTTCACTCTTAAGCCACTTCTGTACTTATTTTTCATATACAGCAATTCAGAAAATCCACTCTCACACAAATAAGCAGTGACAAATGGAGTTAAACGTGCTGTAATGCTTGCTTGCAAAGATATGGGTATTCTATTTTCGTTGACATCCGAAATGAAACCAGTGTTTTGTCTTTAAATGCGTCTTTCATTGAGCTGTCACTTACCATTATCAACGAACGATTCTCCTTTGTCTTCCACGTCTCCTGGAAATTCTTTGTCTGAAGATTCATACAGAAACGGGTTTCTAATCAAATTTTTCTTTGAATATAGTCTTCAGAAAAATATTTGGAAAAAATCATCTTCAGTGCTTCCAAATGTTCCATGATGTCAGCATTTCAATCTTCCTTCAGAGAGCGTTCGTTTTCGTCAATAAATGAGTAGCAAATAGTAATAAAAAAAAAAAAAAAAATACGCGTACCACGGGTCGGGTACCTCTACTCTATATTATTGTTATCGGAATGTTCTCGTTACCCGCCCATACCGCAGGCGGCCCCCTGCAACCGGATACGGTTTTACATTTCCACACGGCGTTGTCCCGAAACCCCGTCGTCGCATCCACCTGGCCAATCTGACTGTGCGATAACGATAATACCGGAATAGCTATAAAAAAAAAAAAAAAAAAAAATGAAAAAAAAAAAGTGGGAAATATAATAAAATACATGGTATATAAGGCTACGGGGCCTTGGCCACGGTGGCGTAAAAGTCAGTTTCCCCGGTTTTACAACATTGGCCCGCGTTAATTTTCTACAAATACGCCAGGCGATCAAAATCGATCTACAGCCGCGTATCGCGTTGCCGTCGACACGTTTCAATAGAAATCCGCAAACTGACTTTTGTGTACAGAAATAAATGTGTAAATTATAAATAGCGTAACCGATGAACGGGGTAAAGGGTATGGGTACGAGAGTGAAAGGACAGCAAAACTGTGTAGTGAAAGAAATCGGTTACGGGGTCGGTAGCAGTTTTATAATAATGCCGAACGACGCAGCAATAGCGCACTCGTCGTGTATTTTTTCGTTAAGGGTATTCGGTGTCGTAAAAAGTAAAATGCAATAAAAAAGAGACCGGACTATAGCTATCAATGGCCGTCCACCGTAATTGTGGTCGTGTAAAATTATTGTTTCTCCCGTGCGCGTCTGAAGCGTTTCCATTACAAGAAAAATAGTAAACGTAAACTAGCCGCCGGCATTATTTATTCGCAGCATTTGAAGATCGTCGGTCCGCGCAAAAGAACGAACGGAGACAAGATGGGGGCGGCCGTAGGGGTTACGATAAATCGCTGTAGTACGAACGCTCACGCGTACACAAATAAAAAAGTCCGAGTTCATTCGTTTAACGAAATCGTCCGCAACAGTCCGAATAGCCGGACGGGATCCTACGCCCCCGCCGCGCGCGAGAATTTGTCGATTCCTCGACGCGCCTCTGTCCGGATTAAAATGATTCCGGACGAGCGACGCTATGCCGAGGGGTTAAACAACATTTGGTCATCCGCCCCGACTGGCGTTATGCCGGGCGCCTAAGTTATCTGGAGGGATAATGGCGGGGTTACTCACTGTATGACGTATGGCAATTTGCCAAGTGACAAACGTACATTTATCAGTTGTGAACATAAAACGCACGACCGGCGCAGGTTATGCGACCACCGCGGAAGAATCGGCGAGGGACAAAGAGATCCGAAAGGTGGGTGTGCGAGTAAAAAAAAGAATAAAAAAACCCTCCAAAACGAGCTGTACGGGGCATCTTCGTTATTCCCCCCGCTCTGGCGGCTTTCCGCGCGCCAAAATCGGTAGGGTACTCGCTAAAACTAGGAAATGTTTTTTTTTTTATGGACTTGTGTGCTACTTACAATCGTATTTTCACGGTTCACGACCGTTTACCGTCGAGTACAATCTTACGCGTGGAATAAATTGAACGTGATAAAATACCATTAATAATACTACGATATTATTTTCGTTCACACGTCGCCGGAACACGCTTACAGTTTTATCGCGTTTCCGGATTTTTTTTTTGTTTTTTCTCGTCTTGTTGGGACCGGAAACAAAGCCATCGAGTGCACCGGAACCCCGTCAACCGCAACAGTGTAATCACAGTGTACACGTAATGTATAAATTTATATTACCGAATGGCTCTATCACATCAACACTATTGTCGCGTACGTCATTTTCGACGATTGGGGGGTATTGGCCGATAAACTATCTCCGTTCGCGTTTCGACAACCGACGTCAGAGTTCGGTCGGTTTATTCCGTCGACCCGACCGGCCCCCGAAATACAAAACAATATTTTTCAAATTATCAATTCGTCGGGATTTACGTTTTGAAATCGCTCGCACGAGTATGTGGAAGGAATACCGTCGTGTGCATGCCCGGCAGAAAAGTTCAAGCCGGGAGATTATTCACTAGCCGGTCACGTTTTGTCCAACGCATCATACACAACCGTAGCCGTTAAAAATTGTTCAAAGTGATAAAAAAAAAAAACACAACAAATTATTATCAATCGATTTAACGACATTTACTGAAAATTGTCGTCCGAGATCGGGGTGGAACTCTTCTAGCTACGGCATTAAATTGCCTACATTTATAAAGTTGCAAAAAACCAATTTAAATAATAATTTAATTTTTACAGACAAAATGATTAAACACAAAATTACATTATTTTGCGTGATTTTTAAATAAATATTATAAATATTAATCGGGCTACCAGTCTGCAAATCCTTCCTTGGAAACCGATATTTTAAATTTATCATATCTCGCTTATAATTTAAAAAATTATCGGGGAAAAAAAATGAAACTCAAACAATGACAACATTTTTTATCTTTAAGTACGATCGTTGGTCAATCCACTTTAATATAAAAACTAACAGCACGCAATTTATTTTTCTAAACACACGTTTGTAATATCGTGTGTTTTTTTTTTTTAAGACGGAGACGGCGGATATTTAATCTTAAATAAATAAAATTAGAAATGGTAAAATATATAATATAGGAGTAACGGATATTTTGCGGAAAAAACGTGGGAGATTTTTAATTTGGATGGACACGTTTGAAAACGAAGAAACGATAATTTCGTACAGAAGTTTAAATAATAATAAAAAAAAAACATTCCCTAGTACGTTTCGAACGAATTTCGTAAACATTTTGTTTTAGAGCGAACGTTTACAGACTGTAGAAAATTATCCGAATCGGCTGTTCAGACCGATATTCCATCTCGTCGTTTCCGGAAATCTCGGACATTGTAGTAAAAAAAAAAAAAGCAGTTTCGTCCATCGATAAACACATGTTTAATGGAATCGTTAGGGGAAAAACAAATAAAAATCTGTTAACGAGAACGGACGTGTGGAGTATACGAGGTGTGACAATAAAATAACGAGACTTTCTAAATATAACCTAAACTATTAACGTTATCTATAAAACGATTATTGAAATATGATTAGAAAACACTTATCTAAAAGTACTATGAACACTGATGGCATTGATTCATTTCATTCTTATACGTTAGTAGCCTTGTTATTAGTGCGAGTTCGACTATACTGCCGAAAAATGTTAGATATAAAAATCGAACAACATGTGTTAACATTAAATTTCTTGTTAAATTAAAAAAAACTGCCACGGAATCGTTTCGTATGTTATGTGAAGTTTATGGTGAAGAATGTTTATCAAGAGCTCGTGTTTTTGAATGGCACAAACGGTTTTGTAGTGGAAGGGAGGACGTCGAAGACGATGATCGTTCTGCACGTCCTACCACGTCTTCGACAAACGAAAACGTTGAAAAAATCGACAAAATTAATTAATCAATATTATTATAAAGAGGTATTAATTAAATTAAGAGAACGTGTCAGAAAGAAACGACCAGATCTATGGTCTGGGTTCTTCACCAAGACAATGCTCCAGCTCACATTGCATTTTCAATTCAACGTTTTTTAACTGAAAAAAAATGTCTGTACTTCAACATCCCCCGTACTCGCCAGACCTTGCTCCTTGTGACTTCTTCTTATTTCTTTTCCCATTTTCAAACAGTTGATGACGTAAAAATGAAAACGGCAGAACTTCTAAAAGGGCTGAATGAAAGTAATTGGCAACACTGTTTTCAAGAATGGCAGCGACGTATGTAACAGTGTATTGATGCTGTGGGAAGGTACTTTGAAGGTGACAATCATTAAATTATAACATTTTTAAAATAAACAACTTTTATTCAAAAAGTCTCGTTATTTTATTGTCACACCTCGTACAAGGCGACGACGGCTATGCGACGTGTGGCCGACAGACCCGATCGTACGCACGGGATAAAAAATCAAGGACGATAAAAAGAAAGACGAAAAAGAGGTGTCTGTTTATTCTTCGGTCTGTTTTCTCGTATTATTATAATGCGATTGACTTTTCGGTCAGCCTTCCCTATTAATACCTCCTACGCGGTGAACTTCCGTCACCGACCTGTAATCGTGTATCGTATTGTAATCGGCGCTCGGATTTTGATGAGCAAAACTAAAATTACGAATTCGATTAACAGAATGATCGGGTAGAGATCCCGAAAAACTACTCCGGCCGTTGTAATTCAACATATTTTTATTTTTCTTCTCGTCTACACGTTTTATTGCCGCCGACGATAAAAATATTGTCGATTTCGGGGCCGATGGCGAGGTGGGATTCGCAAAAAAAAAAAAAAATCCTAGTAAATTATTTGAATCCGATTACTCGAAACCGCGCGCGTTCCAATTGGAAAAATATTTTTAGAGAACCGACGGTAAAAATAATCAAAAGAAATTCCTTTAAAGCGTATAGGTAGCGAAACGTATCGTTTTTTAAGGAAAAATTATTATTATTATTATTATTATTTATTTATTTATTTATTTATTTTTTTTTTTTATCGTAACACGTAATCGGAAATATTTATGCCATATTTCACGATACGTTTCGATAAATCACGTACCGCATCTTATATGCGCCCGGTATACTTTCGTTGTTGTCTGTCGAAACACGGCCGAAATAAAACCATAAATATAAATACAACGCAACGAAATAAATCGTATATATTATATGCGATTCGTAAACAATACATTCAAATTTTATATTAACATTAACGGTAGAAAAGTTATAAGATTTCGAGAAAAAAAAAATAAACTACTACGAGCGTTTTTTTTTTATACATATATATAAACGTGATTTTAGAAAAAAAAAAAAAAAAAAATTATATAACCCACAGTCGGAATTTCAATTATTCCAACATGTGTGGGGAATGTCTAGTAAAAGGAAAAATCCGGATTTGCCGGAGTTCGGGAATCTGGATTTTGGTTACCGAAAAGGTGAATCAGACATTTATTGTAAAATCGGATTTCGGATTTATATAAATCCGGATTTTTATCTAAATCCAACATTCGGTTTTTAAAAATTGTGATTTTATATCCAATAATTAATTTCTCATAAAACTAATATTATTACCTTATTGTTAATAGTATTATACGAGTAAAATATTGAATACGTTTTTACAATTCAAAAAATATCATAAATAGAAATTTAATTTTAAAAAACAGGTACAACAAAAAAAAAAAAAAACCATGTATATTACACTCTAATTTTTATAATACATTACTATCCGACCCGGCGAACGTTGTTTCGGTTATAAAAATACGAAATATAATCATAAACGTTCGGATTTGTAAATCCTACATCCGAAATTATTGGATTATCGGATAATCCGGATTTATGTCACATCGCTAGTACGTATTTATTGTGTATGCAATACAACAAGATGACCGACAAGAGTCCCGTATAAAAAATATGTAAAGGTATAAAAATCGGGGGCCCAAGCAAAGGTACTTTTGAGGGAGGCTAGTGCATGCCCTCAATGCGCCTCGTGTAAGGTGTTGACCAGTTGCCCCCGTCGACTGTTTTTGGCATTACAATACTATAGCAGTTGCCCTCAACGCATAAATTAGCATTTTTATGGAACAAAGAAGAGAATTTTAACCCGTCTTGTTGTCTTGCGATTATTTTTTTTTTTTTTTTTTTTTTTATCATATTCGGTCGCGCGTAGAAAATATTTTCCTCGTACGGAACTTGTTTTTTATATGCGTGTACGACATAAACTAAAGTAGTTTTCGGGGTGGTAATGGTGACTGTTTTATTATTTTATTATGACAATAATCGCAATCGGTTATCGTTCCGATAACCACCTAAATAACGCTGTTCAAAAATCGTTTTTCCTACAGGCCAGGATTTAGATAAGATTGACTAACCAAAAAAAATTTGAATTTACAATAAGAACGGAACAAAAGAGCACCACTCCTACGGAATATGTTCATAAAAGTGTGATAAGGTCTACGCGTCAAATTACCAGTAATGTTATCACGATATTTATTTGTTTTTTCAATCGTTAATCAATTGTTTAATTTTCAATTTTGTTCCGTTTATTTGAACAACAACAATTGAATAAATTTAACAATAGAAAGAGAAAAAATAATGCAGTTACAGTGTCTATCGCGCAATAGTGTTTTTGACAATTGTTACGAAAGAAGACGCGAAATGAAAAAACACGCCAGTAAAAAAAGTACCGGTCCAAACATTTTGCGACACCCGATAATCCATTTTTTAGCTGCCTCTGCCGTTGTCGTGACAAAACAACAAAAAAAAAAAGCTCTCAAGTATGTATATTTTTATTATTTTTTTAAATGTTTAGGGTGATCAACTCTCCTCCCCTCCCCAACATCACTGTGTCTAATGTCAGTCGTCGAATTTGAAATTTTTGGAAATCGTCTCGAGCCGGCAGTGTGATATTTGTCAGACTATATTTTCAACTGCGTAGGTGTTCAAATAATAATTCGATACATTTTGAATGATAATATTTATCATGTCGGAACGGAGATTCATATATTGTACGGTATTTATACGTCGTGACGATTCCATACAGCAAATAATATTTCGATAAGATTAAGATTAACCAAAAAAAAATTCGAATTTACGATAAGAACGGAACAATAGAGTGGTGCTCTACGGAATACGTCCATAACAAAGTGATAACGTCTGAAACGCGTAAAATTACCAGTAATGTTATCATGATATTTATTTGTTTTTTTTCAATCGTTAATCAATTGTTTAATTTTCAATTTTTTTTTTTTGTTCCATTTATTTGAACAACAACAATTGAATAAATTTCACAATGAACAATAGAATGAGAAAAAATAATGCAGTTACAGTGTCTACCGCGCAATAGTGTTTTTGACAATTGTTACGATTGAAGACGCGAAATGAAAAAAACACGCCAGTAAAAAAAGTACCGGTCCAAGCATTTTGTGACACCCGATAATCCATTTTTTAGCTGCTTCTGCCGTTGTCGTGACAAAACAAAAAAAAAAGTACTCAAATATGTACATTTTTTTTTTTTTTTTTCGTTAAATGTTTAGTATACTCATTAAACTCAGTTTATCAGATAAACAATTTATTAGCTTCATAAATTATATATTATGTTTATTAATTGTAGGAAATATTATCTCCTTTTCGTGTAGCGGAACAATACCCTACACATAAATCTATTTTAACGACACCCGGCATTCCTTGGGAACAAATTATAAGAAAACGTAGTCGGCGGTTTTTTAATAATCGGTCGGCTGCTCTCATAACTATTCAACCTATTGACGTAGACAATTGTTTTGTTTGAAAGTCTAATTTAAATTCGTCCTGAAATTTACTAGTTTAGTTTTCCTCGGTTTCGAATTTCCCACCTTCTCTGTGGGCTACGAATTTACCGGATTCAGAAAAGACTACCACCAATGCGTGCGAAATATTTTATTTGTAATTTTTAAAGGAACTATAGCCAGTGCACGTCCGAATATTTTTATTTTCATCAATGTTCTTAAAGAAGTCCAAACAAGTGCATATGTTGCATACCTAATCAAAAAAATAACAATCGTAGGTTTCATAGATAAATAACAAATTTAATTATTAGCGGATTTGAATTTAAAAAAAAAAAAAAAAAAATTTAAGTCATTATTATAACAAAAATAATTTATGAATATTTTTATTTATTTAATTTTTTTTTAACAAATTACATTGTTTTCGTATGCCGATTAATATTAATATTGAATATATTTTATTTATAATTAATAATTTTATTATACACATTTTTTTATTATTTAATACAAATAATATAGCCGCTTCCACGAGGCCGTCCCGTCACATATTTACTTCCCATATTTTACGCCGTTTTTTTTTTTTTGGATAATGTGCCGAAGACAACTGGAACATTCGGTTGAGGGCAACCCCCGGGTGCATTTTTACGCTAGGTGTTTAGAAGGGAAACGGTATAGAAAAAAAAGTACTTTTGAGAGCAACTGGTACACGGCGGTCATGTATACCGGTAACAAATTACGCAGAGCTAATAAGTGCACATTATATTTTTTTTTTTTTTTTTTTTTTGCGTGGTTTTGGAAATAACCCGAATCCGGAATTTTCTGTTAAAAACTGTTGCAACAAAAACGGACGGCCGCGTAAGTTTTTACCGAATATTTCTTTATAGTTTCTTCGCGGGCACACCCTCGTACACGTACGGTTTTATTTTATTTGAGCACAGCGTGTACCCACCCATCCGTGTGCTGCGTCCGGTAGTTATCAGTATTTATATATGTATAAAGTAGTAGCCGAGTAAAACTTTTTAGTATTTCGTAATGAAAAAAAAAAATAAAGAGCGTTATATTACATACTCGAATCGGGAAAACTATAGTAATGGTTTAAAAAAAAACCAACTAAAAAGTTCACCTAGAGTGTAAATATATAAGTTGAAATTCGTGCACCCCCGGAGGAGAAGAAAACAAAAAAAAAAAAAAAAAACTTCGGGACAACGACTGCGCGCGCGAGTCTTACCACAAAAGCATTTTTTTTTTAAGTGCGCCTTTCGCGGGAGACGGCGACAAAACTATTATTAACATATATAACTATTGCTTTTTCGCCTCGGTGATACAATTATTCTACGACCGGGAACTGTCGGCCTGAAAACAATAGTTTTGTCGGGTAGGAGGTGGCCTATATTATTAGTTCTAAACGGGCGGAATTTAATAATAATAAAAACGTCCCGAGGAGTTAAAAAAACCGTCCTGGAAATATAATATTACGGAAGCTCTAAAGTAGAGGATAAAAAGAATTACGTATAGGAGACATATTTTATTTACTATTTGATAATATATATATATGGGAACATGCAGGAGATTTATTCCCTGTAGACATCGCAGTATTTTATCGATTTAACTTCCGAATTGCAGCTTTATTATTTTCAATAATAACGTTGCTCCCGTCCAAAAAAAAAAAAAAACAAACAGGATAAGACTATAATTTCGTAATATTTTACCAGCGCACGGTTGTCGATTTCGTATTATACTTAACAGACACACAATTTAAAAAAAAAAAAAAAAAAAACATTTCGCTTTTTGGGCCACTCTTTGTAGCTGGTAAGTTGAAAACGTATGAATCGCAGAGTAATTTTTTTTTTTTTTATATCTGTACGTGACGGTTGTAACGTGCCGGACTGGGCAGTACGATTCAAAACTATGTATAGGCCATGTCTGACGGCTTCTCGGTGGATGTTGAATCGAAGAAAAGATTTGAAGACAATAAAGAACATTTATAAACAATAAAGTTACTTTATTGACTGAGACCCGGCAGCCCGCGGTTCGTACAGATGTAAGGTACGATACCGACGGTCTAAAAAAAAAAACTATGGAAACCCGTGTCCGTATATATGGCCATCTCGAAAGTAAATGCTAGCGAATGCAGAAATCACTTACTCAAAGCACATAAAACTGCTCTCTAAACAGTCGTAATTCCTTAATCATATACAATTTATATATTTAAGCACGTCGTAACCATAAAATGTACAAAGCAGTGATCACGGGGACCACAACCTGATTACTACACGACGAATCGTCGCCAACGGAAAACGATTCTGAGCGAAGTTTGGTAAGAATTGTTCGGCATATTAAAATTGGAAATCGTATTGACTCGCGACTACAAAAAAAAAATTAAAAAAAAATACATAATAAATTACAATCGTCTTTGTTTTTCGGTATTCATTTTAATGTGTATCGATTTAATACAATTCCGTGGTAATAGACATTGCGGTAAATTGATCACCAGTAATAACTCGTATTGAAAATAATAGCATATTCAAATATAATTCGATTCGCAATCGGAAATTACGTGCGATGTTACGTAAATAATCGTCACTTATACTATTTTTTTTTTTTTTTTTTTTTTATAATCTCCACGATTTTTACACGGTGTGGCGTTGTTGGCTTCCTCCTCAGGCCAGGTTAAAAAAATAGCCTGCCACCCGCTTTTCACCCAGTTTTTAAATCTTATCTCGATAACCGTCAACTCGCCGTCCGGTACCGCTCAAGTCATTCTTCAAATTCCCCGTAAAATCTGGTGTTCCCCAAGGGGCGGCAATTGCAGCTCCTGTTCTTTTCAACGTCTTCATGGCCGCGATCAACCCAACTCTCCCAACACGTTTGTTGCAGAATATGCCGACGACATAGCAATCCTTACGACTCACGAAAACCCTATCCTCGCATCAAATCAACTGCAATCTTTTGGTAACTTTTGGTCAAAACGGGAATGTTAAAATAAACGAACGTAAATCACTTTTATCCTTAAACACCGAACTTGTGCACAAATTGCATTCAACAAAATTACAATTCCAACCTCACCAAACACGAAATACCTAGGTATACACTTTGACAAAAAAAAACCGAACTGGGCCCACCACCACACATCGCACCAAACTTAAGTTAAATTCTCGACTCCGTAGCCTAAAATTTTTTCTCAACACAAAATCAAAACCTACACTCCACAATAAACTAAACTTATACGAAACCCTCCTTAATCCGATTTTTCACGTACGGTATCCAAATCTAGGGATCTGCTAAAAAAATCACATCTAAACAAAATACAAATAACCCAAAACAAAATATATCGTCTAATAACAAAAGCATCATTCTATGTCTCTAATCAAACTTTTTACTCTGATCTAAAAATGAACACGGTGCAAGGAACTGTCATCAAATTCTACTATCTCATTATTAAAACGTTCTCTTCGATCATCCAAATATTCTGGCAAAAAAATTATACTAATCCAATCCTAAAAGTCTAAGGAGAAAGTGGTGCCGCGACCTATTTCTCTAGTTTAACCTAAAACACACGCCGGGAGTGTCGTCAGTGGGCGGCTTCTCTGTCGTGTCTTCTGGCAGCAATCTTCTTGTTATCATTTACGGTTATTATTAAAAAAAAATTACGTATTAAATTGTTTAACTCAAATAAAATTTTTAAAAAAAAATCTAACAAATCTCCACGATAATTTCCTGGGTGTATTCTTGTATATTTGAAACCTATAGATTTGGATACATTTAATTGGTTTGGCATATTATAAACGATTATTGACAATTTGAAATGTTCTTCGTTAAAAAAATATCGTTCACTGGTTCTATTGTCGCGCTGTCAATAATGATCGCTATCGATATTGAATGAACTATACAAAATCGAACCCAAAATAATATAATACTTCTTTGGCAAGAATAATTTATCGAAATTTTTCCCTCGGACTTATTTTAATATACTTACACTCGCGTAAAAGCGTCGAACAAACGTAGAAAAAGTTATTTGTACATTCGTTTCGAGGATTACGGGCGTGCACAAAATGCGTAAATTATACTTGCCGCGTTTATTGCCTTATTTTCAAACACATGTAGGTGTTTGTATAGGATAAAAAAAAAAAAAAAAAAATTAAAGAAAAAAATAATAAAAACAAATTGTTATTTAAAAATTATTTATATAAACACAACTACTATATACCGTAAAATTTACCGTAGATGATTTCTATTGTTTTAGGTTTTCCAAAATGTTTGATAATATTTAGCGTACGATTTACCATTCGGGTTTATAATAATATAATCCTAAATTATTGCACCTAAACTTTCGGAGCGGATTATTGTTTAATTTAACCGAGGCAATATATTGCGATGGTCACAAACTTTGCACGGCCGTATTTTAATTTAATGTAGGGGGGGGGGAAAAAAGAAATGTTTAAAAAACACACATATGTATTTTATTTATAGTTTATATACGGTGGTAAAATTTAAATGATCTTATTTTCTTTCAATGCGGTACACGGAGAAATAAAACTTCTGAATCGTTATAAAACGTAGTTTTCTTCTGACGGCGGTTTACATTTTGTTAGTTTTATTGTCGATATTGTAACTAAATTGGTCGTTTGCGTTACTGTCCGCAAATAAAATACGTTACAATGTTTTTGCGCGTGCCGCGCCGTCTGCTATATTTTATTGAACAATCAAAAAAAAAAAAAACCCAGTATAAAATCAAAAAAAAAAAAAAACAACAAAACGATGACCGCGGACGTCAAAACCAATACCGTTCTAGGTGGACAGCGAGAATCAATAAAAATAAATAATGTTTTTAACACGATTAAGCTGATCGATTAATAGAGCGACAAAAAAACAGTGCATTCCGCACTCCTACGATCATGACTCCTCTGGTCAGAGTTAATGGAATATATAATATATATATATGACGTTATAAAATAGAGTTTTTACTACGCCTTGGCCGAATGATTTTTTTTTTTTTTTTATGTGACTGGAGAGTCGCAATCGTTGAAGTGTGAAAAGCCGTTATTGCCCTATTACGCACGAGACAGACAGATAAAACAAATTACGTGTAGAAGTCTTTTAACAAACTAACTGTTTTTTTTTTTTTTTTTTATCGTTATTGTTATTCGGATTTATTCGGCTTCTAGGATCGGAATTGTTTTTTTTTCACCATCAATTCTCCCAGCTATGTCATCTATCCATCGTCAAAATCATTCAATTTGCCCGACCTCCTAAAGTTCCCACGTCCTTTTTTTTACTACTGCCCTCCCCCCGATCACCTCGGGATGCTTTCAAATGGATTTTTTCCCAATTGAGTTCTGTTTGGCACTGCCGGTGTTGACTTCTCCGTGCATATCTATTTTTTAACGATATCTAGAAAATATGATTTTCTCCGAACTTTATAGCTCTCTGTCGTTCCCATCGTTTCCACTCGCCAGTTAAATGTTATTATTTACTGCTCCGAAGATCTTCCGTAATATTTTTTCTTGTAAGTACCGACTAATATATCTGTTTTCTTCAGTGGTCAATTTTCAAGATCCGCTCGTATTAAGATTGTATATAAAGGTTTTTTTTTCTCTCTCTCTCGACGACGATGATCGTGAACTTAATAACTTCATAAATCTATTGTAGTCTACGCATATCCCTCTTGAACTATCGCGGCTACATCTTTTGCTGTATCGTGTTTTTTTTTTTCTGTTATTATATTGTGGTAAAATACTTAAAATGATCTACGCTCTTAAAGTCAGTCGTCAAGTTTTATGGTTATACAGGCTCGTTTCTCTAAAATCGTTTTACTCTCCGTATTCTTCTCGTCACCCCGCGGTGCTATGCATTGACAAATACATTATAAAATCTGTTTACAGACGGTTTTAATTCAGTAGTAATTTAATTTAACTATTAACTATTTAACTTAACTTAAATATTGTTCAGCTATAATGAATTACTTATATTACCAATAGTACAAGAAATCATTTATACGGTTTTGTAGTACTTCCGGACGATATAGAAGACGGGAAAACTGACCCGATACCGATATTCGAATATTACTGCGATACCGTGAAGTTTTAGCGTAAGTTTTCTCGGCAAACTATATAGTTAGAAAGTTATTAGTGTTACTTTAAACTTGCCTGTGGTTGCAATATTCATATATATATATATCACTCGACAAAAGTAATACAATCGATTCACGCGATAATTCAAGACTTTCGGTGTAATTGGGAACTCGCCGCGGTCGATAATTCGAAGTCAACGCCCAGTCCTTTGAAAATCTCACGGTTCTTCGAACAATGAATACCGGGGTACGCTCTGTGTAAGGTCCGTGGTGAGGCGGCGAAAGTTTTCCGTGGATACCCCGTCCGGCTTTGAACGTTCGAGGGCCGAGATCGTAAAATATATACACCCGGACACCGCGGTACTCCCCCATAGCCAATAGATAAGAACATAAAATAACTATAGATTTTCGAATTTACGATTAAAACGCGGTGTCTGGCGGCCGTATATCTCGAGGGAGAATTCGATTGATTAGGATGGCGTGTTACCCGCATGTGTATGGCACCGTCTCCGTCTCCCGGCTACACGCGGTGTTTTTTTTTTTTTTTTGTATTCCCTATTATTAAACGAGGTAGAAGCAATTTTTATTTGTATTTTACATAAAATCTCGGTTAAAAATGTAAATATCGAGAAGAAATCCCCGACGTACAAACACAGATAATATCATGTGACGCTGTACGTAGATTGACCGTAATATTAAACACGAAATCGGTCCCGCTAAACGCGAAAATTGATTGTTGTGCGGTGCGTTTTTTTTTAAAACGGCAATTGCAGCCTCTTAACCCGCGGAATATTTCGCATATAATATCAGCTATACGAGGTGCGACAATAAAATAACGAGACTTTTTGAATAAAAGTTGTTTATTTTAAAAATGTTATAATTTAATGATTATCACCTAAAAAGTACCTTCCCTCAGCATCAATACACTGTTGCATACGTCGCTGCCATTCTTGAAAACAGTGTTGCCAATTGCTTTCATTCAGCCCTTTTAAAAGTTCTGCCGTTTTCATTTTTACGTCATCAACTGTTTGAAAATGGGAAAAGAAATAAGAAGAAGTCACAAGGAGCAAGGTCTGGCGAGTACGGTGGATGTTGAAGTACAAAAATTATTTTTTCAGTTAAAAAACGTTGAATTGAAAATGCACTGTGAGCTGGAGCATTGTCTTGGTGAAGAACCCAGCCATTTTTCCATAGATCCGGTCGCTTCTTTCTGACACGTTCTCTTAATTTAATTAATACCGCTTTATAATAATATTGATTAATTAATTTTGTCAATTTTTTCAACGTTTTCGTTTGTTGAAGACGTGGTAGGACGTCCAGAACGATCATCGTCTTCGACGTCCTCCCTTCCACTGCAAAACCGTTTGTGCCATACAAAAACACGAGCTCTTGATAAACATTCTTCACCATAAACTTCACATAACATACGAAACGATTCCGCTGCAGTTTTTTTTTTAATTTAACAAGAAATTTAATGTTAACACATGTTGTTCGATTTTTATATCTAACATTTTTCGGCAGTATAGTCGAACTCGCACTAATAACAAGGCTACTAGCGTATAAGAATGAAATGAATCGATGCCATCAGTGTTCATAGTGCTTTTAGATAAGTGTTTTCTAATCATATTTCAATAATCGTTTTATAGATAACGTTAATAGTTTAGGTTATATTTAGAAAGCCTCGTTATTTTATTGTCACACCTCGTATATGTGAAACGCACGCGCGATGATACGTATAATTTTTTTGTCTCTATTTTCGTCTATGCCATCGCATGGTCCACGGCGTGAAAAAATATCGCAGGGGTTAATCGTTACAACCATTACTGCGACCGTGCAATTCGCCTTCGGCTGCCAAACTCCACACGCGCCGCTATGCGACTCTATCATCCGGCTATCGAATTGTTTTCTACGGATATCTATATAAAACGGTTTCACTTCCGTCGACGATGGTAATAACACTAATATATTATAAACGAGAAAATATTCGGTCTGCGTTTGTCGTCCGGGGACCAAACGAGAGCGGTACCTATAAAAATAATATATTTTATACGGACGAAACGCGCGTTATAACTCATAGGTCCGCGACCTGTATACGTTTTTTTTTCTCTCTCTCTCTCTCTCTTCGGTTGTGTCTCGAGCACTCGTGTTTCCGGTGTTGTTCTATAAAAATGATAAAACGCAACGAACAGTTAAAGGAAATTATATACCGGCACAAAGGCGAAAAACCGTGCCAAAAGATTTCCCGGACGTTTTAGTCGCGGATAATGCCGGAGTGTTAGCCGTTTAATTTTTCAGTGATATTATTATTGCATTATATATTATTTTTATTATTGTTTTGTTTTTGTTTTCGCAATTCTATACGTTCTGGAAATTCCGTTTTGTATTCGAGGCGGTAATAAAAAATTTAAAAAAAAAAAAAAAAAAAAAAAACCACCTATTATTGTGCGCCCGGTCAAAAACAGTACCTGCTATACGCTGGCCGCTGAATCGGCGCGGTATATGGCATTATGCCCTTTGAGACACCCCGAGAAACATTTTCGCATTGTTTATACTCGACCGTCCGCTAATTAATCACGATGAAAACCGAAAAAGAAAAAAAAAATTGTATTTATCGGATATTATATATTATTATTCCCGATGATATATTATTATGTATTTGGTGCCCGCGAGAGAGGATTCGACAAATAAATTATCTGGCAATATTAAAAACAATAGACTTGTTTTTTTTTTTTTTTTTTTTTTTCTAACCAAAACCAAATACGATAGTAAAATAATACTGTAGGTAACGTAATAAATTCAATATTTACTCGCGATTTATAGGCACTTCGAAAATGTGAAAATTCGGCAAAAATGCCGCGCAACGCCGTCCGTCCGTTAAATGAAATAGTCGACAAGAAAATTCTAATTTTCGACCAATTCGCAAGTCGAATTTTAAATTGTTTTTTTTTTTTTGTTGCGAGAGATGTATTGGTTTAACTATGATATGCGTGTATGTTTCATATTTTTCGTCTCTGAACATTCGTTTTCCTACAAGAAATCTCGTACCAATCCACAAACGACAAGTATGCTTTTTTTTTTTTTGGTTGTATTTTCGATGTAGTTGGTGTATTGTACAGATCATTTTAGTTTTTCGTTTTTCTTGTGGTTTCCCTAATAACGGAGGAAAACAGAACTGGTCGGAAAAAAAAAATCGTAGACACTTGACATTATTACTGAACACTTTAAATACCCTGTTCTAGACGTAATACGACTTTTAGCTGCTTTAAATTTTCTATTTTTTTTTTTTTTTTTGGTTTTATGGGGACCGTATATTTTTGGTTTCTCTAAAAGTGCTCAAGAATAGGACACGGGATTCATCACAAGTTTTTCGCATGTTTTTTTTTTTTTTTTTCATATATAAGTGTTTGAATTTCAAATTCTGACCGAAATCGTAATAACCACGGCATTCCCAAAACACGGTTAACCGAACTTCGCTGAGAATCATTTTTCGTTACCGAAATAAATTGAATTCCTCAATATTCCACATTTTTCCACTACCAACAACGGGCCGCCCATGAGTAATATATTTTTGTAATATTGCCGTAGCGTTGTTTTCTAATATTCACAAATATGTTGGTAAATACAACACGTGTGAATTCCATCCGGCTATATGGCTCCGTAGAATTGCTCGACAATTCGATACAAGATCCACCGTAAGAGATGCCAACTGTATGTCGGCTAGAGCCTAAATATATTCGGCTTGTGGGGATCTTTTGGCGCGCAATGCCACGGGCCTGGGCCCGGCGTGCCCGGTGGCGGATCCAGAATTAGAGGACCGCGGAACAGCTTTTGGATTCACTTTTACGGGACGAAAAATAATATCATTTACTTTTCAACAATTATCTACAACACGAGTATCATTAAAAACACTAAAATAGCACTTGATAGCCTTTTTTTTTTTATTTTTATTGTACAAAAGATAACATTCAAACGGATATGATCCGAATTCCGGGACATAAAACGATGTCGGTTTTACCGCGCAAAAATTAACCGTGAGCCGGCTAAACTGCTGAGCCATTTTCCCCAAAGATCCGCCCCTGAGTGTGCACCACATAAATATAGCAGCGTCGCTGGTAAATGTCCGTCGATTAAGGTGGTCGCACACTTTGATTTGACGTAAATTTCGCTCACAAACGAGGTGGGTAGAGGTAAACATTGTAATCGTTTCAGGTGCACATTCGGAATAGAGTACTCCGGCAACATGGACGTGTGCTCGGTAACTTCGTGCCGATGGAGCTCGGCCGGCAGAGTTACAAGTCCGCAAAAAAATTCGTATGCGCCCAAAACAAATTGCCGAAAGAAAAATAAAACCACTGTTAACTATTGACGGGCCGGAACGTCCGTTCAGGCGTCGAGTAGAGTACGCCCGGGGAGGAGTGCGCCCGGAGACGGGGCCACGACCGGTGATTTATTCGGGACGCCGGGCTCGTGGTACTGTCGGACGAACCGTAAAATTCTTAGGCGTCCTATGCAACGATTCTACAATGTCTTGTTATATATACCCCGTTTTACAACCAAATCATCCGAGAGATTTCGCCGTCGTTATTCAAAATTACGGAGTGTTAAATTCTTAAAACTTCCGGTCGAAACGCCGCGATAAAACTTACGGTTCCGCCCCGCAGAAGACGCGGGGCCGTTACTCTATGGGCAGGGGTCTCCGGCGGGCTATGTCTGAGATGCGTCTTCAGCATCGCGGGCCAAATTTGTTTGGAGAGTGATAGAGTGATAACGAAACTGAAGAAAGGTATAAATGATATCATTAAACTATAATTCTATAGAGGAAAAACATTGTATTTTTGCGATAAGCCGCTGAGCCGTTTGGATGGAATTGCCCGCCTTTTGAAATGCCGTGGTAGTCTGGAGCGAAAAAAAGTCTTTCTAACTAGCAGCGTCGCTGGTAAATGTCCGTCGATTGAGTTGGTCGCACACTATGATTTGACGTAAATTTCGCTCACAAACGAAGTGGGTAGAGGTAAACATTGGAATCGTATCGCGTGCGCATTTTTATGAGATCCGGAATAGAGTACTCCGGCAACACGGACGTGTGCTCGGTAACATCGTGCCGATGGAGCGCGGCCGGCAGAGTTACAAGTCCGCCAAAAAAATTCGTCTGCGCCCAAAACAAAATACGCCCGGGGAGGAGTGCGCCCGAAGACGGGGCCACGGCCGGTGATTTATTCGGGACGCCGGGCTCGCGATACCGTCGGACGTACCCTAAAATTCTTAGGCGTCCTATGCCGCGGTTCATGGACGTCTTGTCCGACGTGCACCGTCGACGATACGGCCACGCCGAACACGGCAACAACGTTCACGGGTCGACGGTTTGCGGGATGGGCTGGGGTGTCAAGGGTATACACACAATATCCGCATTTATATTGTAAAATCTCGTTTGTCCGCTCATTGTTTCGCCGCGTCCGGTGGCGGGCGGCCGCCCGTCTTTATCAACCGCCGCGGTCGTCGTCGGCGTCGTCGTCGTTATATTATTATTACCGCCGCCTCCGCCGTTATACCACCCTAGCATGTATTATAGTATACCGCTATTATTACCACTATTACTATTATTATTATTACTATTATTATTATTACTATTATTATTACTGTTATTATTACTGTTATATTGTTGTCGTCCGTAACGGCGGATATACCGCGGGCGTACACGCCAGACGGTTAGAGAAATTGCGCGGGGCGGACCGTTTGCCGGTGCCGCCGCCGTTCGCCGGTCTAAACGAAAACCGTAGTCGGCAAGACCACGACGACGACGACGACGACGACCCTATGCAATAATACTCCGTAATTTTACGCCGGCCGAAACAATATCGTTCGTGCACCGGCAGGTGTGACGGGCTAATTTTACTACTTGGGTTAGTTTTTTTTTTTTTTTTTACCCGTTTATACTGTAAACATTTTTGTTTTTTTTTTGGTCTTGTGGTATCGCAACCTACGGGGGGAAATCTACCTGACAGGGCAATCCATTCCCCGTAGGCGCATCGTTCATTCAAAGAATCAAACTCATTGTATGTTCTTATTTACTAAGGCTTAATTCTACGGTTTATTTACAATTTACAGCTTACAATAGTACAGGGTGCGGCAGAGCCGACTGACGAGTTTAATGAGGTCATTAGCCTGTGATAAGATAAGAGCAGGCCTTAATAAGTGGTGTATTTTCAATTGTACGGTAATGCAGTTTTTATTCGTAATCGTGGTCTGGATAGGTGTACATCGTGGTTTCTTCGTGTGTGCGTATTACGAAAATAATTATTTAAATTAATATTAATAACAGAATAAAATTAAAAATAATTATACTGTGATCGCTACACAAAGGGCTTTTCGTATACATTTCGGCATTTCACGTGCTGAATCTGTTCCCTCTGCTAACATTATTTAATTGTGGATACGGCATTTGGAAGAAACTAAAAGTACCCTAAGTAGACATGGACACAGAGCACTCAGAACGGTAAGAACCCCCGAAAATGTGCAGTTGGTCAGAAAATCAATTGAGCAGTCGCCAAGACGCTCAGCCCGAAAACACGCTGTAGCTTTGGGAATTTCAGACCGTTCTTTGAGGAGAATTCTTCACGAAGATTTATCATTCCATTCCTATAAACTAATGCTTGTCCAAGAGTTAAATGCTACCGGCTACGGCAGCCGTAAAAATCTGTCAGCAAATTCTTCTGCAAATTCCTCCGATACCAACTTTTTTTCTGTAGCGATGGCCCATTTTCATCGTTCTGGAACTATATATACACAAAATTTTCGATACTGGGCTACAAATAACCCACGACAGCTCCATGAAAGACTACTCCTCGTGGAAGTCGAGGCCATACCAGTCGAAATGTACCGAAAATCATATGAGAGCTTCAGATATTGTCTACAACAGTGGTATCAATGCCGCCATCTCGGAGATTTAGTTTTCAAAAAATAATTTTTAAAAATGCGATTGAATACTGATTTAAATAATAAAAAAAACCTTTTCTCTAAGTTTTACTGGTCGTTATTTATAGCCCATCAAAACTCGTCAGTCGGCTCGGACGCACCCTGTATATACACGGAATTTATAACTTAGTTTTAGTTTTATAGCGTAACTCCCGCTTTCTGCCGTAGGCGTTCCTCTTCCTCTCTCGTCTTCAGCACCCCCTTGACGAACTGAATCGTCGTTTCCAATTTGTCGGGCTCTCCAGCGTTTATATTGTAAACTAATCACACAAAACCTAACACGAAGATTTCAACCAAAAAAAAAAAAAACCATATTTCAGTAGATTACGTATATCACGATCTACTTTTAAGTCAAAAACTTTTCAAAAACCTGGGTGGTAACATATTTTATTGTATCTAAAACTAGGCAGCGGTGAATTTTGATAAAAATTTATAAATGTATCCTACAGAAAAATGCACAAAGGGTATGCTATTTTAGATATTATATGAATTATTATATTGAATTTAACGAAAATCCGTTGGTTTTCTTACCGTATTATAGGCACAACTAGCGCCCGAATATTTGGGGGGTAATTGAAACAATGCAATGCCTACAGACTCGCGAGGGGCCCTCGCCCCCGCAGATGTATTTTCTCAATTAGATTATATTTACAATTATTATTATTCATCAATACACACCAATTGCACGTTAAATGCGTATTAGGAAAAATGAGTAATATTATAATTCAACATTTAAAATAATCGCAAAGTATTTTCGCTTTAAGTTAGTTTTTGTACGTTCGCCTAACAGGCCAAATTGTGTAACACGTGTGACGGGGCCAATCCGAGATGGCCGACTAGCCCGGCAAGACCCTGATAATATTAATAGAACAGTACTTACCTTAAAATTTGGCGACTGTCTCCTTGGTTTTATTATTCGTGTTTAAAAATAATATTATAGACGATTTCAAAAAAAAAAAATAACGTAAATTCCTAGCTGTACTAACCGTCAGTTCCTGTGCAATTTTGTAAATATTTTATCGATTGTCGATAAATGGATTTTTTTTTTTTTTTTAAATTTAAATTAATTATTTCTATCATTTTTGCGATTTCGACTAGTTTATTGCATTTCTCCGTGCCTCTCCGTTGTTAGCTTAATTCTTGCTGTTCCTTTGTTATTTCTCATTTTTCTTCGTAATCTTCACGAACGACCTCATGACGAATTCCTAATATCAGTTCCCGGATTTCTTGTCGATTCGTTTCTGTATACGAGAGACTCGTAGCATATGTCGAGCGGAGATTGGTTATTTAGTCGTTAAAACCTAACCTAGCCATTACAAGACAGTAAAATTCGAAATACCCGAGTAACAATCGCACTACACTACGCTTTTTGAAATTATCTAACTGCCACAAAAACGGAAATGATAAAAAAAAAAAAACAAATCAGAGTCGCCAACGGGTAGGAATAATTACCGTGCGACCCGAATCCCCCGGGCGTTCTTAATGAAACTTCCCGTGAGACCGAATTCAATTTTCAAGTATAGAACTCTGCAATATCCCAACCGCGTGTTGAACCCAGAGACTGCTGCGATCGGATCCGTGAAATTAGGACAAAACAAATCGTATAACTAAGTAATGGAAATGCCCACTTTGCCGCCAACAAACTTCCGAGCAATCGTATTGTTTTAACCTGGCCTGAACTTTATACGAATTACGAATAAAGCGTAATAAACAGATTCGTCGTGTTAATCGATAATCGCATTATCGTCGCCCGTCGATATTTTTTTGTTTTTTTTTTTTTTTGGATAACCGTGTCGCGAGTGCCTATTGTTCACTAATATTATTTATTCGTTTATTCGGAATCCTTTTTAGCGGACTGACTATTTTAACCCGATAGTAATTTAACGCTGACGCATTTATAGAAAGAAAAATTATTTTATCATAAAATTAACATCTATAACGACGTAATAAATTAACATCATTACAATATTGTAATTTCCATATAACGTTAAGTTCCATCAGAGCCTTGCATTTCAATATACGCATGTAACGGAGCGGTACACACGAATCCAAATCGGAGAATATAGTTTTGTGTTGGCCAAAACTAAAGCTCTAGAAAAAAAAAAAAAAAATGTATTATTTCCTTCGGTGGTTTTATACTGTGGTATTTTCGATAAATCCGCGTTCCTTGTGTTCCTACACGGTATACGAAAACCAATTTCAGACAGTAGATCAGGACAGACGGTGCGGTCGTTCAAGATATCGTAAATACACACAATATCAGTTAGTTTGCGTCTTACAAACAGCGATTTAAGGAGTTTTCAATAACAACATAAACGGTGTCTCTCTAGATATAGAGAAACTATTGATATGAGCTTTCAATCATTTTTGTTTTTTTTTTATCAATACCTTGCTCAAGTACGTGTTTTTTTTTTTTTTTTTTTGTATAATTTAAGCTATTCAAAAATTAATAATTAGTTTAAATTTAAGTCGATTTTAAAATCGATTTGAATTCGAGGAACTAAATTAAATTACACATTTTGTGGGTTTATTTTAATAACTCAAGTTAAATTAAAAGTTCCATTAACTTCACTTATCAGAGTTTTTTCTACTAAAATATTTATACTTTTATCAGACTTATTATTTATAAGGCTCGTGTAGGACTACCACATAGGTGTGCCCGTCATGCGTATGTGTCAATGATATTCAAGTCAAAATACGTAGTTTTCATCGGACAATAAAAGCTCCTAAAAAAAAAAAAAAAAATTAAAAATAACTTAAGTAAAGGTTTATATTAAACAAAAAAAATATCTCAAATACTATATCTATTTTTTTTTTTTAGTCAAGTTAAGTTTTATCGAGTGATCCAAATTCGACGTTGCGAACAAGTAGGATCAATGGCGACATAAAATCTTTTCTCCTTAACTGGCATATAATATCTTTACACTGTCCGCACCAGAGATTTATCTCATTCGCCCACCAAGTAGTGAATTCATAGTGGTAAATAATAGGGTTTTTTTTTTTTGGGAGGAGCGTGGGGGTAAATGTATATACAGTAAGTCACGGAAGCAAACCAGTATATTATTATCTAAATGTGATTTTTATCGATAGAAATCCATAATGAAAAATCCCAATCTAATCGCGTTAATTTTAAACGTATTTAAAACGCTTTATGTTTTATGCGTTTTACAAATGTGTTGGAAATTTCAATATAACTATATTTTAACGATAAAATTTAAAGCAAACTGTTAAAATCGTGTGAACAGTATTAAAAACGAGTTTCAACATAACACTATTATTTTCACTAAAAAAAAAAAATAATAATTATCCATCTGGCAACGTTCAACAATCGAACTACACGTTATCGACGATCAAACGAACGGATTTTCTATTCAACTGTTTACCGCGTTTCGGCGTTGCATAACGTTTTATGCGTTTCTCATTTGGTTTTTTTGTTTTATGTATTAATAAAACGTGCTCGGTCAGCTGTTTGTGTGTTTAACCTGAGGAACAGTTTGTACAAAACTGACAGTTTCTGAAATGTCGATCGTCGAATATTGGGAAAAGGTACATTTATCGAGATGTCTATACCTAATCTGCGGTGAAACTAATAAAATATAAAATCCCAATTTATGAAGAGACGTTTAATATTAAGGGTTGGGCGTCCAACTGGCGTCCATAATGACAGCCCTTGGGCTGTTTTTTTTTTTTTTTTTTATCGGACCTTCGTGTTCCGATTGTATCGGCAATACCGTCAGTAATTCGGAAAAAAAAAAAAAAAAAGTGCCGTAGCTCGTTAATTATTGAATTTTGTAAAAACTGCTTGGAAGAAAAGATCAACGGGCCAGTTATTATAAACCACCCGCCCTTAAACCGTCTCTTTATAAATTGAGATTATGTATTTTTTATTAGTTTCAGCACAGATCAGTTACAGACGTCTTGTCTTTTCCCAATATTCAACGATCAACATTGGAATATGAAGATCCGAAAAAACCAAAAAAAAATATGGAATTTTCGATATGTATCGTAAAAATGTGTATTTAAAAATTCGTCCGACGGAAATATTTTCTGTAGCATAACACGAAAAAAACGCTCTGTATTGACTGTATAATATGTAATCGCGTGCACCGCTTGTTTATTATTATAATAGTTCGAAGTCAACGACAAAAAAAAAGTTTTAAAAAAAAATGCATTCCTACCTCGAATGTTTTAGCGAACCCGACCAAAATATTATTCGTTAAACACAATATAGTATTATTATTATTATTATTCTAACGGGATTTGACGGAAATATCCGGGAGGCTCGTATGCAGCCGCAGTAAGAATATAAATATATATTTTCAGGCTGGAAAAAAAAAAAAAAACGCCCCCCATTTCGGTCCCATTTTATTATGGCACGAAACTATTAAAACGTTATCGGTATGAGCCAAGGCGGGGGCGAAAAAAAACCGGACGACGTTTTAATACGGTAACTCGTGCGCGGGCAATTTAATAATTATTTCGGGCGTACGTGTATTGACTATTTCAGGCTGTTTTTTTTTTTTTTTTTTTTTTATCACATTAGGGGCGGGCGAAAGTCAATTTTTAAAATAACCCGCGATAACGGGTCGATTCTCCTTCGGGTTTTACGGTCGACGTGTGTACAGCGGGCGCCGATAAATCGCCGGGTTTATGGCGAATAAATAATAACGCTGGGCGAAAAAATGGCGGCCCGGAAACGATAAAATCGTCAACGGTATCCGAAACCCTCTGGTTGAGATAAAAAAAAAAAAAAAAAAAAAATGTTAAAAGATGATTTTTCTTCAGTTTAGTTCTTCGGCCGGACCGGACTAACACGACGGTGTACGGTAATACGTACTTATTAGATTCCGATCTGAATCGAAGGGGGAACGCATTGGTTTTAAAACGACTACTAAAAAAAATCTATCTCCTCCAACGAAACATCGACATCCGGGGCGATAGTGAATTTCGTCTTTTTAATTTTCCTCGTAGTCTTCGTAATAATATTGGGAAAGAAACCGTCGGGGGAGGGTGAAAAAACGGAAAAATGTACGCAACAGCAACTTCAGTGGCGTACATTCAATTTTCTAATTGAGGGCTCGTTATCATAAACACATAACATTTACATAAAAATAGTCGTATGTCAATAAAAAAATTGTTTGATTTAGTCGTAGTCGAAAAATACTACATTTTAAATACACATTAAACTATTATGACGTGTACATTTATCATTCTAGCCATTTCACAACTGTGTTGGTTTTGGTTTTTTTTTTTTTTTTTGGTCTTTGGAGGAGATTTATCAGTTTGTACGCCACCACTTCTATTATTCTGGCGTTATTTTAGTTATGTACAGCTATTTGAAATGTTCTGAGTTTTTATTTGGTTCTATGTGGATAACATTTAGCGAGTTGGCTTCTCGAAAATATTCGACAATTTGGTCCAGGGTTAACCGTACATTTTTTTTTTTTATTACGGCACTATACAAATATCAGAAATCCATCTTGGCGAAATACCTATCCGTGTAGATAGAATCCGTTCAACAATATGCTCAACAATTCCAGGGGGGAAAACCTCGGACATTGGTAATTCATTTTATAGTTACAAATCGATAAAATATTTTCAATTCGAAACGATCAATACCATCACTCACTTTAACCGAACTTTGCTCAGAATCGTTTTCCGTTCGCTATCACTTATCGTCGCACACACCCGTGTGATCGACCGAATTGACTCTGTACAGCAGCTGCCCGATTCTGTACAATTAAAAGGGGGGGGCTGTAGGGGGTTAAGTCCCCCTGGAAACAGAACAGAGAATTAAGCTTCCCTTAAATATACTCTTATATATAGGACGTCTAAAATAAATCATACTTCAAGTTTTGGACGGTAAAATGACTTTGGCGAGCGTGGAAAACGGGCTTTGATATATAAAAACAATAAAATATTTTAGGTTAGGTTTAGGTTAGGTTAGGTTAGCCCTCCCCCCCAAGTGTAAAACGATGGCGAATTTCCGCGCGTGCACAAGGAACTCTTAAGCGACCGTATACACAAAACGCCCGCGATGGCTTTTTATTTCTCTTCTGTTCCTCCTGATTTTATCGGTGCGCGCGCCAAACGAATTATACCTGTAAAACAATTTCATTTGGTCATCGGCCCCGCGCACCCAGGACAAGACGGGGAAATATTAGTGTCATTCTTATGCCACAAGTGTGTCGGCGTTTTGTCACTGCAAAACAATTATCGTCATTAGTTTTATTTTAAAACTGACCCCACTGACATTTCGATTTCTAAAGTGCCCGTCGTCGTAATTTGTCCGCACAGGACAATTTTTTTTTACGGCATTCGTTTTGCCTTTTACTTAAAAACAATTTCTTATAACTAATGGTTCAGTCGACTGGGTACAATAACTGTTGTTTTTTTTTTTTTTTTTTTTTTTTTTTTTGTGTTGTTAAAGACAAAAAAAAATGTTCTAATCGTGTTTCGAAACAATATAGTGTTCGTGTTACAAATGTTTACCAATGAGACAAGTTGTTAATTTTCTACGGTTTTTTCATCGTTTACAATCATTTAAATTGTTTTCATTGCTACTACCTGCACTGAATAAATTAAAAAAAAAAAATATATATATATATATGTAGATTATGTAACGGGCAGTTTCATTGTATTCGTAATTATAATTTAATTCCTTAAGTTACTATTAGTATATCGTAACTTGTTACGATCCTAACAAGTATTTTTTTTTTTGGTTTTAAATTTTGTCAACTCTTTGTAACACACCCTGTAGACATATATTGATAATTTGTGGAATTTCGACGACCGCCTCCGAAACTTATATTTCCCGGGGGAAATACCAATGGGTACTTACGTATTCGCCTGGCGAGCGCAGAGTAAATAATATATGTACAGGTTTTAATTCATGGCGTTTGCGAACCGCTATCCAAAAATATAAATATGAATTCTTATACGGTTCACTGTCACGTCACGACAAAAAAAAAAATATATATATATATATATATAAAAAATTTGGAATCGGATTGAATGTGTTCGATGTTTTTATTTTGTTTTCGTGCCGAACAAACTCGCTGAGAAGATGCTCAGAGACAGGGCGAACCGCTATTTTGGTCGGCGAGTCGGCAACACACGGTAAGACATTGAGAAAACATTAATTTATATCGTTCGGATTCGTCGTGAAATCGCACACGACCTCGGCGAGTTTTTTTTTTTGGGGGGGGATGTTGGAGAGCATTTTGTCTTCCATCTGGGTGGAATTTTAAACACAGAAGATTTTGGATACGGGGATAAAATCTCGCCCGCCAACAAAACATAAGGATTAAAACATTTATGGTAATTTAATTACGAAATGAATATATTTCGGCCAAGTTACAAGGATATGTAAAACGAAAATTGGCATTTTTTGATCCGATATAAAATTAATCATGATAATCCGGATGGTATAGAAAACGATTCTGGGGTTGGCTGTAGATTATTATCCGGGTATCCGGGCACCTGCATCAACTCCCATTGAAAATTCCCGGCCACTATTCGCGTCTACATTGAAGTCGCCTAAAACCCCAACCTAAAACGGATAACGGACAACAATCGTTTATTGTTAAAACGGTTGATGCAAAGAGACTACTGTCTCGACCCGTTACCGGATTCGTTCAAGTTAAACGACTAACGGATAACCGATCACAGCGGTTCGCTGTGTGTCGTATCGGTAAACGAAAATCAAATTTTAAAGTTACCGTTCACGAACATTGCCGACTTTTATTTTCAAATTTTTCCGCGCGTGTCAGCGTTTTAAACGGGTGCCGTCGGTGCGCGTTCTGTGCGTACCCTATCCGTGTAATATTGAATTCGATAAATCCCCGGGCGCGACCGGAATATCTTATGCTTTTAGACAAGAAAACAAAAACGCGCGTTCGAAATAGTTTGAATGGTATACGGGGGCGGTGTTGGTGGTGGTGGTGGTGACGGTGCGGAAAAGAAAAAAAAAAAAAAAAGAGAAAAATCTTGTTGATTTAGCGGATACGTACATATTGAACGTGGGCCGTTCTTCCCCTTGTTCGCTGTAAACGACGTCGCCAGGAAAACTTGACCCTATTTATGGACGGTATACACACACAATACGTATATTTATATACGAAAAAAAGTTCGTGCCGCCTCGTATAATAAACACAGGGTTGTCGATCTTTGAATAATATATACGGTTCTAAGTTTGGTCGGCCCTATACGGGATCGTGCGGTATATAAAGCGAAGGTTTCGCGCCGGGTTCACGAAACTTTTATACGTATTGATTTCTAAAACGAAATAAAGAGAATAAAAAAAAAAAAAAGTACGTACGTACGCGTACGTGCACGTTATAGGTATCGCTGTTTCGAACGCGTCGTGCCCGGTGTATTGTGCTCGCGGCGCCATCGAAAACCGACTGCGGCGCATGAAAGTGTTCGCATGTCGCCCCGAAACGTCGGTTTACGAAACGGGAGCCGGTTCGCGGTTGTCGGGTTATCGTTCACTACGCCGACACCGGGTACGGGTACGTAAAACTTACGGCGGTTCTCAACCTGTGGTACGTGTACCATTTGCGGTACACGCGAAGAAAATCTCCCATCATAAACAAAAAAAAAATTAAATTAAAATGAATCATTATTAACACGGTAAATATTATTCGATGTTTATTTGACGGCGTGGAGGTCGTTCGTAATCGTAGCAATTAAGATAACGATACTCTTTTTATAGAATATAGACCCGATAAATCGTATTCTTATTTCACAATAATGCGTTTTTACCTGAGTTTCGCGAGTACCTTCGGTTTGTTCGCGAGTGTCAGACGAGTTGTTTGCATCGAGTATATTTTATATTAAAATTTCACAGTTTTATGTAGTTTTTCCGTACTATTTTGAGATATAAAATTAAGTAATAGATCCCCGATGCGATTAGTCTCTCTGAGAGGAGACATAATCCTATGACTGGCTAGCACGGTTTCCAGATTTAAGCATGTGCGATTTTTTCCTCTGGGGCTACCTTAAGGATAAATCACCGTGGAAGTCGAGGCCATACCAGTCGAAATGATATAAGAGTTTCACAGATCGTCTACAACAGTGTATCAATGCTGACGGCCGCCATCTTGGAGATATAACTTTCAAAAAAAGGCATTGAATACTGATTTAAATAAAAATAAAAAAACCTTTTCTCTCAGTTTTACTGTTCGTTATTTATAGCCCATCAAATCTCGTCTGTCGGCTCTTCCGCACCCTGTATAAGGTATCAGGTTATCAGACGATCTACAAAAATCGTACCACAGGTCGTTGTCGGGTCGATGGGGGTTTTTGCTGCAATAGCACATAGGACTGTATCGGCTTGACACGGCCCGGTTCTCACCGCGGGTTAATAAGTCCGGTATTAGCAGAGCATTCGGCCGAACCTTTGTTGATTTTATTTCTTTGACATTGTAATTTACATAATACTAAAATATAGTTGTATAATATTTTTTATTAATTTGCGTGCGTTCACAATTTATTTATTTGTTTAGCGTATTTCAACCGGACCGATATTATCGTATCTGAGATTTTGAACATAGCAAATGTTGGTGATTACTATGTGCGTGTGTGTGGGTTTTTTGTTTTCCTTCTGTTAATGTTGCTACCGAAATCGTGATCCAAACAACAAGCGACTAAACAGCTTTTTCGTTGCACCTCTGAAAGAAGTCGTCTCCGGTGATTTTTCCATTATTATTGTAGTTGTTTTCTTTTCAAAGTGTACCGAAATCGTAAAAATCAAAACAAGATTAATTGTACATTCACAATTCGCACAAAATCATTGGCAATCATTCATCGTTAATTATACACAATATAAATTAAATTCAGTGGCCTAATCCCGTTTTGTACTTAGGTGAGAGAAACTCTTCCTCAAATCGGAAATTAAATACCTGCATGTTCGGGTCTGATACAGGTCAGGAAAATACTATTTTAGTAATCTTGACTCCAATACTCCAGCGGAAATGAAGCCATTGCCGGCGCCGTTTTCGGTCTTAACGGTATCGGCACCTTCGGTTGCGTCCGCTCCTTGGGCAGTATTGGCGACTTCTGCTTATTCAGCGCTTTAGGCACTGCTTTCGTTGTGGTCCGTTTCGTCGACGGTATTTTTGACTCCCGCGCTGTTGGTATCCTCACCGGGATCCGTGACTTAAGCGGTGTCCGCGTCTTCGGTGGAGTCAGTGACTTAGGAGGTTTCGGCGCTTTCGGTGCTTTCGGCGTCGGATGCTTCTTTGGCGGTGTCAGCGGTGACAGCCGTGTCGGCGCCTTAGGTCGCATCGGCACCTTCGCCGGTACTCGGTCTTGCATCGACCGTATCTGCGCTGTTACCGGTCCCAATGATGTCGCTGTCGATGTTTTCAGTGCTGCCTGCACCGTGACCGGACTCGGCGGCGTGGGCGTCTTCAGCGGTTTCGGCATTATCGGCGGTATTGGCGATGTCGCCGGTGTCGGCGTCGTCGACGGTGTCGGCGGTGTCGTCGCGGGCAGCTTCGTCGGCCGTGTCGCCGCGGGCATTGTCTTCGGCCGTGACGCCGCGGGCAGCTTCGTCGGCCGTGTCGCCGCGGGCAGCGTCGTCGGCCGTGTCGTCGCGGGCAGCGTCGTCGGCGGTGTCGTCGCGGGCAGCGTCGTCGGTTGTGTCGTCACAGGCAGCGTCGTCGGCGGTGTCCGCGACGTTGCCGGCTCCCGCTCATTGGGCGATAATTTGAACTTTTGCTTCTTCCGACGACTGCGGCAGCACGCAAATACATTCATACAATTACCCATTTCTGGAATTGTTCGAAAACTAAAAAGGAAAATAATTCAGATTTCTTGAAATCGATTATATAATATTGTTTAGTCATAGTTCAATTATTTACAGTTTTTATAAGACAGTTCTCGTTGAAGTCGAAAAAATACAACTAATTAATTGTTTTTTTTTTTTTTTTTTGCGGATTTACTTACAAGAAAATATATAGTATTCGTCTTATATTGAATCGAATTAAACGCCAACCAAATTATAATATGTTTTTTTTTTTTTTTGACGTCAAAGCAACAGAAATGTTTTTATCGGCCAGTCACCGAGTAACTCCGTTATCTTTGTTATAGAAACTCACTACGGTGGCCAACATATTTTCCAAAATGTACTCGGTGACGGTATAATTTGTTAAAAAATAATTCTCTAGCAAAGAGTGTAACAATCAAATAAAAGTATGGTTATCAGTGGATTTAGAGTTTTCGTGTATTAGAATCATAGGAAAACAACCTGACTAATCTGGCGGACTAATCAAGCCAGGAAAAAGTAATATTCTACAGATAACATCAGTTTCACATGGTGAAAATCAATCGATTTGTAGTAATAAGCAGGTGTCTCGAGTTTACGCATTTGCGTGGTTTTTTTTGTTTTGCTACATAATAAAATATGGTAACTGCAATGCAAATCCGTTTCAGAACAATAGTGACAAATATACAAAACAATGAATGCGCTTTTTTTTGCCATAAAGTAGATTTATTGGAACTATTAACGCTTATTTCGTATAAACTATGGCAATTATTATTTCCTATTTACATTCCCAACTACGTTTACAATACCTTAGTAATTGTTTCGGTTTATTATTATCCTTGTATGATTGCATGGGTTTTACGAGTTTTACGGCAGTATCACCAGAACGACGTTACGAAACCTTTACCAATGTTCGAGCCGCTACAATATTTATTAATTTTTTTTTTTAATAATTTCTCAACTAATTTAAGATTTTTTTTTCGTGCATATCTTTAGGATTTGAATGTATATTTTGCCAGTTTTCGACGCGTTTATCTGTGCATGAACTTAAGGGCTTTATATGACGCAAAATAACAAAGGGTACTGTGGCCTCTATTTCATTCTGTTTGTTCCGCGCAGGGTTGTCTCAAACAACAAATCAATAAATTAAGGAATTCACGAATTCGCCAAACTAAAGTAATGTTTTCTGGCTGTTAACGCTAACCTAACTGCTCCTCTTGGAATCACTATACCGTCTGTATGGGTTGTTTGAGCATTCATAATTAGTATATTACGTATTTATTGTACATATGTGTGTGAGAATAAAAAAAAACAACGAGTAATATCCGATCAAACTCACAATAATATTTATTTTAACAATGATTAAACTGAAAAATATGTTTAGTAAAACAATATTTGATCAATCTAAAATGATTATTTTTCAAAAATAAATAATTATATTGCACGGACAAAAAGTTATTTCGATTCAATTTGAAGGACTCGGCGTACCTCTGAAAAACATGTAATAGAGTATATTTTTTTAAGCGTAGTTTGTAGCGGGGAGACTGATTCCCCCATGCACGACTCCCCGTCTCCTACTTTAATTCCTACTGATAAATTCACTGCGGCGCATGAAAGTGTTCGCATGTCGCCCCGAAACGTCGGTTTACGAAACGGGAGCCGGTTCGCGGTTGTCGGGTTATCGTTCACTACGCCAACACCGGGTACGGGTACGTAAAACGTACGGCGGTTCTCAACCTGTGGTACGTGTACCATTTGCGGTACGCGAAGAAAATCTCCCATCATAAACAAAAAAAAAATTAAATTAAAATGAATCATTATTAACACGGTAAATATTATTCGATGTTTATTTGACGGCGTGGAGGTCGTTCGTAATCGTAGCAATTAAGATAACGATATTTTTTTTAATAGAATATATACCCGATAAATCGTATTCTAATTTCACAATAATGCGTTTTTACCTGAGTTTCGCGAGTACCTTCGGTTTGTTCGCGAGTGTCAGACGAGTTGTTTGCATCGAGTATATTTTAAATTAAAATTTCACATTTTTATGTAGTTTTTCCGTACTTTTTTGAGATATAAAATTAAGTAATAGATCCCCGGGGTGGTTAGTCTGTCTGAGAGGAGACATAATCCTATGTCTGGCCAGCACGGTTTCCAGATTTAAGCATGTGCGATTTTTACCTCTGGGGCTACCTTAAGGATAAATCACCGTGGAAGTCGAGGCCATACCAGTCGAAATGATATGAGAGCTTCACAAATCGTTTACAACAGTGTATCAATGCTGACGGCCGCCATCTTGGAGATATAACTTTCAAAAAATGGCATTGAATACAGATTTAAATAAAAAAAAAAAAACCTTTTCTCTCAGTTTTACTGTTCGTTATTTATAGCCCATCAAAACTCGTCAGTCGGCTCTTCCGCACCCTGTATAAGGTATCAGGTTATCAGACGATCTACAAAAATCGTACCACAGGTCGTTGTCGGGTCGATGGGGGTTTTTGCTGCAATAGCCCATTGGACTGTACCGGCTTGACACGGCCCGGTTCTCACCGCGGGATAATCAGTCCGGTATTAGCAGAGCATTCGGCCGAACGTTTGTTGATTTTATGCGATATTATTTCTTTGACATTGTAATTTACATAATTCTAAAATATAGTTGTATAATATTTTTTATTAATTTGCGTGCGTTCACAATTTATTTATTTGTTTAGCGTATTTCAACCGGACCGATATTATCGTATCTGAGATTTTGAACATAGCAAATGTTGGTGATTACTATGTGCGTGTGTGCGGTTTTTATGTTTTCCTTCTGTTAATGTTGCTACCGAAATCGTAATCCAAACAACAAACGACTAAACAGCTTTTTCGTTGCACCTCTGAAAGCAGTCGTCTCCGGTGATTTTTCCATTATTAAGTCAGGAAAATACTATTTTAGTTATCTTGACTCCAATACTCCAACGGAAATGAGGCCATTGCCGGCGCCGTTTTCGGTCTTAACGGTATCGGAACCTTCGGTTGCGTCTGCTCCTTGGGCAGTATTGGCGACTTCTGCTTATTCAGCGCCTTAGGCAGTGCTTTTGTTGTGGTCAGTTTCGTCGACGGTATTTTTGACTCCCGCGCTGTTGGTATCCTCACCGGGATCCTTGACTTAAGCTGTGTCCGCGTCTTCGGTGGAGTCAGTGACTTAGGAGGTTTGGGCGCTTTCGGTGCTTTCGGCGTCGGATGCTTCTTTGGCGGTGTCAGCGGTGACAGCCGTGTCGGCGCCTTAGGTCGCATCGACACCGTCGCCGGTACTCGGTCTTGCATCGACCGTATCTGCGCTGTTACCGGTCCCAATGATGTCGCTGTCGATGTTTTCAGTGTTCCCTGCACCGTGACCGGACTCGGCGGCGTGGGCGTCTTCAGCGGTTTCGGCATTGTCGGCGGTGTTGGCGATGTCGCCGGTTTCGGCGTTGTCCGCGATTTCGGCGTTGTCCGCGATTTCGGCGTTGCCTGCGGTTTCGACGTTGCCGGCGTTGTCGGTGGTGTCGTGGCGGGCAGCGTCGTCGGCCGTGTCGTCGCGGGCAGCGTCGTCGGCCGTGTCGTCGCGGGCAGCGTCGTCGGCCGTGTCGTCGCGGGCAGCGTCGTCGGCCGTGTCGTCGCGGGCAGCGTCTTCGGCCGTGACATCGCGGGCAGCGTCGTCGGCCGTGACGTCGCGGGCAGCGTCGTCGGCCGTGACGTCGCGGGCAGCGTCGTCGGCCGTGACGTCGCGGGCAGCGTCGTCGGCCGTGTCGTCCCGGGCAGCGTCGTCGGTTGTGTCGTCACAGGCAGCGTCGTCGGCGGTGTCCGCGACGTTGCCGGCTCCCGCTCATTGGGCGATAATTTGAACTTTTGCTTCTTCCGACGACTACGGCAGCACGCAAATACATTCATACAATTACCCATTTCTGGAATTGTTCGAAAACTAAAAAGGAAAATAATTCAGATTTCTTGAAATCGATTATAAATATTGTTTAGTCATAGTTCAATTATTTACAGTTTTTATAAGACAGTTCTCGTTGAAGTCGAAAAAATACAACTAATTAATTGTTTTTTTTTTTTTTGAGGATTTACTTACAAGAAAATATAATATTCGTCTTATATTGAATCGAAACGTCAACCAAATTATAATATGTTTTTTTTTTTTTTTGACGTCAAGGCAACAGAAATGTTTTTATCGGCCAGTCACGGAGTAACTCCGTTATCTTTGTTATAGAAACTCACTACGGTGGCCAACATATTTTCCAAAATGTACTCGGTGACGGTATAATTTGTTAAAAAATAAGTCTCTAGCAATGCGTGTAACAATCAAATATTAATAAATTAATAAAAAAATACAACAAGTAATATCCAATCTAACTCACAATAATATTTATTTTGTCAATGATTAAACTGAAAAATATGTTTAGTAAAACAATATTTGATCAATCTAAAATGATTATTTTTCAAAAATAAATAATTATATTGCACGGACAAAAAGTTATTTCGATTTAATTCGAAGGACTCGGCGTACCTCTGAAAAATATGTAATAGAGGATATTTTTTTAAGCGTAGTTTGTGGCGGTGAGACTGAGTCCCCATGCACGACTCCCCGTCTCCTACTTTAATTCCCGCTGATAAATTCACGAGCCATGGTTAAAATATGATGCAGCTTTAAGTGAGTTGTGTCACTATATGTACTATATACATCATATTATTTCGGGGTGCAATTTATCATAAAAATAATGTGACCCTGTAAAAATTCCTTAAAATATTACGCACAGCGTGGAAGGGTCGAATGTAAAAACCGTTGTAAGACTTTTATAATTGAATATTTGCCGATAGAGAACAATTATCGTATCGTATTATAACCGTCTGTATCAGCTATACCAGTGATTTTCGACTGCCGATCCTATAGTATTGGGTAAAATTCTATTTTCAGTGTAGTGCTTAAACCGTGTGTGGACAGTTGGAAATATTAATCAGTACCTATCACAATTCACATCGAGAAAATTACTATCGAAATCACTATCAAAAATCATTTATAATCATTGCGTCGTAATTTCGAAGATTATTGTCCACTTAATCAAAAAATCCACGAGACGAGTATTAGTGGATACAAAAAAAAAAAAAATCAATTGTTAACGAAATCACCACATAAATTAGTCTTAAAAGTAAGAGAACTTTTGTTTAATTCATCATCATATGGTCTATAGTCTAGATTTAAATCAATGTGTCCGCCAAATTTTTGATTGAACTCAAGGACGGGCTTTTCAGAAAAGCAATGAAAATTCTACTTTTATTATTATCGACATATTTGTACGGAGCTTGATTTTCCGGAATCGCCCGCACAAAAACCAAAACCAGAAAAAAGCACGATGTAACACGTAGTCTACGCGCGGCTCATTGATTGTTACATAAATATATTTTTTATTTTTTTTTTAAATGTATTTTGTTGTTTTGTAACCGAAACCGCGGGCAATGAAATATTTGTATTTCAAACATTTCGTTTAAATTTCATATTCTTTATTAACATCTGCGGTCAAAGGGTAAAAAAAAAAAAAAAAACAAAACAGTCCTACATAATATAATCGTCTGGCGGTGGGCGATTGTAAAAAAAAAAAAGTTTGAGAACCACCGAGCTATACCACCTGCCGGACGGACCGGGGATATCCGGGATCGCGTAGATAGGCGAACAATACGAACGTACGATATTCATTCGGGGACGAGACCACGAGGGAGATAATATTTTCGTTATCGTACAATAATAACACTAATATTAATAATAACGATAATAGTATTATTAAATTGTATTCGACTCGCGGTGGCCGGCCCGCGTGATCGATGATACGTATGCCTGCATCGCGTTTCGAAGAGACGCGCAACAGGTAGCCGACGCGCCGGGGCACCGACACCAACGGCGGCGCACGCTAACCCGCACGGCCTGACAAAAGCGAGCCGTTATCGATAATGAAAAATCTCACAGCCGTAAATTATATTTTTTTTAACGAAAAATCGTTTTTTTCTCTACCGAATATATATGGTGAATATGGTGGGTAGGTGCTATTATTACCGTGGCCCGGAGCGTTTTGCGTATTTCTGTATTTTCTGATTTTTTTTTTTGTTTTTTTTGTATCTCACCGGAACACATATTTTTTTTTTAATTTTATTTCCCGACTCGTATGCTCCTCACACGACCAATTCTGAAACGTTGACCACGGCGGGCAACGTTTTCGCGAAATGGCCCGATTTTTTTTTTTTTTTTTTCAATTCGCATAAGGGAACGTGCATTTAAGACGTTATTATTATTTTATTTATTTATTATTTATTATTTTTTTTTTTTTTTTTTTGTACCACGTACCGCGCACAATTTATTACAAAACTCAATATGGCGCCGGGCAATATTATGTTCGAACCGTTTTCACTGGATTTACGTAGATAACGTCGCGAATACCGGACGAACCGTTGTTTAATAGCCGCCCTAGACATAAATAGAGTTTAAAATATCCTAGTAAAAACCGTTATTCCCGGAGTTGGCTATAATAAATCTAAAAAAAAAAAAAAAAAAAAAATAATAATAATAATAATATTATTATCCGCGATGTACGCATACGCACTCGATCGCTGTGAACATACGTATATATATATATATATTTTAATTTTAATTTAAATGCGCTATAGTAAAATTTGATATTATTCGACAATATTAATTCATACGGCCGACAACGAAACCGCATTAATCCGAAGCAATAACAATTCCGGGGCGATAATCCGTGATTGTAAAAACGGATTTGATTAAAGTAATAAAACGACTAAATATTACTACCGGAGTATTTCATATTAAAAAAAAAAAAAAAAAAAAAAAATAATCATATCAAGTCATCAACGGTCGACAATTCATTTATTATCCAGCTCGTATCTCGTTAAATACTATCGAATATGAGCACGTGCCATTACGTAGCACGAAATGTATCGTTACGCATTCGTATTTGGGCTCGTTAAGATTCCATCGCGCGAAAACGATTTATGCGACAAATATGATAATTCACATTATCTGCACGATTTGATAAGATTACAAATTTCGGTATTAGCTCGGATTTTACTAGTATTGTAACTGAGGCACCGGATGCTGTTGTATTCGAAAATTTACTGCTTTAAAAAAAGTCTGTAATCCGTTCCGTACAAGTTCGAGTTAGAATCAAATAATTTATAGCGCGACTTTTTGCAATTTTGTTCAAATTTCTCGTTTACAGTAGATACTGTTATTATTTTTATTTTATTTTTTTTTTTACTAGTTTAATATTATAGTTTTCGGTGATTTATTTTTTTACATGGAATATAGCTATTGTTATAAAGCCGGAGGAAAATTTCACTTTAGTGACGGATCTCCGCTGCTCCGGGGTGGTTTATTATTTTGTATTATGTGCGATAACTTAAGTATATTCGAAAAAAAAAATATATTTACAAATCATCATCATTAACACCGGTCAAACGGATTCGGTTTATTTTGCACTCGATTGTAGATATTTAAAGTTTTACTCCTCGAAAGTTTCCGTAGCGCGTGAACGGTATTAAAATTTCACGCATTTGAGATGTCCGATAAAATGTCTTGTTGATATCGTGTGATTAAAAAAAAAAAACAAAAACCATTCTTCTATACTACGACCCAACCAATACGAACATTGGTACTAGACACCTATACGTTTTTTAAGAAAATATTCGGTAATACAATTTTATCAAGAAAAAAAATACTATAAGTATACTTTTCGTCAAATAAAACTTCCACAGTCGCATCAAACGAATTTAATTTGATCAATATCTTATTCAGATATTTAAAAGCCTAGATTATTCTAAATCAAAATGCAAAAATCCGATATAGGTAGCAAGTTGGTAAGGTGGAATTTAGTTAATATCTGTACGCAACGATAAATCATTGCCAACGAAAAACGATTCTGAACAAAATTCGGTTAATCGTGTTCCGTAATGCTGTAATTTTTACGGTTTTCATTAAAATTTGCACTTTAAACGCTACTAAAAAAAAAAAAAAAAAACTACTACATTATGCTTTATTTCCACTACAATGTTCAGCTCATGATATGCCTCGTGTTAAATATTCATTCACTCTCTGGTCGGCCAAACCAATTGTATCCGCATAAAACCCAATAACAACTAAAAATATTAGAAAACTTCAAATGCCTATAAATAAATAATAAAAAAAAATCACTCAAATTTTTTGAAAACTACAGGTTTCTACGAGTATTCTTATCCGTGTTACAACATAGAGACGAAATCGAATATAATTAAACCGACACTTTCGTACGATTTACCCGTTTGATTCCCAACTATTTAGAAAACTACAAACTATGACCTCGTCGTTGCACCAAATACATTCAAAATTATTTCAGAAAAGGTGTTACATTTGAAAATCGGTGCAAGACGTCATGTGAAAAAGTATTGAGCGGACGGGAAGTGAAAAAAATTAATAAACTCACATCGCATCGTTTGGAGTCTAAAAATTAAATTAAATTCACGCCTTCTAAATAACGGGAGGAATAAATACGCGATAAGTGCACGCTACGAACAAAAAAAAAAATTAAAAAAAATCATATCAAATTAGTAGACCATATAGTGAAAATATATTTGCAAAGTAGCAGAGACGGTGTAAACATGTAGACAGTTGTTAAAAAAAAAAAAAAAAAAAAGAAAGAAAAAGAAGATAAGACTAGCGGATTCCGTTTAATTGTACTGGAATAAAATCGTTTATATATTAATGCGCATAAATATTCCAGGGACATAGTTTTTTTTTTTTTTTTCTACCAACTCAATGGGCAGTCAGCGAGGGCACGCGTGTAGTGTACTGTTCGAGTTTTTTTTTTTTTTTTTTTATTTCAATTTCAATTTAGAACGTAATTCCCTTAATCGAGCTTAACATTTTAATACGATATTCTATTTCTATTGTAGGTATTAGTGTTGTGTATACGGTACACTATTAAAACAGCTAACCAGCCGTTAAAAATTATTCCATTAAAATTGTCTAAATATTACTATAATCGCGTATTATACAAATATTTCTAGACGTATCGATTAGCGTTCGCTATTATAAATTAATAAAATTAAAAATTAGTTTAAAAAACTAGAATCCATATGCTCGGCCTCGACAATATGGATTTATAATAGTTCAGTGATTCTTAATGTTTTTTTTTTTTTTAACGCATCCCGAACATATTAAGTTTCTTTTCGACAAAGCCATACCAACTTACCAACAACAAAAACAACTTTACATTCAACACGATTAACACGGACGAAATTTAAAAAAAAAAAAAAAACCCTACAATTTATTAAATAGCTACGTACAATTACCGTTTTTTTATTATCAACGAGGTTTTCATTCTAGAACAAAGATCGTTTGTTGAAAACTTCTACGTCCCCCGTTACAAGGTTTACGTATTATCAAAAAATACGTTTTAAAAGTACCCCCCTCCCCGAGGTATATAATGACATACGTACAGAGATGTGAAGACATGCGATTTTATTATTATTCAAAAAAATAAAAAAAATACTCAAATGACAAACCGGGAAAACGAATTTCAATAAAATAATGCTGCCGGCGGGTCAAAGGCCAATACGCATTACTATGCGCAAAATTAATCGAATACGCATACAGTATATTTTATTTTTTAATTTTTTATCATCAGACCAACGCGGGCAATCGAACTTTAATACCGCGCGACTTGTAAACGAATTATGTTTTTTTTTTTTTAACTCAAATTTTTTATATTTTGTTTTGAAGAAACGAGCCCCCCTCCCCCCGCTGAGAAAAAATACTATTAAAACTAAAGTGACAGCGACCGTGACGTACGGTCATGGAAAGTTACTGTCCATCGCGAGTCTGCGATTGCGACAGTAACTACAGGATGCGGCAGAGCCGACTGACGAGTTTTGATGGGCTATAAATAACGAACAGCAAAACTGAGAGAAAAGGTTTTTTTTTATTATTTAAATCAGTATTCAATGCCATTTTTAAAAATTATTTTTTGAAAATTATATCTCCCAGATGGCGGCCGTCAGCATTGATACACTGTTGTAGACGATCTCCGAAGCTCTCATATGATTTTTGGCACATTTCGACTGGTTATGGCCTCGACTTCCACGGTGATTTTCTGTTTAATTTCTTCTAACGGTATGTGGGCGATGTCTGAAAACCTTATCCTTAAGGTAGCACCAGAGGGAAAAGTCGCGCACGCTTAAATCTGGGGACCGTGCTGGCCGGCCTATGTCTTCTCTCAGAGAGACTAACCGTAACAGGGAACATTTGTCGCAAGACAGAAATCTCGCTCCAATCGACAAGAGGGCAAACGTGTAGCATTTTGGATTTGATTGGGTCATTTTTCGATTGCTCATAATAATGTTAACTTAATAATGTTGGAGGGGGGGCAGAGAAATTATCGTGCAATATAAAGCCAACACATTTTTTTTGATATCTTTACGATGTCAGCTAACTCACGCGACTTTAGTTTGCGATCGTTCAAAACGATTTCGGGGATTTTTTTCAATGTTTTCTGGTGTCGCCGCCTCATTTGGACGTCCACCGCGTTCTGCATCATCAGTGCACTCTACGACCACGTTTGAAGTCAGAACCACAACGTTTTATTTTCGGTTCTGACGGAGCGGAGTCCCCGTAACACTTTTCAAGCCATTTCTTCGCTTGAACGGTATTACGTTCCCATCAAGAAGCAATGTACAATTAAAACACGGAATTGGTTTTGATCCATTATTTTGAAAAATAACAAAAGTAGCGTCGCTCTTAGCACAACAACTCACACACTAATGAACAGATTTTCATGGAATTTAAACAGCTGTCATTTGTAGATTAGTATCGACTAAAAATTAGGTAAATTCCAAAACACTAGGGCCGTGTTTTTAGGCCCGGGACTTTTCAGCCCATGTGTTAACTGACGCTTTTCGCGTTGGCAAAAGTCACTTTTGGAATTCACTCTGCTATGCCGTGGTGTCTACTCAGTACAATCGCGCGGACCGTCCCGGGTTTTAGTTATAGCGAAATAAAATATATATTCGTCAGGGATGTTTCGTAAGTTTAATAAAAATTGAATAACACCGGCCGTTTGTGTGCGCGTTTTAACGATAAATTATAATAATTATACTGAAAAATTTAATATAATTTCGTCTCGTCTCGCAGCGAGAGACATTTAAAAGTCGCTGGTGACCGACTTTTTAATCTGTAGTGTTTTATGATGTCCTGCGAACGTAGCGTCTGTATACTTGTATATCATTTTAGAAACTTGGTATATAGAATAAACACCGAGCAAAAAATCGTTAAAACTTAATACGTTTCGTATCGTTTGTATCTCAATTAAAAAGCGAATTCGCCTGTGCATTTCGCATGTCCGGACAAGTATTTGATTGTCTTAGTGTAATGTCGGAATGAAATTCGTGTTGCGTCAAAATAAAACAAAAGAGTAACATAGTAAATGTAAAAAAACACATTGTTCAATGATCAATATGTCGCGAGACGTGTGTTTTTTAAGTTCAAAATCCTACGCGATTGATTTTTGCCGAGTTTGAAAGTTTTAAAAACCAATTAAACGATATTATCATATAACAGAAAGTTTTTAACCGTTTTTATTGCATTCTTTTCAAAAAAAAATCGTACTAACTTGGCAAATTAAAATGTATTATCGAAGAATTGGTCCAACCATTTTGGATTCTTAGTATTGCGTGCAATGTATTCGATTTACTGTGTTAAAAAAAAAAAAAAAAAAAAAAAAAAAGAAATGTATTATTTTATTCTATCTGTGAACCACTTTTCGACCAAACTTTATTGAAACTTTCTTGTAGTATTTTAGATCTAGTAGTTTCATTAAGGAGGTCTTTTTTTTTTTTTTAACTTGTCGTTTTCTTTATAAACGAAAGAAAAAGTTTATTTATGCAATTACTGTTATTATATTATTCCTGTTATTTTCGATTTTCTTTTTTTCTTTTCGTTATTCCATTAAAAATAGTTCTAAAAGCGTGAAATGTTCATCAGATACTTATATTAAACACTTTCTAGATGACGTTGTGCAATTTTCATATAATTCTGGCAACTCGAGTTTGTTAAGATTTAATTTCGTTTTTTGTTGATAACATTTGTTTGGCATTTCAAAACTGCTCGAAAGTTTGATACAATTTTCATCATATGATATTCTAATGGTAATATAAAAATATTTTAAATTCACAATCGTGATTTTTCTTTGTAGTCAAATAATATAAAAAACATTTTTTTTTTTTTATGAAAACCGTTAGGATCAAGAGATTTTGAGAACTTTTTTCTGATTAATGTTTGATAAAACCGTTTTAACTATAACAAGTTGCTCAACAATTTTAGAGGAAAAAAACACGAATAGTTGTAATTTAGTTATTAATATGAAATAAATACAAATTTTAATTTTAATTGATCGAACTTTATCCAAAAACATGGTTCGTGCGCAATGATTTATCGTTGCGTACAGATATAAATAAATTAAACCGATATAAGTCCCACATTCCCAACATTCCCACTGGCATCGGTAGACCGCCAGCGGTGCCCAGTGTAATGGGTTTTTTTTATCTTCTATTTTTTTTTTTTTTTTGTTTTTTTATTTGTAACACTTCTCGCGGACTCTGTGGGTCTCGCGAAAAATACCCCGCGGCTTATCCGATGGTATTTTTTTTTTTTTTTTTTTTTTTTATCGGTTTAATTATTTCAGCACGTCATAATCCAATATTGGCATAAGCATTTCCGCGATGTTGTTTGTCGTGTTTTAGCGTACCTACTGCGTGCGCGGTTTGCTCGGTGTTCGGAAAACGTGCCGAAAATATATCCCTAAAAGGGTACGAAAGTCATGTTCGATTATTTCGGTCAACGCGAATTTTCTTTTGATCGACCCACGCGAACAAAATGTTTCTCGTACGCTCCTCCCGCCCACCACACACCTCTTCATCTACACGAAAAAACGACACCACAATGACTCCTGTATATTGGAGTGGCCCTTAAATTTTAACTATGTTAATTTTATGGAAGAACCCCCGCACCAGCCCCCCACCCCCTATTTTGTCGATACTGTAAAAAAGTAATTTAGGTTAAATTTGTCGAAAATGACTCTACATCTTCCTGTGCCTCAAGAGGATCAACAAATAGCCCAATAAGGGTAGTTTTTCGGTTTTCTTGAGTTTTACTTTGAAACTCGTTGTATAATAACATATAAATGCTTTATTGAAGAACATTTTTATCCTCTACAAGATACGATTTGAAAAAATTTGCCTAATTTTCATATTTTTTTTTTTTTTTTTTTTTCTATGAAAAAAATTAAGAACAGTAAATTTTATTTATTCGACAATAATGTTGATTTTAAAACATTTTTTTAATCATATATAACAAATGGTTGAAGAGCCGAATATTTATTATGAACATAATTCTATATTTAATTGTCAGGACGTTGGTTTTCAAATAATTTTTTTTAATATTTTATAATAATATATTAGGGAGTAGTCGGGAAGACCTTTAAGTATTGTTATTAATTTTTAGTTTAAATTAGTTTTGGTACATAATTTTAAATAAATTATAAAAGAAAAAAATCAGATTTATCGAAGAATATAATATTAGTCTATAGCAGCGGTTTCCAAATTGTGCACCGCGGTGCCCTAGGGGCACCATGGCATATACGATAAAAAAAAAAAAAAAAAAGTAAAAAAATAATTTATATTTACAATGTCCTAACGTAACCTGAGCGAAAAACTTATTGTTTTATTATAATGTGTACTTTTTTTTTTTCTGTCTGTCTGTTAATAAGTTGTTGACCAGACATTTTGCCCACCAATCATCAACACCATCATAGGTGGTTTCCAGTGCACATATTGTCTAGCTGGTGTATTTTTTATTTTATACGCATTTCTTTAAACTTGGAGAAAACTAAAAAACCGGCAATAGAGCCAACACAAAATGTGTAACCGTTCATGTTGATTTCGATTTTTTTTCAATTCGGCACTTTCTGGGTTTTATGTCGCGCCGTAAAAATGCACAAAAATTTTGGACGAGGTTCATTATAACGTTGTACCGAATGGTATAGATAAATTCAGGATTATGTTGTAATTTTTTATTTTTTTTTTTTTTTTTATAAGCGTTTTAAAGTTTCGTAGTTTTAAACAGGAGGGCGGCACCGCCGTTCGATATTTCTAAAAAAAAAAAAAAGATCACCGCCGTCATATGTATACGATTTTGTCAAAACTTCTCGGCTTAACCCGGGGTATTTTTGCGATATTCGCGGAACGACAACCTGCGAATTTCGCCAAAAGCGAATCAGCCATTCCGATTGAATATTTCATTTGCGTGTAAGGAAAAATTGTTGGTATTTATTTATTGGTCGTGCCAATCGCGTCTGTACATGTTCACGTTTTGTCGTGCACAAGACGATAACAATTAACAGTTACAGTCGCGGACATTGTACAGTGGTTATTTTTCTTCGGGCCCGCGCGCGAGACTATTGCCGGACACGCCCCCGGGGGTCTTGGGAAAAAAAAAAAAAAAAAAAAAAAAAAAAATGTTAAACATACACACGGGCGTGCAGACGCCGGAGCGAAAAAGGAACATTATGTAAATTATCGCGAAATTCCCCTTGCGGGAGCGTTTCCAGACTGTCCCCTTTATACGTTTCGCCGTGCGGCGTACCCGACACACGCGGCCTCTGGTCCTCGGGCGAAATCCAATACCGCCCGTGCCCGTGACCGGGGGTGGGTCACGGTGCCGCGCCGTTTTCTCGCGGCGGCCGTTACAAATATTATTTACCGTCCCGGTCGTGCCGACAGGACAACACCGCGCCCGCGTTTTTGTCGATCCGATCCGACGCGATTTCCGATACGGGCAAACGCGCCCGCCCTGTGTGCCGGAAAATAACGTATTCGTTCCGAGGTATGTAAACGCGGAAATTTTATTGAACGGGTTCCCGTGACGATTGTCCGGCCCGGACGGCAACGGTCGACGGGTCGAATACTGACCAAAAACAAAAAAAAATTATAATTATAATAAAAAAAAAAAAACGGGTCTTTCGGCCGTCCGGCACCGTTTAAATGCACGAATTGTCTTTTACAATTACAGTTCTTACGGCGAGAAAACAAATTGGAATGCGCCCGGCTGAAGTTCGTCTTATTTCGGGAAGAGCGAACCGGAGGTCTCTTTTACATATGAACGTATTCGTAATCCGGACCCCCTTCGCTTGCCGGCACATAAATAACCTATACCTACGCCACTGCCATCGGCGCGTTCAAATTTAATCCGAGTCGGTGGAAATTTTGGGACGGCGTTTACACATAACCTAGGCGCAGGGCTGTCGCGGCATTTCGGGCCTTAAGCGTCTGTATACTAGGCAAACGACAATACGGCAATCAGCAATCGTAATGTGGCCATTATATTTTAGACGGTTATAAAAAAACCGAGCGATTTTCCGAATCTCGAATGTCATCTTGTATACCGAACAATCGATATTCGATTGATCTCGTCGGTTTTATCCGGTTGGTTTTCAATAGAAAACGGTCGCAGATTCCTACCAGCATTTCGGCCTTAATGCATTATTATTATATTTTTTTTTTTCGAGATACAATTAAAATTAATAAAAAAAAAAGATAAATGTTTCTGCAAAAGCATTAATGAGATTAATGTAAACTGTTCGTTATGTTCGAATATTCCCTACGCTCGAACTACCTCCGAGTGTGTAATCTTCAATGTACATAATTATTGCGATACTTCGTTGACGTTTCGACAGTCAGACGTTTTGATATACTGTTATATTACATTTAAAAGTGTTACTCACTACCCCTACACAATAATATTATTATGCGATGGTGGATCCGTTATGAAACTCAAACGATAAATTCAGTATTTACATCGCGTATTCTATGGAAAATATTATATTGTGCAGAGGGAATCGAGTAAAATTGATTTTATTTATTTTATTTCAATCGCAATACACTGAATTTTAAATAGTATGTTTCTTGTGAAATATGCTCGTAATAATATTGTATTATTCGGGCTGGGATTTGAATGCGCTGAAAAATCCGAGAAAAAAAATACCTTAAAGAAATTTATTTTTATTAGAATTTTATTACCATTTAATTTATTTATAATAGCTTAAACCAAATTATGAAAATGTATTACAAGTGTTTGTTTTTTTTTTTTTTTTTACATTTTTAGGTATTTGAAGTGGTATCTTATATTGTTTAGTGGATATATCTTCTGAAAATAATAATACTTTTTCACCACTTCTTAACCCTAGAATAGTAAACGTTATACTATACTACAGTATAGGTAATGATACGTAAATTTTACGTACGACATTTTTTGTTTTTAATAATCTGTAATTTAACCGTACTTTTTTATATTTATTTTTTTTTATACTCAAACAAAATATGTCGTATAATATAGTATTTATTTTTTTTTAATTATAACAAAAGAAATAAACATGCTAAAATTATAATATAAATTATACATTTTTATACTTTAAATAAATTTGTTGTTTAAAATAAATGTCTCTTTTTAAATATAACAAAATATCAACGTTATAGACTTCGTAACATAACATAATAGACCATATATATACATTTTTAGTCTTACGATGAATGTTTGAAAAAAACAAAATTTTATACATATGAAAATTTCCTTAACATTCAACACATTTCTGTTTCTGATGTTCTCCACAAACAGGTCTTTGACATTCGATGCAATATGTGGTTGTTAATATTTTTTTTTTTTTTTTATATGACCAGAAAGTGCAATATCTTCTTGGACCTGATTGAGTATTATGATTACTTGTACTTTCATTCTGAAATAATAATTTGAAAAAAAAAAAATGCTCTAAAAACAAAGAAAATGTTGAAAATCATCGAAAAATACCTGTGAAACGCATTTAAGATTAAAATTGTCAAAAAATGCAAAATAAAAATCACATAAAAATAATCACCCAAAACACATTTTCTATTTACGAACCTATGTATTGGAACACTGGGAAAAAGATGTAATTGCATCAAAATGTATCCCTATAAATTATCAATACACGTGCATATTTCTACTACAATAATGCTTAACATTATTTGCATATTCCTAAATTTTTCTGAAACCCGCGATCGACTGTTTACCCCACCTAAGCGCACTGGTCGTAACCAATTTGAAATTTAATTTGCATTTGCACTGATAACTTCGACGGCCATAATCATAGGTCGGAATTTCCACTTTCTCGACACTAACCACCTGGATAGTCGGTGACTGTAATCGTGCGTACCGAACTATCAAACAATAGGATTTTTCGTTGTTTATAAATGTAAATTTACGGTTTTATAATCGGTCGTTCGCGTGAAAATTTGAAGTGTTTTATAATATTATAATGTAGTGTCGCCGCGTCTTGCAGCGATAGACTTGTAAAAGTGGCCGGCTACCGCCGTATGTAATTTATAGTGCTTTTGTCGCCAACAAAAGTGGCGTGTGTAAAGAAAACTTGTTAAATATATAGAAAACTCGGTGGGTAAAAAGAACAAACTCCGTGGAAAGAACTGACAAAACTTAATGGATTTCGCAGCGAATGTACAGCGTCCATCTATGCATTATTCTAGTCACCGCACAAGCCTGTGATTGTTTTACCGATGTCGAAAAAAAACTTGTGCGCCTAGCAAATTAACAGATAAAAAAACGAGTACGGGGGCGCCCGTTGAGGGCGAGAACAAAGGAGGGCCATACCGTCCCCTTCACCCTGAAAAATAATTTAAAAAATAATTATCCAGTTTTTGCGACTAATGTATGTATGTATTGTTAATTGTTTCATGTTCCTGATGGCCTCAGCCATATATAACTAGTAGAAAAAAAATATAATTGTACATATTGTGCGTTTCATTTTGTCCCTGCCCGGAGAATTCTGCCGTGAGCAGAAGTTCGATCGATCCGCATATGAATCCCCGGGATTGAAGAATACATTGGACGGATTAGAAATAATTCCGTTTAATCCGGATTGCCGGATTCCAACTGTCAACCCGAATATCGAACGCGATTATGTTTATCGAATCGGTAATAGTAATCCGGATCGATAACACTAATCGGGATTATAACGGATTGTTACCGTTTCCGGTACGACCGGCTTGATCGGGATTAGGTGTTCAGCTGACAAACGCCAACGGGGGAGAAACGGCGAATTGTGTAAAGAAAAAAAAAAAACGGATGATGGAAGAAAATCATTACATGACAATTCGGCGAGTACCGTAGCGGGCTCATGACGTAAAAAAAAAAAAAAAAAAAAAAAAAACTAACATATAAAATAACACCGTACGGGAATATATCTACGGCGTTAAAATTAAATTTGTATACTCGGAATAGTAGTGTATCGTCCCCGGGGAACGTAATGCGCACGAAACGTTACCTACATGCACGTAATATACAATAATTTAAATATTTTCTACGGGGAGTCTCGTCCGCGCCCCGTGTCTTTTTACATATTTTAATGGGGGAAAAAAAAAAAAAAAAAAATCGCATACACATTCTACCCAATAATAACACAAATTGCATAATAACTAATATCAAAGCCGGGCAAGTTAACCGACTTTTTACACTAGCTTAAGTTAGAATACCCTAAAAAATACAAATAACAAATAACCGATGCAAGCTAATTTTAAAATATATATATATTAATTTGTGTATCCGTGGGTCAAGTAACACATTTCAGGAAAAACAATAGCTCAAATAGAGTTACTACTACACTCATAATTTTGAGTATTTTGTACTCTCGTTGTAATATTTAGACGTGGTATCTTTACATACGAATGATACTCACTCGAGTACAAGTTGATAATTTCCATTCAGAAATAAATGCAAAAAACATCGATACACGTTTTTTTTTTTTTTTTTTTAAATTTGTAATTTACTTTTTTGAAAAAAATTACATTTTTACAATACAACTAAGCTACGTTAATGTTTACCAAAAGACACGACTATTTTGTTTTCTCGCCTCGTCTTGTGTTTTTCCGGTCATTGTGGCCCAATACCGCCGAACGAATTCCTCTCCAACTGCAAATCTGGTTCTACTTTATCGGCGTTACGTACAATCCCCGGGGGCCGTAATTTCAGATAGGGCGAATTAATAATCATCTGATACGTTATCGGGAATTTTGTCGTTAACAAAAACTATGCAGTCAAAAATAGCTATTTCAAAAGAAAACGAGACGAGCAAAGTTATCCGGTTGTTGCGCCGAGGCCATCGGCAATCCCAACGCTAACGTAAATATACGTATAGGATAACGACATAATCAATTCACGACGGGTACAGGTTTAATGAAAATCTTATCTCTCGGTGTATTATTATTTTAATATTTTTTTTTTTTTTTTTTTTTTATGTATTTTTACGTAGGTATATCGCGTTAAACGGGTATACGGGACGTGTACGTTTTTGTACATAACACTCTGTGAAATATCCGAGCAAAGTTTTTTATCGCCAACGATAAATATATACTTAACCGTATAATATTTAGCGAGTCAAACGTTTACAACACACAGATAAATCTTTTTAATAAAACGATAGGGAATGCCGGTGCGAACGGCGGTGCCCCCAACCAAACCTTGCCCTCCCCCCACACCCGGGCACTTCGTAGGCAGTTTTTCCTTTGTCCCGCCGACGATATTGTAATCGAAATCGTGCCAATTTCGGTTCGACCTTTGCTGTGGGCTAAACGCTTTGGCCAACGGGTTGCAGGTATAATAATATTATTGTCGTAATGTTCGTCAAAGGAAACTCTCGCGTCTGTTCAAAATCAATTTAGGCAATTTAGGCTAGATCGGCGCTCGCGAAACCAAGTCGACCCCGAAAATTGCAAAATCGAAATGATAATAATTCGTCGTGACCAACCGTGGCGGGCGGGACGCGTGAAATTGAATTGAATCGATTTGGGCTTATCGACGGTTTTTTTTTTTTTTTCACGAAAAAATTACGGGTTTATTAATACATTTAAACGGTCAAAAAAAAAAAAAAAAATCTACAGAGTTAGATTAGTTGGCGCCGGTACCCGGGGGCTATAGCCCAGTATCGCGTATACGATATCATTATAACTATTATTATTATTAATACGATAATTGTTTTAGTTTTACTGTTTCAGCAGAAACGAAATATTATTATGCATTTTTTTTTTTTCTTTTTTGTTTTCTCCATATTTTCGTATACGGCTAATTTCAAACGCGGGGAACAAGTGTGCGGCGGGCCGGCGTGCAAACCGTAGAAATAAATTTTATCAAAAAACTTTCTTCGTCTCGCTGTACGCATAACAATACACCGCGGAATGCGCTTTTTATTATTATTATTATGTTTACTTACAACGAGAACTCGGACAACGATCAATTATAATATATTTTGGAAACACGCTGTATATCGACTGTTATCGTGTACAATACGATTTCGACAACGGCTGGAGCGTACCCTTTTGTACATTAAAACAGAACCGAACGGTACGGGGAACGGGTGATCCGCTGTCGTTGGCCGTCTGCCAAATATTTTTTCTCGTTCCCTGAATGGAAAAACCAAAAAAAAAAAAAACCCCCGTCACGATTGCCGGTCTTGTGTCCGTTATGTTGTAACATAAATACCTGAAGATAAAAAATGAAAAAAAAAAAAAAATCATCCAACGGTCCGTGGCGTCTGTATTCGGTTAGCTTTAAGACGACCGACTTTACGGGACGGTGAACACACCCCGCAGAATTATGGTTCCAAATCAACCGTCAATCGAATCTATCCTGCACCGTGGACTGTCGTGAAACGAAATTATTAATTCCCTTCCTTCCCTTGCCTGTTATCTCGTTGACCACGAAGGATTCAGACACATTTACTTGCGGGAAAAAGAAATCCACTCGGCATTATCAACAGAAGTGACTTACGCCTCCGTCTCAAAGAAAGATTAAACCAAACGTAAAAAAAAATTGGCTCTGTAGCACCTAGAGGTTGAGAACCACTGGGTTAGCCGAACCGAATGAGATCGAAAACCGAATACGTCTCATATCCGAAACGGACGTGTATTTCGCGGTTTTTTCTACGTATATACGATAGTCGTTATAAATAAAAGTAAACATAAATTGTTGGACCAACGAAACGGAACGGAGACCGAGAGAAAAAGAGAAAAAAAAATCGTAAATCTAGATGGATGAACATCAGAGCATATTCGAGACGATCGAGGTCAGAAGATCGCGGTGGACCGGTAATACAAATTTCCATTTCTATTTAATATTTAAATCAATACAAATACCAATAAATATATATATATATATATAAAAAATATACAATTCGAGCTTAGGACTATTTAAATTTAACATATTAATTAATAATAATTTTACCGAAAATCGTAAATTAAATTTAAATCTTAAATAACTATGAATACAATAGTTCGTTAAAAATTATTCAGTTATGCCTTTTATAAATCATAATACAAAACCAATATTTTTAACAAATATTAAAACGAAGATAAAAAAAATTTATTTTCAAATAATTCATTGAAATATTTCACATTCGTAAACAATTCAGATTTTTTCTATTAAAAATTTACATTTAAAATTCGATATAATTAAATCCTTTGGACTGTCCAACTCGTAATTTTAACGATGCAGTTTAAAGTTTTGTTCCCAAAAAAATTTGTCCGCGTCAAATGAAGAAAAACGATAATTTTCACATCGTTTAAATATATAAATATATGCGTAAGTCGTAAATGATTTCCGGCTCTCAGTAGCGGATCCGGAGTTGGCGAAGACGGTCGGCTATATTTGTGCGGTGTCCCGTTTTTAGCCCTAAAAAAATCAGGATCATTCGCTTCCAAATAGTTTTTGTTGAAAAACCTAATGATTTTCCTATTTTTACTACACAAAAGTTAACGCTGAAACGAATATACGTCCGAATTCCAGGGCTTGATTTGAGAACAATTTGACCAGCGAATGATAACTGTGGGTCCTACCCTTCTTTCCCAGATCCGCCGCTGGTCTGACTGCGTTATTTTCCGTTTTATGAAGAAAAAAAATTACCGTAAAATTCTATTAATGACGATTATTTAATTTAAGACTGCAACAATTCAAAAAAGTATCATTTTTCAGGCGAGCGATTTGAAAATTCAATACATATTTAATCAACTATAAAATACGAAAGAAATAAGTTATGAATACATTTTTTTTTTTTTTTTTTTTTTGGTATACACATTGGTCTTTACTTTATATTTATATTGTTACTAATCGTCAATATAAATAAAAGCGAATATGTCCTTTACTAATCCACACTATTCATCCGATCGTTATGATACTTTGGGACGTTGTTGAGTAAAATGTCCCGAAGGTATCTGGCATATTACATCCTATCCTGCGTACATATCTTTTACTACGATGCGGCATTGTTGAGATATTATTAATGATATAATATTCGAGATCACTTGAGATCTGCTCGACAAATTTGGCTGGGTTTTTAATTGTCAGGACAAGGTGTGTATTACAGAAAACTGTTGGATAATCCACCGGAAAAACCGGAAAATTGGATGGAAGAGAATTTTTGGGTTTACTATGGAAACCGAAGCCGAAATCTTTTTAAATAATATTTAAGAAAATAATAATAGAAAATAAAACGGCGAGTCTGGTTACCATAATAACCGAAACATAACGGTAAATCAGTTATACGTAATACGGTTTCCCGTAGAAAAGTTTTCTTTTTTAAACAGAATAGAGGCAATAATGAATAAAAGACCACGATACAGTTAGGGGTCTATAGAGTTGGTCACGGGATAGTGGATAAATCCAAGGGTATTGAATTTTGGTATTCAAATGGGTTAGATTTGATCACATATTGCAGTTTTGAATTGAAATAACTATGGAAAACAGAAAGGAATGATGTAGTAGAATTATTTTTCGATTCGTGCGAGTTGTTGCAATCGAGAAATACATAGTCGATATCGTACGTATCGTGTGTTTAACAAAAACCTGGACGAAATTCGCGTTTCGTCGATTCGTTTTCGTTTGTCGATCGTGCCGCCACTTTGTGGATTAAATTTAATTCCGGGCTGAACGAATATTATTTTTTTTAAAAAAATTGCGCGATGTGTAGACCTAGGGATTAAAAAAAAAATATATATATATATATATATAATAATATTATTATTGTTATTACGATTATACGAGCATTCGGCGGTCCCTGCGAAAATAAAAACGAAACTTTGGTCATTACAACTCGGTTTTTGAATGGAACCTACCGAATTTTCATAATGCACGGAAGTATTACATTATTTTTCGCTCGTTGTAATCTTGCAGGAAATGTTATCAACAAATCTCGCAAAAGACTTTTCGACGGACATTTCAACGTGGACCGTATCTGAATTCCGCATAGAGTTTTCATAAGGACGCCATAAGAATAATATTAATATAAACGATAATATTGCGTTTGCTTTTCGAATAAAAACATCGACCAAAAAAACACGATGCACATATCTCCTGCATTTACGTCGTCCGATGATGTACGATACTTACTATATTTTGTTATAACCTTCGATTATTGATCCGTTATATTATTTTATCGATTCGGAATTTCTATTACACGTCGCGTCTTACGTTTTCGATGGTGAAATTGTATAAAAATGTTTTTTTTTTGAAATGAATCGTATTTTCTACTTTGTAAGAAATTCCTCCGCTTCCAACATTCTACTTTACTCCATTTCACTCCGTCCCGGACAATATTTTCTCCAATCGTGTGTAATGCTAACCATTCCGAATTCATTTCGACCACATACAAACCGCATTTTCCCGTGGATCCCCCGGGGAAAAAAGATTAAATATTATAATGAAATTCGATTTCTCTAGTTTATATTTTACAAACGATTTTAAATTGTAATATTAATAACGTACGGCCAAAAGATGAAAAATGTCCATTTTTTTTTTTTTTTTTTTCATAACTAGCTGCGACGTGTGGTATCAAAATTAGATAAAATAAAATAGATTATGGTTACTAGTAAAAAATACCAAGCGAATGTTCGACAAACCGGATGTCTATACACAGGCCCCACTGTACTGAACCACGGGGGAAAAGTACAGATGTCCGATGCGTCCTTGATTAAAGAATACAATTGGACAAAACTGAGCGTGAGTTCTTTCGAAATGAATAGTTTTTAAATATCATTCGTGTTTCTCGGTCATTTTTTTTAGATTCTGAGCATAGCGAGAAATGCCGTGGTTTAACTACCATTGTGTATTTGGCAACCGGAAATTTTACTTCGATCGAGAAGTTATAGTAACTTTTCGGTCGAATATACAAACGTGTATATAACCTGAATAAACCTATTTTTTTAAAAAAAATTTTTTTTATTGTGTTTCTGAAAGTATTCAAATACGTATTTCGAATGATTTTTCACTCGTTAATTTATCCGAATACGTATTCCGAATGAAATAAATACGAACGTTATTTACAAGACTATTCCGACCGAAAACGAAGCGTTTTACACGCGGTATTAAAAAAAAAAAATCGTATATGCGACGGTCTCCGCGAATCGATCGAATTGGATTTTTACCGCGCAGACTACACTCGGCGTTGCGGTAATCAAATATAACGAAACGTTTTTTTTTTTTTTTATTATTTTTATATTTTACCGTTCACGCGCGTCTCGTGTCTCATCGTACCTGATATAAAATAATCGAATGGAAATCGTATTAAACACAATCCCGGTATAACGCGATAATAAATTAATATGCAAATCGTTAAATTTATTTTTTTATTATTTTTTTTTTTTTTTTTTTTGCACTAAATTACCCGTCTGCCATACGCGTTAATCACATTCCGTCACGTGAGTACAGTGTCGTGAGGCGATGGCGTGTGTGTGTGTGTATGGGGGGGGGGGTTGCTAAAACTAACCAGGTGGCTTAAAAAAACGGCTGCTATTAACGTATTTTTATTGCGAAAAATTATTTAATATTGGCGATATTGACCCGTATGTATAATTCTGCCGGATTTACAAATAAAATCTCTCGGTCTAATGGAATTACAAACAGGACATTTCGAGTCCGGTTATTACTTTATTATTTTTCGGGAGAAACCTCTTTTACGGTTAAAAACCCGTTGGAAATGTCGAGACACGTGACTGCGCGATTGTAACTGCGATTAGAAGAAGAGACCTCCGAATAAATATCGCAGGGCATATCTCGTAGTGACTGTCTCGTGGTAACTAAGTAAAATCATAAAACATGATACGTGACGAAAACCAATGGCATTCTTGTCAGTTAACGTTTGTTTCCGTTCGTTTTGTTCAAAATTGTATGCCGATTCGCATGCACACGGTCTTGTTGCCGTAGTTACTACGAGATGAGATTGATTACAACATTTTGGAAAGAAATCGTCCGGCCAAAAAATACTAAAAACCTAACCTGAACCGTTTGATTGCCGAACAAACGAAACGGCCACTTTGCATTCGTATTAGTTTTTTTTTTTTTTTTTTTTTGGCTCGGCGGTGAGTTCTTTTGTGAATTCTACGAGTTCTCAAACGTTCGGCCAAAAAACTAAGACTACCTCAATCATTCAACAGCCGTCTCTATAATTTTCCGATTCGGTCCACCTACTACAGCTCCCGTGTCCACGATTATCACCTTGTTCCCGCCTCAACCTCGGCCTTTAAAAATTCATTTCTCCATATGGTATCCGCCTCAGTCCGTAGTAGTGGATTTCAGACTGATCGTGCATATCCAGCCTATCGCACTTTCCAGCATTCCCATTTCGATGATCAACTTTAAAACAAATATTCTCTTCTCCCAACGCTATCATCAGATTCAGTAGTTCGTATTTTTCCCTACGTCTCGGTCAATCATATTTTGAAATACCATAATTTGTACCATTTGCATCAAATTGTACATATAAAACGTTTATACAAAAAAAAAATACTGAAACTACTATTTCCGTAAATTTTCCCGTTTTCCTAACGTTTTTTTTTCTGAAAAATCAAAAAATTACCTCCGAACTGCACCAACAAAATCCAGATCCTTTCGTAAAAATGCTTTACTTGATCATTGAAGCAAGAAGTCCGGTAGAACAGTTGTTCACAGACAAGATAAAAAAAAAAACATAGTGAAATCAATATATTTCTCTTCTTCGCTTCGCTCATAATTTAAAACTTTTTTAGAAACATTTCAAATTTAAAACCGCTAATTGCGAATAATACTGTATTAGTGTAACGGAAATACGGAAAAAAGTATTAAATATATTTGAAAAACGTGTTTCAAGAGTATTATAAATACAAAAAACAATTTCACCCGACTGCCGTTTACTGGTCCAAAGGATTTTTCGCAATAAAATAAATTAAAACACTAATTTGAATTTTCCATAATTCCAGTCCGTAAAGGCACCGGTGCCGTTCGTATGAAATATGAAGTATATTTTTTTACGAACGTTATTAATGATACAATAAAAATATTTTTTTTTTTTTTTACATAAAATTGTCGAACAATATTCCAGTCCGTTTTAAAATAACAATTTCTTATATAACAATTCTGCAATGTACGCGTATATTGTTCCGAAAAGCCGCCCCGCGGTATAGACACTTATTCAACTGCATGCGCATGACATGGTAATGTATTATATATATTTTTTTTTAAAATTAACTTTATTAAATTTGTGTCATGGAAATGTATAAAAAAAAAAAAAAAAAAAAAAAGAAAAAAAGAACCATATAATTGATAATAATAATTTTAGTTCTATAAAAAACCATCGACAAATGAGGACAACGAGCGCAAAAAAAAAGCAATAAAATTATAAGTATAATGATTAATTTTTTTTTTTCACGAAAATATTAAGTGTACACAGGCAATAATAATAATAACGGGCATTAGACGGGAATGTGTACGTGACCTGTGTACTGCAAGCGAACCGTACGGAGTTTCAAAAATATCGAATAAAAAAATGGCAAGAACAATATAGTGTTTTGTTTTTAAATAAATAATAATTTCACTATTCGATATTAATTAAAAAAACGATACGTATGTACTTCCAGGCGATACGCTCCGTGTGTTATCGGCTAATGTTTCGTGCATATCATATCGAATAATGCGAATAGTTTTTATTATTACCTTTAACTGTATCGATTTATAACGGTATCCGGTTGTTTTTTTTTTTTTTTTTCTACCATCGTTCTACTCGCACATAACTAAATCTACGACGTCGTTCATTTTATCTGTAAAATAATATTTGCAACCATCGTCAGCACCTCATCATCATCATATATTCTTCATTGGCATATAAAAAAAAAAATCATATACACCGAAAATACCGTGTGTGCATCAGTTATATTTCTCATATCGCGTATTGTCGTTTTAAATGGGGTTTTTTTTTTTTTTTTTTTTGTACTCCTCCCGAATAACATAAAAGTTTTTACTCGCATTTTTCTACTGATATTCAATAACATTACATTAACATTCGAAAATTAAAAATAACGACGTATGGAAAATGAGCGATTGCTGGATCGTTTAATTCAGCCCCTGCCCTCGAACTTCGATAATATCCTCCACCGGGGCCAGTGTCCGAAATCACTTGGTTGGCAAACGAAAGAAAAGCTAACTATAATATTAGAATTTACGTATAAAATCCGGTCTGCGCGATGAAAGTAAGTGCCACACAGACATTCTGAGAGTAGCGAGAAATATACATAATGTGTGTTTTTTTATATTTTTTTTTTTCCTATTGATGGTATCTGACAGTAAGTTTGGTTAAAGCGGTGGTGCTTTAAGAAAGTATTCTTCTTTTTTTTTTTCATTTTCCTTGTAGTTATTTTTATTCAGACTTATGTAGATACATTTTCGTCGGCTCGATAAAAAAAAATACTCGACAATTTTGACCCGGAAATTTAATTTATCAAAACATTTCCATCCGATGTCTGCTTAGAATCGTTTTTCGTTCGTAATGGTTTACCGTTGCGTACAGATATAAATGAAATGCCGCCCAGTAACAGTAACTTTTTTTTTCTTTTGGTTATACTTTAATGGTTTAGTGGTTACATGGCACAGCGTTCCGTTTAGGCAAATCTGATGGGCCAATGTCCCGCGAACGATTTTATTTTACTTGTTACTATTAAAAACTGCCATAGTAATATTCGAAAAGAAATAATACGCTATGTAATAATAATAATATAATGAGTAGTATTGCGTACCCCATCGAATTATAAACCTCGGGAAATTCAGACCGCTAATCGGTCCACGCTTAAAATGTCCGACGTTTTACGGCATTTCTTCATTTTCCTTCTCGATTTCCGGGCACACCCGGCGAAACGGGAAAAACAGCGGTTTGCGAGTTGAAATAATTGAGTCGCGTTCCTATATACACGGCACAAGTGTTCATCTAAAATGTATTACGTAGTGCGCATAATATTATCTCTGAAGAATTGTTTTATAGTGTGCTCAGAAATTAATAGCAACTCGGAATAATTCGGACGGATGACCTTAAATTTGGTTCAGATTTATTTATAGAAAAGTGGACGTTAAAAATTAACGATTAACCTTCTCCGTTGTCTGTGCACGCGCAATAAAATAATATTTTCTTAAATAGGAAATACAATTTTCGTAGATGTTGTAGTACAAGGTGGGACGTGGTTACATCCTTATCGGAAACTCTCGCAACTGAGCTAAATAGTAACATTAAATAGTAAATATTAATAGTAGAGGTTTATGGCACGTTCGAAAGCACGTTATCTAAGGTTTTTGTTACAAACTAGTTCAGTGTCAACAATGCAGTGGACAAAGCAAGAGCGTTTAGAGAGGCCTACTTTTCTTTCAGCCGTTCGACCATCGCAACTCGGCGTGCTTTCAAAAAAACCATTTCCATACATGCGCACCTTCAGGTCGTGTGCCTGACCGGGTATCGATTTGTTCGTGGGTGGACACGTTCAGGAATATCGGTAGTGTGCATAAGAAACATAATAGATCCTCCGGAACCTTCAGGACGCCAGAAAACAACGAAAGGGTAAGGGCGGCGATTTTGCCGAATCCCCTAGGCGATCCGCACACAAACATTCGGCTGCTTTACGGATGTCTAGTCGCGCGGCGAGACGAATTCTTCACGAGTAGACTTAATTTTCACCCGTACAAATTGGCAGTGGTGCAACAACTTAATCCACGCGATTATGTTGCGCGAAAAAATGCATGTGAAGCCTTCCTCGATAAACCTGCCTCAGGACGCCCTTGTTTTCATTTGTAGTGACGAGGCACATTTCCATATTTCAGGCCGTGTGCACAAACAAAACATGCGATATTGGAGCCCCACTAACCCGAGAGAACTTCATGAGCCGCCTCTACAAACAGAACGTGTGACTGTTTGGTGTGCAATATCCAGAATGGGCATTATTGGCCCATGGGGTTCTTTGAAGAGAACGAAAGAGCAGTTACGGTCAATTCTGAACGTTATGTCAGCATGATTGTGGATTTTTTTCTACCCAAACTTAATGAAATGAATGTTGGGGAAGTGTGGATTAAACAGGATGACGCCACGGCTTACACGGCAACAAGGTTAATGGATATCTTGCGTGAACACTTCCCCGAACGGCTCATCTCTCTTAGAGGCGATCTTCAGTGGCCAGCACGATCACCAGATTTGGTCCCATGTGATTTTTTCCTGTGGGACTACCTTAAATCGTTAGTATACACGGATCGTCCAAAGATCCTTTGTCAACTCAAAAACAATATTTGTGCTGCTATTGCCGACATCAGGTTAGGCACACATATGCTGGAAAAAGTGGACGGAAATTTAAAACTCCGACTATCTCAGTGCATTGACGAGAACGGTGGCCACCTCCGAGATGTAGTGTTTAAAACCGAATAAAATAAAACTTTAAATGTACCCCTATACACAGAAAAAAATAATTAAATCAATATTGCCAATACTTTTTGTGTTATGATTTTTTAAAATAAGGAAGTAACCCACCCTTTATAATCGCAATTTTACTGCGACGGTTTTTATACTTTGAAAACCGAATGAACTAGACTGGCCTAAAGGTTGATAAAAATACGTTATCTGTTCATAAAAAATACACACATTGTATTTAATCAGAATCGCTTTGAAAAACTATCCTAACCTAACCTAACCATCCGATCTCAAATACGGTGATTCCTATTTCAGAAAATATTAATTTACCGAGCATGCGCGCAGACAAAAAAAAAAAAAAAATTAAAAATGTGTATTTCTTTTGTAAATTTAAATGTACGCGGTCTACTCGACGACAGAAAACCGAATTTCAAGATGATCCGTCCGAAATATTCCATCAATACGAGGTGCGACAATAAAATAACGAGACTTTTTGAATAAAAGTTGTTTATTTTAAAAATGTTATAATTTAATGATTATCACCTTCAAAGTACCTTCCCTCAGCATCAATACACTGTTGCATACGTCGCTGCCATTCTTGAAAACAGTGTTGCCAATTGCTTTCATTCAGCCCTTTTAGAAGTTCTGCCGTTTTCATTTTTACGTCATCAACTGTTTGAAAATGGGAAAAGAAATAAGAAGAAGTCACAAGGAGCAAGGTCTGGCGAGTACGGGGGATGTTGAAGTACAGACATTTTTTTTTCAGTTAAAAAACGTTGAATTGAAAATGCACTGTGAGCTGGAGCATTGTCTTGGTGAAGAACCCAGCCATTTTTCCATAGATTTGGTCGCTTCTTTCTGACACGTTCTCTTAATTTAATTAATACCTCTTTATAATAATATTGATTAATTAATTTTGTCGATTTTTTTCAACGTTTTCGTTTGTTGAAGACGTGGTAGGACGTCCAGAACGATAATCGTCTTCGACGTCCTCCCTTCCACTACAAAACCGTTTGTGCCATTGAAAAACACGAGCTCTTGATAAACATTGTTCACCATAAACTTCACATAACATACGAAACGATTCCGCGGCAGTTTTTTTTAATTTAACAAGAAATTTAATGTTAACACATGTTGTTCGATTTTTATATCTAACATTTTTCGGCAGTATAGTCGAACTCGCACTAATAACAAGGCTACTAACGTATAAGAAAATGAATCGATGCCATCAGTGTTCATAGTACTTTTAGATAAGTGTTTTCTAATCATATTTCAATAATCGTTTTATAGATAACGTTAATAGTTTAGGTTATATTCAAAAAGTCTCGTTATTTTATTGTCGCACCTCATATTCCCATTGAGAGTACGCATTTTCTGCTGTCTCGGTCTGAGACTATCGGCACCATAGCTCTTTGAATATTTGTTTTTAAATAAATGCATCCAATTGTAAAACTAAACGATGACGGTATTCCGGTTTGGAAATAACGACAATTTCAACGTCTTCAAATGATTTTTTCAAAAAAAAAAAAATAATAATAATAATAATAATCAATTAAAAACCTCGCCCCTCCGGAATATCCGTCGTCTTTTAATCGCACGACAAACGCTTAACCAACGTAACACCGACACTGTAAATGCGGGCCGTATGACGGCGTCTTCTTGAATATCGAAAACGCCGTTCGTTATAGGGACGCGGAACGAAAACGAGATGGAGAAGTTACAACGAGAAATAAATAAATATAAATTTGTCAATATAATGCGGGCGCCAAACATAAATAATTTATCGTGCGTCGTACGCGTCGGTGGCCGCAGGTTTCCGCCTCCGGGCAGCGGCTTTGCGCCCGAAAGACTAAATTCTTTTGATGCGAATACGGCGTACACGGCGCCGTGTTTACAAATTCATAACGCGGGCCGGGTAAAATTTTTGCGCAACTCTTCGTCAAAGGGGAGCCGCGCGTTTCCCAAAGACTTCGCGGCCGCGATTCGGCGGTACTACTTGTTTATGTATTATAGCCGTGTCATACGATTCTCGTAGTTATTTTCATTCACTAACCTAACCGTTTCTCTAAAATAAAATTAAAACAAATCTACGACGCGTGCTTCTTGTTTTATTTATTTTTTTGTCTCGCTGTAAACAAATTGTCTACCGGATAACTTGTTCCGATTATAAACATTGAATGACGGTTTCTGGTAGTGGATTTAGCCTGGTCGGTGCTTTGCGCGAAGTGGAACGTTTTTTTTTTTTTTTTTGTTGATATTCTTTATAATTTGGGAAATCCGGGAAAAATACGTCGGAAAAAAAAAATGGAAAATGTAAGTAATTACGGATAATGTGATTTTTTTTATCTTTTTGTTTTGTAATTCCGTTAAATATTATCGTAAAATATTTACCGAACGCTTTCTGTGTTTTTTTTTTTTTTTTTTTTTTTAATATATAAATCAGTATGGCAACTTTTTAGAGCTTTTTTTTATCGTTTTAAATCACCGTTACGGCCCTCAATTAAAAAATGCGCCTGCAACGTCCACGGACAACGCTTTGGGGGCTATTTTTCTAAATAAGTACGACACCGTACAATATTTGTCAGTATACGATTTTTTTGTCGATAAAATAAAAAACTACAAAAGTCACATTAGTCAATTATGAAATCGAAACAACCTTTAACGGTATGTATTGATATCGTAGGCTTGTCGAATATAATTGTTTTTTACACACGTACGCGCGAGGCCTAACGAATGGTACAAAACGGACACATATACTTAAAAAAAAAAAAAAAGAAAAACTTATTCCATTTTTGTATTCGATTATTTTTGAGCGATTTCAAACAGGCCAAAGGCCTGGGAACTTAATGATTTGCACTCCGGACAATACCGGGAAAAAGAAACTATTGGATTTTTAAAAAAAAGTATATATACAAATAATTGTTACCCGACTGCAAAGATCGGGTATACCAAATTGCGTTTACGGATTTAGTCGTACGAATTGTCCGTCCCGCCGGACAATTCCAAAGGAATGGAACGGATGGATATCAATAGTCGCGGTGTTATTAGATTTCTGATTCTAACCGAGCCACCGCCGTGTCGAGAAATAAATGTCGAATGAAAATAATCAAAAAAAAAACAATATGGACAGTTTACGCCACGATACGCTATTTTCCGGTGATAATATAATATCGTATTAATTACTGATAATAGAAAAACAAAGACAACACTTCTTTTTAGACTTCGTCTGAAATGTTACCCGGTCTCGGGCGCCTTGTAGGCGATATTGAAATGTGACAGAATTATCAGTCGTGGACTCTCGTGAAATTATGCAATCTCGTTATCATTTGCAAGTATTATGCATTTTTCGTCTACGAGGCTGGTTAGGAACCGTGACGATTTTAAGACGAGAGCGCATCGTATAATATTAATTTGTTGTTTATTTTTCGGCTTTTACGAATTTCAATGTGTTTTTTTTTTTTTTTTTTTTTTAACCGATCGGGTGATCCGATTCTATGGAAAAGTTTGACAATGAATACAATTGTATTATCATACGAGGTCTGTTCAAAAAGTTCCCGAACTATAATTCCTAAAAATAGAAAATTTATAGTATCGTCAATGTTATTAGATTAAAATAAAATAGAGATAAGCAGCTATCTTTTCAATTATATCTCAAATGTTTATTGCTATCTAACCATTAACTGTGCGCGTTCGAAGTAGACGATTTCATGTGTATTGTGCGATTTTTAAGACGATTTACAACATTCGCGAACAACGTATTAATATTAAATTTTGTGTTAAACTTTGTAAATCTCTTACTGAGACTCATAAAATGTCGCGAAATGCTTGTGGTGATCAGTGTTTAGGACGTACTCAGTGTTACCACCGGTTTAAACGTTTTAAAGACGGTCGGCAATCAGTTGATAACGACCCACGTTCAGGAGGTCCGTCGACATCGACAGACGATGCTCATGTGACAAAAGTCAATGAAATCGTGCGGTCTAATAGACGTTTAACTGTTCGAGAAATTTCGGAAGATCGTAACATATCGGTTGGTTCATGTAATGAAATTCTGGTGGAAAAACTTGGAATGCACCGCGTTGCAGCAAAATTTCTCCCTCGGTTGATGTCGCAAGATCAAAAAGACAACCGCGTTACCATCTGTCAAGAATTGTTAGATCGCGCAAATGACGATACGAGTATGTTCATGGAGCAAATTATAACGGGTCATGAGACGTGAGTCTATGGCTATGATATTGAGACAAAAGTCCAATCATCACAGTGGATTGGTAAATTTACTCCAAGACCAAAAAAAGCTCGTCAGGTCAGATCAAACGTCAAAGTGCTATCTGCTAACGGTTTTTTTTTTTTTTTTTGACAACCTGGGAGTTATTCATCACGAATTTCTACCTGCTGGACAAACTGTTAACCGATGGTACTGTCTAGAAGTATTAAAACGTCTTCGATAAAATGTGCGGAGGAAAAGGCCTGGAGTGTGGAAGAAAAACTCATGGTTTCTCCATCACGACAATGCTCCGGCACACACTTCCCTGTTAATTCGAGATTTTCGCGTGAAAAATCACACGACCGTGCTTCCTCGTCCACTATATTCTCCCGACATGGCACCAGTAGACTTTTTTTTTTATTTCCAAAACTAAAATCTCCGTTAAAAGGACAACGATTTTCTACGATAGACGAAATAAAAGACAATTCGCTAACGGAGCTACGAGCAATTCCAGAAACTGCTTTCCGGGATTGCTTTCAACAATGGAATCGTCGTTGGCAAAAGTGCATAAACCAATAGGGAGAATTCTTGGAGGGCGATGAGTCTCGAAAGCATGTAGGTAAGCACTGTAAATAAAAAATTGAAAAATTCGGGAACTCTTTGAACAGGCCTCGGCAAGAACCGTCAGTGTCCGTTTCGTCCGTACACGTATGTATCCAATATAATTGTAATGGTATTCTCGATAACGACACGATTCCGTCTTTGTATATCCCGACGATATTGGCTGGGAATTTAACAACCTTTTATCGTGGTCGCAAATAATGTTGTAGTCGCTATTGGTTTTCGGACGGCTTATCCGCGAATATAATCGCGTCCGATACCCGGCGACACTTTACAACTGGCTGTTATTATTATCCGTGTGCGACCACAATTGGAAATAATTGCATTCGTCTGATCCGCGTGGCGGTGGCGCAATATTTTTGGCCTTGTGAATTCGTACGGTTGTTATTTTTTTTTTTTTTTTGTCTTCTTGCCCGCGGACACAACGTCGTTGAAGATATTTGTATACTGTCCGGCTGTTTAAACACGTCGTTTTTCCCGAGGCCGAGACCCACGGTGCGGTCGTTCCGGAAAACGATAATATTTTCGAACCCAACGAATACTATCGTCAACGTGAATTTTTGCGAATTATACCGAGAAACAATACACTGCGTACGTATTCCGTGTGCGGCGGACGAATCGCGTCGGTATAACAAATACACGCGTCTTGTGATATTTGCCCACGGTAAATACGCTGTGCATTGTTCACATCGTAACTAAAACGGTATATTTCGCCCGATTTTCGTATCGAATTTTCAAATTACCGACAGTATTTCAAAAAATGAATAGAAAAAAAATAAAAACTGAAGACAAATGTCGTGTTATCGCTCGCCTTTAAAACAAAGAAAAAAAACCACTACTTTTACTTTAATAACCTATCTTTTTTTTTTTTTTTATTGCAATGATTTAACGTCGCTTTCGGTGCATAATCTAAATTAGCCTTATATCGCATGCCTTTGTACTCCCCACCCTATACAGTAACCCACCTAAGGTGCACTGGTCACTTATTAATAAAAATTTTGATTCATTAACTAAATATGAATTATACAGTTGTGTATATCGTACGGGGTGGGCAAATCGGCAATGGATTGGACTTGGAGTTATATTTTCTGCACTGCATTAAAAAAAAACGGTAAATACGCTCTACATTATTCACAACGTAACTAAAACGGTATATTTCGCCCGATTTTCGTATCGAATTTCCAAATTACCGACAGTATTTCTAAAAATGAATAGAAAAAAAATAAAAACTGAAGACAAATGTCGTGTTATCGCTCGGCATTAAAACAAGGAAAAGACACTACTTTTACTTTAATAGCCTATCGTTTTTTTTTTTTTTTTTGATTGCAATGATTTAACATCGCTTTCGGTGCATAAATTAAATTAGCCCTATATCGCATGTTTTGTGAACTCCCCACCCTATACAGTAACCCACCTAAGGTGCACTGGTCACTTATTAATAAAAATTTTGATTCATTAACTAAATATGAATTATACAGTTGTGTATATCGTACGGGGTGGGCAAACCGGCAATTTGAAAATAGAATCGGGGTAATGGAATGGACTTGGAGTTATATTTTCTGCACTGCATTAAAAAAAAAAACGGTAAATACACTCTACATTGTTCACACCGTAACTAAAACGGCATATTTCGCCCGATTATCGTATAGAATTTCCAAATTACCGACAGTATTTCTAAAAATGACTAGAAAAAAAAAAAAACTGAAGACAAATGTCGTGTTATCGCTCGGCTTTAAAACAAGGAAAAAAACACTACTTTTACTTTAACAGCCTATCGTTTTTTTTTTTTTTTTTTATTGCAATGGTTTAACGTCGCTTTCGGTACATAAATTAAATTATCTCTATATCGCATGCCTTGTGAACGCCATGCCTATATTTTCTGTACTGCATTACAAAAAAAAATTTAAAAAAAAAAAAAAAAAAAAAACGTTTAGCGATCGTAATTATTCTATACTTATTTCTGTTCCTCTCTCTTCGTGACGGTCGAATAATTTTTTACAAAATCTACCCCGTCCCGTTGTCGCGGTTGTCGATACGGTATACGACGTACAGCCTATACTTACACATTTCGCGATTAAAAACCTCGAGTTTCGAGCCACTGCGGTGCAGTCGGTAAACGATATTTGCTGGTATAAATACGCGAGCATAAATAATAATCGGCGCGGCAATTTTCCTATTTTCAGACGGCAGTCCCGATCTGTTCCAACTGTCGGCACTGGTGCCCAGATACGCCAAACTGGGCGAAACCGTCATCATGAAATGTAACCACACGGTACCCGAAAACCAGCTGTATAAGGTGCAGTGGACCAAGAGCGGCGTCAAGTTGTTCCAGTTCATCCGGGGCCGTTCTAAGCCGTTCATCAACCACACGATCCCGGGAGCCCAGATCGACGTGAGTAGACGACGGTGTAGTCTAAAATTCGGGCTACACCGTGATCACTACTTTGTACATAGTGTGTGTGTGTGTGTGTGTGTAGTATATTGGTTAGGAACTCTTTTTTATGATTACTGCGTGTTTAAATATATAAATTGTTTGTTGTTGAGAATTACGATTATTTAGAGAGTAGTTTTAACGTGATTTCGTACTACTTTCGCTAGCTTCTACATTCCAGTTGGCTATGTACACGGACATGGGTTTCCGTAATTTTTTTGACTTGGTTTAGACGTAGTGTCAAAATATTAGAGAGTAGTTTTAACGTGATTTTTAATTAAGTGATTTCTACATTCACGGGGCCGTATTTTGGATGGGTGGCCGTATATATACGGACATGGGTTTCCATAATTTTTAGACTTAGTTTTGACTCGATGTACGAGCGGACCGTTGGTATTATATCTGACATTTGTGTGAACCACGGGTTGTCCAGTCTCAGTCAATAAAGTAACTTTATTGTTTATAAGTGTTTCTTTATTGTCGTCAAATCTCTTTTTTTTCTTTTTTTTTTTCTATTCACCATTCACTGAGAAACCGTCAGTCAACGGTGACTTCGTCTATATGTATATATATATATATATATATATATATATATATATATATATAGTTTTGAGTCGTTCTACCCAGTCCGGCTCACTACAACGATTTCCTAACGGTTATAAAAAAAATATATATATTTATACTTGTATCTCGTCCAGTGGTCGAAATTCGACCGGAAAAACAATATTATTTCATTTTTGCGATTTATTTATAAAGTAAAAAACCCCGGTATTTTACGTGGCACATTTTTAAACATTTTTTTTTTTCTATTATCCAATACTACAACTCGACACTATCCCTCCAATGATGTATCTATTCTTCCTCTACTGTGTATATAGGTTAGACTTAGTTTTTAGTACTATAAAAAACTTGTACTGTCATTGGACGTGGCCGGGGCAGTGTTATGTTAAGGACAGGCCTTGGGTTGACTACATTGCAAACGATTAGGGCCGATCATATGTCGGGCCGTATGAATTATACAAAAATGGCGATATAGTAACATAAAAAAATTAACCACACAATATGTCTTTATTAAAATAAAAAAAAAGAAGGACTGGTTCAGAGACTTTAAAGCCGTACTTAAAAAAATTATAGTTATGAAACCCTTACATTTGAACATTAATATTTTTGAAGCAGGCGCCCTCTTTTTTTTTCATTATCATGTAAAAGTAATTTGTAAACACCATCAAATTAATTTTTTTGACAATAAGATAAAAAAACCCGATATTATTCCCATTATCCACCAACATAATAACATACACCGTAGTCATATATCACCTTTTTTTTTAAGAAAATTTTATTTTGACAGATAACCGTAAAAAAAATCAATTTTGCTAGATAAATGAACAAAATTGTATTTTATAATTAGCCCGGGAAAACGGAGATAATATAATAAATTATGTAATAATAGATTTTCTAGACATTAAAAAGAGTTAAACAAAAATCGTTTATTATTTTACAGTGTTCTACAGTTGTTCAATTAAGTATGAAAAACAATAAAACTTCGCTCTTTTATCATTTTTTTTTTTTTTTTTTTTTTTTTAAACCTCTTTTGGCGCGGGAAGAGGGTGAGCCATCGTCGTCAGTTTTCACAAAAATTACTTAAACAGGACAATGAAGAAAATAGGGGTTCCCGCGTCAGAAACATTATAGTTATTCGGTCTTCTCCTATAACCGAAAATGACCCGTTTAAGCTGGGGTTACTTGTCGTTCGGCGTGTATCGCATTGAACAAACATAAAATATTGCCCAATTGGGTAATTGGGTATGAATATTATGTTGGCAACACCGTAAGATACGTGGCTAATCGGAGAAAAATATTATACTTTCGTTAGACCGTGTACGGTCGGCCGGGAAATACAATTCTCATATATTTATCTATATACAGGGTGCGGTAGAGCCGACTGACGAGTTTAATGAAATCATAAGCCTGTGATAGGATAAGAGCAGGCCTTAATAAGTGGTATATTTAGAATTGTACGGTAATGCCGTTTTTATTCGTAATCATGGCCAGGACAGGTGTACATCGTTGTTTCGTCGCGCGTGCGAATTACGAAAATAATCAATCTGTGATGATCGCTCTACACAAAGGGCTTTTCGTATACACTTCGGCATTCCACGTGCTGAATCTGTTCATTCTGCTAACACTATCGAATTGTGAATACGGCATTTGGAAGAAACTGCAAGTACCCTAAGTAGACTTGGACACGGAGCACCCAGAACGGTAAGAACCCCGAAAATGTGCAGTTGGTTAGAGAGTCAATTGAGCAGTCACCAAGACGCTCAGCCCGGAAACACGCTGTAGCTTTGGGAATGTCAGACCGTTCTTCGAGGAGAATTCTCCACGAAGATTTATCATTGCGTAAAAACCTCTGTCAGCAAATTCTTCTGTAAATCCCTCCGATATCAACTTTTTTTCTGTAGCGATGAGGCCCATTTTCATCTTTTTGGAACTGTTAATAAACCAAAATTGTCGATACTGGGATACAAATAACCCACGGCGGCTCCGTGAAAGATCACTCCACGTGGAAGTCGAGGCCATACCAGTCGAAATGTGCCGAAAATCATACGAGAGCTTCAGAGATCGTCTACAACATCGTGTATCAATGCTGACGGCCGCCATCTTGGAGATATAATTTTTAAAAACGGGATTGAATACTGATTTAAATAACAAAAAATAAAAAAACCTTTTCTCTAAGTTTTACTGTTCGTTATTTATAGCCCATCGAAACTCGTCAGTCGGCTCTGCCGCACCCTGTATATATATATATATATAGTAACATTAAGTTGATAATTCCCGTACGGCTGATTTTCTATTATTTTTTTTTTTTTTTTTTTTTTTTTTTCGTTGTCGACCGGGTTAAGAGTTATCGCGTACGGGCAAACCGTAAACGTCTGGGTTGTTGTAACAGTACGACCGGATGGCGCCCGCTCGTTCGTTAGAATATCGTATTTTATTATCGGGTCGCCGCCGGTCGTGTTGTCGTAAGCGCGCTGTTTGCGCGACCTCGTCGTCACCGCGTCCCCGGCGTTTCCTATCAATCCCGAGTGTACAAAATATAAGTGTAATATTAGCAATATTATTATTTTTATTATCGTCAGTAATGCTGTCGTCCTATCTATCGGACCCTAAACCGTGTCAACAACGCCGCGGATACCGTCTGGAAACGCGACGGTTCGTAACGGTCGGCGACGTGCGTATATCGGCAAAAGCCAACGAAACGTTATCCGCATAAAACAACAACAACAACAAAAATAAAAAAATAGGACAATCGAACGTTTAAAAATAAAAAAAACAACGCCGAAATATTGCGTTCCGGGTGGTGTCTTTTGGTTTTACAACGAACATTGTGGTTTTATTCAATTTTTATTTATTTTTTTTTTTTCTCTAAACTTTTGTTTCTACCAGAAGACTTCGTGTGATCTTGGCATCACTTTTCAATACCGTTTCCGGTAGGAAATCGTTTCTAGTTATCACTACAAACAGGTGATTTTCAATATACCAATTAGTTTTTTATCGCGGCAGAAAAAAAACTACCGAAAAATGACGAAAAAACTCGAATTCTTCAAACTCGAGTTTTATTATTTCTTTTTATCTAAGTTGATTTTAGCGTCACCATTGCAACAATGAAACAATACGACTAATATTGTTCCGGTCAGAATCGATTTTCGTTTGCAGTTTATCGTTGCATACAGATATTAAATGAATTCCTATCGATTAACGGTAGCCTTCCCGAATTCCCACCTACAACAATGACCCATGGTGCGAAGTATATACGCCTATTTAAAAAAAAAAAAAAATTACACTACGCCTACAAAGTGCCAATATGTCAATTCTTCGAGAATACGTTTCAAACCCGATCGTTGTTGCGAAAATTCGTCTGTTTTATTCCGATGTTTTTCCCCGCTGGTTCATCCTCGTTATTATCAGAAAATCCACAATAATGCCTCGTCTCTCCGGATCTAGTCACTACTAGGCAAAATTCGCTACCAGAAACCGTCCCGAAGATTTGTGTTCGGAGCGAGATTTCCGGTCGTAGGATCGTCTCTTGACGTGATGCTGGCGACCAACCGGTCTCTAATATAATTTATAAAATATCTGGTTTGAGCCAGTCTGGAAACTATATAATTGTGTCCGATTAGAATATGTTGTCGAACTCGTTAGTAGATTGTAATTCATAATTTTATAATATTATAAATTATAATTATATATTAACGTATTGGAAATAATATTTAAACTTATTAACTGTATGGAATAATTTGAAAAATACGTTTTTTACCAATTATTTTACCAGCCATCAAACTAAAAATTATTTCCATTAATACATTAAAAAAAAAAAAAAACTATTGTATCTATTTAATATGATAGAATATTGTGTTAAACCTTCAATAAATAAATTTTTTTTTTTTTAATTCGCATATAACTATTTAGTCAACGGCATTAATAATAAACTATAAGCTACGTGTTATTATTAATATTTTTAAATCGCGTTTACGGTTGACGACTACTCGAAACATAGATTCCCAAAAAAAACGTTATCTTATTTATAATAATATTGTTTCAAGGTTATATTCAAAATTAAATTAACGGTCGATTACCTATTCTCATAGAGACAACAATGAACGTACACCGGCATTATTCAATTCAGCCGAATGTATTTTACGACGGCCGAGACCCGTGGTTTTTTTGCCGACGGAGCCGCATTTTATTACTAGGTTTTTGTAATTTGTACGCTGGCCGGACAGTCTTAGTATTCGCTTCGTTATCGCTCGTCGGGCCGCAAAACGCGATATTTTATGTTTATACGTACGATATACGCTGAATGACACAACGGATTGTTAAGAGATAGCAACCCCAGCTTAAACGGGTCCTTGGTTATAGGAGAAGACCGAATAACAATAATGTTTTCGACGCCGGGAACCCCTGTTTTCTTCATTGTCCTGTTCAAGTAATTCGTGTAAAAACTGATAGCGAATATTATAATCGCAGATTTCGTTGTACGGCAGAATATTCGAACTCGGGACGTTGCCTAATCGTATATGGGGACGGTGACGGTAATGAGAAATCTGCAACGGCCCCACAATATAGTCCAATACGGACGCTGCTGGGAACGTATTTCGACCCGGGCCCGACGGTCAGGTCGGTGTCGGTTTCCGTAAAGACCCTCGTAATCGGGTCTTGGCGACGATATAAGTGGGTCTCTATAGATAAAACCGCTATCAGGCGTTTCGCCACCGTGTCCCCTCTACTTCCGTGCCGCGACATTTCTATTATTTTGTTAATCTTTATTGTTTTTGATACGATGCAATCAATTACAACAACGATTATAAAAATTTCCCCCTTAGGACCCCATTTTATATATATATTATTATCCAGTTATCCAGTCGTTCTTTATTCGTTAGTCTTAAAGGGTCGCCTTGACTAATTTAAACGTTCCTGCTCGTTCCTCCTGTTTTACAATTAACAAAAAATAGTTTGGTTTTAATTTGAAAACATAAATTAGACATGAGTAATTCAAATCCAAGTCCAGCGGCGATACGACCGGGTCCGGATAAAAGTCTATAGAGTAGTGTTCGTGCCATAGACATAATCAGTGGTTGCGCAAAGATAACTAAAAATGTTTATAGATAAACGATGAAACGACGATTAATTGAAATTTGTCTAGATACAGACAAAAGATAAAATACTATTTTTTTTTTTCTGGACGAAAAAGAAGATAAATATTTTCATTTTAGTAATTTACCTATGCATGTTTTTTTTTTTTTTTTTTATTTAAAATAACATCTTCGATCAAATTAATGAAATGTCTAATAATAACAATACGAATCACCAACTCGCTTATATACCTACCACAAGTAGAGATGAAACTAGTTTTTATCGCATTTTTATTTTTCGAGAATATAAACACTCCTAGGCCTCCTACAAAATGTGTCTAGATGAATCTGTTTCGACAATATCCATTTCGTCGTCCACGATAATTCATCAGATAGTCAGGTTCGTTAATAATATCAAGATGGATGGTTATAATTATCAAGGTGACGTTTCAACGCGGATACGTAAAATAAATGGACAGTGCTCGAGGATATATCTGGCATTGACCTCTGTAACCGCCGGTAGTCGAAATCAATGGGTTGAAAAGACGATGAGTTCATTCTTACATCCGGGGTGACGTCCCGCACTATTTGGTATTCCCCGCGTTAAAATATTAATTACAATGAAAAACGTGTAATTTTACTGATAGCTCTCGTGGAAAATACAGCAATTTATACGCGTGTCTCCGCCGTGATATTTCCCAAATCTCTAACAAATAAGACCGTAAGACTATACGGTTCCCGCGGCGTTTGTCGGCGATTCGTTTAAAACCGTCCGGCATGTGCGCCGCCGTGCAAACTCACGCGCTACACCTGCGTTTATAAATTACGAGCCTTTTGATGTAGGTATACGGTAAAACTGAAAATAAAAAAATAAAAATACTTTGAATAATAATTATTTCCCGTTTTTTTGTATTTAGTAATTACCTTTTTTTTTTTTTTTTCCTTCTTTTTTTTTCTTTTTTTTAGATTTACCGACAGCATTAATTATGTATAACGCGAGTAAACTTTTTTTTCTTCTTTTTTTTTTTTTTTTTTTTTCCGCGTACAGTGCACACGTTGAATTCACACTGAAACGAAAAACGAAAAATTATAATACAGTATCGTAAATCTAATAGGCTATTGGCGTGTTTGTACAACTATATTGTTACGATAAACCGAATGAAATAATTATTATTTATTTATTTTGTTTTTTATTTTTATTTTTTTTCTATGTCGATAAAAAGGTTCGTTTTACGTATCGATTTCGATGTCGCGACATTAAATATTTACAATAACATTAACGTTAATTTAGACGTTATTTAACGATAACAATGGTACTGTTCACATAGTTCGCAAAAACGTTATCGGTGTTCTTATCACTCCCACTCGCGTTCTACGACACCTAACAATAAATATTATATTTGACGTGAAACACGTTTTTTTTTTTTTTTACGAAGAACATCCGGGTACCGCTGACTTTTAGCGGTGGGCATATTCGGGTTTTACAAATTATCCGACTAAATTTCGCCGACCAACAAACCATTTTTTTCGTAAGTCAAATCGATTCGATTCTACAAACCGTTTAACTGTGTAATCACGTGGCGTTTCAATGACCGGTTGTTTTTTTTTTACTAGTTGTTAATTACATAAAAAAAAAAAAAAAAGCAAATCCATAAAGGATCTGGGAAGGATTTGATTCGAATCTCAATTTGTATGTCGGAATATACTCGTTGTGTAACCGAGTTTTGTCTGTAAACCGCGATCGGTGCCTAACGATATTGAACCGTCTCGTGCATTCAAACGTATTTTCGTCATTCGAAACGGTAAAATGTCAGCGGCGGTAGACGGCAAGGCCTCCAACCCTGCGCCGCGTCGGATACGGCGTCTGGTCGAATGGTAAAATATGTTACGATTATAAATAAATAATTGCAGAACGGTAAATTATTATACCACAGCGAAATGACGGGACGGCGTTGTGGCGAACGCGTCTTAATTAATATTAAAATAATTATATTACGACGACGACGACGACGACGACGACGAAACTTCGCGATTGTCGTTATATTTTATAGCGCGCATAAATTTCGAGCAACTATCCCCGGTGCGCGCGGATATTATACACGGGTAACGAATAAATAATTACATATAAATTATTAGTAAATATAATAAATACGTCGTCGCCGTCGCCAGAGGCGGGGCTACGATAAGACTTATACGCGTATTGATTTTTTTTTTTTTTTTAATATTATACGCATAGACCTTATATGGGCTATAGGCAATATGGCGAATATTTGAGTAATCGCTGCCCCGCGCTGTCGGGCGCGGATCCGGTAAAGGGGAGGCCAATATAGACGAACGGCCCGCTCCGGCCGGGTGTCCACCCCGGTCAAATATTTTGACGAGTATCGTTTTACGACTCTCCTCGATAGTCTATACTGCAATTGAACGACAACGGGCCCGTGGCCACGGCACTGGCTATGGCAGATTCCCGATCAAATTCAATCCATTCTAACACCTGGACTCAATAGTCCCGGGCCTAACACGTTGATGCCGCTAGTGTTTTTGTGGAATTCACCTCATCTTTAGTCGGTACTAACCTGCCAAAGACGGCTGTTCAAATTCCATGACAATCTGTCATGTTAGTGTGTGAGCTGTTGTGCTACGAGTGACGCTGCTTTTGTTCTTTTCAAAATAATGGATCAAAAACAATTTCGTGTTTTAATTTTACATTGCTTCATGATGGGAACGAAATACCGTTCGAGCGAAGAAATGGCTTGAAAAGTGTTACGGAGACTCCGCTCCGTCAGAACCGAAAATAAAACGTTGTGGTTCTGACTTCAGACGAGGTGGTAGAGTGCACTGATGATGCAGAATGCAGTGGACGTCCAAATGAGGCGGTGACACCAGAAAACATTGAAAAAAATCCCCGAAATCGTTTTGAATGATCGCAAACTAAAGTCGCATGAGTTAGCTGACATCGTAAAGATATCAAAAGAACGTGTTGGCTTTATATTGAATGGTCATTAGTCCATGAGAAAGCTCTGTTCAATGTGAGTGCCGCGTTTCCTCACTGTTGAACAAAAACAACAACGTGTTTCGATGATTCTAAACAATGGAAATACTACATGAATTTAAGATCGAATTGCTTCCGCATCCACCGTATTCTCTAGATTTGGCTCCCAGCGACTGCTGGCTATTCACAGATCTCAAAAATGGTAAGAAATTTCGCTCGAATGAAGAGGTTATCGGTGAAACTGAGGTCTATTTTGAAGCAAAAGATAAATCATTCCACAAGAATGGTGTTGAAATGTTAGAGCGGTGTTGGAATGATTTTTTTGCTCTTGATGGAGATTATGTTGATGAACAAAGTCAATTTTTTATGAAAGAACAGAGTTTTCTTTGTTAGGCCCGGGACTTTTCAGCTCATGTGTTATATACATGAGATTACCACTACGACAACGACCGACAGAACGAAATTGTTCATCTCCTTGCCGATTGAAATCGTGAATGCGATCAATGGATGTCAGGAGCTCGCTTTAATGGATTTTCGTATTTTTTTTTTTTTTCATTTTTACACAGAAATGTGTAAATATTAATCACGGGAATGTATTAGACGAATTCGCAAAGTCAAATAAAAAAAACACGAAATTGGACTATGATAAGGATTTTTTTGATAAATTTAATTAGTATTATGTTAATGAATAATGTACCTAATTATTCATGAATTATATCGCTAGTAAAATAACATGAGGAAGTTATAAGGGGTGTTAAAACAACACGAAAACATTCTCAAACTACTTATCGGTTCAAATTAGTAAAACGTCCAAAAAAAAAAAGAATTGCTTAAATTAATAAGTCTTTTGACCATGATGACCCTTCCCACCTCTGTGAATAAATTCTGGATCGGCGCCTGCTTCGAGTACGGTTTTCGTAAAATATGTTCAAATATGATAACGGAAATTAATAAAATACATTTTATTTGCGTTTGAAACTCACCTATATATATAAAATATTATATTTGTTGTAAAGAAAGAAACCATTGCGAACGAATTTCGGTTAATCGCGTTTTGACAATTTTTCTCTGGGGCAAAATTTCTGGTGGAATAGAAAAAAAAAAATTTCTCCACAATCGTTTTTTTGTTTCTGTTTGACGAGTAGCGTGGAAAATTATCAGAGTGGATAATTTACCTTTTTTATTATTTTTTTCACTCTCTTTGTTTGAGCACGATTCCGGTTAAAAGTCCTGCTCCGAGTAAATAATTAAAACATCATAGGGGTCGTAATAGGTTTCTGGCGAAACTGAATTTTAAAATTTAAAATTCTACGCGCTTGAATATCGGCAAAGCAGAAAAATGGCGAACTGTGGGGCTGGCCCGCTCCGAATCGGTTTTCTGCCGTTTTTAATGATTTGTATCCTCTTGCGGTTCATTTATGCGCGGGTGCACGGCGATGCGGACGTGCTATCGTTGCGGCAAAATAACACAATTACAGCGCTATAGAAAAAAATAAATCGTAATATTTTTGCAGAAAATCTCCATGTTTTCCGTGGATTTACTATTGTTTTTTTTTTTTTTTATTCTTTTATAGTGGGACTTGTCGAGCGCCTCCAAGTTGGCGTTGATGAACGTACAACACGACGCTTCCGGTCAGTACGCATGCATGGTAACCTTGGAGTCTCCGATCTACAGCAAGACGTCCGAGTACCGCGACCTCACCGTCATCCGTAAGCCGAAACACCACGAAATTGTCACGGTTATAACTAAGGCAGATATTTATAAGATTCTGTATTTATTTTTTTTTTTTTTTTTTTTTTTTATCGGTCGGTATAAACGAGCGAGAATTTTTTTTTTTACCAAAATGTATTCCGTGACCTTAACGGTATGCTGCACCCGCATACCAACGTACCAATCTTATTTTGCGTTTTTGTGCGGCCCGTTTCGAGACGTATTTCGGGATTTTTTTTAACATATTTTTAATGAATACTTTTTGAACGTTTTGAACTCAGCAAATCGTATTGCGAAATAATCGACCGATTGTATTTGATATTTATATTAGACGAGCAAACCCGATAGCTCGCGTGATTTAGATCAAATGTTATTAATTCGTTTCATTCAAACGGGGTTTTATACGATCTATGACATCCTTTTTTTATAATAAATTTCACACTAGAACCACGACTTTGATTTTGTTTTAGTCGTGAATTTTTAATGTAATTTTTAGGGTATATATGTCCTAGTTATAATCACAGGGTTGTGAATTTATAAGAAAAACGTTCTTTTTTTTTTTATCTTTTTTTTTTTGTTCGAAATTAGGTGCCGGAAAATATAAAACATTTTTTTTTTTTTTTTTTGCTTTCTTCGAAAATTGTTTGCCCTCTTGACCTTTTCGTTATTAAGTTTGAAATGTGTAACATTAAAATTCCGTTTCAATTTAATAATTTATCCTTTTTTATAATACATTTCACACTAGAGTCACGACTTTGATTTTGTTTTAGTCGTGAATTTTTAAGGTAATTTTTAGGGCATATCTGTCCTAGTTATAATCACAGGGCTGTGAATTTGTAAGAAAAACGTTCTTTTTTTTTTCTTTTTTTTTTTGTAAAACACAGGTCGCACGAAGTTCGATATTAGGTGCCGGAAAATATCGAACATTTTTTTTTTTTTTTTTTGCTTTTTCGAAAATTGTTTGCCCTCTTGATATTTTCGGTATTAAGTTTGTAATGTGTAACATTAAAATTTCGTTTCAATTTAAGCTAATATTATTTAAAACAAATATTTTTTGTTTCTTTTTAATGTAAATTTTAAGATTTGAAAAGAATATTTTTTTTTTTTTTTATGCATTTCATTCACAGCCCTAATTAATAGCCATAACGATCCGAATTATTTAACGTTTACGAAATTGTTTAATATCGTTTTTATTTACGCGTAACAGAAATACAAGACGTCAATCCGAATATTACTACATCCAAACAAGTGTTTAACGTGGGAGATATTTTAGACGCCACATGCACGTCGGGGCCATCGAAGCCGGTGCCCGAAATTACTTGGCTGGTGAACGGAAGAAAGGTAATATTTCCATTATAATTAAAATTTACGTGATAACAAACCAGTACAACACATTTTTTAGTGTAATCGAGAATATTCGATCCAAAAAAAACGACGCGTAAAGCGTTGATTGTATTTTGGTCCATGCGATACGGGAAAACCTCACGTGTCTTGTAGGGAATCAATATCATACCGTACCGCGTTTTGGACTTGGATTTTGAAAAATATGTTTTTAAACGCTATAACTAAAATTTAAACACGGACAATTTTCTCGATTTTTGTTAAATTTTGTATATTTGTAGTTTTTTTTTTTTTTTTTTTTAAATAAATCAACTGTCGAGTTTCCTTTCTCCTTTGCAACAGCAAAACAATACGTTTTTCCCGTAATACATATGTTGAGCAACACAAAAAACACATCGTGCGCAAAATTATAATCGCTTAAACTATTTGTCAAGCTCGCTCAAGAATTATTTATTGTAAGAAACGTTAACGTTTCATCGTTAATACATGGCTTGCCAATAATTTGTAAAACGCCACGAGCAGGACCATTAATAGTAAAAAATATTTAATATCGCGATCGCGACGTAGAGAATTTAAAAAAAAAAAAAAACAATTTTAATGATTAAGCTGTTTTGCTACACGGCGCTCTGTGCAGGCAAATCTGATGCGTCAATGTCATGCGAACGCTATTATATGCGTACCTATGAAAAAAAAAATAATAATAATAATAATAATAATGATAATACTTGTACTGTTGCGTGTTGATTCAAAATGTTTCGATTCATTTCCCTATGGTCGTGATAATAAATAATATTATTCATAAACGTTTATACAGGGTGTCTTTTTCTGACGCTGAAAAATTGTATTTTGCTTCATACTACATTATTTGCTTGACTCCGAAAACGTTTTTACACTACGATAGCTCGCTAAAGTTTTTAAATTTATTTATTGAAATTCCTGTACCACCACCCCCGGGATATTTTGTCCGCCGAAATCTGTTAATATTTATAATATCGACAAACATTTTTTTTATTTTTTTTTTTTTTTAATATCGAAAATCATGTACCTTTTTATCTCGGATGGGGTTACTATGGAGCCAGCGAATCGCTCGTACTAAATAATTAATCAGATTAATATATTATAATTTGATTTTTTTTTTTTTTTTATAAACCCTGTATGATCAGATTTTTATCGAAAAACGACTCGTATCGTAAAAAAATATCGCGGGAATTAATACATGTGGTGCGAAATGCGGTTGCAATTAGTTATACTGCATTATACATTTTTATTATTGAGTAAGCAAATTACCAAAACGGCACGGGAAAACTTTCGGTTCAGCGAATAATTATACAATTGTTTGACTTCCGGTTTACGACATTAGTAAATTATATCTATAATAATACTGTAAACGTTCAACACTGTTGATGTGTAAAAAAAAAAGAAAAAAAACTAAGGTATTATAAAGAGAAAAGTTTATTTATTTTTTGACAAAATTGTTAAAACTAATATTTTCTTTTAGTTTTTTTCCTGAACAAAACATTTTACTTAAAATGCTTTTCTATTATAATATTGCGTTTCGAAATAATTTTAAAAATAATAATAAAACCTGCCGAATATATTTACGTTTTATAAAATTTGAGCCCGAATTGTACATCGATACAATTGAATTATCGAACGCTCGTGCTTCAAAAGTCAACATGAAAAAATATATAACGTTAGCAAACAAAAAAAAAAAAAAAACAAATATGATATCTTTAACCTTTAGGAAAAAAAAATTAATTTATGTTTAAAGACATTGAATTACTAAGCGTGTGTGTGCTTTAAATGTCATTTATAATTACTATTATTAATAAAACCTAATGGAAATAAAAAAACTCAATTCAATCGACGGCTATGAGGTCGAAAACAATATTAAACGCGTTAAGCTTTTCTTCTTTATTTTTTTTTTTTTTTTTTTTTTCAATAAGTACATGCGGATAAAAACGACAAACGTAAAATAATATTGTAATTGAAATGTTGAGTACTCGACAACGAGTTAACGGTTTTCATTAATGGATTCGTAATAATAACAGTTTTTTAATAACAAAAAAGAATATTGTAAAACTGAATATTTTTTATGGAAGTGAAAGAAATTATTATAGGCAGTGCGTAAAAAAATACATTGTATACAATAAAATTAAATTATCCGGTCGCAGAACAATACTAATTGTAAAGTCAATTTATTTATAACAAACCGACGACAAAATTGCAGAGAAACGCGGGCAATGACAATATTTTTTTTTTACGTTTTAAAATTTTTTTTTTATACCGTTAAACGATATTACGAGAGTTGTCCCAAAAGTAGTAATGCGAAATTCGCTATGAATAAATAAGTATTTATTCTACACAAAATACAATATTATAGATAGGCATACGAGGTCTGTTCAAAAAGTACAGGAGAAATTTTATTACGGTCAATCTACACACGGAAACGTTTCAATTTGTAAATTTATGTATTCCCCGCGAATAAGTGGATAATTTAAACAAAACCCGAAATCGCTATGTTGTCTCGGTTTAATATTACACGAGGTCAAATCTAGTCAGTTTTTTTTCATTCGCCGTTTTCGATATGTCCGAAATCAACGAACAACGCGTGTGCATCAAGTTTTGCTTGAAACTTGGTAAAAAAACGACGAAGCAACGGAAACGTGCGGAAATGAATAAAACCGCTTTTGGGAACGATTCTCTAAGTAGTTCCGTGACTTTCGAGTGTTTTAAACGTTTCAAAGACAGTCGACGGTCAACTGAAGACGAACCACGTTCCGGAAGACTGTCCAGAGACGATGGTGTGGCGACAATTTGCGAAAAAATGCGAAATGGCCGCCGATTAACCGTTCGTGAGTTAACAAAGCGAATCTCATTTGAGTCTTGTCGTGCAATTCTACAAGAAAATGTACAGATGAGATGGGTCGCGCCGCCAAATTCGTTTCGCGATTGTTCACCACGACAATGCGCCGGCACATTTAGAGCTGTCGATTCGCGAATTTTCGGCCGATATAAAAATTGCTGTGGTCCCGCGGACTGGCTTTTTTCTATTCCCAAGACTAAAATCTGCGCTTAAAGAACAACGATTTCGAGATGTGGAGGTAATTAAAGCGAACGCGGCAATAGAACTCGTAGCTTTAACTTTGGAACGGTTCCAAAGGACTTTTGGAAAATGGCAAGATCGCCGGGATCATTGCATATCGTCCGGAGGAGAGTATTTCGAAGAAGATATCTTTAAATAATATGTTACTTCATTTTTGTAATTATTAAACTTAAAACGTCGGTACTTTTTAAACAGATCTCGTATATATATAGATAAATAATATAATCTCCCTGCTTGTCTATACTTGATTGCCATCATTTCGGGAGCGCTTAAATGCCGCATAGGACGCCCATATCTGTTGAGCTCACGGTTCCTTCGGCTCACTTCTTAATTTAGTATATTTAAGTCGAAAACACCGACTCCTCTAAGGGGTTCCTTGAGTATTGGAAACAAATCAAAGTCCGGGGGACTTAAATCCGGCGATTACGGTGGGTTTTTGAGGCGTTCCCGTCCATATTTTTTCCAAAAGAGCGACGACTGTTGTTCCGATATGCGGCCGCAACAACCCCTGTCGCTTTTTACGAATTTCTGGTGGCGATTTTCTGATTTTGAAATTCCTATTTCATATCTCAATCTCTCTTACAGTTATTCGTCGGTCTTCATCGAGCAGGATTGTGAGAACAGCCGCGTTAGTGTTATCTCGAGTAACCGTTAGAGGATCGGCCAGAGCGCGGGTTGTTATCAATACTTATACAACCGTCACGGAATTTATTTGTTCAGCAATTCGATTCACAGTATCCGTTTCACACACTTATCGTTCACGATTTTTCGGATTCAATATTTCACCGTTATAAAAAACACACAAGTCCGAGTAGAATATATAATTATTTTTAAGTATATGGTTATTTTTCGTTTCAGCGAACTGAAATTCTCAACACAACATAAAATTATTTATGAGCGTCATGTTTGCGCACCAATCGCCCAATCGCAAAAAAAAACCCAAGGAGTTAAAACGTGTTGAAAAACACAAAAAAAAAAAAATCAATTGTGTTTTTCGTGCACGAAAAACAATCGAAAACGTTTTTATACCCCGGAACTATTAAATATTATGATAGAATTTATAAAACAAATAATTGGTTAATCTTTATAGTTTTATACAATTACAATTATTCGTTATTACGATTCGCTAGATATTTCCATCCAAAATAACGAAGAGGAACTTTTTCCTCCGTGATTATCATTTTTGATGATTCATTTTCTATTCGCGTCTTGTGAAATTAATGTGTCGTCTAATATGTTTGGGAAAAACTAAAAAATGTTCAAACCCGAAACATGAAAAATAAAAATCGGAACCAACTTCCAACGTAAAACCTGATGCCCGAAGTAAACTAAACACGTTTCGCACACGAAATACGAAATTATTCCACACATTTCGAATCCCCGAAATTACCTGCGTACGCCAAAATCGTGTGCGGATATTCTTTAAACGGAAATTGTTCACCAGATTTCGACGACTCGGAAACGAATCCGTCGTTTAGAAAAATAATAAGAAAAAACGTATGTATTAAAACCGCACGTCAGTCCAATCGAACTGATGTTTTACGAATTCGTTAATAAATAATGATAACAAACGAAAACTCGGATGCGTTCGATTCGTCCGTTTCGTTGATAACCGCCGTTATAAAAAAAAAAAAAATTTCAAAATTTTATCGGAGTTCGGTACCCTGAAAATCGGTAAAAAGGGCCGCAAACGTGGTAGTTGCAGTGCTCAGCGAACAATTTAATTCTATATCGGACGCACGTAGGTGCCGTTGTCTGTTTTCGGGATTTCCGTTACCGGTAAAAATCGTCTGTAAAAAAAACACACACACACGACGGCAGCCATGCCTACCCACTCGACCGTTTTGCCGGCGAAAAACGAATTTATGCGCCACTCGGCGGTAGCCTAACGGCAAATATGACGAACTTATACGACGCGACGACACCCGCTGCATATTATAGCACCGGGAGTGCGTCCTATTACAATGGATGTGAAAATTTGAATATAATTCACACGGCGTTCGCACCGGAGTGGAAAAATTATCCGCTTCGGCTGTACACGACGGCTTTACAACGTGTCCGCGTAATTTCCATACAGTTCCACATTGTAGTGGTGTAAAAGTGAAAATAATTTCACTCCGAGTCCCGCGTCAAAACGATACAATTATAACCGGCGTTCGGATTGGGGGACGCGCAAGAGTCGCAAGAGTCGCAAGACGCGCAAGACGCGCAAGAGGCGCTCCCCTACTAATTATATCTTTTGAGGGCGGTAGGACGGCGCGTCTCTTTTCGCAACTTATGGTCTTATATACCATCAACTCGGGCATATCGTAAATATATGTCTTAGAACGTAATAGGTATTTATCGTGTTCAGTCGTTAATTATTATTCCTATTACGTTTTCTGTAGTGCGCTCTTCTCGCCTTGTACGGTAATAAAACAACTAATTCAACACCGCCGTCGCTTTTTCAAAAATATAAAACATCTTTGCAACGTGTAAAATACATAATAAATGCGCAAGCATTCCGGCAATCGCGATTGCAAAACGAACTACAAACATGGTTGTAATTGTAGAACAGGCGTATTTTCGCTATGGATAATAACTAATAGTTATTATCTATTATATTCGAGAAAGCAGAAGACTTCGTTATAAGTATTTACTGTACCGACCAGTTAACAATGAATAATTCGCTTGATTTGGCGCTCGCATTATTTGAACTTTGTCTATAATTATCACGTGTCTACCAGGCCACATACTAATTTTGTTTTGTTTTTTTTTTTTTTTTTGACATGTATATGTCTTATGGCTGGGGGTCATTCTGTTAATTTGTCCGACACCGAGAATGTTACCGCGACGCTCGTTGAAAGAACAACGTCAAAATCGTCATTCCGATAACCGAACCGCCGCGAAATGTCTGTATTGACGAATTTCCCGTCGCTAATAACGAATTCAATTTTCGTTTTATCCAAAACGAATTCGGTGTTTCCTGCGCTGTTTCCGCGATCGACTTTGGTTCGAGAAAGATATGAAACACGTTCCCCGGAAAGCCGTAGATTTTTTGCTCGAAAAATACCCAAACTTAGATTCTCATAATATGAGCGTGTGCAGCAATAATTTTTATAAAACTCTGCTCAGTAACAAAGTTCCCCGTTTTGCTACGATTAACGGTTTTTGTTATCCTCCATTTCCATCCGATTTACCGCCTCTCGATCCTATCCCTGGACGATTAGTGTCACCGCGTCTTCCATTTAAAAATTCCAGAAAAATGTATGCTCAATAAAAATAATCGCTGTCTTTGAAAAATAAATAAATAATTCCTGTCTTTGAAACTTGTTTATTTTTTACACGTGTTAAAAAAGTTACCTACAGTTTAATCCTCGTCTCCTCGTATCTAATAACAAATTGACATCGACATTCTTATGTCATCTATATTCAGTAGAAACAAGACATATACATGTACCGATGTATCTGTATGTAGTGTAGATACTCTTAGTTTAATATTTTTTTTTTTTTTAATATTGTATTACCGAAATGATCCGTCATTTGTGCGAATAGTTCAAACATTTTTTTTTGTCGAATTGTCAAAGTCCGAGTGCTTTGAGACATTCAATAATAAATACTAAATTGTGATTTCAACTAGTTGACATAAAAGCGTATCCCTACAGCGGGTCACTTTTGTAGGATAATATTAACCCACCACCAAAAAAAAAAAAAAAAAAAAAATCTATTAAATCTCCGCATATGTCGAGAACGAAATAGTCTCTTAGGCAACTGCAATTGTTTTAGTGATATTTTCTGACGGCTAATAAAATGGTCTCCCGGTAATGTTTCAGCCGCCGGACACTTTCATGAAACCGATCGTCAAGCCGGCCGTAGACTCAGCTTCCGCGATGAGACTCACTTTACCGATATCGGACAAACTGGGAGCCGAGGTTCACCTGACGTGTCTGTCCACCATACCGGGATTCATGGGCTACAAGGACGTCTATGTGACATACGCGGACTACAGGTCGTCATATGTCGTCGGTAAATATGGCGACTTAATTGAAAATATTATTACTATTATTGTCAGTAGAGTTTGCCGTGTAACTCTATATGTTTGACGGTTCACGTGCAGCGAACGAAAAAGCCTATAAAATAGGATTTAGATATAAAACACCATCTATAAATATAGTGGACGTTAGCGTTTAGAATACAGCCGGATGGTCAGCAAGATGATTTTATTTTATTTTTTTTTTTTTTTTTGCAATTATAATATTTTATAAAAGTTACAGTTAGATAAAAATTTAAAAAACGAATAAATTATATTAACTACAAGACATTTAAAAAAAAAAAAAAAAAAAAAAAAAAAAAAACGGAATCGTGTTTTGTTCGTGTTTAGGTATTCCGACGAAGACACAATATGAAAAGTTTAACAACGACATCTAGGTTTAAAAAAAAAAAAAAAAACACATGCAATACCACTGGCGAGTTTTTATTGTTTTTACAATTTGGATCTGACTCGATATCTGGTCAGTGGAATATGAGTGGTGGGGATGGGTAAAACAGTATTAATTTTTTTAGTCAAAACGAGAAATCCCATCCAAATTAAACGCCTCGGACCTCAAGTCAAAAAATGTGCAACGATATTAACAAGTGATTTACGGACCTATTATTGTTTAGCTGATCAAAATTATCTACTACACAGGTAAACAGATGCCACTGATTATAACTGTACAACAGGGGCCGGCAACATTTGTTTTCCCTTCGCGGGACACATTTTTTTATCAGGTATTCATAGTGGGCCACATTCGAAATTAAAATAAACGTTGTAAAAATTTAAAATTTAAAATCTTATATTAGTACATTTATATCGAAAAACATGATAATGGGTATGAGTTCCATTTCTTTGTTATACGTATTAACTACTTTCGAAAAAAAAAAAAAATGTTTTAGTAGAGAATAACGTACTATATTATAATTGATTTAAAAAAAAAAGAAAAAATTATTGAGTGAAAAAAAGTGAACAAGCATATACGTGTTCATATAGCTTCTAGTATAATTTTCGAGTCTAAACATTTTCCGCTAATCTGTTTATATCCGCTTTTATATTGGATATTGATATTCGTAAAACTGCATTAACACGTCGACTGCTGACGTCGATGCATCGTCGACAATCTATTTATTACTTTCGGGGACCTCTTCTAATAATACCAACATACAACAAAACATTTGTGCTTGCGCCTTCGCACAGAAAAGAGGTTGAAATTAGTCAGTCGTTATTTCAAAACAAAAAGCTAAACATTAGTAAAATTAAGCATTTATATAAGTAAAGTAGAGTAAAACAAACCTTTTCGACAAAAAAAAAATGTTCCGCACAGGGGGTCACTCAAGTCAAACCATGCCGCAGTCAAAGTGTTAATGTTCATGGCATAATCGAGAATTTTCGATATTTACCTAGACATAAAAATGTCTACTTAAAAATATAAGTGCTACCGAAAATAGTAAACAATTATTTTTAACAAAACTTGTAATACCTTTAAAATCTATTTTGAATAGATTTAAATGAAATATTTGTATGGCATTACTATTGAAATAAGCAGTTTTGCATGTTCTATGACTTCCGTCTGTAAATTAAATTCAACATGGACAACATGTCAATAGAAAAAATGGTTTTGAAACAACTTGGTTTTTTTTTTCTCGTGTACGTAGTAGTCAGAATATCGTATTGAAAAATTATTTTGTCCGTTTTCGATTATATTCAAAAGAAAAAGTAAAAAAATACTTTATATTTTCAATTTACGATATGAAATTAAAACGTTTAATTACCACGAGGGCCGCAAAAAAAAAAAAAAAAAAAGTTACGCCGGTGTCCAACTGTACGGTGTCGTCGCAATAACCGCTTCGTAAAACACCGTATTTAATAATTGTCAATTTTACCGGAAGGTTTGACGTCAAACCGTTATCATATTCGCCGTTGGAATAAAAAAAAAAAAAAAAAATTAATGAAAAGAAATTAAACACGACGACAATAATATCGGAGAAAAAAATAGCTGCAAACGAGTGAGACGGTGTAATGTGCGCGCGATACGTTTCGCATATGGGGAGACGCCGAGAATTTATTGTATTCGACGTCGTCCGTTTAGTCGGTGTTCGCGTAATAATAACTGCTTCTTTCTTTTTTTTTTTTTTCTTTTAAGTAATCGAAAGATTTCGAAACGGAAACATCCGCTCGTCCACCGTCGTACGAATACGGGGTTTACAATATACATAAAAAAAAAAAAAAAATATGCCACGAACACGCGTCGGTTTCCTAGCCCGTTTTTGCACGACCGGAGACCCCGCAATAATAATATTACCGTTGCCGCAGTAAAAACGACATATTTCTCACGTTTGCACGGCTGTTATTGTAAACGTCGTGTGTCGTTCAATATCGGAAATTCTTCTGGACAAAAAAATGTTCGTATTTCGTACGCATCAACGATACAGTATATCGTTAATCCGTCATAAAAAAAATAATAATAATAATAACAAAACAGTTTTTCACCGAATTTTCGAAGAATATAAACATCCCGAGTTTTAACAACGTAATAAATAAAAAAAAATAAAAATGTGTAAAAACAAAAGACCCGTTTAGTTTAGTAATCCGTTTCGGATATTTTATATTGTGTAAAATATTAGGGATCTATTGCCCGCTCATATTTTACCAGCGCAGTCCATAAAAAAATAATAAAATCAACGTATTTTCCATAACCGATTTTGACATAAAAATCGACAGTAGTTTTTAAGACGTTCGGGATGCGTTAATTCTGGAGAAAAAAAGGCCCGTGTATTATTACAGCACTATATTATTATTTTTTTTTTATTTTAATAAAAGCTTCGTTTACAATCTATACAAATAATTAAAAAACAGGATAACAGTAGATATATTAGGAGATGGCTTGATTGACTTGCGGGGGAACAAGCAACAGTACATCCTATTCGTTTGATTGGTTCATAGTAAGGCAACTATTTTTTTTTACGTAGATCGTCCCTTGACCATTTTCTATTTGGTCTACTCGGTGGGTTGCTGGAAACAGTGATTGATAACAAACGAAAGATTAGTGGATTCTGGTTTGAGAGGAGTTTAGAATAGAATTTTTTTATCGTGTCGGGTTGCTACTTCGGTAACTGAAGGTATTTGTAGATCGTCATGCAGTGGATTGCTGATCACATACCACAGGGCTCCAGTTTTTCGTCCAAGACATATAGAATGAAAGGCTTGTAGGAGGCTTAATACTAGAGGGCTTGGCTTGGCCCCAAATATGGATACCGTCTTACATACCGTAAGACCGAAAGGAGGTTAAAATTGTCCTGTACACTAAAATTGTGTTTCTTAAACTCGTTGTAAGAGATAATTTATATAATTTAAAAAAAAAAAAAAAACTTCAGTCGTCGGGAAATGTCGTTTTTACACGCCAGTGATCACGTAATAGAAAGCACGTCGTCGTCACTTAGAGGATTTATTTTCTTTTGAGCGTTTTCACTTATCGACCTTCTAATAATAATGTAAGGTACCTTATATTGGATTCAGCTCGCGTAACCGTTGACCAAAGTTAATTTTCAAAAGCGTTGTTGTTATTATTGTTGGATACACCGTACACCCACGTGATGTTCTTTGTCTGTTGATGAAATCTCGACGAAATGTGCTTAGGGGGTGGAGGAAGCCTGAGGGGTTTGTTTTGCGAAGATTGCTTTACTTAGTTCTAAGTGTACGTATATTATTATAATATTTAGTTATCGCGAGACGGATAATGAAACATTAGACGTTGGGTTCGGGGCATGCAGAATCAAATTTCGTCTCCCGCGCACCCTTTTACAATATTTAATCTTACGGGATATACCGGGTATGCCGTGGCAAAATTTGCGGCTTCGTGTAAGGGACCCAGTTTGTTATACTAAAAGGCTTGTGATCCTTCTGATAAAATAAAATAAATGAAACGTTGTTTTTTTCTCAAATTGTTATCACATGACCCACGTGAATTCTCGTCAAATATAGCTATCACAGTTTACGGTATTTAAGAGTTGCGATGTCTTTATCAAACACATTACGTACCGGTTTATTCACGCAATAACGTAAAACATGGTGACATTTTTGCTCGGTGGTACTCAACAAGAAATATTTTTCTAGATTCCTACGGAATTTTCAATGAAAAAAAAATAAAAAAAAACTTATTGTAAACTAACAATATCGCAGTTTATCCGCTCAGAATCGTTTTTGTATCGCATTTATTTATTGTAAGTAAACAAACTGAACAACCCCACGACAGTATCCTACCCGTGGTGTGGAATATGTCAGGCTTACGGCACCTATTACTTTGATACTAATTTCTAAGTGGGCCTTCAATTCTGAAAATCGTCTTTGTAAAAATTGGCATACATTATAGACTATATCACTCGAATATAATCAATACCGTTTTTGTAAAATGTAAAAAAAACAGCCCCTGAAACACTTTCGATATTCCATTCTAATAAAATAATTAAATTAATAGTTGGCGGCTTTCAATGGAATTATATTTCTATATTAATTTTAGTTTATTCGTATTATGTCCATTGGTTTTATTATTATGGTCACAATGAATAACCGATTTACTTTGTTTTTTGTTTTTTTTTTTTTTTCAATTCCCATCACTTGCCGCAAGTTATTATTTGTATTCAACTCGTTGTTCGTTTAGTTTTTACACCGTCATGAGCGTCTGGCCACGGGGCGGGCGAGGATACTTTTCCCTGGCTTTTCGGACATATATAAAATTGGATACCCGACGATTAAATTAGATACACCTAACCTTTTTTTTTTTTTTTTTGGTAGTATCGCGACCTACGGGGGCACCTTTACCCGTCGGGGCAATCCTTCCCACGTAGGCGCATCTTTTATTCGGCAAAACCACAATTGTTATATATTAAATAAATACCGTTTACCCCTGCGGGGTAAAGAGTGCCGAGACCCGAATGCTGCCCTTACAATGTAATAATAGCTAGGCTAACACTAGTCTAATCTACGGTTCTGAGCGGCCCACTGCAGTCTCCAGCTCCTTTCTTCGCTCCCACCAGCGGTCGCAGCGGAAGAAAACGTTGCCCGCGTCGTCCACGGGGGCCTGGCGGTCGTCGTGGCACTCCGGAGTGCCTCCAATCCTATGCAGGTACTGGCCGAAGCAGCCGTAACCAGATAGGAATTGGGCGAGGCGGTAATTGGCGTTGCCAAACTTCCTGGACACCCAAAGCGCCACCACCGGGATCAGTCTTCGGGTCCAAGCGCCGGTTTCAGTCCAGATACACCTGACCTAACCATACACGGTTCAGTTGTAATCATAAATGCCTACGGCTTTCTCTATAAAACTATAAAATATCCGACAAATATCTCTCTTGAGTTTATACCGCGCAAAGTATAATTCTGTATATTACGTCGTTTCACTTGATAAATAAATAATAATTAATTATCTAATTATCACGAAAAACTTTGTACCGGGGCCGGTGTTAAGTTAAACTGACGTTAAGTAGATAAATCGTAATTTTTATTTTCTAAATATTTTATTTTATTCATTTTTTCTATATGGAAAACGCCCCCGTTTCGTCTCTTTTGTAATTTATAACCGTATTATATTATATTATTATTACATTATCTTTGTCTCATTTTTTTTTTTTTTTTTTAACACAATGTGTATTTTTTGCCTGCCCCCAACCTGTGGACTCGGTCTGTTATTATAAATAAATTAAAAACATAAAAAAAAAAAAAAAACAAAAAAACACATAGTCGAAAAACGGCGGTTGGTGTGTGCGTGAGGGGGTAGAGGGCGATAGAGGTCACCACCGCAGTATTGTTTTTGATTTTGGGTCGTTTAGTTGCGCAAGTAAGTTCAAGCCCCGGGAATACGGACCGAATCATTTATTAATGTGCCCACAGCGGCCGACGGGCAGCCGCGCCCTCGCGTAATACCGCAAAAACCGAATAATATTTATAACTAGGCGAAACGAATTCAACATCGACAAATGCAGTTTTGTATTTTTTTTTTTTTTCCTGGTTTTACAATATTTCACTCGTATGTCGCGGTCGCGGTTATTATTAAGTGTGGGCAAGTACGGCAACAACCGTCACGGGCATGAGAAACTATACTCGATATAAAATTCGTTATCCTTTATTTTTATGCTAGGTTAGGTTAGGCCTAGGTTATGTATAAATACACTATGTATGGTTTTGGGTTTTTTTTTTTCTAAATAACGAATTGGCTCCAGCCGAATTCCCGGAGCCTCCCCTGCATTTAGGTGCTCTTTTTTTTTTTTTTTTTCAACGCAATATAACGTTATGTTGAAACGTTGTTTCAACACGAATTGTGTGTTATCATGCATTATAATAAATTTATTCCGTTTTTTTTTTTTTTTTTGTGCGTTTTCCGTTTTATAGAATTATATACGACATTCTCGTGTTTTTACGCTCGTGCCGGCGGGCGAAAAAACAGTCGGATCGACTTTTTCTATAAGGTCGCTTGGTGTGGTCGTCTGGCCCACAGGTAAATTCCGTTTATAAAATTGGCCTCTTGTCACGCCCTGGAATTCGGATAGGTATTTGTTTGAACGATTTTATTTATATAATACAAATACCAGAAATATTATTCCAATGATAATTAATTTTTAACCGTGAAAAAATCGCTTCTGAATACACGCTGACAGACGGTTGCCCCCTAACTCTCGATCCGCCACAGGTCTGATAAATTATAAACTATAATTTAAATAATTACGTTTTATGGGTTATTATGTATGACTATGTGAAATGTAGTTTCGAAAATTCATAAAAATGTACGGATTTTTTTTTTTTTTTTTAATATATACGAGGTGCGACAATAAAATAACGAGACTTTTTGAATAAAACCTAAACTATTAACGTTATCTATAAAACGATTATTGTAATATGATTATAAAACACTTATCTAAAAGTACTATGAACACTGATGGCATCGATTCATTTTCTTATACGTTAGTAGCCTTGTTATTAGTGCGAGTTCGACTATACTGCCGAAAAATGTTAGATATAAAAATCGAACAACATGTGTTAACATTAAATTTCTTGTTAAATTAAAAAAAACTGCCGCGGAATCGTTTCGTATGTTATGTGAAGTTTATGGTGAAGAATGTTTATCAAGAGCTCGTGTTTTTGAATGGCACAAACGGTTTTGTAGTGGAAGGGAGGACGTCGAAGACGATGATCGTTCTGGACGTCTTACCACGTCTTCAACAAACGAAAACGTTGAAAAAATCGACAAAATTAATTAATCAATATTATTATAAAGAGGTATTAATTAAATTAAGAGAACGTGTCAGAAAGAAGCGACCAGATCTATGGAAAAATGGCTGGGTTCTTCACCAAGACAATGCTCCAGCTCACAGTGCATTTTCAATTCAACGTTTTTTAACTGAAAAAAAAATTTCTGTACTTCAACATCCCCCGCACTCGCCAGACCTTGCTCCTTGTGACTTCTTCTTATTTCCTTCTTATTTCTTTTCCCATTTTCAAACAGTTGATGACGTAAAAATGAAAACGGCAGAACTTCTAAAAGGGCTGAATGAAAGTAATTGGCAACACTGTTTTCAAGAATGGCAGCGACGTATGCAACAGTGTATTGATGCTGAGGGAAGGTACTTTAAAGGTGATAATCATTAAATTATAACATTTTTAAAATAAACAACTTTTATTCAAAAAGTCTCGTTATTTTATTGTCGCACCTCGTATATTAGTTTCACTAGAATGTGCGCTATTTTTGTCTGAAAACAACATTTCGACATTCCATCTTGCTCCAATCACTTACTTTATATAATCGTTTGGTCGCAAATGTTGTATTGTTGGCGCGTTGAGGGTGTAACTTTTTGATTTTCTTACTATTTCGATTTAATAGTGTTTTTTTATGTTTTGATACGACCGAGAAAAAAAAGAAAACATACACGGTAACGGTTTCTGTTAATATTCCTAAACCACTGTGTCCTAGCACTTTCTAGACAAATGTGATGCAAATAACATAATATTCTGACAATTTTTATAACATTATCATTTATCTACATAAACGACACCGCAGTTTGCGATTTTTTTTTTTTTTTTTTTTTTTATCAGCGTTTTAAATTCAAATGTAATATCAAATAGTGTATTTGTAAAAAAAAAAAAAAAGGGGAAAAAAACCGTAATTGATACAAACGAATACAATTTTAAATTGGTCTAAACGCGTTCAACCGAAATCCGTTTTTTGTTATAATGATTCGTCGTGGCGTACAGATATAAACTAAAAAAAACCTTAAATATCCAACAGTCGAAATTTCTCATCTATAATAATAACCCACACCACGTCCATTGTGCGATGTATGTCGGTTTTTTTTTTTTTTTTGCTCTTCTGGGACTTTTTCTTACGACTAAATATTAATTCGATTCGTATATAAACTTTTGTTTTGCATTTTTCACGACAAATTTACGAGAAAAAAAAAAATATTTTTCGGTAGTTTTTATGAGGTATTCAAATCCAGAGCCTAGTGTGTAATCATTTTTGTCATTCGGCAAATTTATAACTACAAAAATAAAAACGTAGACAATCTTAGAAAAAAATTCGACGATCGACAGTTCAAAAAACAAACACCGCTCAGCTCCGCTTGTTGCGTCGGTACGATTCAGACATATTTTAAACAAATATTATTATTTTCATATAAAAAATATATGCTTACGACAAATAAAAACTAATATAACCAACTGCGTGTGACGACCGTGCACACTAAAAAATATATCAATAATTTCATAGTTTCGAACACTTCACACGTTGCCTATTTTGTAAAAAAAAATCTTAATATCACGCCGGAGTTAAAAAAACAAATACGATTTCGATACTATTCGTTTCCGTTGTTATTTTATCAAATCCGTGTTTGTCAACGCCACTTTTCGGTGTTTGTATGCGTAGAAAACAAAAAGAAAATCCTAACTACCCATATAACCGCAAAAAAAAACTTGTTACAGTATTATATAACACGCGTAAGTAGATTGTAGTATTATAATACTCGTGTAATAATTATTTTTTAACGTTATTAAAGCTCGCGTGGATTGGTTCCAGTGCTTATAATTAGTTTTTCGGTTTTATGTTATTCATTTTTTTTTTTTTTTTTTTTTTTATTCCTTTTTTTCACTGCGAAAACCGGCGTGTCCGACACGTCATTTCGGTGTTTTCGTGAAAATAATATTACAGTGTGTTCACTTCTGGGGCGTCCGGTGTGCCCGTGTTCGACTATAAATCGCGACCGCGAACCAGGAAACGGGTCGGTTTCACGAAAAACATCGTACGGCCAACCGTCCGAAGACTGGCCCGCCGAAATGTGTCCCGAATCGAAAACAAACACGAATATAACCGTAAAACTATAAATGCCGTTTTTTTTTAATGTAGTAAACTGGAAATGAAAAAAAAAATATATATATACTGGTCACGGGTGAGCCACCGTTGTAGGTGGGAAGTTGCGAAGGCGAGATATAGATGCGAGTTTGATTTATATATCTGCACGCAACGATATAAATCATTGCTAAAGAAATGTGTCAAAACGAAAAGTGGTCAAAAAAAGTTTTGAATAAAATATAATCGAAAATTGTATTATTATTTGTAATAAAAAAAAATAATATCACCAATATTGTTTGTGTTCGTTCGTCTCGGATTTTTGAGCGCTTTTATGGAGCCAAAAAAGAAAACTGCAGGTGGGTACGCAAAATGTTTGCAATAAACGGTTTTAAAAACAAAATACTAAACAAATTCGGATTTTTTTATTTGTTGTTTACCACAGAGTACAACTATTACAATGAACGTTGTGCCAATCGTTCAAATGTGGTCTGATATAAGTGAACATATCAAGTCTGCGGTAATTTTTAACTAAATAACAACAAAAAAAATAAATAAAATCGTAAACAACAGAAACCAATTTTCCGTAAATAGCCTTGATTTTCCTATAACGCGATTGTCTCGATTTTTAAGAAACCTACAAGGAATATCAAAAAACGACCCTCCCAAAGCACCAACTAGAAAAATTTACTACTAAACACCACCCCTGGGAGTTGATGATCGGAAGAATATTTTTAGTAGAAAGGTGGTTTACAGACAGAAAAAAATTAAAATAATAACACACATGACAGTAAAAACCAATATATTCGTTGCTACACTAAACATCAACATAAAACAACCAAGTTATATGGAATAAAAAACAAAACCAATCAAAATGCATAAAATCGACATTCCAGTCGTGTAGCGCGAAGATTCTCTTGTGCGCATTAAGTAAAATATTTCCTAAATTATTTACGAGAAAAGAGTTGTTTCGAAAAGTGAAATAAATTACAATCAGCTCGATGGATATCGTTAAAAACCCGATATACGGCCTATAATCGCAAAAGAAACACAACGGGATAAAACAAATATATATATATAACTGGATTTATTGAAGAAAAATAAAAAAACGGTTTGGGCTTGTTTATTCTATAAACGTTTACGATTTACGAATAACTATAGTGAAAAACATTTATTTTTTTTTATCCATTCGTTATTAAACAAAATTGTTGCGTGCACGTTTATCGAAGTTTTATGACGTTTTATAAACTAACAAAAAAATTGTTTTTTTGTTTTACATAATATGTTTTTGACGTAATAAAACACGATCAAGTCTTATAATAATTAAAACTTATTTCTTTTTCTTCATCAACAATTTTTTTGTGCTATTTAATCTGATAAGATGTATACATTGTGTGTCTAGTATTAGGTTCATGGCATATCGAGGAATTTATTATTTGTAACAATGACGTGTGCGGTTTTTTGTATATTGTATTTGTACAACATTTCGATTAGAAATCTTACTCTAATAAAAAACTTTGTTGCATTTTTCTGGTCGACATTTTTGTTTGTACATTGAGGAGGTTTTTTTTTTTTCTATTTCCCATTTCAGTTTCCATAATAATCTTCTGAAACGGTTAACAGAAACGGCGTCTGTTGTTTTCTTGTAATTCAGTTCAATATAATCGTAGAGACCTGTAAATTTCACGTAATACTAACATTATCGTTTTCTAAACGTAGAGAATTTTCAAAATATTTTTGCGTTATTTGAGCTTTAATTCGATTGCTATTTGAAATTATTGTCGGTTTTTCTTGTGTGTGGTGTGGATGAATTTACTAGTCATTTAATTTGATCAGAGTGGAAGATTCAAATTTGATGTTAAAATTCGTTAAAAACACGAACAAATATAGATCTATTTTGTAGTTACATACGATATACAATTTATATTGATCGAAAGGCGAACCTAGTCGAACTTTGGAAACGTGTTTCGTATGCGACGATGTACAGATATCAATTTAATCGCTCTAAACAGACGGACTCCTTACCACCTTTTTTTTTTTTTCGGAGGTATCGCAACCTACGGGGGGAACTCTACCCGACAGGGCAATCCTTCCCCCCCCCACCTACAACAACGACTAAAAAACATAAAACTATATAAATAGATAAATAATAATTAATCATAATCTCCGCTGTTACCGGTTCAGAAGTTACGACACACGAGTAATTGTATTTATATAGGACGTGGCTCTCCGATCCATACAAACAAGTACCGATGAGCCCAAAGGACATATACTGTAATTAATATGTAATAACCTTCGAATACCTCCGGTTAAACGAGGCAATTTACAAATAGTCGTACAACTGCACCAATAAATAATCCCAGTAATGGATCTGAATTATAAAGAGTCCCATACGGAAATGGGCCAACGTCGAATTGAGTCCCGGAGCTAACATATTATTAAATACGAAACAAAGCCTACAAATAAGTACAAAACTGTGGAAAATTAAGAGTTTTTTTTTTTTGTTAGTCTTTTGTCTGCTACAAATATAGGAAGAAAAAAAAAATAATATTATTGTAGCGTCAAAGATGACAAATCATTGTCGTACCGGCGAGGATGACGCTATATCGTTGATTTTTTTTTTTTTAATTTTTTATTTATCGTAATAATTACAATTTTAATTTCGTAAATGCTTCTCGAGCGCGTTGTCGTGGTAATTTATAATTCAAATCCGTATCATTTCTGGATACATAGTTGTTGCTTTTGTGTGATTTCCGGCCAACTCGGTTCGGTTTAAGGGGGTGAGGGAGGGGGGGGGGTGTTGTTTTGTTTTCCTGTGCGGAGTTTATTTATTTTTTTATGATTTTCCGTTCATAAATCACTAACGACCGCGCGCGCTCTAGTTCAATTATTACAGCGGAGCACGAAAGTGAAAATTTAATGAATGTGTGTCGGCGGCGGCCCGTTGTTTTCTGGTGTTATAGGGTTCGTGTTCTTCCTCCCCAATTCACCGCCATACCCCTGCCGCAGCCTGTTCTAGTGATTTTGGTGGGTAATTTTTTCCAGGACAGAAGGGGAAATAAATCCAAAAAAAAACACTAACCGTTAGGCTTTTTTGGCGATACCGGACGACCTGCACTTGTTCGCTGTACACATTTAAAATCCTCCAAATATTTCGCACAGGCCTTTGAAGTGTGCGCGAATCGTTCGCCAGGCGGTACTTTGATTCTCGACGGAGACACCGGTTTTGGACAACACCTCCAGAATTTTAGACTTTACGCACTATAATTTTGATTTTTCCCCCCCCCTCATTTCCTTCGATTCGTTTACTGCAGGTCGTTTACAATAATTATCTGCAATAGTACAAATTCCAATGCATTAATTTAAGTTAATGTCGAATTAGTTACAAAGAAAAACTGAAAAAATTTAATCTACTTGAATGGCCCAAGTGGGATAGCCAGGACTATCCTCAAGACTGCCTTGGGATACCCCCTAAAGATGAACTAAGAGTATCATATTGATATCAATAGAGGTAAAAATACGCAAAAATAAATTCTAGCGTACCATTTCGAAGGGCATGTAACATTTCTATCCTACCAAATTCCCTAAAAAACTCAAACAGAATGTTAGTCATTCGAGTATGAACAAAAACAATATTTGTACAACATTTCTACTAGAAATCTTTCTCTAATAAAAAACTTTTTTGTATTTTTCTGATCGACATTTTTGTTTGTACATTGAGGAGGTTTTTTTTTTTTTCTATTTCCTATTTTAGTTTCCATAATAATCTTCTAAAATGGTTAACAGAAATGGTGTTTGTTGTAATTCAGTTCAATATAATCGTAGAGACCTGTAAATTGCACGTAATACTAATATTATCGTTTTCTAAACGTAGTAGAATTTTCAAAATATTTTTGCGTTATTTGAGCTTTAATTCGATTGCTATTTGAAATTATTGTCGGTTTTTCTTATGTGTGATGTGGATGAATTAAACTAGTCATTTAATTTGATCAGAGTAGAAGGTTCACATTTTATGTTAAAACTCGTTGCCTGGGACTTAAATACCACACCTAGGATTAGTGGGACGGTTCTATTGACGTCCTATAATCTCACAAACGTCCCGCGAAGAATTTGGCCCTATGTAAGTAATACAATTACTGCGTTACGAGACACGATTCACAAACCAACGATCGGAATATCAGACGCGTGATATTAGTCGGTTTTTTGCGTAATAGATTTTGAAGAGGAATCGGTCGGGGTATGGGGGCGAGTGTGAATGTTGTTGGTTTTTTTTTTTTTTTTTTTTTTTTTTTTTGCACGCTTCCTGTAAAAAACAACTAGCCGCGCCCTATGCCTCCGTTATTGGAGATAACGGTAAATACGATGGAACGACGTGTTTCACAGCCGAGTTTTGTGACGCGATGATGACTTTCCGCATTATAATAACAGCGCGCTGCGCCCGCGACCGCACGTCCGTTCCACGCGCGTTTAAGGAATCGTTTACGCGGTTTTATCGCCGGAATTTTTCGCTTAACGGGCAGCGTCGGTGTTTCCCGGCCCGGCTTTTTTGTGGCGTGACGACGAACCAGACGACATCCAAAACGTATTACGCGAGAAAAATAATACCATTTAATACATACACGATAGTAATATATATATATATGTATATAGTGTACAACTATCTCACTCGGGCCCTATAACCGTTCCTCTGTATAACGATAATCTGTACGTTTTTACTCATCGTCCCGATATCTCGGCGCAAATATCGAAAAACGAATTTACCGTTATTGTCTGATAACGTTTTCGGGGACATATTATCGTTCCTTTCGATTGGCATAGACGACGGCGATACGCGAAAATGAGACGGGAGTTTTGGCAAAAAAATATAGTCATAGGAAAGTCTTGAAATTAAAAACAAAAACGTTCTCGTTTTGATAATCTACAGCGGCAAAACGCCAGCGAAATAAAACAACAACAAAAAAAAATAAAAACACCACTGCATTATTGTCAAACTATATGGCTTGAAATTTTCGGTAAAATATATTCGCCAATCGACCAATAGTTCAATTATTATTGAATTATCGAATTTTTTTATTACTGAATTAACCGAATTCCGTAAACATTATTCCAAAGTGTTAATTTAATTGTTTTTAATTCAACGGAAATTTTATTAGCGTAAAACAAATTGTTAAGTTTACAATGCGGTCTGGCGTTGAGATCGATTTTTTTTTTTAAATTTCGGTAAATTTTCTGTCCTATATAGTTTCAAAGAGACTTATATTAACGGCGAATCGTTTTGGAATTTAAAAAAAAAAAAAAAAAAACTGTTTTATCAATCGTCGTAAAAATGACTAAAATATCACGTTAACGATATTACATATTATAGGAACTTAAAAAAAATTGCATAAAAAAAAAAACAGAAATCATTATAATATATAACAACAACAATATTACGAAAATAAGTGATGGGAAAAATCTGCGATTTTCGATGTTCGAGAATCCTAAAGAATTTTGCTTCGGATATTTAAAATCTGAAATTTATTGTAAATCCAGATTTCGGATTTTAAAATCCGGATTTTATCTATATCAAAATTTAGGTTTTAAAAATTGGTGATAATATTTTCTTTAATTAATTTCTCGTAAAACTATTATTATTATGTTTTTGTTAATAGCATTTCAATGCGTACGCGTAAAACATTAAATACGTTTTTAATAATTCATAAATATCACAAATAGAACAATTACTTTTTCAAAAAACTAGTACGAAAACAGAAGAAAAAAAAAATGCCAGATTTCGATAATCCGAATTGATGTCGCCTGTCTAATGAAAATAAATGTTCAACCCCATTGGCACGTCAGACATCTCGCCTATAGAACGTGTGCGCCACCAAGGCTCTGGTTTTACTATTTCCGAGCGCCCGACAACAACCGGGTGAACGCGCCGCCGTCGTCGGTCGTGCGGTTGGGTAAATAGTTACGTGCGTGTCACGTGTCACGTTTTACGTTATCCCATAATAATACCCCGGCGCCCGGGACGATTGTAAATTAAAACGGTCCCAGCAAGCGGGTCACCGCCCGGCGCCGTACTTAACCCCGAAAGGGCGCGCGAGCGACCCTCCCCGGACGGACGAGTAACGTTTCTCTAATACGTATAATATTATACGGCGTATACCGAGGTCTGTTCAAAAAGTACCGGGGCAAATGTTATTACGGCCAATCTACACACGGTAACGTTTCAATTTGTAAATAAATGTATTCCCCGCGAACTAGTGGACGTTTTAAACAAAACCCCGAGTCGCGGTATCTTATCTCGGATTTAATTGTACACGTGGTTAAATCCAGTCGTCAGTTTGTTTCGATACGGCCGAAATATAAAGAACAACGCGCGTGCATCGAGCAAAAACTTTTTGCTTGAAACTTGGTAAAAAAAAAACCATGAAGCAACGGAAACGTACGGAAATTATTAAAACCGCTTTTGGGGATGATTCATTAAAGCAGTTCCGTGACTTTCGAGTCTTTTAAACGGTTCAAGGACAGTCGGCGGTCAACCGAAGACGATCCACGTTCTGGAAGACCGTCCAGAGACGATGGTGTGGCGACAATATGCGAAAGAATGAAGAAATGGCCGCCGATTAACCGTTCGTCAGCTAACAAAGCGAATCTCAATTGAGTCTTATCGTGGAATTTTACAGTAAAAAATGTACAGATGAGAAAAATGGGTCGCGCTGCTAAATTCGTTCCTCGATTGTCCATCACGACAATGCACCGGCACATTTAGCGCTGTCGATTCGCGAATTTTCGGCCAATATAAAAATTGCTGTGGCTTTCTATTCCCAAGACGAAAATCTGCGCTTAAAGGACAACGATTTCGAGATCAATTTCGCGACAACAGAACTCATAGTTTGTTACTTCGGAACGGTTCCAAAGGACTTTTGGAAAACGGCAAGATCGCCGGGATCACTGTATATCGTCCGGGGGAGAGTGTTTTTAATGAGATATCTTTAAATAATGTGTAACTTGATTTTTGTAATTATTAAAAATGAAATCCTGGTACTTTTTGAACGGGCCTCGTACGATACGCGGCTGACGGTGTCGAACACGTCGTTCGGTACGTATTGCGTTGGTACGGCGAGAACTCAGCTACGCGTAGGCCTGCTAATCGCTATAATTCAAATTTATTTCATAAAGTGTTTCGTTTTGTTTTCCCACCCCCCCCCCCTGTAGAGTAACCAACAGGTTTTCATAAAAAATTCCGTAAAATAAAAATAAATATCGTTATCGATTTCAAACCAACGCGCAAATTCTCGTTTGAAGTTACTTTATCGGGGTTTCGTAATCTTAATTGATATAAATATTACTTCCACTATTTTTTTTCGATCACACCTCGTATAATCACGTAATCATATAATAACTGTATGGAATGTGCTGTGTATGAATGTGTTGGTATTTTTAACGGAAAATTCTAGTTACCGATATTATGCACTCGACTGTTGTTGTAATTGCGGATAGGGCCGCCATGCTATTATTATAACGCGATTAAAATTCGTCTGGAAAAAAAAATAAAAAAAATAGGAATAAACGGTGAACACACACACACACACACAAACCGTACACCGGAGTTGCATTTTCCGTACACGGAAAACAACGTTTACCCAAAGGTTCGACGCGGCTATTATTATTTTCCGAGGGTCGTTCGGGGGATTATTTAGCAGAAACTACCCCGTCCGAGTGTTGCGCACGGGACAATAATATACATCATCGATTACCGAAACGAGACCGGAAACGCCCAAACGTACGTCCATCGTAGTCCATATAATAATCTCAATCTAATATAACGACCGGCGGAAACCCGCTGACGTATTTATGTGTTTACGATACGTAAAAAAATATTTTGCGTTTTGTACGAAAAATTTGTGCACCTTGGGGCGTTTAGCGTTACCCGTCCGCGTTTCCCGCCCGGCCCACAGAGTGACTTTCTGTGTGGTTTTTGTGTTCACGACTAACGAAATATAACGCACGTACTGGTTTGAAATATTATTCGTTTTGCTCCCCGGCCCGGCTCTAGTATTATTTTTTGCACGGGGCACAACACTAAAACCGTACGCTATTATACGACCCCCCGGCGGCGCACGTGACCCGATAGGTACATGGTAAATACGCACTTTCGAGCCGACACGTTACGTTTAATTGTTCTTTTTTTTTTCTTTTTTTTTTTGTATGTTTTCAGTGACCGTGGCAGCCAAATCCGAGCCCGTGACCGCGGGATGTGGAAAAGAATTTATTAGCATCGCCGCCGTAGTTTTTACCGCGATCTACGCCGCGTTTCCTACGTAATTTACGAGACGACCTGTACTATACCACTCAGCTCTATTATATATATATATATAGATAGATAGATAGATATACAATGTTTGTGTTGTCGTTTTTACATTTTTTTTTTTTTTCTATTCTTCTTTTCTATTTCTCTCTCTCTCTATTTCTCTTTATGTCATTCACTCACACACGCTTTTCATCGACCTCGTCCGGCATATTATTTGTACGTATTCTCCACTGTATGCGCCGAACACAGCGCGCACGACGAAGACATGACCAACGAAAAAAAAAAAACTACAATCAAAAAAATTCTAATAATATGACGACGGCCGTCGCCAATCTTCTTCGGCTCTCGCCGTTGTTTGTTCCGCGCCGCCACCGCCGCCGCCGCCGCCGCCGCCGCCGACCCGTCGCCTCGTTTCCCGCCATTCTCATCGCATCATCGTCCATCGTCTTCCGCGTACACGTATAGACGTTTTTTTTTTAATTTTGTATATATATATATATATGTATTTTGTTTAATTTTTATACATTTTTTTTTTTTTTTTGCTTTAAATGTTATATACACACACACACACACACACACGTGGGCGCATCAGCCCGCATACCGTAAACAGGGCCGAATTCAGCGCTGCGAGGACGCTACGGACCTATACGATCAGGTACGATACGTCTTAAGTATATTTGAATGTAAAACTACGCGGAGGCTTACCGCTGAATCGAGTGTTTCCAGACCCCGTTGACACTACGGGGGACACTCTGCGAGAACTTTCGACAGGGACGAAAATATGTTCCGGGTGTTGCGCACGTCTTGTTCCGCAGGAGTGTGCCCTCGTAAATGGAATTTTTCGTGGGCCCCCAGTCCCGTGCTCGAATGTTATCAAAAACTGGACCAAGAGCCATACCAGGGGCATCGTTTCAGTTAACTGATAGTACTGTCACGTTGATAACACGCCAAAATAATATGTTAATCCGGGCGATACGTATAGGTAGAATCGGCGGGGCTTATCCGTAAGAAATATAGGGGGAGGGCGGTTTATATGAATCGTTTACATTTCGGTTAGCGACTTCGACTCGATTAATAATTTATTATACTAAACATAGTAATCGTCTTTGTAAATAGATGGAAATAACGATTAAATTTTAAAAGAAGAAAAATATTTGGTTTTTTTTTTTTTTTGTTTTTTGTATAATGTTCACTTTTACTAATAAATTATCGGATACGGTGTGCGTCGGCACACTGAAATTTAATGCAGGCCATTATTTAGTCAGTAAAACTGTTGGCCCGCGTTCGCATACCCCGATGCAATAAACGCAAATGACGCCCCTGAGGGGCCGTCTCCACATGTAGTTGAAAAACTTTTTGCATGCCGTTTAATTATTAACTATTTTAATTTGTACGGTTACAATTTATAACGTAAAATTTCCTCTGTTGATTATTTCATGAGTTAATCTTTAACCGATAAATCTTTCATTATTTAATACGATGTACGAATAAAACATATTTCGGTTAAAAATCAGGGTTCGTTACATCATTAATTTAGGTGTGTGTGTGTGTGTATGTGTGCATGTGTGTGCGTGTTACAATATTCACATGTAAATATATAAATATGAACATTTTTTTTTTCAAATTTATACTTAAACGGTTATCTCGGTTTACTCGATTTATTATAATAAAATATTATACAGTATAGGTACGCCGATCGAAAAAACGGCTTTCCAATCGACGAGTTTCGATTTCAAACGCAGTCGCGAATTAATACTGTTATGCTTTCTAACGACGGCGTACATTTCTGTATAGGTTTATAATTTTTTCATTTCCCCCACACACACACCCCTATCACCCGATCGTGTAATTTTTTCATAAATCTCGAACGCACGCGAACGCGCCCGATTGTCAGATCACATTCTATAGTACCCGCGGTGTGTCGATCAACAACCACCTAAAGGGTAATATTATCCAAGAGTCGATAACGCAAGTGTCGAATTCTTTACCGAGGCCGCCTAATAATTAATTCGCGCGATAACGTTTATCATCGTTACCGCAATTTACCGAATCATTGGTCGACACCAAAGTCGACGCCCAAACGGATTAATCGTTTTCGAAAAGCGGTGAATTGAGTACTCCCGCGTACTACAAAAAACTTAAACGGTCAGTGGGGCGAACGAAGGGAGAAATTCCGGATGGTGGGTGTGGGAAAATGTAAAATGTAAAACGTTCATAAATTTCACACTTTATTACTCTTGAGATACTCGTATATACGCGTATAAATATAAATCTTTTTTTTGTTTGTAAGTCTCGTGGGGATAACATTGAAATAACTATTGAGTTTGTAGGTCAGGCGATTCGTTTTTTTTTTTTTTTTACAATTTGTCCTAATATTTCGGGGGTGCTTTGAACCCACCTGCGTTCGCCCCCTGAAAGCGAAAAATTGAGTGTCAGTAACACATAACGTATTAGAGAAGTAGGCATGTACGTTATTTGTTTTTTACCGCGTGGACAAAACGTTTCTGTACATAAATCTGGGAAATTCAGTTGACGATCTATAACCATACCGTCGACAATTGCTAACCGAAAGTAGCGCAATAATCAATTTTTAGCACCGACAATTTGTTAGCCTACAGTTATCACAAATACGAGAGTATTTCACTATTTTTTAAATGTGGTACGCGATTCGCCGCATCAAGTTAGATTTAGATTTTTACACTGTCGCCGTGGTCGTCCCGAAACACGCGCGCAGCGATTATTTCGCATTTCACACATAACCCATAATAATTTATTACTTATATTTAAATTGATATCGTATAACGTTTCGTATGAATCGTCGTCCGAAACGAATTTACAAGGTTATTTCCTGGCGTTTCGTTTCGTTTTTTTTTTTTTCTGTTTCAAATCCATAAAAATTAAACATACAATTTTCGTTCCAGCGATTTATATACAAGTTATACAATACGACGCTATACCCTGTACATATTATATATCGTTCACAATCAAAATGACAATACCTACTATAATAATCAAATAAAAATAATAATTAAAAACCGTACGTGTATACGCGTAATATAATTTCAAATTAATACTTTTGTTTTTGTTTTTTTTTTTTTGTTAAAAACCAATAGACAAAAAATTTCCATTCGAACCGTAGTCGGTTATCGTACAACAAAACCATAATCATAGTATTACGTTTCGATATATTATAGGGCGTAGACAAGTAAAGAGTCTGTACAAAGTAAACACGGCTTTGAATACTATGGTCGCGTATCGAGCCATGACAACTGATAAGGTTATCAGTCCTAATCTAAAATAGTGAACCGAGTTCGTGAATAGTTGCAGAACCGTAGCCAACGACTGATATTGAGTACTACTAGCTGCCCTTATTATAGTACCTTACATTTCATTCCTTTTTTTTTTTTTTTTTCATATTTCGATAAGAACTCTCGTGTGCCAAGGCCGATCGCGAATGCGCGTATAAAACCAATAGATAGCCAACTCGTGGCAGAGAATAATTCGATAACACGAAAAACATTTTGCCCGTGCGGAAAACGGCGGCATTCCGATGTATAGAAAGCCGGCTGTCTAGCTATGTTTTATACGCCCGTGAGTCCCGATACTCGACCATAGTTTAGCCGTTATAGTAAGAGAGAGAGTTTTCAACTGAGCTCATCACCTAACCGGATGGACCGCCGTTTTGTGTTCGCGGACAAGATGCTTTCCAACCAGCGACGAAATTATCATGCCCAAATACCACTCGTAATTATTCGTATGAAAAATCGCGCCATTGAATTGAGAACAATTTTAAAATATTAACGGTAATAAGTATATTACTACACGAAATGGCGGTCCGCGGATATAGGACGACGAATCGGAATGAATGCGCTGTGCGGTTGGCCCCACTCTCTTGCTTTATTATAAGCTCTAATAAGTCTCTGTGGATAGGTATTAAATATTTTATTCGGTATTTTTTACTTTCTATTTTTTTATTATTATTCGAATAAGAGATATTGCTGTCAATTATTCAATTATATATGCATACAATCGCCTTTTTTTTTTTTTGTTTTAACAAATCAAATACTATTATGATATTATTACTATTATATTTACCCTTAATACTATAATATAATATAATTGTTATATTTTACCTATATATGCTATTATAATAATATATTATCGTGTAATTATATTATGTTATTTAGATAATTATTATCATAATTGTTTAGTACGTTAAACTGTGTAAACAATTTAATCGTTTTAATCGTCACTAAAATGTGTATAAATATTAATAATATTATTGTTAGAAAAAAAAAAAAAAGTGTATTTTTAATATTTTTAAGGTAATAATATTATTATTATTATTATTATTGTTATAAATACTTAAAAAAAAAAAAAAAAAATTGATACGATTTTATTATTTCCTATACTAAGTATATTATATAATAATTTTTGAAACCGTAGTTTTTTTTTAAACTAAAAAATCACGCTCGTATTCGTCGTAAAATCATTATAAATATATATATATACGAAATATACATGTTATTATATAATTATAAATTAACCTATTTTTTATGTTAATAAACTTACTAAATGGACGAATATAATAAATAGTTCTTCCCGGCCTCGGGGGGGGGGGGAAATTGTCTTTAAACGTTCGCGCGGACAATATTTCGTACTACTATACATATTTTGTCAAAAGCCAAAAGCGTTTTCGGTTTTTTTTTTTTTTTTTTTTAATACGCTCAACGGCATTACTACGTATATTGTTATGTTCCGGAGAACAACCGAGCGGTTGTGTAAGACATTTTTCCTTTGTATTCCGTGCGTTTATTATAATAAGATTAACATAGTATTATTATTATTATTATTGTAGCTCGCGAAAGTTTACAAAACAAAAAATAATCGAAAAATCTTCGCTGAAAACTGTTCGACGACAGTATCGCCAGTGCCGCGGCGGTACGTAGTTTTTAAGTACGTATTATAATATCCTAAGAGCAAACTAGAGATTCCCAGATAAATATCGAGAGGGTGGCCGGCGCAGTTGACGGCCGCTAAGTGCGTTGTTGTTTGTGCGAAATATAAATATTTCGAATATCCAAAGCTCGACACAAAAAAACAAAAAAACAAATGGAAATTTAAGGCGTAGGGCAGCGGCGACTGGATCGCGCGTCGGCCGATGGGAAATTATCGCCGTGCCGGCCGCTCTCCTATATTCGTCTATAGTCTCTCCGGGGTAAACATCGACAAATGTTAAAAAAAAAAAAAAAAAAAATGGTGACTTATGATAAGGTGACTTTGTATATGATAAGAACGATAAACAACCGCCGCGTTTTTTTCCGTAAGCCGTTTAAATAATAATAATAATATTATATTGTTACGCCCCCTTATTGTAATTCGCGGCAGCGTCAGCGTTGTACTGTATGTTTTAAAAAAAAAAAAAATAAATAAATTTTAAATTACTACGTTGGTTGTGTTTTTTTTTTTTTTTTTCCTTTTTCCAATTTTTATTTACACTCTGAGCGTGTGCACTTGTTGGTATTGATACTACGGTGCTTTTTTCCGACTGGAACGGGGCCGCGCGCGGGGATTTCTTCGTGGGAGTACGAGTAAAATAATGATACAATAAACACATCAATTTTTAGTAGACGGTATTGTATTTACATTGGTTTTTCGAATATAAAAAATGTGAACGAGTCAAAAACGCAAATTATAATTTATCGACCACGCATAACAACACTTCGGGAGTCTTGCAAATGTAAACTTGCTTTTTAATTCAATAAAACGAATAACTGTCAATGACCTAGATGCAACAAAGAAAAGGATCTGTTCGTTGATTTCAGGTGTTGCTCGGATAGCGATTTTCACTAGTTGATGCATCTTCCCCGGTCATTTTTTGACTTTTTTATGTAATTTCCTGAATAATGGAACAAACAAAATTATAAAAACCGAGAATATTTCCTAAAATTGTTTAGTTAAAGTTTTTATTGAAATTCAGTTTATATTGAATTGTTTATGGCCGTTTGAAATTTTCTTGGATATTTATATTTGTATTTTTTTTTTTTTGTTTTTTTTAAATACGGATTACATTTTTGTAATCCGTATTCTAACCAGCGTTTCTGAGTTCAAATTTAAGTTAATTCTGTTGAAAACGCAATAAATTGTAATCAATTTTTGTAATATTTACAATTTAATTGTACATTTATCGATTGTGTTCAACCGGACTTGCCTCAGAGTGGTTTTTCGTTCGCAATTGTCTATCGTCGCGTGGATATAAATCTAACCTAACCGGCCTTTCCGATTCCCGCGTACAGGGGACGGAGTAAGTCGACTTTTCTTTTCTTTTCTTTTTTTTTTTTCCATATTGCCGTGGCCCGTGTTGACGAAAAATAACATTATTTCATTATAAGTATACACCTTTTTAACACGGACGGACGGTGTGATTATATCGCTGCAAAAATTACTAGTTTATAATAAAAGTGTACGTTTCAACAGCGTTAATTCTGCATAATATAATATTATTTATTATAGTAAATATACAACAATATAAAACATAATAACCGACTTTATACGGTCTTGTTATTCAAACGGTTATTGTTTGACTAATATTATTATATTTATTTTGAAACGTACCTAACTATATTATTATATTATTATTATTATTATTATTATTAATATTATTTTTTTTTTTTTTTAATAAGTATGTGGTACGATCCGAAGGTTATTTATCATAATAATTATGTCGGTAAAATTCGAAAAATGTTCAACGAAATGTATTGTTAAGAGGACGTTTATAATTTTAACGAAATTAAAAAAAAAAACCAATACCGAAAAAAAATTGTTTATTTACCGAATCGACTCGGGAAATATTCAAATAAATATTTACAATAGTGCCGCGTGTCATTTTATCATGAAATTCGTTCAAAAACGATTCCGAAATGATTCTTGGGATAATTTTTTTTTACTTTTTCCGTAAATCTCTGCAGTCCGCATAGGTTTTTCCGATTAATATTTTGTAAAGACGGGATTTTACCATAATATTCGAGATATTTTATATAATATCGCGTGTATTAATTTTTTTTTTTTTTTCTGATATGTCGGACATAAGAAAAAAATAAACGTTTATAATAAATTTAAAAAATGGTCAACGCTGGTAAAAATTATTCGTTGAAAATATTTGCTGAAAATGTGTTTAGAGGACATGGCATTCCGTTATTGGTATTTTACAATCATAAAAATGACCAATCAAAAAGCTGTTCGCCGTTTTCGCTTTTTATGTCGGAATCCCATCCGATATTCCACCCGCGTCGTATTACATAATATTTTTTTATTAGGTTATATAGAAAACATCCTGTCATTCACAATCGTTTAGAATTTGAAGTTTCGACGAGGACAATATTTCAAGGTAAGAACTGTTACGCGTTATGTTATTTTATAATTCAACAGGAAATAAAATATATATTAAAGCACTCTTATATATATATAAAAATCTTAAATTCGTTTAAAAGGTTTTTTTTTTTTTTTATTATAATATTTTTAACCATTTAACAAGAGTGGCAATTAATTAGTTAAGATTTTATTATCATCACTTCGTCGTTTTAATTACCTAGTCGATTTTATAAACCATTTACCGAACAATTAAACCAATTAAAAGTGTATAAGTTAAATTAATAATATATTCCAACTACACGTTTAGTAATAATTTTTTTTTTAGTTGATATTTTTATTAAATTGCTGTTTTTACTACGACCACGGGCCGTTTAAAAAACTGTTATATCTTTGACACTGCGTAAAATTATCTACTATACTCGGCCCATACTTACATTTAATAGCCGTATTATAAAAAAAAAAAAAAAATATATATATATATATATATATATATATATATATATATATATATATATATATATATATATAATATTGTTAACAAAGACAAACATTCGCGGAGAATAGTGTGCGTAAAAAAAAAAAAAAAAAAAATACTCATGAGTTATTCAGTCTCGTGGATCGGATAATGAATTATAAACGCTCTCCAAATATGAAATCGTAATCTATATGAACGTTAAAATTGCCGGTGTACCACCACCTGTAGAGAGTTTGTCAACCTTTGGATTTTCTCTCGCGCCGCTAAATTGTAAATAAGCGCAAAATAATAATAATAATACAATCGCAGTCGTCCCTCAAAAATCTGTAATAATACATCACCCGAATAATATATTATACAGCATTAGGTACTCACCTGAGCGTTTATTAATTTCAAAATCCTCCGACTTGTTCACCGTACTTCGTACGCCCATATTAGAAACCAAAATTGAAACAATTGCGAGTGTCGACATATCTTTAATATCTTTTCTTATTTGTTGATACCCATGGTTTCCTTTTACACATTGCGATATCTCGTTGAGATAATGAAAATAATCACATTTTGTTGGTTTTTATTGTTTTGTTATTGAAAATGACTTGCCCGGATAAAGGACTTACAAACATTCATATTTTAATTACATTTTTATGCATGGTAAAAAAATGTAAAAAATAAATTAAAAAAAAATAGTTTTTATTTTCTTATTTGCAAAACATTTAAAGACAGACATATTATATAGAGATTATTCTTCAAAAACTTTAACGTTTCCAAATTGTTATGTTCATATTTTCTTTGGTTTACAGAAAAACAGTATATATATATACTAAAATAGTGTTTTGAAATTATCTCATCTCGTTTACCGATAAGTTTTGTTTAATACACTAATTTCCCGTACACTAAAAAAATATAGAAAATCATGCGGTCGATGAAAATAAAAAATTGTCAGGAGTATAAACTCTATAAAACCTACAGTTTTTTTCGAAAAAACCAAAATTAAAATTGTTTTATTTTTTTATTTTTAACTTAAACATATACATTTAACTGGAATATGAATATTTGTAGTCTTTATCCCCGTAAATAGAGATATGGGCTCAGTAAATTTACTCGGAAATGTAAATTTACGTAATATTTTTAACCGGTAACTATTTTTTATCGATTAAAAATCAAGTCACCCCTCCATTCGATTGTTTATTTACGTGTAATAACGTTAGCCAAATTGTAAAAAAAAAAAGAATAAATATGTATAAATAAAATAGCAAAATAAGGTTAATTGAACATTTTTTTTTTTTTTCGTTTCTTTCCCTATTTTCGCCTATACGGTTTATTCGGTTATAGACTCATCTCGTGCTGGTCCCAAAGTGATTCTTATAAACGACGTCTACCGTATTTCAATTTTCGCACGAATCAAAGCGCAATATTTAGTTTATACATCATAAAATAAAAGTTGATAATTATTTATTTATATTACAACGAGGAAATAATAACAGCAACTACAACACGGAAGTCGGGGAGGGGGGGTTTGTGAAAAAAAAAAGAATTTCCAAGTGTATTCGGATTTGAATTGGATTTATTCATATTTAAAAATGTCGTTATTTAAATAATTTCACCGCGAACACGGTAATATTGAAATTTAAATTTCAAATCACGAAAACTTTAATAATTTTGTTTTATTTGTATTAATTCATATACAAATAAAATAATAATGACAATAATTGCATTGAATTTATGGGTGAGACACTAAAATATAATTTAATATTATAGTATTGGAAAACTTGTAACTTCAAACACTCTCCCGACCAATAGTCAGCCATAATTAATTAGAGAGAGGAGTCTTTGTAGTCTGGAAACACAAAGCACAAATCCCATCAAAATATTACGCCTAATGAGCATCTAGACTTCTACATAAATATCTAACTGCAGAAGTTTTATTCGTCAACTTGTTATAAAAAAAAAAAAAAAAAAAAAACCAGTCCATTACGGGTGTTGTGTACGTAAATAAAAAGGTAGGATAAAGAGAGGAACATAATTCGTGTATGTACGTAACGATAAATTGTTGATTACAAAAAACGATTCTGAGCAGAATTCCGCTAATCGTGTTTTGAAATGCCGTGATTTATACGATTTTCAGACAAAATTTAAACTTCAAACGCTTGTATAAAATTTAAAAAAAAAAAGCCCTAGGAGTTTTTGATATTTTTATATGGTCAAAAGAGCAACTATTGTGAACCTTATGTCAAATTTTCGAGAAGCGTTTTTGAGAAGCCAAAACATTTAATCTACATAAAACCAACAAAAAAAAAAAAAAAAAATTTCAATAGGCTAACTCAAAAATAACCAAAATGTTTTGAAAAATTGACTACGTCTATATTGGGGTAATTGTAAGTATTGGATGAGAATTTCTTGTCTCCGCGATTAGTTAACAATATAATAAAACGAAATAAAAAATAACATAAAACCGTTATTGCGTAAATATTCCCGGTTTTTTTCATCGTTCTTATGGTAACTACGAGAATAATCAAGTCACCTAAAACTCTCCCAAATGCACAAAATATATCTGAAATGCCACAAAATAGATATATTGTTGTATTTTGATTGGATAATCATTTCTAGTAGAAAAACTGTTTACAGACAGAAAAAAAACACACACACACACACACATCACAGCATTCTACACCAGTATAAAACAAACAAATAAATAAATAAGAAATAGACTTTATAGTAAATAACGGGTTCCACAAATTGTATACAATGTATGAGGTTGTGTACCTACACATTTAGTTTTCCCCCCCCCCCCCGATTAAACAATTTAAACTGTACGCGTTTTTATACATTTTACGTTTATAATATAATTATAACAACAGGTTTTTTTTTTTTTTTTTTAAATAAAATAATATTCGTTTAGGTATATAAATTTGTGGTCCTTGTTTAGCGAATAATATTTCAATTGAATTATTTTCAAAGTTATATTAATTTTATTTTTTTTAATTTCAATTTACATCACAGTAATTTCGTTAACATAAAAAAAAAAAACTACGCTATTTGCAATCGTTTTTATTAGTAAATAAAATAGATACCAACTCCCCTATAGGATATGTTACGTCCAATGTTTTGAATTTAAAATATTTTTTTTAAGTAATTTTTTTTTTTATATATGAAAAACTGTAAATGACGTACCCCCCATCTAGAAATGAATTGGAAAATGAAAAAAAACGTTTTTAACACGAAACGATACTAAATTATTATGTTATAAAGTAGCGGCGGGGAATATGATTTTTTGGTTCCATAGTTGCCGAATCGGTCGGCGTTTTCGCCTGCGGGTGCGCGGAAAGCGACATCGAAAAATGGTAAACGCCATTGCGGTGTATATAGAGTGACCGGGTAATACTTGAAAATGTGTAATAATATTTTCTTCGGGACGTTATTCAATATTGAACGGTTTTAATTAAAACGATCTAAAGTTTAGTGCCCGCCGCTTTAGGACGAGCGAAATGCCGCACGAGATAATTATTATGTCCACCTCCTCCCGCAACTGTACGGCAGCCCCACGGTATTACTCCATTACAAAGTCACCCCTCGCAACAACAAACCGTTGTAATTAATAAACCGTAGTGTGCCCGGAACAGTTGTATCAACATGATCCAGACGAATTCCGTTTACGAAATTATATTGTAAAATAATTCGGTGGACGGTTTACATGTGAACACAATTACGGGCGTGTTGGTCAACGTTGGATTTTCGCCAACGGAAAACGGTTCTGACCTCGGTAATCGTTTACCGGGGTTTCGACGAACATTTTAATTTCTCGCCGAATTATAATGCGCACCCAATAACCCGTTATTGGGTAAACGTCAATGTTCCCGGTTTACGAACATTTACCGACGACAAGGAAAATCGAAAAATTACCGACTGTCCAATGCGCGGACCAAGCGAAATTCGATACCCAGAAACCCTCCGCCGGAAGTCGACGGTCGGGACCGAATTTCCGTTAGAAAAGTTCATTGAAAAAAAGCGCGCATTATAGCAAAACCAATAAAAAAAAGTAATGCCTTAGACATGTTCAGTAATGTTTCGTACTGAACGAATTGTTTTTCTCTCTGCACATACCTATCTGAAAGTTATGCTTAATGCCGGGAATATTTGCATTGCGAGGTTAGGTTATCCGTTATAGCAGTGGTTCCCAACCTTTTTGGACGGCGGTGCCCTTTTTTAGATATATTGAACGGCGATGCCCTCCTGTTAAAACCACAAAGAAATTTAAACAACATGATTTCAATTTATTTATACCATTCGGTACAACGTTATAATGAACATCGTCCAGCGTTATTACGGGAAACATAAAACCCAAAAATAATCTAGAAAGTGTTGAATTAAAATAAAAATACCGAATCGAAATCAACATAAACCGTTACATTTTGTGTTGGCTCTTTTTTCTCCAATTTTAAAGAAATGCGTATAAAATTAAAAAAAAATACACCAGCTAGACACAATGTTCACTAGAAACCTACCTATGATGGTATTGATGATTGGCGGGCAAGATTTCTGGCTAACAAGTTATTTACAGACAGACAGAAAAAAAATTACACATCATAATAAAACCCAATACGTCCTTCACTCAGGTTAGGTCATTGTAAATATATATATTATTATCAAATTTTTTTTTCATATGTACCACGTGCCCTTCGTGCCCTTGTAATGGGTTCATGGTGCCCCTAGGGCACCGCGGTGCACAGTTTGGGAACCGCTGCGTTATATTATTTTTTTATTTTTTTTTTTGTCTACATTCTGCGGGTTTAACGGTCAATATGTGTATATTATAAAACCACCGTGCGCGCTTCTTCATTCGGTCGTGGGATTTCCGTGCAACGCCATTTGTAGCAGACCACCGAAATTAAATACACTTTTTCTCCTGAAAAACGTCGAAACGTCCTGTTATACGTTGTTGCCAGCATTCGCGTATCGTGTTTGGTAAATTTCTCTATTTTTTTAGTACCCATACACACTCACGGTGGACTCTTTTGTACGATATCCTCTAAACACTGTTCCGCGTAAATTGCACTTTCATCTCGTCCGTTATAGTTATTCTTTAATTATGTACTCGGTTCCTGCGGCTGCGATGTTTTTCCAGAACTATAACCTTAGCGTTATTAAAATTATGACGTACGTATGCTCCTATTTTTTTTTAGTTGTTATTTTTTTTTTTTTTTTTTCGTGTGTGTCTTTCAAAACACTAAATTCTAAGGGTGCCGCGGAACCAATGCCAATTGTTTATTGAAAATTATTGTTTTTTGTCACTTCCAGAACAAACGTACGAATGCAATGGGCCGGAGGACTCGTGACATTATTTGTTTCAATGTATTACGGTCTGTTACTATCAAACTTGAACTAAGATAATATTAAAATATTATACTAGGTTCATGCTTTCAAATTACAAATGCCTGAGGATACCCGAGAACCAATGCTCCTTTTTTTTTTTTTTTTCGTTTCTTTTAAAACAATAGCATGAGAACGGCGGAACTTTTGTCCATTTACTTTGAAAACTAATACTAATATTGTTTTGTGTCATTCTTAAAACTCGAAGGCTTAAGGGCGCCGGGGAACCTATGCACATTTATTTTTAAAATTATTATTATTTTTTTTATTAGTTTCAAAACAAATGCCCAAGGACGGTGGAATCAGCAGTGTCCCACGAAGATATACCCATTGCAATATCTCCTAAGATAATGAAGATAATTGAATTCTGTGGTTCTACGAGTGGTCTCGTATATGACTCGCAGGAAAAAGGATTACAAATGTGTATATTTCAATTAATTAATTGATTTGATTTTTATGTGAATAAAATTTTTTTTTTTTTTGGCCGAGCAGGAATGTTTGGAAATTTGTGCACGGGATTCGTCATAAGTTGTACATTGTAGTCAAAAAGAAAAAATTTGATCGTAATTCAGTAAGTTTTCTTTTTAATTGTTAAAAGTACAAATTTTGATAAATATCGTAGAGTAAACGGCATTTTGTTTGTTTCCGATTGATTATGCGAATAAAACATTTTTTGGCTCCATCAAAATACGTAACAATTTGAGACGAAAAAACAATGGCATTCATTTTATAATTACAAATTAATACGATTTTCAATTTAAATATATCGAAACGTTTTTACCGAACTTTATTCAAAATCGTTTTCCGTTAAAATGTATACCTTATAAACTTCCCACCTACACCGGTGATTCACTGCCACAATGTTGGAAATATGTCCGTCTTTTTATCATGTGAATTATAAATTTGTAAAAAAAAAAAAAAATACCACCTACTATGTACACAGAAAAAATCGTTTAGGTTAGGTCGTGGGTTGTGATTTATATATACCAAATACATTATTGTCTATCGTGTCAACCTATTCGTGTTTGATTTATGACGGTTCCGTAATAATTTATAATTTATAACTATACGCTATTTTCGTATTACAGTATACGATTCGACGTCTAAAATAGATAATAATATGATAAATAGATAGATAACATTATGATATATATTTTATACCCCATATTAATTTGAGTCGTAGAAATTTGTGAATATTTCGTTGATTAATATAACTGCTGTATATTTGAACGTTGATACAATTATACGTACAAAATAGAAGGGGTGTTACCCCCGCCATAATTTTTTCACCTCTAAAACCAATTTGATCGAAAACCCTGTGTATTTGCCTGGGTTTTTTTTTTTCTTTTTTTTGTTGAGTTTTTGTTACCCTTTATGTTGATTAAATGGTGCATAATAATGAAAGCCGCACATTTTTGTCTTCATTAAAACCAATACATTTGATATAATGTACAGTTTAATTACTATTTATGATTATTTTTGAGAACGAAAAATCGCGACGTGAAAAAATACGTCCACAACTAGATTGATGTTGCGGCGCAAAAAACACATGGCCGACATGGATCAAGTGTGTGTGGAATGCGCCGAAAATATGTGTGTGCGCTCCTATGCGACGAACACGTCCACACACGCACACAATTAGTGTCGCACGTAAAAATTTGCACCGAATACGGTGCGCAACGTAAATTTTTACTGCAGTGTGGACGCCGATTCGTATCCGGCGCGTACGATTTCGGGGAATTCGCGTCGGCGGCGCGTCGACGGCGACCGATCGGGCCGGGCCGTTAGGTTAGGTTCGATGTACAAAAACGCGCGACAATCAAGTCGAATGGCAAAACACAGACCACTTCTGTGTGTGTGTGGAAAATTACGAATGGTAATGGCACGTACGTTTTTTTCGTTAATATATTTTAATCAACGATAAACCGATTCAATGAGCAAAAAAAAAAACGATTCTGGGCTCGGAGCTCGGTAATCCGATAAGGATCTACAACATCAGTAGTGTTTTTTCTCTTCTCGGCGTAGCCATCGTCGAAACCCAGGAATCGACGGCAGAACAAAACCCGACGGGAATCTAGATAACATTAAAAGTAAATATTCCAAAAAAAAAAAAAATAAACCTAAACTCAAATCACAATAGATATCGGCGGCCGGAAGATTCCGCGTCATTTTGGGTACGGCGGGAAATAATCGGAACATTTCAAATACTGACCGAAAAAAAAAAAAACGTTTTGCCGTGAAATAAATAATACATCGTTTTATTAAACTTGGTAAAACTTTTTCGCCACACTCGGAATCAAAAATAAAATATTTCCTCGGTTTTATTCGATAACGCTTTCTCCTTCAACCACGGCCGACAAACATCAATATTATTCTCGGGGTCCCGTAAACTTTATAAGGACGACATTGTCAAAAAAAAAAAAAAAAAGAAAAAAACCCGTAAACGCTCGCTGCACGACAACCGTGTAGGATATTTTTCGGTCTTTGTGCGTTTAAATTACATGCAAATTTATGGCTCTTTTCGGTCGCGTTTTAATACGCTGCCGTAATACAATTATTTTTTATCTAATTGTGCACAGCAGTAGTATAACAACAACTACACACGTTATTAAATTTAATTATTCGCATTCCGCGTTTATTTTTAAAACAAAAACTAATTGTTTTTTTTACTTCTTAATTGTGCCCTTCGTCCGCGATTACATAATACAATTTATTATTATCTATTCCGAATCAATTTATAATAAATATTTCATTCGTACAACGAATATATTGATATGAGATAATGTTATTATATTACATATTAAAAAAAAAATCATTATTTTCGGATACCGAACACCGAATCAGCAACATGCATGTACGCAGGGTAATTTTTTCTTTTATCTAAATCAACATTTTGAAAAACACTGATTTTGGTTTGTTTGGTTTTTTTTTTTTTTTTCTCAGTCATTATAGATTATATAGTTTAATAATCCTATTTACAATATTTTCACTATTTTACCCTTATACCGTACACCATTGAGAAATTATTTTGTCCATTTTATTTTCAAATAGCAACAATGCTCGATTTTTTTTTTTTTTTTTTCATATGGCATATTGTTATTAATTGGTGAAAACTTTTAATAAACATACATAAAACTTTAAACAAGAGAAAAGAAAGACTATAAACTATAAAATAAATATAAACATAACATATAAATACAATAGAGTGACTGCAAACACACCTCTTGCTCTAAAGGTGAGCTTTCAGGGTACTAAGCCAATCTTGTGCCTCGCTGTCTCCTTTGTGAAGCCCTACTATCCCTCCATCATACTTTGTAAGAGGGCATACCTCTGCAACGTGTTCGATGGTTTGGACCTGTCCGCACTCGCAGAGTGGTGTATCTACCATTTTCCATTTATGTAAAAGGAAATTACATTTTCCCTGTTCTGTTCTAATTCGGTTTAGAGCGGTCCACATCGCCCGTGAGAGTTCAAAACCTGGGACTCTCTGGGTTGAAATGCTCGATAAATTTACGTAATTGTACCGATGTACAAATTTTTTTACCGATTAAAAACCGTATGGCCACGAACCGTGGGTGATCTCGTTTCGATTGGTTTTTTACCGTGTAATATTGTTTGTTTATTGATATATATATATATATATATATATATATATATATATATATTCATTATATTCATATTCAACATTTAGATTGGCAACACTGTCGGAGTGTAATAGACTGATCCGAGAATTATTTATGATTTTGAGCGAAGAGAAAGACTAACGTATTGGTTTTACTATAAAGTGTGCGTTTTCTTTTTTTCTTTTTTTTTTTTTATAATATCTAATATGTAAAATTAAAATAGCAAAATAGTGTTCATTTGTAATAAATATGTAAAAATAAAATGTATGCAGTAAAATAGCAAAATAAGGTTAATAATTAATTGAACATTTTTTTTTTTTCGTCTCTTTCCCCACCTCTCGTATACGGTTCATTCGGATATAAGGCTCGCCTTGTACTGATCCCAGAATGAGTTTTTTAAGCGGCGCCCGCTGTATTTCAATTTGAGAAAAAAATGAAACAAAGCGTAATATTTAGTTTATACAACGTAAAACAAAAATCACTTGCAAAACTATATAGCCTGAGGGTCCCAGAAATCTTTGCCTATTAAAAATTATTTTATATTTTTTAATTACTTTCAAAACACAAAAGCACAAGAACGGTGGAAGAATCTATGCGCATTTATTTTCTAAATTATTATTTTTTTTTTTACTTTTACAATACAAATACCCGAGGGTGCCCGGGAAACCAACGCTCATTTTTTTTTTTTTTTTTTTTTTTTTCGTTACTTTTAAAACAAATGCCCAAAGTCAGCTAAAACTGTGCACATTTAATTCGACAATTATTATTTTGTTACACATTCAAGTGCCGGCGAACCTATGTCCATTTTTTAAAAAACAATAAGCAATGATTTATCATTGCTCACGAATTTATTTCCATTAAATACATTGAGAAATATCGGACTTTCGACATTTTTTTCCAGATACGGCCTTGATTTACAACAGCACTATTTACTTAATAACCTAACATTTTGGTATGGAAATAAAAATTAAAAATGTATGTTGGTGCTTTTATTAGGTTATTTTTGTATATAGAGATTTAAAAAAAAAAAAAAAAAAAAAAAAGCATCACTAGCAACATAACACTAATATTGGATTTACCGTTTATTCGTTTATGACAGTTAAAAATTTAGACCAGAAAAGAAGAGAAGAGATTATCCTACAAAAAAGAATATGCAATTTACGGTATCAAATTTTTGATTGTTAAATTTTATTATTTTTATAATTTATAACTCTATTAAAAAAATGTATTTTGTCCATTTTAGTCAACTATAGTGTAATATATGCAATGCAAATACAGTTTGTCTTATTATATTAAAACATATTTCCATTTTCTACTTGTATATGATATTAAAATTATAAAGTATTATTACATGAAAACAATTTATAAAATTGAAACAAAAATTACATAAACTATATTTGACTAAATTTGAGTTTTATAAGGATATTCTTATTCAATTTTAAATTACCAAGTTTTAAGTTACTTTTAAAGTTTACTTTTTAGCCTTTAGATTATTAAGTGCTCGATGGAATTAACATTCGCACGAGATGATGAGATCCAATTACTAATAACTGATAAGCAATAATTTTATCTTCCGAGTGCATAGCAGGTTGGCAAAAAATAATATTATTATTAAACAACATAATTATATCAAAATGTTCAAAGAATTTCCGTTCCCTGGTTATACATATCGACATTTTTAGAAAAAATATTAATTTTTCGAATCTACTGTTGAGTAGAGGGGTAAGTTCCTATGAAAGGCAAACGTTTGTGTTCGTTAAAAGTATAAAAATGTGAAAATAGTGTTAAAATAAAGCTTAAACAACAAATCCATAAAATTATCGAACAAAATAAAACAGGAATTATATTTATCATCCGGGAAAACCGCTGGATCTTAATAGTAAAAAAAATACCTTGCGTTTTACCGTGACGTTCACGCCTTTTCGGCGTTAAAATAAAAAACCGATTTCGTTAAACACTTATTATTATTATTATAACGAAACTGCGTGTTTCTCGGCAACGATAATTCGTTTTGTACGGTTCGCGTCGTTTGCGAAATCCACACCAGCTCGGTCCGAACGTGCGACCGAGTCTACACGCCTACTAATACTAATAGGTATTTTATTGAAAGTCGTCGTTTTAGTCGTTTTTAGTCGTTTTAATAATTTTAGTTTAGTTGTTTTAGTCGTCGAATGATAAAATACGCGTGTCGGTGTACACGAGTAGTGAATATCGCGTCGCCGCCTTCGTAACGCAACAATTATTACGGACCGTCTTGGAATCGACGAAAAATAACAACGGCCCACAAAAATATAACAGCGATTTTTTTTTTCTGGGGCTAGGGGGGAAGTTATTTTTTTTTTTTCCAACGCTAATGGACACTTAACGAACAAACGACCGCCGCCCAGGGTTTTTCTTTTTTTTTTCTTTTCTTTTTTTCGACGACGTGGCAATTGATTTCGACAACGAGTTTTCCCATCCGTTCGGTAAATTTTACAACGTCAACATGACACGGCCGAACTGTTAGCTTTAACTTACCGCAGTCAGACACTACGATTTAACACGATATTATCAATTTACCAAAGTGTCGTAAAGTATTCGAATAAATGCACTATAATACTTGTTTAGACCCTGTGCGTAACGACGAATGTATGGGTTTTACTATATGATGTGTGTGTGTATTTTTTTTATTTTTCCTTCCGTGAACAACTTTTCTACGAGAAACGTTACACCGATTTTTCAGTGTAGGCTCTTTTCTGAAATAATTGCGGATCTAGTCGTTGAATGGATGGTTTTTTTGTTTTTGTTGTTGTTGTTTTTTCATTGTAGTTTTCTTAATAATTAGGACAACGGGAAAAATATACGGTAATCAAGTTTTTTTTTTTTTAGTTTTCGATTTTTTTGTTTTTGTGTAATAATTCGGTTAAAAATAATACGTAATGACATGACAATTTGACTAGATATTAATATTAGCCCTTTCTAGACGTGGATAAATGTCCAAAACAATCCGACGATTTTTGACCTAATTATAAGTATTTGAAGTTTTTATTTTTTTTTTCCAATTTTAGTTCTTTTCTATTATTTTATTTAATCGCTAAAAAAAAAAAAAAAAATTCTGAGCCAGGAAAATGTAGGCTGTTTTAAATGTGTGCAACAAAAGAGTTTTTTTTGAATTTTGTACAGCTAAATATACATAATAAATTATGATCATATTCAGTTTTTTCATCAACCGAATGACATAATGATAATTTTGATACATTGAAATGCTCGTGTTCGTCTAATATTAACAGGAAAAATATACAATTCTACAAGTATTCGAATGTGTTTTGAATATAAATTTCATTTGTAAAGTATTCGAATATATTTCTGAATGTCGTTTGTATCTATTTATTCGAATACGTATTCTGTAGAGCACGAAATGAAAGTATTCATTGCAGTACTGCAATTTACTACACAGATTCGGTGATTGTGAATTGTATAATAATAATAATAATTGTGTAATTTACTACAGTATATTATCGTTCTGTTGTAGTATTATATGGGTAATCATAACAATTTAGTTAAATATTACAATGTCTCATTTTGTAAACATTTTATATATTTTAAAATAAATTTGATGCTATTATGTCTTATGGTCCATAGCGTTTCTAAATACAATTACTGTTTCATTCCTTTGAGAACGTTTGAAAAATATTTTTTCTTTCTCGATATACATCCACTTAGTCATTTTGTTTTTATTTTATTTTCTTTCATAGAGAGGTTAAAGTTGTTTGCTTGCAACTAGGTACATATAATCATCCCCATTGAAGTATTTAACGTTAATTTTTGTAGATTTTCATCTCTCGTCGTTTCTTTGAAGTATAAACGAAGTATTAAAGTCTTTTATTTTCGTCGGACAAAAACCTAGTTTCTAATAGTGCCCATATTATAACTATATTTTGTTGTTTTTTGTCTTCGTATTATTATCGTTTTTAAACCTCCGAGAATTTGTATTAATAATTTTTTTTAAGAAAAATACATCTTATTAACTAAATTAATTTCACACGGTTCGTACAGGCGTTATAATTGCTAAACAATTCGGTTATGTTAAACCGCCGTAATATTATACGGGTAATTTATTATGCGCGCGTGCCAATCCCGGAGGTTTGTATAATGTAACTCCACAACATTTTATACGAATTTGACGTCTAATAACTTTTAACTCGATTGGATTGTCTTGAGACGCATAAATTGGAATCTATTTAAAACTTAATCGGATCGGGTCGATTGTTCGTGCGTTCCCGGGCGGTCTGTTTACATTTTCTGTTTTCGACGCCGAGCCTATCAGTTTCGTTGTCTGTAGATTCTAGAAACGACTAGTGCGTTTACAACTCACTGTAATCTCAAATATATTCATTTAAAATATATATATATGTATATAACCGTAACGTTAATATAATGTTACACCAAACGGTGTTTTTTTTTTTTTTTTACTTCTATTTAAAATAATAAAACTAAAAATGTAAATGTCATATGTAAAACGACGTTCCGTTGTTCTCTCGTTTATAAATCAATTTTGAAAACGCGTTACATACTAAACGTCGCACCAGCGGTTTACCGTAAATAACAACACTCGGTGTTATTTTGACGTTTGTGTTCGATTTTGCTTAAAATATCTGGACGAGTATAAAAACTACCGAATACAATAAATTCTATTGTGTTATATACTTTTGTCTAATAACCGACAGGCAGAGGTCGAAAATAATCATAATGAAGTACCTGGTTATTATTATTTCGTCCCGACGCCGGTGACATTTAATCAATATTGCAAATATATATATATATTATTTAAAATTGGTTTTTTTTATTATTTTTTTTTTTTTTTAATCAACGCTTTATACACTTACGAAATGTGTAAAGGTTTCGAGTTTAGTAATTGACAAGTTCAACAGCGCGGTCGAATTTTACTTTGAGTACTTAACACTGTCGGCGGAAAAAATTAATTAAATCTTATACAATCGATTTACTTATAATAACGAACCGGGACGAGCACGGAGGGGCTGTCCCGTGTACCTATTATATTAATTGACTCGAACAAACTCAAGGCGACTTATTGTACGACGTTTACACCCGATAAATTTATTATTGACATTCAGCCAAACACCGCCGCCGCCGGTTGACCTTTTATAATGGACTCCATTAAAAGTCGTCGTCAACAGAAACGCAATACGCAATATGCCTACGCTATTACGCTTTTAACAGTGTTACTCAACCTGTGGTGCGCGGAGGAAACCGCCTGTTATAGAAGAAAACGGACGGCAATTCTCCCATTATTATTAATGAACGACAAATAAATATTGAAGATTTGACACCGACCGAGGCCAGATTTACAGATGTGGAGGCCACAAAGGAGAGCGGAGCCCTCTAATCATTTTTTTTTTTTTTTTTTTTTTTAATAGGTTACATTATTATTTCTTTCGAGTGTTTCAATAATTTATTGCAAAAATAATAATAATAATAATAATAAAATAACAAAAAATAAACCAAATTAAGATATTACATTAACCAATGGAACCCCTTGTGAGCTTTTTTCGACGAAAAATCATCGGGTATTATTACGGGTATTCTACACGTTCGTGTTTCGAAATTATTATCTACTTTCAAATAGTAGCAATCGTCTCAAAATTAATATCACTTTTTGTCAACCCGCGTTTACAAAGATGATAAACAAAAATAATAATACTCCTCTATATTATGCGTATAATCGGGGATCTTAAATAATTTATTGTTAATTCTATAGATATATATATATATATATTGTTTTGGTGATACCTAGGTATATTAAACTTAAAATTTATCACCATAAACCTACTTTTGTTGGCTGCGGTTGCCGAGGGATACGCAATGAACAACCACGTGGGCGTAGCTATAAAAAAAAAAAATATATATAAAATAAATGACGAATAAACCCTTCGCTAATAATATATAATTATATATTTTTTTTATATTGACAATCTAAAAGAAATCGTTGAAGTAAGTTTATATAATTTTACATATTCTTTTGAAATCAAAATTACGTTGTGTAGACAAGACATTAAAAACATGTATCAACTTGAAATTAAATATATTTCATAAATATGAAATATTTAATTTATATAAATACCGAATTATTTAAAAAAAAAAAAAATTAGTTATTTTTGTTATTATTGCGTAAATATTATCAAAATAACTTCTTTGTGTTTAGTATTGCAATGTAGAATGTTGTGGTCACTCAAATAATTTTATAATTTACTCATCTACCAGCCATATATCTTTCAGGAGTTTTAATTTGGATTTATTTATTTATCAACTAAATAATAATATGCAATTACTACAATATATATATATTTCTTTTAAATTACGTTCCCATTTGTTATTGAATAATTGAGCATTTAAATTTTTTATTATTTTCAGCATCAATATTTACACACCTATGGCATAGAATGGATTTTTATGTTTTCTAAATAATATATATATATTATTGGTTTTATACGGCTCTCGTGGGGGGAGAGTAGAAGACTATTTTATCGATTGCATAATTCGTTTGGAAAAATGTTATTTTGTATTTGTTCAGGCATAACCCTATTTTGGAAATTAAATTATATAACACTATTGGAGACTCCTGCGGTTGTCGAACGTATTATTTACCCCTATATTTTACAGACTTTTAACGGAACAAAACATGAATAGAATATTAAAATATATTATAGACGGTACTATAGGCATCTATTTGGCATTGTCTTCCCATTTCGGATTTCCGACTCGCTGTAAAAACCTAAAGAAATCCGCGGCTCTGGCTACGATTATTATTTTAATCGTTGCGGCGAAATACGTTTCCGCGGTCCGCGCACAGACTCGCCGGTCGGATCCGCCGCGGTTTTCCCGGCTTTGATACATACGATACGGTTAAAAACGCATTATAATAATACGGTCGTAAATATTTTTTTTTTTAATATATACGTGTCAAAGAAGTCACGTGAAAGGGTTCGAGAGATGCGTACGCGATTACGGTTACCCTCTCGCCCGCGGTGACGTGGCAATTTTATAATTAATAAGCCGCCGTCGGACGGCTCGGCCCGTTTCGCGGGGACATTCAGCGAACATCACATGACAAAATTAAATATACGTCTTGTGTTTAACGTACGAGTTTTTTAGAGGAGGCGGGACACGAGCGGGCCTTTAATTATTATTCCGGATATAGGTGTTAACCTAACCTAACCCATCAATTAAATTTGCCCGCAGTCATATTCTTATATTGAAAACAAAGAGCCGGTCTATGAATTACCGTATACACACACGTCGGGTCGGTATTTCAGGGGGAGGGTTGTGTTCTTTGGTGTCCGTAATGGTAAAGGGGAGGGGCCGACAAATGCCCTACAAAAAAAAATACAGCATATATTGTTTTTTAACGAAAACCGTAAGATATACTTATGTTACGTCAGTATCACTATTATGGATCTGAGTAATAGACAATGTAGACAATTAATTTAACATATATTGCATAGTTTAGTTACATTTTAACAGTGTCACCGGGGTGTACGATTTCAAAACGTTATGAACGCTAAAAATATTCCACAGACATGTGGAACTGTTGTAAAAGAAAAGAAAATACGAAGATTACAGTAACGTCCGAAATGTAATGGCCTCGCAAAGGGGATGGACTGATGAAGAAGTTTTAGCAAGGATTCTGATAACGAAATATTGTAGACAAGTATTCGTTTTTGTTTATTTTGTATTTGTTTTTTTTTTTTTTTTTTTTTTAGAACGAAACGAATGACTAGAGCGTATTTAACGTACACGCAGACACGGTCGGTAGGAATAATGTCCCGGAAGGGATGCGGTAAAACGAAAAAAATTACACAGACTAGAACAATTCGTATCGAAAGAAAAACTGTTTGTTTCGTATTATTTTAGTGTGCCCGGTTGCACCGGCGCAACGGATTCGGATCGGATATATGCGCGAAACGACCTTTAAAACGGCAGTTAAACGCCGCCGTCGTCAGTTAATAAAAACTCTTCGGTGGAAACAAAGTGAAAAAAAAAAAAAAATAAATAAAAAGTAATAATAACCAATAAAACCATTTCACCGGATTTCCGTAATAACCGCGTAATTTGCGTGTTCGTTTTTGAAGTTGACGGTAAACGCGACTCGAGTCACGCAACAATAAATACAATAGCAACACATATATTTTTTTTTATTTTATTCGCGAATTTCACATATTCGGTTTACGTGTACAGTGACAATAATATAAAGGTACACATGAATTCAATCTTTTTTTTTTATTATTATTATACTGACTTTACAATTATTTTTTTATAATAGTTTACCGGTGTTTTTTTTTTTTTTGTTTTAATAATTCCGAACTTTTGATAACGACAATCGCTATTATCATTATTATCGTCATTTGATTAGCTTTGAATCTGCGATGCGAAACCGGGCAGTAACTAGTAAGAAGAAAAATCAAAGTTACGATATAATTTCCTTGTTTTGATAACTTTTAATTTAACAAGTTAAAACAATAAGTAGAATATTAGGAAATAACTTGTAGTCATACAAATTAAATCTGTATGCTAATACATAATAGCTGGCATAGCTTTCGAACACTGTAAGTATTTTTTTTTTTTTTTTGTTAGTTACAAACTGCGGCGTAGCCAGGATTATGCAATGGGGAGAGGGTTTGTGTATAAATTAAACTATAACTAGGTATTAGAATTAATGAAATACACAATAGTATATTACATTTAATAAATTCAAACGTATGAAAAATAGACAATGCGAGGAAGGGGATGGTTAAACATCCATCCCTTCCCCTTCTGGCTAGGCCACTGGTTACAAATATTTATTTGTACACTATTTGGTATTTAACATGCATAAATTAGATTCAGTTAATATTTTTTTTTTTTATATACGACTACAATTGCATTATAGGTATGTTTGTTGGTGAAATGAAAATAATAATTTTGGATATTACAATTGACCGTAAACATAATACATGGTGCGGCGGAGCTGACAGATGAGTTTTGAGAAGCTATACATAACGAACATTAATACTTAGAGAAAAACGGTTTGTTTTATTTGAATTATTAGGTAATCCCGTTTTTTTAATTTATGTTTTGAAATTGATATCTTCAAGATGACGGCCGTCAGCGACAATATATTGCTGTAGGCGATCTCTGCCGTTTCGGTATGATTTTCGGCACGATTCGATTGGTATGGTCGCGATTTCTTCGGCGATTCTTTCCTCCGGGTCCGTCTATGGTATGGGGGCGATGTTTAAAATCCTTAAGGAACCCCCAGAGGAAAAATCGCACATGCTTAAATCGGGGGAGCGTGCCGGCCAGCTTTACGTCACCCCTCAGAGTGACCAACCGCCCAGTGAACGTTTGTCGCAAAACAGCAAACGAAATTCGAACTGTGTGCGCTTTAGCCTCGTATCGTTAAAACCATACGTCTTCCAAGTAATGTTCTTCAGCCATTTCCTGCAACCTGTGCTGCAGATAAGTTTCCAACATCACAACATCCCAAAGCAACCGCGTGCTTCCGGGCAGAGCTTCTTGGTGACCGCTCAATTACCTCTCTGTCTAATTGCACATTTTCGGTGGTTCATACCGTTCTAGGTGCTCCACGTCCACTTAGGGTACTTCCAGTCTTTTCCAATTTTCGAATCCAAAATTGAATATTGTTCACATAAGGGATATATCCGTTGCGTGAAATGCCAAGATGTAGACGTAAAGGGTTTCAATCACAGAATGTTTTTTTTTTTTTTAAATACGTGCGCACGACGAAACCTCGATGTACACCTGTCCAGACCATGATTACGACTAAAAACGGCATAACTGTATAATTCAAAATAGACCACTAATATAGGTCTGCGCTTATCTTATTTTAGACTAATGACCCCATTAAACACGTCAGTTGGCTCCGCCGCACCCTGTATTATAATACCTAATACTCTTATTGTAACACAGTCATAGGCGCCGAGTACATTGTGACAATGCGGAAATTTCCCACTTGGATAAATTCACGGGGACCACAGTCCCCCGTGCAAATATGTACACAAATATTGAAAATATTAAATTTCCAATTGTCAACATCAAAATTATGTCCGAAAAAATTTAATACTTTCCGAGACACCTGAGTGTCTTTTAGTTAGTCTATCACCCTGTATAGTTGAAGCCAATATAGGTGTGTGAAGTGTATAGGGATGAGAGCTCGGTTAATTTACGTACAATTTACCGATGTTTTTTTTTAACCGATTAAAAACCGATTGTGACCCCTGTAATTTCAATTTTTTTTTCTTACGTGTTTAATTATAGTATATTTCTACATTTCACTTGGCAGCACTGCCAATACGATAGAGTGATCTTGGATTGGTGTTTTCTACCAGAAATCTTGCTCCAATTCCTAGCACCTCTTCTGAAAGCATTTTGTATCTAGTTGATGCATCGGGCAGATCATTTTTTGATATCATTTTGTAGTTTTCCTAATGTTTAGTAAACACTGGGAAAATGTAGTAACTTGTACAATTTGGTCAAATAATCGAGCCAATCGACAAACGACAAAACTAGTCGTGAAAAGTTTTTTTTTCTCTCCGACCGGGTCGTGATTGTGTTTTCTAGTAAATTAATATAGTAATAATCGTCGTATAAGACATTCGGCCAACAAAGTATTACGGACCGTTAACTTCAAGATAGTTTCACGTCAACAGAATAAAACGCGACAGAATTGCATCGTTCTAATAACTGTGAGTACTTTTATGTCCATTTATTATTATTTTTTTGTTACTTTCAAAACATTAAATCCTGAGTGTGTCCGGGAACCTACTCAACATGATATCAGTTGTAATTTTCTTAATAACGGGGGAAATAAACGAAGGCAAATTTAAGGAAATAACGATTTCTTTATTTTCGGTTAAAATAACCGTGGAGACCTGAACTTTTCACCGAATGCTAATATTAGCCCGTCTAGACGTGGACAAATAACAAAACATTCTGGAGATTTTTTAGCTATTTTTGAGGCTTGTGCAATGTTCGAGTATTTTAAGTTTTTATTTAGTTTTAAGTGAATAAAATTGGTTTATTCCTTTGTCACTGCGTGGTGAAAATTAAATTTTAAATATCATTCTCTATTCGGTTGTTCACCAACAGCCGTGCCGTGCGTGTGTGTCGTAGTGCGTGCGTTTTTATTTTTTTTCCTTCGACCGGGTAGTAATTGTATTTTTTAATAAATTAGTATCGTAATTATTATCGTACAAGACATTCAGCCGTCGAATTATTATGGGACCTTATACATCAAGATAGTTTCACGCGAACAGGATTAAACACGACGAAATCGCGGCGTTCTAATAACTGTGAGTACTTTTGCGCATATTTTTTTTTTTTTTCGTAACAATGCTTTCTAACGTGATTGATCTAATCAAATTTAGTACTAAAAAATAAATTAAAATTGTCCGTGTATTTAGTATTGTAACTTTGAGTATTTTCTAGAGCCAAAACAAATTTAACTTATCTGAAAATTGTACGCGAAATGCAGTTTATAAAATAATCCGGATTTCTGATATTTGTATAACGGCCATAATGATAAACCTTGATAGAAAATATCGAGCTTTTTTTAGAAACCAAGACGATTTTATCCACATCAAACCGAAATATTGTAATAATGTATCTGAACTGCACGGTTTTCGGCAGCGGTATTGTGAAAACGACACATTTTATTTGATTCTATCATTCCGACACACTCAATACATACCTATCGTGAGTCCGGGAATGTTCGTAAAACACAAATTTTAATTTTGTTAGGCCGGGAATAATATTAACTTAATTAAGTTAAATCGATAGGAAAAGTTCAACGAGTCACACTGGGTCAAAGTTAATTATTTTATTCATACTATTACGTTTTTAACTCGTAAATGTTTTGTATAAATCACGTTAGGTACGCCACAATATTATAATAACTGGCTAATTTCAAATTTTTTATAAAATAATTTTATTTAGATCAATTACAAAATGTTCGTTGTTTATAAATTGTATAGTTTTAGTTTACAATTAAACTAGAAAATATATTATTGCTAAGCAACTGCTTCGACTACGTTCGGATAATAAATGAATATTGTAAACTTTTTTTTTTTCAACCGGCGTTCCCAACGTTTAATATTTTAAAATATTTAATAATATTTAAACGAGTTTTAATTAATATGATTTTTTTTTTTTCCTACTTGGTTTAATAAACGTAGAATCCGTGCAATCCAAATGGTTTATTTATCAATTCATACCATTTATTATATTTATCGTACACATGTATAATAAATATAATATAATGATATATATATGGTAAAACAAAGGATTACGACGGATATCAGGGTCGTATTTCTATGGACCCCTCGAAATATCTATAAAAAAAATAACGGTTCTAAATAAAATCAGAGCGGACCTTGGAACACGACGTAGTTTTTAATTGCGGCGTACCTTGGAATTAATTTAATAAAAATCGCTATTACCGAAAAATTTTTTTTTTTTTTTTTTATTCATTTCATACCAATAGGATGTTATGAAACAAATTTATAAATGCGTATTGCGAGTAAATGCATTTAAAGGAATTTAAAAACCCATGTTTCAATAAGCGTATACAACGCTCACAAGTAAACCATTTTTAAATACGTTTTCACGTTTTATAGTGGAGACTCCAACCTACAAGAGGACGTAACAATAATATTTGCCGTCTCTGTCTATCTAACGGACAATTCAGCAAAAATATGTTTTCGTACTTCCAATAATACTCGGGCTCTAATAGATTTAAAACAAAAACGATTTCACCAAATTAATGACAACAACCGTTTACTATGCTTCAAAACGTTTCATACTTCAAACATTAAAAAAAATGTTTACCTATTTCCCCCTAAATATACGAAACAATATACTAGAATCGTGTATTATACGCAAACATATAAACATCCGATACCGACATTCAAAATATTGCTAGAAAATCTAATGACTTTGAACAAAATCGCTGTTTTCGTGTTTTACAAGTCGTATAGAATATTTTCTTTTTTTTCTAATCTAAATAGAACCGTAATTCAATTCTTCTGCACTAATAACTTCGTTGAAGCTCGGTGTAACCATTTAAAAAAAAAAAAAAAAAAAACCCTCGAGGGACTAACTGCAATAAAATGCCATTTCATCACGTGTCACAATTCGCGAGTGACATCATGCATATTTCGTATTATTCATTAATTTAAATATTTTAACAGTCCCAATTAATAAACGATTTATTGAAAATATAATGTTTAACCGATACATACGAGTAAATCGTATGTATAAAATAATATTTTATATAAATGTTCGATTTCTCGCAAATCATGTACCCACCAAATGACTCGTGTTGTCCGTTTTCGTCTCGTACAACGTGATCATAGCTGCCGTGTATTTTGCAATTTTGCCGGTGTTCAAAACGCGTTACCACGATAAATTCCTTGTGGAATAATTGTGATTTTTTTTTTTTTTTTCATACAACTCGCAGTATACGAACATTTTCGTAAATAATTTACATTTTTAACATCGTTTTTATCCCGACTGCAATATTCGAGATTTCATACTTATGTAATTCCTGCAGTGTAATATTATTACGATGGTTTCATATTAAATTGTAAAACAAGAATATTTTGACACAAGTATATGTATATAATATACTGTTACGGCGTACAGACTAGTGTATTTTATTATTATTATACGTATATACTTTACAGTTATAAATTTAAAATATAGCTAACAAACGTAGGGAACCGAAGAAATAATTTAATAATTTGCGCAAGTTTAATGCACCACTCTGCTTCTATAAATATTAAGTAATCGTAAATAATAAACCATTACTACGCTTCAATATTCAATATTTACGCGTACAAATTTCCCGAAAAATATACTCTACTGCCTATAATATAGATACATAATTGAAATCGATTACAAAAAAATGATATAAGTGAACACATACCGTTAACAACAGTTGGGCCGTTATATTATTATAATAATGTAATATTATCAGCCGAGCACTGCGAAAAGGATTGCGCCAGAAAAAAATTGCAAGTCGTTCACCTACGTTCCGTTATATAATTTTAAATAATTTGTCACCGTAAACTTTTCGGGTTTTTTTTGTATTATTATTATTATCATCATCATCATTATTCCCTTTTTTTTTTCTTTTTTTTCAATATTTACATCTACAATCTATACAATAATTAGATTTAATAAAAAAAAAGAGAATATAAAATGACGGTGAATAATAAGGATGGGAAGTTATCCATTGATAACACCCAGCACGTGCGTTAGTTATTGACTAATGACTATTAATGTAAAAGATCCCTACACCGTTTTCTTTTGAGTCTACGTCGAGGGTTATCGGGTAGTGTTTTAGATGATGATTTTTTCATTAGTGGATTAGTGTGTGATTGGAGTTTGTTACGAAATCTGGTGTAGTATGTTTTGGAGATTTGATTTAGGGTTTGGATTTTTAAGTCTTTATTCCCTCGAACGATTTACCCGAGAAAATTTCGACTATTAATTCAATCGTAATCCCGGGGGGGAGTGATCAAGTATTATTGTTTTTTCCTCGTCCCGTTTTAACCGCGTAGGTATACAATTTACGTGTTTCGGCCGTCACGGCGCAGTAATATTTCAAATAAAAATGTTCGTTTCCGTTGTCTGTACGAGATAAACTCGTGTGCATCATACGTTTTCACATTACACTTGGCGGCGTTTACAATAATATGCAGTAAATGTGTTTTATAGTTAACACCGACTAAACTATATTAGGTATAATGGCTTCAACGGTTGTTCGGGCCTACGCGAATCCACTATGTGGCACTGCACACACGGCGTAACTTTGCGTAATCACTCTCGCGAATCCTACTCTGACCTGTCAGACACTGTTCGATAGTTGTTGGGAATTGTTAGAAAGAATTTAAATGTGCAAACGACAATGTAAAAACAACAATTCCGCGTTAGAACGCGCGTGAACATAGTAATTGTTCTGCGCATGGCATGTAATAAACACGGAATAAACGATAAAAACCGCGAAAATTACGTGTTTTTCGTAATACCAACAACCATTGTTATGGTTTCCATGCGGATATGACACGGATCTGATAGGTTTGTTGTACAATTTCTTCAAAGTCTATTGTTTATCTTCCAACCTAACCTGAGACACGTGCGCAGTGATAGGGGAAATAACACGTAGTTTTTCTGACGTCATTTTGCCTGTTTATTGATTCATGCATTGCACCACAGAATCTAACATAGTACAGCGGTGTATATTCCTAAATCGTATTTATTCATAACTATTGTAAGCGTTTTAGATACGAAAACGAATCGATTTTATTTTAAAAGATAATCGATGATTAAGTGGTAAACCCCCACATCGCTATATTGTACAAATTGTAATCCAAACCGTAACAATTGTTCCGGTGGATCATTAAAGATTTTAAATGTATCCGATTTCCGATACAGTAAAATTGAAGTAAAACTATAGAAAATGTAAACAATTACAAGTCTATTCAGACCGACAAATATGGTTGGACCCAGTATATTAATTTTTACATCACTAAAATAAAACCTCTAGCGCGCTGATAAAACCACGTAGGTACGTAAAATATTTACACGTGGTTTTCGGGCAATAACCTTCGAAGTATTGTAGTATTTATTTTTCTATCGCGCCCAAAGACGTCTAGAAATGACCGTGAAAATATTCAAATATCAAAATATATTGTGTACTCAACAGCTTTAACTGTGCACAAAATCACTATCGGCGACGTTCTGCTTTACCATCGGGAAGAGCTAAAGCGACATGGAGTGTATCTAAGTGTAAATAAGTCAATGTACACTTTGACTTATTTTGACGTGCATTTTCGTTTTACACTGCTATTAAAAAGAACACTTTTAATTAAATTCCAATTTCATTATTATCGTTGGAAGGATAATGCGCGTAGCACACTCTAAAATATGTTGGTGTTTTTTTTTAAATGTGTTAGTTATTTTAATAATAGTAGAAACCGGGAGGGGGAGGGAAACATAGGAAAAACGGGAATATTAACGCAATAACGGTTTCTATTATTTTCGACCTCAGCTTTTTTTTTTGGAATTCAATAAAAAATAGTCGCCGATATTTTACAATTTTATCGAATACTTATATTAGCGCTTTCCAGGCATGGTACAAGTTTCAGAACGCCACGCATCGTAGTAAAACCAGTAATACATTATCTCGCTCTAGAATCTAAAAAAACGTACCAACAAGGTTAGAATTCATAATACACGAACAACGATATTCAACTATAATATAGATAGTACAATTTCTAGAAAAATAACCGCTATTGGTAGCTCTAAATTGAAATCCAAAATATTTCCCGTTGAAAATCAAAATTTTAACTTTGCCTGTAACTTATAATAAGGCATACACAACAATAACGATTTTAAAACTTGCGCATTATTACGATGCATCGATTATTATTCGCTGGATGAATTATAAATAAATATAATTTTACGTTAACTCACATGAACGGTATCTCTGGTACGAGTGCTATTCACATCAAAATGTTTAAGACGAAAATTCTCGTTTCAAATATATCACGGTGAGTTTACAAAATGTGCCGTTTGAAAATCAGAAGTTGTTAACGGTATACGGGATATCGGTAAAATATTGTTACGAAACGATTGCTGAAAAAAATTTAAATTAATTTTTTTAGAAAATCATTGCGGACGACCGATGCAGGTTCGCGATAAAATGTCCTTCGTTTTAATGACAAGGCACGGGTTGTTTTAATACCCAATCGATTATTGTTATTTTATAATTCGAATTGTTGAGTTTATTTATAATTTTTTAATGTTTGTTACACAATAATTGAACCGGTCGTTTTAGCTCCAAAACGTTTAAATTAAATAAATGTCGTTGTGTTATCGATCTTGCCGGGACATTAAAATGATACGCCGCGCGCAGTTTACATAAATTTCGATTCTTGCGCATTATATTACATTACGTTATTATAATATATGACGTAACCTACCATCGGTTTACACACGAGAGAGAAAATACTATAATAATTATTATGAGGAGTAAAAAACCGTATTATAGGTACTGTTCGGAGGTACTCCATTACTTATTTCTTGGCATGATACGGTGTACACGATTTCCCTTAAACGTCTGTACATCAATTTTATAATAATATGACATTATTGTTTGTATATATGTAAATACACTGTTTCCGTGCACGTTGCCCGTAATTTGATCAACGGAAATAATTGAATTCGGTTTCCCCCGCGACCGCGGCAATATTGTTCGGTAACGATTTTTTTTTTTTTTTTTGCAAAATATACCCGAAAAATAATATCGACCCGCGTATAAGATATTTTGCATTTGTCGGTGACCGCCGTGGCATAACAATGCGAAATAAAAAAAACATTAAATACCTCTGGGATATACTTTCGTTACGAATAAAAACCAATAAAAACCACGAAAGAATAATGAGAAAACGTACTGTTCGGATCTCGGAAAACGGTGACAGTGTCGATAAATCCGTGACTCTCGGCGGTCGACCGGACGCCATTTTAGTGCGATGCCCGACCGATGCCCGATGTTCTCATTTCGTTGTCAAATATTTTTGTTAATGTTTAGAGCATAGGACATGTAGTATTCGTATATTTGTTTTATACAATCAAAAACATGGCTGAGTCAGAAACAAATACGTTTTATGCTAAGATAAAGCCAGATTTGTAATTTTATTTTGCATATTTTATTCCGTTTTATATATTTTTTTTTTTTCTAATCTTACTTTTTATTTCATTTAATAACACAACCAAAACTGTAGAATTTAAATTATCATTTAATTTGTATCATTTAATATGATTGTTGACTGTTCGCGGACGCACGTTTTTCCCAGATACACTTGAGTATCGCCAATTAATTGTCCGGTTATCAATTTCATTTATAAACAGTAAACACATTGTCTATGGTGACCAGACATACTCTTTTCCGTAGGACACTACTCTTTTTTGATACATTTTGCTGGTGTCGGCGGGCCCAACACGTAGAAAATGTGTATTTAATTAAAATATACAGAATGTGTTTACTTTTATAAAACCTACTTCAATATTTCCTCATAACGTGTACTGTGAAATATGTAAATGTGAATGTTATATATTAAACTAGCTGAATAACCCGGCTTCGCCCGTGTACAGTTTTTTTGTGTAACCTACTATTACTTTTATTTTATCAGTTTTTATATTTATTACAGGCTGCTTTTAGTTTATCCTAGGTTGCCCATGTATTATAACAATCAGAAGTCAGCAAAAAATTATTTTAATATTTTGAAGACCAATTGTAAGATACAATTCTAATCGACAAAATGTTGAAATAAAATATACCCAAAAAATTATAACTTTCTGTAATAATACATTATGGTGTTATAAAAACCCACCAATATTTATATTGACATATTTTGTTCATCTCAATACCTCTTTATAAACAGTATTTTTGGTACTGCCTTTTGGGGCTAAAATAACCAAACTACTGGCAGAGCTAACTCTAGAACATGCGACATAGAACTGTCCATGTGAAAAACATTCTTCTCTCAAGTCAATCCCTGCCGTGCTCAATGATTGTCCTTGAGACTTATTAGTAGTCATAGCAAAGCAAACTTTGAGTGGGAATTGTATTCTTTTAAACTCAAAGATAATCAGTTGGAATTAACGTTATTCTCGGGATTAAAACTATATCTCCTCTAGCACACCCAGTGATAACTATAGCTTCTATTAAATTTTTGTGCAGAGCTTTAACTTGCAATCTAGTTCCATTACACAATTTAGGTGGGTTAAGATTTCTTAGTAATATTATAGGTGCTCCAATTTTAAGGATAAGTTTATGTGATGGAAGACCAGAAGGATCCAGAGTATTAAGAAATTCTAAAGGGTAATGTACAGCATCATCTGATTGGATCACCTAATCAAATGATTTATGTTCAACAGCTTTTTCATTAAATGCCTTTAGTAGAATTTCATTGATTTCGGCTGCCTTGTCGTTCTTTGGAGTTAAGATGGCTCACTCGCACAACCATTCGATGGGTTTCATCTTGATATTTATTATATCTGGGTAAATTCTGGAAGTTAGTTCTGATAAAGTGCTAACAACTGTACACAAATTTGAGGGAATAGTGATCTCACCTTCCAATGAAGGGAAATTTCCGTCTCCTATTTTAAGTAACATCTCAGCAAAAATCCCAGTAGATGTGTCACCTTTTACATGAACCCTCATATTTTTATGAAGTGCAACTTTCTGGATATGTGGCCACAAATACGAAGCTTTTAGACATGACTTTACTTCATCAGCCCTTGTACTTCTAGGTATAACTAACCCTTTAAAATGCGAATTTCGAAAAATCCTTTCTTAGTGCGCCTATACATAGTAATAAGTACATTTACTGAAAATTTCATATCCATAGCTTCAGCAGTTCCGGCTAGGCGATGATGAATCACCCAGGACAAGTCTTTTTATATATACAGATAGAGCAATAAAAAAGTAATATAAATAATAAAATAAACATCAAGTAGCCTTAAATGCTACTTCATCTAGTCAAAGGGTAAATCATTTTTTAAACTAATGATCTTACTACTGAACATTTGCAACTAGCCTCAAAAGAGGGAACTTAAGCCTATCGTACTAGCATATGTATAGTTTAAGATCCTAATAGGTTTTCAATATGTAGAAAACATATTAATAAAGTTGTATTTTTCAATAATCATAAGAATATTAGAATATTTCTTATATTTTAAATGTATTAAGTTTCAAAGTATTTTCATCATATAGACACAAACCTAATAATTCGACATTGTAATGATAATATAGTTCCAAACAATTAGGTTTTATAGTTGATAATAGAAATAAAAATAAAAGAATAATCAGATATAAAAAATAAAACAATTTATATAAAAGGACATCACCTATGAGCAAAATAGGTAAAATAGTATACGCATTGGCCAACTCTCTTAAGCGAGGGTTTTTTTTTTTACGATAGAAGAGCTAAGTTTTAAAATGTACTTTTTTTTAGATTTGTATACCTGGTCATCTATCTATATCATACATTTTCCGATAGGACGATAACAATTCGAGCATATTTTTAGTATATAATCAAGCATAATTATAAGTGCATATAGTGATTGGATCTTTAGTACTTTTTTAAAGCTACAATTCTCCTGCCCTATTAATGTATAATGTTTTACAAAAACGAAAATAGTCTTTTTACCTGTAGACCAACAGCCGATGTTATCACGTCTCTGTCGCTGAACCGCACTGGCGAAGGCCGGGAAAATATTTCGATTGGTTGGGGCTGGGTGGGGGTGTTACATTTGAAATTCTTACTCCTGATAGGATATTATTTTCATTGGTCAAACAAAATAAACTCCGAAGTAGAAAAAAAAATAATAAAAGGTTTATCGAAGACATTTCGGGAGGGGTTATATCCTCCTAACCGCCATCCCTGAATAAGCCACTGGCGAACCGTCCGCCTGTGCCTACGCCCCGATGCAACGGGTGTCCTCGAACTCGCCAATGTCTCGGCAAACACGCCGCGAGTTCCTAGGCCAGAACTTTTCAACTATGCCAAATTTTAAACTATTAAGTGAATTAATTACGCACTTTCGTCGCTTTTACTCTATGTATGCACGTCACGCGTCGGTTCTGCCTCGCCGCGGCGATATATAGCCCATTCATAACACAAGGTAGGTATAATATGTCTTAAAAGTTTTGAAACCCCATAGGTACCGAGGTAGATGTAGTGCAAATTCTGCGCGAAACCTCGAACGATTTCGACGTTATTGTATTATACGTTGTAGGCACTGCCTGCTGTAATGGTATAAAATTGATTATAACATTTGCATGGTTTTTGTGAGCTAGAAATCCATTGCACGACACTACGAGAAAAATATCAAAGAGATCATAGTGCATAGTTTTGCGGTATTTAATCATTTTGTAACTTTAAGAGCATATTTGATCATGTGATTCATGATAATACATTTCAACATTCGTTGGTAAAAAAAAATTAATATATTATTTTGAGAGAGTTGCCTAGGTATAATTGGACCGTGTTTTTAAATGGCGTTATTTTCAATTAATATTGACACCACTGATTTGTAACTATATGTATTTATTTGATCATCGTTTTTGTACTTTTGAGTATACCTATAAATGTACGTAAAAAATGTAAAATAAGTGCATATTTTTACTTTTTTTTTTTTTTTAAGCGTATAAATGCATGCATATTTAGTATTTTTTAAGAACATTAATTTCCGAGCCCTAATTATTTGGTTAAGGATATTGCATTTTATAGAATGTGTACAATTTCAAACGAAATACCGAAACGCTTGTAATACTGGCTAATCAGATAGTCCCGAGTACCGTGTAAGTCGATTCGGTATTCGAACATTTGCAAAACACAGTGTGTTTTATATTATTTTTTATTCACTAGCTATTATAATAATTGTTATTATACGTATACCGTAATTTAAAATTCGGACCACGTGTGTAAACGATTGTAAACACTATAGAAAAGACTATCGGAGGAAAAAACCAAAAAAACCGAATTGATTACTGAAATAAAACGTATTATTATTAAATCCCTGCAAATTAATATAATAATAATAAAAATTAAATAAAAAAACTAAAAAATATATCAAATAAGTTAATTAACGCCGTCAAAAGTAAAAACAATCGTTAATGATAACTTATAGTATACATATATATATACATGTATACAATTGCTGCGAAAAGGTATTTTATTTTTTATGTCGCGGTACCGGCGGCGTTGTGTTTCATACGCAAAATTTATTTAAATATTATCGTAAATATTATTTATTCTTTTCGACATGTGCCTATATTTTGCTGAGCTTTTATGATAAGTATTATTTATACCAATACCTATTATAATATTATAGTTTACGACGTGTGTTGCAACCCAACCTAACCGACAAACGAAAACATTTATCTTCAAACATAAATGTTAAAATATTAAAACAAATTTGTTTGGTCTTTTTTTTGTATGTGTGTCTCGGATTTCTCCCATGGTTTTTTTTTCCCCGGGATTACTATATACCGTGAAAATAAACTGTCTGAAATATATAAAAAAAAAAAAAAAAATCCATCACTATCCACTATACGCCGTTCGACAAATATAAGCGTTTAAAATAGTAATAAAAGTTTTTATGATTATTTCACTGCCGGGCACGGCGGCGGTAAGCGGAAATAGTTTCGCTATTTATTTCTCGCGTTTACATTGGAATGTGAAACGAACGTGTAACGTTTTATTTTTATTTATTTTTTTTTGGATAACCATTCCGGATTTACATAAAGTATAAGTTATTTGTCAGTCGGCTGGCAGTTTGTCGAGCGACTATTGTGTGTTTAAAATATTTGAACAAAAGCCGGCGAAAGTTTCTTGTCCCCTTTTCACACATCGTCTCGTCATATCTGGCGCACGAGTCGTAGGACGCGAACGCGGTATACAAAACGGTCAACGGCAAATATTCGACAACTTTATTAAAGTACGGCCCAACTAATATTATAACGCTAAGCCCGAGATTTAAGGTAACAATTTAACTAGATACCCACTAGGTTATATAATACTATCTTTGGTTTTAATATTTAATTTCGCATTTCGTCGACCGACTGCGCGTTAATGATTTTGCCGCATCTACATTATAAATATCGCATTAACTTGTCAACGTTCGCTTTAATGTTTGTTTTAATATACGCACTGTATTGTGTACACAGGCCGTGTATACAATATTTACATCCGCCCATAGTTCCGGTTAGTTTCGACTTAAATCCATCGCGCATTATCGCCAGATATCATTTTGAAAAACATCTATGCGAAAAAGTCGATTGTCTACGTCTAAAAGATTATATCAAAGACTTCACGAAAACGCGCCGAAGGACGGTTACTTTTTTTCTTATTTTTTTTATTTTTTTTTTTTGAATTCGATCCGTTATCTTATTTTAATAACGACAACTAAACGCTTTATGTGTGTGTGTGTGCCTGTTAACCCTTTTCTACCAGAAGTCTTGCTCCGATCATAAAATTACAATAGAGCTTATTTGTAAAATTTTACATCTAGTAGGTGCACTGAATTGGTTATTTATTTATTTAGTTTTTTTTTTCCTCGTAGATTCCTCAATATGGACATTTTCGAATTATGTTAGTTTTATATTTGGATTCAATTAATTGTGGCTTCTCGAAACTGCTCAAAAATTAACACAAAGTCCATAGTAAGTTGTACCTAATAATAAAAAAAAGGAAAAATATTGAGCGTAATGTAGTTATTTGTTTTTTATAAACATTTAAATTGCAACACTTTGACGGAAATCGCGGCCTTTCAAAACAAGATCAACCGGACTTTGGTCACAATGTTGTATTTACATTAGCAATGATTTATCGTTGCGTACGGATATATCAACGTTAAATTCCTCTCTGTTTTTTTTTTTTTTTACGATATTTTTCCCGTTATTTTGATGGGGTATGCAAATAACTCTAATCGGTTAACAAATCCAGGGATAACACCGCGGTGCGGTGAAGAAAAAGACACGCGCAAAAATAAACCGTTGAAAAATTGGACAAATTCCGTATGAGATGCGTTTACATGCATATATTTAACGGGCGAGGAAATTGGATTATTATTTTATTATTACGACCGGATTACGGATTATTCCGACAGAAAGCGAAAGCTACGTCGATTTATATTTAATAATTCAATGAATGATCTCCGTCAATGCCAATACCGTTTACGGCACCGCCAATTATTACGGTAATAGTATTATATTATAGACGTCGGAAAGTTCGCTCTAGGATATTATCTCTTTATTGTCGTAAGTTATATAATTACAATATAATAACTTTATACGATTAACGGCAATGGAATATTATAGTGCCTTCTCTGATGTGACACGCCCCGGTTTATTTGTTATCGAAATACCGCAAACTAAGGCCGTGAACTCTATCACTGTACTACCGATAGGTCAAAAAAGGCGAAGAAACAGTATAAGATTATTATATAATTAATAATATTCGTTGTTACCAAAACAGTACCTCGAGATACGATCATAACTCCCCCAAAAAAAAAAAAAAATAAATACAATGTTTTTTCCCTTTTCAGGAGACGCGAAAAACTCATTAAAAAAAATTAATTTTCGAAATGGTTTACCATCAATACACTGGATATACGTAATAATGTTTCAACGTTTATATTCTCCTTAGATTTTGTGTATTTTACACTAAATCCGTCGTTTTTTTTTTTTCTGTAAAATTTGATGTATTTTTGAAATTTTTGATTTTATTTATATGTTTGTTGTTATGATTGTGTTTTGACGACGACGATATAGGTGAAGATTTTCTTCGTGTTACCAAGCTGGTCAACACTAACCGCGAATAAATGCTTCACGTCACGTACATAATCCAGACCAATTGTTCGAAATGCAATGGACTTAATAATACATAAAACGTATCCATACACAGAACTATTCAAACCTATACATGTTTAGTTTCGTTCATTTTGGACTCTATATACATGATATATTATGAAATAGTATTCATTGAATACCATATTTTCACTCTACGGGAGTATGCAATTATTATTCTGCAAATTTCATACTATTTGTGTATGATGTGCATGAACATATGAATACGAGTAGGCACGTATATGATAATTACTCAAATGTCCCCTTCTCCTCTCCTCCCCCCCCACAATACCTGTGCGTTACAATACAAATCATTAATATAAATACTATTGAAAACTTAGTACTAATAAAAATAATAGCCTTTGCACATTCGCACCACTAACTCGACCGAGTACAAATAATTGTACTTATATACGGTCATGCTGCACTTTGCAAAATACCTGACCTCAAGAAAAATGCTTTACGCAATGGACTTTGACATATTTTGATTGCATTGTTGTATATGTAACCGGAAATCGGAACAATCGGAAAACGATTTATGTCTAGCCCCTTCGGCCGTTGAAGAATGCTAATTAGAATATTTCAGACATTGTTGTCCAACGAATTCCAACAGCTGATCAACAATGTATAGCAAATCCGAGCAGGGTTTTTCAGAATGGATTTACAAAATTGCAGGTGACATAATATATTTGTGGTCGATACGTTTTGGGCGGAAGAATATAAAATTACGAGTACTTTCGTTAACGTATATTTTTCGCAAATAGGTTAACCGATGAGTGTTTCTCTTAGCGGGAGTGGGACAAGACTGAACACGGGACAATTGCCCCTCCGGGATTTTAATCCCGCCAGCCAAATATTATTTACTATAGCAGCATTACCTATATTGTATTGTAAGCGTCTTTTTTTTTTTTTTTTATTTTTTTTTTTTGTCATTACCTTTGCTCCACTCCCCCCTTGAAAAATATCTGCGGACATCCGCGGATTTACCCCTGACATAACTTTAAATCGTTTGCACACCGAATATATTCAAATTATCGCGAAATACCGTACTCGTACGTGAATAACATACCCAGAGAATTAATTGATATATGATTTGTTCATTGTCTAGGCACCCACACGAGGAACGCAATAACAATTATTATTGCCTATTGTTAACGTGTAATTAATTGGATCGCCTGTCATATATATATATATATGGGGTTCAATACAATCGAACAGTTTTGATGACAGATGTAACGTTTATTCTAATTGGCCAAAATTTAAAATCTAGAATCTAGGCCTCTCGGTGATTTACAAAGACACTAATTCTGTAAACGAGACCGGTGATTTTTTTTAAATTATTTTTCGGCCTACCCATTTTTTAAAGCCAAGAAAAATTACCGATTGTTTTATTGACATTAAGCGACCAACAGATGACGTAAGAATTTTACAGTTTATGGACAATGTATTTTATAATTTTGTTTCCCCAGAAGCAAGTTTTCCACCGAGTATATACGCTAAATTCTCCACTACTATAAACACAACTACAAATAGTGAGAGTTATCATTCGAAACTCAACAGTTATTTTAGTAATAGGGGCTCAGATATTAATCAATTTATAGATATGATGTTAAAAATGCAGTCGAAAACGTATATTAAATGCAGGAGCGATGGAACTTGAAAATCCAAGAAAAACCGAGTAAAAGAAGTATTTATGAAAGAACAAGTATAATAGTAGTAATCTCATTATCAGATAAGAGGTCTGTTCAAAAAGTACCAGGACAAATGTTATTACGGCCAATCTACACACGATAACGTTTCAATTTGTAAATACATGTATTCCCCGCGAATTAGTGAATATTTTAAACAAAACCCAAAATCGCTATCTTATCTCAGTTTAATTTTACACGTGGTTAAATCCAGTCGTCAGTTAGTTTCGTTCGCCGTTTTCCACGTGTGCATCAAGTTTTGCTTGAAGAAATTTGGTAAAAATTATGCAACGGAAACGTACGGAAATGACTATAACCTCCTTTTGGGGATGATTCGTTAAGTGGTTCCGTGACTTTCGAGTGTTTTAAACGTTTCAAGGACAGTCGGCGGTCTACCGAAGACGATTCACGTTCTGGAAGACCGTCGACGTCATCCAGAAACGATGGTGTGGCGACAATTTGCGAAAAAAAATGCGAAATGGTCGCCAATTAACCGTTCGTAAGTCAACAAAGCGAATCTCAATTGAGTCTTATCGTGCAATTCTACAAGAAAATGTACAGATAAGAAAGAAGGGGCCGCGCTACCAAATTCGTTCCGCGATTGTTCACCACGACAATGCGCCGGCACATTTAGCGCTTTCGATTCGTGAATTTTTGGCTGATAAAAAAATTGCTGTGGTCCCGCGGACTCTCCTTATTCTCCCGATCAGGCCCCGTGTGAAAAATTGTTCTATTCCCAAGACTAAAATCTGCGCCTGAAGCACAACGATTTCGAGATGTAGAGGAAATTAATGCGAACGCGGCAACAGAACTCATAGCTTTGACTTTGAAACAGTTCCAAAGGACTTTTGAATTTTGAAGAATGGTAAGATCGCCGGGATCGTCCGGAAGAGAGAATTTTAAAGGAGATATCTTTAAATAATATGTAACTTCATTTTTGTAATTATTAAAAATAATATCCTGGTACTTTTTGAACAGACCTCGTATAACTTTTTGAAAACAGTGTGTTTTAAATGTTTACTTTGTGCAAACTAAAATGCAAACTATGATAATGATTACCTAAAATATTTTAAATCAAAAAGTTTTATTGTCTTAACAGGGTCATGATACTACGATTCAAAATATGAAAATATGAAGAAGAAAAAAAGGTTGGGAGACTTGTCAGCAAAACTCCTCGTGGTGTCTCCTGGGTAACGCTAATAGGCTGATGTGTTCATTCATATATGTACGTCCCACCAGAGGTACTCGGAAATCAACTAATACACAAAGTAAGTCTCTGAAATCTACTCACCGACATCATTTGAAAAAAACTGCAGTTGGAAAAAAATCTCCCTACTTAAACCATAGATCAAAATTGGCATGTTATCTATCTTCTATATATATATAAAAGCGAATGTCTGTTTATCCTTTATGCATTCCTACACTATTCATCCGATCGTCATAAAACTTTGGAAAGTTGTTGATTACACTCCCGCAAAGGTTTCTGGCATATTGCAATCTATTCTATCCCATCCTATCCCATCCTATACATTAATACGTTGCTAGAGAAACTATCGTCGTTTAGTTACCAAAAAACGTGGTTTTTTTTTCGTTATTTTATATATATATATATATATATATATACATATAAAAAGCCAAATACCAATCACTCGCTCACTGTTTACCACTCAGACCAATCGGCTGAACCTAGAGACTTGAAATTTTGGTGGTATATATTTTATGGCGTAGGGGTGAGATAAGAAAGAATCATTGGAAATCTATACCCTAATGGGGTGCTCGCACATAAATTTTGCCGAAATTAAATTTCCGGATTACCTTGGCGACACAGATGAAAAAAAACTAATGTTATTATAAAATTAGATTTGGTTTGTCACGGGCATGAAAGTACTCATTTAAAAGAGAGTATCTGACCAAGTAATGCTTTGCTATTGCTAAATATTGCTGTTGCGATGTATTTGCTATATTATTATGTATTACTGTCGTGCTTATGTCACAATTTTAAAAAAAAAAAAAGGTGGAATATGGGTGTTCATCTTTAGCAAACTAAATGTGTTCTATTTTGCCATTTCAATCGCTAATCAACAAAAATAACTAAAGCTGATGGTTTCATGTTTTCATTTATTACCATAGATACTAACCCGTGCAGCACAGGGATTGCCCTACAACAGTTTTATTTTTCATTTGTGTTACCAATATAACCCATAAATCAACAAAAATAAATAAATTATTGTAGTAAAAATACCTGAAAACCGAATAGGGATGGATATCAATAACCATAAACAATCTCCGGACATTTTGCAAAAAAATCGCTAGTATCAACCCGCTAGTTGTTGAGTCTATTAATCTCATACAGATAGACATCCATTTACTTATAGGCAAAAGAAAAATACCCCTTCCCCCCACACTCGCTCATTCACTGATCAACGCCGATAAATAGATTAGCGAGAATAATGAATAAAAAAAACCGCGATTGGACCGATAAAGTTGGGCGAGGGTTAGGGGGTTAAATCCAAGGATAATTCTAATTTTTCACGGGCAACGCCATGCGGGACAGCAAGTATTATAAAAAAGTAAGTACCAATAAGTATAGTTATCTATAAAGCAGGCGCGTATACAGACAAATAAGGTTTGAGGTTACTTGTCTATGTTTAGTGTTAACGTATTAAAATATATTTATACATTTTCCTGAAATTACGGATGGGAGGGAATGAATCCCTACACCACTTTCCCGTTGTGTACGCTTGCATTGCTATAAAATGCTGTAAAATATATGTATACAAAATTGTGTTTTTTAAGGCCGAATCCGCGTCCGAAACGCGAATGCCTCTGAGGGCTAAAACGAACGTTATAAAATAATAATATTATCATTGTACGCATTTTTCGGGTGTGTATCACGAGCAAATTAAAAAACGGTTTTTTGTTCTTGTTGTTGTTGTTTGTCGTCGTCTATAATAACGTATAAGAACAACTATTGCGCGTTTTATAATACGTTATTGACGGTTTTTTTTTTTTTTTTTTTTTCCATTAATCGTGTAGAATAAATGCGCGAATAAAAACACCGAACCCGAGGGCTCCGGAAACGGAACCGTGTAGTAGTGCATTTCGTACTGGGACCGCGGCGGCCAAAAGCTTATAAAATAAAACAGTAATTGGACCTCGTGTCGTGACCGCCGAACACCGAAACAACAATAATAATAATAAAATAAAAACGGGCGCGCATTACACTAAAAACATACACCCGCGGCCCGGGTTTCTACGCCGCCGCGGTGGCTTTAAAGGGGGATAATACAACGGAATGGCCGAGTAAAAGTAATAATAATAATTGTTATAATTGTAATATAAATTTTTCAAGAAACGACATGGAAAACTACATAGATACCGAACGGCGAGCCAATTACGCATTGGACGTTAACGAAAATACACAGACGGAATACAAGATGTACCTATACCGCGGCAACTATAGTGATGCGAGTAGGAAATTCTCATCGGGAACGATTTGTATTTTTTTTTTATTAGTTTTTGAAATCATAGGATCTTGATGGAGGGCAATTCCGTCTACACTTCTACAGTAACGCTGGAGCGCACTTTTTTCACCGTCGAAAAGCGCTAAAAACTCACTCGAGAACCGCTACAATGATCTCGGTGACTATTCCGGCAATAAACAATTTGACGTTTAAAACGACAGTCGATTAATATTTAAATGGTTTTTTTTTGTTTTTTTTTTTTTTTTTTCTAGACTCTACTCGACGGACTGACAATATTGGCTATTCATAAAAAAAAAAAATTTTAAAAAAACACGTACCGCTTTCAGCCGAAGAAGTAAACTTGACACATTGTATATTCGTACCATAAAAATTATTTACATTATTTATTATCTATTTTACAATAGATACTTCGTGTTTATATTGATTCCTATCCACGAAAATTTAGACATAATTATCAATTGTATACTATAAATTGAATTGTACATTCTAAAGAGTAAATAAAATAAAATACTTATTTTTAAAATGAAATGAAATTAACTGACATCAAGAACTTAATAATCCGTAATGGATTTTCCGATTTATTGCAAATCCACGGGCAGCAACTACAAATGATATATTTGAAATTAATATTTTTAATTGCGGTGTTGTTGAAAAGCGATTTTATTGACTTACAGCGGGACACAATTATTAATGACGTATAATGCAATTTTCCAAACGTTTTAATTATTATCATTAAAAAATGTAACTAGGAATCTTTACACTCGAGGAAAAACATACGCCCAACGAAGACTTTTTTTTTTTTCCTTTTTCAATTCATTATTGCGAAAATTCAAATTAATACACTGTGCATGCGGCCCGCAAGTTTTTTTCAAAATTAATACTGCGACCATCCCAAAGTCCTAGTGGGGAGCCACTGGGTTTGTTGGGGGATCGTTATCATGTTTTTAATTACACATGACGAGAGAGACTTCATAGTACTGGATGATGCACTCGACTTAACTTAACCTAATAACGAGAAACAATATGAATAATAAAATATATTTTCCCTCTTATTCAAAATTCCTGAGCACGCCCCTAGCTAGTATGCCACTGTATGGGAATGTTCGGACCTCTGCGTGCCACAAACAAACCCCTCATTTTATTATTGTAGATACATTAATAATAATTAATGCATGTTAAACAATATGCTTGCCAATTATATTAAGTGTAAAATTTTACTATTTAAAATTTTAACTATTATCTATCATTCCATCAATAACCAACTATGTACAACTCTATCTAGAGTGTCTATTATAGTGTGCATGTTGTTTTAAACATTTTACGGTATATTTTGTATTTTATTTAGTATAATTCAAAGAATATTTACAATTCCTACACGACCGATATGATATATTATACTGAATTTAATAAAGTACGCAATGTGTTTTCCGTTTTATTTTTTACTATTTCGCGTTATAACAAATAATATAAAACGATTTTCGTTCGTAGTGCGCGCCAATTGTTCATACAAAAATATCCAAATCCAAGCAAGCTAAACAAATTTGATTTACTAGTATAAAGTATAGTTAAGCTATTCTAAAAAAAAAAAAAAGTAAAACTTAATTACTATCTATTTAACTAGTAACTGTTCAGATTTAAAAATATTCCATACGACGGTCTACTGAAATAGTATATATAAATATTTTATTATAGATTTTATAGACAACGGAAAGCCAAATAATTATATTATTTTGACATTTTGATATATTCGAGAGGAAATACGAAATTGGTATTACAAAAAGTATCTGGTAAATAGTATTACAAGTGTATAGATCAGGAAATATTACGTCAACACTTTTAGCAAATCTTTCCTATACAGTTTGTAGACATTATTAAAATAAAAAAAATAAAAAAATTGTTCTCTGTGAAAATGATGGACACATACAAGGTTTTATACGCGTTATTATAATATAATAATATGCATAAAACGTTTATAGAGAAATTAATATTTTGTTTAGCGTTGTGTACCATACACTAAGTGCACATTAGTATGCTGAAGTATTTAAATCTGTAGTTGACGATTACAATTGGCATTATAATATTGCTCTCGAGTACTAAAGGACTCAAACATTCAGTGGAGTGGCGAAGAGGTTTTCAATATGCCTAGGCGTCATGGTCAGGCGCGTACTGTATCCTCGTTTTTTATACTGGGAAATGATAAAATGGGCCGCACTCATGTTTTTTTTTCTTATTTTTATTATTATCCTTAAGTAAAACTTGTGATAAACCGTATATCAAATTATTGAGCATTTTTTTTGGACCCGAAAGAATTATATACACATAAATAGAAAACATACGAACAGTAGTAGTATAGAAGGTACATAAAATGTCCGTGATTTTTACATATTTTATCATAAATTGGAACTTAAAAGGTTTAAAAAAAAAAAAAAAAAAAAAATTATTTTTAAAATAACGTAAACATATTCTTTTTATTTTTTGTAAATGTGCTATGCACAAACAAGAACCTATGGTTCTCTAGCGCTCTCAGACATTTGATTTGAAATTAACAAAATCATATTAATTATTTAAAAAAAAAAAATGAACATAGGTTCCCCGATTCCTTCAGGCATAAAAGTGGCACAGAATAATAATAAATATTAATGGTCATTTGTTTTAAAATTAACCAAAAGTATAATAATTTGAAAAAAAAATATAAGGGCCTAGGAGGAGTTCCCCGTTGCCCTCGGGCAATTGTTTCGAAAGGAACAAAATCTAATAATTTTCAATAAACAATGGGGTTTGGGTTCCCCGGCTCCCTCGGGATTTAGTGTTTTGAAAGTAACAAATAAAAAAAATAAATGGGCATAAGTACTTACAGTTATTAGAACGCCGCAATCCGGTCGTGTTTTCGACAAAATAAGTGCACGACTTACAACGGATCTTGTGTCAAATGTATATGCCTCCGGATTTTTAGAAATTACCTTAGGGTGCCGCGAGTCAAAAAAGGTCGGGTAACCGCCGGTCAAAAAAGTCAAGTTTTTTCAAGATCGGCATTTCAGAAGAGCACCTGAGACCGGGCGTACGAAACTAATACTGATGACTAACCGTTTTGTGTTCGAACTACAAAATATCTTGACGTCCCCATTGTGTACGAAACACGGACAATGATTCTGAATTATGCAAGGGCCATAAGTGACGGCAAGGTGACCGATATAAGTCTGCATGTTGTTTCGTACATACTCTGCGAATAATTCGACGTTATACATCAAACCTCGAAAATCTATGGGTGACATTAAAAAAATACACGATATAATACAACACCATAATTTCGCATGCGAGATAGGGGCTGTTTAAACTCATAAACCAAAAAACTGTTTTACTTTCATTAGCTTCATCAGTAGTACGAACGGCCGCCGCTTCATTTATTTATAACGCCCTGTGGCGTTCTATTAAAAGGCCAGTTTTTTTTTTTCATATTTTTTCCTTATAAGAGTGCAAAAATTAAAATTAAAGTTTTCACGCCCTCTGTAATGGGATTATTTAGTTTCACGCAAGTAAGTTTATACGTTCAACCTACGAAAATGTATGCGGTTTTAAATAGAAAAAAAAATAAATGGTTTTTAAGATAATTATTGGCGGTGGGAAGGGGAGGTTATCTACACGCCAGTAGATGAAAAAAAAATTCAATATGGTGTAAAACGAGTGTATTGCATTTCATGTTAATACGATGTTAGTGAGAAGAGGGTTTAACGGTCCTACGCCTTTTATACTTACGTGTGGATACTCGTATACAGGGTGATTATTTCATCACAAACCAGCGATAATTCATGTGCTATACGAAAGTTTTGAAGAAATTCGATTTTCTTTTTTTTTATGTACAAGTCATTGTAGAGATTAAAAAATCGTTCAAAAATATTTTCAACATCTATCCCGTATCCTTTCATACCTACCATTGTAAACTCAAATCGACAGTAACGACTTCAGTTGTTTATTTCACGGCAACAACTCAAATTAGAAATGTCTTCCCGGTTGACACGACGTGTTCACGGGCGTTCGCTGAATTTTCAATCGGAAGGAAGGAATTTTTTTTTTTTTTTTTCTTCCCCCTAATGAAACAAAAACATATTTTATACGTGTAATGGATGCTTAAATAATCGTACGTTATATGTACATGTTGTCGGGAAATCTCCGTTCTAATACTACGGATATTAACGAATCCGTGTTCGGAATTTACAATAATCTATAAATACAATTCGGGCGGATTTGACGGTAAAGTGTTTTTTGTCGGCCCGCGATCTCTGGGATTTTTAATTCTGTACGCTATTAGGAATTTGAACGCAATCTGAGTAACGGCGAGGAGGTGTGAAGCACGCGCCGATTCCGGATCAGGGTGGCCAGTAATCCCGCCTGTCCCACACCCGCTACGTGCTCGTGGACGTGTTTATGGTATTGCGTATAAATTTGAAAATTTTATATATAACGATCGTTAAACGGTAATTGTATGTATTCAGAGAAGCAATCGGTGAGAGAGAGAGTGATTCAGGGGTTACGAGCCGCCCTCCACCCAGAAAATAAATACCGAATAAGGCGGGCTGAAGAAACTTAATTTTAAGGAACTAATTTCATGAAATGTGAGACTTTAGTTTCACGAAACCATTCAATTGAAAATCAAATAGATACGCACACTGAGTTTCACGAGACAAAAATTTCTCACAGTTGCGCAACCACGGTTTCATGAAACTTTTAATTTTTGGTTTCAACAATAAAGTTTCGTATAAATTATAAATTTTGTATGTTCGTGTTATTTATGTTAAATTCATCATGTTTTAGTATTATTTGTGTATGTACAGCGTAGTAACAATAGTAAATACTGATTTAATAGTTTTTATATACGTCATAATAATCTCCATAATAAAATCCCATAAACGGGAACGTTATCCGACGTTTTCGACCGATATTATCATTGTTTTTTTTTTTTTCTTATTTTATTTTATACGAAATATCGTTTGTGACGATCTACCGTATTACTGTTTTAATAGCACAACGTACGTCGTTCGGCGTAGTTGTACTTGAGTTGTCTTCAGTGCTAGGAGAAATTAAATTAATTAATACGATGTCGAAAGGAATTGGAGATTTTAATTCTAATATATTAGTATTTCTCTTTGTTATATGTGGTCCGACTAACTGCACTAAACGATGAAAAACAACTCGGAGACATTCTGTAGATACTTTGGAATTTATCCTCATCGGCGGTTCATTCCCATTGCAACTGCATAGCTTAATATGCTGTTTATCTTTTAAAAGTGGATGAATCCAATACGTACGTTTCCTTTTTTTTTTTTTTTTTTTTGATACGAAGCCACCAATACAACATTAACGCATCCTCATCATCAGACGACATTGTCGAAACTATACATTTTTTTTTTTTTGTTTCACCGGTGTACGCAAATATGAAATTAGTTTCATAAAAAAAGTTTCATGAAATTGGTTTCTCAAACCTAACCTAACCTAACCTAAAAAACCTAGCTGCGCCACCGTACATACTCGTAGTATACGACTGGGAGAAAAAACCGAAAATCGAATTCACACGAAATGTTCGTAAATAGCAATCAAAAAAAATGATTTTTTTTTTTTTAGTTCTTACACAATAGAATTTTTTCTATACATAACAAAAACGATATCGTAAACACGTCAGGTAATTTAATAAACATTAAAGACCGCTCAATGAACTCACAAACGCTAGATATATATGGGGTTAAACAATTATTTTATTTCGGTAATGTTACATTTAATTGTTTTAAAACAGTGTTTCCCAACCGGTGGTCCGCGGTCCCGTAAATTTTTTTCTTCGATTTCTATTACAAATTAATTATTTTATTTTTTTTTTTTTTAATAGCGAAAAAAATTACGACCTATTGAGGAACCGTATAATATTATACACGTTATATCTTACCGTTATTGCTGCTGTAGACCGATAAATATTTTCCACTTTTATAAGTGTGTAGGTAACAGAGTAATAAATTGAAGTATAATTATGTATAATATTATTATGTATTATTATATATTAGTGAAGCATAGTAATAAAATGTAAAGTAAAATGATAAAAATTAACATTTTCCGATAAATTCCGCGTATTCTTGTTAATGGGCAGAAAAAAAGGCATTCCAAGTTTTCGCAAAAATTGAGGCGGTCCGCGACCTATAAAACACATTGTCGAAGTGGTCCGTGGTGGTAAAAAGGTTGGGGAACACTGATTTAAATCGCATAAGTAACGATATACAGTAGATGCAAATCGTGCTGTTTCGATCACTCCAAGAAGGCGTTGGCTGTAGTTGTTTTTGATCGGCAAGAAGGTCCACCACTCGAGGAGAGGGAGTTCAAGCACTGTCGTGGATAATATTATAACGTTTAAACTACGCCGGCAGATCTGTCGGCAAAATTATACGAAACGTACGTGTGATATAATTTAAGTTTGGAATTCAAACGATTGGGTCGATAAATGGCCGGGGGGCGGGGGAGAGATGACGGTGCGAGGGGGCGCTAAACAAATACGTTACACGGGTCTTTTAGCGGCCAGATGATTTTACTCTGCTGCCAACGGTGTTCGCGGGCCGAAAAAAAACCCGCCAATACCGCCCCGGTATTTATCTGTATAAATATATTTTAGTTAGGTCCCGTGTTCTTAAACCGGGATATATGACCCGTAAGCCCAGACGGCGGCGATCGTTTGTGTACGCGTCGTTAACAATATTTACCGATAGAGTAGTCTTGCGGGGCGAAATATTGTAAAATCGCCCGCTGACGAGATATACGTGTACGATACACGCGAGGTGTAAAAAGGACAAATGTTATTATGTGGCCAATCGACACACGATAACGTTTACCCCGCGAATTAGTGAACGTTTTAAACGGAACCCGAAGTCGGTTAAGACTGATTAAATCCAATCGTCAGTTTGTTACGTCCGCCGTTTTCGACATGTCCGAAATTAACGATCAAGTTTTGCTTGAAATGATCGCTTTTGGGAACGATTCTTTAAGTGGTCCCGTGACTTTCGAGCGTTTTGAACGTTTCAAAGACAGTCGGCGGTCAACCGAAGACGTTCCGCGTTCTGGAACACCGTCGACGTCATCCGGAATCCATGGTGTGGCGACAATTTGTGAGGAAAAGGTGCGTAATGGCCGCCGGATGAACCGTTCGAGAGTCAACAATCGAGTCTTATCGTGCAATTCTACAAGAAAATGTACAGATGAGAAAGACGGGGCCGCGCTGACAGGTTTTTTGCGTTACCGTGTGAACAGTTAGGGCCGTGACGCACTAGGCAGCCAATGCCACACACGATTGCTTATTGCGTATCGCTCACTAGGCAGCCAAAGTTTACTGGCTGCCGCGGCCAGAGGAAAACAACGTTTTTACATACGGACGTATGTGGCTGCCTGCGGTCTCCGCTCACTAGTCGAAGCGACCGGTTGTGTTCCTCCGTATCGGATCGATCACAGGCGGACGGGTCGGGCGTTGAGTTTTAGCTGCTAATCCGGCTGCTTAGTCTGGCTGCTCAACAAACTGGCTGCCTAGTGCGTCAAGGCCCTTAATAGCAAACGTTTGGCTAACGCTCTTCGTGTGAACCCAGCCTAACGGTATCGCTGTCGCGGGTAATGGCCAACGTCGATGGGCCCAGACCGTCGAAGCGCAGCCTATTGGCGACGGTGGCGCTCAGCTAACCGCTGTACGCCGCACCAATATGGAGCCCATCACTAATGTACGCAAACTACCGACAGCTATTGGCAGGCCCGCAGAGTACCATAGCACTCTGTGTACGTGATAGTGTGTGCGTATAGGAGGACTGTGTCGGCGGAGGCGGTAACGGTAGTGGCTGCCGTTACCTTGGTTCACCTAGTGGCGCGGGCAGGGCCGGAGTTCGGCCCTGTGAAAGATCTGATCTGGAGCTACGATGACGGGTGCGGAAAAGGCTGCGAAACAGAACTCCTGGGTTCGATGGCAAATGGCAGTGGGCTACTACCCTGCAGGACAAGGGCGCCTGGACTTGTTAACGATGTGCGGAAGTGGTTGAAGCGCCCGCATGGGCCGTTGGTCTTCCGCATAACCCAAGTTCTGATTGGGCACGGACGCTTCCAGGCGAACCAGAGTTGAGGACACCGCCGAACAGACGGTCTTCGATTGCGACAGGTGACACAGGTGGAGGGAGGGATGTCGAGGTAGTCGTGGACAGTGAGATCAACCCGGACAACCTCACCACGCTCGTGCTTAGGGACGGCAGGAGCTGGCTTATAATCGCGGAGTTGGCGGAGGAGAACATGCGGATCAATGAGGAGGAAGAACGCGCAAGGCAGCTAGCAAAAACATCAAACATTTTTACGTTTAGACATTGATCAAATGTATAAGTCAATCTACTTGGGGTTTAATTTCGAAAAACAATACTATATGTACAGATATTTTTAGAATTTAAATACACAAATAACAGAGAAGTACAATTTTACGTTCATACATAAGTGTATATTTAGAAATATTTGTACATGGATCTTCAATTTAAACAAAAATATATAATGCTTCAATATTAATAAAAGAAACTATTCAAATATTAAACCTTTATAATTACTAATAACATAATATGAAAATACAATCTTTGTGATGCTAATATTACATTCGACACGACAATTAATATTATCATTTAAAAATAATTTTAAATATCCACTATATTTAGTAAAATAATTATAAATTTAAATTTACAAATAAAATCATAACTGAAATGGACAGTTCAACGAAAGAAAATCAATTCTTATAAAAACACAACTGTTCATATTATTTTGTGATGACGTACAGTAGTATACATCATTACTGTTAAACACAATATTGGAATTTAAAACAAAAAAAAGAATAAAATATTTAGGGACATGAGACATTGTAAAGAGCAATACATCTCATTTATATGTTGGTTGAAATAATATTATAAACATTTTTTTTTTTCATCTAATAGTATTACATTATTAACAGTTTTTTTTTTTTTTTATAAAATACTATTTAATTTTACAAATATTTTTTTTTTTTATTCAATGACAATTATAAATATATTTTATACAAATAATGAAAATTATTAATATAGACAGCCAGTATGAAATACAAACAATATTGTTATTAGAATGCTATTCAATGTAAAAAAAACTTCCATATCAAATGTAATACAAAATATGGAATTTAAAACTTAGCAATAATTATTATAAAATGTTTAAAGGTTACATTGCGGTTGTTCATTTTGAATTGATTCTTCCGCATGCACATCATTATTATCTGGTGAGGCCATTCCCGTCCTTTCAATATTAAGATTCTCATTGCTTTGTTGGTCGATAACAGCAGACTTGTCAATAGATGATTGGTCAAAACTATCTGAGGCAAAATACAAGTTTCCTTTGGACTCTTCGCAATTGTCTTTCCTATGATTTTCTTTGATAGTCTCGTTTGCCTGTATCATATCATTTTTACTTGAATTTGTATCCTGGATATTAGAACTTTGTGACGACTCGTTCTCGTAAGATTGGTCATAATTTGAATGTTCATTTTTATATTTCACACTATCATAATTGGATTCAGAATATTGGTTTTGTTCAAATTTTCTATTATTTTCAACAAATTCACTTTCACAATTGAAATTTGCTTGAGAATCTTTTTGACAATCTAAATCATTGTGTTCTTTTTCAACATTTTGCTGATCATAATTATTGTCTTGATGTTGCATCACTTCAATATTGCTAGGTATCAATTCTTGTGGACTATTACTGAAATCGTTTTGGTAATCGTCAAATCTTTTATGTTCATTGTAGCGTTTAGTATTGTCTTCTTTGGTTTTAACATAAGTTTTTGTATTATTGAAATTGCTTAAGTCGTGTGTTTTCTTTACACCATCATGATAGTGCTCATTTTTTAATTCGTGTTGTCTTATGTCTAATTTTAAATTTGAGGTATCCTGTTCTGCTCCATGAAGCTGTTCAATATTACCTACGTTTTCACCTTCATAATTATCTAAATCCATTGGAGCACTTGTTCGATGTGGACCTTCATCTGTGTTGGATTCATCATTAGACAATCTGCGTTCAACAGATTTTCTGTTCCATTCTTCTGTAACATTATTTTCAGACTCTTTATCACCCCAATTACTTTGTTTTCTATGGCGTTCTTCATTGGTTTCACGATTTCTGAAGTTTACATAATTATCATCATCTTTTTTAACACCCTGCCCCCATTGTGGTCCTAATATCATAGGTTTCCATTCTTCTTCTTCTTCTTCTATAGGTCCGCGTTTCCATGGCTTCTGATCGTCCCATTCAGGATTGTCATCTCTTCGCCAACGCTTATGATTAGGTGATTCCCAGTCGTCATTCCTTCTACGATTGCCATTACCTCTCCATGGCGATAGTCTGTTACCACGACCACCCCATCCATCAGAATCACGAACCCCACCACCACATCCTCCCCATTTGTCCATATCGCGACCACCACCACGACCACCCCAATTATCTGAATCACGGCTACCTCTACCAACAGGTGAATTATTGTCGATCCAATTATCTAGAACATTATATTAAAATTTTAAATATTAAATAACTGACATTAAAACATTAATTTTTAATTAAGTACCTCGGCCTCGACCCAGTACATTTTGCATTAATGGTGGTCTCAAATTACCTCTCCCCATCATACCACCACCTCTATTCATATTTTGATTTTGCCAAACTGGAAGAGGCCCGTTATTATCCCCCCAATTCGGTCCACTATTATTGTCCCAGTTAGGCCCAATGTTATTATCCCAGATTGGTCCGTTGTTGAAACCGCCACGTCCTCTAAAACCTCCACGGCTTCCACTACGATTCCATCCTCCTCTTCCTCGCATATTACCATTGTCTATAAGAGAAGGTCTTGGCCCATCTAAAATAAATATTTAAATTAATTCTGGTAAGAAGCTATATATTATATAAATTCAAAAAGTATTAACTTACCTGGTCCTAATCCTTGTGGTGGCATATTGAACATTTGATTCGGAAGTGAACCATTCGGCCCAAACATACCAGATTGAAAAGGAGGATTACCCATGTTATCTTGAATTGAGTTATCAAGCATTTGATGCAAAGAATTATCAATTTGTGCTAAATTCGGAGCATGCGGCATACCTAATCCTTCTTTTACTGACAACCGATCAATGTTATTACGATTGTCAACATCATTGTTGATTTTTTCTCCCCAGCGTGATGACTTCCTTTCCCTTTGATCTGTTTTCATACGATTCCTTGGGTCTTGCCTTTGAGACAAATCATCTCTACGTCCACGATCATTTTTAATATCTCTATCTTTAAACCTATCGTGTCTATCTCTACTATCACGATTACGATTCCTATTGTCTCGTCCATGATTCCTATCATCTCTTTCACTAACGGAATCTATATCATTTGAATCATCCTGATCAGAGTTACCTAACATATTAGGATCATATTTTTCATCTCCCATATTAGTATTATTTGCATTCTGTGTATATTCGGATAGAACTGGAAGTGTCGGAGGAGGAGGTAAGTTAAATTGAATAATATTTTGTGGATCCAACTGATTTGAAGGATTTGTTGTACTTAAATCTTTTTGAGAAGTGTTTTGAGAAATTGTAGGTGCAGTACTGGTACCAGATGTGACAGTGGATGGATTCATTCCCATCATTGGCTGGGTAGAAGAAATAGCAGCAGCTAATGTAAAAAATTAATAAAGATAAAATAATTTTAAAAATATATATATATATATATATTTGTATATAGCAGTGGTACGCAAACTGTGCACTGCAATGTCCAAGGGACACCACAAGATCATTCTATGAGCATCATGGCTCATAAGAAAATAAAAATAATTGTTCAATTAATAAAAATATTTAAATTAGTTATCAATGAGAACTAGTGTTCATTTTGTGTTCATATCTCTCGTGAAATTCACAGGAGACTACACCATGGCTAAATTTGGTCGAACAAGAGCAGCGCCAACTAAATAGTTTGGGAACCACTGGTATATAGCATTCAATTTAATTTGTTGAATAATAGTTAGTGTTCACTAAATTATTTATAAAAATACATAAATTAATAGATAAATTTGTATACCTTGAGAAGGCATATTCATTCCAAAAGGAAAAGACATCATCATATCTGGAGGTACACCTATTGACTTTTGTGGTTCATTAGTCATTGTCATTTGTTGTGGATTTCCCATCATTGTCATATTTGCTAAAACATTATGGTAGTTGAACATAATTGTAATTGTTAATTATAAATTTATATTAAAATAACTAACGTGGTGGCCCAAATGGTGATGGCATTCTATTCATCATCATCATAGAAGGGTGATGGGCCATCCCCATTGGAGTCATGGTACCAGGCATCATAGGATTCATCATGGGATTAATTAATCCTAAAGATATTAAACATACAAATATTATCTTGAAATAATTTAAATTTAAAATTGTAACTTACTAGGATTAATTCCATATGGACCAGGCATGTTCATTGTTGGGGGCATATTAAAATTTAATTGATTAGGCTGAGTGTTTTGTGCTGGGGACATTTGCATTTGAACACTGGGCGATTGTAAACCTTGTGGATCAAAAAAATTAGATGGAGCTAGTGACTGCTGACTTCCTTCAGTTAACTTTTCTTCTTCTTTTTTCTCTATTTTCCTTGTTGCACGCAAATTCTTTAAGTAAGCTAAAGATAATGATATATAAGGAAACATTAGTGTGTCTTATAAACAAGATTATGATTATCTTAATTGTATTCTAAATGATATTTTATGTTTACTTGAAAAAAAAATATATAGAAAAATAATGTGTTTAAGAAATTGACAATTGTAATGCCAATACAGTTGGCCCCTGATAAGCCGGGTTTACACGTAACAATAAATAGTAACGATGTGGTTGACAATTTATCGTCATTAATATTGTTCCAATTAATCGAAAGAGTGGATACTGTTTACACGCTACGATTTCTTGTCCAATATTGTTCGTCGACCGCGGTTCACTCACACCTCAGTTGTCCATCAGCTTAAATAAATTCTCTCAAAAATTCTCGAGGTGTTTGTTCTGCCATGATCACTTGAATAAAAATAAAAGTCAACGAAACAACGAACTATCCTCCGTGAACAGCTAGTGCAAATTAAATCAAATTGTAGCGATAAATGGTTGCTACATGTTTACACGTACGAACTTATCGTTACGATTTGCAGAAATTGATGCCGGTCAGCATCAATCATCCGATCCAATTCCAATAAATCGCTACAATGTCCTATTTATACGCAACGATAAATCGAAACAATTCTATCGTTACGATAAATTGCTAGCATTTATTGTTACGTGTAAACCCGGCTTTATGGACATTTAGATAGTATATACTATCTGCATTATTGACAATATTGTCAAGCATTTAAAGTTATGGGCTTCATTAATTATATGACTCGTGTTTTCCAACTGACACTAACCCTCATGTCACTGTGCTCTTGTGTGTGGTATAACCTTTTTTTTTTCTTTTTTTTACCGGCAATACCCCCGACTCCCGGAATAGCCGTGAGGCACTACTTTGGGAGTGTGTGTGGTATAACCTAACCTATACTCGAGTTTGGAAGTGTCATCTGGGCACCATCTACTGTGTATGATTAAAAGAATCCAAAGGTTTCCTAAGAGAGATTACCATGAGACTCAACATTCCAAACCTCTTCTTGTGACTATTCTTTCAGTCTAATGTCCTTTAATCTCCCTAATCTATCTAGCCGCAGAAATGCATATAAATCTATTTTTACTCCCCAACATCCCACATGCTACTCTACTGTGTACTAACTTAGTGTAACCAGATTTAACTAGTAATACTCTGAAGTACTCCAGTAGAATGGAACTGAATATGTGTGTGCATTTTATCAATGGTAGATCGTATCATCACAGGTTAATGATTCATTATTTCATTTATTTTTTATTTTCAATTTATCAATTTCCACAAATTGCCAATTTTGAATAACTTACATTTTAACCATTCAGGCATTGTCTCTTCATCTAACATTCCTCCAACTTCCAGTTCATCAAAATCTAAATCCTTGTTTAATTTTTCCCATGGTATGTAAGAAACTCCATCATCAATTTCCCAATAATCTTTCCATTCTTTATCTTTCATTGCTTGACCCGGAGCCCAAGCAATCTTAAAAATAAAAAATGAAATATTAATCTGAACAAATCAATTATTATGAAATAATAATTATCTTAAGAGTACATCACAGTAGTTAAACTAATGTAGAATATTACATACATTAGAGTTTTAAATAAAATAATATACTACCCATGATTCTAGATAAAATAAGGTAATTTAATTTAAATCCTAAATGTAACCAAAAATCATTGCAAAAGAAATAACATTTTGAGTGGAGCTCAGTTAAACATTTCTTTGCTTAATTAAAATTGAATATATTAAAAATTATAAACTATAAAATCAATTTTTAGGTAGGTAAATTTAAATGTAAGATTTATTATCAGTTAAATTAACTTATTTTTAAGTCATATTTCGCACATTTCATTATTATTTAGTTATAAAATCCCGATTAATCTTTATAACAATTACTCCATTTTTTTAAATTAATTTTTCCTAATAATTACCGTCATAGGTTTTCCTTGTAATCGTTCTCCTTGATATTTATTCATTATACGAGCAGCATCTTGCCTTCTATTCATACATAAAAATGCACATCCTCTAGGGGATATTAAATTTAATGAAACTATATCACCAATTGGTTGAAATAATCCATATAAATCATCTTGATGTATGAGCTTAGATAAATGACCAACCCAAAGAGTAGTACTTACAACTATAAATAGAATAATACAAAATCAAATAATGGAAATATAAATAAATATTTTTTTTTTTTTTTACCAGCCAAATGATTTTTTTTAAATGGAGGCAGATATTTCTTTCTCCTTTCTCTATCTCTTTCGCGATCTTTTTCTCTTTCTCGTTGACGTTCACGGCTACTTTTCCTTGGAGATCTTTTCCGAGCCAAACTTAGTGAATAACCATCTCGTCTCGATTCTCGCTTAGTTATCTGTGGAGGTGAATCTATATGATCTAGATCTATCACTTCAGGGTTTTGTTCATCTTCATGAGAACTTCATATAGTTAAATACAAATTAAAAATATACATTAATTATTTGAGGAATACAATTTTATCCATAATTTAAATGTATACTTTAGTTGGTATAGAGGTTTTTGCTGAATTTCTAATGGCATAGTTTGTGGCTGTTGATAAATTTGTGTATTAAATAATTGATTAGCGTATGGAGCTGACAGCATTCCAACCGATTGGGCAGCTGTAGGATTTGGTTTTAACTCACACTCAGAAGCAAATGGTAAATTCTGAAATAGTTATAATATAAAATTGGAAATTTAAAATTGTCAAAGAATATAAACTATAAAATAATAAATAAATATGGATGGTATAGATATAATTATTAATTATTATGAACAAAACTTAATTCTAAGTACTTACCGAGCTGCAATTTTTTGCTCGGATACTGGAATCACTCGTTCATTAACCTACCTTTCGATGTCTCGTTATTGCTGAAATTTTTTTTTTTTTTTTGGAAGAACTAAACAAAAGTAGGCACAGGGACTCGTGTTTGGACTGACTGTTTCTTTGAATTTATCAAAGAATAACTTAATAACACGAAGCTAAATCTACACATGTACAATTTTTGGTAATCTTACCTGAACAGCTTGAGCAAGATGCTTGTCAAATTCCGCTTCTTTTCTCATTTCTTTAATCTTGTCCAACTCTGCCTGTTGTTTAGATTGTGTGGACATTAGACCTTCGACATTGCGCAATGTGCGCAGAACTTCTGGGTTACTCAATAGGCTGAATTTAAAAAATACAAAAAAATAGAAAATATCTCTAAAAAAAACTGAATCAAATTCAAAATCGAAAATACAAATGAATTTTATTTGCCATTTACTTTCTAACAAAACTGAATGATTTATAAGATATTTGTATGCAAAGTTTCTTTTAAAAATTTAACTTTAAGGTATTAATACTCGAATAGTTCAAATAAATAATTTCCCTCCACCTATTATTAATTTGATTCCTGAAAAACTACTTATTGAAGAAATTCAATTACTCATTGGTACAACATCAAATTATGAAAAAAAAAAAATAAGATAAAATAGATTAACCTTTAAAACTTTTAATTTAAAATTGAATTAGTTGTTCAATTATTATAACAATTAATAATAATTTTAAATATTACCAATTGTCCTTCATTGAGTTTCTTCAACATCAATAACATTTTCAAACAATTTAAAAAAAAAAAAATGCATGCAATCAATCCAAACACGAAGTATGTGCTCAACAATTAATAAATAACAATATCACTTTTTTTAAGTATTAAGTTCCTAATGATAGTGCATAAATTATATATTCAAAATATAAAGTAAGTTAACGCTCACCAATTGTAAACAGAATAATACATTTAATAATTATAGGTATTATAAAAATAGCCAATATGATAAATTCTTAGTTTAATGGCTATACATAAAAAAAAAAAGATCACACTGTTAGATATGAAATACAATTTTCAAAATATTGGCAACTAAATGCTTATCAAAAATTAACCAGTTTGTTTTCCCCCTTAAGTGCTCAAACTCAAACATGAATTTTTTCTTTATAGATAAATTCACGAAAATATATTTAATTTATTTAAAAAAAAAAACACATTTTGTAAATATTTTATTTCCATTTGTAATTAAACAATATTATTTCTATTTTTGTCAACAAAAAGCATATAATGCAACATATGTATTAACAATCCGGTTTTCATATTCACATAAAGTTTTAGTATTTTACTTGTAAAATATAATATTTTAGACACATAAAACAGTACCTTCAAAATAAACAATAATAATTGGCTCTAAGAATATGATAAATAATAAATTATAATACAAACCTTTGAAGCTCTTAATTATCTTGTAATAGTAGAATTCAATTTCTGAAATAACCCACAAATTCTAATATCTTAAATTCCCTATTTTAATAATAAAAGTTTGGCAACATTGTGCACTATTCCATGTAAAATAATCATTTAGATATTTTCACAACATACCCAAATATACCTGTTTTATAATATTATGTGTATGATATTTCATTATTTATATTTTCTTAACAATCAATACCCTAAATTAAGCTTTGAATATTATTTTATTATAAAACTTTAAGAATTTAGTTCTAAATTGAGATTCTTTAAAGAACAATATCATTTATTTTTAGTATACTTCTAGTAAAGCATAAATGTTATGAAAGTCAAGCTAAAAAAACAAACCTGTCAAGTCCTTCAATGGTAGTATTTTGATGTTGCTGTTGTTGAAATTCAGGAGATTGATTTAGCATTTCTTCTTCATCATCACCATAATCATAATCAAGGATCTTTTTATCAAATAATTTCATCTGGAATATATTACCATAGGTTTAATATAACTTAATAATAATTGTTATTTCACTTCCCATTAATGATGGTTAATAAGACTATAATATACACACCCCTTCTGATTTTTTTACTTGGGGAGATATAGATGTAGTAGACTGTCCTGGTTGTTTTTTCAACAATGACTGAATAGCTTGAATATGTTCTAGTATAGCTGGATCTAAAGTTTTATTGTCATCTAAACACTGCGATTCAAAATTGTAAAAATTAAATAAACCAATTTTTAATTTACACATTTGGAATGCAATACATTTTTTGACGAAACAAAATTTACCTGTAATGTGTCAACATGTTTAGCCGTGTCATCTTTAGTTATTGGTGTACTTTCTTGACTTTTGAAAATATCGGTTTTAACACCTATTTTAAATAATAATATATAGTAATAATATATACATTTAATACAACAAAGTAACTTTATATTTTTCATGCGTTGATATTCTTGGTAGAATAATAATAATAAAATATGTAAATACTTTTATAAAAAACATAATTATTAATTATATTAAACTCAAAAGCGCATTGACTATGTTGTAAAAGAAGTTTTAAATATTCAAAATTTGAATTTAAATTGTTTTATAAATTATATTTTTCACATAGTTATAAATGATTACTTAAACTTTTATATAAACAATTAACTTTAACTTTTACAGTTAATATTGATAAATATCAATACATTTAATTATTAATAATATAATAATAAAAACACTACAACTGGCGACTTTGCCGATGACAAGGCGATTTTAGCGATCCATTCTGACCCCGAAATTGCCTCAAACCTCGTACAAAATCATCTCAATCTCTTATCAACCTGGTATAAAGACTGGGGAATTAAAATTAATGAAACAAAATCCATCCATTGTACGTTCACACTAAGGCAAATAGTCTGCCCACCCATCTACCTCAACAATACACCTCTCCCAACCGCCCAAAATGTCCGATACCTAGGTCTACATCTAGACCGCAGGCTAACTTGGGCAACTCATACCCATAACAAAAGACTTGCCTTAAATAATCGCTCCCACCAATTACGTTATCTTCTCACATCACAACACATCAACTTAAAAAACAAGCTACGTTTATATAAACTCCTACTCAAGCCGATCTGGACATACGGTATCCAACTCTGAGGCACAGCCAAAAAATTCAACTTAAACAAAATTCAAATCTTCCAATCAAAGTGTCTCCGCCAAATAACCAAAGCACCCTACTATGTATCTAACGACACTCTACATAGAGACCTAGCCGTCCCAACAGTCCAAAACGTCGCAAAAAATTTCTACAAACGCACACATTCTAAATTCCACAGTCATCGTAATCCCCTGATCTCTGAGCTATCCTCCAACGCTATTCCTGGTGACCCCAGAAGGCGTCTTAAACGTACCTGGTGTTGTGACCTTCTAGTCTAAAATTGAATATACCTCTACCTCCCCATAATTTGTAATACCACTCTCTCTTGCTAGCACACTAAAACCTTAACCTAAAATCCTGACCTTAAATGCCTCCAATGGGCGGCTTCTTATCTCCAGCTTCTCAAGCCATGTTTCCTTCATCACATGCACTTATTGTAAAACAACACAATTGTGTATATACAGATTGTGTATAATAAAAATAAAAACAAAAAAAAAAAAAAAATATAATAATAATAATATAATGTGTATAATACAGGTGGTGAACAGTGTGTGAACTACTCCTAAGAGTGTACAATCATTTATAATCAATGATACAACTTTACACTATTGTAGCTTATTCTCAAATTGCTCTGTTTGCTTAAGATAAAACTTATCTGATACTTAACAAAATTCAAATTAATGTTCTTAACAAATTTACAGTCCAATAATTAAATACAAATAATACATATAAATGACCTTTGTACCTTTATGCATTACATTAATTATTATTTTTTTTTAAAAACACTTAAAATCTTTTACTGACCATTAACACTATTACCTTAAAATGTATAAAAATTACCCCAAGATTTTATTAAGTTTAATTTCCCTATGTATTGTATACATCTGGTATCCCAGAAGTAGTTCTTACGTTATCCACCAGAGCAATCTGCATTTTATTGTACTACCAATCTCTATACCCCAAGATTATGTTTACCATCAGCATAATTAAATCTATTCAGGACTAATTAAACCAAAAACATATTTAATAATATAATGTATAATAATATATAATTACTTAGTTTTGGACTATTATCCATTGTTGAAAGAGTATTAGTTTGCGAATGTTCTCCATAAGCAGGATTGGCCGCCAAATCAAAAATAGGTTGAATAATATCAGTGGTAAAAACTGCATTCTTTTGCCACAAGTTTAATACTCGTATGACTTTACTCTAACAAGAAAATATAAAACACAGTTAATAAACTTAGTAAAACTAAAATATTTGTTACCTAAACATACTTTATCTTCTTCAGCACAAGCAAATAAATGTGTAAAAGTTGATTTCAGATTCCGTGCAAATCTTGGAGCAAATACATCCTTATCATTACCAAATTGATGTCGAGATTGCCTTACTATTGAATCAATTACATATAAACCTGGTATTTTATACTCGGGTTTGCACTAAACAAATATTTAAGATAGTTTTTATAAAAATTTGATTTGTATGCAATTTTGTTTACCTTTTGTATAAATTTTTCTACGCATTGAACAACATGTTTATATAATTTAATAGCTTTGATTGCATTTCGAGTAATTGATGTCATTTTTGCTTTTGATATTGGTGGCTTCATTTCCATAATGGAATAAAGCTGAAAAACATAGGACTTCAATCAAATATGGCGGCAAAACAAAAGTATGTCTAAGGTGTACATAAGTTCATTAAATGTATTACTATATTGCATTTAATTAATATTATAATTTGCAGTCTCATTTTATCAAATATTTTGATTGTTTAATATGTACACAACCAATAGAACAAAAACAAAAATTAATTGTAAAATAATAAATAAAAGTATTCAATGCCAAAATGGAATATAATTGTAAATGTGCTACTGAGAGACAAAAAATGTTACCGGTGTGCCTAATACAAGTTCTGGACGGACTGGTATATTGAACGATATTATTTAATACTAAATGACAGCCAACAATTATTGTTGTACATGTTATAGTTGTTGCATGATGGAGAAAAATAATACCCAATATACTGATACAACGGATCAACTCGTGAGTAATTTAAGGTAAGGTACAGATACAAGGAAATACAATATTAAATTAAATATATGATGATCGCCACAAAATTATAAATAATTTGAGTAGTAAGTACTAACTATTACAATTACTATTATTTTGAACCAATAATGATAATGGTTTATGAAATCTAATCAATACCCTAAACCTTATTCTTGTAAAAATTAGTAAATAAAATCAAGAAATTGTCTGGAATTAACAAATTTGGAGGAGAATATCAAGTAGCTATGTGTATTACCTCGAACGTGAATGCTTTGACCGCCTCCATTTCGGCAATGTAGAACTAGATCGCCGAAAAAGTATTGTTCCCGCGTCAATAAAACACAAACATGTGAACTGTTAGAACATGTCACAGATGCGACAAGAAGTATCTGTCCGACGTTGAACGCTCACGAAATGTCCGGTTACTTTGATTAATTTTTTAAATCGCAATAATATGACTTTGGGCATTTTAAATAAAAATATCCATTGGATACTTGCACGTCGCGCACAACAGTATAATCGCAATATGAGAAATGCACGCATGCGCTAACGAGACGGCGTGCCAGTACATAAACAGTGCTACCACTTCAGCAAAAGAAAATTAAAAATTGATAAGGTCGTTTTAAAGAATATTATATATTATTAAGCTACTACATGGTCAAATACATGTAAAAAATTCATAGCTAAATCCCAAATGGCCATGATAAAATTCATTTATTTTCAACCATGAATCTGTTTTCTGTACAAGAGGGAAACTGTTAAATAACACATGTTATAAAATGTTGTAAACCTTTAATAAAATCTTTTTCCCACATAGATATCAATAAATAGATATTTTCAAGCGACAAAATGATACGTAACGACACAAATTAGAACGTTCAAGGAGTTTTCAAAAAAAGAGTACGTAGATACTCGTATCGCGATTAGACTTCGATGCACCCTTATCATTTCATAAAGAGCGGGAATGTTATTTTTTATTATTATTATTTTACAATCTATACTATATAGGGTGTACAATAAATAAAATATTAAGCTATATATAATGAAATGGGACGGTGAGATAGAAGCACCTGGACATGAGTGGATAAATTAAGTGTGCTTCAATGCTTAAGTAGGTCTCTAGGACATTTTTATTTGAGGAGTCTTTCTAGGTTTTCCGGAAGATGGTTAGAATGAAGTTAGGCGATGCCCCTAATAGGGGTGATATTTCGTTTTGGTAGTGAAGGCGTGTGCAGCTGTAGCTATTTTTAGCTCGTTATGAAGACTGACATTGGTAACGTACCAGAGGGCGTTGACAGTCATTCGTAGGGAAATGGCTTGGAATGCTTGGATTGCTTGGATGGTTCACGGGAAAATTAAAACACATATTTTTAAATGGAAAATGACTCGATTATTATCATACATTTTCCGTTCTATTTTTGTCATCTCGCCTCGTGGTCTTTGTTATTGTCTTACAACTTAAAAAATACTACACTCTATTCAGAAAAATAACAGACCAAGGGGCTGACGAAAACACGTCGTTGTTAGCGCATCCATCCCGACTACGGCTGTAGATGATTGCCGATTAATTAATTAATCCGCCACCAGGTGGTCTGGCAGCGCCAAGAGCTCAGTTGCGATGCGCGAAGGCGGTCTGTTCTTATTCTGAATAGACTATAGGCTACTGATAAATGTTTGACACACCAAGAAATTAATAAAGATAATAATTACTAAATTATACAACAACCGGTGTCGGACCTATTCGAGAAGTCCAGCCTGCGATTTGATGCCGTCGCCCCGGTCTCTAGCGGCTTTCGAGTCTTACGCTAAAGCAATACTCGCACAAAGGGAACGGCGCTTAAAGAGTGACTATAGTGTAGGATCCGATTGACCGCGACATAAAATTGGCTTACCACAACCGTCTCCGGTAAACGTTGTTCAGCTAGTTCGACAGTTGGGCAACTGGGTACACAGATGACAACCAGCATATTTGACTGATTTGATTTTCCTACGAAAAAACACGCGAAGCCACGTTCGTCAAATGAGAAAGAAACATTTCGGGATAGCGTTCGTGGGGTGGTTTGGTGCAGCGGAGCGGGGTGTTTGTGCACTTTTCGCATCTAGGACCGGCAAGGGCAGTCTCAAACTACAGTCCATGATTTGGGAGAATTAGCAAAAACCACATGACAAATAAGACGTTTTATGACTTGTTTGTGACGTATGAACGTAACAGACGGTTATCACAATTTGTGCCTCACACTAATTCATTGATAACATCACAGATTAGATAAATTATTGTACCGGAAAATAATGCCGATAATTGTTCATTGGATATCCGATAAGTACGTTTTGTACAAGAACTCCTTGAGATCTGTTCGATGGTATTCCACCGGAAATCGATCTAGACCGAAGGAAAATGATGTAAATCTGTAACGGGCGAATTTTATACCACTTTGGTTTTTACCGCGGGAGTAATATTTCACGAGATAAAATTTAAAATTCTCCTACGGTTCAACAGGCGATATTTGCCCTAATATACTTTACCCGGGGTGGATATCACGAGGTATTATTCGCTGACGGTAAGTGCCCATTCACACGGTGCGATATTTTTACCTTACCGGATATTTTCTCGATTCCGGTGTGTTTCGGTTGAACTGTTCAGACAGTAATTATTTTATCGTGCGCAACCCTACTATTATGTACATATGCACACGTTTTCAATCCCATTCAGATCGTATGCTCACCTATAGACGCATCAAAATGGATTTGAATACATTTATAATATACTGGTACCGCAAGTATCGTCATCAGCAACGGATTTCAAATCGAAGGTTCTGGGTAAATCTCACTGTGAGAAAAATACGTAATCAGTATTATATAATTATAATATTAGTATTATAGTTATAATACGGCCGATTCGGGAACTTGTGGACGAGGTAAAGGCAGTGGATATTTTAACTAACATACTGGACGACAACGATTTTTGTCAAAAAAATGACGATGTTTGAAATTATTATAATATAATTTTGTAATTATTTATTTACATTTACCGTATAAACTAAGTATACTTCGCGCCACGAGAGAAGTAACCCGTGTCCCGACCAAAATGTGATCGTTTTCGCGCATCCCCCACTTATTTGACATACAGACGTTGCACGATCACAATCGTTAACGGTCGGGAACGTTGTATAGTGTGTATCATTGTTATTACACTTGATATAGAGTGCCAATACGTTTGTCTTACTATGTTTATGAACCGCACGATTACTTTCACTCCGATTACTGTTTAATTTTTTTACTGTTACTTTGACTGTTTATTTTTTTGAAATGAACACCAAACGAATTGCCATCAACCAATCAGCCTACCACATCTGCTGAGCCAAATGAGGACTCTGAAAAAATATCTTCACCCATTAAAAAAAATCAAAAAGGACGGGTAAGAATTTTTTAATTATGATAATTATAATAAATTGATTTTATTTTTTATACTTAATACTTAATATTTTACTCGTAGAAAAATCTTCTTATACTTATGTGTGACTTAATTCGTAAATTCTAAATTATGAACGAATCGAATAATTTTTATTATTAAACGTTGTATAGTTTTTAAATAATTTGATAATTATTGTTTCAGTTTGTTGGAAAAAGGCAAAAACTGATGATTTTCAATCTGTACAAGGCGAAAAAGCAACTACAGCCCGACATTAAGTACAAAGAATTGATGGCGTCTATTTCAAGTGATTCTGGGATTGGAATGCGTACAGTTATAAGTACAATAAGTGAATACAAAAACACGGGTGAATGTAAGTCACCACATAAAACTAAAATCCGTCCTACAGTTAATGATAAAATTGACGATTTTGATAAATATGTGATTCGACAAAAAATTCATAGGTTTTGGTTTAAAAATGAAATTCCCACATTAAAAAAAATTGTTCAAGCCATAAATGACGATTCACTTGTTCCAAATATTCCTTGTACCTCTTTGCGGCGGGTATTAAAAGAATTAAATTTTGAATTTACAAAAAGAAACCGTGATAGCGCTTTAACTGAAAGAGCAGATCTTGTGGTGTGGCGACAAAATTATATCGAGGACATAAGGCGTTATCGGGATGAAGGTTGTACGATATATTTTTTAAATGAGACATGGGTAAACGCAGGCGAGTGTAGCAGTAAAGTATGGATTGATACTTCTGTGAAATCTCATACAGATACATTCCTGAAAGGACTGACTACAAGTCCAAAAAATCCATCAGGTAAAGGGAAGCGGTTAATAGTTGTCCATATCGGTTCAGCAGATGGTTTCGTCGATGGGTGTCTATTGTGTTTTGAGTCAAAAAAGAACACAGTCGACTACCACGACAAAATAAATGGGGATACGTTTTATGATTGGTTTTGTGGAGTTTTGCCCTGATTGAAGGACAATGCCGTGATAGTCATGGACAATGCTTCCTACCATTCTGTCAAAAAGGATCCGGTTCCCACAAATGCATGGAAAAAAGAGGATATTAAAAATTGGTTGAAGTCAAAAGATGTGGTTTTAGACAAACCCTTGATAAAATTTTGATTACTTGACATGGTAAATGAAATTAGACCTCGCCATGATAAGTACGTAATCGACGAAGAAGCCTTGAAATCAAATAAACTTGTATTGCGTTTGCCACCTTACCACTGTGAACTGAATCCAATAGAACTTGCGTGATCTGTTGTGAAAAATCACGTCAAACAAAACAACACAACGTTTAAATTAAATGATGTTAAAAATTTACTGAACGAAGGAGTCCAGAAAGTGACGTCTGAAATGTGGGCCATTTTCGTTAGTCACACCATAAAAGAAGAGGACAAATTGTATGACATTGACATAATTTCTGATAGAATGATGAATGATGAAGATGAGCATATAATGACAATAACTGGTGACACTTCGTCTGATTTTTCTGACGAGTAATATTTTTTGTTATATATTTATATTTATGTAAAATATATTGTTTATATATATATATTTTTTGGTTTTTTATATAATTGTAAACTATGTTATTAGTCTTAACATACTTAAATTAGTTTTGAATATTTCGAAGGACGATATTATTATAATTATATTTTGTTTAGTATTATTTGTTGACCAATGTTTTTTGGGCATCCTTATTAGTTAGACGCCTACAATATAATTACGTACAATCAAAAAAAATAAATTCAAATTCAACAATTGTTTTTTATAAATAATAATACTTAAAAAAAAAAATCGATTTAAATTAAGTTGTTGGTGTGTATGCGCAAAATATATGATTTAAAGACATAAATTATAATATAATATAATCACTCTGTATAACACATATTCCACTCTGTATGCACGCCACAGCGCGAACCGTAGAGGTCAAAGTGGGGGAAACGGGTTACTTCTCTCGTGGCGCGGAGTATAGTAAAAATAATTATTGAGATTTCGTACATTGGATAAACCCTTGTGACTTGTTAACTATATATATATATTTATTAATAATACAACGCGATAATAAGAAAGTAATCAGTAATCACGGGACATGCGCAGTCTACTCGTATCAAATATTTTATCCGTTATCTACAAATAAATTATTTTCAATTTTATTTTGGTTTTTGTTTAGCCATTAGCTGTATGTTTTATTTTACTTCAAACTTTCCAGCGGTCCGCACGTACGATGACTCCGGACATACGGTAATTACTAAAATCTAATATTTTATAATTTTATTTAACCCGGGAACACATTCGCGCGTTTTTTTACGTGATCGCTCGCGTGTTAGATTTTATCCAACATATTATTAATTTACTTAATTTCATCGAAATAAGAATTGCATTTGTATGCAATTTATATGTACTGCGTTATAAACTATATATAGACTTTGTGTAAAGTAGTTTTGCTGTCTCATAATAATGTACTTTTTACGCAATTTTTACAAATTTATTTTATTTTAAGGTTGCAAATCATTTACTTCCCACGACAATTCTACTATTCTTCATTTTCTCGTTCTTTCTTTTTGTTGATATTCATTATTACAGTCTTATTTGATAAAAAATAATATTCATATTTTTAAAACGCTATTTTGAACACTTGTACATGTACACAAAATAAAATACCACGTGATTACTCGCCCGTTAAATTATTACCATTGATTGTATAATATACAAGCTCGGTACCTTGCCCCGTAGTATCGGCGGCAATATAATGCTCCTATCGCCTTGTTGTTGAGTAGTACACCGAGGCGGTTATAATTGCCTTGTTATACGGCGCACAATCGCACATAGACAAACAAATATATTGATGAATAGGTTTGTGTTGTTTTTTTAATTGAAATTTATACTGTATGAAAATGACACACCACGCCTGGAAATAAATACCAGTGTTTTAATTGTTTCAAAACCACATCTAAAGCGGCCCTCGCACGATCAGTAATATTGACAGTATTTACACATTACTGACAGTGTTAGTCCACAGACGGGCAATACTTATTGTCGAAACACTTCGACCATTTGTTTTAATTCCTTACGAAAATTACTTCGTAAGGTGTTAATTTTTTTGTTTAACATCATCTACTGTAGTATGGGGCTTAAGAAATGTATGCACAGCAAATAATTTATCATAAACAGATTTCTTTTGTCACGATTACAATAATCTTTACATCGAACATCCCATAAACATGTTAAATCTTTATATATTCAGCAATAAAGTCACTTAAAAATTGTAAAAATCACGAGCTTGCGAGCGCTTTTACATACACATGCGTCCAACACCGCTATGATATCAATACTGTAATTTACCACCTCACACCATCAGTATCCGATTTTCCAATCGTGACTGTGGGAAATTTACAAAAGTGGTCCGTGCCTACTGTTGAGTTGAGAAACACTACTAGACCAAAGGAAAATTTAACTAAAACTGTAACGGGCGAATTTTATACCACTTTAGTTTTTACCGCGGGAGTAAAATCTAACTTCGTGAGATAAAATTTAAAATTCTCCTATGATTCAACAGGCGACATTTACCCGGGTGGGTTTCGCGAAGTAATATTCGCTTACGGTTAAGAGCCCATTCATGTGATGAGATATTTTTTCGATTCCAGTGTATTTCGGTTGGCCAATTGGTTCAGATGATACAATTATCTTGCCGTACACAACCCTACTATTATATACATATACACACGGTTTTTATTCACTCGTTTTTAAGTTGCATTCGGATCGTATGCTCACCTATAGACGCGTCAAGATGGATTTAAACAAATTTATATTAATATACTGGTACCGCAAGTATCGTCAAAAGCAACGGATTTCAAATCGAAAGTTCACGGTACATCTTACTGTGAGACAAATACGTAATCAGTATTTATTTCATCCGTTACGCACTTGTAAATTGTAATTAAAATACTGCACGAGCATGTTGATCGGCAGAAGGACAAATGAAAAATTATCGAATCGCCTGAATACAGTGTATATGAATATAATGGCCGATTCGGTAATGTGTAAACGAGGTAAAAGTACAGTCCAATGCCCGACTTGGTTATGAATTGCATCAGTAGTATGTCAATTTCTGTTTAGGGCGACGTAACATGTCTAATAATGAGTCGCTGTGCTTTTTAAATAATAAACTAATTTTAAAGTTACTAGATGAATAATTGGATGAAAATTAACTATTATTTTCGTATTTAATGCCTAACAAGGAGGTTGATTATTAGATTGTTATATTGCGTGCAGGTCAGTTTTTGGTGGGGTGGCATGTTCCGTTTCCTGGGGCGGAAAATTTATGTAAAAATATGGCATAATTGCCGTAACTAGATAAAGAATTTATATATATATATATAGTTAACTCTCGTTTGTCGAATCTCAAGGGGAACATGAAATAATTCGAGGTACCGAGTTTAATTAATATTTTATTATGGATAATGCAGAAAAATTGCCATCTTCCATACCTATACTAGTCACGACAAAATTTCACAATGTTTTTAAATCGTGTTTAGTTTATTGAATTGTAACTAGTGATTTCTTTCTATTTTAGTAATGTTTTGTTACACAATAAGTTACACTATTAAAGTAGGTACAATATGAGACATCGGTATATTGAGTTTTTTATGTATAATATAGATAAATTAATATACTTATTTTTTTAATATGAATATTATATTATAATTTATCAATATTATATAAGTTAGGGTTCATATTAGGGGTATGACTATATTGGTTACTGATATGGGAGTAACATAGATATATATATTTATAAGATAATGCAATAGATAGTTGACTTTTCTGTGAACTAAAAAAATAGACACAAACAAAATTACTAGTTTTCAGGAGGGGAAACTGAACGGCTAAAATGTGTTATTCCGGAATGTAAAATGTCCAAATACTGAACAGATTCAATAAAAATGTCATTGTCTTATCATACTATTGCCAACATTTTGACACGGGTGACAGTTGTGCTGCTCTGCTCTCGTTACGTTCTGCAGTCACGCATAGGACATCAGTGAAGGGACCATCAGGAAACACAAATAAATTGTAAGACCGCAACAGTCGTGCATTGGACACCGTACCTTTAATGGGCGTTTAATTATTTAACAAATTATTTGTTTCAGATTTTTAGTGTTTAATACTTAAATATATTTTAATTAATGTATCAATACAAATTATGTTTTTAGTATAACAAAAAATAATGTAACAATTTGTTTTATTGAACATATTGAATTAAACGTTACGTTTCTATCAAACACGTGCATTTTCATTTTGGTTATAAATTATGACATTATTTTATAATGATAAATTTTTTTAGGGTAGCCATCCATATTAAAAATTGCAGAAATGTTGACATTCTTAATTTTTGTCAATCTGTTGACTGGATATTCTATTTTCAAGTTTGTTGTGTGTGTAGTGATAAAGAACTAGATTTGTGTGTCTGCGCTGCTCATAGTCCTGGGCTAGTATAACAATTCAGTGAACTACATTTCAACATTCTGTTTACACCCAAATTCAGGACACCCACCACCAATAAAACAATCGCATCCGTTAAGGAGCTTAAATAGCTTAGCCCCCCCCCCTTTAAGTTTATGAACACTCACCAAAATATTTGTAATACTTCAATGATTCAACTTAATCCTATGCTAAACTTATTTAGAAGTGTATTTAACTCCACTAATATTATTCTCTAAATTGCTGTTATGCATAAAACTACAGAAATCATCTGGGGTATTAAAATATTGTATATCATACAGCTCGTATAACTAGAATAATTATTACAGATTATGTACAATTCAGTTATTTTACAGATCCTCATTATAAATAATGAGCCATCCAAACCACCCACCTCATAAGGGGGGAAATAAAGAGATTTTTAATTTGGTTTGCATATTAATTATAGTATGAAATCTAAAACCCAAACACCTTATCTGGAATCAAAAAATGAAAACGGTAGAGTTTGTTTCTTTGTGACATAATTCAGGACAAATAGTTTAAAAATATTTATTCCAAGCAAATACAGTTTAAAATTTTTAGATTCCAGCTGAATAATATAATTTATAGACAAATGAAGTGATGTTTTGAGGCAATTGCCTAAGAGAAAATTTGGGTGGATTGATGAGTATTAATGTGTAAATGTATACTATAGTTGGGCAGTTGTAGTCTGTACCATGAACCACAAGATAGGTTAGGTTAGGTTAGATACCTAATACATAATCTTTGAAGTTTAAATTATGTATTTTGACTAATGGAAAAATGATAATGGCTTTGGTATAAAATATAAATAACACAGTTTACAAAAAAAAACTCCAATAAAAATAGAATGTATTTAAAAAAATACAAAATAAAACAATGTTAATAAAAATTAATTGGCATCATTATTTTGTAGATTTTGTAAAATATCTAGTAATAATTGTTACTTATAAATTAAATTATATTTGTTTTAATAAATACATTTTAAAAACAAAATCATTTTTTTTTGAAGATGTATGAATATGTGGCATACCATTTCTTAAAATAATTTTAAAATGAATAAGCAAAATAATGTATTAACATTATGCTTATTTTATCATTTAACAAGTAGGAACCCACGTATATTGGTTGTGAAAGCATCAAAATTATTTTTAAATTGACATTTCATTGAATGTTGTCCATTAAATTCAATTGCACTGGTTAACGAAGTAAAAGCATTTCGTAGTCGATCGACAATTAAGGTGTCAGTTTGATTGTTAATTAACTGCATTGATATTTGCTGAAAATCATCCTAAAAAGTAAAATAAATATTTTGAAAATTTATTTATAAAAATAAAAAGTAATGTTTCTAATGGAGAAAACTATTACAATAATGTTAGCCAATGGTATGTACAATTTATTACATTTGCATTATAGAGAATGTAAAAATTGAATGTTTATATTTAATACATTTTCAAAAGTATGATTACTATTCAAATAAAAAATTAATTAAACATCCTTACCGGAAAACAACAAATTAACGTGTAAAGTGCATGACCAGTACTTGACAGTGCTTCATTATTTATTTGATAAGATAGTATGAGTTCCATCAAATACTATAAAATAAATTATAAATTATTTTTCAGTTTTTATGATTCAAAAAGCATGTTTATAGTTAATATTAAATAAAATGTCTACTGTGTACTATATATGACATATTACTTTTAAAAATGGTTTCAACAAATTATATGCTTCGTGTGATGTAGGGTTATCTTGTTGGTGCAAAAATGATGCAGCTGATTGTAAAAAGTCAGTACAAGTTGAAGTGATATCATGTCCAAACATATTTAAACCTAATTCAATTGATGCCAAAACACCCTTAAAAATGTCAACATTTTTAATGCATAATTTTAGCGGTACCATTTCACACATATATCCAGCATACTATAAAAGAAATGAAATACATTAACTGTTATTTATTATTATAAACATAATGTAAACAAGTTATATTATGTACTTGAATAAATCATCTGTAAATATAATTAAATGTGTTAGCCAATGGCAGTAAACTAAATAAAAAGGTGAATATGGGTAACAAATATTGCCAACCTCTAAATATCTAAATATAATTAATACATTACAATCAATTAGGATATTCTATACAGTTGTGGTTTTATTTAGGTCCGTACTGGTGTAAAACTAATAATTTTTAAAAAAAAAAAGCCCATGGGTGACCCATTGTTGTAGGAGGGAAGGTAGGATATTGAAGATAATTTTATTTGCATATGTACGCAAAGACAGGTCATTGCTAATGAAAAAACAATTCTGAGCAAAGTTTAGCTAAAATATGTTTTAGATTCTAAGTGTAGCGAGGAATGTAATAATTTTACTATAAAGCTAAATTTTCTTATTGCTTTAGCTTTAAATAATTGAAAAAAAAAAAAAATGTAATCTAATGTACAATGTATGGTTTTTTTAAACCCTACTTACTTTATAATACTGTGTACATAGTGAAGGATATTTCAAAAGATCTATGGTCATCAATGGCAAAATTACTTGCAGTCCATAGACACAAACATCTCCCGCAGTTTTCCCAGTAGGAATTCTGTCTGTTTTAAATAGAAATATAATTTAGTTTAAAATTTTAAAAAGTATAATAACATTACCAAACAATATTTTTTATATCAGTTCCTTACCATCAGAACTAAGGTCTAAGACCTCTTTCGACATAACATGTGTAAGCAATTCTAAAAATATATAAAGATCTTGTGAACATTGCTCTTCAGCATCAGAGTCCAATGAAACACGATTAAGATTATACCGAGCATACATGTTCACAATTTGAAAACAAGAGGTATAAAATTGTTCACTTTCTTCCTATAAAATATATTTTTTAAAAAAATACAAATTGTTAAAATCCAACATAATAATTGTGTTTAATAATAATAATAAATACAATAAATTCACTTATATACATTTAAAAATTATAAAAAAATTAAAAGTGTATTACATTATCCTTTATCTTAAAAATATTTAAATACACGTAAACACATTTTATATTAAGACTTCTTTTATTTCTTTACAAAACAAATTTGTGAGTGATAAATTCTTAATATAATTTTAGAAAGAATTTACTCAAATCTCATTTATTCTAGTTCATTAAAATCATATTGTCTTTTGCCAACATTGCAAAGTTATTTCCCCCCCCCTCAGTTCTTAATCTTATATTAGATAGAAAAATTGGTGAATCAAATCAATAGTTTAAATTGTTTTTTATTATTTATCTACGTTTCTTAACTGTCAGAATATAGTAAAAGTGATATAGTTCCATTGACTATAATTAGGAACCTAACAGAAATCAAACAGTTACACAAATAAATTGTATTTTAAATAATATATATAATCAAATTTTTTTTTTTTTTAATATATATATAAATAAATACAGTTATTAATAATTTCTACTTCATTATAATAAATAACTAAGAATAACTACAATATAATTTTATTTTAATTATAGAAAAAACCAGATTTGATTCCTTATTAAATTAAATATATTGGCTCCTAAAATTTAAATTAACTATTATAAATTTTAATACTGTGAGTATTAGTTTATATATAAGATCGTTTATTATATATCATAGTAATATTATATTTAGTGACATAAAATTATTCTTACCATTCTTAGAAAACACAACATTTTCTTAGAAAATTCAACAAAAAGTTGAATAATCAAATGGACAATCAATTGATAATTATGATATAATCCAATCAAACCAGAAAATTCATTTAGTGTTGGATGTAAAATAGAAAAAATAGTTGGTGTAGTATTTATAACTGCTCCACTAGCCAAACCAATACATTTATGAAGTATATCCATTATTTCTAATCTTACATGATCGTCATTGTATATTTTTCTAAAATTTTCATCAGTTACAATTTTTTTAAATTTGTCAACTGTTGGAATAATCACCTAAATTACACAAATATCATAATTATACTGGTTTGTTAAATGTTAAGGATAATATTATAAATTTGCATATAATATAAAATTATTTTAAATAATTCTTCAAAAACAACTAATATTTTGCTCATAATTACATAAGTAATAATAGGAAGACCAATATAAATCTTTCAAGCTAAAATATATAAATACATGCATTGAGGAAATCTTTAAAGAATACATGATTTATTGTTGTTTGACTGTCTCAAACTTAAGTTTAAATGAAATCTGACTTACACGCAACCAATAATCATTTTTTTTATTGTCCCCAATAAAGGCATCTGCAGCTAAAGAAAATGCTTTGTATAACCCTTCTTTTGCTTCTGGAACTATATGAACTTTAGGTACTTGATCTTGTAATTGAAATAATTTCCAAAATCCTTCACAATTGATAACAATTTCAGCTCTAAAATGCACAAAACAAAGAACTTTTTTAAAAAATGTTCCATATTCACTTTGAAATTCAATAAATATTTTTAAAAAAAATTTTGCATAACAAATCAGTTATAGGTGCTGCTGTTTTTTTTTTAAAAAAAATATTGAAAGCATTAAAAAACTATTGTTAAGGAACACATTTTTTAAAGACTCATTTTGAACATACTTGTGCCTAATGTTCACCAGGGAAATTAATAATCCAATTGTATCATTAATAAGATCCATATCAGAAAATAAGGGTGATCTGAAGTTACATTCAACTATAATAAGCAAGTAGTTTAATACCCAATTAGCAGCTTCAGTATGTTGACCAAAGGCTCGCAATAATGGCATACTAAGCTAAAAAAAAAAACAATTTTATTTTAAACATTTATAATGCATTATGTAAATAATAATGTATCATAATTTACTTCATTGTAATAAGTTTCATTTGGCATCAAATACGCTTGAGAAAATTCTCGCAAAAACCATACTATTGTACCACTCAACAATGGACTGCAAAGACTTTCCATTTTAGCTTCTATTAACTTATTTTCTAGTTCACATAAATGAAATGCAATAGATACCAATCTACAAACAAAATACAAATATCATTATAAAAATTATTCCTTAATAAAATATCAAAATTTAAAAAAATAAATAAATATAAGAACAAAACAAAGTTTGATTTAATATACAAGTTGAGTGCAAGTATAACCGGTTTCGATTTAAAAAATCATAATCAGATAAAAGAACAAAGTAAACAAAAAAATATTTAGAGTATGTTTACGCTGTCCTACCATAACCTGATGTGTTTTATTAAAATTACACTGGTCGTACTTACACACAAATTGTATAATACTCTAGGCTTTGGTTTGTTTTTTTTCTACAAATTATTATTATTATTTTTTTTTTATATATATATATATTTTTAATTATGATGAAAAACAAGAAATAAAATTTAAAAAAAAAATAATATTAAATATTTATAATTTTATATAATAAAATAATTAAAATAAATTTAATTCATCAATCTACTTAATAATATCATCCACTGCTTCTTCTGAACCAGGTACATCCATAACTAACATTTTGTTAGTAAGAAATTTTAAAGTTAGATCAACATTGACTTTTTCACTCTGCTTAATACTATAATGCATAATTTCTGAAGGAATCATACTAGGCTCACCCTCGCTATCTACCGTTATTACATGAACTGGAAAAATTATTTAATAAATTATGCAAGTTAAAATATGCCCACTAATATAAATCCATACCAGCTATGAGGAACATCCAGTGAATGTCTTCATGAATACTATTAATTTTTTTTTGAATAGACTCTGACCATTGGCAACTACCACTATTATGTATATGTTCAATTATTATTCGCAATTCTTTAATTTGACTGTTTATCAAAGTTACTAAGAGAGGTAAGGAATGCTCTGGAATCTGTAACACACGCATAAAAATACTAATAATAATACAAATCATTATGAAACAAATAGTTTTCCTGTTCTGATCAGAATATAAAATTACAATGAAAAAAGTTTTTTTTATTTAATAAATTAATTTTCATTTAATTTTATTATTAATTTCACTATCACAATTAATATAAAATAGCATATATTTTTAGAAAACAACATTATAATTATCTAATAAATTTAATTTATTGATTACAGCTCTTAAACCTCCTCAATAGTTTTCAAAGCACTATGAACAGGTAGTTAACCATACACCGGAAACAAAAATTCAATTAAAACTGTACTTACTAGTCTACCAAATATTCCTATGTACTGAAGTTGTTCTTTGTTGATAATCCTATCGGGTTCATCCAATTCATTGAACTCGCCATCACTAGTCTTTGTACCATTTGGTGGTGATATATGACATTTCAAGTAAGTATTAAAAATTTGCATGGACGCACTTTTACATAATTCTTCTGGAAACGATTGATTACTATTTGCAATAATAGATACCCAAGGTCGTAAAATATTATTGAATGCTTCAAAAAACATTTGATCATCTTGACATGACTAATCAAAAAATTAATAAATTCAAATATAAGTGCAAATTTCTGAACAGACAATGAATTCTACAAATTATAATTTAATTTTCCAAGAAAATCAAAAATGTTTTTGTAGAAAATTCTGGATAGTAAATCTCTTCATATAGTTTAATACAGCAATATTAATTAAACACAAATGGTACTTTCAAGAGTGATTCAACATGTCCCTATTTAATTCCTAGAAAATTTTGGGAAACTATTTAACTGGTAAAATAAACAAAAACAAGCATTACTTTTTATAGTTCATTCATTAAATTAAATATAAATTCTTAAAGAAATGTCAATATTGATAACTTTTTTTAAAAACTTACCTTTTCTTCAGTAGCAGCACCCTCAGCAAATTGACATGTAAGAAGAGTTACACTTTCCAAAAAACTTTTGACAAGCTCTGGAGAAAGTTGACTAAAACCTGAAGGAGTAAATCCTGTAATTATTCTCTTTATGATAGTAGAAATTCCAATTGATTCAGAGTTTGTAATTTCAACCCTAATATAAATTAATATATAATTAAATCATTATTTGGTGGATGGGAAGAGGGGAGGAAATAATTATCCACTTACGAAGATATTAGTTTTAAAAAATATTCTATATAATTTTTCATATAAATTGTTCGTTCATGCGTATCAGACCATATATTACCATTAATTGAAGATAATTGTACAAGACAATTCAAACCGTGATGTGAAAAATGAGGCAAACTTCTTATTTTCCAATATATCTATAAATATAAGATTATAAACAATATAATTTATATATTACCAATAAAAAGAAAATTAATAATTAAATTAATTACATTGAAATAAATATCAATAGTATTGGGGTCTGTTATGATCTCTTTCCATTCTAACCCAAGCTTCAAAATAGGACTGTTTTCTGAGCTATAGATTCCTTCAAACATTCCAATTAAATATTTTGGCAGTATATTTTAATTAAAGAACATTCTAACACAATTATTTTTAAATGGAGTAATCTTGTTATTTTTTTGACTAAAACGCAAAGTCAAATAACAATTAATTTTATAAAGTCGAACAACATATTTAACTATAAATTATAATATAAAATCTTAACAGCATAAAAAGGATATTATTTGAAGAAATAAATCCCCACACTAATACAGATTCACATATAGTTAACAAATTCTTAAGGATAACTGTTATGCCTCTTGCTTGTAATGAAAACTGTGGATTTGTTTGTAGTTCATTTAAGGCACTTGTGCTGAATATAAATATACGCCTTAAATCTCGAGCCTAAACATAAATATGAACATAATACTATTATTATTTTTATTTAAAAAGCTAAAAATGATAAAAAAAATAATAATATACATAGAACAATTTAATTAATAATAAAACATTACCTCAAATTCTTTTTTTGCAGAGTAATGTGTTTCCCAAGTTAAACCCACATCAGTAGATTTAACTGTTGTAGAATATTCTTGCATTAGTGCCAAAACTATAGCGGAGCCTATATCTTGCTGCAATTAATATATATATATATATAAGATGAAAAAATAACAAAATATGTATTACCAAGTATATCTCTATGTTTACAAACATAATAGTTTGTTATATAGATAAAAATTGTTTTAAATAATATTAATTAAGTTTGTTTATGTAGCCTCATAAAATATATTTAAAAAAAGTTTTCAGTTAAATATAATTTTGACTTTTAATGTATTTTTGACTGTTTTTAGATAAAACAGGTTACCAATTGGAATTCAAAGGGCAACTATTTTTGTCGCGTAAATAAAATCTTAATAAAGTTGTTTTTAAAAGAATTGAATTTTTCTTGGTTATACTTGCCTTATTGTAACTCATTAAATTATGAGTTAATTTTAATATGAATGAGCAATAAATAATTAGAAAATTGTACCAAGTCAAGAAATTGTTTAATATAGTACTCGGACAATAAAAAGTTGTTTACATATCAAATTAATCTTACACATTTAATTAATTTAATAGAAAAGATTTTAATATAATATAATTTTTTAATGAAAACATAAAATATAATTTGTTTAATTTAATAGGTGTTTCTAATGTGAATGATTTGATGAATTACTCAAAAGATTTTCAATTTTCAGGTATTTAAATTAAAGGTCCCGTAATAAATGTTGTTAAATTACTGTAATATGCAAACATACTTATAAACATGTTATATGACACAAAATTATAATTATATTACAATTAACTTTCAAGTAATTTTACCTCTTCTTCATCATGACTAAAAATTAACTTTTCCACTTCATCTAAAATATTTTTTCTTTCTTGGCCATTATCTTCAACACTTCCTCTTTTTATCATAATTGCAATAACCTATTAAATTTAATGTAAATTATACAAACATACTATAAAATCAAGTCAAATTCACAATCACATTTTTCAAACAATAAGGCAATATCAAAAATTAATTTTTTTAACTTAAAGACTTTTTAAAACCAAATCTAGTTTTTTGTTTATTATTCAAATATTAAAATGTGAAACTAAAAAAATAAATGGATATAATCAAGAATGTAAAAACAATTTTTAAAAACACAGTTGAATAATCACATATTAAAATTAATAGTGTATCAAATTGAAAGTATTATTAATTTCAAATAAATTTATTATTTTATGAGTATAGGATGAAATACTGAAAATCAATTATAAAAAAATATTTAATTTTAACATTATTCAAGAACTAACAATTGATTACCTGTAGTATTATTCTTCTAACAAAAATAGCTATGGTACGCTCACGCATCATGTACTGAAATAAATATTGTTGAAGCTCAGTTTTTTGATCCTTAGATAGTATAACCCAATCTCGAATGAGGGCGTCTCTCAATGTACCAACCATTTCAAATAATACAAAATTGACTTTACTGTGATCTACAAAATATATACACTTATAATAGTTGTAATTTTTATATTAATATCATTTAATACTGATTTTTTAACTGATTAATATTCAAATTATTTATTGTAAAGTTAGAATATAGTATTTAATGTCTGGTTGCATGCAATATTTATATTATCTGTTATCTAACAAAACTCGAGAAGTAAAAAAAAAAAAGTCCATTTACATTCCATGCAATTAGTGTAATAAATTTTTGGGTACAAAAAGTTAAATTTGACATAAAATATTTGAATATTACTTACTGTGATGCATAATAGAATTAAATTTAAAAAATAATTTAAATTACAAAACTATGTTTACAGTATTATCAACTATATATTAATTCAAATGTTTAAACAAATTTAAACTAACACAACATTACCAAGAATATATCGACATATTGAATACGGCATGTTGGTTTTGCGGAATCTCATAAAAATCATTTCGGCAGCACTGCGCTGGCTATTTGTCACTACTGTAGGCGAAGACTGAAAATTTAAAACAGAAATATTGAATAATATTCATAATTTTAAATATATAGTCAAGAATAAATGTTTAAAGACCACATAAAACAGCAACTCACGAGCATAATTTTGCTTGCCTCTTCCAGTTCATGCAATAACTGTTGGGCTTCATCCATTCTTGTATACTATTTACTAATCTAGTTTCATTAACTCTTGCATTCCATTAGTTTAAATAAATCAATAAATCTGCGTGTTATTAATAGTTTAATACTTGTTTGAAGTGTTAGCTTTAACAAAAATTGTTCACTTTTTTAAATAAATAACTGTTATCACCTTATCAGAATAACTACAGAATATACACGATCTAGTTTGACCACATTAAAGGAACGAAAGTAATATGTTATTTACTACTCAACGGATTAATACTACCTTATAGCTTAAACCATAGAGGCTTATACATGTTTTGAATCCAAGACAATATCTAAAATCGGGATAATTTTACATTCGCATTAATGACCGATGAGCAATGTCACAGACGATATAAGATATAACCACAGCTATCTTTTATTCTGAATATAATAATCCTGTAAACTGTCCATATATAATATCTATGCCGTGCATAGAAAACAAATATATGGATATGACCACGAAGAAACTAGAAGCATAAAGCTTTAAAGATTTTTTTATTTCTATGACTAGACATATAAACTAACTGTCGTCTAGTCTTCAGAAATAGGACATTCGATCCTATCAGGAAAGAATTTATTAGAATAAATTTGAGGTTATAAGGCATTGATAAAAGGTGGTAATTGATGAAGGAAAACTGAATTTCTTCAAAAGCAAATAAAATAATATGTCAATATTGTTATAAAATTATTAACTTTTGTAACATAATCTTTAAAAAGACCACCAATATACTAATGACATCGCTCCCGTAGACATTTGATGGTTTTTTCAAAGAAAAAACCACGGCCATCAATAAAGTCAGCACAGACTTAGGCATGTCCACGAAGACTATAAAAAAAAAAAATAGGAGACCTAACTTCGTTAATCTATATCGTCTCAAAATTAAATAATTTTTAAAAACGAAATTATTTACAAGTATATATGAAATAAAAAAATAGTTACCTTTAAGAATTAATTAACTCAAAACATGTATAATTTGTTTAAAATTCCTTAATTGAATGTTAAACCAGCTACGCCATATGGTAACTGTTAAATTGTGCAGACTCTTTCCTAGTTATCTATTTTTTATATAGTCGGCCATATAAGTTCGGTCTTATAGTCTTCATGAGCGTGCCCTAACCGTGTATTTAATATCTATGATGCCGTAAACAAACTTTATACCGTAAGATTATAATTCTGTGCCAATAATTTTAAAATGCACTTTACCATAGATTAAATATACATGATAAATATAATATTTAATCTATGACTCTACCAAGTACTAGCAAATGATGTCGTTTATATATTTGGGACTATCAGTGATAAATTAGTCATAATCTGAATCAAACACTATTTTCAGCTTCACTTTTGTTTACATACATAACTTCATAAGAGTTCACAGTAAATAAACTATTTTCCATAAATATCTTAAGCATTCCTTTGATAATCACCAGTACTAATATATTTTTGTTTTGTAGATAAGTAAATTACTTAATTACAGCAATTTTAAAATTTGAATTAACATGGTTTGATGTTAAAAAAATTACAAATTACAATTTCATATAATTGTCATTAAGTTGTGTATAATATATTTACAATGTATTTCTTGAAATAAATTAAACATGCGTGAATAAGAAGTTACTGACAGGGTGAACTACGCTAGATTTTGTAGTCATTTTCAAAATGTGTTATATAAATAAAAAATGTAATTCATTTTAATTAGTTACCCATCTAATTATTTTGAAATTATATGTTTGTATATAAGCCAATTATATAAAATACTACTACTTATAATATATCATGAAAAAAAAAAGTAATATAGAATCCTAAAAAAGTTCATCCTGACAGTAGTACGAAATACTGCTACTTACTGATATTTGTGCCTATAAACAAAATGAATAATAACAACACAATTAAATAAAAAAAGTAACATATTTTAAAGAGAAGTGTCTGAAAAATTAAAAAACGTGAATAATTATCATTAAGTCTTAACGTTATTAAAAGCAGAAGTAACTTGTTCTAAAAATAATTATTTCAATGGTGGTCTTCTATTGGGTTCTGTAGCTGTAGGTGGTGGGGGTGGCCCACGTTTTTCTAACTCTTCAATATATGAAATTATTAACTCTGAACGTTCATCGATTATGCTATCCAAAAATAAATATCGTTTGTCTTTGCTTAATATATCTTCAACCTCTTTCAAATATGCTTCGTGGTTTTCTTGTAATTTTGCATTAGATAGATGAGTAATCAATTTAGTTTCCTGAAACCAAATGAGGTGAAATTATGAAATGAGATACAGTTTGATCAGTCAGTTAAGCAGTCAAGTTAACATTTCCCTACAAAAAAGATAAATAAATGTTTTAAATATCATGTTTGCATGTGTTTCTAATGTGAAACTACCTGTGTTTCTATTCTCATCGCCTCTTAATGTACTCACTTGTATAGAATGTAAATTTTTATTTATTGAACAAATTAAAAATATATATATATATATATTATATTATTATAAACTAATTATGTCAAATTAAACTATTAATTTCATTGATATTCAAAATAATATGTTAAATACTAAATTGAGTTGCTTTATAAACATATTAAAGTGAAAATTAAACTCCAGTTTTCTATAGAAAACAATTAAGTTAGAATAATTTATTATAATTATATGTAAATAGAAATTTAGTGAACAGTGATCCTTTTTAAAAATGTATACAAAAATTGAAAAGATTTTAGTCAGGAGCTAAATAAATATAGTATTTACCAATAGAAGATTCTTAAATTCATTTTTTGCAGATATTACTCTATCCTTTAAATATTCTTTAAATTCTTTTTCGCATTTCTAAAAATAAAAAATAAAATTTTAATGAAATATAAAAATTGTTAACATTAATTTATCTATGTATGCATTTACTTACTCTATCACTAGACGAAAATCTCACATATCTCACATCCTCTTTAATTAGTTTTCTAATTTCTTTCCACGAACTATCTAGAGATAGATCAGTTATTTCATTTAACATCTCCCTGAATTTTTCCTTCTTTCGCTTAGATAATTCTTCTACATGAACCTTATATAACTTCTCCTTTTCTTCAGAGTCCAGTGGATCTGCTAATTCATACCTACTATCTTTTCGCAATTGACGTTTAGCTTCTTTCCAAGACATGTCATTGCTTCTAACCTAAATAATTAAACAATGAAATCATAACAAACTTATAAATTATTTCTAAAAAAATAATTAATGACAAACCAAATCTGCTAAAAGAGCATTAAAATGAACAACTGCTTCATCATGTTTATGTTGTTCGCGTTCATTTTCCCTATGTTTTAAATGAACTGCTAAAGTGCGTTGTACTTCTTTTTCACGCTCTTTTAGGCTAGCCTCAATTCGCGCTTCTTTTGAATCCTTAGGTTCTTTTAATTCTTCTTTTTGTTTCTCAGGCGACTTTTCATCTGGCTAAAAAATATATTAAATAATATTATTTTGTTAAAATTAATTATTAAACAATACGTTTTAGTTAAATGTAATGTTATTTACTTTAGAATCAATTTTAGTGGACAATTCTTTTTCTTCTTTGTCACGTTTATCTCGTTTATGACTATGTTTATCTTTTTCTTTATGTTCTCTTTCTTTTTCCTTTTTCCTTTCATCCTTTAAAACTCTTATATAATCAATGAAATAATCTTCACGTAGCGTACTCGAATCAACTGCTTTATATCTAGAGTCGTGATCTAATTTCTTTTTTAAATCAGCCCAACGAGAATGCCGGTCAATTTCACTGTGCTCCTTTAATAATTCTATAAACTGCTTTCGAGCCTATAAAATGTATTGATAGACACATTTAATTAGATCAATAATGTATTAGAAATACATTTGTTACAAATTACATTGGAATTTTAAATTATCATTGAGACAAAACATTCCAAATCATTTAACAAATATTCATTCATATGGTAATCACAACATATTATAAGCAGTCAACAAAAAAGTATAACAATAATAATAATAACATAAATTATTAAAATCAAACATAATTATATCACCATGTACTTTAAAAAATAATAGTACATTAACGAAATTAAATATTATTATGAAAAATCAAAATATTATACTTACAAAAATTATTTTTAATTTACTTTTAAATTTTATTCAGTTAATTATAAAAATTTATATTTTGATTTCTCATATATTCAATAAAGCTGAAAATATTATCATTAGACAATTATAAACAATGTATAAAATTACAAGTAAACCTGAAAATTAAATATTTTTTAAAACATAACTACATTAATAAATTCAAAATACCAAGTAATCATTGAAATTAAGGGATAATTTAATTTATTTATTCTATACGCTCTTATACAGATATTATATATATATATATCCAAAAACTAATTCAGACTTTAAATGAGAACTATTATGATTATAGAATTAATTACTCAATAAATAAATAATAGTATCATATCATCAAAATACAATTTCACCCAACATAAAATAAAATATTGATGAATAATTTGTTTTATTTATTGCATTTGTCTGCCACAAAATGTTATTTTTATGTGAAATAACTACACAATAATACTTTTTATTTTAGTGGACCATTTTTTTTTTTGTTTTGTTTTCTGCAATACAAATATAATAATCACAGATTTGTAAATAAAATACTAAAAGAATGTAATGTATTAAAACTTTATTTGTGATATATTTTTTACAAAAAATAAGATGCACCACAATAAAAATAAATTAAATTACTAAAAATAGTAATCATTTATATGTATTCAATGTCAATCATACGGTCAAATGTTCTAATTAATCACACCGGAAATAAAGACAGAAATACCTAAACGTTACATTTTCCTCACATAAATACTTTTTTTTTTTTACAACCAGGATAGAATATGTAATATTACTATAAAATAATAAAGGTAAGCTATTTGTCATCATTTAAAATATTATGCTTGAAGCAATGATTAATAAAGAAACCAAAAACAACATATTGTATTACTTAGCAGCCAGCCTGATTAGTACCAGTTCATTTTTTACTTTAAGAGTTTGATGTTTTTTTAATGCTAATAATACTTTGCTTTTTCTGCAGTCCATTCTTCTTGTTCTGCTTGGAGTACCACTTCAAAACCATCAAAACAAGATATCCAAATTTCCTTAATGGCAAGTAATACAGGATAAACAGTACAGTAAACTTGAATTATCCGTTTGTATCCAAATTAAAAAAAAATTTATAAGGTATTACCTCGATTTTGGTGATTGAATAGGTTTGTTTAGCGCCGGCAGGAATGCGTTAAACTATCCATCGTCAAGGTATTATGTTAAGATGATCCAACTATTGGCAGTGATGATTGTAGAAATGACAAATATACTTATGACTCATTCAAAATGCACATACATTCTTGATTCATATCACAATTTTATTACAAACCAAAGTCAATATTCAAATTTCATTCATAAAGCATGCAAACAAACACTTTATCAATTTTTAAAAAAAAAAGTTAACCTTTTTAATTTATGATTTTAATAATTTGAGTGATCTATCACTAATCTATTTTAAAATAGAATACTGTATTCATACAAGATGATAGTTAAAATATTATGGCATAATAAATTATATAACATTTACATTTATAATGAACAAAGAAGCCCATTTTTTTTTATTTGTAATATTTTAGACAAATATTATAATTATCTATTTTGTAAGTTCAACTAATATATCATATAACCAAAAAAAAAAAACAATTTATAGTAATTATTTATTCTTAAACAGAGTTTAACTACTTTTTATCTATGTATGATTTGAATGTAATCAAACAATTTTCAATTTTACATTTATTATTTGGTTTATCTTAATATAAATAATAATTTACAAATAAATTGTAATTTGTTGTATTTTAAAGATGTTATAAAATTAACAATTAAATGATAAAAAAAAAAACTATTTTTGTTTTTACAATTTTGAATTTTATTGTCTATTATTAAAAGTATAAACCAGATAAATATATTTGTATTCTAATAAAATTTTATTTATATAAATATTTCTTTTAAAACAATTTTATTTGAATAATATCTATCTTACTATGTTCCTGATATACATGAGACAATCATTATTTTTTGTTTTGGTTTGTTATTATTATTTTGTTAAAAATATTATATATCCAAAAACAAATGCCTATATTTTTAAATCGGATAATAAATAATATAAAAAGGGCAAAATTTTATATTTTCTTTTAACAGCATCTGCAGTCTCAATCTATCCAACAGGTGAAATAACAAAAACATGATTTTGCAAACTGAGTAGAACTCTCTTAAATGTGGTTTTAGAGTAAAAGTACCTCTTATAAAACTATAAAGAGACAATGTATAGGAAATGCACCTCGTAAGTCTTTTTTTCCATTTTTTCACGTTTAAGGCTCTTTTACCAAATATTTCATAATTTTTTTTTTAAAAGACTAAATTTACAGCACATCAATGTGCCCTTTGGAATGTTGGCCTCTTTATAGTTTTACAATAGGTGATTTTACCCTAAAATCAAAATTATGCAAGTTCTAATCAGATTGTTTAAGTATGTTTTAGTTATATTGCCGTTAAATACACAATGCCATTCTCTTAAGCATAACCATGCCAATGCTATAATTATAACATAACGTTTAAACTAAGTAAAATAAATATATGAATAGAAGAATATATACAACATCATTATAATAAAAAAATAAAAAAATTCACTTTATAAGGAATCCTTATACTTATTGATTAATTTATAAACTAAATATTATATTTACTTAACTTTTCAATAATTTCTAAGAAAAAAAATGGGCTATTAATATAAAAAACCTGAAATTTTACATAATGATTAAAAATACAAAATTTAAAAATTTAACAAAATATCATAAATAACTATAATTTCAAAGAATAAAATAAATCTCATTAAATTATTCTTCATAAAAAATTAAAGTGAGCATATACATTATAAACGTATATGCATAAATATTTGTATTAATAAATAATGATATTTTGTTCATATTTCACACCTGAAAATGATTAATATCTGAAAATAATAAGTTTAAAATACTTTTTTTAATTGCATTCATTTATTACAAATGATTTAGTAGTTTTTATTTTGATATTAAGTGTATCTTAACCAAATTAAATTATAGTTTGTGTTTGTACAAAATTATTCTATAGTTGTTATTCCAAGTTAGACATTACCATAGTAAATAGGTAATCAAAGGAGAAAATATGAATATAATGTATAGAATACCAGTTAAAATAATATAATAAATTTTCATAAACATTGTACAAACACAAAGGGCAAATTCAAATAGTTTATAAATAATTTACAGTTAATATAATTATAATAAAATTGCTGACCTGTTCACGGCGCAATGCTTTTTCTTCTTTTTCCTGCTTTCTTAATTCTACCATAAATTCATTAAATAATCCTTCTCTTTCACGGGATTTTTCAATATTTTTATACCTTTCATCCTTAGAATTTTTGGAACTGAATTCATTATAAGATGTCCTGTACAAATATAACAATGATAGACACAAGTAAAATATAAATAAATGTATTTTAATATTTACTTAGTAGAAAGATTAGATTCTTCCATCAATAGTCTAAAAGCTTCACGGCGCATTTTCATTTTATTGCGTTTTTCTTGCCTTTCTTCATCGGCACGTTCTTTCACATATTTCTCAAATACTTGTTTACGTTCTTTCGATGTCAATAACAAATATCGAGGATCAAATACGATTTTGTGTAATTCTTTTTCCCATGTACTAAATGCTGATACCTATGGTTATGTATAATCGTTTTCAACAGTATAAAATCATTGAAATAACAAATATTTTATAATCTATTATTAATTTTAAAATGTATATACCTCTTTCTCAGATAACATTTCTCGAAATTGTGTTATTCGAGTCTCTAGTGGCACTACTGCTCTTTCTCTAGATGCTCTTAGTTCTGCTTCCATAGCTGAATCCTTCATTAAGTTAACCTTAGCTTCTGCATCATTTTTAGTATTACTTATACTTTCTTGTGAATTTTTTTCTAAAAATAAAATTAAGATTTAAATGTAACAAAGAATATTTGTCATTTATTTTAAATAATTTTACCAGTATCAGGCTTTGTTTTTTTAATAGGAGATTGTCCTTCAGAAATTTTTAAGGCTTGTACAGCTTCTGGTGGATTTGATACCATTTTATCAACATCAGGTTTTCCTTTTAGATCATCAGGTCTTTCCCATACAGATGTTCTAGTAGATGGTTTAAAGAAAAACACACGACCATCCCCTGTCCATACTACACACCTACACAGTAATTTTTTAAATATATTAAAAGTTTACAAAAAAAAAAAAAAGTTAAATTTTTAGTAAAATAGTATAGGTGCAACATATTTTATTATCATTATCATTAACAGTTATGGAGAATTTAAGACACATAATACCAACCTGCCAATTATTTAAAATTTAGATTAATATTTTCCAAAATAGTAAGTGTTATAAAGTTAGATACCACTATGTAAAAACTTAATAACACTAAAATATTTAAACATATATAAGATTTACCATGGAGTTCCATCAACAGGTGTACTAGAAACAGGCCTAGTTTTGTCTTGAACTTTTAGTTTTTCTAATATTTTGGGTTTGTCATCAAGTTTTGCTTTTTTATTTGACTCTTGAAGTTCTTCGTCTTTTCTTTTAAACATGCCAAAATCTGAATTGGAACCATTCATTAATTGAGGAGGAAAACTCATGTCAATTTGAGGATCAGATTTTTGGTCAGCTTCCTTTCTTAATTTTGCAGCAGCAACATCTCTTGCGACTAAAAAATATATTCACATTAAAATATTTATTATTAAATACATTTTATAATAATTAACTCACTATCAAGATTTCTAAGAGCTTCTGGTTTTTCCCAAACTGATTCTGTAGTTTTCATACTATAATAATACATCCGTCCATCTGGTGAACGATGCTCTGACCATTCAGCAGCATTAGCCAAAATAACTGGATCAATCTATAGATTTTTATTTATTTATTATCAAACATAGAATGAATTTATTAATTATATTATTATAAATGCCATACTTTGTTGTTAATGTCCATTCCTGGCATCATCATAGGCGGAGGCACAAATCCTGGAGGCATCATACCCCATGGGGCTGCTTGTGGAAATCCTGGGGGTGGCATACCAAATGGAGGTGGGCCGCCAAATGGTGGAAAATTAGGAGGTGGCATCATAGTATTAGGAGGCATCATACCAGGAGGAGGACCCATCATTTGAGGCATCATTTGTCCAGGAACAGCACCTAATGGTACTCCAACATTTTGAGGATGCATTAAAGGACCTTGCTCATTACCTAAAAGTTTACATAAAATCTCAATCTGATTTAATATTAATAACTAATTTTATTTCTAATAAATTTTTTTCATTACTGTGTGGTTTATCTTCGACAATTTTATTAACTTCAATATCCTTAGGAGTTTGCTCACATTCATTAGATTTAATATAGTTTGAATTACCAATATTTTCAACCTGAGAAGAAGTTAAACATTTAATATATAATTTTATTATATAAATAAATTTTTAAATTTACCTGTTCCTGCGAAATAACAGTAATATTAGCACCCGATGGTTTGTCCCAGGTTGTTTCACGTGTTCTAGCATTATAATAATATGATTTACCATCACCAGATTTAGTTTCAATCCACACTTCACCGGACATAACTTTAGATTGACCATGTGCCACACCATTATTTGGAGGAATTACTGGTGGCATCTATACACAAATGTAAAATAAGTTCATTTTTAATTAGAAAAAGGAGAATATATATATATATATATTTTGATTATTACTTGTAGCAATGAAGGTAATTGATTAGTTGGCGGACCCCCCGATTGTCCATTGCCATCGTGTTCATTAAAAGGTAAGCCTTGGTTTTCGCCAAATTGTTGACCTCCTTGAGAGGTTGGAGGAGGTCCGTTCATCATGTTTGGAGAAGAATCTTGTGGAGCAACATTCCAGTTTTCTTCTGCATTTTCAGAAGACCATCTACTTCTTTGAGGTTTGAAACTTCCATTTGTGGGACTATTAAAGCCATATGAACCACCACCTCGATAAGTAGAAGATCCTTTAGGAATATTGTTACCAAATCCTCCAAATCGTCCAGTGTCATTGCTTCCTTTACTATTATTCCAATTGGAACTACTTCTATACTCAGATGATCCAAAACTGTTATCAAACTGACCATTACCATCTCCAAAATCCCTAGTAATATTAAGATATATTATAATAATACAATAATAAATAGGTATAAATAATGAAAATAACTAATACCTAAATGAACCCCTTCCATTGTCATCAAATGATTGTTCATTTTCAATATTAGAATGTCCATTTTCCTGATCAAATGATTCATGGTTATTAGAATTCATATTATCTTGTTGATTTGAATTCATATTGCTATCTTGGTCATTAGAATCTATATTATCATTTTCAAACGAAGTCATACTATTTTGAGTATCATTAAATTCTTGCTGAGTCGAATCCACTATAGGATCCATCAAACTAGAATCATCCATTTACTACTTATAAAAAAATACAAGTAATTAAAGTTAACAAATAAAAACAAATAATAATATTCTAAAGTAACTAAGAAATAGTTTATAGGCACGGTCATCAAATAAAAATGCATATTTATAATAACTATAAAACAAATTCACCAATAGGATTCCTCCAATGTGTTAACGGAATCAATAATATATTAAAATTTAATAAAAAAATAACATAAATATTTATGATTTTTATTTGTAATTGAAGAATGAGGAACAAAAAAAATATCTTTCTTCAAACCTGTAACAAAGAACAGAACTATTTCCATTTTAACAAGATGAACATATACGTGAACTAATTTATATTTTAAAAAAACTTTCCTAGCACTAATGAAATAAATAGATACCTATTTAGTGTTTATCAGAATTGTTTAAATTGTGTTGTTTGTATCAAACACAATCTACTTATGACAGATGTGTATAAATAAACACATCAAATTCTAATTTCTATATATTTATTAATTTAGAATATGAAAAAAAAAATAAACGAATAATAGTTTGATAGTTAACAACAATTGCATAAATTATGTATTATAATTTTTTTTTTTTTTTTTTTTCATGCTACACATTACACAATATAATTTATTACTTATTAAAAAGATAATTATTTGTGCATTGTAACTGTACTCGAATATTTAGGCATACAAATGCTTTTAATCACAATATAAAATAACCAATAAATAATGTTTTACCTTAAGATGAAGAAATTTAGGCACCACGCCTCAATCAGAAAACTATATTAATATTTGGTACACGAACAGATTTGTAAACGCGAAACTTTCCACTCAGCTTACAAATTAATTATTTATATAACTGTGCCCAATCTACATCGGTTTCATAAAAAGTATGAAAAAGTTAAATAAGGAAAGAAAACTCCAACAATACCTATGTTTTGTTTTCTATTAAACTAAAAAGTAAAAAAAAAGAGACGCTAATATCACATGAAAACCAGTGTGGAACTCTGTATATTTTTTAAATGTAATACACACTGTACGTGTTATCAATATTTAATTTAAGGTTAAGTTTATAAATCTATAATAGCTACAATCGAAATCCGCGGTAGACACCATAGATATAAGATAACTTTATATTATCAACAAATATATTTATTATGTAATATGTGAGTGTTGTTCATATGTATATTGTGTAATAATTGTACTTTTAGTTTATGTATGTATATAGTGTGTTAGATTATTCGAATAATATACAATAATTCTGCAGAAATTGTTCAAAATTACTTTTCGATTATCCATATATTTCATATAATAAATGTATTATTTGTTTCTATACTCTGTTCCATCTAAGAGATGCTTTGACACATCAAAATAAATAGAGGAGTGAGGTTCGGATATCCTGACTATCATATAAGAAGTGTATTATTCTGTATTATTTGTTTCTAGTGGCAATGCCAACAATTTTGACGAAGTCGAAGATGATTTAGATTAAACTAAAGAAATATATATTTAATGAGTTAAATTTAAATTCGTATTTATATTAGAATGTTATTTTATTATGTTACATGTATAAAAACATATAATTATTAATTATATTATATTATATTACTATATAATTAATTAATAATATAATTATATGTGCTACAAGTACTTAAACAACATTTAATAAATTACTTATAGCTAAAAAAATATTAAAACCATATTCATGGATTATTTCTCGATTCCTATTAATTTGATTTTAAATAAAAATGTGTATGCATTATAAACAATTTAGATTTAATAAATAATGTATTTTAAATGTTTATAGGAAAATAAGGATATTTTACTTGTACAAGAAGCTCCAAAAATCTAATCTTATCACTACAATGTATGTATTTCAATAATTTATAATTTATAATTTATTATAGAATAATTATTAAACCATTCATTTTTGTTTTTTTTTTTAAGAAATTTCATTACAGTTAACAGTTTCCATATTAGTGGGAAATATAAAAGTCTAACCATAGAATTGAAGATGAGTACAGATCTTTTTATTCTAAACTACCTTCCCATACTAACCCATTAGTATCGCAAATCATAAAACCCATAAATCCCACTCATCGGCTCAAGAGAAAATATAGCAGAGATCTACTTACCTAAATTAATATCATGTGGGGTTCCATTACTGGTTGGCCTCACTCCTCATATTATTCAAAGTCAAAATTGTTCATAAATTATCAAATTTACTTTTTGTGATGTTTAAACACAGATTATAAATATTCTTTATAAATAAAAAAAAAAAGAAGTTTCATACACTACATGTTTTAGTTATTTTAGTTATGAAAGAGCATTGGGTACAAGAGCTCTCCAAATAGCAATGTTTGCCCCTATCCTGATTGAACTTGAAGGCGAAACTGATCCATTATAAATTGCAATGAATGAATTGAGAAAACGTAAATTACTAATAGTAGTAAATAGATGACAAAAACAGTGAATACAAGAAAAACGTTATAATATACAGAGAGGGTAAACAATTTAGATTTATGGTGGGGGGATGCCAAGAGTAATTACAGTGGAAAATATAAAAACACATAGTGGGCGGTTATGGAAGAGAAATTATGAAATGAGATTCTACATAATAAACAAATTTAGTTTTTTTTTATATATATTTATGTTTTTATACTTTGTTTTGATGTGATGAAATAAAATAATTTTTTAAAGTAAAAAGATCATAATAATAATTTCTTAGGTGATCCTTATCTTAATTTTAATCAAATTGCTTACAATTTAATATTTGTTAGTCTAAAATATTATACAAGTGTATATCTCCATATTTTTATAAATAAATTCAGATATTAATATAAAATTGTGTTCAATGCCCTCACAATAGGGCAGGTAAAATATATGTAAAAATTACCAATAAACCAATTGGTGAGTCTATTAAAAATAATTCAACAAAGGAGGCACTAAATTTAGATATTATCTAAATTAATATTTTATTATATATTATGATTTTAAATAACAAGCACGTAGTTTTTAATAGTTTATGCTGTAGCCTGAAAATGTCTATTTCCATGCAATTTACGTCCAGAAACCCGACTATCGATTAGAGCATCATTTCCAGTCCATATTTTAATTTGTGTTGCTAAATGCTTGTAAGATCCAAATGATTTCATAGAAATTTTGTTTGTTTCATTAGTTTAAGCTCTATGTATACTAGTTGCGCTACCAGGATTAAATCAAGTGGAAAAGAATCTAAAACAAAATTACACACAAAAAAATCTTTATTAAAATTTTGACATATATCGTTAAATTGAATACTATTACAATAGTCAATGAGGAGGGGTGTCTATGCTTAGTAAAAATTTAAGACATCAATGTGTAAAACTAAAAACAATAGTTTAAACACAGTTAGAAAGTATATTAGAAATCCTTAGATATTTTAATGTTATTTCATATATTCATAAACTAACTTATATTTACTTGAAATAGATGAAAATAACCTATATTGCATTACATTAAACCTTATCAGCATATAATATTAAAAGCTTAAAAAATTAAAGTGTCTAGATATTATTATTATTATTATAATAAATTATAAGTAATAAAAATAAGGCTACATTCTAAAAAAATAATGTATAAAGTAAAAAAAATAAAGCTACATTTACCAATAAATATAATTGAGTTACAAATACTCTTTATACTTAAATCATCCTAAAATTGACATAATTAAATATAGATAAATGAGATGCGGGTGCAGGAGGGGGGGTTTAGTTTGGCGAAATACTGATAATAGATATTCAAATTTTGTCGTCGTCTTCCGGCACTTTGTTCCATATACCTGTTTCACCTCCACAGGCATTTTGCAAACGAGCCCCTAGAAAAAACCAGTCAAAGAAAAATAATAAATCTAATAATAAATGTAATGTGCTCATTACACAAGTATAATGTATTACAATAGCACAAACAAGAGGTGGACTCGAAATCCAACCTTTTCTCTCCATGGATCATAATTTATTAGTAAATAATGTACACAAGTTTTTTAAAACATTTTGATTTTGAATATGTATTTTGGTCATAACATAATATTTGACAAAGAATGTATCTATATTTTTTAATTTTATATCGGATAAAAAATATTATAGTATGTATTTTTTTGTAATATGATATAGTATATTCTAATTAGTCAAACAGTAGAGTATTCCCCGTATACTTGCACCCTTCAGTTCATTATTATGGGAGTTATAGGATAATGGTACACAAAGCATACAAATTTAGAAATTGTATATATCCTAGGATAATTGTACTGTAGGAGATACAATGTTCCTTGGTATGAAATGCCTACTACAACACTACATATATTACATAAATTATAATATATTATACACAATTAATATAATTTGAATATATGATAGTTCAAACTCTTTAAAATTAAATTACTTGTCAATAAAATCCACAAAATAGTTCTTACTTTCACTTAAGGCAATATTGCGTTGCTCCTTATAAGTGCCGCCAATCAAATTATATAAGTCGGCAGAAAAGGAGTCTAGAGAAAGAGGCTTAATCGTATCGGTGATACGAGTTTTACAAATAGGACAATTTTTGTCTTTAATCAACCATGTTTGAATACAATATCCGCAAAAAGTGTGAGAACAACTAGTTATAGTAGCCTAAAAAAAAAAAAAAATGAAAAAGGGAAATGTAAAATCTTAGAAATATTTATGAACAAAATAAATAATGCATACCTTAATCATGATATCCTTGCATAAAAAACATTGCATGGTCTTTTTAAGAACAACATTTGCAAGATTATCTTTCAAATCTAAAATAATATTCAATCAATAATATTTAAACCATAATTAATTATTAAACATATATAAGTGTAAAAAACACCAACAATTATTATACCTTGTATGCACTGCGATGACTCATCGTCAGCAGAAGACTAAAACAATTTTTTTTTATTTATTAGTAAAAATGTAGAGCATGATTACAATACCTTATAAATTCTAAACACTAAAGTTTAATATGTAGTTAAAATATTAACTTTGTTGACAATTTGAAATATAGGTGAAATTTAAACATTTCAGGTACACAATACAACAAATGTATGGTTAGATTACTACTAATAAGAGATAAGTGAAATAAATGAAGCTTTTGAAGTGGAAAAACAAAATATAATTTAATTTCATTACTATTACTTTAAATGTGACTTTTTATACGGAAGAACAGTAACATTAGCTCCTAATAGTTTGTTACAGATTATTTTAAGTTTTAAAATAATAATAAGATAAATTTGCATCATAAAATCTAATTTCAATCCACACTTCAAGTGGGCGTTAGGCCAAAGCATTATTTGGAGGCATTTTTTAAAATTATAACAAGTTCATTGTTATTTTCTTTGTATTTTAACTATTCATAATTATACTGTATTTATACAATTATTACTTGTAGCAATGAAGACAATTCATTTGTTAGTGGATTACCAGATTGTCCACTATCATATCCAGAACCACTAAAAATATTTATATATAAAATAATAATTAATGACAATTAGGAATAAATAATAGAAATAAATAACTAATACCTCAATAAACCACTTTCATTGCCACTAAGCGATTCATAATTTACAATATTTTGATTTCCATTATCCTGATCAATTTTCAACGTAGCCATTCTACTTTGAGTAACATTTAATTCTTGCCGAGTCGAATCCATCAAACTAGAATCATCCATTTACTACTTATAAAAAAATACAAGTAATTAAAGTTAACAAATAAAAACAAATAATAATATTCTAAAGTAACTAAGAAATAGTTTATAGGCACGGTCATCAAATAAAAATGCATATTTATAATAACTATAAAACAAATTCACCAATAGGATTCCTCCAATGTGTTAACGGAATCAATAATATATTAAAATTTAATAAAAAAATAACATAAATATTTATGATTTTTATTTGTAATTGAAGAATGAGGAACAAAAAAAATATCTTTCTTCAAACCTGTAACAAAGAACAGAACTATTTCCATTTTAACAAGATGAACATATACGTGAACTAATTTATATTTTAAAAAAACTTTCCTAGCACTAATGAAATAAATAGATACCTATTTAGTGTTTATCAGAATTGTTTAAATTGTGTTGTTTGTATCAAACACAATCTACTTATGACAGATGTGTATAAATAAACACATCAAATTCTAATTTCTATATATTTATTAATTTAGAATATGAAAAAAAAAATAAACGAATAATAGTTTGATAGTTAACAACAATTGCATAAATTATGTATTATAATTTTTTTTTTTTTTTTTTTTCATGCTACACATTACACAATATAATTTATTACTTATTAAAAAGATAATTATTTGTGCATTGTAACTGTACTCGAATATTTAGGCATACAAATGCTTTTAATCACAATATAAAATAACCAATAAATAATGTTTTACCTTAAGATGAAGAAATTTAGGCACCACGCCTCAATCAGAAAACTATATTAATATTTGGTACACGAACAGATTTGTAAACGCGAAACTTTCAACTCAAATGTATTATTTTCATTGACGACGAATAATGAACAAGTCTCATCAAAAGTATGGCCGAAAACACCCAACGCCGCTATGTTTTTGTAACCAACTAAAGGAATAATCAAAGACGCCAAAACTTTTGAAAACCGGCATGGAACACCGTATATTTTTTAAACGTTACTCACACTGTAAGTACTATAAATATTTTATTTAAGGTTAAGTTTATAAGCTATGTGAGCTACTATCTTCAACCGTGGTAGACACCATAGATATAAGATAACTTTTTATTGTCAACAAATATATTTATTATGTAATGAGTGTTGTTTGTAGGTATATTGTATAATAATAGTATTTATAGTTCATTTATTTAGTGTACTAGTTTTTTCAGATAGGATACAATAATTCTGCAGAAATCGTTTAAAATTAATATTCAATTATTCATATATTTTATACAAGTGTATTATTTATTTCTATACTCTGATCCATTTAAGTGAGCGCACAACTTAGGCGCTTCCAAATCTATCCTAAGTCTAAGAGCTCTGCAATTTGTCGCCATTGCCGACGTCGATGGCCTACCGTGGTCGCTGCCGCTGTGCATGACGTATTATACAGTAATATAGACTTCTGTTGATCTCATATATGACACAAATGTGTGCGTTCAAAAATGTTCCTAATCATTAAATTTATTATTTTTCATATACCTTCAGGTATATTTTGTTTGCGTTACTTGTACATGTGTTATTCTTTATTTGTCTGATACTTTTTTTTTTTTTTTTTTATAGTTATACTTTAACAAACAATGAACAACATTTGTTAAACATACAATTTTTTTTTGATTTATACACATAGTCATTAAATTAAAAAAAATATCACTTGATTGATTGAGAATTCGAAGATGTATTTCTAATTGTCACTACTACAGGGTCTTACTCTGCAAAAATTTCGCCTACAATGATATCAATCTCGTATGTCTTCAACCGATTTTGTATTTCCAATAAAATTTTTTTACGTGGCGTTGTACACTCGTTCTTTACCTTCCAACAATAAGGTTTTTACATCACATAATTTATAGGCGGTGGTATTCATCTTTGTATGATTTTCCACGGAAGACTACACTAGTTTGACAGGTTTTATTTCACAATATGGTAGTTGTCCAGTTGTTTTGGTTAACTCTGTCTATTACATATTTAACATGTATAGGTTAAATCCGTTAACTATATCACGTAATTCAGTGATTACCACAGATCTATTAATTATTTAGCCTACGTCCTCTAACTATTTATGGCATGGGCTTTATTGGTCAACATATTAGGTATTTTTCTAGACTACACCATATTATATTCTCCAACCAGTTGAAAAATGTGTTGCAATTCATTTACTCATCATACATCAGTATTGGTTATTTTCTTTTTGTTTCAAGGCCACCTGGTACAAAGCTGTCTTTCGATCCTATGTGGAAAACAATCACCCTCTTCCAAATTGTTTCCATTAAAAGCAGTTACTAATAATCTACATTGTAAACAATAATTTTACTGAAAAAAATGTTAACATTTAATTCTACATATAAATATCACCCTTGTTACAATACAAATTTACTAAAGAGTAAAAACCAATACATAATTGTTGAAGCTTTAAGGGTTTTAAAAACAAATAGACAAATCTAGTAGAAAACTCATTATTTAATCCCAACATCAAGTTTTAGAATACACAAATTGTTGAAATTGAAAAAGACGGATGGAATAAGACATCATAGCTTAAAATATTCATCAATCTACTATAAATATTGTAAGAGACAAAAGCAATAAATTGATCATTATAACACAAAATATTGTACGCATATCCTTAAAATTTTCTGTGAGCTGGTCTTCCACCTCCCCAAGATCTGTTTCCACCGCCGCCGCCGCCGTACCATTTGTTCCCACCACTCGCTAAAACATCATGATTAGTTACTCATAAATAAAAATAAATGTTTAATTATTGAAAACTTACAGAAGGAACGTGCTGCCATCGCAGCTAATTTAGGATCAATTCGTTGGTTGGCTTCAGTGAGTACAGCTACAAGGTCCTTAGCTTGCTTGCTGTTAGAATGAGTAAAGAACGCGTATGATGTACCCTTTGATGATGACCTACCAGTCCTTCCAATTCGGTGAATATAATCTTCAGAATTGTTGGGATAGTCAAAATTGATAACAAATTTCACATCATCAACATCTGCAAACAAAAGTTAGGACTTAGAGTAATAAGAAAAAAAATTGTCAAATAACAAATTTTATAATTACCTAAACCTCTGGCAGCAACATCTGTAGCAACCAAAATATTGGCAGCCCTTCCATTTCTGAATTCTAACAAAAAAAAATAATAATAATAATAATAATAAACCTATCTTATGTTCACAAATATTTAAATGAATTTTATTCTTACGTTTCAATACATGATCACGTTCCGATTGGGATTTGTCTCCATGAATTCCAACAGCTCTAGCCCTTCATTAAAAACATTGTTAATAATATAAATATACTTAATTATTGAACATATATGTTAAGTGTCATAAATAAATTTAAACAATACAAACTATAATTAAAATATTCTATTAATCTATTTATTTATGTTATATTCAGATCTTCTTAGAGGACAAATTAAACAACACAGTGCTATGTTTTTCAAATAGAATCATCACAAGATAACAAGAAATATTCATACATTTTGTTATACTTCTTACTATATTAAATTTTTGTTATATTCAGATCTTCTTAGAGGACATATTAAACAACACAAGAGCATGTTTTTTATTTAAAATTATCATCATATTTACAGTCTTGTTAATAAACCATCTGATAAAGTAATAACCAACAAAAATTACTAAATAACGACTTACCCCATGTTAGTAATTTTGTTTGTAATTGTATCAACCTTCCGCTTGGTTTCTGCAAAAATAATTGTTTTATTTTCTTCCATGTTACTAATATCTTGTAATAAATCCATTAATTTATCTTCTTTTTCGTGTTCTTGACAAACATCAACATTTTGTAAAATATTATGATTTGCTGACAATGTTAAAGAACCAACATTCAGTTGAATGTAATCACTCAGGAAATCATTAGCCAATTTCTGAACTTCCTTCGGCCATGTTGCAGACCACATCAAAACTTGTCGGTCTGGCTATAAATTGAAATATATTATTTATAGTAAAAAATGAATGTTAAAAACATGAAAGCATACACGAATTTGTTGTATTATTTTCCTAATTTGAGGTTCAAAACCCATGTCAAGCATACGGTCAGCTTCATCCAAAACCAAGTAAGTACAACGTTGCAAATTGGTAGCACGAGACTCTAGGAAATCTAGTAAACGACCAGGAGTGGCAATAACAATCTCAACACCATTCATTAGATCTCTAGCCTAGGAAAATAAAATTAAAAATTAAAAATTGGTTACAAAATTCACTTCAAATTCAGTTTTTTTTTTTTTTTTTTAAGGAATTCAAGTTTTATAATGTTGTTCATCGCTGGGCACTGAGAACTCTTCGTTCAGAAACTAATAAGTTTTAACTTACTGTTTGTTCAGTGCTGCGATGAAGATACATGTTGATGGTATAGTATTTGCTGAATAAAGAAATAAATGTAGGATGACAGTTCAAGGAAGAAAAAGTATCGGTTATGCTGAACCAATAAATAAATGGCCGCCAATTGACACATTAATAATTGTATTAATTCGGTTTGCAGCTCCGCTCCAAATGCATGAACATGACATATTTAATAGTCATTGTCCAAAAACACTGTGCATAATATTAAGATTACGTTATTATTTCATTATAAAATAAAAAAAACCATTTCTGCAAAACCGAATTTCAAAATGGCGGCCTGCAAAGAACAAAAACAAAATAACTGATCATTAATGGTATAATAAGTTAAAATAAATTCAACATTAAAATGTAATCAACTTATTACCTCTTTCTAATTCAATTAATTATACCTGATGAGATTTAGGAGCACCTCCATATACGCAAGTTGACCTTAAATATGTAGTTTGATTGAATAATCCAGCAACTTTTTGAATTTGTTGTGCCAATTCCCTAGTTGGAGCCAAAACTAAAGCTATTGGGCCATCACCTTTTTTCAACGGTTCTTGGTTATTTATATGAACAACGGCAGGCAATGTATACTAAAAATATATTTAAATTAATACTAAATAAAATAAAATCAGTTTCAATGAATTTACAAGTTAGACAAAAAGAATGTAGGTATTATGATAATGCTTCCCGAAGAAGTGCTTTATGGAGTTTCCGGGAGGCAGGTTTATTGCCGGTTCAAAAAAAATGGTACTAAGATAATGAGACTTACACCCAAAGTTTTGCCAGATCCAGTTTGAGCTACTCCAACCATATCTTTTCCACTCATTGCAATAGGCCAACCTTGTGCTTGAATTGGAGTAGGTTCAGTGAATCCTTCATTGCTATAATTCAACAAATATAAATCAATGAGTATAATGATATGAACTATTACGTGTTTATTTTTTACCGTAGAACTGTCATAACATATTCAGGAAAATTGGCTTCATTAAAATTTTGAATTGGATATGGAACTGGACTCCGATCTGAACTCAACACAGTTATATCTTTAGTTGTTCGGTATTTGTCCACTTCCTCATAAGATCTATAAAGTCAAATAGTAATTAATTAAGTAATTCAATATTATGATTATCTTATGCAATGGTATACCTTCTCTCGACAGTTGGGTGAGGAACATAAAACTCTTTTTTAAATGGTCGAAGTTGAACACGGTCCCAATTGGGTTGTTGTAAATTGGCACCAGGATTTTTTTTAGCACCGCCCATTCCACCACCACGACCACCGCCGCCACCATATGATGATCGTTGACCACCATAAGAGCCATTACTTCTTCCTCCACCATTTCGTGAATAAGACCTGAGAGATTTTTTTTATTAAATTAGGTACATCAATAACCAATTTATATAAATATGAATAGTTATACTATAGAAGGAATAAAGTAATATAATTACTATAAAATGTGATTACTAGGTATAGATATAGCAACAACAATTCAATTTTCCTTCAGATATTAATTTTGCTGTACAATGCTAACCATTAAATTAAAACCCATACAAACACAGTACAGTTAACAGTGAAGGTATTTTTAAAACAAATGAATTTATAAATTTGGTCCCTTTACACCCAGAAAGACATACAGCGAAATTAAAAAAATCCTCTTATTTGCAGGTTACATTTTATATACCTATATTTAAATAATCTTATGAAAATAATAAACAAGAAATTAAAAACTAGAATTAATACAAATACTAGATATAACTAGATAAGTATACAAAAAAAAAAAAAATGATATAGTAATACATAAATACCTACTATTATTTTTGTACTTTACATTTCCAAAAGACATTAGTTTATAACACTTTAAACAAAAAACAAAACATGTCATTGTCATGTTTGTTATCTGTATTGTTACGGTTGATAATTTAGTTGACAAGGAGCTATATACATTATTCATAATGTTAATAATATCCTAATTAATTCTATTATAATAAAACACGAAAATTAAAAATAAAAAATGTTCAACTACATAATAAAAAACAAAACAAAAATTGTTTTAGAAATATTCAATAAAATATATATAGTTTTTAAATACCTATCTAGCTCGCTATCTAGTTATATCTAGTATCTTTAAAAATTAGACTTATCTCAAATGGACTCAGCTGCCCTCTTAAAAAAATTCTTGCTACGCCCCTGTATGTACTAAAGGGTAAGTAAGGGTACTTATAGAAAGTGTGAAATCGCTCAGACTATAATACACTCGGTTGAAGAATCAACGAAAATAAAAACAAAATAATGAATTATAACGACTACCTACGAAAAAGCGCAAGTCCGATATCTGTTATATTTGTATAATGCGTATTAATTTCAGATGAGGTTAAAAATACTGAAAGTCAAAACACAAAACTATTCAAACGCTCAGCATTTTCGCCGAGACGTACGTGTATATAAATAAAGTAACAAAAAGTAAAAACAGAGAATGGGCAATTTCGAATGAAATTAAATCAAAGGTAAACTCGACACCACGTTGTTTCCACACGGTTCAAACCTTGGTGTCCATTATAATAATAATACGAATCCTGGAAATTATTGGTTAGTTATCATATTTAACATTTATTTAGCAGCAGTTACAAACGAAAATATAAATAATATACTTACATAGTGCAGTTTTTTCGGTAAGTAAAAATTGAGTCGATGAAACGAGCGTAAATGCACGGGATTTAATATGGCGGACTTGACGAACGTAACGGAGGTGGGTGGTTCGTGAACGGTTCGTTCAAAGTGAACAAATTGATTCAGATTCAGTGACCGAGAATGACCTCGCTACTCATTTCTATATTCCTATGAATCGTGAGTCACCGCCATTGTTGCCATATCATTGTGAAATTGCGGTTTAAACGGTTGCCATTTATGCAGTGTGACCAACTAAAAGATAAATATTGTCACACGTTGTGAATTTTACGATAAATAATGTAGTATACTATATTGTTGTATGGTTATCTGCATTATATCAGTTTTCTGCAAATAAAGTTCACTGTGTTACAGTAATTATATGAACAGCGTTATACAGACTACAGAGTAAGCGGCAAATCCGCAAAATCATTGATTTTATAATATACAGATAAACCCACGTCGTGATGGTATTATTCGGTGACCGCTCGTACGATGCCGCCGTTATGGATCGTTTAGTGTTGTTGGGTTGCAGCGGTGGTTAGATCGGCGAAAAGTACGAGCAGGGATTAGTTGATGATGCTGTCGCTACGACCGCTAGGGTGTCAAAGTCATGAATCCACGATGCGGCCGGTGGTGATTGCGCGCCATATTCGTGCACGGCAAACGTTCATTAGCCGCGCGAGCCATTATGTATAAACTTTTATTAGACCGTGGGCAAGTGATCCAGCTCACTCAGAGCGATCCTGTTCGATTAACGCGTAACAACTATGTGCTCAAGCAGCTGCCGCTTTCACAGTGATACATCACATTATTAAAAAAAAACCCTAAACGAAAAGCGCGTTGGTAGATGAAGAAATTGTGTTTCAATCGAATGGCAGTTTGGTGTGAAACTTATGGGAAACATGAGATGTGAACCCATTGAAGATACTATAATAAAATTCTACAAGAATGACAGCTATAGAGTTTGAGCACTTGAAATCTTTAATTGAGCCACATGTGGAGAAAATAAACACACATTATCGAGAGGCGAGTTATTGTGGTAATGTGGATATTTAATATTCCATAAAAAATCGTTAGCACCATACAATTGTATTAAAACGGGACACTTTTCATTATCCATGGTGGTATTGCCAAGCTAGCGAATTTGAACGACAAAACAGTTCCAACTGCTCGAGATCAATCAATTGAAGAGCCTTTACCGCGTACCTAAATACCGACAAAATTTCTCGCGGGCGAGCTCGAGCGCGGTAGCTGGTTCCATTTGGCGCGGGTCAATGTTTGAGGGTTTGCCGCGCGTAATCGATACGCGCCTATACATTCGTCATAGACCTATTAAGAGGTAGCTTATCATGTGTTATGCCGTTATCAACAAATAACAATCAACATGTTATCAGTAATAGTTAATCAATAATTTGTATGAAGTTTATTATAAAATCATGGTAAAAAGTAGAATCCTAATGTTCTATTTCAAAAATCCGTCAACATTGGCCACTAACGGGTCGGATCACTAATGTGGCGCCTTATCCTATAATCTATATTGATATATAGTATGGTCCGGCCACTGGACGGCGACCAAAACTCGTCTTATTTCGCGCATTCCCGCCACTATACCAGCACGATCACCACCCCCCGTGCGCCGTCATCGACGCGGCCGCTTTCAACTTGATCAGTGGTTGTATACACTATACAGAGCGTGCGATGAAATTTTGTTTTTTTTACAAATGTTTCAGTATACAATTTTTTTTTTTTTTGTTTTTGCGTTAGTACTATAGGTACATACAATATGGACGTCGTCGATATTTCGCCTGAAAAAAAAAATCCTCGAGGAAAAGTAATTGTGCCTTGTCTATTTTCCTATTTCGAATTATTAATTTGTTTAATTTATATTTTACTGTTTAGTTTATTGATACTGGTCAAAAGAAGGTCGTCATAAATTTATATAAAGATAAAGTCAAACGCCGAGATAAAAACCCAAACAAATGATCGTAGAAATATCTAAGGCAAGCGGGATCGGGCAACGTACGATACAATCAACTTTATCTGAATATAAAAATAAAGGTCTGTAAGAGTGTCTTGTTGGTTTTGTTCCAAGAAGCCTTATGTGTTTTCAATCAAAAGCAAATTCGTCGGATTATCACCATGAAATTAACGGCGACAATTTCTACGAATTGTTTGTAAAAATATCCTTATGCCTTTGTAGAAATTAATCCAATTAATCAAAGTACAGCTATTAGAACGAGTAAAAATGTTAAAACCGCAATATGACCAATATGTAATAATCAAATTGTATTACTATTGCCAATTATTATTACGAGGCGCAGAGCACGTAACAGCCAAAGTGTGGACAGATTTTGTTGGACACATGATAAAGGAGGAAGAGAAGTTCTGAAAAATTGATTTTATCACAGATGAACCTTTAGACAAACAACCTTTTTTTTTTTTTTTTAATTTCAAACCGGCAATACCCTCGCCTCCCGGAAACAACGTGAGGCACTACTTCGGGGGGCGGGTAGACAAACAACCTAAACACGATGCACGTTATGTTTTAACAATAGGATCGGGCGACACAAGTTCCGATCATGATTCGGATTTTTAATGTTTAATTGTTTCAACTGTTTTTTTTTTTTATAATTTTAATTTCGAATTTATACAATCTATACATGAAAACTAGTGTAATAAGTATAATTGATGTTATTCAAATGTTGGCTTGCACGATTTGAGTGAAGAACTCAGCCAGTGAAGACTTAAATATATATTTATATATATAAATATTTATATTTATGTATATTACGTTATGTTTGATAACATATTTATTTTTAAATAAAGAAATAAATACGTATATTATCATATTTCCATTGTTGTTTTATACGTAATAGGAGTAAAAGTCTATTAATGTTATTATTTTTAGGTGTGTTATTTGAGCCGCTGTATACACTTTGGCGACCACGTGCTGTGACAACGTAGTGAAACTCACGCTCATCTGGATGTGCGAACGAGTCTCGTTCTCTTAGCGGTCGTAGTTTTCTTTTTTATATATAGTTGTGTATGTTTACTGTTTTTTATATCATTGTCTTCAGATACATAATATTGTCTAATAACGGTATTAACATAAATGTGAAATTCTCAATATAACTTTTGTAAATATTAGTTTATTATTTATTACTTTTTTGTTTATTATACCGATTCCATAGTCCGTCGTTAATTAAATTATGTGAAAATATATTAAATAGGTATCGTTTTGTAAATTTGCATACGTGAAATAAAAGGTATTAAACAACTTCTAGTTAACAATTATACAATCCAGCTTCATGTATCACAATAGGTAGGTGGAATAAATAATTGTACTTATTTAATTGCCCGTGCCCATTTTATATTTTTATCTATACCGAATAGTCTTATTTACCACCACACATTTGAACATATAATTTAATCCTAAATACATAGACAACGGTTTTTAAAAAAGACAAATTTAACTCTATATAATTCAATATTAAACACCGATAAAATAAAAAATATAATTTAGACTACATATTGTGAACACACTACCGTCTACGATATTAATTATGGGTGAACGAATACAACAACAATAGGACAGTATTTTTAATTGAAAATATAATTAACCCCGAGTGACCTATATTATAATGAATAATCAAGAGAACAAGGACAACCCGTAAGAAATAATAGATTTTGATTTCGTGCAGGTAGATGACGCTGCAGAACCGTTGCATTTTGAGAACTTTCGGGGTTCAGGCTGCTCCATACGATAATATTGATCGTTGGGCCAACCATATTAGAAGAAAAAAAAACTCGTTCCAAATAACAGCGGACGGTAATCGGTCAAGACTCGCCACAGGCGTTCCCACACTACAGCTAATCTATTCCGGCGGCGGCTCGCAACATTCTTTATACGGAGTGAGTTATATTGTCGCACCATTTTAACTGTAGTTAGACGTGTTTTTGTTGTTGGCACGCATCTAGTTATTTCGAATGCTTTTATTATTTTTTGTGAATTTGCATTACAATAATTTGTGTGTGCTTTTTCACGTGACACTTTGGACGGAAATATTGCGGAATAAAATAACAATTAAATGAAAAAAAATAGCGGCAAAAACGTTTATATGCGTTCAACAAGTGTATATTATATTATTGTATAAAACGTGTTCTTAATTTAATACCCTGTATACACGCCGGCGTTCGCAGCCAACTATAGTCGGGTGAATGAAAAGTGGCCGCTGATGCCCACGCGCCTAGCGGTGAATTGTTATCATTGTACCGCAAAATTATGGAAAAAAGCGCGCGAATTTTGAATTATTAACCATAATGCAATTACATGTTATTCCAATACAAATCAAGAATTTTAATAAAAATATAAGCAATAATAATTTAATTTAATACAGAAGTCATTCAAATGTATGTACAAGTCATATATAATACAAATTCAGATCAAATATATACAAAATAATTTATTTCAATCCAAGAAACTTAAACTAAAGATCGGCCTCAAATATGTCTTCATCATCTTCATCACCCCAATCGCTATCGTCGTCTTGTAATGTGATAATGATCGGCTCCAACATGACATCCCTTAATATTTCTTTGCTATTATCTTCATCTTGAATTTTTTCCGCGTGTGCAACACACTTCTGCCAATCCTCCTGTGTTACTGCATCCATAGCCGCGTGCGCCAACTTTTCTACGTCTGCCATCTTAAAAGTATTATTTTTTTTAGCTACCTTCCCTTTAACCTGTGCCCAGATCAGTTCAATTGGGTTATATTGACAATGGTATGGAGGTAACCTTATCACTTGATGGCCCATTTCCAGTGCTATTTCGTCCAATTCGTATCGCTTATATGTTGGAATAAGTTGTTTTACACGCTCACGTAATTCAGACAACCGTTCTTGTGGTGAAAATTCAACATTTTTATTTTTCAGCCACTCTTCAACAACGATTTTTCGACTATTGCTTTTGGGGAAATTATCTTTGAGCATTGAGTGGTAAGATGCATTGTCCATCACAATAACCGACGGCTCTTCGAGGTGGTTCAACATATTAATAAACCATTTTTTAAATACCTCAGCATTCATTGAGGTATGATAGTCACTCTCAAGACTGCTAAAGTTAGCTCGAAATATTAATTTGGAATCGCTAACAAACCCATATTTTGCAGACCCTGCGTGGCAAATAATAAGACGACCTCCTTCGGTATTTTCGTCATTTTGCCATATGTGTGTTCTGCTATGGTTTTGGTTAATCCACGTCTCGTCCAAATAAACGACAGGACGGGTGTCGTTTTGTTTTCGAAGTGTACAAATTTTTCTTAAAAATGCACAACGTAGTGCAACAATGTCGTTCCTTTCCATGAGAAATTTCCTTCCATCGTTGCACTTTTTGAAAGAAAATTTCAAATTTTTAAGAAGCGTACGCATCGACCAAACAGAGCCTTCCCAATTGCACTTCTTCTTTACCTCCGTTAAAACAGTAAGAGCTGTTGGGTACTCACCTCTATTGTAGAACTCGTGCACTGTTCTACGTACTATGTCTGCATAAAAATCGTCTAATTCAGTCAACGGTTTTGCACGTTTATACGTTTTACGCGGAGACTTGAACGAAGCAACTTGTTGTTCTGGATCCAAATTATCCTTACCCTCTTTGCATATGCGCCTCACAGTTCGTTCTGATAATCCAGAAGCTTCAGCTGTTACCTTTAGGCTTTGAGCAAACATAGATGGAACAATTTCATTTTGTTTCGATAAGTTTTTTATAAAATTGTACACCGAAAAAATGATTTTTTTGCTCTGACTACTAGTATCACTACTATTGCCGGCCATTATAGAATTTTAAAAAAAAACTTTATCTAAAAAACAGTAGTAAATAATAATGTAATGGTTAAATTCACTTTCTGAAGTCAAATGTAACAAAACACCACAGAACACGGACAAAAATCGTAGCCGAATGACGAATATTGTGGTAGGGAAGCAGATGTTATGGGTACAATAGTACAATACACATTCCTCATGTAGTTTATATATGTTGTCCCACCGGGATGAGTCCCTCCATTAAATATACTACAAACGCCGAAGGTCACAAGTGGTAACTAAACCATAAGGACGAAGCCAAAAAGCAAAAAAAACGTTTTCAACCGCGCACCGGCCAGATGTTGTTATCAATCGCGCTTTACGTGATTCACTTTGAGAACCCATGGCTTATCGAAAAAAAAGGTTTCTATCATATTGCCAGCGGCCACTTTTCATTCACCCGACTATAACTGAGACAAATCGTAGAGCCAGCCGTTAGACTCAGCCACTCCCCCCCCTCCTTGTCTGGATGGCACTCCGCCATTAATTTGGACGCGCCGAGCGGTGCGCTCTTATATGGAACGGAGTATGTCTACAACCGTGTTTATATTCAATGGTATTTGTTATACAATTTCCACTGCCACCTAGCGGTGATGAGAGTTGTAACCGGTGTTTAACGGCAACGATTTTGGCCGCATCTTACGCGTGATTAATATGTAATGCCATCTCTCTATATTCTTAAAACTCTGTGATCTATAGATAAGCCGATATAGCCGTGATATTCCGTATATTCCGATATAGCCGTATGGGAGCGACACACGCAGATATTTTCAAAGGCGGACGGTGCCAGCTGAGTTTTATTTCCATGAAATTACAATATTTTCAATGGTGTCAATATTCTTATCTACGGTTGTTCCAAAGTTTCAAATGTTGCACATGCGCAGTTCACAATCAAAATACCTGATTAGATTTTAACCATGGGGTTCTAGATTCCTAGAATGAATATTCAATAGATTATTGTAGGTTCTTTAATTTATATACATTATACATTATTTATTCCCAAGTCGTTTTTCGTTTTTGAATAATTTATAGTTTATTTAATATGTTCGTTAATTCTACATTAAATAATATTGTCACATTGTGTTTTATATTTTGATAATCAACCACTTTAAGAATGTACGATTCGTTAAAGAAGTTTGTTTCGTGGCATAAACGTAAATTAATTATTGGTGGTGCATTGTTTTGCAGTACTGCGTATGTAGTGTATACTCTAAAAAAAAGAATTGTTGAAAAAAAAGAAAAGGAAAGTCGACAATACTTGGAACGATGTAGACGTCAACAACACCATGAGGCCACTGAAATTGCTGCAGATCGTATGATTGTTGAATTTGTTAAAAAACTTCACGTTAAATACTTCGCAAACAAATTACGTATCGATAATATTATTGATCAATTGAAGAACCAAAATGATGTGGCACTTTGGGAGGAAATGAGAATATGTGTTTTTACTAGAGCATGTTTACTTATCTATTCAGAAACTATGTTAGTGTTAACTTTAAAAATACAACTTAATCTACTTGGAGGACTCGTATACAAGAGTTTGTCTCAAGACTCACCACAAATATGTTCCAAAACTCAAGAAGACTATCTATCACTATTTACTTATTTTATTGAAGAAGGTATCCAACGTTTAGAAAAATATTTACAGGAAAAAGTTATTAAGTATGTGCAGCAAATCCCTATTCAAGAACAGTATAATTTACAAGAGTTGGAAAAATTATTTTTTCTTATTCAAACTGATATTGCGAGCGATGAAAATAGTCCTTTACAATGCATTGACACATACATGCTATACCAGGTTCCACAAGTTAGAGAAGCATTGTTACAAGATATGGTAAATGAAACAAAAGAATTATTGAAAAATGAAGAGATAGTTTCAGTAGCTCGTTACTGCTCATGCCATAGTTTTAGTAAACTTGTAGATTCTATTTCTGTTAATATACCCAATCGGTCAGTGCATTTGCCGACTAACGTCAAAATGCCATTGGCCAAGTGGCTACCTGTTATTAATAGATCAACTAAAGTAACAGAAGATGGAGATTGCTGTTTAATACAAAATGTTCATTTGGATGAAATGGTTACAGTGTTAGGTGCAAATGTATATGAAGCATATTGTTCTTAAATAAAACATTTTTTTAAGAACTTTATGACATTTTTGTACTGTTCATAAAACTCCAAAGTTGTTTAACTCAATTTATAATTAATTAGATATATATTTTAAACAATACATTTTTATTAATTCAAAATATAAAACTGTTAAGTTAATTTGTTACATTTTTAATAATATTTAAAATAATAACATGTGTAAAAGTGAATTATTCAATTTTGCATGATTGTGGATTTTGAATTCTGAGCTTAAATTATTATCTAATAAACTGTTACTTGTTTGTATTTCTTTAAGTATTTAAAATAATTTATTTTTATTGTGAGGATCAAGGTATTAAAGTATTATATATTATGGTAAAATGTTTAAACGGTATTGTTTTTTTTTCTCCCTCTCATTTAACATAAACATGTATAATGGTATCATTAATTATGGTTGCTATTGAAATATTAACATATTGACTTTGATTTTTTTTAACTGCTAAGGGATCCATTGACCACTCTTTGGAAAAATTTGGTTAATCTAAAATTCACACCTAAATATTATATAATATATACCTTTATTATTTCTGGGTTTTTTAGACAATCCAGCTATGAGTTATTATGGATTAATCTTACTCAACGGGCTTAATGAAATTGTATTTGCTATTTTGAAGGGGTTTATAAAGTCTTTTGTTTGGCGGCTATACATTGGACATTTTGTTAAACTAAAATATTATTAACAGTTACATTTTTTAAGTTAATATTACTGTATAATATAATGCATACAATTAATCGTTTTCTATCTATGCTTATATTACATTTGTAATACGGGGTAATTTATTCAATTTTAGTAACCGAGTAGGTTGCTTTCCATTTTTTTTTTTTAGTAACTTTAGTTATATAATCTATTCAGAATTAAGCAATGAGTTCCTAAAAAAAAATATGATTGTATTTGATAATATTACCACGGAATAGATTACCATGCGCAAATATATTTATACAATCTCCTTGCCCTAAGTGTGAGAGAGAAAACCTTTTTTTTCTCTTTCTAAAATGTAAACATGTAAAAAAAAAAAACTGGATATTTTGGGATAATAATATTATTATCTTTATTATCAGAGTTCATTGTTCTTTCCAAAGTTCAACTCGTCATTAATATGCAATTAAATTATATTTGATTATTGAAAACTATAATGTCCGATTCTGTATAAAAAAAAAATCGTTTGGCTAGGCTACTACTTCCGAAATGATTATGGTACGTTTAGCACTAATAAACAATTTTCTATTTAATATTCTCTAGGTCAATGCCATGAAAGTTGCAATTCTGAAAACATCACCTGTACCTTTTTTTTTTTTTTCATTTCTTGTTGATATACTGAATAACATATTTGGTTTACAGAAATCATGATAGAACAACTCCATAATGATGACATTTTAAAAATATTTACATTTCGCTACAACTAATATAATGGAACTTAAAGTTTGGGTTGAAGGGATACAACGGGTTGTGTGTGGTGTAACAGAATCAACAACTTGTCAAGTAAGTAAACTGAAATTTTATAGAGCAGTTAATATTTTAGGTATCATTTATTTTTTTTTTTTGTCATAGGATGTGGTATATGCATTAGCTCATGCCACTGGTAAGACAGGACGTTTCACTTTAATTGAACGATGGCGTAATAACGAACGCCTTCTCGCTCCTCAAGATCATCCAGTAACTGTGAGTGTTAAGTTAAAAAAAAAAAAATAACTACAAATATAATATTTTTCAATTTGTTATCTAATGTATGAGTTTTTAGGTGCTAATGAAATGGGGAGAATATGCTAATGATGTACAATTTATATTACAACGTTCTGGCAATGTCTCCTCGAATAATGCACCCAACAATCCAAAGTATAATGAGGCTGATAGTGTTCCTTATTTTGCTCAGGAACGGAATAAAGATACTCGGAAATCATTAATCTTTAATAGTATGTATTATATATATATATATATACAGGTTAATAATACTTGATTTTAAAATAATTATTTTAAAAAAATGTTAATATCTATTATATTATGTTTAAAACATTAGGTAGGTATATAATATTACAATATCACTGTCTCAATTCATTCATTTGATTCTGCCATTACTCATTATTAATATTTATTTATAAAAAACTTTATATTCTAACATGCAATACTAATCACTAATCAGTGCTTTAAATTAAATAATTTCTATTTACAGATATCATTTTAAATGCTGTGAAAATTTCATTCACTAATAAACGATATTACTAATTACTTATTTTGTTAACAATCAATTTATCAGATTATATTGTTTAGATATTTATAATAAAATAAGTTACTTAAAAAAAAACTATATTAACTCCCCTGAACCAGAGGAATATATTTGACCCTTTATTTCAAGACATATTTTTACGGTTTAAAACCTAATCAGTTATTTATTACTTTATAATATTAAATTATTACTGTATAAGTTAGGGTATTATTATGTAAAGGTTCATTGTATTATTTCATCTAAACCATAGAGTATAAACACATTATTTTTAAGGTAATCGGATACCTGATAATGTAGGTGTAGTACGTGGAATACCCCAACAAAGATCTAATGTCCTTCCTGTTACTCCTGGAAGTGGTGCAACACCATTAACAGTAGTTTCTTCATCACCATCTGGTGTTGGCTTGTCAGCTTCACCAACAAATACTCCTAGTCATTTTAATAAAGTAATATTGTATTATAACACTTTAACATGGTAGTATTTGTTAATATTATTTACTACTTTAGGATCAGAATTCAGCTCCAATAATTGGACCATTACAAAACTCAACGAGTCCAAATAAGAAGCTCGATAATTCTAATTATCGACCCCCGGTTACTAGAGCATTACCACCGTATCGTGAACCTCCTCCTGTTTCTGTCAGTCCAGCAAGAATATCTCCTACAACAGTTGGTAGTGATCGATTGAAACACGCCGTTTTTAAGGTAACCCTGCTAAATATTACATTATTTAATTGTCTATTTTAGATGTTAATATATAATAATAAAAAAAATAAAATAAAATTATTTTAGTAATTAATACTCAATAAAATATCAAATTTTAATTAGAATGTATATGTGTATATATATTTTTTAAAATTTTATTTCAATTTTGGTATAATATTTTTTTGTAGGAGTATCAGAATGAAAACAATAGCAATAGTACTAATGTCATGTATAACCCTCAGTACAAAGATCTCGTTAGGCTTATAAATTATCAAAGAGATAAGTTGTCTATTCAACAAGCAGAGTTAACAAAATATGATGCGGAAATAATGTATTGGGAAGGAAAAACTAGAGAACAACAACATCAGATGGATTTCATGGCTCAAGAAGCAGCTCGCATTGAAGCTACTGGTAGACATACAGAAGAACAGGTATAATTCAATTGTTATTGAACATTTATTAGTAATAAATATTAACTCTCCTAAATATCTTAGTTGAGGCTTATGGGCCAAGTAGAAGAAGAAAATGATATTGTACGCCAGCAAGAAAAAACTTTAAAATCTGAAATGACCTTGTTAAGATCTAAATTAGCTAACTGTGAAACTGAGTTGCTTGTATGCAAGAACAAAATACGGCTTTTAATGGAAGAAGTGGAGCTAGAACAAAAAATGTTGTCTAGAGATCTAGAAGAGAAACGTAGAGCTGAACGTGGTATTTTGAAGGAAGTGGATCGACTACAAAGTGAAGTAGAAAGGGCTAAACAAGAAACAGAAATGGCAGCACAAGTTGGAGATAGTCTACGAAAAGAAGTAATTAAAATTATTTAATATGTATATAGGATTGTATATTAAATAACTTAACTTTTGTGGCATTTTCAATAAGGTTGCTATATTAGAAACAACCATAACTGAGAAAAAACGACAAGTTGATAAACTAGTAGCTGACATGAAAGAAGCAAATTTGCAATCTTTAGTTATTTCACCTCCAGATGAATTAAAATTTATTCTTGAAGGTAAATATAAGATATAAGACATTAAACTTATACTGTTTCCATCCATCATACCCATAAATAAGCAGTAGAATATTTTTTTGTTTCAATCTAGTGGTGCAGTCAAATGTCTAAAAACATATTTCAATTAGTTTCGAAATTGATAATGTACATTTTAGTGTGACTAATTGTATTTATAGTTTGTTTTTTTTTTTATTACCTATTTTTTTAAAATAACAAATTTGTAAAAAGAATTGAAGCTTTTAATCTAATTGATCTAAAAATTTATCATACAATTAATTAAAATCTGTTTTTATAAATTGTATTACATCACTAGATTAATCATTTCATTGGAAATAAAATCCAATAGCACATTTTAGTGTCAATTTTCTTCCATTTATAATGTTTTGTTGTATATATATATATAAAATATACAATACAAAATTAAATACATCTAAAAAATTTAATGTAAATATTTTAAATATTTTATTAGGAGCTCAAAGACCTGGAAGTACTCGTAAAATGATTGGATCACCTAGGCAACTAGAAAATGCAGCTCCTACCAGTAAGAACCCTCATGGTGTTTGGGTATAACTCTTTTGTTACCTAATCAAAACATTTTGAAAATTATTTGCTGTAAAATAATGTATTTTATTAATTGTTTTCACTTAAGTGTGCATTTATATCAATGTTTAGTTGCAAATTATGCATTTTTGAAACCAGTTTAGGTTTATAAATAGTAGTTATTGCACATCACACAATTTTTGTTTTTCTTCTACCAAACCAAGAATGTAATTCTAAAACTTAAGTTAATTTTCTTTTTAATTTGATCTCTTTATAATATATTACATTTTAATTTTTAAGGAAAAGTTTTTTTTCAAATTTGTATTCATCTCAAATAATTTAGGAAATTATTTCTTTATTACATTGTTTATGACTTATGGCATTAGGCTAACAGTATATGTAACCAATAGACCTTTGCCCAAAATAATTTTGGGCAGTATTTATATATATATATATATATATATATTATATATTTCAGTAAATTTATTTACGGATTGAATATTTCTTTCTTTAATTATATTACATGAATGTTAATTTAAATAAATACATAAATACATAATTAAAAATATTATTCAATTCTATAATAGATAATGTGTTTGTGCAATTATAAAATGCCTGCCACTGGTTTACTATGTATACTATATAGCTGAGTTAACAATTTGACTTATTTTATAAATCAAATAAATGTTTTCAGATGATTTAAAACTAGGAGATGCTTAACTACAATATGTTTTATAGGAAAATTGACTAGGCATTTTACTATGTTTTAATATTGTAGTTATTAGTTCAGGATATAAAACACTTTCCTGACCGATTTCACTCTTGTTATTTTTGTTAATAGTATTGAATTTTTCTATAGTACTGTGTTTAGATTTTAATTGTAAACAATAACTTTGATACAAAATTATGAGAAAAAATTTGACTATTGTTTTTGATTTTGTCCATTGATAAGTTATTAACATTGCCATTTCTGAAATACATATTTACTAGAAGGAAATCTGTACAAATATATTTAGATCTGGCATTTCTATTGCAAAATAAACAGCTAAACATTTATCAATTAAATAGGTGACAGGCATAGACAAGCATGAGTAACATTAATTATTGTTTGCCATTGTTCTAGACGCATTTATTTTCATAAAGCCCACATATATGGCCAGCAGTGTAGCCAGGGAGTTAGTTATATCCCTCCCCCAATGTCTCTGACAACTACTTTTTAAGTATTTAAAAAGTGCATTTTGTTTTTGTTAGATTTAATTGAATAAATTCAGTTTATGTGTTTTACAGTGAAACATAATAGGTATAACAATGTTTTATTTGTATTACTAATTTATGGAAAACATTTTTAAAGTGAATGAGTGCATTTAAAAAACATCCCGTGCAAAACAATTTTTTTTTGGCTCCTGCTACTGTATATGACAGATAATACGCTATACTTACATTTTTCCCTCTATTTAAAAATGATAAAAAAAAACTTACTTGGTTCCTAGATCAACTTAAATCAGTTTAACTTATGAACATCTGTAACTAAAAGTTTAATGATGTAATTTGCCAATCTGATTAATTAATTGATATCTTTCATACTTGGGTCCAGCACCTAGGCTTGTCACTTAATTTAGACAAATGCAATTTCATGTCTTTTACCCGATGTTATATGCAAATCTTTCAGACATATTTTTTTAGCAGTTCCCCTATTCAGCATGTGTTCATCTTGGTATCTTTTATTCTCCTTCACTTAACTTGCTCACCACATTAATCATCATCACTGTATGCAAAGCCTACAAGATCGTTGGCTTTATCATATGTACCACCAAGTAGTTTTCTTCTGCTCTGACTCTGCTCTGTTCTTGAATCACGGTGTGGCTATTTGGCATCCATATTTGGCCAAGAATCAAATACACATCGAGTAATCAAAGCAAATTTCTATTCTATCTTTCCCATATCCTGAAGATTCCTCTCCCTCATGAGTATTTCACTTTTCGTAACTTCTTAGAATTCCTACTCTTTCTGCTTTTCGTTCTGAAATTGATCATTTTGCTTCTTTTCCCCTCTCTCTTTGATGGTACCAAGGACAATGCCTATTTCATCATTCCGCCACACTCAAACTCCTACGGCTAAAAATCATCCCCTGCACTGTATGCTGCGCAGTGCGAACTTACACGACTCCTATTTAATACTGTTGTTCTTTGACCGTCATATTATGTAATGCATTGGTATTGTATGTGTTCTATTTTCATTTTGTATTGTTTCTAGGGTGTGTCGCATCCCTTTCCCTTTGTAAAATTGTCTCCTGGGCATGGTATTTTTAAATAAATAAATAAGGTACAGAAAAATAATATCAGGTTATATACTGTTGGCCTTCTGCTCAGACCTGTCATTTACATACTATGAAATAATATATATGTAAAATATAAACATGAATTACTAGGTGACTAGTTGTCTTCACTACACTGACATAATAACTTCAATGTTTTATAATAAAAATGATTGAAAGTTAATTGTTTCACTTTTCATAGATTTATTTTATTTTCTTAATTTTATAAATCAAGCTAATATTTTTGTTATTGTTTAGAAAGTAAATATTTATTTGTTTTCCTTACCTTTGGTAGTATTTTTCCTGAAGTTTAAAATTATTATTTTATTTATACGTTTTCAATGATTTTTCATTTGTAAATTCATTTATATGTCATACATAGTGCCACTGAACATTTATTTTTTTTTTTTCAAATTTTAAACATATTTTGTTTTTGTCTTATTATTATATACTAATAATAATTACAGTTTGTATTAGCTTTTTAATAATTTTAAATTCAATATAGAAGTATAGCATATGGCTATGTTAATTTATTACGTAAAATGGCTGTTTAAATTATTATTTTTTTTTGTCTTTGTTGCAAAATATAATTTGTTTGTTATTAAAAACAAAAATTGTATGTTTTTACAAAAATATAACTTAATTACTAATTAAGTTATTAAAAAATTGTGTTCAAGAAATATTTAAATTTAGTCTTTGTTATTATTATTATTTTTTTATAATTTATTAGTCAATTTTTCTATGTATTTCATTTTTACTTATTGCCTTTCATATAGCCATTGTTGAGTAATAAAAATACTATTTTGTATGAGCTAAACTGTTATTTTTTATATACATTAATTTAAAACGTTTAATTAAGTTATCCTCCGATATATTTTGAACTTAAGCAATTTATAAATGAATAGATAATATTTTTGAAATTATCTGTTGCAAATCATTTTCAACAGCAAAGTACCGTTTTTAGTTACTGCCATTTTTGATTTAAGGCAATTTACAGAAATACCCAACAATTACACAAATCATATTATTGATATTAGTGTTATATTTGTTATACTAATTTATTTTAAAATTAAACTATAAATCTGTCTGACATATCTTGTCAGTTTTTCACGGTAGGAAACAATTATTTTATTTAACAAGAGAATAAGAAAAAAAAACTGGAAACACTAGTTTATCTATAGAATTTCTAAACAAATTAAACTTTCATAGTGGGACAATTGTAATAATTATAGTTAAGTACATTACTACTTAGTAGTTAATTATGTTTCGAAGGTCAAATGTAGAACATGATTCTCTTAAAAATGGTTAGATTTCCTAGATATTTTTTATTTATAAATGCTTATAAATGTTCATTAAAAAAAATACAATCTATTATTTAAACTAGTATTATTAATGTCACCTAGAGAATAACAAAAAAAAGTTTCTAATACTTTTTTACAATTTACAGCTAAGCCTGAAATAGTTGACGTTGATTATTGTCTTACATCTGTGATTAAATTTTGTTTAATTATTCATTATTCATTTTTTGTATAGCAGACTAATCTCCATCAAAACTAGCCAACATGGAATATGACTCGTTTATTTATAAAGCTTCCAACACGTTTTTAGAAGCATTTATTTTTAGAGTATACATTTTCTCTAATATTATAGATGAACTATTAAAAAAAGTAATATAAATAATCTCATATTAGTTTTAACATTTTAACAACCTCTACTTTGTTGTTTGGTGAAATTTTTTTTTATTCCATAAAATTACTACGCGATCACTGTTTTAAACAGCATCGATTGAGACTTTCACCTGTGGTTGACCTGCAGTGGATGGATCATTGATGTTGAATGCATATGGTTACATATTATTGTTATCCGACATTTCAAAATGATTTTTATAATACTTAATTATATATCTATAATATGGAGTTTAATTAACTCTTAGATTTCCAGATATTATGAATAGTATTAATATTCAAATTTAAGCTACTGATCCTACCTAGATTTTCACAAAACTAATTAATCATTTTTATCACACTTGTAACATTCCCATGTCAATACTGGACATCATTGGAATGTCCTTTCCCGCACTTCTTGCATGGTTTCTGCAGGTCTTGACCTTTTGTTATGGAACCTTAACTTTGAACTGCTTAAGTTTTACTTTATAGCAAACAGTTTAAAGGATGCTATTATTATAATGGCAAGGACTAAGATATATCTAAGGTTTAATCTTTTTTCTATGATTTAAACTCACATAGTCTCTAAAATATAAATAGACTATATTATTATTAGAGTATAAGATTAACTTAAGGAAATTAAAAAAAAAAAACAAATAATGATAGATAATAGAAATTAAGTCCTAGTGAAATTTGCTTAAAGAAAAAAAATTAACTTTGAAACATTTATTGATAATAAACAAAGTAATTGTGTCTTATAATCACTAAGTACAGTAATAATTTTAAACAATTATTATATTGTATTGTAATACATAGTAGGTACAATAAATGAATAAACTATAAATTATCCATTACTTTATCTTAAAATCTTTTATGTTCAACTAAATAACAATTTATTAAACTGCTATGAGAAGTTTAACACAATTAATTAAATTATTTTCATTATAAAATAATTTTTATTACTTCATAGAATATATTAAAGGTCCTTAATGTTTAAATTATAATAATAATTTTCATCTAAAGAAATACTATTGAATGTAATACAAACAAAATATATAATTCATATAAACAAAACAAATATTGACTAGTTTGATTTCGGTAAAGTGGAAAAAAGATTACTTATTTTAAGCAAAACATAAAAAATAGCCCACATTTAAGGTATATAAAAAAAGGTTATGTATAAATATATATATAAATATGTACAAATAATTTATGATATTACTTAAAAAAAAAACGTGTATATTACAGGCAGATAAATTAATATATTGTAGAAATTAAATTTTAAACTAAATCATAGTTAAAATTTTCTACTAATGGAACATTAAACATGGAATGTTTTTGTTAATAATGGACAATGAAAACGTGTGGAAGAAATTAACTTGGCAATGTACGGCCAGCGTCCATAAGAAATTTGTGCTTCAGCATGCCGATACGAATGCGATTACCTGACACAGACTTGGATCTCTCCGTCATGTCACTGCACCTTAAAGCAATATTAAATCATAGTAAACTTAAATATTCAATAATAATAGTAATAATAATAAATTATTTTTTATTAAAATATAATATTACTGTTATATAAAAATAATTTTGAATCATTAGTTAACAATAAAACCAATTTAATTTAATTTATTTAATTATTTAAAAACCTTGTTTATAATTTGAAACTATTGTTGTAGGATGAAAAGCAGGTCAGAATAGTATAATATTATATTCAACAGTACATTATAAAGAAAACAAAACCTTAACTTTTGAACCAATAACAAGTATTATAGATCATATTGGTGACTAACAGGCAACTGGCCGTATCAAACACTAATACAATTTTTCAGGAAAGCGCAAAAAAATAATTTGTTTTTTCTGTGAATCGACATTTCCACCAGTTTATCTGTTCATATATACTTTTAAAATTACTGATACACCCATACTGATCATGGTGAATACAATTTTTTTTTACACCTATTAATTAATAATTTGTTAACAAGTACAACTAATATGGCTAAAAGAAAAATGTAAAAAATTTAGTGGTGGTTGTAGACAGAACTATAAATATATAATATAAATGGTGGATACTGAATATAGCCAGTTGCATGTTCATCAAAGATATAAGTAAATAATAATAATAATAATTGTCTTCAGTTTTTATTCTCAATTTTTGTAGTATATGTATGGATTTGTATCTAAGTGAATTTAAAAGTTATCTTACTTTACTTATTTTGTCTTTTCTTTTATTATTTGTGTTTATTAACTCCTACATATAAAAATAAATAATATTTTCATTAACTTGTTGGAGCAAAAAACCCGACTAAACATACACCTATATGATACAAGTCAATAATGTCAAAATAAAAATGTATACACTTGTGTTCTAAAAACCTACATAGTTATAATTTATATTGTATTGTTAGTTGAACTACATTCATTTTAAAATATTTTCTTAAACCAGAACAATAATAATTGGTGTTTACTGATCAAACTTTTTCACTGTCTTTTACAAGAATAGTTATTAAATGACAATTTTTTAATTCAAATATTTTTAAGGCTTTACCCTATGGTATTATCTAATCAAACAGTTAATCATTCGACTATTATTTTTAGAAATAATAATATCTTTGAACAGATTTCATTAAAAATAAAAGATAAAAAGTATACCATAAAAAAACATTATGTATCATTTTTACTAATTAGTTAACAATTAACCACTTTGATAGTGCATGGGGCTACAATTTACCATTTTTTAAATTCAAAATGTCTCTTGTCTCGTAAATCTACAGGGTAAATTATCATGCAATGTGGGAAATAATTGTGGGTTAGTTTGAATAATATTTTCGTGCATAATGATATAATACATTAAAATGTAGATAAACTACCTATTAATATAATTTGTTATAAAAAAAAATCAACATAACTACAAAAAGAAATATATCAAATTAAAGATATTAATACATGATAATTAACAGTAGATATACAAAAACCTGTAAATTAATATGAATACATAATAATAAAAAATTTATTTATCAATGCATTTGTATAATAATTTACATAATATTTAATTAATTTATATTTAAAAAAAAACCAATAAAAAACTATACTTAAAACTACCTTCATGCTCATTTAAGAGCGAGTGCCAGATGGTCAAAGCATTATAATAGACAAGCAAAAATAATCGAATGCACACATTGCGAATAAACAAAACACCATGTCTAGTTTATCTACCTTTCCCAATGCGAAGCTATTGTTGACAGAAATCGCGTCATTGTTTGCATTAAACATAATATAACATATTCCATGAGTAAATATTCATATTGTAATTTTACACATAAATAATTATTAAATGAAAAACTTTAGTTGAATTACCTTATTACAGGACGTCCATTAGTTTGTCCTTCTCTATCGAATGTGCATAACGTTGGAGCTGTGGTCGACCGGCACTTGAAAAATAAACATTTATATACATACACAAAAAATATATATTTTTTCAAATATATGTGAAGAATATCCCAGGAAAATTTAATATTTTAAAAAGGTGTGGAATAATTCAAACTTTACTAACATTAAACCATTTTAAAAATTAGTAACTTTTCGTGGAATATCCTGTATACATACTCTGTCTGTTTGAGTGGCAGCATTTCGAGTTTCTATTGTTGTTGTCAGTGGTCGTGGTCGTTGAGCTATCTGTTCGTTGAGTATCTGAATAGTACGATCCTTCTGTTCCAATTGTTGTGCCATGTAAGCTATCTGAAACGGATGATCCGCAACTCAGCTCCTGATCAAGGAAATGCATACTTGTCTCCGAAATACAACGGGATGTATTTAAATGTGTATTTCCCTCATATTTAAATTACTTAGCGTTACGATAATCATGCAAATCATGCTACTATCTATGCATTTTCTATTTAATAAGGTGTTTTCATCAAATGAATAACAAGACACATTTTGAATTTATTAAATTTAATTAAATATATTTACCAATTTAGAGAAAAAAAAGTAAATGGAGACTTGTATATTTAATTATGTATTAAAAATAATATTTAACTAACCTGTTGTTTCAAATCCATGAGTTGGTCCTCGTAACAGCAATGCACTTCCTGTTCTTCCGGGTATGTCATATCTTGTTTGTCCTAGAATTAACCACATATTTTCTATTATGATTTGATAATATAAAATTGATGATCCTTATATAATTCAGTTTAAGGACACGTAAATTATTATTTTTCAACCTTGATGAATAGTTATTAATAAAAATGTTTAAACAGTCCTTGAGATAATTATTAATTCTTGTAATATTTTTTCAAACAAATTTAATCTACTTAAATAAACACTTATCCTAACATTTTTTAATACATAACAAACACAATTTGTTAATTGTAAATTAACTTTTTTCTTTATAATTGAAAACTGAATCTATTTTGATCTGTTAACTGAATATTAATTGGTTTATAATCATTTTCAACAACTACAAGTGAATTATATAAAATAATTTTCTTTAAATTACCTCTATCAAGGCACGATTTAGCTCGAATAGCATGTTCTTGATACTCGCAATGTCGTCTGTCACCTCTTGAAATCGATCGAAGCTCATTATCACATCGTTGTCCTATAATTAAGTACTTCAAATTTATTCAAAATTGTCAACACCGCCCAAAAAAAAAATTAAATTGCCTTCTTACTTTTGAATCTGTTTCATCTTTGACTGGAACTACATCGTCTTTTAAAGAACTATTACTGTTTCTAAAAAAAAAATTTGTATTGACAAATATTACATTTAAATAGTCTATTTTATTTTTAATTTTAAGTTATCTACTATTATTGTACCTTTTAAACACCCGTTTTGACCTATTAAATGCTTTGATCATTTCGAAATAATTATATTATATGCATAGAGTATTAATAAGTTTAGATATTTTGTGAAATTATTAAAATGAAAATATATAAGGAGAAAGCTTTGTCCCGGCGTGGCGTTTTTAAAAAAAATTATAAAAAAATAAGTGACGGGAAAAACAGTGTATACAGTGTGTAGCTAACCGGTTTAATGACTCAGATACAGGCAGTTGGGGAACACTTGGCTATGCTACACGACCAAGGTCATTAACATTGCCCTCTTTCATATATACAACAATGAAATATTATACTCCCACCTGGCAACCTATAATATCAATTTTGTACTAATTTGTCAGCATATAAATGTAATATAATACTATTATAGTAGTTATGTTATAATTTATCGTCTCATAACTGTTAACACCAATTATTATTTAATACCTCGAAGATGTTAAAGCATTCCATTCTTTAAATGCATTTTGTTTACTACTCTCCAGTGTTTTCAATAGGTCTTCATTATCAGGTACAACATATTTATCATCTGTTGCATCATAATCAATATCAAGCATCAAGTCATCAGAGTTAAGACTCTCACTCAAAGATCCATCAGCGCTTATTGATCTTCTCAGGGATTTAGCTGTTTGAAAATAAATATGTTATTACGTAATTTTCAAAATAATTAATAAAAAATGAATGAGTTAAATATAATATTATTTAAATACTATAATATTAAAATAAAAATATTATTATTACTTTTTTTGTTACTACTGGAATGGTTTGTGAGTCGAAATATAGCATCATCAATATCTTCTGTATTACATGACTCTGATGGAGGTCCACTAAACATAAGGGCTGGCTGATCAGCTATTTCGTCATCAAAAAAATCTCTTGTGTCCGATGAAAAAGAACCAGATTTGGATATATTACATCTTAAGATTGGCGAAATTGTGTCAAGTTTTTCATTATTTGTAGATTCTGTATGAGAAAATATTAATTTAAATTTATAAGTTAACCTATATACTAAATAAAATAGTTAGTGGAAATCCATAGCAAAAATTTGTAAACAATAAAAGTTTTAACTTAGATGTTAGATTTGGTTGGGGACCATATTTTTAATGACTTGTCAATTTACTTCAAAAAAGAATCTGGAGATTTCCATATCTTGTGAATTTTTCTCTTTATAAATCATCTGCAATGACTTAACTGGGAGGGGGAGGGAATCTTTAGTTTGGATTTCTTGTTTAGATTTAATCGATAGTGGTAGTAAATATACACAACCTATATATTCTTGACTAAGTTATTTCTACATATTTATTTATTTGTATTGCATATATATATATTTTTAGATTTATTTTTTTGTTACACAAAAATTGTTTATTTAATCTGGAATTTTATGTGGAGGAACAATTTTGTGATAATATAAATCTTTAGACCCTCGCCTCACCCTTGAAAAAAAACCCTAGTTATGCCATCTATAGAACCGTTTGGAGAAAAAATATGAATATATTTAAGTTTTAAAAATAAAACTATTGAAAAAGGAAAATATTCAGAAAACTAAAAAATAAGTAAACCTAAATAGATGATTAACAAAATAATTCTGAAGCATGAGATAATAATAATATAATAGGGGTAATAAAAATAGATGTTATTGACATCAAACTTTGACTATTTGTGTTCAATTATTTATTAATACAATTATTATATGAAACTTTTCTAGCACTGTACAATCCTTAAATTATTTAAAACACAAATAACATAATTTAACTTTCTTACTTTGCTAACATTTTTGAAAAAAATAAATATCTATATTGTGATATGGCCATATATGGCATACATATTATCTATAGTTTATTATTTCCTTCTTAAAATGTTTTTAATTATTATTTATTCAATTTGAATATGTATAGAAGAACAAACTAATTTAAGAAGTCATTTAAAATATATATAAAAATATACAATTTATATTGTTTTTTACTAATATGATACAAACATTAATAGTTTTATGAATTGTAGAGAAAACAACTCTCTTATTCTCAATGTATATTGACATTGCATATTGTCGTTGTTGTACATTGTTATTGTATGACATTGTTTTATAACAATATGAATACAACAAAATTTAGCCGAAACTATTCTTTTTGCTATACCATCTTTAAAATAGTGTAAGTCTAACTTGTTTTTAATAATATGAAAACTTATATTAAGAAATATACAATTCAAATCTAAATTCAGAATAAGACCAGTCCCCCACCGTCAACACCTTAATAAAATATTATATTTATACTTTATCTTTAAATGGGTTATCCGTTAGAGGCTGGTTGGTATAGGAGGTAGTAGTAGATAATATATTTTCTTACAGTTACAAAAAACACATATTGGGTAATATTTTAAAATTTTTTTTAAAAAATAATTCTAGAAGATAACAGTATTTTTTAAAGATTGATAGATAAAGATAACCACTTTCAATCAGTATTCTATTTTTAGGTTTAATATTCCTTAAATTATAAATTTCTACTAAAATAATTTAATATTATTAGTTAAGATATTGTTGGGTAAGATAATATCATAAATTAATTCAAACATGTTATTTTATCAATAATTTATTTAATTTGCATTAATCATTGATGAATTACTACTTATTTTTTTTTGTTAAAGGAGAAGGGTTCCTTAGTGAATCATGAAAAAAAACTAAATATTTTATTGCCTATACATATAACTCTTGTATTAAAGTTTGTTTTTGGTTGAATAAATTTATTTAGAAGATAAATAAAATAATATTACCTGTTTTACTATGTGGAAATTCTACAGACTCTGATTCAGTAGGACTTAAACATTCATCATCTGGTGAAGTTTCATCTTCAATTTGTATTGTAGAAGACATAGCAGCTAATGTAGCAAATGTTGTGTCTTCAATATTCAATAAAACATCACGTAATGATACAGACATATCAACATTAGCTAAAAATAAATCAAATATTGTAAATTATTTTAATTTAATAATAGGTATACAGTTTAAAGTAAATACCAAATTTATTATCAATGACATTTATTTTGTCTTTCATTTCTGTAAATTCTTCTACTGCTAAAGCTTCACCAGGTCCATACTCTTCATCACTACACGTAGTATCTTTTTTATCGAATGTGGATGACTTTTCTTTTATAAATTCTTCCCTGGTAAAATATGAATAATATGAATATTATATAATATAGGTACCTATCACAAGTGTGCAAAGACTTTCATTTTACAAGATATACATATTTTTCAATCTTTCAGAATAAGTATTTTATATTTTTTTTTACCTTTGTTGCTATGACCTAACAATTTTTTTTAAATTGTAACTAGTTATATACACATAACCCGGGTTTGTATGATTATCCAAAAGAAAAAAAACAGCCTACCTGGAATGTGCATAATTTTTAATGATACATATTTGAGATCAAAATTTCCTTGTCACATAAGTAATATGATTCACAAATGTCAGGATAAACACTTCTGATTAAATCATTATCAAAGTTAAACATAATAAACCTATCATTCCATTACCGTAACCATCTGTAATGACTGTAATCATTATCTGTTGTTTGTATACATAAATACAAAGTTTCAATTTTATATATAGGCTTGCCTGTGTCAATTTAATAAGCTCTTTTTTATCATTTAAAAAGTCTCCCTAATAATAATTGTTTTTCATCTCATATGTATCACCCATAAACCAACATAGATAATTACATTTTCGTTTGAAAAATATTAAAAACCCTGGTTGAATCACCCTCTTGGAATTGAATTTTATAAATCAAGCTTCAAGATTTTTAGACCTCTCCATGTGATAGGTTTGCTGTGGATCATGCAAGACAAACAAATATTCACTTTTATTATTATAAATAAATATCTAGGAGTAGTTAGTTAATTCTAAGAGTAGTAAGGAATGTATTAGTTTTAGTGGTGCAATTTTTAAAATATTCTGGCGTTTTTAAGTTAATAATATTTTTTTGAAATGATCAATATTTTTAATTCAAATTTATGTAAAATATACAAATTATTTATGAAGTAGTTACAAATTAATACAATTTATTTAATTTAAATTTATCAATATATGTTTGACAAAACATTGATCAGAATTGTTTTTCATTTACAATAAATTACCGCTGCTCAAAAATATAAATTAGATTACCCTGTATAACCTTCCCAACTTATCACCTTCAACAGTGTCCTACCTGTAGTTGAAAGTATGTCAGCTTATTTATATTTATTTTATTATTATATTTAAGAGTATTGATGATTTAATCAATGTTTGTTTTTTAAAAATTATATTTACTTGTCATGTTTTTCTTCATAACTGCTCAAATCTGAATCGTCATCAGATGATGTCAAATGCTTAGAAGAAGAACTCGAAACTTGCCTATTAAACATAAAATGATAGAATGAAACATATAAATGTTAATTACAAATAGATATCTACAGAACTAACCTCAAATATTTATTGGCCCGTTCTCTAATTAAAGGACCTTTAGCATTTGAATTTATAGTAAACCTCGATGGTCTATTAATAGCAATAACTTCAGTGAATTCAACCGAGTCACTTAACTTTCGAATAGTTACTCCTTGTTGCATTTGTTTTATTGCTTCACTCTTTAATCTCATATTAGTAGCTGTTTTAACATTTTTATTGGGACTTTTGGATACTTGAAATCTAACTGGTATTTGAGGCTTAGGTAAATGACTAGAAGTAACTCTGGATACAGCAATTTTAGATCCACTAGAAACATATTTAGGACTTTCCCTTTTTTGAGGTTCAGATTGACTTCTTCTTTCAACTTCCACTTTTTTTGTTGTAGCTCGTAATGTGGGTTGAACAAGTTTAGGAGGTGGTTTACAAAATCCAAACCTAAAAAATAAAATAATTTTTCATTGAAACAGCAAAATTCTGGGATTAAAATGTAGCACCTATTTGGAGAAGCTGTATTACTCTTAGGGATACTTTTTGGACATTTTTCTATAGGTGTTAATGTAGGTTTTGGTAGCATTTTTGATCCACAATTATCAGACTTTTCAATAGGTTTAGTAGTAGGGTTAACAGGAGCAGATATTGGTCTTATTTTATTGGTTTGAGTAGGCTTTTTAAACCCAAAAGACGATGCCAATCCTTTAGTTGCTGAAGGTTGACTTTTTGGACATTGATTAGCCTGAAAGAAAAACAAACGTTTATTATACAATAATTCAATAGTGTACATTGAGTACAATACTAATTAATAGTCTTATATAGAAGTGTGAGAATATTGTGTAACACACTAGAACACCATATGGTCATGGATGTATATAATAGGCATGAAGGTACTCGTGTTACTGTAAACATATAAAACCATTCTCATTCCCTATTCCATAAGAGGAAATTAGATTAGCAAATCACTGTCACTAACCTCAATGTTTTTGTCATTTGTATATGGTCATAATAAATATTTGTATTACTTAACTTGACTAAAAGAAATACATACTTAGTTAAAATAGGTTATTAATCTGCAAATTTGACAGTACTATTTTTATGTTGAAAAAACATTTACCTATATACTAAGTTATTAAAGAGTAATTTATTAATTTATAGTTGTATGTAATGATTAAATGAATAGGACATTTAATGTCTCCATGGTGTCTATAATGTGCGCACCTTAATGTGCATATCCTATTTTTTCATTTTGTGAGTGTGTGGTTTATTAAATTAGATTAAATATGGTGGGGGGGATAATGATACCCCACCACACATTATTAGTTGATTAAATTAATAAAAGTATAAATTGAGTTTTATATACCTACTCATAAGTGATTTAGTTGACTGAGCTGACTTTTATATATAATTTTATTCAACCTACTCAAAACAAAAAAAACGTTCTTGATAATGAATAATGACATTACTTGTCATTAAAAAATAGTAAATTACTAAAAAAAAAATATCTAATGAAAGAAACTTAGATAAACTTAGTAAAATCTTATCTTTACTCTTTCATTACCCGCAAACGAAATGCTTTTATAAAAAAAAAAACCAAAGTAGCAAGATTTTTTGGGGCAATAAAAAATCAGAGACCTAATCACCTGACACAATACACTATCATTTTCCCTAAAGCCTGACCTAACCAACATACCAACTCGTTAAAAAGAAATGTTATACATATTATATATAAATAAAACATAATTAGGATTTGTTCTTTAAACCTCAATTATAGGCATTAATAAACAGATAATACAATTTTTGAAGGAAAAAAAACAGCGAATTCTTGGAAATTTATCTTTTACAGTGATCTATACTTTTCTCAGAAAATCACTTATTGAGGTTGATTAATAACAATCAACCTATTAGGTTAGGTTGCTCCTACTAAGGAACAGCCATAAAATTATGTAAACCTGGTTAATATATGGTACCTACATGCATTGAGTAAATATAATATTATTAAATTTAATTAATGTCCGTTATATAATCAATTTCAGCAATATAGTCATCATTAAACATAATTATATCGAAATATTATAAAAAAAAATCTGTTCTTAAGTTTTTCACTCAGAATCACAACTGCAAAATGCAATGGTAGATAAACGTATTTACAATTTAGAATTATTACAACATGCGGTTTTAATGCATATGAGCAATTTGTCCAAAACACAATTACAAAACATAAAATGACACAGTGAACGAACATTCATTGCCTAATACCGGAATCGCCGTTTCAACAGTTGCTTATTATTATATAATGTAAATAGAAACTCTGGATTTTTTTATTTAGACATACAAAATGCCGAAAAAAACAAAACGTTATATGATTACCAAAACAATGAAATAATTATTATTATAGATACCTAATCATAGTATTTACCACTACTATTCCTTATACTATGATTATAATTGTATTGCATATAGAGAACTTAAATTATTTATTAATAAATTATTATAAATATATATAAATTGTATATATTGCTTATCAGTATTAATAATACAAAATTATCATACAATGACTAATGTTGAACTTTACAATAAATTTACTATCAATGTATAGTAGATTATACTATATAATAATCATTAAAAAAAAAAAAAAAAACACATAACGCAATTTACAAGAGGCCTCTAATATTTTAAAGTTAAGGCTACAATACTATACTGGTATAAATATTTAAATGAATGGTAGATAGGTAAATAATATGTTTGTTTTCAATAATTGTATATTATAGGTAAGATACTTTGATTTGTTTTGGTTGCAAATAGCTTAAGAGGAGAATAACAACAGAGTTTAAAAAAGAAATAAAAGTCCCATTATAAACAAATAAAGAAATCTTGATAGTCTATAATATAATATTATCTACACAAAGCGACAGCATCTACAAATAATCTTTAGTATGCAATGAGGGTTTTTAACAAAATCTGTTCGGCGTCTGCAACCAAGGCCCTATTTATGCAAGGACTTTATGGGTATTTGTCCAGGGCCCATGCGAATCAGGAGCCCACCTACTGGATTTAATTATTCTTTTGGTTTCAATTAATCCTTAAATGAGAAGACCAAAAAAAGAATACACAGTCAAAAGTACTAGGGCTAAGAAAAATTTGATGCCATAGGAATCTTATCTATTGAAAATTACACATCACTGTAAGCATTAATTTCTAATAAGTTATTAATGCATTTGCAGAACTAAAGGCTAGAAAAAAATTATAAAAATTGTGAAGATTTTGTAATACCTAAATTTCAATATTGTTTAATTTACTATTAAGTATTGACTGGCTATTTATTATATTTACTAATTATAATTTAATTTACAATTCATAATAATACGCCAATTTTTTTTTCTTTTGTCCAGGGCTTTAAAAATTCTAAATCAGGCTATGCCCGCAACGATCTATTTCATTTGAAATAGGTTATAGATAATAATCACAATAGTAATACACACACAATTGAAATTATTTTCGCGACATTGAACTAAAAGCTGCGGTAAATGGTTAGGGCTTTATGTTAGCAATTCAATATGATATAAAAACATATTAATTTTGTATGCACTTATAAGTAGATAATAATGATAATAATAAAAGAGTATAAATACATATTCAATACTATTAGAGGTATGTTGAACGGAAGAAATCAAATAATGTTGTAATTTATATTAACTAATATAATATTCAGGCACTCGATTCTCTAAGAAATTCAAATTAAAAAAATAAAAAACAATACTAATTAGGCTATAATTAGACGAAATTTATTAATAATATTACCATAATTTTGCAGAGATATTTTGTGATTTTCTTGAAGATTTTCTTGTTCTAATGCAAATTTGTTAAGCAGATATTACTATAGTATGAATATAATAGTATGATATTCAATAATATCAACCGAAATTCGTTTGAACTATGAAATATTCTTTAGGGAATTTTATCACACAATGTACTATTAAAAAAAAAATAACCCTATATCAAAGTCAATTTACAATAATATGTTATTGCATTCAATATATTGTATGATACATTTTTATTTTTTAACCAAGTACTTAATACAAACTACAGAGTTATTACTTTAGAACTGTATAGACATTGCGTCGTACATTCATCATTACAATTTCGACTTTAGCACCCTGTATAATATATTATATTAAGTAACTAAATTCAAGGGTTTTAAAATTATTATGACTCATTCCGGCAATCGTTGTAATAAAATAATACACGCGCATAAAAAAAAAAAATAAAATATTTAAGTTTTTAAACGGGAAAACAAATTCACTGCAGTATAATGCAGTGGTAGAATATGCAGGGTAGGTGTATGAAAGCTGTGGGGGGGGGTCGGCGAGTTAGTTGCCATGCACGCACCGGACATGCTCAGTAGACTGGATCAATACAGAATAAACTGCGGAGGGTGGAAATTATCTCGAAAAAGGATGATGTGTCATCACTATTTATACTCTTCCATTTTCTCCCCTCTGGAGGGGAAAAAAATTATCAACAAATTGTGCTAGGTATACCTATCTATAAATAAGTTAAACATAGAGTTAGTATAGGTAGCAATTAGCAGATTAATATCGATTAAGGTATGAATTGGAGGATTAGTTGTAGCTGCTGTAATATCTATTTGGCATGTTGTTGCTATACCTGTAATTTAACTTATCCCGATTCATAAACACTGGAAAATATGAAAGTCACCAAGGAAATTTTTTTTCGAAAATAAATGGGTAGGCTCTTCTTTTATATTAATAGATACAGGTGTGTGTAGTACGTTGTTTTCTTCACTTTCTATTGTTTAGCGACTATAGCAAGTTGACACATGTCCTCAGAACAATAACCTTGAAATGTAATCTGCGAAATGTTAGTTAAAATGATAAAACTGAATGCACTCAGAATTTTAATGATTCATTGACGAAAGGATATTAAAACTCATCGCCCCTACCCAAGACTGACACACTGTATACGGGTACCTATATTAGTATGCTCTTTAGAATATATAAATGGGCGTATTGTTTCGTTGAATCCACAACAATGGACAATTTAATATTTAAGTAACAACAAAATATTAATGACCGGATAGGATATTAATATACAAATATACGGAATATATTATTATTATACAATGTTTAGTTAACGAAATGCAAAAATGCGTCCGGTATAATAAAATTATTGTGTTGAAAATATCGTACCTATATTAACCATATTACTAATATAAATAACGAAAAATCGACATAATTATATCGGAACAACTAGGATAATTATTATTTTATTAACTTGCGTTAAATCACAATTTACAGTAGTGTCATCACGTGTAGGAATAAAAATTGTATATGTTTACACAACCGACAAACTTAATTTAAATTATATAATAATATTGGGTGGGTAATGTTGGAACGAGACGTAAAACAATAATAATAATAATAATAATAATATATATATTTTTTAATTTATCTTACATTTTTGGACGGCGGAAAGCTCATGATTGGTAGCAGTTTCTTTTTGTGGACAGCTTTTGACGCACTTTTGCTCGAGTTACATCCCATAAATATCGGCAGAATCCCTCAGACTATACATCGTACAACAAAAAACACACAAAAGTCAAATGAGAACAGAAATAATGATTTTGAATTACACGCCCTGTAATAATAACAATCGAGGCGGATGCAGTGTACTGTAAAATGTGTAATTCATTAAAATCGATTTGCACATACGCGACAAAGTGAATATTAATAATAATAATAATAAAGTGTAATAATAATATTAGAAACGGTTATTGGTACTCACGTGTATAATATAAAGTAATATTATATTGTGATTTTATTATAATCAATGTATTATTCTGGGCCGTTTGCGCTCGATATCGATTATTATTTCCTATTTATATATATATATATATATATATATATTTTTATTTTAATACGGATTAAATATATTAATATTAATGGTGTTGTTGAAAGACCCCAAGGGCTTCAATAATCGATCGGGTCACCGATTTGTAATATTATTTACTCCGTATGTACATAAACGGGTAAACGATCGACCGTATAAATAATATAATGTTAAAATTATGATTTTCGTGGGCATATGTTATAATAATACGCGGGCAACACGCTACGGACCGTAGACCAGTGGGCGAGACCGGCGTACAGCACGCACACACACACAGAAACAGTACACACAGACGGACGCGACAACGGCGAGACACGAGCAACTCGACGGTGCCTCGGTCGACTACTGAGTGTGCCCGAGTACTGCGGCGGTGGACCGAATCGGTAACCCCCGCGGCCCCTGTTATCGGTTGATTGCCGGGCGGCGGCGCGGTAATCCCGCGACATCAATATTTAATGTCGGCGGCGGGTGGAAGCGTGCGTAGTATACGGCGTGTTCAATGCTTATTTTTATTTATCACTCTCCGTCGTGTGCGTGGACATATTTGCACTCTGTATAGTGCGCTTATCTCTTATCTGCATTAAAATTACGATCCTTCGTCGTTTCAAAATAATAATTATTATTACTATTGTAGAGTGTATACTGTAACATCAACGTATTAAATAAATATATTTTAATATCCAATACTACTAGGTATATATATTATTTACACTACTACTACTACTTTTCACTCATTAAACTACTACTATTATTTATATTTCATTTTCATTTTCTAGTGAGTTTTCTATTTTATTACTAGGTCTTTTTTATATTTTGGGTTTGTATAATTTTGTTTTATATGTTTATTGTTTTATCATGAAAATATAATGTCATAAAAAAGTAATACTTTATTTGTGAATATGTTTCATAGATTAATCATAAAAGGTATGGAAAAGTTACGGAAAGCGTTGAGCGGTCAAGATAATCGAGACAATGACAGTTCTACTGGAATTTTGCCCGTAAGTTATAATTACATATTTAATTTGTCACAATCGGTTCTTATTGTGCTGTACTATTTATTTAATAATCTTAATATTACTGGTATTGTATGATTCACAAAGCTCAATTGTTATTTATGTTTAAAATTAAATTCTGTTTTCTCTAATAACAGTTACTATATTAGTAGACAATTTATTGTGTGTCTTGTAAAAACAAAACAAATTTTTTTTTAAGATTTGACATATTGAAATGCAAATAATTTAGCGTTATATATGTATATTATAAAATAACTATATTACTATACTGTTAAACATAATTTGCAATAAACTATAGTACATATAGGTAGAGACTTTTGGTGAAAAACTCCTTAAATTATGTAACTTAAATTTTATCTGATATTCTTCAGGCATTAGAATTAAATTCTAAAACACTTTATATGTTTGCCTAAATTCTTTTTACAAATAAGAACTAATAATAATTCATAATTAAGTGTTAAAAATAATATTTACATATACCTATTTAATGACAACAATAAAACAATTTGTATAATATTACTAAATACATAATAAATCAAAGCATAGATATACAAAAAAAAAAAAATCATAAACACAATTTAGTTTGTAGATTCTCGTTCTATAATTTTTACTTTACTTTTTTTTTAAGGTTTTAATATTGAGACATATTAGGTAATCAAAATTTTAATATTTAACTTTATGAACACTTTTAATTAAGTCTAACTATAGACACTACTCTTAATGTTTATTTAGTAATGATAATAATATTTTTTTGTCAACCAATTTAAAATGTTTAATTTTGTTTGTTCGCAGAATGTTAATCAAATGTCATCATTAGAATGGTCTACTCGAATAAAGGGATTTATCGCATGTTTTGTAATTGGAATTTTTTTTTCACTAATGGGTGCAACTGCATTAATTTTACCTTTACCAAGAAGAATGGCTGTATTTGGTATTTTTTATACCCTTGGAAATATTACATCACTGCTTAGGTAATTAAAAACTATGCTTATTTTAATTTTTTTTTTTAATATAAAAAGATAAATTTATTTTATTATGAATTGACCCATATCTGCTCTTTAAGCTAAGTTTGTTTTAGACATTCAATCAATCAATTCAATCATTATGCAATTAATTCTAAAAATTTGATTTTCAATGTTTTACTTGAACCAAATATTGATTTTATCATAGTAATTTATATGAGATTTAAATAGATTTTGATATATATTTATTTAATACTGAATTCCGAACTTTTGGTATTTATTGAACTGGATATAAGTCTAGTCAACAAACACATAAATTCATTATGTTATTTATATACATTTTGTATGATGATGTAAGATACATAGTCAATAAAGATAATTGTATGTTGAAAACATTAATAAACCATTGTAATTTGTAATTGTTACTTGCTAGTATATACAAAAAATATGACCACCAAGTAAAGCAAAAATTATTTATTTTTTTTTTAGTACTTGTTTTTTGATGGGTCCTTTAAAACAAATTAAAAAAATGTTTTCATCCTCGAGAATGATTGCAACCATAGTTGCTCTCGCAATGATTGTTCTTACATTAGTCGCCGCAATTGGTGTAAGTAGTAATTAATAAAATTGCTTTATAATATATATTGCTATTATAATATACAGTTTATCATTATTGTACTTAAATAATTTCAGATGAAAAATGCGCCATTAACATTTCTTTGCATAATCTTTCAATTTCTGGCTCTAACGTGGTACTCTTTATCATACATACCTTATGCCAGAGATGCTATCAAAAGCTCGATGTCTACTATCATAGCATAATTTTTTATTTAGAAAGTTACTACTATTAACAAATTATTGGTAACTATAACTTCAATTATAAAATATGGTAGTTAACTATATTATCTTTTTGTTATTTTTGTTGTATTCCAAAATATTATGTAAATTTGTTTAGTTATTACCAACTATACAATATTTAAAGTAAACATATTGATGTATGGTATCATTGTTTATATATGTATAGACTGCCTCTACAAAAAAAAAAGGATATATTCACTTCACATTTTTCTTTTAAAATTTAATATTTCATAATTTCTATATACTCTACAAATACATGAATTCAGACATATTGATTATGTCAAATATCAATGGCAGCTTTAATTTATTTGGATTTATTTTTTAGAGATGTCTAAAAAAAAACATGTAGTATAAAATAAAATAAATATATTTAAATACCTTTTAATAATATATGAGAAAACTTTTTTTTTCGTAAATACATATAGTTAACACACACACCAGTATTGTTAATACTATTATAACTATATGTATTTTTTTTAATACAACTATATTTGCATTTATTACAAAAATAATACTCCTAATAACTTAACTGACTAAAATTTTAATATACATATATCTAATTAAAAATATCAATATTTTGTAGTTTCAGTTATTAAGCAACTTAACATTGTCAATTATAATTGCCTTCCTATTAAATCTGATTTTTTATTGTTTAAGAACATAGATCTATTTTTTATAGCCAATTTATTGTATTTTATTCTATTTAATTACATACATACATATATATATATAAACATGTCAATTATTATATTATACTATGTCAATTATTAATGTTATACCTATGTCAATTATTAATATGACAATTTTTATTTACTAAGTTAAGTTAAATTGTTAACAGATTTTTATCCATGTTTTTTTTTTCCATTTATGTTTTATGTTTATTTTTTAATCAATTTATTGATTAACATAAAATTAAATATTTTATTATTTGTTAGTTATTTATAAGAGGTTTGTTTTTAATTAGTTTTACAATTACCTATATTAAGTTCAGTTGTTAAATAAAAACAATATTTTTAAAATGGAAGTATCTACATCAAAAGTTTACCAATTGCAGTTTGACATTTACCTGTTTGTATTTTAATCAAATGTATTATTCACAATTGTTGAAAAACTAGTTTAAACAGTGTTACGTGTTATTATTAAATGTTTAATTAAATCAACTATATCAGCAAAAACTATGTCTATATAATATTCTCATTGAAATGGTAATTTCATTGGAGACAACTCCAATGAAATTATAAATATATTACATATATTACACTGTACTACACGGCTTTGCCCGGTTCACAGAATTGAATGAAAAAAAATTTGTCTCACTGTTTCCACCTCTCCTTTCTACTATAGTTAACCGTTGTCAACACAGTCTATTTGATAGATCTGTTTTACTCCATCACATTTCTCTGTGCAATGCTTTGAAAATGTCTTAGTTTATTCTACATAATACATTTGTGCCTAACCTAACCTAACCTCAGTAAAATTGAGAATGTAAACTACAAAACTTTTAGTACTAAGTAATTCTCATATTGCTTGAGGTATGATAAAACTAGAAAAACTTGATATCAAAGTACCTTTTACTGTAATTAAGACGAGCACAAAATTATTGATAAAAATGTCACGGCCATCTAAGGTAGGCCATTGTTATAGGTTGAGAAAGTAAGACAGGGTAATTTAGTTTGTGTACTGAATGCAACAATATCATTAAAAACTAACATTTTTAAGCAGAGTTTGGTTAAATATTTTATCATAAATATAAATTGAAAAAAAAACTACATTTTTTTATTTATATTAAATTGCAATTTAAAATGTGTCATGAATCTAATTTTAACATATTTTTATGGATCTGAACATTTTTACTCATACAAATAGAAAATATACAATTAGTAGAAGTAGTAGTACACAAAATGCCATAATTTTCATCAAAATGCCTAAGTATCATTCAAATTTGATCTTTAAACAGTAATGAAAAAAAGCATTACGCACAATTTTTATAATTTTACCACTAAGGTTTTTTTTGAATATCTGAATACTTTGCAAAAGAAAAACTTCTTTTGGAGAATCCTTGTATAAAAGGCTTTTATACAAGGTCAATTTTTTTTTCTCTAGGTACTACTACTAATGCATTGTGTAAATTGGACAAAATAAAAACTCGTATATTACGCATCAAAACTATACAGGTATATTTATTTCTACACAAATAAGGAAATAATATCAATCAGATTGATTGTTTGGCCATGATCGACTATAGTTGGAACGATTTTAAATTGTCGTTAGAGTAATAAGTAATCAAATCACCCGTTGATATAAACACTTTTTGTTTCGTACAATGCCACTGAAAATGTCTAGATTTCTAGTTAACGAACGCATACACGTACGTTTACGTATTTTCTGGAACAGTCGTAGCAATTGTACAAACGTGCGACGATGATATTTCCACGGTATATATATATGTATATACATATATATACATATATATACTTTAATATTAATTTTTGAAATACCTAAATAAGTTGTTAATGTACCTCCTAATCCAACAACTGTTTCTTTAAACTACTCGGAATTAACATTCGAAATCCCTACACAGAGCCGTGCTGAGGAGGGAGGGATTCCTAACCTAACCTTTTTAACAAGTATTGAGCAAACTTGTATCAGACCATACGTGTTCCGTTACAATCTGTCATAAGCAAACAACTTTTTTTTTACATATACTTTATGCCGGAGAAAACACAACACGTACAGTCACCGGCGCCAAAAAAACACCGCAGATAGGATGAAATTCCGCCGAAACTACCAATATATAAGGCCGACCGGACGATAACAAACACCACTCTCGCTCAAAACGTCATCCGATACCGAGTTCTCACGCTCAACAATTCTTCGTACGATTCTAGTTGATTAAACGTTTTTCTAAAACCCAACATAGAACAAGTCATATCTCCCTAAAGAACAGTAAATAACAAAATAGAAGGCTTACTGTTTAACTTAATGTAATATCTTTTAGCAATATTGATACGCCTGCACTCAAATACACTTCCATTTTAATACCGAATTTTCTTTCGATTAGCCATTACATAACTTATCAATATATCAAAACTATATACGTAGAGTACGTAGGCTATACGAATATAGGTATAGGTATATGTATATAATCAACTTTTATGAAATTCCACTCCTTTACTGTCAATGTACTCCATCAATCTCGAATTGTTCGGTTCAAACTGGCCGGACGGTGTTTTGATTGTACGCAAAAACTGTACAACAGAAATAGCTTGCATTTCATCGAAATCCTTAGGAGGCTCATCTGGATTGGATGCCAACCTCACAATAAAATTAATAGCTTCTTCTAGGTTATCCATAAGATTGTTGTAATTTGCCGGAGCAGTTTCGTCTAGCCATTTTACATATTCGCCATTATTGTCATCTATAGGTAATAAATAACAATAATATTTTAGTACACGTGATGTATATATTTTTCAGTGCTATTGGAAAAATTAAAGAGGGACTTCGCCCCCCCCACATCCCCTTACACTATTTTCCAAACATAATTCAATAATTATTATTTACAAAGGAAAATAAATGATGTTCTGATTTTAGTTGAATGACTTACTTTATAGTCACACACGTCGCAAAATACCAATACAGATAATAATATAATAATAATGTATGACTGTACTATAAATACTAAATACTAAAAAATAGTATTTAAATATTTATTTTATGGATTTGAGTTGATATAGATATAAAAATTTTGAAAAATACTAAAAAGAGACGGATCATTCCCCCAATAGAAATAATTAGTAAGGAGACACTCAAAAAAAGAAACAGTAGAAGACCTTCGTTCTCTCACTGCGTCTCTCCTAACTCGAGTACTATATTATTCGAGCATATATTTAATCATTGTAATATAAATAAATAGACAGGATCGAGAGTTCTGCCCCCTCTTCCCGAAAATTATTCAATGCAAGGTAGCATATTTAACTAAACTTAAAAAAACCATAGACCAAAATTTAATTTCCGGATGTATTTTATATTTTTTTATTACATACTATTTTCGTCGTTTTCCACCAGATATTTATCGAATAGAGATTCTTGTGAAATTATTGGTAATTTTAAATTTTTAATAGGTGTGATTGTTGGTGGTATTGGATTTTTGACAACAGTCTTTTCTGTTTTATACTTTTTCTTTTCCATATCCTCTACTCGGCTACTAATATTTTGATATTGATCAAACTGGAGCACTTTATTTTTTTTCTCTTTGACATCTAATTTTATTTTCATGTAACCGCCTGGACGTGGAGTAGGTCTGGAAATTATTAATAAGTATTTTAATTACCAATAATTATTATAATATTGTGTTATAAAGCACCAAACACATCATATTTATATTGTTATAGGTACTTACAAATGCATTTTTTCGACATTATTCTTATCTGCGCCTTGGTTAGAAGTCATTTTAATTTATTACTCTTATGTATTAATTTATTTTTATTTTAATGTTTTACAAATTTTAAATTGGTAAGAATTTTTTTTTAAATCTTTTATATTAAAATGTTTAGTAAAACTAAAGTTTATATCTCCAAGCTATTGAAATCTCAGTTAGAAAAAAAAATTATTGAGACTGTTTAGCCAGAATATTTAAAAAAAACTTTTCTGGGCGATATTATAATTACGGGATATTTTAATAAGTGTATTAAGTACAAATTTTGCGGATATCATACAAATCGTCAACATATTGAATACTATTTTCTGTTATATGTAAATAAAATTGTTCTAGCCTCGTAAAAGCGATTAACATTTTTTTTTAGTAGGTTATATACACATATGTATCGTATATCCAACGACCTGGGAGGGTAGTCCTAATTATAAAAAAGAGCACCATAAAATACACACATCGGCAACACAAATCGCGATATCTTCCCGGCTATTGTTACAACAAACAACACAATTTATAAAAAAAAAATTATTGAGATATCATAGCGAATTTGTAGTTTAATAATTAAGATTTAAAATACAATTATCCAATTAGAAATGTTACGTAAATAGATACGCTGCACTTTTCAAATCATTTATATATTATACCAAATTATTTGCTTCTATATTCTTTTGTGGACAAAGATATGTAGCGTTATCAAGAGTTTCATCGTTAAATGGGTTGTATTTAATTAATTTTTAATCCAAGCAAAATTAAATCTTAAACTTCCGATTTTAAAGAACACAATAGGTTATTATTGGGTCTAAAACCCATTCTAAAATTTATTTAAAAAATAATGTTTTCATCTCAGGAAACAAATGAACGTTACGTTAATATGCTCAAGATGCTATTCAACAAAAGTTAAAATCACATCCAACAATATTGTACAGTATTAAATCAAACATAGCCATAAAACAATGATTTCATCTTTTTTTTTTTTATTAAAAGTTATGGCTTCAAAAACAATGGTTATTAGCATGCTTTGACTAGGAGTGTTTGTGGTTAGAGATGAAAAATATGAGTCACGTGCTTCGTGGTAATTTGGTAATTTGGTCACGATGTAATCGATAGATAGGTTGAATTTATATGTGTCATATGTTGGGGCCGACTCTATGATGATGAGGAGGGAGTGGGTTAAATGAGTGTGTCCTATTTTGACCCGAGTGATTACCTCATCTCTTCTTTTGAGTTTTAGGGAGGTTCCATTTTTGGATAGAGGGTTTAGTGGATCGATGCTTTTTTGAGAGAGGAATAATAGATCAGTATTTCTGCCATGCATTTGCAGTCTTGAGGTCTAAAATTTTAAGTGTCTCTGAGAATGTGGTTGGGATTAATTTTAAGGCGTTTTGAGGTATGGAGGTTTCGTTTACGATTTTGTCAGCTTTTTCATTACCGGATATTCTAACATGGAAGGAACCCACATTAATAATATAAGTTTATTGGAAGTTAATGTAAGCTCTTTAATAAGAAGAACTAACTCAGTATTAGAGTATGTATTTGCGATTGATTTTATGGCGCATAATGAGTCACTAATGATTGTAAAGGAGTCTGCACTCGAGAAGGCAACGATTTTTAGAGCGTTGTAGGTGGCGTAAGTTTCCGCTGTATAAATACTAGAGTTGGAAGGGAGTGAGAATTTGTAGTTTTCATGTCCTAAGATAACTGCGAGACTTGTTGTAAATTGAGTTGTAATTCTTAGACGCGTCAGTATATAACTGTGTACTATTGGGGAACTGAAGAGATAGTATATCCAGGAAATGCTTCAAACGACTGTGTTTTATGTAATATATTTACAATAACTAGTAAATTGAGTAATAATGCTAGGTGACCACAGCCAAGGAGATGTTAGTCTTATCTTGCTTAATGTTTGTGTTTGGAGGTCAAAATTTTTGCTGATACTTTTAAAATTTTCGAAAATTGTGTTACGGTTTATGAGTTGGTTTATTGGTAGAGGATAATGCAGTATATTTATTATTATTATTATTATAGTTATTAAAATAACTAATACTAATCAATATATTTTTTCTAAAAGTATTACTCTGGTTTAATAATTTCGAAAAAAAAAATTAATTATTTAGTTATTAATCGAGTACCTACAACGAAATTAAAAATTAATTCAAACTATTATCAAGTGCATTCATTCAGTTATATGTAATCATTATAAACGGTGGTTTCGGGGAGGGAGGTTAAGATATATATACATTATGGTAATGGAAAAAATGAATTGAATTTAAAACCTAACCTAACCTTAAGTTTAAATATTACTGTTTTAACATAAATTATATGTATAGTTCAAAGACTTAGTTGTAAAATTATATCACAACTTTGAACTTCAGAGCTGGTTTTTTTTTATACTTAGCCTCTTTTTACAGTTTGGCGTAGTGTTTTTGTTGGGATTATATTGTACACATTCTATACAATATGTTATACATTCTTTAATAATAATAGTGTTCGCATGACATTGACGCATACGATTTGCCTATACAAGACGCCGTGTAATTTAACCAACAGAATTAAAAAAAAAAAAATTGGATATTGCTTATTTATGAGTGGACCACTGTCCAGGTTAGGTTTAGGAGGCGGCTGTTCTAAAAATTATAAAAGTGAAACATAAAACATACGATCCACCCACTTACCTTCACCACCACTTTACTGATGGCTATTTTTAAAAATTTGTATACACTGTTTACACAAAATTGTACGATATATTATATAGGTAATTAAAAAATAATTATATATTACTACTAAATATGTACATTGTGTTGCAGTTAATAAGTGTTCGAAAATATAATGCCAATTGTTTAGTATATGTTGCTGGTGGTGCACTCAGTCTCGTCACTCTTTAATTTAATTATTGCCGTCCAAATAAATTACGGTATGATTTTTAAATGCATTTTGTCAATAATTATTGATAAAAAAATTGTTTTACATACAAATTCTTCTTGTAAATATTTGAAATGTATGATAAGGTTAATGTCACTATTTTAAACTATATTATAGACATGTTAATGTGTTTTTTTTTAATTTATATTTTTCTATGTCCATAATTAAATGCTTAACCTTTCGTTTGTCGCGCAATATGTTGTAATATAGCAGGGGTGGCCACTAACCTTAACTTTGGGAGCCGCAAATTTATAAAGCTAATTTGAGGTGAGCCACATTGTATAGCGATGTTTTTGAAATGAAGACACATTGAAAAATGAACTCAAATGAAGGAACGTTTATTTTTTACATTACATAAAACATTATTATTATTGACATAGTTATTAACATTATTATTGATTTGAAGGATCGTTTATTTTTTACACTACATAAAACATTATTATTATTGACATAGTTATTAACATTATTATTGATTTGAAGGATCGTTTATTTTTTACACTACATAAAACATTATTATTATTGACATAGTTATTAACATTATTATTGATTTATTTATGAGAAGTGCTTCTTCGACTGTTCATTTTTTCTGTGAGGTTTGTGAAATCTGGTTGATAATTTGTAAGCGCAGTTCGCACAAGTTCACTTAAATGTTCATCAGTTAGTTCAGATCGATATTTAGATTTAATGAATTTAAGCGTTGAGTACAATGATTCACACACATACGTAGTGCCAAAGATTGAAATAAGTTTCATAGCACACATTTTTGTTTGTGGGTATTTTTCTTCTGGGACATTTTTCCAAAATTCTATGGTTGAATCGCCACTTCGTTTAAGTCCTTTTAGTCCTTCGTCCTCTTGCAGTTCTAGTAACTCTAACTCTACAACTGCTGTATCCTTTGTTATTGGTGATGAAATAGGACAGCCATCGCTCACAACATCAACAGCAAAAGGATTTTCCAGGAATGAAAATGAAGGTTTAAGTGATCTTAAATCATTAAATCTGCGATTGATTTCTTCAGCAAGGCCTGACATCTTATTCATATATTCTTCAGTTTCCACCGGAATGTCGGGATAGCTTTCACTAATTTTCTTCAAACATTTGAAGTGAGCAAATGTTTTTGTCTGAAGGTCTTTTGTAAAAAGCTTTAACTTGTTATGAAAGCTAAATACAGTCTGGGCCAAATCAGAAATAAGTTTTTCCTTTAAAAGCTCGATTCTCCTCTTCATATTTACGCTTCTTAGATAACATCGTAACTGTTCGGACACTAGGCTACAACTGTATTCAAACAGCACACAGAAAAACATTAACGCGGCAACGCGATAACAGAAATCGTCGCCGAAAATTATCGTCGTCGTCTGACGCGGTTGTCATACACCGTGACTATTTTTGGCTACACATACTAAAAGCACCATCGCCGTGCCAATCTATACCAGATAACGACTGTAATGATAACGAAATCGATGGCAATAAAAATGCTATCTAACGTTTCTAACGATATTAATAAATTTTATATTAATTAAGTTTAGTCTAAATTTAGTTCAAGAGCCACACGAAACTGATTTAAGAGCCGCATGTGGCTCGCGAGCCTCGTTGTGGCCACCCCTGTAATATAACGTCAGTAGTCGCGCGGGGTACAGTTGTATAATACTATTTATTGTTCTACAATCATTCGGTTCTATAATTTTTTTTATTTTTAAAAACGTGTTCCTTCAAACACCACAGTCAATTTGTATTATAAAAATGTTTACAAAAACTAATTATCATATTATTTATTCATATAAAACAAAATTAACATTTTCGATATTTATTCCCGTGCGAACCACTAACAGCGACACACGTAATTAAAAATCCTCCAATATATTTACACAAGCCTGCTGTGTACTTCTTTGTACACACAAGTATGTCACCTCATTAGAATCGACTAAGGAAGTTACATCCATAAAGTTCAGCCTGAGGAAAATTAGATGATCGTAAGAACGTCTACACGGAAAAATCTAGTAATTTAAATTAATAATAATCATATTATATCATAATATCGACACACAACTCTGCGCTATCGTTCAAAGTTCAGACTTCCTGGCTCCGGCCGGCAGTCGCCTTAATTTCATAATCTAACAGATAAAATAATTTATGACAAACAAACTAAGCTTATCAACACACCACTCTAAAAATAATAATGGACTCCAAAACGTAATGATAAATAATAACTAGAATAAGGCCGCTCTGGCAACACACGTATACTATACAGAGCGCCTCTAGTGATTCTGTCTTTTCAACATCAGAACTCTGTAATAAAAACAAAGATGATTTTAAAATAGCCAAAGATAAATCCAAACGCCAACTATCCTCCTCCAGCTCTTCGGGAAAAAAGGAGAATAAAAAGTCCAAACAATTATTTATCTCTTCTAACCGCACGCCCCAATTGCCGTGGATGATGACACGGAACTGCAAACTTACACCCAAAATCTCACAACAAATCCTAGTACTGAACAAAGAAAAAAAATCTCACTTCCCTCTCCTATTATAGTCCACAGTATTAAAGATTTTGTGAGCGTGACAGCTGAACTATTAGATATAGTTAGTCCCCAAAAACTTTTTAGTCAAAGCAACATTAAATACTTTAAGAATTCAAACTAGTAATCCCGACGCATATAAAGCAATTGTACACTTATTAAAGACACTGAGGCCGAGTACCATACATATCAATTGAAATAAAACAAATCATTCAGAATCGATTTACGTAACTTTCATCCAACTACCACACCTATTGAAATCAAAACAGCAATAGAAGAAAAAAAATTCTTAATACGCTCATTCACAGACGTTCTTAGTAAAGTCGCAAAAATTAAATTACTCCTCTTTTTCGTGAACCTTGTACCAGCCGAAATAAACAATAACATCTTTGAGGTCAACAACTTACTTATCACAATAATAAAAATAGAGGAACTGGATGGCCTCTTAAATTCGTGTTTTTTTAAATTTTTTTTTTCATGGACAATAGTATTAGTATTATATATATAATATATAATACCATATATTATATGGAAAATATTTGTAAACACTAATGATTATGATTACTAATCCTATTGTTGTTTATTTCTATTATATTCGCTTATGCTTATTGTACCATATGCATACAGATTGTATAATTTTTTATATTAATAATAAAAAAAAAAAAAAACATTTTCGATGTAACAAAATAATAAAACAATATTTAAAAATCTTTTTTACTACTGTAAATCTCAGTAAAAACATAATAAAAGTAAAAAGTTATAAAAAGTTATTTAACTTTTTATGTATAACTGAATATAATAAAAAAATGTTTAAAAATATTACTCAATTTCTTAATAAAACCAATTGCATTACACCTAAACTGTTTAGAAAATCAAAAATATTAAAATATAATAAAAACTCTTATATATATATATATTAATCATTTGTATGAATTCTTTTAATAGTTGTTACAATCATTGCATATTTTAGACAAATTAGGAGGGCACGCCCAACAATTACACTCTTTGAAATAATTATTATTTTGATCGTTAGCACGCAAACATTTTAAAAAACCTTCTCATAGAACACCTAACCAGTTCTATTTACTTTTTTCTCTCGCCATTTTTAACTGTACCTGTAATATGAGCAGATTAGATTTTTGTTTTATGATTTAGAAACCACTATCGAAAAACTGCCGTTCAGCACATTTCGGGCATCGCTCATTTTTCAGTGTCCAAAACTACAATGAATAAAACTGTGTATTTATGAAATTGACACAAAGTTAGATAAACCATGAATGCAATAGAATATAAAAAGACCTAAACCAAAAATGAAAATAAATAACACTAATTATACCTATCTGCGAGAGGTATGCGATAGTTGGGATACTATTTTTGAATATTTTTGCTAAACAACTTTGTTTATAAACACTAGGTTACATATGTACTCCATGCGCCTAACGGAGGTTTAATAATAAATGCTTTATTGTCTATATCTGTGGGTGTAAACAACATCGATGTTAACGATTTGACATTTCTGGTCGGCCAAACCACATTTATCCACATAAAACCAAACAAAAACTCGAAAACTTTAAATGTTTACAATATATTGCGATTGTTATCGTGGTAATAATTCAATTTGTTTAAACATACACTCAGTTTCAAAATAGAAGACACCAGGCGACGACCGATTTTTGTCCAGCGGCACCCATCCCCGCCCCAATTATCTGTTCGATTACACTCGGTTACTAGGTCACTAACTGCTTAACATTCGCAATACGCCGAACTGGTGTCTTCTCTTTTGGAACGAAGTATGGATAATGTCATTTATACGTATAATCGTCATTCAATCCGATAGAAGCCATCAAATTAAATTTAAAAAATTCATAATTATGTGAATATCTACATGAATATCGGAATGTCGGAATTTGCCGACTAAACGATTGTTATATACTCTACTGTTGGCACCTAAAGTCACCCGCATTATACACAATTTTAATCCACGGGGTTGCAGTTATTCCAAATGCAATAATATGGATATTTGGTCAATTATCCGAGGAAGTCGCCGAAGTAAAAGAATAAAAACTTTAGATTATTCAGATAAAACTTTTCAAGAAAATTTTGTAAAAATGTTGTTTTGAAGAGACTTTTGTTAAGTTCAGACCCATTTTTAAGTAGTAGAAAACAAAAACCCCCCAAAAACATCATACAAGAAAACTTTTCTATGCATGAAAAATGCACTCTTTTATGTTTACTCAGACCTATTTATGAAACTATAATAGAATTCTTATTCCCATTGATACAAATCCCTAACCAATCGCCAAAAAATGTCTTAACAAGCCCGGAAATCCATTAAAAGGTCGAAAAGAAAATGGTCCCCCGGTCTGCTCTCTGTGTAAATGAATTAAAAAACCAATCAATGTTTAAAAAAGTGTCCTCATTAGGAGTGTAGTCAGCGTTCTTGGGTTAGATATACAAGAACATCGCTGTTTTTGTTCTCAGTATCACCAAATAAAGGGTGTCCAACGATATACCCATTGCGATATCTCCTGAGACAATGAAAATGATATCTAAATTTTTCTGGAACATTATACATTCAATTTTAAATGTTTTTAGAATCGTAATTTGCTATCTGATCTTATCCATGTGAGGAGTCACAACAAAAAAAAAAGAACCCAGAGTTTTGATAATTTTCATTATCTCGGAAGATTTCGCAACGAGTAAATCTTCATAAGACACCCTGTAATGCAATATTACAAGGTGTCAATATTTGTTGCAATATTGATTGTAGTATAAATTGATTAAAAATTTCCAACTAATATCTCCAACGGGGTAAATCTGAGATTTTTTCAGCTGGACAACCGAGTGCATTCTTTTTACACAGTCTACAGCGTTCTCCTATTTTCTTTAGTGGAAAAGTCATTGGCTGTAAACGTAAATAAAATCAAAATAATTATAGTTAAAAGTTTTGATTAGACATGTGCAGTGGCGTACTTTTTCTAATGTCTTGGGGAAAGGGACCAAATTGTATTTTTAATTCTAATATTATATAAGATTTATATTAAAAATACCTTGGACTGATTTAAGCCAATATAAGTACATTTTATTAATTAAAATAGACTTTACAAATTTAAATTACAAAATCGAATCAAATTTTTTTCCCCTATTTTAGTGAATTCGTAGTCTGTACTCGTACTTCGTAAGGACCGTATAACTGATGGCCGTTTGCCTTTCAAGGACAAAATATAAAATAAATGACAGTTGTTTTATTTTCGAATATAAATAATGTGATAAACTGACTAGTATTTAGTATTATTAAAGCAATATGTTTGGCTATAATAGTGTATTATCCATATCTGAATTCTGTGGGGAAAATATTATTTACGATAAGCTGAATTCCAAAAAACGAAATTTTGTATTTCCAATTTTAAATCAAAAATTTAGGTTTAACCGTACAGATTTCTATTTTAAATAGTAAAATCATACCATTTGGGAATTTTTTTTACATTACAAAATTAGTTCAATAATTTTATTCATTTCAATGCGTACCACCATATACAATTTATTGAGTAAAACGTTTTCCGGATCTGCTAGTAATATATTATATAAATTGTAATAAATGTGATTTTTTGGTTGTACTTGTTTTTAAAAATAAATTTATATTTGTGATATTTTTTGAAATGTAATAACGTATTAAATGTTTTACATATTTAATGCTAGTTTATGAGATAATAATAATAGTTTTATGACAAATTAATTAAAAATTATAAAATCACAATTTTAAAAACTAAAATTTGGTTTTAGATAAAAAAAAAATCTGGATTTTTAAATCCGAAAATCCAGATTTCTTGAATTTTCGGATAATCTGAATTTATGTCATATCACTAATATCTATAGGCTATATTATTATTATCTAGTAACTAGTGTATGCCTACATTTTACTTATATAGTATCTACCAACATTATTTTGTTTTTATTCTATTATGTATATGTACAAGTATAAATATTATTTCGGCAAATATTCCTATATGTTTACTCTTTAAAAATCCTTTTTTTTTTTTTTGATTCTGAGTGGGGAGCCCAGTACACCCGGATCCTCCCGTAAGTACGCCACTGGGTATTCGTAATATTCTTAAAGGTAACGGTTATGATTTTTTACATTGTGAATTGACTAAATGTGAAAATATAAAAAAAAAATGATTTATTAAAATATGAAGAGTATTAAGAGTATACACGGTATATTATTTATATCAATATGGTTACGTCTTTTGTGTAAACGAATATTTGTTATATTGAAATATATTATCATAGTTTAGTAACAGTTAGGAATACTTACATAAGAGCGGGGTAATTCGTTTTTATTACGTTCAGTTTTCGACATGGTCAACGCATCCATAGCTATGATTTTCTTTTGGTTTAATATATTTTTTTGTAATATCTCGTCTCTATTTATAATGCACACGAGAGTAAAACAAATTAACATAGTGAAGATAGAGGGTTGTTTTTATAATAAGAACTAATATCAAATATAGGTACTCCTCTTTAATCCTCTTTAGCATTTGTATCTCGAAATCGATGGTTTCTTTTTTTTGTTTACAATTCGCGAGATTACGCTCAGTTTGCTGTCTGATATGGTCAGCCGCCAACTTGTGTTTATCACTAAATATATATAGTTTTGTTTAAAAAACATTCATAATATTGTTTAAAGTAAAGTTTTCAATATTTTATATAACGGAAGACCAAAATCAAAAATGAATCCAATCAAAATTGTCTATTACTTATAGAATAGTAAAACAAATGTTAGTTTTTATGTCATTATTTTTAACATCACATCACATCGACTTATTTTGGACTAACAAATAAAATTAAATGAATTTGGTCTTACTATTGCATTCTGTTTGTTCCGCGCTGCACTGTACCACTACATGAAACTATTTCGCCTTTTTTTTTTCTTTCTTTCTCAATTTCATTTTTTTCTTTAATTTGCTTATTGAGAATAATCAAATATTTTTCTTTTGCTTGATGTTTTGCATCATTTCTCTTTTTTCTTTCTTCGTGTAAACTAAATTTAATTTATATACTACTGAGACAAATACTTCGCACCATATGCGGGGCACTATTATAGGTTGGAAGTTGGAAAATTAAAACATAGAAGGAAATTTAATTTATATCTGATGCAATAATAAAATTTACAATTTATTGTTATCACTTGAAAATAAATGGCGAAAATAACCTAATGAACGTGCAAGTGAGTTGGTTTACTTTTTTAGTGAACGTTTCAAAAATTGGACACATATGTTTTACGTGTATAACACGTTTTTTGGCTTCTTAAAAATTTGCAAATACAATTTTTTTTACATTAATTAAAAAATATCACTACAGATTCCATAATTTTTACGATTTTCATTAAAATCTAAACTTCAAAGAATGCTTCAAAGAATAGGCTCAGAATAGGTATCAGTAGTATAAGTTCTCGTTGAATACAGAAATGTAATAATATATTTTACCTTTCTATCAATTCATTTAGAATAATTTTTTCCGCTTCTAAAGATGAGCACTGGTCTGCTATTTTTTTATTGTTTTTGTGTTCTATTTGATTTATCAGCGACTGTTTCATATTTATTTTTTTTTCTATACACTTAGACTTGCTTTCGGGTCTCTAAACCAATCAGAATTACCAAATTTGTATTAAAAATGTTTACTATGTATCCACTGTTATTATACAAATAATTTACTCGATTAAATATAGGATAATTTGCATAACGAACTTCTGTACGCATCCTTTTTTTTTCCTCTTTAATCGCGTCCAATAATTTGTTCCCGGTAACGTAATTATGATTCGATATTTCTTTCGATCGATCTTGACGTTTTTTCAAATCACTCTTTAAACATAAATAAATAGTTTTATTGTTATATTATATTTATATTTTATTACGTAGACATATAAATCGATTTTTTTTTTTTTTGTTAAATTATGTACTGCGTTATTTAATGCATTGATTGGATTATTTCCGCTCATAAATTTATCTCTATTATCCACGGACGTGTCTGGTTTAATTGTATCTATAATTTTTAATCTGTGTTTCCTAATGCCACACGAATAGCATAGTTGGTCATCTGAAATCGAATATCAATAATACAATACAATATAATAGATGCAATGAAGTCTTTGGTTAATTTAAAAACAAAACGATCCATCAACTGTTATCTATTGATAACATTTAATTTCCATGTCCACTAGTAATTACACGTACATGTATATTATACAGTTTATTTGTAAAGTATACTAAAAAAAAAGTCATTAATTTGTGTGGCTTTTGAAAATCTACAAATGGAGTGTAGAATAAAAAAGGTTGGAAACCACTAACCTAGATGGAAGTAAGTATGATAAATGTTATAGTTTTAAATTTATCTTTCAAATTTATATATGATTATCGTTTGACTGTTTAATCAGCGATTTGAAATATTTCAAAAAGAGTCTGGGGTACTAAAAAGTAACAGGTAGCGATAATGTTTATTATGTAATATAAATACTATACTTTAGTATCCAATAAATTTCTTTTGCCTTTACTCGATCCCGACTGATATTCAATATGTTTTATTGCTGGGAGTAGCAAGTGGTGTATGCGGGGAGAGGATGGGGGGGATATAACTCTTCCCGAAATGTCTTCGACATACATTTTTTAAAAAGATAATGTTTATTTAATTTATCCAATAAAAAAAATATATTATTAAGAGTGAGCATTTTAAATGTTAAATTTGGCATATATAATTTATCGTTAAAAATTATTTAAAAAAAAACACTACTATTTTGCACTTCTAAATAAGGAAATAAGGAATCAAATTCAAAACTAAAGATAAATTTGTGTCCAGTCAACTCGTATTAGATAGTCATGATATATTTCACCATCTTATGGACTAAATACTATTACGCAACCTAATTTACATTTCAGACCACTATGAGACATGGAAAAAGCAGTAGCAGTATGATGTCTATGTACTTTAAAGTCTTGCAAAATTTAGTCGACAGCATTGACAATGGTCATAGTCGTTTAGTTGTTAATTAAACATACTCGACATGCTCGACGTCGGTCTAGCCAGATTACAACAGGACTCTGCCACAGGTACTCTAGATTTAGGTCTTTTATCAGATTGCCGGTTTGATAACTGAGATCCGGGCCTAACGTTATCACACGAGTGGACCGACATTCTGGATACGGGCCTGGTGCCATCTCCCGAGTGGACAGATTTTTTGGACACTGGCCTGGCGTAATCACCCGAGTGGACGGACATTCTGGACACGGGCCTGGCGTAATCGCCCGAGTGGACGGACATTCTGGACACGGGCCTGGCGTAATCGCCCGAGTGGACGGACATTCTGGACACGGGTCTAACTTCCTGCTGACATTTCTACAAATCGATAATACATTTGATAACAATTAGTATGATGGTGTCGAATAATAACGGTCTAGAATGGACCGTAGACATAATAATAGTCTAGATAGGGGGTCTTACGGATTCCGATAATGAGGGTATTACTCCTGCAAAACTACTGCTCGGTCTGTACGTTGAGAGTGATGACGCCGGGCGACATATAGCGGAAGACGGTCTTATCTAAATAAATCAAACGAATTGGTTAAACATTTGATAACAATTAATTATGGCGTCAAATAATAACGGTCTAGAATGGACCGTAGCAGGAACGCCCGGAGCCCCCTCCCCCAACTAGCAGGCGGTGCAAACGTACACTAATATTACTATTCATCGACAAAGGTATGAAAATAAAGAATTCTTTAAACAGCATATAAACGAAATTATTGACAAGTTTTGATTGAGTTCATTGGTGTTTAGGTTATGTAGAACTAATTAACAAAATTAGTTATGTTTTAAATATATTTGGTTTTATTATACTAATCACTTTGATACTGATTCACGTGTGATAATTTCATATAAATATAGCGTTGGGAGTTTAGTCCCCTTGGGCTTATATTGACACCTAGTATTTTGCACCTAGTGAGCTAATTCTCTGCGGGCGTCCCTGGACCGTAGACATAATAATAGTATAGATACGGTATACTTACGGATTTCGATAACGAGGGTATCACTCCTGCGAAACTACTGCTCGGCCTGTATGTTGAGAGTGACGACGCAGGGCGACATATAGCAGAAGATGGTCTTTTCTAAATAAATCATATGTTTCTTTATAACATTTATACGATAATTAATAATTTATATATTGAAATTCGATGGATGTTTCAAAACCCGAAATCGCTTCACCAGAACGCATTTCGCATAGTTTAAAACATCGAAAAAGCGAAATTAATAATATGGGTATGTTCAGGCACGTAGCCAGGATTTTATTTTATTGTCTGTGGGGGGGGAGTGTTTTAATTTTTTATTTAAAATACAACTTGTGGTGGGAAGGGTTACACATCCTTATCACTCAACAAATTCTAGAATTTTCGAAACGGTCCGCGACGTCGTTTATCGATGAAAATATGGAAGCTAGTGCTTCCATAGGTTACCATCACGGTATACAGTATAGGAGATAACCAATAACTATTATCGAATATTTGATATAGTAATATGTATTAATATTTTCAATTTTCATGATAATTAAAACTTTTTATAAACATTATTTAGTATATGTACCTATTACAAATTGGCTTAAATACGGTCAAGGAAGGGCGGTGTTTAACACACAAAACATCCCCCTTAGCTATGCATTTGCGTATATTGTATAATTCGTTTTTTTTTAAATTTGAGATATTGTTTGATTTGGAAATTATCAAAAAGCGAAAAAAGAACGAATGCCAGTGTTTGGAACGTTTCTAGATATTCACTAGGTATACGGTGTTCTGCACGTTTTTCTCGCCTAATTTACGATTTCGGTATTTGATCCTGATACAAAAATATATTTTTATTAATACAATACTACAAAAGTTAATAAAATATACTTGAAATTCATAATGATTGGTGTCCCAATCAGGGTCATAGCTGGCGGCTTGATGTTTTTTTTTCTCATTATCCACACGGTTCTTCCAATTTTGATTTTGTTTATCTAAAAACTCCTGATAAAACTTCATGGTAACCGTTTTGTTTTTTATCTGTAATTTTCCAATTTTTGAAAAAGGAAGTTCACAATCTCTTTCTTCATATAATAATTTTCGAAAGGCTACCACGACGTCTTTAAAACAATCGGAAACCATATTTTCATTTAATTTATAATCTTGAGCTACCGACGATATATTTAAATAGTATTCACGTATCTATAATAAGTAAAACAATTAAAGACTATATAGATACTTCAGTTTATTTTTTTTTTTGAACAATTTTGACCTTAAAATAGGAAAATCATATTATTATACAAATAATAGGATGAATTTTACAGCACAGTGGTAAGACAAATAGATATGTACAAAAATAAATTTTATAGCAAAATAAATAGATTTGAAAAATAAATTTGAAACATGTATAACTTTCCTGTAAAGTTACAGGATTTAGGGGGGGGGGAAGCAAGTGATTTGTATACTTCTTTGGTAGGTATTTTAAGTATTTGGTATTCGATAATTTTGATGTATTAATTTAATATTTTTAGGTACTCACATTGCCAGTATTATATAATCTATTTCTTTTCAAATTATAATCATTTGCGAGTTTTTCATCAATTAGAAATACCGATTTCCTGATTGTATTTGTAGATCCTTGGCTAATTTCCCATTGAGCCACAGTAAAAATACCGATTCCTTTTATTATTACACCCTATCGAACAAAAAAAAAATATATATATTGATTGGACATTATCCAACAAGTACAGTGTACGACAAAAAGATAGGCACAGTAATTTAAAAAACATTAATTGTATTAATATGGCGTAGAACCAATTATTGTTATAAAGATTATTTATATATTCTATGTAATGATAAACTTCAGGTTATCTAAAATTATAACAATTTAATCTCATTTTCCTGATTATAAATTGATAAATAAAGTTTCATTGATGAATCGCTTGGGTTTTGTTGGGACATAATAAAAATGGCAGTCAATTTTGTTATGTATTTAGTGATTGTATGATCAAATTTTCTATGTGTAATACTTTTACTACTACTACTACTACTACTACTTCATATATTCTAACATAATATAATTTATTAGGATAAATTGTATAATATTGTTATTAAAACAATATATATTGTTATATTGTTTATATTGTTATTGTTATTTTGTTGTTATTTTTGTTATTGTTATTGTTATTAAATAATTAATTATGGGAAGAGCAAAACCATTTATCAAATGAAGAACGGTAAAAAATTACGGCATTTAAGGAATGTGGTTTTCAAATCGTGAACTATCGCGTCGACTGAAGGAGTTTCGCGGTTATCGATAATTTTGTTAAACTTGGCCAAAACTAAATTCCAAAAAGTTTACAGATCGATCGCAAATATTAACTAATTGTGAAAAACAAGCAATTTTAAAAGTTGTATCTAATTCTGCTGTCTGCGCGTGGTATTGTTAATCAATCTGGCGTGGAAACTGGGTATTCGTAACGTACAGAGACTATTGAAAAGTACGCCAACGCTCATTCGAAAAAACTATTAAGAAAACCACCAATGAACGAATGTAATAAAAATGCAAGATTAAACTTTTCAAGAAACAAAATTAATTGGACAAAAAAATGGAGAATAATGATGTTGTCAGATGACAAAAAGTTTAATTTGGATGGCCTTGATTAATATTCGTATTACTATCACGATTTAAGAAAAAATTAACGTATAATGTCAAGACGTCAAATGGGAGGAGGATTTATTATGATTTGGTATGCAATTGGTTATAAAGGACGAAGTGAAGTTGTATTTTTAGATGCTTTGAAGTATAGAGATCTCGTAACAAATCGAAAATCATGTTTTCAGCAAATAGCAGGAAGAAATTTTATATTTCAGCAGGATAATGTTCCAATCCATACTGCTCGTATCATAAAATTATGGTTTGAAACAAATTCTATGCCAATAATAGATTGGCCTACACGATATACAGATCTAAATATTATTGAAAATGTTTGAGGACTATTCACCAAAGAAGTTTATGAAGATGTCAAATAATATTATTCGGTGCATGAATTGAAACAATCAATTTTGTGCGCAAATTCACAAGATGTTATAAAATATTTTTATGACACAATTCCAAATAGAACTTTTGCCACAATTTGTGTCAATGGAATTCCTACTAAATATTAATATGTACAAATTATTATTTTAATTTGATCAAAATTAGTGAAATATTGTTATATTTTTTATTTATATATATTTTGTTTTTATCGTTGATTTTATAATTTTGTCTCAAAAATGTCCTATTTAAATTATTGTAGTTAACACTTTAAACTGTATTATAATGTAAAAATAATATATGAAACAAATAATTAATTTAAATTTGTGCATAATTTATATACAATTTTGTAGTGTACATATTATAACTAAACGTGTTCGGGTGACTATTTTTTTGTCGATTACTGTTCATATAAAAACACGTAACGCAGCGTACTTAAATTTAACATTTGTTTTTCTTTACAAAAGTACCATATTTAAAAGTAATAAAGAATATATTTTAGAACCTCAAAAATGTACAACTTTTTGGCCAGTTAAATCTACCGACGTAGAGTCCTTAAGATTTTTTTACATTTTTTAATTTTGAAGCAAGTTATAAGATTTAACATAAAACCGCCACAATTTGTTTAGTTCTGTAATTGCACTGTAATCGATTAACGAAAAGAGCAAATACGGTACGATGCGATAAAAAAATTACAACTCGTATTGCTGCAAAAGAAATAATTAATAAATTCTTCCTTGTAAATATATTTTTGTGAACATATTTAATATTATAATAAAGCCCGATAAAAGTTTCTTTGTATAAAAAAAAAAAAACCTCAAATTTCGTCCGCAAAAGAGGGACGACATATTTAATCATAAAATATATTTGTATTGCTATATTAAAATAAATATTCACTTTATCTTCGACAAATTTATCATGAATCCAGTCGCAGATATGCCCCCATGATTTGATAATATCTGAAAACAACAAAATAGCGGTAATTTGTCAGTTGTTGTGTACGTTTTAATGCATATTATTATTTTATCATTGAAAACGTCCATTGCGATGGGAACTTACCATTCGGCGGTAACATTTTGACGAACGGTGATATATTATATATATATATATATATATATATATTTGTATTGTAATAATTAACGTACTCACGATTTTATAAAAGTTAAAAACAACAAAAAATAATAACCTAAGAATTTCACGTGTATACGCGAGTATATAATACCATATTATAGTGGCCACACTATATAATATTGTTACAAAACTACAATTAATAATAATTTGAAAATTTAAAATAACATATTTTACTAAGTTTTTTTATTTCAATTAAAATTTCATGTTCAATATTTATACTCGTTTTATATATTATAGTAGAATAGTAAAATTAAAAAACTACGAAACATGACGTAATAGAAAAGAATAAAAAAATTCAAGAATAATTAAGGTAATTTATTCGGTATTGTTCGTCCAAGTGCTCTAGATTATATGACAATTGCAGAAGATTGCATTTTTTTTTAATTTCTCAAAGATGACCGGATCATCCTCACTGCATGTGTACATATTATTTTAGTTAATAAAGAAAAAAAAGAAAAAGAGTGGAATATGAAGTTACGAAAAAAACAGAAATATCAATCTAAACTCTCAAAATCTATTCTTGATGATATTTGTAGGGCCTCTAAAGGCTCCTCCAGAGTGGAGCGCGGTCGTGCGAAAAAGCACAAATAAGAGTTCCATGTCCGACGGCCGGCAAAGAGCGCGAGCCGCGCTCCCGCACAGGAGCGGTGGAGGACCTCAGGAGACGAGCTCCTAATACGTCGGTGGTAACCGTCCGTGTTCTTTCCAACTCGACGGTTACGCTGGCGTCCGTCATGAGGGGGCCCTCAAGGTCCTCAAGGTTCAGGTCTTGGACGCCCGCGCGAGTCGAGCGGGCGGGATCACTTTGGCGGTTAAGACAGAGGAAGAGGCCATGACCCTTGCGGACAGCCTTAGAACGGTGGTCGGCGTTGACACAGCAGTCAACAGACCCGTCATGACGGCTCCTGGAGTTCTCATTGCGGGTTTCCCGGTAAGGAGAATGAGGTGGATGACGACGCTTCCCAAATCCTGATGCGCTGCAAAGCGTTTGACGGGGAAAAGGAGTGCCTGGTCCGGAGGATCGATTTTTCGAACTGAACAGTTTGGTGTCGCTCATGTCTGAGTCCCCAGACCATTGGGAAGCGGTGGCTGACTTCGCCAAGGCCGTCCTTGCAGAGAAGGAGTCAGCAGAGCGGCAGCGCCAATCCCTCGATCTCGCCTGCGTGCGCCTTCAAGTGCATCGCCGCCGTCGTTGATCGTAGCTCCGTAGTCGTCAGACCGCTGGCCGGTTGGCCGGAAGGAAGTGTCTTCCCTTTTCTTTGTAAGGGCAGCAAGCAAGTAAGTTTCGGCCCAGCTACTGCCCATCCCTACGGTAACATAAGTATGATGTATCAAATGTTTGAGCCTACCCCACCTAAGAGGAAAATGGTTTTTTTAAATATTAATTGTATGGTTCCATTGAATAAATGATGGCGACCGCCTCCCGAAATAGTGCTTTACGGCGTTTCCGGGAGTCGGGTGTATTGCCGATTTGAAAAAAAAAAAAAAAAAAGGGTAGCGACCTCTTTCCCGACCTATTCAACATATACACTGCCGACATGCCAAATACAGCTAATATAATTATGGCCACATATTCCGATGATACTGCAATCCTCTCTTCTGGTAATAACCTAGTACATAACTCTGAAACATTAAAACCCATTATAATTTGCACTCTTCAAATGACAATTTTGGAAATAATATAATATTATCTGGTTAAAAAAGCCCGGGTAAAAGTATATAATGCCTTTTACGGCCACTTGCATACTACCATATCTTCCATAGTAACTCCGTTTGTGACTATAAACGAGTACAATAATATATTTCATATATATATATATATATATATATATGTATATATATATATATATACCAATGCAACCATTTTTAAATTTTCGCTTACACGTTTTATTCCGTTGACGACACAGGTATACATTTAATGGGAGACGAAGATTGCCCTTTGCACAAAGAGTCTCTAGGTAAGTGTACAGTAAGGTATATTATAATATACTGACATTAAGTCGTATAGAGAAGTTTTTATCGTGATAATATGATAAAAAAATCAAACTATTTGAGATTATAGCTCTACGTGTCGTATAATAATTTGTACTGCACAGCCTCATTTTACCTGAAAATAGATTAATACTTTATGTATATATATATATATATATATAGAAAAACAAGCGATTAATATAAAATTGAAAAAAATAAATACACTGCCTTTAAAAAAATATCTCCTCTCGGGGTCTACGCCCAACCCCCACCTTAGTGGCGGCAGGATATAAGACTATTCGAAGCCAGTTACTTCATGTCTGAATTGGGTGAGCAGGTGATTATCGTAAGACCCGAAACACAAATATCATAATACACGTTACCGTGTCTATGTTCCATGATTTTCACGTGCTGTATTAATAATACAAATGATACGAATTCAACACTGAATACGCAATTTGCTTCGAAGATTCGAAAAGTTAGTGCCGCCACTGCGTCCCCCCCTTAAATACTTCTTTGGACCTAGGTATACCTATGGCCTCAAGGCCGTTTATTTTACCGACATTTAATAAACCAATTGATTAGTTGTTTTCATATATATATATATAAAGGATTTCATACGTGGAATTTGCTCCATACAATGGCTGCGTACTATCCGGACCAGCCTACGCCCGATCAGCAGAAAGATATGAATCATTTTTTAATTCTGCTTGGTCGTCTATACCCATGCCAAGCATGCGCCCGTGATTTTGCTCGTATGTAAGTATATTAATACACAAAACACTTTTACCCCACTTGTCCTTGATCTTTTCTTAATCTATGAACTGATATTTTTCAAACAGTATTAATAAAGTCAGTGAATATGTAAAATTAATTGTAAATAAGAGACATCTAAATATGGTTAGTACTTAGTATGATATACCTACACAAACAAATTGAATGATGCTCCCCCACCGGGAGATTGCCCCCTCAAATACGCCACTACATTTTACTACATTTGTTACTTATTAAATCGATAACCGCACGAGGACGTGTCCCCGGACCGTCATTTATTAGGCGGAGGCGATTATTATCTACACAAACATTTTGAAGTCAATCGATTAAAAATTACTATAGTATACTGACAACACGTACCTTTTATTCTGCTATCAATTTATTATGAGTGATCGTATGTTTATTTTAAGAATAGAAAAACACAATAAAACTTAGGTATACTATTACTATAGAAATAATTTGTAATCTACGGGGAGGGGTACGGCAATACTATATTGAGGGCCCGCAGACTCCACGTCATGTGGGAGGAGGGGCACGTGTAATATTTCTAAAGCAAATTGAATTCTAAGAGGAAAAAATAGTGAAAAATTAACTTTGTTTTACGTGGGGAGGGGGCAAATTTGTGTGTCACCACTGGGGGAAGGCGCTCACCCCTTCAAACATGCCTTTATAACTGCATCCGACAATGACTCCGTTACCCATATTATAATATGTAGTACCTACTATATATACCTACTCACGAGCGTGACTGGATTATAATAAATTATTGTTAGTATACAAAAAATTAAAAATCCGTATAGGGCCTACACGGAAAACGGCCCTCCAGAAAATTCCCGCTATCCCGGCGGGCCAGTATGCGATGACATCGTCTGAAATGGGTAGATATGTGGTACCTGTACCGTATAAACATTGAAATGTCTATGAACTGTACCTGAGATTAATTACATAAAAAATATATCAGAATTATTTTCTGGAAAACGTTTAATAAATAAAATATTTTGCTACATCAATGTCCTTTTGACAAACAAATATGTATGTAGGTACTTTCAAACTAGGCTACGAGTACATTTTTAAATTTCCCTTAACATCCACCGAATTCCCTACTACATTTTGTCATATTAGGTGAATTATTGACAGGCAGACAACCGGTAATTAATATGTTAGCTTTGTTTTCAAACATACATAGGATAGCCGTTCAACCACCAATAACCAGCTCTCAGAACAAGTTATCAGATTGGCTATGCATGATACACAATCAAGTAAATAAAAAAATTGGTAAACCATTGTTCGACTGTACCAGATGTAACGAAAGATGGAGAGACGGGTGGCAAGATGGAAGTTGTGATTAAATAAAACAAATTGCGCCTGCTGTTGCATATTGTGTACATATACATATATCACAAAATACATTACACACACATCTATCAATTCTTAGATTTATTATTAAAAATCACCGTTGACAATTTTAGTAGGTACTTACTGAAAATACTCTTATTGTGTGATGTAAATCAGAGGAGAAACATTAGAGCAGAAGGTTAGTATAAAATAAATCCTACTGTACAATAAGTAGGTATATTTCTTTTAAATTAGCACTTAGTAGTGTCGGGATCTGCTCTATTAATTATTATTGTTATACCCTTTTAACCCTTTAAGTGGATATGTCATACCGGCGATTTTCAGATGTGAAAACATGCTTACGTAGACTGAGTAGAACTTACTTAATTTTGGATTTAGAGTAAAAGTACCTATTGTCAAACGTAAAGAGGATAATATTCTAGAGGGCGTCACGCTGCGTTTTTCCATTATTTTAAATATAACCATCTGTACATGGTTTTGAAGTAATGGCATATTTAAATGATTTTATAACCATTTAAAAAAACCTTTCTAAAAATGAGTTTAAAAAAAAAAAACGCCGCGTGGAATATCGTCCTCTTCAAGTTGTATAATAGGTAATTTTACTCTAAAACCAAAATTAAACGAGTTCTACTCAGTCAGCGTAAACTTTATTTGTCACAGTAAAATATAAATTTTGTTCCGTCAGGTGCTGTTCCAAGCGGACCATGAATTTCAACGTTGTCATCTGCAGCGGTGACACCTTCCACTACAACACAACCTGCAGCATTCCCTATTGCGATTGCCGAACGGTGACACCGTGGCTATTGCGCTTGCGGGCACGAAATGTTATTATTTAATTATAGCCTATTATATTTTTAGAACCGACTGACTAGATATAATATTATTATGGACGAGATAATTATTATTTTTATATGATTTCCATTTACGGTGATCCACTAAAATTTACAAATAACGATTGTAAAATCGTTTCACAAATTTAAGTGGGAATACTGAACGGTGGCGTTCAATTTGTGAATTAGACATAATATTGTCACTTCCCACTTTATCATTCCTCAATCATAAAAACCATAAGGACTAGTTTAGATGGAAGGCGTTCAACGCTGCGACAACGCAAGTAACCTTGTCTACACGCGTTAGCACATGCCATGACATTTCCTTCGAAATCAAAAATGGATAGTGAAGAATTTGATACTGATTTGTTCATCGACGAAATTGAAAAAAGGCCCCCAATTTGGGATATGACAGGTAGTCAATATTCAAATAAAATCAGCAAAAGAAAGGCTTGGGAAAAAATTGTTCTCAATTTTTATGACCCAAGTGACACCGAAGAAAGAAAAAAAAAAAAGTCATGGTAAGTATTATTTAACTAACCGTCCCGAAATAGTTGACAAATTTAGGTTCATAATTCCTGAGACGGATAAAACGTAATATACAAGCTTGTGGTAAGTCTATTTTGTAAAATATGATGAACCCAATATTTTCGTTCTTTTTGTCTGCGACACTGTTTTCTACGATACAGCATCCATAAACAAATTGCATCTGCAACGTCTATCTTTGACAGAATACAATACTCAACTGACTACGGTATAAAAGCAGACTGCGTGTAAATTCGATAAACATGTGGTAACAATGTCAACGCGCGTTTAACGCCTTTTATGTGAACTAGCCCTAACCCTCGACGAGCGTTTCGATCATTTATTCAACATTATTCAGTTGTTTTTCTGAATTTTGCTTTTGAGTTTGGTCACAATATAATTATGGCAAATAACATAAAAAAAATAGAAATACTAGGCCAAAGGGTGGTCGAGCACTTGCTTATGAACGAATATACAAGACAAGTAACAATTAAGTCCCTAATTCCCTACTTAATTACTTCCTAATTTTATTACATTTAAAGTAGGTAGGTAATTATAAAAATATTACAAATTATATATTAAATATATTAATTTAAATATTTTAAAAAAGCTGCCAAATTATAACATTTCCAGGGGGGCATCACGTAGGTTTTCTTTGAAAAACTTAATTTTTTTTTTCAAGTTAGAGATATTTGAAAATTTAGAACTTCTAAAAGATATATTGAGGAATGTATTGATAATAATGGAAAAATCCCACGTGTTTTCCTCTCGGAAATTTTGTCTATTTTAATTTTTATAATTAAAACGTTTGCCGCAACAGCGAGCTATATTGATTGCGTGCGTTGAGAGAGTGCAACTCGGCCGTGCTTACAAATGAAAGTGCTCCGCAGTTTCGAGGTCTAATTTCTCGCACCAAGTGAACCGCCATGAACCATCACATGCCGTCCATGACGGAGGTGCGCTGACTACGACGCGTTTTGGTCGCACACCGACTTGCGCTCACTAAGCGCACTGTGTATAGCGGGGCTGGCTACGGCCCATTGGTAATATAGTGAAAACGTTTCTGAATGAGATAAATCCACTTTCAGAAAAGATATTATTTAAATATTTTTCTGCACAGCAACTATATTAATTCATATCTCCAGTAATTGACTCATTATTTATTATACATTCATCAATTACTTTACTTATTGTATTCGTAAAGTAATCGCTATCAGTACCAGATGACTTATACGTAGCACATAGCAAATTAATATTTGATATGTAAAATTTAACAATATTATAATCTACGAAATCAAACTAAAAAAATTGTACACTTAAGTAATGTTTGACAAAAATCATTACGATTATTTTGATTTATTTTTATGGATGAAAAATACAAACTATATAGCCATCTATTAGATAATTACACAATAAAGCATTATGCCACGTTTCAGTAAGTAAAATTACATCAATATCCTTATATTTCGCTTAATTTTCAAGAAACAAAAGCAGCTAATCAAAGTGTGCATTAATACCATATAACCGGCAAACTTCAACTAACATCCCTGGTACTCCTAATATTACAACATATTATATTAAGATAATTACTATTCACATCATTACTACATACTAATTCGGAAAAAAGATTCATAATAATTTGTTCTATCATTCAAATAACTCTTACAAACATTTTCCATTAAAAAAAAATAAAAATAATTCACACTTAGTTTAATTATAATGATTATTGAAAAAAGGTACATTATTAAAAACAATTTACATTAATTTAGTTAGAGATAGTTATCTAACTCAAGATATTAACTCATTATCTATTAATACAGCTTTTGAATTTTCATTTTTTTTTTTTATAAATATTTTCGAATTTTTAAACCAAACAAATATGTAGCCAGAATCACGGGCAAATGCTTGGTTTTAAAAAATAAATTTCTATTAAATTATGTCAAATTATCGTTAATATAAATACCATCATTTTTCCAATTAGAATCAACTCTATTACCTGTTAATTAAAATCAAATCTCTTTTGCATTGTTTAAAGATCATACAGCTACAATCTTATTCGGTCTGTTATTTAATTTAGATTGAACTCTAAATATATTAACATGGATATCCACGTTTAAAGATGTAGACATTTTTTGACTGTGATTCTGCAGTCGTCTTCATTATTAATTTTCGGGACGCCAACAATTTCAATAAAATTTTCAAGTGATTTTTGTTCTAAACTATTAAAATTATAACTGCAAATTAAATTCATTACGTAAATTATTTGTTTTTTTAAAATTCTATTTTCCTCTCTCATATCCTTAATTTATTTAATAATTTCTAAATGTTGTTTACTGAAAAAAATCAAGGTTAGGTTAGATTATCACTCATAAAATTAACCGAATCAGTTAGATTACTAAAAGATTGGTTAGTTAACACAATGGTCTCATTTCTTTCTGTAGTATTTTTTAGAGGCATTTTTTACTTAGAATCTATAGTGAATTTGCATTTTTTGAAATGCCGATTCTCTGCAGCACATCCAAAATTTAAAAATCCGTTACAAATAAAACAATTTAATCATTGTAAATGTCATCATTACATATATTACAAAACATTTTAACAAAAAAAATTAAATGTGTATATTTATAAAAAGATAAACGACGTACTAACAGTAAGCATGTCTACACTGAACAAAAGTTAGAAATCAACTAAAATAATTGACCAACTATTTCAATTTAAAATGTTTGTCAATCTGCATCATGTTATTTAGCCAATGATTTTATAACTTATACATGATAGTCAAGTAGATAAAGACATTATGTATTCCCAAATTGCATAGTGACAAGCCAGAGCGACGATAATAAATCTAAATTGAACAGTCTGACCTAAGAGAATATTAATTATGCTCCGGGGTGGTAGAACTCTGGCTAATATATTAGTTAACATAACATATTCCATTTGTAGATTTATTAATTATACAAAAATCACATTCTATATTTATACAGATCTTACTTAATACAATAAATATTCCACAAGTGGATCAATTATGTACGATAAATACACTCAATATATACCTACAATCAACTAAAAATAGTCTACGATTCGACCAATTATGTATGATAAATACACACAATTTATACCTACAATCCACCACAAAAATAGTCCATGATTCTACCAATTATAATATACTAAAAAAATACACAACTTTTTTTTTTTTTTTATTTATATATTTAAGTAATTTACAATCTATACAACATTATGTACAATGGGCAAATTTGATAATTAATATAATACGAATAACAGAATTAAACATTTAGGGGCAGGCACTCAGCAGCACCACCCGACCGAGAATTTTAGATGTCGTGGTTTTTTTTTAATTTTTTTTTTAGTAAGTCTCTAGGCCACTGCCTTTTGAGTCTTCTACGTATATTGCCAGGGAGTGAGGTGGAAGAAAGTTGTTTTATTAATGGATTACTGTGAGAGTTTAAGTTGTAGTGAAATTTAGAGTAATGTGCTTTTGCTAATTGATTAAGTGTAGGAATTTTGAGGTCTTTGTGAAGATTTTTGTTTGTGAAATACCAAGGAGAAGATGTTATTAAACGTAGGCAGATAGATTGAAAGGCTTGAAGAGTGTTGGTGTTAGAGGGCTTTGCAGAGCCCCATAACTGGATACCATATGTCCAAGCTGGTCGAATTATTGATTTGTATATTGTAAGTTTATTGGAAAGGGAAAGTTTGGATTTTAGGAGTGGTCTAAGGATATGGAGTCTAGAGTTAACAGTTTTGCGTTTCAGTTTAATGTGTGGGCTCCAGGTTAAGCGTTTGTCGAGAGTTAGTCCAAGGTATTTGACTTCGTTTGCCTTAGAAATTGTTATATTGTTTAACGTGACAGGTGAAGAATCGAGATTACGTAGTGAAAAAGTTACTTGAACAGATTTAGTTTCATTTATTTTAATTTTCCATCTGTTTGCCCACAAGCTGATCATATTTAAATGGTTTTGAATCATTTCGCTGGCTGTGACGTGGCTTTCGTGGGAGGCGGTTATTAGCGGTTATTAGAAGGGGTGAATTGAGAGAGCTATCCACTATTTCTAGTTGAGATGCACTAGGCTGTGTATCATGAAAAATACACAACTTATATTTACAATTCACCAAAAACATTCAATGAATTTTCCAATTATATATATACGAGTACATACATTTATAAAGGCAGTATAAGTTTAATATCTGTGTACATTGATAGTATACACAGATATTTAATGAGTTTTAAGAGAAAAATATACGTTGAATAGTGACAATTGGTCCCAACAGTCTACATAGGCTATAAGAATATAGCTATATGTATGTAATCAACTTTTATGAAATTCCACTCCTTTACTGTCAATGTACTCCATCAATCTCGAATTGTTTGGTTCAAACTGGCCGGACGGTGTTTTGATTGTACGCAAAAATTGTACAACAGAAATAGCTTGCATTTCATCGAACTCCTTAGGAGGCTCATCTGGATTGGATGCCAACCTCACAATAAAATTAATAGCTTCTTCTAGGTTATCCATAAGATTGTTGTAATTTGCCGGAGCAGTTTCGTCTAGCCATTTTACATATTCGCCATTATTGTCATCTATAGGTAATAAATAATAATAATATTTTAATACACGTGATGTATATATTTTTCAGTGCTATTGGAAAAATTAAAGAGGGACTTCGCCCCCCCCCCACATCCCCTTACACTATTTTCCAAACATAATTCAATAATTATTATTTACAAAGGAAAATAAAACCAATCATACTCCTGCTGGCTAAGTGTTGGGTTATTTTTATTTATTTATTTTTGTAATAAAATTGATCATTATTTCGCAGAAAAAAAAATGATGTTCTGATTTATTCAATGCAAGGTAGCATATTTAACTAAACTTAAAAAAACCATAGACCAAAATTTAATTTCCGGATGTATTTTATATTTTTTTATTACATACTATTTTCGTCGTTTTCCACCAGATATTTATCGAATAGAGATTCTTGTGAAATTATTGGTAATTTTAAATTTTTAATAGGTGTGATTGTTGGTGGTATTGGATTTTTGACAACAGTCTTCTCTGTTTTATACTTTTTCTTTTCCATATCCTCTACTCGGCTACTAATATTTTGATATTGATCAAACTGGAGCACTTTATTTTTTTTCTCTTTGACATCTAATTTTATTTTCATGTAACCGCCTGGACGTGGAGTAGGTCTGGAAATTATTAATAAGTATTTTAATTACCAATAATTATTATAATATTGTGTTATAAAGCACCAAACACATCATATTTATATTGTTATAGGTACTTACAAATGCATTTTTTCGACATTATTCTTATCTGCGCCTTGGTTAGAAGTCATTTTAATTTATTACTCTTATGTATTAATTTATTTTTATTTTAATGTTTTACAAATTTTAAATTGGTAAGAATTTTTTTTTAAATCTTTTATATTAAAATGTTTAGTAAAACCAAGGTATTGAAATCTCAGTTATTTTTTTTCTTTAAAACTGTTTAGCCAGTATAAACATTACAATTATGATTATCCACTTTTTATCCATTATTTGTCTACAAATTATTAACTAATATTAATTCAAATAACTATTATCATAAATTATCTTTTATGTAGATAACAAGTATTTGGCTTTTCGAAAATGCTCAAAAATTGTATGTACGGTTAACTATTTAATTATAGAGCCATAGAAATATCCAAAACGTAGTTTATTATCAATATCTGTGATCTACGGTGAAAACAAAAATAGGTATTGTAATGGACTAGTACAATGTTTAATATTATTATTGTCATTATAACGAGTGCCCCCTTACAAAAAAAAGTAATACCTACTTTCGTACTATTTATTTTTTTCTTTCACTTCGTCGGTAACCATTTATTTTCAAATTAATGGCGTATCTAAAATTAATCAAATACATAAACAATTTTTAGAACATCAATGTTGAAGTTAAATTGATTAAATTAATTTGTTGTTTATAAAATTATAAACAAGTCAGCAAATCAACTTCTTTAATTTTAACTAGGTGGTGTTTATGAAAACGTATAAAACCTGTGCAATTATATACATCGGTATAATCACAATAATTATTATATAAATATAATAATCAATATGGTTGGATGCCGGCCCTGATAATAAAATATAAAATGCACAAAACGCTTGGATTGTTGTCAATAACTGTAACTTTACTGACTGTATTATAATATACTTTAATAATAATAACGATAATAATTGATGGTTGAATAATCCTAAACGGAGATTAGAGAAATAGAATAGATATAAATAAATCGGATTGATTTCCCACAACTGACATAATATATGATTATAATATTATGGCAGCGAATTTTCGATTGCCAACTGACCGGATTTCAACAATGTCAATTCATTTAACCCACAGACCGCACCAAGGCGAAACATAATTTCCAGACGTTTATATATTTTTAATTTCTCAATATTAATTTGTTTGAACAATTTTTCTTTTAGTGAAAACAAGTAATTACTACGTACGTAAGTATCGTTTATTTATTGTCTGTTCATTTTACTTTGTAATTGATATATTTTTTCAACATTATTAATATTATATTACACCACTAAGTACTTAATAATAAGAAATAATATTTTTTGTTTGCGTAATAAATAATGTGTGGCGGGTCAAAAGATAGACCTATTTTAATAATTCTCATATTTCGGTACACGTTTTTGTAACTATTCTCTCCTTAAAAGGGTGTTTAACCCTGGATAACATCACATTGTGTTAGTACATAAATTATAATTGATGATTTTTAAATGTACTGCTGAACTTTTCTGTTTAAAATAATTATATTCATATTTTTCATAAATTACGTATTAACAATTGAAATTCATTATGTTTCAGATATTGCATATTGAATTATCAAAATGCCTTTCAAAAAAAAAATTCTTAATAGCCGTAGTTTTGATGTGTTTCATGATAGAAATAAGTATTATGAGGTAAAAGTTTTACAAATTATGATATAACTCAACCTTTTCAAGTTCAACAATCTTTGATTGTTTTTATTAAAGCTGAGAACAAGTTGTTTACTTATTTATTCATTTAGATTGTTTTCTTTTAATTTGTATGTATATTTTAGTAGATAATTCATTATAAAATGTATTTAATAGTTGTACACTTACAATTTTTAATTTATTTTCCCTAACATAAAGCTAAAGTATTATTTTATATTATAAATTAAAAGTTTCCAGTATTTTTATTTTATTAGTAACTAGCATATAATAAATATAATACTCATCTTAAAATCAAATAATTTTAACTTTACAGTATTTTGTTCCATTATTATTACCCTTTTGATTTTTGATGTCATTAAAATTCTGAGGTGCTGTTTATAAGCTGTTATTTATAATTGTCTAATTTTACCAACCTCATCCGATTTTACTTACAATTTATGATATTGTTCAAATTTTAAATAATTATTATAACTATACTATTAAATTAATTTTTAGTATATACAATTTTAATTGTGTTAATTTTGATCTCTTATTCTTAAATTTGTGTAATTGTATCCAATAGCATCAAAACAATTATTGCTATAAATAACCTTTATGTAGGATCTCCCAGTTTTATTTAGATACTTCTTATATGGTACTTAGAATATTTAATTTATCACTTGATAATTAATATTACTGTTACAAAAATATTTTAATTATATGTATTTCATTTACCATAGGACTTGCGCCGTAAACGTAATGATGTTACTGTTCAGTTACGAAAAGCATTAAGAGATGAACAAATAACTAAACATAGAAATATAGTTTTAGATAAACGTGATGAAGAATTTGAATTTAATTCTTCTGGTGAAATTACCTTAGAAAATATAAAAGAAGGTAAACAAATTATATACATATTAATTTACATAATATCTTTTTAACCTTCATGAGTGGTAGTTTACAGTCTCATGCATAAAAACACATGTTTAGTAGGGTGGATCTGGTTAGTATTCTTAATTAACTTAATATGACACTAGAGAGAAGTGCTAGGTGTTTTTTTAATCATATTTATTACAACTTTAAAGATATAAGATGAATTAGTTAAAAAAAAAAAAAAAAAAGAGTAAATTACTATTGTTCGACCAATAGTAATCTGAATAAGTTAAAACTTTATTACTTAAATTAATTAAGATTTTTTTTAATTTTTAGTAGTTTCAATATGTTTATATAAAATTGTGAAATTCTATTTTCTGACTTAGGTTTAATGTGTGATTTACAATACAAAAAGTTGAATTGTTTAAGATATGCTCGAAAAATGTTAAGCTCTAAAAAATGTGCTCCGATTGATGATTTTATTAAAGCTGGAATTATACCATTGGTAATTGATTTCTTAACTGCAAAATATGATACCAAGTATGATAATTACATGTTAAGTAATGTCATCAGTTATGTTTTTTTATAATATTAATTTTCCACAGAACTGATTTCCAATATGAATGTGCTTGGATATTGACTAACATAGCATCTGGATCATCTGAAAATACAATTTCTATAGTAAATGCAGGAGTAGTTCCTTTACTTATTAACCTACTCAAATCCTCTGACTTACGGGTAATGGAACAAGCTGTGTGGGCTTTGGGAAATATTGCCGGTGATGGACCTAAACTTAGGGATATTGTATTATTGAATGGAATTGTACCGATTTTAAAGAACTTATTAGAAAAAACAATAGAAGTCACTGCACAACAAAATATAGTATGGACAATGTCAAATCTTTGTCGAAGCAAAAATCCTCCTCCAGATTTCACTCTGTTACTTCCTTGTGTTCCTTTGTTAGTTGATATGCTGAAACATCCCGATTTTCAGGTTGTTTGTAAGTTATTATTTATTAATTAAATATAATAATTGCTAATCTAGTATGTATAATATTGATTATTTTTGTAATTATACCATGTATATACTAGCCAATGCTTGCTGGGCCTTATCATACTTGACCGATGGTAGTAATGAAAAAATACAAGTAATTCTGGAGGCAGGTGCATTGAATGCAATATTAAAATATTTAGATGTTGATGATACCACTATTCTTATACCAGCACTACGAGTAGTTGGCAATATTGTGTCTGGAAATGACAATCAAGTAAGATTTTTTTTTTTCAAATGACTCGTGTCAATTTCAAATTTTTAGATTCTGGGCAAAATTAAGAACCTGTTGTTGTTATAACACTTAATTATAACTGATCATAAAATTACTTAAAATAATAGTTACTCATTTAGATGCAGTCACTACTAATAGTACTAATATGTTTTTATTATATATCATTTATAAAATGTTTGTAGACAAAATATGCATTAGACCACAATGTTCTTAAATATCTTCCTCGTCTATTGTCCCACAAACGTATTCCTGTTGTGAAAGATGCTGCTTGGTTGTTGTCTAATGTGATGGCTGGTAGTACTGATCAGATTCAATGTGCTATTGATCATGGCCTATTTCCAGTTTTGGTGAATGTTCTACAAAAAGTAAGTGCATTATAAACTATAATTCTCTATTAATTTATTTGATTGGAATAAAAAACCAAATCCTCATTAAAGGGAGATATTAAAGTACAAAAAGAAGCTGCTTGGGCAATAAACAATTTATTTAGTGGTGGTTCAGTTGCACAGAAATCTGAGTTGCTTCATCTTGGAGTATTAGAACCATATTGCGGCTTATTATTATCTCAAGATATAAGGATGGTGGAAATTATACTCGAAGGTCTTGTTCAACTATTGGAAGTAAGAAACAATATCTTTGCTTAATTCATATTTTCTCACGAGTGTATTTTTGAATATTTCAGAAAGCTAATATTGATGGTACACTAAACAAGATTTGTATTATAATTGAAGAGGTTGATGGTTTAGATCATTTGGAAGCGTTACAAAATCACTCGTCGCAAAAAATTTATGAGATGGCATACAATATAGTCGCGAAATATTTCCAACAAGAGGTTTGTAAAATTAATTAGTGTCCAATTTTGACATAAATTCTAAATGTGTTTTTAAATCTATGATTCAGGATATTATCGACTTTAACTTAGGAATCATGCCACAAGATACAGGTCTCGATGATCTGTTTACCTATATAAACAATTGACATGAGACAATATAACTCTAAAATAAGATTAACTGCAATATTTTATATATTTTATGAAGTTGATTCTCTTCTCAAGTATTTATTTTATGTTAAATTTGTATTATATTTATCAAAACTACAATTTATACATTTTTTTTCTCTAAATTGCTTATATTATTAAATAATCAATTATTTTTTTACACACAATTATATTTATACAAATAAAAATACCGATTTTTTGGATTTTCAATTATTCTTTAAATGTTGTTATGTGTTATTACTTTTAACATAGTATTTACAAATGCTATTCTATTGAAAACTAAGAGTAGATACTCTAAAATTTAAATGATTTTGTAATAATGTTTAACTAACTACATAAATATGTATTTATTTTTCGTGTCTGGTTTTATATTAAGAACAATTTTTCAATTTAGCCTAGTACATTTATTGGTTTAAGTGCCAGTTGTTAATTAAACAAATTAGGTAGGGTGTTTTGAGTAAACAAAGTTAATTTTGAAATATTTGGTACAACTTTTTTAATGCAAACTATATAAAAGGATTTTGTAGTAATAACACTAATAACCTAGTCTCATACAAATAACATTTTACATAATACATTTTTTTATCCATGTTTTTTTTTTACAAATCATTATTTTTTAATAATTCTATGTATTAATTTACAATTGGGCTTTAGTTTCCTAATATAATTTCCCGGGGGTTTAACAAACATTTTCCCTCACATTTTTAAAGACTTATTGATTAATGATTCTAAAATTTATTTAATCTTATTATATTTTTTTTTTTTGTTGGCCAAATGTTCTTTGTGTCCATTAGTCCTAGACCTTAAAAGTGAACTATTTACTGTATTATTGTAAAAAAAAAACATTTTCTGGTCAGTAAGAAACTACATCTTATTGTAGTTCTTAGAGAAACTGAAGACAATATAAAACTAGAAATGAAAGAATTAATACGGAGTGCAAAGATAATAGGATATTAAATAAATGAAAACAACCAAATATATCTGTATAACAAGAAAACAACAAAGAATTATACAGGTTGGATAATATACCTTTGAAAAAGTAACTAAGTGTAAGTGTATCTAGGTACAGAACTAAATAACCAAAATAAAAATTAGTCCAATTATTTAATGATTTTTCCGGAATTAAATCGGAAAGTTTTGAAACTTCCAAAATATTTTGCTTTTGGGTTCCTGATAAACCAAAAAAAAGTCGCTATCTCATGGAGTCTCCACCATCTTAGATTTTGTGTGATTTTTCAGTTTTTTTGAAGTATCTTTGAAATTGTTAATTTTACTGAAAAAATATTTAAATACAAAAATATAATTGTCAAAATTTTCAACAAATATGACTTGTTTTGTTCATTACTTGAACAAGTGAATGAGACCCATCCACGCGTTGTAATATTTGACTTAATGCGTACACATAGTATTTACGTTTTCCTACATGTACTCACATTGTATAATATATTCTATATTGCTCTATTTGTTTATTGGTATATGTTGTCTTATATACAACGTAAATATTATACATTTATAATATATAACTCGTTAAGTATTTAGTATACTTACTAAATATAGTATAGATAAACAATAATATTTTTACAATTCTAAAATTGTCTATTGCGTATTATTTTACTTACCTATAGGCTATATTATATGTTTATACTATAGATACTATTATCGATTAAGAATATGTTTATTTGGTACACAATTAACACATTTTTATTTAACTAATTTTTTATTATGAATCATAATAATTTATTTACAAATATTACAATAAATTCCACATATGATGTTCGGTTATGAAATTATTTTTTACATTTGAATGAAGGATCGCTTTGATCATTATCTTCATTCTCAATATTGTTTAAAATTTTATTCGTATCTTCATCAATATTGTTATTTGTTGACGGTTAGAACACGAAAGACTATAGCACGCATGCGACAGAACCTTTCAAATCTATATGACTATGCATAACGATTACTTTTGATTATATCTAGTACAGTAGCCGTTTCAAGAGAAGTTCAAGTATTGAAAATAATAATTTATACTGTTTATTAATAGTAAACTGTTAAAAATACCATGTGGATATTTGAGTTTATACGGTACATGTAATTGTGTTTTGGGTAGTTTTTTTATTATTCAACATTTACCGCCCGGTCACAAAATTAATAGTAGGTTGATTAGGTATAGTAATTCGCTGTTTTTAATGAAAATTAAAATCCATATCAGCATCTTGTTAAATACATTTATAATAAACCTGTAATAATATATTTGTATACATTTTCACAATTGGAATTTAAATTGAGTATTTTTTTTTTGCGCTAAATTGCATATAAAATAATGTGCCTTTTTTGGGATAATAAACAATAATATTTATATAATAGGAATGTCACTTATATTTGCATGGTAAAAATTACAATTTTAAATCTGATATAAAATATGATTATTTGTATTTTCAGCTGTTTTAAGACAAAATCGATAATAAGTATATACAATAATATATTTAGTACATAATAAAAAACAGTAATTTTATGAATTAATTAACCCAAAATATATACGACTCGTTTAAAACTTTAAAATTCCTATATTTTTATATCATACATGTTAAACCAGCTACTATCACACGCCATCTGGTGGCTGTTTAATCGTACGACTCTTTTCGGTATTGTTATCTAAATGGTCGGCTTATGTTCTTTCTAGACACAAACATAGATAGTGTTTGATATCTATAGTTTATAATCAATGTTATTATTTTAAAATTGTATTCGTAAGGCATACAAAATTGGTACCCAAGTTTCTTTTTTAAAACTATCTTTACTATGGGAAGTTTTATACAAAAATGTCTTTATTTCAATTAGAAAAATGATTTCAAGTTAACAAAACTTTATATTGGATAAAACAAACTGAATATGCCTACCGTACATCAGTCAAAGTCTCCTTTGATGAGATTTTTCCACTGGGGACCAATGTTATCAATCAGTAAGTAATTATTGAAATATTCTTGTAAATTGTTTATTATACCTTGAATGTATTTCAGTAATTTATAAATGTGTAACCCTGACAACATTGTATTTTACGGAAATGTGGTGGCCATGTTTTGGTTCTTTGGGAGGATTTCTGAATAATGCACTATTACTAACATTGTTTGTCATCAGTTTTACATGTTATTTAAAGTGTGTTATTATAGGACCAGGATTTCTTCCACTTAAATGGAAACCGGTATGAGTAAAAATAATTACTTTACATTTTAATATTATTAAATCTGTATACAAAAACTAAATAAATATTGTTTTAAAACTAAATACCATTTTAGGATCTGGAAGAAGATCAACAGTATATGCAGTTTTGTAGAATATGTGATGGATTTAAAGCACCCCGTGTTCATCATTGTCATAAATGTAATTAACTGATATATTTTGAATTATTTTTACCTTAATAAAACATTATTTTAGGTAATCGTTGTGTGTTAAAAATGGATCACCATTGCCCATGGTTAAACACTTGTGTAGGATATGCAAATCATCCATCTTTTGTGATATTTATAATTGTGTCCATAATTGCTTCAATTCAATCATCCATATTATTACTCAAGACACTTATGCTAGTACTAGCGTAAGTAAGTTTTTAGTTTTATGTATTAACTATAAAATACTAATAAATTTGGTTTTTTTTTTTTTTGCAGGCAATATGGACATCGAGTATTAGTATATTTCCCACTAAATCTTACCCTTTTATGGCTTACCGTGTTTGGATTAGCTTTATGTTTAATTCTTACTCTCAGTTTGCTGTTATATATACAAGTGAGGCTATATACGTAATTGTTATTAAAATATGTAATCAAATTATTAATATTAAATTTGTATTAGTTAATAAAAATGTATAACGATTCTAATTAGTTATAAAATCAACTAAATTTTATTATGTTGCGTATAATTTTTACATTTTAAGTTTTAATGAAATATGTTTAAAACAATATGTATTTTAAAATGTATTAATTTAATTTATTTTTAAATTAAATAGATGAAATATGTGCTGAAAAATTGCACTACCATTGAAGATTGGATTGTTGGAAAAGCAATATCAAGACGTGAACAAGATCAGAATTTACCACAATTTATTTTTCCTTACAATTTAGGACAAATAAATAATATCAAAGATGTAAGCATTAGTTTTATTTAACATTTTTGATTTGAACAATATACAATCTATCACACCGCCTAAATTTGTGTTCAAATGCTATATTGGCAAATGTCAGGAATCAATGCCAGAGTCAAATGTGTTTTAGTGTACAGGTGTATATTAAAGATTGGTCGTATCACTGTCTTACTAGTTTTGTAGACTTAATTTATAATAATTTTATTTAAATATTGAATCAAAGAGTGATAATAACAGTGCCTTGCTGTTACTATAATAGTCTAATAAAAAATTATAAATACTAATAATCAATAGACTACAGTCTACAATCCCTATATACTGTAGGGATTGTTATTTCCTATTTATTTATAATCATAAATTATTATTATTTTTAGTTTTTTGCTAAAGGAGATGGTATTCATTGGAAAGTACGAGATGAATGTAATGAATATGATTTAACAGTAAGTAAAAAATTACACATTATGTTTATGGTATATTTAACGCAATAATGTTTTACAATTATTTCTACAAAGTAAATTTTAAGGAATTTCATTATTTACCATGCAATGTATGAGTTAATAAAGTATAACAATTATAGTACAATCATTTAACTTTAGGATATGTGGTGGCTTTGGTATTTAACTAAATATATTTAAAACAAAGTTAGATACCACTTAATGTAATAAATAATTATAAAAATCATTAATTTACATTTTATAGTAGTTATTTTTATTTGAATATCATCAATGAGCTAACATGATCATATTAATTGGTACTTAAAGTATATTAATATATAAGATATAAATATATATTATTAATTTACTATAATGAGGAACAATGTTTCGAAAGAAATATTGTTATATAATGTGCACAATAAAATCAACTCAGTTGTTGGAAATTCACTTAATATTTACAATAATATAATACAATTTACCAAGATGGTTTGCCAACATTTTTTGTTCAATTTGTATTTTATTTTAAATCTATATATATATATATATATATATGTATATATATAATAAGCAAAAAATGAACGTGATCTAAAACTATATCTAGTTTTATTATTTTATATTTATATATATATTGAGTAGGGTTACTACAATACTTAAGTATTATACTAGTTCATTACTAGTTGAATTTAAATCTTAGATCTTAATTTAATTTTGGATAAAAAATAGAAAGAATGTTTATTGTAAAATATGTTTTTCTTGTATAGATGTACCTATTAATGAATGGTATTTACTACTGTAGATCATTTGTTGAATTTCTCCACGCCTCTCTGTTTGTTTTAGCTTAATTCTTTCAGGTCCTTATATTTCTCTTTATTCATATCCTTCATGATTTGGGTCATGTATAGCACCTGTGGTCTACATCTTCCAATATATTCTTTGATTATTAATTAAGAATTGAATCATTATTACAGTTATATTTGTTGGGAGTATTAATAAATCAAATAATTGTTCTATAGGTAACATACATAATTGGTATTTTTTTTTTTTTTTTTGGTAATAATTCTGTTTTTTTCTTTTTTTTATAGGCCGAACAACTAGAACAAAAATTAATTAAAGAATCATGGAAAAAACCTATGAAAGTTATTAAAGAATACAATGGCAGATGGTTTCCATTAGTATTTGGTCTATGTGTTTGTTGTCAAATTCCATGGACTGATGAGACACGAATGCCATTAACTGTTGGTGATTTAATTCAAGTTACCAGATTTCATAAGTGAGATATTTTATAGATAATCAATTATATTATTGGTTTTAAATTATTAATGTTTCTGTTAGATATTGGATGTATGGACATAAAAATCTTCCTGATGGTTCTCGGCTACGAGGATGGTTTCCTAAAATATGTGTAACATTGTCCACCAAGAAAGATATTTAAAATGGTGATTTATCAAATTTTTTTTTATTGGCATTTTCTAAACTTAAATTTATATTTCATGGTATATTTATTTTTTTAAGCGTGATTTAAATTAATTTTCAAATATAAATCATTTATTTGTAATATTATTTTTATTTAACAATAATTATTTCTCTAAGTTATGTAATATATATAAATATATGTAGAAATTTAATTTCATATAATTTTGAAAATTGAGCTTATGTGATCAATACTTTAATCAATTAGTTTTAAATTTTAATCCAACATAACATTAGTCATCTAATAATGGTATTATTTACATTATAATTGATTATTCTATTATTTTAATTTTTAGTAAAATATTTTTATCGAAAGTTAATATATAATTGATTTGGCAAATAATTAATAATTATAGAAATAAAGTTGAATAATCCTCAATGAAAATGCACATTATTAATTGTCTATTGTTTATAAAATATAATCTGGTTAAATATATTTTATTCGTGACTGTTCTAAAGTGGAGTTTTAACACATTACTCCTGGTGGCACTTGTAACAATTTTTGTATAAATAAGTTTTTAGCATATATAAAATATGTTTAGTCGGGGTTTTTTATTATTGTATCAATTCAGCCGTATTATAAACATTCTAGGTACTAGGTGCCTACTTATACATAACGATAATACACATACAGCTTGTAACTATAGCAATCAAATAATAGTAGTCCGCAATCGCAAATCATATTATATGGTTGTCTCATTGAACCGGGAGGCCCTAGCACGGGTTTATCTCGTTTATCGTTTCTATATCCAACAGGGATGTTGTTTTAACAAACTAAATAAAATAAAAATATAATTTGTATATATCTATACATCTAAATCTATTATTATTTATATTTACTTATCATTTTAGAACACTATTGCATTGTAATTTTTTTTCTAGAATGTTATGGAAATATCAAACATTATTGTTTTCAAAGAAAAAGTGTAAATGTAAGTTATTAATTGCTATTTCATTTCCAATTTAAAGATTTTGTAAGTATATTAAAAGTAAAAATTGTTTGTGTTTATGGGATGTAAAGTGGTGATGTAACTAACGAATATATGAATCCACTTACATAAATGTTTGGTAATAAAACTAATTGACTAGTTTTAAAACTTTCGAGCTTTTTATAGTAATGCGAAATAATAAAAATCTTATAATAAAATATGTTTATTACATGCAAATGGGCGTGTGGTGTGGTCGCGTGCAGTAAATTGTGAAATTATTTTAAATGGAAAATTTCGAAATATTTTATAATGTTAAGTTTATTGTGTAGGTAAATATTTGTAGTATAATATCCGCGGCTAAGTATATTGGATGAAAGTCTAAAACTAACATGGATAAACAGAAAACAACGTAGGTACCACCTACATTTTCACGATGGTGGGACACGCAATATCCAGAGTAAGGGCGCTGCACTGCTGGCTGAGCTGAGAAATACGAAAATAAATCGTATTTTTACTTTTAATTAAACCTGAAAAGAACACGGTTTAGGAGAAATATACTTTTTTTATTATATATGGCAGCCCCTCATTGAAAAAAATTATTGCTATAATGGCTGTAATACCGTAGAGTCGCGTGCCAGTGGAATTAATATAAACCGTACTGTTTACGTACCCACCCTACGTCATGGTTGACAAAAGTAATAATAAATAATATAATCGGTCTTTAATAGGAGTTGCGTGCCGAACGCACGCCATGTAACCCCGGCGCCTGGTCTTGATTTAGGCAAGTATCTCGGTAACTAGCCACCTGGCCTCAATTTTTGAGAGTCCTCATTTTGATTTATTATGTTTTATAAACCAAAATTTGGTTAATGTTATAGAATATACCATTTTCGTATCGATTAAAATAATAATTATAAAACAAAATAAAATATCTTGAATACCTAAAAGAGATTACTTATCAGCGTCAAAACTTATTGGTATTAGTGGTTATTACTTTCGACCGTAAACACGTTTAGTACTGTGTACACGAAAGATAGTACTGTGATATAAACCATAAATATTTATCACTGTTAAAAAATGACTATCTTATCCTGTATTCCTTAATATACCTGTTAAAATTTGTATTCATGGTATACAATGAGTTGCGAGTGTTGGGACTGGTTAGATTGTTTAACGCTTTTACATTTAACCATGCCTCGTACAAACGTTAGTGGCGAACGCTCTTTTTCAGTGCTCAAACTCATTGAAACTCGTTTAAGTACGTGTTCGACTCAATATATGTTAGACAATCTGACACATATTATTGTAAGCTTATTGTTGAACATGTCATTAACTAAAAAATTAGCGTATGGCGACATCATTGATGAATTTGCAAAGGAACATAGAAAAAGTACACGTTCTTAGAAATTACAATAAAGTTTTTGAAATAAAATATATATTTTTTTTTTTAAATGACGGACTCTTGAAGATCAAAGTCCCCGGCCTCAAAATCTGTAAATCAGGCAGGCCCTGGCCTATAGTGTACATTATAGTGCATAGCTGGCTACACTGTTTATATGTTATTGTTAAAAATATTTATCATGTTATCAAATTAGCGACAGCATAGATGAAATATATTATACGGTATATATTTTAATCTGTGACATCGATAACAGTTTGTATTTCTACTTTATTGTTTTCATTTCACAATTTTTATTAACGATAATTTTCACTTAATTATTTATTGATTTACACATCAAATTTATTACCTTATTAATTGTATTCAACTGTAGTTCTAAAACAATATTTGAAATTGATACAATAAAAATGGAAAATATAATTTTGAATAGAGAACAAGAATGTGAAAGCTCCAGTTTTAGAGATTACTCGCAAGATAATTTGTTTTTAGTTCCGGAACCTAAACGATCAAATGGTCAAAATCATAATTCAGACCCATATGGAAGGAAAAAGAAAGACAAAAGTAAAAAACAAATTGAAGCAGAAGAAAGAGAGAAGATGAGGTTTTTTTTTACAAAACACTATTTGATTTTATGTTATAATATTAAATGATCATTCTAGAGTTCTTGTTTCAAACTTTACTGAAGAACAATTAGATCGATATGAAATGTTCAGAAGATCAGTGTTTCCAAAAGCAGCAATCAAAAGAGTTAGTTTAATATTTTTTTACTGTTTATTGTGTGAATAGTAATTATACAAAAATTAAATTAAAAATTTAAGTTAAACATTATGTTTATCTTTAGATCGTACAAACAATTACCGGAAATTCTGTTTCTCAAAACGTTATAATTGCCATGTCTGGTATTGCAAAAGTTTTTATTGGTGAAATAGTTGAAGAAGGTAACTTGAATATCCATAAAATATAATATATAATAATAGGGTCTTATTGAAAACATTACATTATCACGTTCGCTGCTGACAATGCCAATTAGCATCATTCAATATACTCATAATTCAATCAACGTTGACGATGCTTTTATTTTTACTCAGCGTTATCTATATGATGTCTAAAATATAATTCTGATGACCATTTCTAAAAATAAGTATTTTTCTCCCAAATATGAGCGAACTTGTTTATAAAAATGATACTGAAAAATATTATAATTTGTTTGTCATAAAACACCATATCGTTATCTTAAAAAGAATTTTTCTTATTCATTTAATAATCTCTGTTTAAAATTAAATACATTTTAGTCTAGACATCATAATTAATGTTTTGCAAACTATTATTATGAAGTTACGTTGATTTTTAGTTAGATATTATGTGTATACATGAGTACTTATTATGTAATATTAATACACTTTTAATTTTAGCTCTTGACATTATGGAAGCTCAAGATGATTCAGGACCATTACATCCTAAGCATTTAAGAGAAGCTGTTAGGCGACTTAGAAAAAGTGGTGCAATACCATCTTCAAAAGGTAGAAAATTACCGTTTTACATTTAGATAAATATATAAATATCAATTGATTTAAATTTGTGATATAATTGTAATAATATTTTTATGAGTACTTGTTTTTTGTGTAAAGTTCTAAAAATTTTATATTTTTTTATTTTTTGTTATTAGTACATAGAAATGTATCTATACCCGAATTTGAACATCATCTTGTAATCATCCAATTTTCATTTTTAATATAAATTTAATAAAATAAAATCTTGTTATTATTTTAAAATGTTAACTAAATATTTTTTTATGAACTAAGATATTATCTTAGTTTGTAATTTGAAGCCATTATTCATAAAGTTAAATTATTAGTTATATACAATTTACCATATAGAAGTGGATAAAAGTATATTAGTGCTTTTATGTGATTCACTTTTGATCACTTCTTAATATTCAACATTTTTATCATTATATATATAAAACATACTCTAAAAAGACACATGCCCTTTTAGGGTATACTATGTATCAGCCACACATTGAATAGCGAATACAGAATACATACCTCTATCCATGGCCATAACTGAAAACAAATTTCAGCAGGCTGTCCAAAAATTTTTAATATAGATACTAGACACTCATTATGTTTACGTTCAAGGTATAATAATCTAAAATAAAACAATAAATGTTATCTTATTTGAAATAATTGCTTAACGGAAATATAAAATGAATACATTAGTAAATAAACAATATTCACTTTTAAAATGTCTACTTTAAAAAAAATTGGGAGTGGGGTGATGGACTCCCCTCTTCGCTATCCATTTCTGCATGATCTAATAAATCAGTTATAAGTTGGCTTCATCAGTCATTTGGATAAATTTATTTATTTTTCATTTAATCAATCATATAGGTATCATAAAGAAAAATGAATGTATATTAATTATTAATAATAAATATATTTATGTAATTCAAAATTGGCCTGGTCTTCTATCTATAGAAATAAATCAATGTATCTTATACCTTATAAATGTATATGTTAAATAAATTGTATTTACATAATTAAGTAACTTTGTAAAAACAATAAAAATTATCAAACGAAAATGATATGTACGTATACTTAGTGATTGAACTATTGAAATAATAATTTACCTAATGCTAATAGAGTTTATGATAGAAATCAGAATTGATGAAAACTTATACAAATAGTCAACAGGTTTTTCACATATGGTGGATAGATATCTGCATAGTTCTTCATTTTTTTGGTTAATTGGATTTAAAACAAAAAGTGCTGTGATAACAACTGCTGCCCCTGTAGTAATTTTGTCATATTCAATATCCAATAACTCCAATCTAGTAAAAACAAACAACAACTTAAAGTCAATATTACATCGTGAAATATAACCTACAGTGCATTTTTTAATTTTAACAACTGGTTAATAAATTAAGAAATATTAAATATTTTAAATTTCACAAAGTAAAAATCTTAATTTATTATTGAAACAAAAATATTTTAAATTAAGTATTAAGTAAGTAATGCTAAGTAATTTTATGTATTATGGGACATAAAACTGTTTTTCTATCATCAAAATATAGTATGGAGAAGTGAAAGAAAAATAATAGTATCAAAGAAATCTAATGCACTTGCACTATGTCTTTTTTCATTATTATTCTAATATATTTATCGCTTTTTTATAAGCGTTTAAAGTTCAGGTTTTAATAAAAATCATTATAATTTTGCATAATACTTTCCAATTTTTGTGAATTACATTTTTAATCCTGTAAAAACCAAAAATTTGATATATGATATATGAATCATATGTTGTATTAATAATTTAAAAAAAATAAAATTTCCAGGATGTAATTTATTTTTATTTTTTTTAAGTTCAAATTTATTCAAATGTGTTAAATCGAATTCCTCTCAGAATTGTTTTTCGTTTGCAGTGATTTATCATTATATACTAAGTTACCCTATTACGTTATAAATTATATTTTCCCAACATATTACCTACAGCAGAGTGTTACATATAAAAAATTTAAATTATTATAATATTAATAGTAAGCTTATTTATTATTTAAATTATTTACTTTTCACAGTGTGTATAGTTTCTATATTCTGTCACTTGATAGTGTAATTGATTATAAAGTTCTTGGTGATAAATATAAAACAAGTCTGTCACCAATAAACACGTAGAGTACAATCTGTCTGTAGTATTAAATGGAATGATATCAATAAAATATTCTACCAATGTAAATATTGATGGTTCGTTCAACTAAACCAAAATAAAATTATAAAACAATAGATTTTTACATTATAGTCTACAGTTGCATTTATAGTTTAACCTTATAACCAACTATATGCAAAACCTTGACTTCTGAAGAAACAATACTTTTTTTGGAATATGCATGCCCCATTCGATTCAGTATAGCTTCGACATCTTTTAATTTAGGACTCTATATAATATTATTAATATTAACTATATGTATATTTAATATACCTGTACTTATAATATTTGTAGTTACACCAACAATATAAATAATTACTGAAGAACAAATTCAATTTACTCTAAAAAAAAAATAGCAAATGTATGTATTCTGCAGTTGATTAATTGTTTAAAAATATAATATTTAAGCAATATGGCATATTTCAAGGTAAAATGATGTGTAGGTGCCTATATAAAAAAAATGAAGTTATACATTAATTACCAATGATTTGTATGTGTACTTCAATATCAATTGAATACAAGACACAATTCGCAGGCAAGATTTTTGACTACATTGTTCCAATACTTGTGGCCAGTTATTTGGATTTTTCGTATAACCTTTTTGATGTAAACGGATGAAATATTCCGATAAAAACCTATTAAGTTGATTAATATAGATACTTATTTCAAACTAAGTATATATTTATTTCAGGATATTACCTGTCGTACAACTCGACACACTTGTATTTTAGAGTCTCCTCCATACCACATTGGTTAGCAAGATTAAATATAAATTCAACTACGTGTGGTGAAAACGATTTGTACGGAACAATTCCATTACAATAAAATGCTTTTGAGTCCTGAATGCTTCTCTTGTATAATTTGAACCATTCCTCCGCATACGAATCTAAATAATTGTAAACTGTTGTTTCATTCCTAGGTAATGTTAAATATTAACTGTTCGTCTTACCTCCATTATATTCTCTGCCCATGTTGATCGCAGTTACATTAAAATATATCAAATCGAGTTAATGTTACAGTAAATTAGTTTTAAAAATCGCCGTTACTAATCAATAATCATCTATTGATAATTTATTCCGAATGTTCGAACAAACGGCTGCAAAATGATGAATGAATTTTATGACTTATTCGACTAACTCAACTAACAATAACGCGATAAAACAAGTTGAGCCGATTCGCAAAATATAAGAACGTAACAGCGATTATTTCTAAAAATATATATATCTATTACATAACGAATATTTATTAATATTTTAATAAATAGGTAACTATCGCTGGGCCTTTTTCTTTTTTTCCGTCTATAAAATCACGAAAAATGTATCAGCAGCTATAGCACTGACCGTCATCCGTCGTCGTGGTTTTTTTTTTTGTTTTTTTTTTATATAAAAATATCATGTAACCATTTTTTTTGGAGCATATTTGATGATTCATGATAATACAATTTAAACATTCGTTAGTAAAAAAAAAAATAAATATATTATTTTCAGAGTTTTCACTTGGTATTATTGGTATCGTGTTTTTAAATCTTGTTCTTGTTAATTAATATCACTAATTTATAACAATGTATAGGTATAATAATATGTGTACACAACAGCTGCAAAATGTTTAAATTCAAAATGTACTAATAGATATAGGTATATGTATTTATTTTATCATATTAAAAAAAAAAAAAAACTCATGACTACAAATTTTCGATATTTTTCTATTATCATAAGAGAAACCGATGGAAGAACGTTGCGTCAAATTGTCTGGCATTTAAATAGTTTCAAAACGTTTTATTAATTTATCAGCAATTACTGCGGACCGTGATTTCTAAAATGTATACAGCATTCATCGAACAATCACGACCGATTTCACCCAAAAATAATTCAATGATATTCAATCGTTTCCTAGTCTGTTGATAAACGTAATTGTTCAATTTGACAACACGTTTACATGCCAATTTCGTAAAAAAAAATAATATTTTATTGGGTCTATAAATTCGTCGGGTAACCGGGTCAATAAATACGATTCGAACCATACGGAAAATTCCCATGTCCAGAGACCGGGACCCTGTTGCCAACAATTTCGATTGAAATCTAATTTCCGACGACCCGGGACATCAACGATTTTTGCGTTTTTTGTAGTCGTGGAAACGGTTGTAATTCAATTGTTATTTTATGTTATTAGTTTATTACACAATTGCACGGTATATTGTATTATATTATATAAACTATAACAAAGTAGGTTTAAAATATGTTAATTTCAGGCGCGGTACAAGCGAGGTGAGGGGAAGGCATGGGAGCAATGGCCGCTCAAAATATTAAAAAAAATAATTAAAAAAAATTGATGAAAATTATTATAATATTATATTTTAAATTAAATTCAATAGGATAATACTTGCAAGAGAAAAACATTATATTGTTTTGCCTGCGCGTAAACAATGACTAACGTCGGCCCTGTAATATAGAAAATCTTGGTAATCACTGGGAAAAGTTAGGTTAGGCATGATCCGTTTTTTCTCTCTCACTATTTTACATTCCAAGGAAATATTTTATGTTTCGTATAGTTTCAGTAGCGCACACAGGATTTTTTTCGAAGGGCGGCTGTACTTGTAATACAATATATAAAAGCGAATGTATGTGACTGTTTGTCTTTTATGCATTCCTACACTATTCATCCGATAGCCACGAAACTTTGGGAAATTGTTGAGTATACTCCCGCGAAGGTTTCTGGCATATTATATCCTATCTTACGTACATATATTTTGCGATGCAAATATGTCAATTATGTCATTGTTATTATATAATATTTTTATATATACATACAAGTTTGAAAGGGTACATAGTTTTAAATATCTGGGTGTTACAATAAATAGCAAAAATAATAATCACGAAGAAATTAATATAAGAACTACTGCAGCGAACAAATGCTATGGGTTAACGAGCATTATGGGTTAATGAGCAATTATGGGTTAACGAGCATATTTAAATCAAAACAAGTATCAATTAAATCAAAAATTACACTATACAAAGTAATTATCAGACCAGTTCTTCTAAATGCTTGTGAAACACGACAAACGACCAAAGGAGATTAAGACAAATTAGCGATCTTTGAAAGACGAATATTAAGAAGAATATATGGGCCAAAACGAAATAATATCACACAACAATATGAAAGTAGAAGCAACATAGAATTACAACAACTATATAAAGAACCGAACATAATAGCAGTACTACAATATAGAAGAAGAGGATGGGCCGGCCACGTATGGAGGTCAAATGGCCTAATGAAAGCGGTATTAAAATGGAAACCCCTTGGGAAAAAACCACTAGGCAGACCAAAACAAAGATGGATAGACAAAGTAAAAAAGACTTTGGAAGAATTTGGAATACAAGATATGGAAGTAGTAGTTCAGGATAGAGACATGTGGAAGCAAATTTGTGTTGCGGTTATGGGCCTCCATTGAGGCTTTTAAAAACTGGAGAAGAAAAAGAATAATATACAAATAAATTGCCGCATGTATGTAAGATCATCACTTGAGAACTGCTCGACCAATTTGGCTATTTTTTTTTTTTTTTTTTTTGTGTTCGTAATTGTCAGGACAAGATTTGTATGAAAGAAAATTATTGGAAAATCGGCCGGAAATGTCCGACAATTTGGATGGAAAAAAATGTGTTGATTTACTATGGAAACTAAATAGTATAAATAATACAAAATAAAACGACGAGTTTGGTTACCATGATAACGTTAAATCGGTAATCTTCCTCCACAAAACACGGTTACTTGACTATGGTTGACAAAGAAAAAGTTCCATATTAATTTTAGCAGCTCAACATTTAGGCTCCTAACCTTTCGAGTGATATATAAAAACATGCGTTTATGCAAATGCAACGCTGTGTCAAAATTTCAAGTCAATTTGACTAATTTTTTAGTTTTGTGGACACAAACCATACGGATTCTGCATTTAGTTTAAGACTGTCGAAATGAAGTGTAGCAATTTCATTCCGGTCGATAATTACATAGACCGGACAATCTATCAAAAATCTCCAACGGAGAAAACGAGGAACCACCGTCGAAGGTTATCGTGGAGTAAAAAAAAACGGATGCTCTTTGCAGGATACATTATGTAGTTCATCAGGATGACAGTGAACGTTTTTACATTGCTCCGCGTGATCAAAGGTCCGATGTCATTTACAAGGAATCGAGAAATAAAATCTTTAAAAAAAACCTATCTGCTTGAGTGTACGATCCTTACTGGCCCCGCGGAGCTAGGAAAACGGTCTTGATCGCCAGAATACCAATGATACCAATGATAACTACCAATCCGGTTTAGACGGCTCCGATTTTTAAATAGATTAGCGGCAAGAATTAATAAAAGACCACGATATAGTAGGGGCCTATAGAGTTGGGCGATGGATAAGAGATAAATCCAAGGGTATTTAATTTTTCACGGGCAACGCCGTGCGGAATCAGCTAGTTATTAATATAAAAATAACGGATGAAATGACGTATATTGTATTTATGATGTCAATAAGTTATTTTAATTTAAGACAATTTTGGGGATAAGGGGCAGGAGCCCCTTTTGAGTTAGTGACCTCGTGGATAAATGCATACTCCCCCCCCGCTACCAAGACAATATCATATATACGCCACTTACTGCTGGGAAACTGTGGCGCAACTAAGAATTTTTCGAGGAGGGTGTCCACAACCCTCCTCTCCGTTACTTATTTCTAAATACTCAACTGTTGTGTCGATATAAATCTTATATAATTTAGGTAATTGTCAAATGTTGAGGCGTGATTATTTTTGTATATAATGAGCTTAAATAAAAAAACATTAAATTTCCATAAATACGGTTCGAGAGGTGTCCAAACATCAAAAACACCCCACTTGATTTCGCCACTGTTCTAGAATCTGCACGGACTAATGTATACACCATAGTATTCATCTGAGTGATTTACACTCAGGAAATAGGTGTTCTGTGGTTAGCGGTGTGTCGATACGACTTTACTCCGATACCCGATATTCCTATATTAGAAATACAATACCGCGAGCCGATATTAAAATCAACTGATAACTGCCGGTCGAAAACCCTATTTTTTTTTCATATTCCGGAGATAATATTGACGTTTATTTCCCAAAAAATGTTGGGCCAAACGTTGGTTTTCCGAGAAAAAAAAAACAACCCAATATCCGATAGTTTTTGATACAACTACAGTTTTTTTTTTCCGGTCTTGTGAATAATAATGCATTTTGAAGCAATTAAACTCAGCACCCACGGGACGCCTCTTATTTTTATATTCCGTACCTATTACGTATATTATACAACTTGTATATATAAATACCTATACCTATTCTATATATATATTTTTTTTATATATATTTATATACGCAAAGTCAAATTCCTATGAACTTTTTATTATACCATCTATTATTTTTTTTTCCGTTTTGTTCCTTTGCATTATACCCCTTATTCAGGTCGCCATCCGGACTCGGGCGTACAATTAAAGTCGAGTCACACACACACACACGCACGCTCAAATAAATAAATAGATAAATAGATATAGCTATGTGTACAAGAGGGTGACAGTGCCGTAGTGCCGGTACAAGGAACGGACGGATTCTATCGTGTCGTATCGTATTATAATACCAAAACGTATTCTTCTATCGTATAAACCAACGGAGTCAATTTATCATTTTAGTGCGTTGTTATCGATGTCGTATAAGACACAACACACCCGCTACGCGCACATAAAAACGCACGGGCTTGCATACCTATAATATATACCCTGTGTTCACGATATGTGAGGTACCACTTAATATTTTCGCCGGATTCGCATTAGGTTGAAGATGGGCAGTGGCGAACGCAGGGTGGTGGGCAATTCCCTCCGAAATATCAGGAAAAACTTAAAGAGCAAATTGCCTGACCCAAAAAGCTTAATAGTTACTTCAAAGTTTCCCCCGTGAGATTTACAAATAGTAAATAAAGTAGTACCTTTAAAGAGTGTGATATTTATGAACATTTTACATTTTTTTGAAAAACCCCCCCCTCATCTTTTTTTCCAGCGTTCGTCCCTGAAGACAGGGTTTTTCGAAAGTGATGAGTAAGGGAGTACCGAAATGCGCATTTTTAGATAGATTTCAAATTTTTTTACCCTTTCGGCGTAGCGCGTGCCGTAATACAACTTAATTTTTTTTTTTAACAACTTTTGTACAAAAAGTTTTATTTTTTTAATTGCAAAATTGACAAAGTTACGGGATTTTGGTTGATTTAATATTTGTAAACAATCATTTTATAATCGAGCTATCCGGCGATATTATTAATTTTCTTTTTGTATCCGGAAAAGTCACTTATTAATAATTTATTCTATTTTTACTAATTTGTACTGATGAGATAAAATAAAAAATAATTGAAGGTAATGGAAATTATAAAAATTAACAAATTACAAATTTGTTTATTTAGTTTTTATTTTATAAGCATATCTAACAGTCTAAGACTTATTAATAAGCTTTATTCAATAAATTGTTCAAAGTGTCCACATTGATTTTCCAAACGTTTAAACAATACTTGTAATATTACTCAATTTATTTGATTTTAATTCAAATTATTACATTGGTTAAAAACAAATGTGCATATATATATATTTATAGTTTAACTATAATAATTGCAGGGTTCTATCACTGGATAGCCTCCCTCGTCAAGCAACCACGTCATTGTCATTTTTTTTTCTCTATGTACAAAGTTATTCTATTTACTTATTGTGTTTTTTTTTTAATACAGATTGTAAGTTTTTCTAATAAAAAAAAAAAAAAAACTATAATAATTATTATAAGTATTCGAATAATTTACTTTTTATCGTTTTTTATAGTTAAAATCGTATGTCACAATAGACTTGGTCGGTAAGGGGAGGGTACGCATAATAATTGCCGTATTTTTTTTAGGGACGGGTTTTAACACTTACCGAGATAGAGGGGGGCGAATCGAAGTTAAAAAATGTGTATATATATATATATATATATATATATATATATTATATACATATCCGTCTAAAATTTTAATTCACAGAATATGTTTTCGAGCGACTATCGTAAATAAATAATTTTTTTTTTTAAATTATTTTATTCGTTTTACGATAACGACATATTTTTGATACATTAGTATATCAAATATTAATAAAACCTAAATAAATAAATATATTATAAAAAAAAAAAAAAAAAATCATATTATACTTAATTTGTTCATTGCGTAATAATGTGGTAGAACGTTCTCGCCCCTAATCAGTGTTTGTGCGGATACATAATAAAATATTAAATACATTATAATAATATATTCAATATACCACGTATACATTCGGTGAGAATTTTAGATCTATACGACAATGTTGCGTTAATTGTATACAGTTGAAAATTACCGAAAACTGTTATTGCGCCAACTATAGATCCGTAGATCCATAACGTTAAGAAAAATGTTCTCTTGTCGTTTTTCGATTGGAGTAAGATATTTCTGATAAACAAGTTGTCGACCGACGTAGACAAAAATAAAACAACATCAGAACCTTCGAAAAAATTAAAAAAATTATCTACGTCCTTATAGGTTCTATTCGGGTGTGGACATCCGTGAGGAAACGATAATTGTCGGTCTAATATGGTCGCGTACTACGCGTAGGTGTGCTCTTTATTCGATGTCCAACTTTCGGCCGCGAATCGGACCGACCGGACGTCGACGATTTTCGCGTACTTAAAACCTTATTCGAATTATCGCGATATTAAATGTAAATCACCGCTGTATTATACGACCAAACTGAAAACGCATTGTTGTTTTGCGCGTTTACCCATAAAAAAAAATTGTTATTATTGTATTATACATCTAAAATAATATACTCTTATTACGATTGCTGCCCACGCGGACAACACAATATTATTAGTATATTTACTTAAAATAATTTATATATTGATATGTACACCGCGCATGTGATGGGTTTCTCCAATTTAAGGAACAATATAGTATACACTTATCAACCGGAAATTACATTAGATTGAATTGGGACTAATTTTTTTTTTTTTACAGCTTAAATACACTACGGTATAGGCAAGTCAAGGTACATATTTTTCGTTTACGGCGCTTGAATATTAGCACAATAATTGTAATAGTGAACCATATTTATTCATGGGAAAAGAGCGTTCCAGAAATGTTTGTATAAGAGCTATGAGAAGCTATGCCAAAAAGAAAAATGCTAAAAGATATTTATCGGACATACTATCCTTTTTGCTAGTGCCGGTGCTGCCTTGGTCTTGTAGCAAGATTTTGGTCTTACTAGTGACCTGGCAAGACCAAAATCAACGAATACGTATTATCACCACTGGGCATGTAAAAGAATCTCGATTCTACCCGATATACAATCCGTCCATCATTTGTGAACACAGATAAAAAATGTATTATATCATTCCCTACTCTTTCTCTCCAAATATGTATAGAAAAATATTTTCTTTTCGTATATGATAGCGAGTTGAAAAATTCTTTATTTGAAAATCAAAAGTCGACGTGTGTTTATGATTACGGTTGGTATACGGGATCAGGGTAATATTTTAAAAATGTTCGAATATGTATTTTAAATATTTCTCAAAAGTATTTGTAACTATTTGAAATCGACAAAACTTATTTTAAACGCTTTTATAATATATTTCCATTTTGTTAAAAGAAAAAAAAAAAAATTGAAATGCTTCGCACCAAACCACGTTGAAAGTTAAATGGATTTAAAACGGTTAACTTGCACTAGTTAATATAAATACTTGTCGTAAGTGTATGTATATATATATATATCTCGTGTATTCGTCGTATTTTCAAATACGTTTTAAAACAATCTCCGTATTTGTATACTGGGAGTACTTTCAAAAAGTATCTTTTACTAGTCCGATTCGTATACTAATAATAATAATAATTTAATCGCTGTGCGCGTTGACGCGCGATAATATCGCGACCCCGTATACGTACATGCAGATACATTTTATATTATGTGTACCCGTATAATAAATACATAATATATTACAATGTATTGTAATCGAATTTTTTTTTTTTTTATTATTATTCCAAGACGGCGGAAGGGGCTTTCGCAGGTGCAACCGACCAAGACAAGGTTCGCGCGGCGCGGCTGGCGGGCGGGCTGGCGGGCGGGCGAGCGGGCTGGCGGGCGTCTCTATAAGAACGCGAGCGCGGCGCGCGACACGTCCAGTGTCTCCCGTAAAGCCCGTCCGAAATCACATTTTGGTCACCTGTAACAATAATATTATATTGTGTACGGTTCAACCGGACCGACGACATTAACGGAATTCGCACAACAACGGGCGTTTACAATTGTACAATATAATTTATTATAAATTACCGTTTGTCGTCACCGAACGAGTACAGGTGTATTTTCGTCGTCTCGTTTATATACAATAAAATATATTGAGATCGTCTTGTCGGGTTCGACGCCACAGCCTGCGACCGACGACCGTCGAAAATGGTAAGCCGATTAAAAATTATATTTTATTATTATATTATATTTCATACTATTAATATTAATCCGTTACCTAAAAAATAATATATATTATATTGATTTCCTCGCCGCCGTCATACGAATTTTCCCAAAGACTTCTGACTCTCCGGTGAACCGGGCGGCGGTTGTCGCCGGCGGCGTTCCGGAACGTTTCGACGGCGACATTAGTCACGGCGGGTTTTTTTCGTAATTTTTTTTGTCTTCTGGTTTTCCTTTTTTTTTTTTTTTTTTTCTATACCATCACGCGCACTTTCTATCCGGGAAAATTGTCATTTCCCGGGACGTCGTGTCGGCGCGTTACGGTTTACACCAAAACCGTCGCTAATCGATTCGACCGACGGCGACATTGTGTTACGTCTGGAAATAATAGTATAACAATGTTACACTTTTTGCGGTTTTCACTTCGTTTTCGAATAGATATCCGGCAGTTGTCTGTATTTTATATTATAATACATAAGTGTATATATTTGTGAAAATCTTCTCGGCGTTTACGGGCCAAAGTGAAAAACCGGCGAGAGAGAAAAAAAATAAAAAAACAAAAAATGTATATTATCGTATCTTATTGTATATTGTACGCATTGTCTCCGGGCCGATAACACATAACGCTATATAATACAAAAAAAAAAATACTATTGATTCAATATACACGAGTGAACGAACCACGCCGTCGTAGCATAATAATAATAATATATATACGTATTATTATTATTATTATTATTATTATTATTATTATTATTATATCGACAGTTTGTCGTATATATTTATAAGGTACACGTGCATGTGTAACAAATCGCTAATAATTGCGACGGACACCGTGAGCGCATACCATCACACCGCCGATAAATACGTTATCCCAGTGTAAGAAAAGGATAATATTACAGTGTTCTTATTCTATTTGGATATCGTGGGAACGAAAAATGACGTGGAAATGTGTTTGGTCAAGAGAGGCTGTGTGTACAATGTATACAGACGTATATTGGGGCGGATCAAAATTTTTTTTTTCTTTTTTTCGCGAGAGTATCTATTAAATAGTTTATTTTTCCAGTTTGCGAGCAGCGGCGATTTTATATAGGCGAAAACGAACGTTATTTTTATGTATGCATTTTTTTGTTTTTTTTTTTTTGTACTGTTCAAATGATCGTCAAAGATCACTTATAATATACCTATATCACCTATATAATAATAATATAGGAACAAATATATAAGGCCCTACGCGGTAGATTTGACGAAAGTCGATATTGACAATATTATGTTATTATAGCCAAAAAACGAGACAATCGTCTGAAACTTCTCTTAAAAATATTTTTCACTTTGCTATAAATATCTTTGTTATTTTCTTCTTATCGACTATAAGGGCACATTTGTTAATTTCTCCATCCTAATAGATGAAGATCTTGATAGATCTTTGTGTTATTCTTTACTAAGTGATAATTTTAACCGTAAAAAAACAAAATCAAAATACATACAAATAATCGTTGTTCACTTAAAATCGAAGCTCGTGAACTAGACAATTAATTTTTTTATTACTTGAAATAAAATTCAACTAATATATTACATATAAATGAAAATCGAATTGGTGAAATTCGATTATAATAAATAGAGAAAGTCTATATAGAAACAAAAAAAAAAAAAAAATCGATATGGTTAAAAATATAACGAGGAAAATACTATCTTTGGATAAAAAATGTCGTTCCACATTTGAGTATTTAATAACAAAATAATTATTACTAATAAATAATAATAATTATTAAAAAAAAAAAAAAAAAAATAGAAATACGTGATTTTTTATGAAACGTTTTTTGTTATATTTCATTAAGTTATTATGATGTGTAATATTAAGAAAAATATCGTTTTAAATGTTAAACTTCAAAATCGATTTTAACATAAAAAAAAAGCTACCGTGTATACCTACATAAGTCACGCGATTCATACGTTTAGTTTAAATTGTATAAAACAGTAACAATTTGAATTGTTTTATTTGTTTTGTAAATGCGGTAAAATAACTTTATATCTTACGTCGTCGTTTAAAGGTTATAGGTACCTAGTTTTCAAGATTTTTTTAAGTTCATGTAGGTATAAGTATTCGTGTATTCGTTTTAAACTTTGTCTGAATAAATCTTTACTAGGTCTTATTTAACAATTATATAGGTAGATAATAATATCCTTAGACAAGTTCATGATCACGAGAAATTTAAAATTTTTTTTAACATTGTCCATAAATAGGATAGTGTTTAAAATATTTATTTTTTATTGATTACCTATATGTATAGTATAATCAATTTTAACGTTATTATTATTAAATAGATTATTAAGTACAACGTGTGAAAAAATTGCTCGATGTTTTGTATAAATTCCAGAAAAATATTTTAAAATCTGAAATGGATGAATTTTTTTTGACCAATGAATAATTTTTGTGATGGTCAAATTCTAAATATGATGTCTAGGAAACAGATAATTTTATTACTGAAAATAAAAAGTAATTCAACCATTTAGACACGGAAGTGTTAAAATAAAGAAATGTTAATTCGATAGCTACACGAAGATTTTAGAACATTAGCAATGCGAATATTATATACTTATTTAATGAAACTATGAGATCACTATATAGTATCTGTTAAAAAAAATTGTTAGCATTATAAGTTTAATGAGAAGATTACAGTTTTAAAGCATTGTGAGTATTTTTGTTAAAACAAAAAACCATTTTTTTTAACGCAGTCCAAATAATTTTATAATTTTAAATTTTATATACTCTAATTATATATTTTATTTCTTATAGTTAAACCTATTTTTCTATATATATATAAATATTTATAAAAAAATGAATTATTGTTGCAATTTACAAAGTTAATGTTATAAAATATAAAATGTTTTTATATTTTACAACTTATTATATATAGAATGTTTTATTTTTAAAATTTATTTTGTGGTATTCTATAATAGATTATGTTTTTATGAAAATCTTTGATGAATAATCAATTTTGGATTAATGTAAAAATCGCTTTACGTGCCACTTTAGTCATCAATTGTGGTTACCTACTAAATCTATTCACCTATAGTTTAGATTAAGTTTTGTATAGATAAAAAATAGAAAAACAAAACCATATAAGATAATTACAAATCGCATATTAGATATAACTACACGTCCGAGTGATTTATACAAATATGAATACGAAGTATATGTTTCGTCTAATTTCCATGTTCGAACAATTTGATTCTACAAAATACCATAGTAGATTAAATATATCTATGTTCAAAAATATTTTTTTAATGAATTGATTTGATTGGATAGAATATCAATGTTGTAACCGTGGCCATCTGGGATACAAACTATGGGTTAAACCTTGATAATTAGAAATCATCGATTTAGCCTAACGAATTTTTTTTGAATAGTAAAAAATATTTTACTTAAGTGACCTATAATATGACGTATAAGTAGAGCAATAGTCTAATAGAGTTTCATTCGTTTAAAGTTATTTTGTTAGTGATTCTTATTGTTACCAATTATATTTAATGGAATAATAAATAAATACAGTTATTTTTTTCAATATTTTAAAGGTAATGTGTTGGAATTAGATGTTTAACGTTTAATGAATAACTATAATGGTATCTTGTAAATGATGTTTTTCAAGAATTGATGAGCTGCCTCACTCAATAAAATCTGTTACCTACTTATATATGTTCGAATAAAAGTTATATTTTTTCATCGTTTAACGAAATAGAAGTATTTATTATTTTGAGTGCATACTCATATTTATTTAGATTGAATCGCTTTAAATTGCATATGTATATATAACAATTAAAACCCATAGGCGGAAATTAGGAGGCTTGAGGGAGCTATGTCCCCACTAAACGTACAAATATTAAATATTGTCACAACTTTGAAATTTTAGACTCGTTTAATACACATTGTGCATAGTAACAGATTAAAAATTATTAAACGAAAATGTTTGATTTTTATTTTAAACGAATATTTTGATAAGAGCGTCTACGATATGTTTGTCTACGAATAGGTAGCTCCACTTTAAAAACAAAAATAGATGATTTTTTCCATCTCCAGTGACACATCGATGTATTTGAATATTGAATTTGTTCACCTAATAATACTTTTTAACCAACAGCTAGTACACACAATTATACCTATTTTTTGTGGCCCAATTTTCTCGACCGCCCAGTACTGATATGTCTATAGTAAAATTTTCACTGCGGTGTAATGAAGAATCCATTACTTTAATAGTACTGCTAAAATGATCTACTGACAGCGAATTCGCGATTAATTATAAAACCGTGTATCAAAACATTTCGGAAATTCTAAAACCAAATATATTACAGGTAGTTTTACAACTTTGATGTTATAGTTAAACCTATACACACTTTACTAAAATAAAGATATATAAGTTGCATTTTCAGTCGTTAGGTTTTTAATTTATCAAAATAAATCTGAAAATCGATTTACATTTTGTATCATATATGATAGTATACTAGTATAATACAATACTTAAACATGTATATTGAGGTCGACGATCTTTGAGCATAATATGTTCGTCTGAATTATATTTAACGAATAAAACCGCTTACACATTATAATTATCACTATAGGTGTCCTATGCGTACAGTAAAAATTTAGAAAATTGCATTTTAAGGAGTGGAATAATGGAGCACGTATTCTTGGATAAATCGAAGTATATGATATTCTTATGTGTAATAAAAGTATTCAACTCTACGTGAATTATTGCAAAAAATTGAAAATTTATAGAGATAATAACATAAAGTATAACCATAAGTATGTCCCAGTTATTTATTTATTATAATTTTTTTTGTGTGTGGAACGCGCTTAACGTTTATTATATATTGATTTATAGTTTTGATTTATATAATTATTTATTAGTGTTGTTACTTATTATTTTATTTTATAAGAAAGGCATACGAAAGAAAAATTAATTTTTATTTCACTGTAGTCGTTTAATTAAAAATACACGGTACCGTACCGAATAATTTTAGCTGATTACTATTATGTAGAACGGACCGTTCACAATAATCGAACAAGTACAGATGACAATAATAATAATAAGACAGAAAAATTTATTTTTTGCAATTGATACCGTCAACGAGCAAAAGTAATTTGAAAAAACTCAAACATTAAATTAGAGGCGATTTTTAAGTTATCAGAGTTCCGACTTTGGTATGACAAGCGTACGGTTTTCGAAAAATGCGAGTAAAAAAAAAAAAAAAATATCGAAAAATATTATGATGATGTGGGTGTATATAAATAACAACTACGTATGTACCGGAAGGGCGGACTGACCGTCTTTTATTTGTATACTTATTAGAGTCCCGAACACGACAAACGGTAATAATAAAAAAATTGTCATCTCGCGTTTCCGTTTCCCCGGGCGTGGAGCGAGGAAATCCGGCGGCGGCAACGGCGGCGGCGATCGAATTACTGGCGCCAGCAAAATATTGTCGTTTTTTTGGGCGTGAAAGTGCTGCTGACGTGGGAATACTATAATAATAATATATCCAAGAACGTTCCCGGACCGTAATTTAAGAGGAGTGGCGATAATTTGTATTTTTTTTTAAGTACCACGTAGTTTTTCTTGTGCTAATCATTTTTAAGTACCGACTGCCATAGCTATTATCGTACTAATAAAAACGAGTTAATTAAAACGCTCCTCTAATATCGAGAAAATGTCTACATTATTTAATATAAATTTGATATTATATCTATCTATATCTGCGTTTGTCCCCGGGACATGCATTGAAACTACTTTCATAAAATTTTCATAAAATTCGACGTGATTCGCGTAGAGTGCTCGGATTGGATACTTTTAATCATCTCCCGATATCCCCACCATCGCCAACCCCCAAAAAACGAATATTTGGTACGAAAATCAAATTATTTTTGTTGATTTATAGGAATACGGATACGGACGAATAAACACAAATAACAGTTAATTATTAGTTATAATTTGGTTGACGTGGGCAACTGGGTTAGAAATAGTCCAACGAATTTTCAGTATAATTTAGACTACATTACATCCCAGATTTCAAAACCTAAAGTTGATTTTTAGTCTTATAAATCGAAAATTTAATTTTTTTTACCTAGGCGACAAATTTTTATTACTCGTTTATTATGATTTTATTCGGTTGTCACGGCAAGGCCCAAAAAATTCTGGTTTTTTTGGTTTCCAAAATAGATAAAAATCAAAAAAAAAAAAAAAAAAAACTGAAAGTTTTGACAGTAAATTTATTAAACAATTGTTATTTTCTACAAAATTATAACGGTATGTCTTTTTTTCATTTTAGCAAACCGTTGAATGATGTCTTGAATGGAAATTTTTATGTCTATGAATATTTACTCATTATAAGTCTTTAACAATATGTCTATCTAATATCTATAATCTTTGTCAATTCTCAGTTTAGTTTACGTTGTTTACAGCACGGTTTAAAATCGGATTAATTACGTGATTATGATAATATATTATAATAAATGTCACTGATAATATTTGAAATTGTAATTATCACTGAGATAAATAAGAATATGTAGAATATTCCTATCGATCTCAGTGTAAATTATTATCACGATTTAAGATAGTATGGTTACCCATCGACTTGTGATAAGGAAGCCCATAAAGTGATTATTATTTATACAAATGTAAAACAGTAGATTATATATTAATATTTATAATCTTATAAGATAGACTATAATACGGGCTTTGGCGGGAGGCAATTACTCCCATCGCTCTCCATCAAATACGTGCCTGAGTTTTGAAAATATTTATTATTAGTATTCATAAAAATAGTAATTGAGGAAATGCGGGCAGACTCTATAAATATATTATGTATTTACACAATCAAATCCATTATTTAAGCGTAATTGATATTTTTCATTTCTAGACTAGTATTTTATTATTAGTTCTGAATAACAAATCTTAACCTGGGCAAGGCTATAGTCTTGCGTAGTAATAATTTCGGTCGTAAAAGTAGTTTATTTTATTTTTGATCGCATCGCGACGAGGAACAATAACGTACCCATAATAATAACAATAATTTCGCCGCTCCCGTCCGGTCGGCCTAAACGTTTTTTTTTTCTCCTGCTATATCAACTACTGGTTCATTATAAATATATTTACAATTGTAATTTCAATTTTATATTTCGTACATGTTATCAGGTATATATTCTTATATTGTATAAAATTGAAAATTATATAATAATATTAAAATTAATGGCGGTTTTACGATTTTTTTCTGTGGTGAGGGTCCTTTGATATTATCTTATAATAATATACGTATTTAACATAAAAATAAATATTCTACTCGTTAATCGTTTATTAATTAATATATATATATATATATATATATATACACTTTTTTTTTTTTACTCACATGACTGTACATAATAAGTTTTACTTAATTTATTCAACAAATTGTTGAAATGGACATTGAGAAATATCGAATATTGTTAAGTACTTGTTGCACTAAAAATAATCGAAATATGCATGCAAATTTACAGTCAAAATATGCAGCTAATTTTTAATTTTATTTTTGAAAATGTCCATAAAACATATTAAAATTGTAGAAATAAAAAACTCAATAATAAATAGGTACATAGTAAAAATAATATAACCGAAATATGCAAACTGAATTTTTTTTCAATAGCAAAAAATTAATTTTAATATTAAACAATTTGATATAAAAATATAAATAACAATTAATAACATGTCCAAAATTTGTCAAACATATGGTTTGCCTGAAAAACAGAAAATATGCAAAAATATGCAATTAAAATGTTTGTATATCGACCCGTCATGTCTTAAAACACATTATATCTCACTTAGATTATTCTATAGCCATTATTAAAGAATATGCTGGTGCAACAAGTCCCGAACCCTAATTATTACTATAATACGCAATTCGTATTAATCTGTCATTATTGGTTTATTTTTTTTTTTTTTAAATTTCAATTCACCGATTCACAGTCAAAACATGAGACCTGTGGGTGGGAAGGGAGGGGCTCAAACTTCTTACTGCACCGACCGTGTTTTTTTTTTTTTTTTGGATTTCCGCGTCGCAGCCGAGCCGTCGTGTCACACCGGTCACGTTTTCTTCGGATCGCTGGTCTCGCGAGACCTGCGGGATGACGACGGAAACGCTCCGAATCCCCGAGGACACGGATCACGGGAGTCGTCGCGTAGAGAGAGAGAGAGAGAGAGAAAAATATATATATATTTTATAGCAAGTATAGAAAATGAGTGATTTGGACAAAAACAATACGGTCGATTAAAACGTTACGATACGACGCTATACATATATAATATAATAATATTCGGCGGCGCCACGCAGGAAATGATCGGTGACTTTTATGCTGTTCTATAATTATTTTCTATTTTATTGATTTTACGGATGAATCGTTTTTTGTCGTTGTCGTCGACGTTTCTATTTCGTCGGCTTTGCCCGTTCCGTTTTGTTCCGTCGTATTTATACGTTCGATTAGTGACGTCACGCTCTTATTATCAGTCTGTTATCAGTTATAATCGGATCATTCGGATCCAAACCACTTTATCAGTCCCATTAAAAACACGCATGATATTTTTTTTTCTAAACGCCCGTATTGTAATGTCGAAGTACTTAAAATGTATAATATAAGAATTTTCAAGTTACTTTACGTCACGTTTATATGTACATTTGTATTTGTTTGGATCCAATCGTACTCCATATGGATTATTATCACATAATACGACGTCACACTATTTGCGAGTAGGGGTAGAACACGATTATGTAGCGCCCCCCTAGTCTATTAACATTTTTAATATAGACATAATCCACAGTACCACAAATCTAAATGCCCCTAAAGAGTCATAAAACTATTTGTACAACTTAAGCCCCTCACAATTTTACTCTTGACATTTAGATAAACAAAATAATGAACTTATAGTTTTGACTATAGATATTAATAATACAATCTAATATAACTTTTAATAGTTTTTATAATTTTATATTAACATTACTCTTTATAAATAGGTTTTTACTTCCAGAACTGGCGCCCCTTGTTTATGGGAGTCAGAATTTGGTGGCGATTGCCTTCTTAGTCCCCCTCTCTCCTAAAGACGCCACCGATGAGGGGAGGGCAATAGTTAATGATGATATAATTATTAAATTATATTAGAGTAATCTACTTTTGATTGAGTTAAGTTAAATTAAGTAGAAATCCCTCGGTTAAAATAATATCATAAAAAGTAAACTTAACGAGTTAAAATAATATTCAAAATGCATCGCAGACAAAAAAAACAAAACAAAAAAAAATGTTAATTTAATTCAGTAATTAAGTAATTATTTAATTTATTCCTGTCTACCATATATACTCTTATATATTTTATTATTGTACTTAATTTTGTATTATGTGCTTCAGTCCGCTGTAAAAAAAAAACCTTATCTAAATCGTATATCTTCTGCGATAATCACGGTTATGAGTTATGCAATAATTATTTAAGTGTTTTTATTATTATTATTATTTTTTAAAATAATGTACTATTATTATTATTATTATTTACTCGGTATAATACATAAAAAAATATGTGGTTGGTTAATATTTCAGAACCTTTGAAATATATTTCTTTTAATAATTTTATTCGTATACATTAATTGAATAGTTAACGAGTTCAAAACGCATATGAAATGTATTTTTGAATAAATAAGGACTCGATTTAAGCTTTAAACGTTTATAATTGTATACGGCAATATCGTTTCCTCGGCCGTGAATTCGTTCAAAGTATAATACGAGAATAAAATTATGGTACGTCTATAAGTTTTATTGGAAAAAGGTCGTGTAGTTATTTATTTCCACCTGTCAATATAGTTTAAAATTTGAGAATCGGAACCTTGATTGACTCTTATATTTTTTAATTCGAGAAGCCGGAACCGTTTATATAAAACAAAAATATTATCGGTTCCATGATGGAAATTACTGCAAAATAAATAAATTAACGAAAATAGTGTAACATTTTTGGCGCGATTTTTTTGGAAATTATTGTATGGATTGTATTTAGATTAGATCAGTAAGGCCATGCCCCCCCTCCAAGACATTTTGGTTTCCATACGCGTTGTCGAATTATTTTATACTAAATATTATTCATGGCATCAATATAATATATATATATTTGTTTTTTGTTGGCGATCAATTCACCGGATACGAATAACTATATATGATACAAGAGTGGGTTTTTTTCTTCTTTTCTTTAGCGTGAGTGTATATCCGTACACATTGGTCAAGCCGGTGTCCAGATCGGCAACGCTTGTTGGGAGCTGTACTGTTTGGAGCATGGCATTCAGCCGGACGGACAGATGCCGTCGGACAAGACGATCGGCGGTGGTGACGATAGCTTCAACACGTTCTTCAGCGAGACCGGTGCCGGCAAACATGTTCCCAGGGCGGTGTTTGTCGACTTGGAACCGACCGTCGTCGGTAATATTGACATCTTCGTATTTAATCGTCCACGTCCACCGGCCAGTGGCCAGTGGCGTATTTAGTAATTTCGGTGGGCCCCGGGTAATTTTATCAGCACAGCGAGGGGATCTCGCCAATACACCCTGCGCTTTTCAATAACTTTACGGTGTCAACAGTAAAAATTTGTCGCATACATCATTTGCCTAATTAAACATTTAGGATTGAGTTTAATAATTATTTTAAAATTCGACGATAAAAATGTTTAAATGTAAATTAAATTTTAATAAATATTAGTATTACAATATTATTATTGTGCTACCCCTCCCCCACTCACCCAAGAATTTTTTTTCCAGTCTTCGCTTTGATACCCGCGATTTTTTTTGCAGACGAAGTGCGCACTGGCACGTACAAACAACTGTTCCACCCCGAACAGCTCATTACCGGCAAGGAGGACGCGGCCAACAACTACGCCCGGGGCCACTACACAATCGGTAAGGAGATCGTGGACATCGTGCTGGACCGGATCCGGAAGCTGTCGGACCAGTGCACCGGGCTGCAGGGTTTCCTGGTGTTCCACTCGTTCGGCGGCGGCACTGGTTCCGGGTTTACGTCGCTGCTCATGGAGCGGCTGAGCGTGGACTACGGGAAAAAGAGCAAGCTCGAGTTCTCCATCTACCCGGCGCCACAGGTGTCCACGGCTGTGGTCGAACCGTACAACTCTATTCTGACCACGCACACCACGCTCGAGCACTCCGACTGTTCGTTCATGGTGGACAACGAGGCCATCTACGACATATGCCGCCGGAACCTGGACATCGAACGGCCCACGTACACTAACTTGAACCGGTTAATCGGACAGATCGTGTCATCCATCACGGCGTCGCTGAGATTCGACGGCGCGTTGAATGTCGATCTCACCGAATTTCAAGTAAAAATGTTTAACAATTTAAAACGACTATATTGATAATAACCGAAAAAGATTTGAAATATTTAACAAATTATGCATTTTTAACATTGCTGACAAATTTATTTACGGATTGTTTGTTGCGGCTTTTGGTTTACAGTAATATTTTCGAGGTATAATTGTAAGGCACTGCATTATCTCGACAAGTATTAACGTATTCGCAATTTTTTTTTTAACAACTCGAAAGATGAATAAATATCTCGTCAACGAGCGGACGAAAATTCAAAAATCTCGACACCCGTAAAATTTACTGTATCTATTCATATGAAATTTTTAATAGAGGTTGCTATTATTTTATACTCCGAGAGGGTGGTATGGTTTCACCCTCGAAAATTATGGTGACGAAAAATATCGGTAATGTAACATTTTTGAGCAGCTTGTTTCTTGAGTTGTCAACAAATAAAATTGGAAAAATTTAACTTTCCAAGATAACGACGACGAGTGTCTAACTGTGAGTCGATCACCCTGTATATATATAGACCGCCTACTGATTTTATTTTCATAGTAAAGAACCGGCGAGCGCGCGGTTAGCCCATTTCCGCACCGGGAACAGTAGTTTGTGTTCACAAAAAACGTCGTCGTCGTCGGTTACAATGATGCGCTTTAGGATCTTGATCCGCACGCAGCAGAGAAACGTAACGTTTATTGCGCCCAAGTAATTACGATTAGTTCTGTGTTCGGTCACGCGGTACAGTTCGGTTTCTGGAAATTCGCCTGTTAATTATTATACCAAACGCCGCACTAAACATAGCTCGCACGTTCTCCTGTATACCTAAGTATACGCAGGTGTAAATATGGGTGGGGCGGGAGCTTAAAAGGGTTTAGCCCGTCCCAGGATCATTTTCTGAGCGATTTTCTCGGGTCATTTGTCCAGGGCCCAGGCTTACAAAAAAAAATTTAAAAATCCTGACGATAACAAAACGGTTTTACTTAGGGAGGCTCAAGTTTGATAAGGGATATTACCGCAAATAATCGGACGGTTAAAAATAATACTAACTGTTTTTTTTTTTTTTGAAAAACATGCAGACGAACTTGGTACCGTACCCGAGAATCCACTTCCCGTTAGCCACGTACGCGCCGGTGATATCCGCCGAGAAGGCGTACCACGAGCAGATGACCGTGGCTGAGATCACCAACGCGTGCTTCGAACCGGCCAACCAGATGGTCAAGTGTGACCCCCGGCACGGCAAGTACATGGCGTGCTGCATGCTGTACAGGGGTGACGTGGTGCCGAAAGACGTGAACGCGGCCATCGCCACCATCAAGACCAAGCGGACCATACAGTTCGTGGACTGGTGTCCGACCGGGTTTAAGGTGGGCATCAACTATCAGCCGCCCACCGTGGTGCCGGGCGGTGACTTGGCCAAGGTGCAGCGGGCCGTGTGCATGCTGTCCAACACGACAGCCATCGCCGAGGCCTGGGCCCGGCTCGACCACAAGTTCGACCTGATGTACGCGAAACGGGCGTTCGTCCACTGGTACGTGGGCGAGGGCATGGAGGAGGGAGAGTTCAGCGAGGCCCGCGAGGATCTGGCCGCGCTGGAGAAGGACTACGAGGAGGTGGCCACCGACTCGGCGGACGGCGACGGCGACGAGGGAGACGAATACTAACCGCCGGCACCGGCACCGCCGACGGGGCCATTCGAACACCACCATCACCGCCGACACCGAGAATCACACCACGACCAATACAATCTAATACCAATACATATATAATAATATATAGTGCACCACTTTTGATTTTAGAAACATATATTAGATACCGTTTTTGAAATGGACGTCAGGACATTTCTACATCTTCCTCGCAACCTCTTCACCCCGTCGATAATTTTTAGGGTGAACATTTTCCGCTAAATATGAAAAACGTAACGTTAATAATAAATTGCAAAGAAACATTTTGGGTACCTACATAACAAATAGTAGTAATATACTGAATATATTTATTCGAAAAATGCACCGTTGCGATAGATTGTAAAAATAGATAATAATGAAATGTATTATCTGTTCTATAGGGTACGGTTTAATGTATTCAAAGTTGGGCAAATTAATGAAAATAATTAACTCTATTTTGTCAAGTTAGATGAACAAAAATGTCTTCGGTTAAAAGTTAACGAAAAATAAACTGAACTAGTTAAGGTAAAAGTCAAAACGCATAAAAGTATCAACTCGACTCGGTTAATAAAAAGTTAATATTATAATTTTGCAATTAAAACTATTCAATATTAACGGCCAATTAACATTGCGTTTCGAAAAAAACACAAAAAAAAAAAAAATCGTAATCATTCGTCTTCAACTCGTTGACTGGATTGGATGTTTATAAAAATTAACCGTTAAAAGTTAGGTGTATACTATGAAGACTTAAGCCGGTCAATAAGTCAGTGGAGTTGATGATAACAATACATGTTTAACTGGTTATTGCCCACTTTTGAATATATTAACGAATTCCCGTGGTGGTATGGAATTATAATTGTTTACAAATACCCAACAATGTTGTTTTATGATTTTTATGACAAATTATAATAATGGACACTTTGTGAATTCTTTTAAATTTCGTTCGATATTAATTTTAAATCGTATTGTACTTTCACTCTCCGGAATCCCTGGACTCTCGCCGACAAATTCGAATGTACGCTGCTCCGGGACTGCTTTATTTATAACGTTACTTTCCGGAAATGAAATCCTAGAAAACAGGGGTTGGAAATGCAACATGTTTATGGAATAAAAAATGTATTTAATTTTTTTTTAATATCGTTTTTCTTTGGAGTGAAGGGGGGTGGGGTGGTGGTGCAGAAATGTCCGTATTCCGTCGAAACGACCCAGCACACCGTATCCGCGCGCCGACCGTCTTCGTCGACGTTCTAACACTACACTCCGACGGTGTCGTCAGCTCTTCTCTTCTGGTTTTTTTTTCTTTCTTCATTTTCATCACTTGTGTGTATTTTTACAAATAATTATTACATTAACGTAGATTTATGTATAACATGTATACGCGTAAAACTTCAACGTGTAATTCGCTATAGTATAATAATATAAATAAAAACGACTTGGTTTGGATAAAAAAAAAATTAAAAAAACAATGTAATTAGCTGCGATAATGATATAACGCCGAGTCGCGTTTCATTTTTTTTTCTTTGTAAACGAATGTTATAGGGGACTTACTATTACAAATTATACGCACCTGCCACTAGTGGCGTATCTGAGAGATGGGAAGGGCGACATGCGCGTTTGCAGTAATCCTCGAACCCTCCCCCCCCACGAGAACCTTTTGTTTTTCTTTAATTTTAGTAAAAAAAACCGTTCTAGTTCGTTATTCGTTTTGGATTTAATACTAATTTCATAGTAAGATATTAAATATTTTCCTCTACCCTCTCCCACACCAGATACGCTACTTTAGACTTACCTACCTACAATAATATTGCAATATCATTATGCTAATACGAATTCATTTTTAAAGCAGAACAAATTACCGTGATTCCCTCTGTATGCTTTTCAGTCGTGTGTACGCGACCATTAAATGACCAAGTGTCCAATTAATGATAATAATTCATAATCGCGTTGGTTTTTTAGAATTAAAAAATATAACGTCTACAAGAACATTCAAACGTGTGTACATAATTAGGGCTCGGATTTATATGTAAACACATATTTTTTTACAATGACTCGATAAATTAATTTTAGGCAAGTGATGCATTTGTTTCGAGCGGTGGTTTACAATAAAATGAGCTATATTCGATTTTACACGTTTCTCAATAATTCCATTTTCTTCTTCTTACATATTTAGATGATTTCGTCAATTTAGACAAACTTATCATAATTTTGTGACGATTTCAGCAGTTTCTGTTTATGTGATTTCTGTCGATTTGGAATTTTTGGAGGACACAATAAAACAACTATTGAAACACGAAGAATGTGACCTTAGTTATAAATCCTGGTTTAAACTGCCTAAAATTAATCGGAGACATCCATTGCGGAATAAATAGGATATTATTGCAGACCGAGCTCACTTTGAACATTGTGAATATGAAATTTGTACTCATTACACCTGTTGGAGTCGAGCGTTCCTTTAGTCGGTACGAATCTGCGTTACGACCAAATCGTAGAGCATTTAACTTCGAATATTTCAGTGTGTCTATCTCATCGCAATCAAGATCTCAAATAAAATATAAATATATAAATTGTAAACTTTTTTTTTTTTAAACTTCTATATTTTCAATTTGTTTTAATTATATATAAATCAATTTTTCAGTACATATATATTTACATATTTTGGTATTTTTAATACATATAAATCCGAGCCCTAGTCATAAGCATATCCGACTGTATCCACCGCGTATTAAATCAACGATGTTTTTTTATCAATTTTTTTCGTATTCGTGAGATTTTTTAACATTTTCATTAAAACGCACTAAATTGTAAAAAAAAAAAAAAACAAAGAAAGAAATAATAATAAACCAAAAACACCACCGGTTTAAATATTATAACACTTGGCATTCGCTAATCGGACAATATCTACGCGTATTTAATCCAGAGGCGCTAATATAGCGAGGGTTTAAGATAATTAACCATTTCCACAAAAAAAAAAAAAAAAAAATCAACTTACAAATATAATATCGTGATAAAAAATCCGCAAGCAGGTGTACCTAGTGGCGCAACTAGGATTTTGTCCGCCTAACAAAACCCACCCCCCACCGGTATTTATTTCTGAACACGCCGCCGGTGTGTAAGATCTAAATTGCATATAATTTAGGTAATTTTCGAATGTCGTGGCATGATTATTTTTATATATAATAAGCTTAAAAAAAACCATTTAATTTCTATAAATACGGATCAGGCGGGCGGATGTCCAGACTCTCAAAATCAGCCTCTTTGGTTGCGCCACTTGGTGTACCTATATACATATACAGCTACTTGACACTTATCAGAGTGGGGAAATATTTTTTTGCTCCTCTTAAATGTTTCTGTCGAGTTCAAAATTTAATTATTTGCGCCTATGATAGGTACCGCCGAGTGCATGACTATATTAGAATATTGTTGCATATCGGATTAAAGGTACCAGTTAACCGCTAATTACATCAGGTAATTTTTTATAGTATATAACATAATAATTATAATAATTAATATTACCACGACTCTGGAATCTGTATTCATTTTTTTTTTATTTTTGTTCTTTGTTTATTAATATTATATTCCTATGGTTATTATAAACCTGCAATAATTTAATTGATGTACATGCACAGTTTTTTCTATACGTACGTGTAAAATAGCATTATAACACTATTGTTACGATTAAACGGTACACTTTAAGTTAAAATACTATCCTGAACAATAAAATGTAATTACATTATAAGTGTACACATCGGTAATCAACAAATGTATAATGTCTCTATAGGTTACCGTATTCTAAAACATTATAAATATTAATAGAATATATTATTTTATATTATACTATAGGAAGGTTCACGTTTTAGGAATTAAGTGCACGCGTGCAAAGAAATTTAACAGAATAAACTAAACCTTCAGACTAATTTAATATTGAATGTTCTATTGTGTGATTTTATTTGTACCTACGCAATAAATAATTTTTTTTTTCCAATGATTTATACATATTTTAAATTATGCTTATTTTATAGACATAATTAGAAGGCATTTTGGATAAAAATTGTGAATTCTCAAATTTGTTTTACTACAACTCAAAATGTAAGTACGTGCTATCAAATTTTGGGATGTATATATATAAAAAAAAAAACACATTTTGAAAAACAAAAAAAATTTTAAATCTCTTGAGGTTTCTGGTTTTAGAGATTAATAATCAATAAAATATTAATATTGATATGTTAATGTCAAATTAATATAAAGACTAAGTATATATGTAATAATTACAGTATTATAATTTTAGCTACGGAAATCATATTGAAACAGTCAACACAATTTGCTATAATACAATTTTGATTATTATATTAAAATTGATATACTCATTTTTCTGAATACTTATTTTGATTTTATTTAGACAAGGTAATTATGACAATATTATAAAATTATCTAACCATTTTCAAAATACTAATTTAGAATACAATTAATCATAAAATGTGAGTAATTACACTTATACACCATGTTATCAAACTAAATTGTATGAGTTCTGTTTATTTACAAATGTAAAAATTAACCTTAAAACTAGAACGATTGCACAACCACTAGGAATATAAATATTAATTCAATAGGGTCCAATGATTTATAACAAAATAATAATTTACCTAATAAATTAAAATAACATTTTTACTAATCGAAATTATTTATTTATTTCAACTAAACTATTACAACTTTAAAATAACAATTTAAAAAAAATGCAACTAAGACGGGTATTTTAGGAAATGTTACTATAACTAATACACCAAGTACTGTAGAAAGAAATAATAAAAATTTTAAGTACACTAATGCTGTCACAATTGAAATGAGAAATTCATACATTAATAACAAAATAATTAAGAAAATTAAATATAAATCAAAAAGATTTATCAAAAACCTAACTTAATAATAATAAATAAAAAGCTTAAAAATAAAATTCACAAAACATTTAATTATTTGTAGGTATAATAATAAATATTGATTTTAGGCAATTGTTATAATTAAAGTTTGTTTTTTATAACAAGAAAAACTAAACAACTAAATATTGTTAAATTAAATAGTAGAAAATGATATCATACAAAACTTAGTCTTATTTAGAAGATAATAGTACATATTCTAGTCAATAGAACAATGTTATCATAATATGTATAAGAGTCGGAAAAGAGGAATAGTAAATGTACAATAAATTATCACCAATAAATATGTTGGAATTAATGATAATTGAAATATTAAAATTAATAATACATATATGAATGTACATCTGTACATAATTATTATTATAATTTGAACATGTCTATAAAACATAATATATATATATATATATATTTGTATCTACATATTACAAGTATATATATTTCATAGTGTGGACAAAACCACTTTTAGTTAACTTAAACCTTTTATTGATTCATCAGTCAATGGGGACTAATATATATGCGTTATATTTAAAACCAAGATGTAATTCTTTATTCAGGAAGAATGATTAAAAAATAAAAATAATCAAATATAAAAATAGTAATAAATTGTAGTTGTTATTTCTATCATTATTCGTAAATAAAATTTAAAAAAACTTAAAACCCACAAACAAATAAAATTTAAATGTTAAGAAAACATAATACATAAATATACTGAAATAATACAGATGACCAACAAAATAAAAATCAAAAAAATAGTTTAACTAAAAAGAAAAGATAAAGCAAACAGAAGATTAAACAAATGCTAAAGTTACCAAAGTTATAAAATTAAAACATAAATACTATGAGATTTTATGAATACATTACATCTATCTTAAAAAAGTTTGGTACGCTTCTATTACATGTTAGGATTGTTATTTTATAATTCTTGATTCAATTATTGAAAAAAGATGTATTCAGGGTCTCGGGTCCTTCAAATTTTACTATGAAATATTTATTTTGACCAATGTGAAAACATATTGGAATCATATAGATATTATAAATATAAAATGAATTTAGAATATATACAATTCTAAAAAGTTATTTAAAACAAAATAAATACTTCATACAATGTGGAAGAGATTCTATAGATTTAATTATGATAAGACGTAAAGTTTCCAATATTGTTTTTATAAAAATTTGTATTAATAATATAGAAGAATGTAAGTTTTATTCTTCAGATTATGACCCATATCATGATACATATATATATATATATATATATATATATATATATATATATATATATATATATATATATGTATTTATTTAAATTAAAAAAAATATTACATATTGTCTGGTTGAGTAGTTGTAGTCATCAATCCGTTTGAGTCGATCGCTGCAGAAACAGCTTCATTAAATACATCATCACCTTTTGTGTCTGAAGGTTTACTCTGAGGTTTACTCATAGATTTACTCTGAGATTTCTTTCGAGATTTACTGCAAGATTTACTCTTAGATTTACTGCGAGATTTACTCTCAGATTTACTGCCAGATTTACTTTCAGATTTATTGCGAGATTTACTCTTAGATTTACTGCGAGATTTAATCTCAGATTTAATCTGAGATTTACTCTCAGATTTACTGCCAGATTTACTTTCAGATTTATTGCGAGATTTACTGCGAGATTTACTCTCAGATTTACTCTGATGTTTATTCTTATGTTTTGAAATAACCTAAAATTAAGACAAATTTTATATATATAAATATAAAAAAGAAAAAGAAAAATGTAGAATACAAAATTCTATGAAAGAGGAGCATACTGACTTTTTTAACTCGCGATGGCGGTTGATAGAAATTATTACTCTGCAGCCCGTGCTGTTCAATGGCCATTTGTACAGCAGTGTCCTCCACTACATGCCCGTTATCAGATTTTCGTTGAAATTCAAGCCATAAGTCTTTAACCCTGTTGGTCTGTTCGACTAGATGATTTAGAACGATTGATCGGTGAGCGGAGGCCATTTCTATTTCATCATTCAAGTGATTGTCGATTACACAAAGGCCGAGCATATGATACTCCCAACGATCTTGTTGGTAACGAGCAAGTATATTACGGGACATGTCTTCAGTTATTTTAATCTTAAAACCAAAACTAAATGAAAAATTAACAACGAATAATAAGAAAAACGTAATAAACTTACATTTAACACTGCGAAAAGTAGGTTGAAATACTAAAAAAGTCCTTGAACTACGTCATATGTCTTACGTGTACACAACAATAAACTCACTTGATATAGGGGTACACAGATTTGTTAACAAATTTTCCAGGACATGGTAAACTATTTGAAAAACTTAAACTTCAAAATTAATTTTATAATAATTCGAATTGGAATTAATAATCAAAATTATTATTAATTATTGTTGTTATTACTGTTTTTGATAAGTCAATACATTGATAATCCGATTTGTTTCCATGATCCAATAATTAATTGTACAAATCATGGTAATTCTATTTTTTTTTTAGGTTAGGTAAAAAATATGTTGTTTTGAAATATTTACACTGATAAGACGTAGTGATGATTTTTACACATACTGTCCTACTGAATTTAAATAACAATACATTTGCTGAGTATTTAGTAACTATGCCGTGTTCTTTTGAATTATGATTGTGTAAATTAAAATTTTCACTATGAAGTTAAAAGTTGTCTTTTTGCATCCAGATCTGGGTATCGGTGGAGCCGAACGGTTGGTGGTCGACGCGGCTGTAGCAATGAAAGAGTCTGGTCATTCTGTACAAATAATTACCAACCACCATAGCGTTTCACATTGTTTTGAAGAAACTAAAGACGGTACATTGCCGGTAACGGTCGTGGGTGATTGGCTGCCAAGGACGGTCTTGGGCAAGTGTTATGCGCTGTGCAGTTATTTCCGTATGATTTACGCCGCTTTCTATTTGACATATTTCAGTTCTGTTGTTCCGGATGTGGTGTTCGTGGATCAAATATCAGCATGCATACCCGTATTGAATTTGATGCCGTGTAAAGTTATATTTTATTGTCATTATCCTGATCAGTTGTTGGCGGCACACGATAACAACTTGAAACATTATTATCGATTGCCATTAGACTGGTTGGAAGAAAAGACTACTATGTGTGCCGATATAATTTTAGTGAACAGTTATTTCACATTAAACGTGTTTAAGAATACATTCAAAAGTATTAACAAACTACCAGAAGTTGTTTACCCGTCCATAAATACAGCGTTTTTTGATAATACTGAAACCATTCGTTTGGAGAATATAACAAACATGGGCAATTGTAAATTTCTTCTATCTGTAAATAGGTTTGAAAGAAAGAAAGATTTAGGATTAGCAATTCGTAGTTTAGGCTTATTGTCCGATAACAGTATCAAACTTGTTTTAGCAGGAGGCTATGATCCATTAAATTTAGAAAATATTGAATATTTTCAAGAATTATTAAACCTTGTTAATGATTTAGATCTCAATGACCGGGTTATACTATTGAAATCGCCATCTGATGCTATAAAAATATCACTTCTTAGACATTGTTTGTGTTTGATTTATACTCCGTCTAATGAACATTTTGGTATTGTTCCGTTAGAAGCAATGTACTGTAGCAAACCAATTGTGGCAGTAAACAATGGAGGACCCAAGGAGACAATTGAAAATGGTCTCAATGGATATTTACGAGTTGCTGAACCACGAGAATTTGCCGACGCTGTAGAACAGCTTCTAAAAGCCAATGAAAACGTTGTGTTATTTGGTATGAACGGCAAGAAGAGGTTCGACGATATGTTTTCATTTGGAGCATTTAAAAATAAAATAAACAGCGTATTAGAAAATGTGTGTTAGGTAACCAAAAGTCTCTAAACTGTGATTTATTATATTTTGTAATATTACATTTTTTTAATGTAAGTTTCAAATTTTTATAAAAACCATCTGGTTTTAAATACTATTAGTTAATTATTATTAATTTATCAAGTACTAAAAAATGTTATCTATGTGATTATAATACAGCTAACATGCTTGAGGTAATTTATTAAATTTTAAATTAAATTATTTTCATTGTTTTTAACCTTAATAAAAAATTGTAAAATGAAAATATTAAAAAATCCCTCCTCGGTGGTAATATAATTTTTGCTATATTATCTGTGTAGACCAGTGTTTCCTAACCTTATTACCATCACGGACCACTTATAGAATTTTGAATAGGTCCTGGGCCATCTCAATTTTAGGAAAACTATGAAGATCTTTTTCTTTTTGCTTATAAACAAGAATACACAAAAACAATTGAAAACAAATATCTATTTTTATCACTTTACTTTACAACTTTACGTTTACAGTGTATTTAATTTTATTATTATTATATAATATTTACTTAATGTGATTTTTGTGCTTGACTTTATTTGACCAGTTATTGAAATCTAAGATGGATACTGTTGCTTATAATGTACCTATCCTGTTTTTCTGATAACAATTTTTTTTTTAAAAATGAACGAGCAAAAAAAAAAAAGATGAAAGTGGTAAGATAAATTCATGTGACCACAGATCACCTATGACAGGCCCACGGACCACCGGTGATTCTTAAATTACCAGTGGTCCGCAGATCACCGGTTAGAAACATTGGTGTAGACAGAGATGTCAAACGTTACTGTGACATAATTTTAATCCAGAGTTAATAATTTCCAGTTGTTTTTTCTTCCATAAAATCTGTTTGGTTTATAAATTATAATTATAATTTAGCATTATTTCTATTACTTCTTTATTTATTTACCTATTAGTACGGTTTGTGTACCATCAAATTATTATGACTGTTAGCACATTTGTGAAAATAAAAAATCTATAAAGATAATTGTTTATATTGTATAGTTTTAAGTTTGTTTATTCGCATTAATTTAAAATGGGAAGGTACATTATATTTATGTACATCTTTCGTTACTGTGATTAGTAATAATAAATAATATATAATAATATTGTCAAATTAAATACAACTAGGGTTGTAATATTTTATTTTTATATAAAAAAAAAAGATTGAATATATTATAGTTATAAATAATAATCATTGTTATTACATATTAAAATACTTCATGCCATTTATTGGGGGGTTTTAAATTATTTTATATAAGTTTGTATTTATTTTAATATTATGTAAGTTTACTAAAAAAATTATGTTCTTTCTGTTGATTTACAAAATATATTGTTATTTTAATTACATAAAATATTAATTCTATATTAAAAATAAAAAGAAAGCTTTTATTATTAAGTATCAATTCTTATTGTATATTATAATATTTTCTAAATCGATACAGCTGTATAACTTGAGCAATGAGCACTTGAACCATATAATTTTTTTGGTGGTTTGTTTATATAATCACAGTCTATGTTCATGTTTTAGTTGACAAACTATACAAATTATATACTGTATAAGTAGAATATTTAAAAACATAAGCTATTATTATTAATTGTTATAGTTATCTATCGCAAAAAATTACATAGGAATTTTTAAAAAAATATTTATATTTAAATATTCGTTTATTACGGCTCAAGCTTGATCAATTTTACTGAAGAATATAATATTTAAATTTTAAAGCGAATTCAATATTACCATTACTAGCCGGTTATGACTTTGTGAAACACAATACCTACCAATAACACCGATAAACATATATTTGGAAAACATAGTTAGGAAAACGATAATTGTTGTACTGTCGTTTTGTAATTTGACAATATTATAATTTATTACAATTTGTCATACAAATTGTACAAAGAAGCTACAGAGAAAAAGTTATTTTTTTTTAGAGGGGGCTAAACTAATTTATTTTTAAATATGTATAGAAACCTAAAATCACCCCCCCCCGTGCTCTTGTGCGCCAACTTTCTTTCACTCGATTGTTTATGAAATGGATCACAATAAATAATATAAAGAGAAAAAAAATACATTTTTTGACAAAAAGATAAGAAAATAGTGGAGAATAAGATTAAATGTTAATTATGCAAAAAAAAAAAAAAAAAATTCCTAAAACAATTATAATTATTAAAAATTCTATTGGATTGACAATCCGTTTTATCATTACATTATTATGCGTAATAGAGCCTACACATTTGATGACGTTCAGAAATATTCAATAGAAATTGGAAAGTGTAAAAAGAAATTATTGAAATGAAACATAACAATATAAGGTAACGTAGGTAGTATATTTTTTTTATATTTTTATTCGACTAGAGCCGCTACCAACCAGCAATTATAATATTATATCTTTATGTAAATTCCCTCGCTCTCTTTTCAGTATAGATTCGAATATGAATTTGTCGCTTTATAATTCCTACAGGATAGTGGCAATTATAATAATAATAATAATCGGCTTTGATTTCATATAGGAGGACCCTTTTTCCCACCTATACATAAATCAGCCTTACATAACTCATCGAGTGCAGTGTATAACAAGTTGATATTATAATTGTACCAACCTGACCGCGTGTAGGGTTTGTTCAAATCAAATGTGCAAACGAGAGGTTCAAATACTCTGGAGTCTGGTCTCATTAAAATACTCCGCCCGGCCGTTATTTAATTATTATTTTATACGTATTTATACTACCGGGCTTATAAAAACAATTTGGATTAGCAGAGTTAGATGTACACATAAATCTACTCTCAAATACCACCTGCTCGTTCATGATTCGGTATAGTTTTATCGGGGTCTATAGGTGGTGGTCGTAAAATAATTGTTACAAAAATCGACGGTTATACTGTATTATAAATTCGTCACCTCTGCCGTCGGACACTCGGCCGTATTTCGTCTCGGCAAAAAGACTTTTGGGAATTGGCAGACTTTTGCGCCGGATAATTTTATGAATAGCTCTAGTCCGTCCGTCTAGTGTTGGTCGGCGTCACCAGACAGAAAAAAAAAAACAAAAAAAAAAAAAATAAAAAAACGATATTATGCTAGGAAAACACAACGGGATAACAAATAAAGATCGATACCGCCGTCGAACGATTTATTTGTATAAACAGGGTAAACGGATCTTTAAAAGGGATTTTACACGTTTTCCAGGCTGTTTTATTCGGTTAACCGTGTTGTTAAGTAAATAACGTCGTTCAAACACACTTTGCAAACAAAACTGCTTGCAGAATTATACAACACGGAAAGTATACCTAACCTCTATATTTATAATATGCAGTCGGATCTCGGATGAAATAAAAAAAAAAAACGTAATACTGGACAGTTTAATTAAATTAGTTATACAAATAAATTGATTTTACACTTATTCTTTGCTACGGGTTTAAATATAACAATGAATATTAAAATATAACCCTGTAATATAACATAGATAAAAATTATTTATCCATTACCTATTTTATTTTTAAGAGGATGTCAGCATTACCATTATTTATGGTGTTGCGTATGGGCAATTATAACGAAATCTTTTAAAAATGAAAACTAATTTATGTATTTTTTGTGTAATCGTGAAGTTTGTTCGAAATCCCGTTCACGTAAAACAGAAAAAAAATACCATTCAAAGTGATCTTAGTGAGTATTTATGTTTTATGATCGTAATTAAAGACATCAACGTGATCTAGGAAATATGGACGACATGTCCATTAATCGACATGATTATCTATTTACTTAAACGAGACTATAGATATTTTATGTAAAAAAGTGGTATTTTTTTAAATTAAAAAAAAGGCGTAACTTTTTAGTTTATTAATAATTAACGAAATGGATTCCACAGATTGTTTTTTCCTTCGTCCAAAAAAAAATAATAATAACCAAAATTAGCAATTTAAAAAATACCTTTGTATATATATATATATAGTTTTTGACTGTGTAAGTTTCCTCACCACCTTAGTTTATTAAATACGTTTCAGGTACATATTATATTTAATAAACATGAGGTATTACACCGGGCGCGTTTTTTTTTAAGTGGTATCCCCAGCCTCCCAGCTGACAATGGCCGTGATCGTACAGCGTCCGACGGCTGTCGGATTCATTAAAATAAATAAAAGACGTATTTAGTTGCGTATGGAAACTGTAATCAATGCACCCACAGTAAAGTTAAATAATGGAGAAAAAAAAAAAAAATTATTTTTATATTTTACCGAAAAACAACCTGTACGAAAAGTCTTGTCCGCTGAGCGCTAGGCCTAATCCACATTTAGCAGTGGCGTATTTAAAATTATAGGATATACAATCCCTTATACACTGCATTAAAAAAGGCATTATTTGAAAATTGGGAAATTCATTCGTAATTAATATACGAAATATTAAATTAAATTATTATGTAAATTTAAGTAGTATGCAAATGAGAGTATAACCTAACCTCTAACTCATGCTGTTATAAAAACATATACACGTATAAGTTAGGGATAAACTAATACCTTGTTGTCTGCCAATACCGTTTTATCATGGGACGAAAAAAAAAATGTACTTACCTATTCCATTAGAGTTTCTTTAGATTCAATATTTGACTCCAGTTCATTTTCGGACTTTTCCTGTGGGGTTGCTGAGGTTTCATCGTCGATTTCGCTGTCAGTAATCGTTCTTCGTTTTCCTCTTTCTCGCTAATAACGTCTATCTTAAGAGTAAAAAAAAAAATACTTACCTTTTCTATTCGAGTGATTTTAGATTCTATATTTGACTCCAGTTCATTTCCGTATCTTTCCTGTTGGTATGTTAAGGTTTCATCGTCATACTTGTTGTCTGTAAACTTGCAATGCGTTCATTTTTTCCGCAAATTTCAAAAAAAATTTCTCACCTTCTTGTTTCTAGCTTGATTTAGATTTAGTATTTGACACTTGTTCATTTTCCTAATTTTCTAGAGGTTCAGATATGGTTTCATCCATACTAATATTGTCTTTAGACGTGCTCCGTTTCCTTGTTGTCTGCCAATACCGTTTTATCATGGACGAAAAAAAATATATACTTACCTATTCCATTAGAGTTTCTTTAGATTCAATATTTGACTCCAGTTCATTTTCATACTTTTCCTGTGGGTTTGCTAAGGTTTCATCGTCGTACTTGTTGTCTGTAAACTTGCAATGCATTCATTTTTTCCGCAAATTTAAAAAAACATTTCTCACCTTCTTTTTTCTAGCTTGATTCAGATTTAGTATTTGACACTTGTTCATTTTCCTAATTTTCTAGAGGTTCAGATATGGTTTCATCTATACGAACATTGTCTTTAGACGTGCTCCGTTTCCTTATTGTCTGCCAATACCGTTATACCATGATGGGGGAAAAAAATACTAACCTTTTCCATTAGAGTTTCTTTAGATTCAATATTTGACTCCAGTTCATTTTCGGACTTTTCCTGTGGGTTTGCTAATGTTTCATCGTCGATTTCGCTGTCAGTAATCGTTCTTCGTTTTCCTCTTTCTCGCTAATAACGTCTATCTTAAGAGTAAAAAAAAAATACTTACCTTTTCTATTCAAGTGATTTTTGATTCAATATTTGACTCCAGTTAATTTCAGAATCTTTCCTGTTGGTATGTTAAGGTTTCATCGTCGTACTTGTTGTCTGTAAACTTGCAATGCGTTCATTTTTTCCGCAAATTTCAAAAAAAATTTCTCACCTTCTTTTTTCTAGCTTGATTTAGATTTAGTATTTGACACTTGTTCATTTTCCTAATTTTCTAGAGGTTCAGATATGGTTTCATCCATACTAATATTGTCTTTAGACGTGTTCCGTTTCCTTGTTGTCTGCCAATACCGTTTTATCATGGACGAAAAAAAATATATACTTACCTATTCCATTAGAGTTTCTTTAGATTCAATATTTGACTCCAGTTCATTTTCGGACTTTTCCTGTGGGTTTGCTGAGGTTTCATCGTCGATTTCGCTGTCAGTAATCGTTCTTCGTTTTCCTCTTTCTCGCTAATAACGTCTATCTTAAGAGTAAAAAAAAAAATACTTACCTTTTCTATTCGAGTGATTTTAGATTCTATATTTGACTCCAGTTCATTTCCGTATCTTTCCTGTTGGTATGTTAAGGTTTCATCGTCATACTTGTTGTCTGTAAACTTGCAATGCGTTCATTTTTTCCGCAAATTTCAAAAAAAATTTCTCACCTTCTTGTTTCTAGCTTGATTTAGATTTAGTATTTGACACTTGTTCATTTTCCTAATTTTCTAGAGGTTCAGATATGGTTTCATCCATACTAATATTGTCTTTAGACGTGCTCCGTTTCCTTGTTGTCTGCCAATACCGTTTTATCATGGACGAAAAAAAATATATACTTACCTATTCCATTAGAGTTTCTTTAGATTCAATATTTGACTCCAGTTCATTTTCATACTTTTCCTGTGGGTTTGCTAAGGTTTCATCGTCGTACTTGTTGTCTGTAAACTTGCAATGCATTCATTTTTTCCGCAAATTTAAAAAAACATTTCTCACCTTCTTTTTTCTAGCTTGATTCAGATTTAGTATTTGACACTTGTTCATTTTCCTAATTTTCTAGAGGTTCAGATATGGTTTCATCTATACGAACATTGTCTTTAGACGTGCTCCGTTTCCTTATTGTCTGCCAATACCGTTATACCATGATGGGGGAAAAAAATACTAACCTTTTCCATTAGAGTTTCTTTAGATTCAATATTTGACTCCAGTTCATTTTCGGACTTTTCCTGTGGGTTTGCTAATGTTTCATCGTCGATTTCGCTGTCAGTAATCGTTCTTCGTTTTCCTCTTTCTCGCTAATAACGTCTATCTTAAGAGTAAAAAAAAAAAATACTTACCTATTTTATTCGAGTGACTTTAGATTCAATATTTGACTCCAGTTCATTTCCGTATTTTTCCTGTTGGTTTCATCGTTGTACTTGTTGTTTGTGAACTTGCTACGCATCCCTTTTTACCGCAAATTTCAAGAAAAATACTTACCTTATATTTTCTAGCTTGATTCAGAATTGGTATTTGACTCCTGTTCATTTTCCTAATTTTCGAGAGGTTCAGATATGGTTTTATCGTTGTTCTTCTTGTGTGTAAACATGCTCCGTTTTCTTATTGTCTGCCAATACCGTTATACCATGATGGGGAAAAAAAATACTTACCTTATATTCTGGTTATTTTAAATTCAAAATATGACTTCAGTACATATCCGTAGTTTTCCTGTGGGCATGCTAAGGTTTGATCTTCGTTCATGTTGAGTAATTGTTGATGGTTTCATCTGGGAAGTTACTTGGTGGGACATAATCACAACAAATTATAGTTATGATAAAATAAACATGTACGACTTAGTGATAAACGGTTGTCATCAAAAAACTGATCGTAGGTTATTGAATAACACTTAACAGGTAATTTTAGATCGGCGGTAATCAACACATAAAACATTATCGCTATGATAAATCACTATAAAAAGATAAAGTATGATTACACTATATCAGGTGTATGGTAACAAATACTTAGTGGATAAAACAAAGGGTGTGAGTGTAGCTCGGCGGAAGGTGACGAGGGTTTAAATTGAGGATGGTTCGCGGCAGCGGTTGCGTAGGTTAGCACCAGTAACGTGTTATAGTAGTACCATTTTTATGATCTAACCTTTTTCATTCGGGATTCATCATTATTTGGCTATAATTTATTGTCACCATTTTCCAGTGATTCAAAGATGGATTCATCCATACTAACATTGTTTTTAGACGTACTCCGTTTCCTTATTGTCTGCATATACCGTTATACCATGATGGGGGAAAAATATACTAACCTTTTCCAATCGAGTTTCATTAAGATTCAATAGTTGACTCCAGTTCATTTTCGTACTTTCCTGTGGGTTTGCTAAGGTTTCATCGTCGATTTCGCTGTCAGTAAACGTTCTTCGTTTTCCTCTTCCCGCTAACACCGTTCATCATAGGAGTAAAAAAAAAACAATACTTACCTTTTCCATTCAAGTTATTTTAGATTCAATATGTAATTCTAGTTCATTTTCGTATTTTTCCTGTTGGTTTCATCGTCGTACTTGTTGTCTGTGAACTTGCAACGCTTCCCTTTTCCCCGCAAATTTCAAGAAAAATTACATACGTTCTTTTTTCTAGCTTGATTCAGATTTAGTATTTGACTCCTGTTCATTTTTCTAATTTTCTAGAGGTTCAGATATGGTTTTATCGTTGCTCTTGTTGTGTGTAAACATGCTCCGTTTTCTTATTATCCACTAATCAAGTTTTATCATTGGTCGAAAAACAAAAATACTTACCTTATTTATTCTGGTTATTTTAAATTAAATATATGACTTCAATACATATCCGTAGTTTTCCTGTGTGCAAGCTAAGGTTTGGTCTTCGTTCTTGATGAGTAATTGTCGTTGGTTTCATCTGGGAAGGGACACCGTCGATTTCGTTGATTTGTCGTTGTTGGTTTTCTTTGGGCAGGAACTTTGTTGGTGGGACATAATCACAAAACTCATAAGGTTATGATAACATATACACGTATGACTCAGTGATAAACGGTTGTCACATGAATAATTGATTTTGGGATATTTAAATCAATTTACAGATAATTTTATATCGATTATATATACATTATAACAGGCGCAAAGTAATAATAACATGGTGAGTAGGTGACGAAAAATATGGGGACGAAAAAAAAAATACTTACCTTTTCCATTCGAATTATTTTAGATTCGATATTTGACTCCCGTTCATTTTCGTACTTTTTCTATGAGTTTGCTAAGTTTTTATCGTTCATATTGATGTCTGTAAGCGTGCTTCATTTTCCTCTTTCCCGCTAATACCTCCTCATTATGGGTGGAAAAAAATCCTTACCTATTCCATTCAAGTTATTTTAGATTCAATATATAACTCCAGTTCACTTTCGTACTTTTCCTGTGGGTTTGCTAAGGTTTCATCATTGATTTCAATGTCTGCAAGCGTGCTTCGTTTTCCTCTTTCCCGCTAATACCTCCTTATTTAGGGTTGAAAAGAAAAATACTTACCTATTCTATTCAAGCCATTTCAGATTCAATATATGAATCCAGTTAATTTTTGTACTTTTTCTGTTGGTTATATTGGGTTTCATCGTCAGTCTCGTTGAGTTGTCGTTGTTGATTTCTTCTGGGAAGGGACTTTGTTAGTGGGACATAATCACAAAAATTCATTAGGTTATGATAACATATACACATATGACTTAGTGATAAACGGCTGTCACATTAATAACTGATGTTGGGATATTAAATATTAATTTACAGATAATTTTATATCGATAATCTATACATTATAACAGGCGCAAAGTAACAATAACATGGTGAGTAGGTGACGAAAAATATGGGGATGAAAAAAAAATACTTATCATTTCCATTCTTGTGGGTTTGCTAATGTTTCATCGTCGCTCTCGTTGTCTGTATACTTGCTGCGTTTCCTTATTGTCCGCCAATAACGCTCATCATAGGAGTAAAAAAAACACTTACCTTCTTTATTTAAGTTATTTTAGATGTTATATTTGAATCCAGTTCATTTTCGTACTTTTTATATGGGTTTGCTCAGGTCTCTTCGTCGATTTCGCTGTCTGTAAACGTTTTCCTTTTCCCCGCTATTACCTCCTTATCATAGGTGGAAAAAAAATACTTATCTTTCCCATTCGAATTACTTTAGATTCAATATTTAATTCTAGTTCATTTTCGTACTTTTCCTATGAGTTTGTTAAGGTTTCATCGTCGTTCTTGTTGTTTGTAAACGTGCTTCGTTTCTCTTTTTTCCACTAATTCCTCATAATCACGAGTGAAAGGAAAAATTCTTACCTTCTTTTTCCTACCATACATCAGATTTAGTATTTGACTCCTGTTAATTTTCCTAATTTTCTAGTGGTTCAGATATAATTAAATCGTTACACTCGTGTGTAAATGTGCTCATGGGACAAAATAAAATATTTATCTTTTCCATTTGAGTTATCTTAGATATAATATTTGACCCCAGTTCATTTTCGTACTTATCCTGTGGGTTTGCCAAGGTTTGCCATCATCGGTTTCTATTTTTGTAAACGTTCTTCGTTTTCCTCTTTCCCGCTAATACCTTCTTATCTAGGGTGGTATAGAAAAATACTTACCTATTCTATTCAAGCCATTTCAGATTCAATATATGATTCCAGTTAATTTTCGTACTTTTCCTGTTGGTCAAATTGGGTTTCATCGTCTGTCTCGTTGAGTTGTCGTTGTTGATTTCTTCTGGGAAGGAACTTTGATAGTGGGACATAATCACAAAAACTCATATAGTTATGATATCATTTACACGTATGACTTAGTGATAAACGGTTGTCATATGAATAACTGATGTTGGGTTATTAAATATCAATTTACAGACAATTTTATATCTACTGATAACAATAAATGTTACTTAATCGTTAATGAAAAGACTAACCGTGATAACTTATATACCATAATGGGTTGATAGTAATAAATACATGGTGGATAAATCAGTGGTAGCGAGTGTGGTTCGACGTAGGGCGACGAGTGTTTTGCATGTGGATGAAACTCGGCGGCGGCGGATAGTTTAGCCCCAGCACCCTGTTATGCTAGTCCCATTTTCATACTTGAACTAACCTTTTCTATTCGATCCTTTTTTAGTTTAAATATTTAGCAATAGTTCATTTCCACTATTTTTGATATGAATCCATCGTTGTTGTCGCTGTTTATAATCATGCTACGTCTTCTTTTATTTTATTGGGTGGTGGTGGGGGGGAAAATACTTACCTTTTCTACTTGAGTTATTTTCGATTCAATATTTGTCTTTCGTTCATTTTCGTACTTTTCCTGTGGGTTAGCTTTAGGTCTATCGTCGGTCTTGTTGAATTGTTGTCGTTGGCTTCATCCGGGAGGGGACCAACATTGTTGGTTGGCACATAATCACAATAACATATATTTTTTATGATAGTATATATACACGTATGACTTAGCGATCAACGGTCGAGGTTAGAGTAACCGATATTTTTTATTCCGCTGTTATCGAGTCGATACATCTTACATTTTCATTTTAACTGTGAGAACAGACTTAACTGTCATTTAGATACACCACTGTCCTCATCGATGTTTACTGCAGTATACGTTTCGAGTTCCGAACGCGTAGACCATCTTACATTCAATAATATAAATAATAATAAATCGTCTAACTTCCTGTAGAGTAATTTGTTGAATACGTTCTTGTAATTAATTTGTTATTGATTAATATCTATCCCTGTACAATCTAAACATATGTCGATAGTGATTATTCGACATATGTCGATAGCAGTATTAATATCGGTTTGTTTGAACGAGCTTGCGGTCCGTTAGGTCAATTTGGATTGATCACGGATACAATCTTATATTGTTTTTTGACGGTAAAAATGATATCGAGAAAATGTAAATGTTTTAACGATACACTCGAAGATAAATTCCATATAACTATCGTAACAATGAATGATGACGACATCATATCTGGCCGACCTAGCCACCGTTCAGTTGACAAAAAAGACACAAAGATACACTGACTGACTCTATCAAGTACATACGACCCGAGTACACTAATAGTGTAATATATCCTAGGGCGGCTATCGCGAACACGATTTAAAATTCAATACAAATCGAAGCATAAATCTGACGACGAATTCCCCTCCTCTATTGAATAAATGATTGAATCGATCTTACCTGTGCGTGGTTCCTCTAGTTAAATATTACCGTACTTATTCGGGCTCATCTCAGCTATCCTAACAGTTAACACGTGCCGACGGTGGAATTTGCCGCGGTACTCATAAATCGCTCGTTGCGTCTGTCACGAGTATATCCCAAGCCATAGGTTCGTTTGAAATTGTTGAAAGCAATGAGCTTGAGTTCCGTCGGAATGCCCGTAGCAGCCATCGCTAAAGATGATGCACATGATATCCGCCTTGACTGCGTCAAGAACATTGCGAAATTTTTAATTTTAAAAACGACAACGCGAAGATACATTTTTAAACGATCGTGAGAACTGACTGCCGTATACATTATGAAACAAACAGTGCAATGCAATTACGCTGTTTCTATTTCAAACACGCATGTTTATAATCGGCCAGCGCTGTAAAACCACTGTCAATACACCGGCGTGTTGGCCAGCACATTTTATTATTGTATATCCGAAATCTGTCGCTCGAGCGATAATAATTATTACCGGGTCAGTCGATTGTCGGTACGATTTTTAGAACGCAAATTACGTTTTGGTCACCGGGTTTCTACTATTGGTTATATTATTATTCCGCGCACGTAATAAAACCCGTCGCTCGTTATGCGCTTATAACCGATATTAATTTTCCTCTGTGATCCACCTACCAGCAGACGTCGTATTCCCGGTGTCCCTTCTGCCGTCAAACAAACTAGGTTTAAACAAGCGACAAAAAAAAAAAAAAAAATCAATTGTTTTCCGGTTGTTTGCAGTTCGGATACTTTTCGCCGAGTATAAGTCTAGCAAATACTGAATTGACGTCGTTGTTACTTGTCGTCTTGGCGTCTCTCGGTCGCGCGGTGTGTCCGCCGAAACGTCAATTCGAGTCGCGACCACGGTCGAAAGCAGACGGAAACAAAATCAGACGTATTTAATAGTAAATAATACGATAACGACATCGATTTCATTAGTACAAAACCGAGTCCTTTGTTGCGTCGGCACGAGCGACTTACGACTATTGCATTTCCATCGCAATACTTCTAACAGTCGACGTTAACGTAGCCGATAAAATACTGTACTTGTACGGGTCAAGAGTATCGGATATATCGAATCGTTTTCGACATAATTTCCCGTATTACGACGGTAGAGGACACTCGCAAATTAAACGCAGAGGAATCAGAAACTTAATCATAAGAAGCGTATTCTAAACTCGTGTCGTTTTTATAATGAAATACGTTATGTATTTTGACGACAAATCAATCGAATAATTGACACGCGATGTGAGAGTCTGCGTCACGAGACGTTGTTCGTAGTTATTTTACAACAAAACAGTTATTCGACGGCCTAACTGTTGTGTGCTCAGAATACACTCATTATTAACTAACACAATTCGATTATAAGTATTACCGCATTTTACATTTAAAAAAAAATAAAAAAATAATATTTACATTATTATTAATATTTTAACAATATCAATTATCAATTACACATCTCAATATAAATTGCAAAACCTAATACATATACGCATTATAATATTATAAATATTTTTTTTTTTTTTTCAACTCCGATAATCCAACAAAACGTTTCGTTTTACACTTCTATGCGAGTTGTTATTATTCCCTAAGTTAAAAACTAATAAATAGCCATTGTATAAATTGTGTGTTTACAGTAGAAAAACACAATTAGTATTCGTATTATTATTAATTTTTTCAAGCTATTCGGGCTCGGTGTGTTGAACTTAATCGTAACGATAAGAGTGCTGTAGTTAATTTCACTGTTTATTCTACTGTTTTCTAATAATCGATAAAATGTTACACAACGAGAATGTCTGTTTGTTAGCTGATAAACGGAAAAGCATACGGCTCGGCGGAGAATTATACGAATAATAATCATTTTTTTTTTTTTTTTAGTAGGTACCTACCGGCTAACGCAATTACCCATTATCATATTGTCACTGTATAGGTGAACCGAGGTCGAAATTATTATGTAAAAATAGGAATTTTAACACATTTTTGGTAATACAACAAAAATTTAAACGCAAAGTTCATTTTTTTTTTCCGATTCAGTGTTCTAGAATATAAAATTCGATTCATGTAACAGATGCTACAAAAGAGAAATTTACTTTTGCATACTTTCGCATATTTTTTGTATATATTTCGCTATTTCCGTTCTCAGTATATTTAATAAATTTTGTATTGCACCTTAAATTTACATCATACGTGCACCAACATATTTGTTCGAGAAATGTCGTTTTCATAATATATTTGTCTAAATGCAGAGTTTTTTTTTTTTTTTTTATGTATTCACCATCCGCGGCAATAGTAAATCGTTTTACTTTTTGGAGAAACGAATTTTACGTACACACTTTATTCGACGCGTGTATGATACACAGATTTCGCTCTTTTCCGGGTATATTTTATTTTATGTTTTTTTTTTTTTTTGACAATCATCCATTGATAGGTTTTATTTAGTGTTCGGGTTTTAAAATACGGATCGCGTGTTTCGCTGGACTATAGTATATTCTCGAATACGAACTTGTATCGAATTATTATACCGTGAGAAATTGAAAAAAAAAAAAAACAAATAAACAAACAAAAAAAACAACCCGATATAATAATACAACGTCACGTTTGTAATAATTAATTAACATCGTCGGGGGTTTGCGATATTATTTGGCGATTAACTGCTAGGTATTTACCGTGGCCCGAGACACTTGTGCGATCGTCGCCACACGGCTTATGGCTGCGGTAAATCAGAAATGACAAAATTATTACTGTTATACGCGGCCAGGTGTAGTGTTCGCTGTTAATTGCAGCTTTGCACTGCACATTTCCCACTAAACACCGGAAACGCGTCTAAGAAGATATTTCCTGTATGCTATTCTACAATTGAACGTGGTAATTTATTATTGAATCGCAACAATAACGCGTTGAAAACCAAATCGATATCGACCTGGACGGAAATCGCGTAAAACAAACATGTTTTTTTTCCCCCCCGTTCTGACTGTGCGCAGACATTTCCATCAGAAATATCGCTCCGACTTATAAATTACTGTGACATGGTTTCTGGTAGAAAATTTCGTTTAGTTGGCGCATTTCTTGATATTCGTTGATATTCCATAATGATCGGTGAAAATCGCGAATATTTACGAAACAAAGGTTATTTGCAGTTATTTTCAATTTTTTTGAACATTTTAGAAAAAACCGGCTTTTAAATATTACATTACCGATATTTTTTTTAAAAATTATTTTAGTTAAAACTTTACCGGTTTATAGAATTTTTAATATAGGAATTCGCTTTGTTTATAATCAATGGTTTGTAGTTTAATGAGGTTTCCCCCTCGAAAATATGTGTGACTAAAAATAAAGAAAATGTAGCATTGTCGGAGCTGTTAGTTTCTTAAATTGTATATATAAAAATGAAAAAAAACCACAATAAAAGTTATTACTTTCCGAGATAATGAGCGTCTTACTTTTGGCTGAACGCCTTACTGTTGATAAAAAATCTGCTTATAACGGATCAATTTGATTACTTAATCATTATTCATTCGTCGTTTTTTTATTATCAGTTGTTTATCGGTGTTTCGTAACTGCATAAGTAAACTAAAATCGTATAATATCAGTAACATGGTACATTGGTTTTGTGCCAATCGACAAAAAAAAAGGCATTCGTCAATTTTGGCGTTCCTTCTGTGCCCGCGGAAACTAAAATTAAGAACGTTAAACAAAACAATTTCGTTCACACAAACGATTTGTGGAAAATATTACCAATGTCTATTAAAAATAGTCCAGTACAGTTTACCGTAAAAGTACGTAAATATTTTCTAGATATTCGCGAATGGTCTTTGGGAATTTCATTGTAGTTTTCTATTTATTTCTGTCGATTAAAGATAATCCCCCTAGTTAGTTTTATTATTATTATTATTATTGGACGTTAAAAATCATTTCGTCCGTTTAAGTGCACTCCGTTTTATCGTACGGTTTTGGCGTCATCAAAAAAAAAAAAAAAAAGTCATTATATTTTATTCGGTAGCCACCTACCTAGATCCACGAACTAATGCATTGCGATCGAGTTTCTCGATCTGCCTTTTAAAATTTTCTCCGCGATAATAACACGACGGCAGTGATTTCACGCTATAGCAACCGCGTTGAATCGTTTTTTCGTGACGATATTAGTAGCGAATAAAATCGAATCGTCGCCGTAAAGTTTAGGCCATAAGGGCCGTTACTTTTTTCGTGAATAATATTGTATAGCTTGTTAAAACGTCATCAAAGCGTCATGTCGCACGCTCGACTACTCAGCGTGTTTCGTAAAGTTTTGTATTGTTTTGTGTTCGGGAATGGGGTTTTTTTTTGTTGTAAAAGTTTTTATTGTTTTAAGTTCGTATTGTACAACGCCGTCGCATACAAAAATCGTAAACATTTCGTTGCTACTACACAGAGGAGAAAAAGTTTCGCAGACGGCACCCGTAGGGAGAATTTTGTCTTGTTATATCATACGGTGTTTGTTAATACCGGACAAAAACCAAGTAGGCGCGAATATATTCTGTAACATATTAGGCCAAACGCGATAGGCGTACAATGAAAAATATTTTAAACATTTTATCCGTATCTCGGGATCAGATAGAAAAAAAAAAAAAAAGAAAAAAAGAAAAATCAAATCAATTTTGCTATACAAACGTAACATATTTGTCTTTTATAATTGTCCTTGGAAAACAATGGTTTTACAGTAAATTATGTAATAATACATTTTACAGACATAAAAAATAGCTACCGACTATCATCTTATATCGTTTTACGACCAGTGCTACAGTAGTTGTTCAAATAAGTACGAAAATCAATAAAACTACTCTTCTCTATCATTTTGTCCACCCTATCGCGACGCAGGAAGTGGGCGAGTAACATTTTACGCAAATTACTTTAACATGATAACGACAAAAAAAAAAAAAAAGAAATAGACGGTATTACCGCATCAAAAACATTATAGTTATTTTTTTCTCCTATAACCAAGTACCAGCTTAATAATATACATATATTTGTATATGTCGTAAAAAAGCTACGTTGACGACACATTAAAGCATTTCTTAATATACACCTTCTTAATATAAACATCAAATTAAAAGCTACCACACTTACTAATTATACTCTGTGTATAGATTGTAAATATATATATTTAAAAAAAAAAAAAAAAAAAAAAAAATAAAAAATGTATATATTCGGGAAATTAATTTATAATATTCGGAGATACGAATATTAACAAAATAATTGTACTATATTTTAAACAGAATATTCGGTAGGTGAAACCTATGTAAAACGTGCATGGTTTCAATATTTTCTCTTATCGATTAAATAACCTTACCAGTGATAACAACAGGTGTCAGGTGCACCCGATTTCTATTTTACGTGATGCAAATTTGAGATTTCGTAGTGCACACAAAAATACTATTTTTTTTTTATTACATACTATATTTTTACTACATATTATTATTGTGAATATTCGACAATTGTTTTTCGAGTCTATGTCATGTTGTTTTTTTGTTCACCTTCTCGCCGTTTGGAAATTGTTTGTTATTATACATTATTCTACAATAGACGATTTTTCTAAAATTTGTCTGGTAAACACAGACAAGTCAGCGAGGTCGTAAAATCGCTAACTTGTGGCAACCTTGAAAATAAATTATATGTTTTACGTACAGCGGCGGCACGATAGCAGTCGTTGTATTTGTATTTTTTATATTTACTCCCGGGAGATATGCACGTGTTGTCGTATACGACAAATTCGTGTTCGATTTATATATATATTTTTTTTATGTATAATATGTTATCGCATCCGTTTAACGTTTCATTCTTTACGAAACGGTTTATTTATTTTGTTCGCGGACGTCAAAACTGGAAATCGACGCCGAAACATCTCGGGGTCCTGAGTAAACGGTTTTTTTTTCTCGCAGAAAATTGCACGGTAAACGCCGTTTACAGCGTGTTATTTATGTAAATAGAACGCGATAGAAACCAGCGAAAAAAAGAACTGAACACCCAAAACAGACTGAAAGCCCGCGCGGTATAACAACGAATTCCCAGAAAAATGAATATAGAAAAAAAAAAAAAAAAAAAAATCATATTTCGTTTATTTTCGTGGCATTTCGGACACGTGTTTTTGTTATGTTGATTTTTTTGGTTCCCAATGGGAATTCCCTTGAAGAATAAAACCACTCATCTATAAAGTACTCATCTATCTCAGAATCGCCTTTTTTTTTTTAAACGATTTATCGTTGCTTTTAGTTTTTTTTTTTTACCGACACACCACGTTAATTTTATTCGTATTTAATTGATAATTTCTGACCTAAACATCAGTGGGACGAAATATGTCTGAATTTAAAACATAACGAGGTTATGTATTCAATGAGTATGGTTTTTTTAGACTGTAAGTGTAGCGAGGAACATAATGGTTTGCTAAATGTGTGTTTTTTTTTTTTTTTGTTCTGACTGTTAACAACTTTTCCAACAGAAATATCACTTCGATTATTATCAATTTCAGACATGGTTTTTGGTAATACATTTTGTCTAGTCAGTGCATTTTTTCTGCGGAGCTCTGTAAATTTGGCAATACTTAAAATATTAAATCGGATACGGTTACGGATTCCAAATTTTGAATTAAACTTAACCAAAAGGCCGAGGCCAAATAGAATAATTATAATGGAAGACAATGACCAAAAAACAAGTAAACAAGTATAGAATATTGATATAAAAATACGATCTAACCGTCTTGACAATAAAATAATTATCATAGAAATACGGGGGTTAAAAGTTAAGTTCGATATATAATACAGTATTGTTTTATCGATTCGGTCAAGTGGTTTTGCGAACGGATAGTGTGTGAGGAGCCTTAAAAATAAAAATAACAACAACAACAACAACAACCTATACCGCGGTGTCGTTCGCCGACAACATCGTAAAAATTGTTGTTATATATCGCGCGCGCGATATAAGTATAAGTGCCCTCACTCCCACCTACCACTCAACCCTCAGCCGCCGTAAGTATAACGACGGCGCGTCCCGCGCTATTATTACGCGGGTCGCGGACGTAAACGATTGACGTCCCGTCCCGCGGTGGTACCGATGGACGTTTCGTGTACGCGGCTGCGGACGTCCCGCCGCGGCCGCCGCGATCGCCGCCCACGTATACACACGCGCGCGCGTCACAGCGCCGCGCGACGGCCACGACCGCGCCAGACCGTTTGGCGTACAACGACACACACGTACGTTCGGTGGACGCGGGCCGCGTCCACTGACCGCAATGACGACCGCGTCATTAATACCATGACGCTTTTTCGCCGTCGCCGTCGTTGTTTTTATTTTTAATAATAATAATCGGCCGCCGAGGTCAAAACCATTTCGCGGACCCGGTAGTCGGCCGGTATCGTTATCGGGAAGCACACGAAACCTACCGTCGCGTTCGCCCCTAATGGATTTTAAATCGTCCCGCAATGGCATTGTAATATAATGCAAACGTAATTGTATTATAATATTATTAGTGTTATTGTGCCGACTATTGCCACTAGATCGCGCGGCGACGCCGGTCGTAATATTTATTTTAGCCAATATAAATATTACCCTGTCGGGATTGAGAATTTCAAACGTACCCCCCACCCCCACTCCCGAAACAATAATTTCTTCTCTCGGATAGGGGAGGTGTTACTCCAACCATATTTTTTTTACTCTAAAACCTATTGGGCTCAAGCCCTAAGCGTTTTCGGACTCTATTTTACGCCTGTGCATACGCCCAAGATGGCCGTATATTTCTATATTTTGATATTCCTTTTTAGATTCTGAGCGATGATGTGTTTGTGGGTTTTTATTCCGTGTCTGCGAACACCTTTTCTACTAATAATCTCGTTCCGATTATTATGTGTAGCATCTTTACTGAGATTATTTCGAATCTAACCGGTGCATTGAGAAGCTGTAATTTTTTTTAAAAACGGGACAATTTACAGAAATTAAACGGTTTGTTTTTTTTTTTTTTTTTTGTAAATCGGTTCAAAATAACCGTAGAGACCTAAAATATTCATAAAATGTCAATATTAGTCTTTTCTCGGGCCGCGTGGAAACGTTTTCAAAATATTCTGACCGATTTTTGACCTATTTATAAGCATTTGAAATTGACATCGATTTTATTTCGTTTTATATGAATACATTTTTGTAGTTCTGTGGAAAAACACGAAAATTTGACACAAGGTTTAACATAAGGTGTAATTAATAGTAAAAACGAAACAAAGTTGATCATATTTGTTTTATAAGGTTTCAAGTGAAAATATTTGTTGCTACAAATTAAAAAAAAGCGATCAAAACATGTTTTAACCGAACTCTGCTCAGAATAGCTTTTCGTCGTTAGCGACGGTTTACACATTAAATTCCTCTACTTATTTTTCTCTACAATTTTCCGGTGTTTTAGCTCTAGCCCCGGGCCCGTTGAACATGTGCATATGTTTACGCATTCGGTTTTAGTCTAGCATCATAAAAAACCACGGGGTTTCCTTAAATTTTACCTTTAAAGATTATGTTTGTCCGGTGACACTGATTCACTTGTCCTCACGCAGTAACAATCGTTAATTCAATTTCAAATTTCCCCCCACTGATCGTCGCGTCGGGCCACACCTTTTCGACGACGACAGGTTGTCCATGACGAATTGCATACGTAATGAATCGAATTAGACGTTTAATATCCACCGCCAATGATAATATTATTTTGTCGTTTAAACATAACGATTTATTGAAATACATTATATATATATATATATATTTCATCGACGATCTGCACACAAACGTGCGTTTAATAGATAAATAAGTGTTTTATTTAAATGCCCAGGGGCATTATTATTTTATCAACCCTAGGTCTTTACACATATTATGTTTGACAATACACGTTTTATATGATAGATGTTGATACATTCTATACGAGTTGACGAAGTCGCATTTTCGATAAAGTGGCACCTGCCCTTAATTTAAGTTCTAAAACCAAGTCGTATGGTTTCCGAGGCTTAAGACGTCTAATGTCCTCGGTGTTGTCCAGTTTTGGCGATTCAGCCTCGCCTCGTGTTTGCGAGCAGACTTTTGGATTTCGTCTGCTATTGCTGGCAGCATCTTATCGCTGCCAGTGATGGTCCGAAGACCGATGCATGTTGACAGCACATCCCGACAGTCGAATGCCATAGGTCCAAATTGGTTTTATAATAGCAGAGACATATAGTAGACGTTTGTTTTCTAAAGTTAACTCGGAATGGGGCCCAACTAACCAATAGAGCTTTCGCATTTTTTTCTCTTTAATCTGTATTTTTTCCTCGCGGACGTGGTGTATCCGGTTTAAACGAGAGTCCCAGGTGCATTATAAGGTATTTTGCTGGATATTTTTGATAAATAAGTAAAAAAAAAAAAAAAAAAATACATAAGTAGTAAAGTAAAGTTTATGGAATACAATAATTATATTACGTTAAATATTCGTATGAAATTGGGTGTCGTTCGAAAGGTTTGTTCAACGGCGTTTCGGTAATATATTCGTAGTATGAGAACAAATAAATATAATATATAACCTATTATGACGCGATTCGAGAACAACGACGACATTATTTTTATTTATGCGTAAATAATTCAAGGTTATTTATTAAACCGAACGTCTACCAAAGTCTGTTTGCATTAACGATATATTATACTATTATAAGGTAATGCACATGTCGTGTAATAATGAAATCATGCTGGTTTTTTTAAAACATTTTTGTATGAAAAAAAAAAAAAACAAAACAAAACAACTTAATGTGCATTTTATTAAGATAAAATTAAACGCAAATCAACAGAGTTTTGTCTAGGAGATTGCAAGCCAACAGAAACTTATGTGTGGGCGAGGGAGGAAAGTTTATAACGGCGGTCTTTTCTTTTTCGTACAATTCGTACAATTATATTGGATTTTCAAAGCACCTAATTTAATTCAAATGTCTTACCCGCCTTGAATGCCTATGGTTATGCCATTTGATTTTTTTGATTGATTAATAATAAATTAGGACAATTTTAACGATATTTAGATTATTATGTGTGTCGGGAAAGATAATAAATAAGAGACTACTTTGTGTCTCGATAAAAGATAAAAATGAGTTTACTAAACATAATCAAGAAAATAATAATAAAGATACGATATTATGGTTTTATCTACTTAGATGAAAGTTTAAAAAAATAAAATAAGTCTAGCTGATTGTCTTTTAGATGATTTTATCTAAGATAATCCCTCTACACTGCGCGGTTTAATAATGCGATTAAATATTAATTAGTAATTGTTCTGTATTTATTTTAATTATAACTTGAAAAAAAAAAAAACACCTCATACGTTTGCAGTATACGGATACGGTCTTTGTATTATACGAAAATGAATTGTTTAACACTTTTTTTAAATTTTTATTTTCTCATTTACTCATTTTTTTCTTTTGAACCGTTGTGTATGCGCGTCTTGGTCATAAATATTCTTGAATTCCAAACTGGGCGGTCTGGTAGACTTGTTAGATCGAGAATTCGTGATTAAATTTCGGCAATTTGAACATTAATTAAAAAAAAAAAAATTACTCTATTTAGATAGGTTCTTATAATTGCATCGTGATAGGTAGCAACACGTTTTTATCTATACTTGTATGAATATGTGTTGTACGCCGTGTAGGTACTACATTAGACGTCTATTTTTCCCCATTGCCTAACTCTATCTACTTTCAATTAAAAGTACATGTGCAGACTTTTACAGTGTTGCCAATGTCTTTTAGTTCAACGAATAAACTATCGACAAAGTTGACAGTGGCCCGACGACAATGCCGTCGATAAGGACCGAGGGCCGTACTCTGACCGGTTTTCCCCGGTCATTTGTCCGGGGTCCGGCCCTAAGACTATTTTTCAGGGGCCCGTGACTACAAAAAAAATTTAAAACCCCGACGGATCCCAACCACTTTTTATTGATTCATTAACACCGTATCCACGTATTATCACAACGAAACCGACTGTGTACACCCCCATGCGATGTGTGGTCTGAGTACTTAAATTCTACATTATTATCTATGTTTTAATAACTCTTGAAGTGTTTCAATTCGGTTTATCATTATTAAAGCATTGATTCAATCCTAACCCCAAGGAAAATTAAGGGGCCCGGAAAATTTAGTATGCCCGGGGCTCACTAAAATTGAGTACGGCCCAAATATCCTTAAGTAAGGACAAAATGTGTGATTGTGACCAATGAACTAAGATGGACATGGCTGGTTTGTTATAATTGTACACATTAATAAATTACTAACAGTATTAATTAAACTTAATATATGTTGATTGATTAAAATTTAAAATTTGATTCTTTAAGTTATTAACCGTGGCTTTATTTCCTCACGCACATTAATAATATTGTAAATTTAACTTAAAATTATTATGTAAGGTTAATCGAAAAACATAATGCCCGTTTACACGCATTTGAACGTTTCATAATACAAAAAAAAAAAAATTAATATTCGATCATAAACATAGATGAAATCTATGCACGCGCACGCGGTAATACAATTTTTAATGCTATATACGAAAACAGCGATATAATAATACTAATATAATATGCATTATCCTCGAACAATATCATTTTTAGTGATGTTCATATCGTTATTTTTTGTTTTTTTTTCCTTTTTTCCAGCCTTTTTTTTTTTTTTTTTTTCATGGTTTATACGTGTTAATATTTGCTAAATCAATTCGTATTACGATTAAGTTAAAACGACTGTTTATACAAACATTATAAATAGCGTTATTTTAGCGGAATATTGTAATAACGTTTTTTTTTTTATTTTTAATTTCTACAAATAGAATACTGAGTCTATCCATTCACACCATCGAGTCTACACGTGTGTGGGCTCGGTAGTCATAATCCGAATGTATATAATTATAATCTGCAGTGCACAAGAGCTACATTAAAAAAATGCGATTGGTATTGCATTATATATATATATATAAATATAATAGTAAATACATTATAATCTTGTAGTTATTAATACTACGCTATTAATAATAAAAACGTCCAATAATAATAATACAAATAATGCATATATATTTATATTAGTAAAACAAATAACTATAAAAATAGTCTTAGAAATATTTATAAATCGTATTATATTGTGGTCCTGTGCAATACGTTTGTCAACACTGTACGATACATTTATGAAGAATGAAGTTCTAAATTTAATAAGTTTTCGGGCAAAATGTCGGTTAGTTCGGTCATATCGGCAATTAGTTTTTTTTTTTTCGCAGGTTAGGCCTGGCGCATTGTATTGAATTGTATTTACATTGTTGTTCTAATGTTACATTTTGTATACTTATACAAATATATCCATGCGAAAATGTCTTATTGTCGTTGGGCAACTTTGTAAACCAATAATGGATACTATTACTATCATAACTTTGAGTAAATTTTAATTTTCAGTCATAGTCGGTAGTTGTTCTATAAATATCAGATTAACTAGGTTCAAATAAATGATAACAATTAAACGTGATAACTGGAGTAATGCGAGCAAAATTTACCATTTTTTTTTTTTTTTTTTGCCTAATTTTATATTATTATTTGTTGTTACTTGTTAGTGTACATGTTCGCCAAATGAAATGGCGTTATTTTTGAATAAACTGGACTATTATAAAATAATCAGAACATTTCCGCTTTGTGAAAAATATTATGCGGTAGTGCAACTAAAGTAGTACCCAGTAAGTGGTCAACGAGACATATTTAAATAGGTTGATTTTCGGTGGCAAAACTACCGGGTTAAATCGAGTCGCTCGGCCGCTTTCTGTGTATTTCCCCACAGCCGTCCGTTTGTAGTGCCAACAAAAACTTTCGGGACGGCGAAATTTACAACGAAAATTGTAACGCATTGTCTGGGCAGCCCACACCCCGGCTGATAATACCCGCGACGAACCAGGACGGTGGCACGATGCCGGAGGCGGACACGAGCAGACGAAGGATTAACTGCGGCCCATCATGGCAATTATGCCGCGGTGTTAAGACTGTTGGATATTGCGGAATTCTGTTTAATGTAATTCTGTTGTAGGACATCCGACGTAGGCGGCATTTTCATATCAACGCGATGCGGTTTTTCGTATACGACAGCGCGCCGGATATGTATTGTTATTGTTGTTATTGTTGTTATTGTTACTATTGTAATGCACGGTGCGTTTTAAGCTGACCATCAACTGGATAATCTGTAAGATTAAAATCGAGTTCGCTCTCGACGAACCTACTGTTAATCCCGGTAGGTATTAAATATATACGCGGCCGTCGTAAATATACGCGCGCAAAGCTCCGGCGATATACCGGGGGGGGGGGGCCCGGGCACCGCCGACTCTTTCGAACCGCCGCAGCCGCAGCCGCCGCCGCCGCCGGTTTCGTCCCGTCCACTGTAATCCCGCGCGGCCCGAAATTCAACATTGACCGATGCACACGAAACTCGCATAATATCACATTATAATATATTTTATCGTCGTCGTCGTCGTCGCCGCCGCCGCCGCCGTCGCGCTAATGAATAATAAATAATAGTGCTATTGCGACCGTGTTCGCCGACGCGATGCGGGAAAAAAACAAAAAAAAATATATATTAACAAAGATATAAGAGAGCTTTTGCCAACCTGTCCGCCGCGAAATGCCGTTATTGTTAACAATAAACATTTCATAGTCAAAAATAAAGACTACGGTTCTCTTACCGTGCCATTATCTCGATAAATCGTATAACAATTATTATTATTTACGCTCGCTGTTTCTTATTCGATTGTATTATTTTACTCAAAGGTCGTCGTTAGTCGCAAGTCGCCAAAGTCAATTTATTATAATTATAGGGGGTTTTTTTTTTAAAATTAAGTAAGCAATTTCCTGGACCGGATACAAGAGCCGCGTATAGTGTTGATGGTAAGGAATCGCCCGGTCCGAGTTAACATCAGTGTGGGAAATAATATTGACGTGCGATCAACAAAACAGGTGCCGACACTGTCGTGAAAGCCACTGGCTGAAGTAGAAAAGCCTCTTTATTATTTCAAAAGACAGCCAGACTTAAAATCCTATTCGTGATGAAAAACTGTCCGATGAATCTATAGTACAAAGTATGTTGAAAAGACACCTACTTACAAAACATGGTTTTGCGGCTGGAAAAGCCTCTTTATTATTTCAAAAGACAGCCAGGCTTAAAAATGTCTATAACAACCAACTGTACCGGTATCGATAAAGCACAGGGAGCCGTTTAACTTGTTCACTATTAATATACTGATATACTTTGGTACTAATATGACAAAAGTCTAATATTACAGTGATCAGGTTAAACCGTGATCACTACTTTGTGCATAGTGTGTGTACAGTATATTGATCGAACTTTTTCATGGTTACTGCGTGTTTAAATATATAAATTGTTTGCTATTAAGAATTGCGATTATTTAGAGCAGTGTTTCCCAACCGGTGGTCCGCGGTCCTATAGATTATTTCTTCGATTTCTATTACAAATTAATTATTATTTTTTTTTAAATAGCGAAAAATATTATTGAGGAACCGTATAATATTATACGGTTATCTTATCGCTGTTGCTGCTGTAGACCGATAAGCATTTTTCACTTTTATAAGTGTCTAGGTATCAGAGTAATAAATTGAAGTATAATTATATATTAGTGAAGTATAGTAATAAAATGTAAAGTAAAATAATAAAAGTTAACATTTTTCGATAAATTTTGTATAATCTTGTTAATGAGCAAAAAAAAAAAAAGGTATTCCTAGTTTTCATAAAATTGAGGTGGTCCGCAAACTTTTTTTTTTTTTTTTTATAAACCGGCAATACTCCTGCCTCCCGGAAACGCCGTAAGGCACTACTTCGGGAGACGGGTCGCCATCATTTATTGAGAATTGGAAATACAATTAAGCAATTAATGAATAAAAATCCCGTTTTCCCCTAAGGCGGGGCGGGCGGGCTCACATAAATGTATAACAGCAATTCTCGCCCTACCGTGGTGATGGGCATTAACCGGGCCGAAGCCCACTTGCTGCCCTCACAAGTTTCAGGGGGGGGGACTCTTCCTGCCGGCCTCCCGGCCGACGGTCCAGCGACTACGGCGCCCCGATCAACGATGGCGGCGTTGCGCCTGAAGGCGGCGCACATCGGCGACGTCAAGGGCTTGGCGCTGCCGTTCTGCCGACTCCTCCGCGATGACGGCTTCGGTGAAGTCGACCACGGCATCCCAGTGGCCCGGGGACTCCAGTATGAGCGGCACCAAGTCGCCCGGTTCAAACGAACCGATCCTCTGGACCAGGCGCTCCCTGTCCCCGTCAAACGCCTCGCAGCGCATCAAGGTGTGGAGAGCGTCGTCATCCACCTCATTCTCCTCACTGGGAAATCCGCAGTGAGAACACCCGGGAGACGGAGGTGGTCCGCAACCTATAAAATATTGCCGAAGTGGTCCGTGGCGGTAAAAAGGTTGGGAAACACTGATTTAGAGAGTAGTTTTTAAGTGCTTTAAGTAAGTGATTTCTACTTTCGAGTTGGCTATATATACCAATATGGGTTTCCATAATTTTTTAGACTTAGTTTAGACTCGATGTATGGGCTGACCGTTGGTATCATACCTCACACAAATGTGTGGACCACGGGTTGCCCAGTCTCAGTCAATAAAGTAACTTTATTGTTTATAAGTGTTTCATTATTATCTTCAAAACTTTTCTTCCATTCGACATCCATCGAGAAGCCGTCAGTCAACGGTGACTTCGCCTATATATAGTTTCGAGTCGTACTACCCAGTCCGGCTCACTACAATATTAATAATCCAAAAATTTAGTCAGTGTCAAGTGTAGTTTGGGATTATTGTGCCGCGGAAGCAACGATTTTGGAAAACGCCGATATATGACGATAATCGTTTATCATTTTATTTCTTGTGTTGTCTTACATTCGCACGCTAACTTCCGTCCGTTAACATTGGCGATTATTGGCGCGATACGAATGCCGTTATGCAAAAAACAGCCATAGATGTTCTTCAATTTAGATATAACTGAAGTATTACAAACAATTTCATTTAAACCTCACACATGACGTATGTACCTTTTAAATTTGATGCAGACATTTTAATGACTTACTAACATATTCCCCGTGTAATCAACGTTCGCCTTTCTTTTAATAATTGATAATGTCCATCGTTTAAATCGTTCGGTTATTTTTGGAAACATTTGAAATATTCGCAATCTGACATTGTTCATCTGGTTTCAATAAAATCTCGTTTTACGTAATTTCGCCGGATGCTTGCTGTCTATTAAAACGCGTTCGTTAATTATGCTTTCGATTAAAATAGCCCCGAGGTAGTTTATAAATCGACACATTAGAAAACCAATAAATCGACAATATTGTTATCGAGTTTTTCATTATAAACCTGTTGAAAATTTAAAATTATTATTATTATTTTTTTTTTAAACATATTACTATCCAGCGGAAATTCCGCATATTTTAAAGTGCATAACTATCAAGAAACGCAGCATTTTTATTAGCCATAAAAGGTTTTTTTTTGGAAAAAAAAAAAAAAAAATGAACGAACGATGTCTTTGTAATAGTAGTGGATTCTGCAATACACTAGGAATCTTAACAATCGTGTACACTTTTAATGGTGACTTTTTTTTTTAATAGATACAATTGAGCGTGCAACATGAATAATATTAGTTAATGAAGTTAGGTTAGAAAGTATAAAAAATGTACTATATTTAACGAATTTTGTTTTAGAGATTGTTATTCAGTAAATTAACAAAAGAACAATATATATATATATATATATATATTTATACGCAATAAAAATAAATTAAAATTATGCGGCGAAAGAAAATAATACACACCTCGGATTATTATTATAGGTCGCGAGTAAATGATAATATTTTTAAATCGAAACCGTTTTTCCCCCCGTCTTTTTCTAGGTACTTTCTATTTATGCGTATTGCATACATACTACACATATATTTGATATATATTTTTTTTCTTTTTTACGTTTTCCAATGAAATAATAATCGTTATTACCGGGGCGATTTAAGCCGTACAGACACGCGCGCGAAGAGATGCCACCCGGACCGATTACCGATTTGCCGTCGGCGTTGCGTTACGTTGTCCGATTTGGCGGTTATGTCGTCGACGGTACGATATATTTAGCGGTCTTGGGGGAAACACGCACGGACCACCGCGCGGTGGCGGATACGTGCGGTGTCGCCGACCCGGAAAATTAATTTCGCCGTAATTTGCACGTCGCCGGGGCGTTGTTTCAAGACGCCGCGGCACGATAATTATACAGTCGGGCGAGACTGTCTTTTACGCGTCGCCGGAGAATGCCCAACCGTTACCGGCGGGGTAATGGCGTGTCAAGAAGTTGTCAAGGTTTACCGTCGGATTGACGAGTTCGCGACCGGAATGACAGCCGCGCGAACCCGTAGACAGAGAGAGACACGTACACGTTGGACGCGATACGCACGCCGTCAATATTTCACCACCCCCCCCCCCGTACAACTGACGGCGTTACGGTTGGACGGCCAAACAGCGCCGCCTGTCCCGTCGATTTCGGTCGCGCCCGGACGTGTAAATTAATAACGGCTCTGCCCGCCGTGTATTATGCAAAACAGTAATCGCGGGCGGGCGGACACACCACCGGGAGACACGCTGACCGCCGCGGCATCCGTCGTGTTCGTCCGGACACGCCCCCGTATCGTGTGGTACGCAATAATATTCGCGCCCTTGATCGGGTTATTGTAAAATTAATCATTTAATTTAATTTATCGATAATATTTGTCGTGCACACACTAAAACCCGCCGGCGGTTTCGCGTGTTCCGACGCACGCCAGCACCTAGATTGCCTATACGAGGCGCCGCGCCCGCCGCCGTTCTTCCGCAATTTACCGCTCGATTATTATCACGTATTTCAGTGTACATCCACAACTCCCTATGGACAACTTTCTTCTTCTTTTTCTTTTTTTTATATAACAATTATACTGCCGCTCCGCCCGGGCAGGCTGTTCTACAGAACGGGGGCTTATAAGATTATATAGGCTTATACGCGAGCTGTTCTCTCGATTGGCCGATCGTTAAAAGTTTCTCGATGCAGTGAATCAAAAGATCAAAGTGAATTTTAACAGGGGAACGAACAATGTAATGCGGTGGACAACTTTGGTACGCTAATGGAGTAGATGGTTTTGTCAACGGCATCCCTTGTAAAAAAAAAAATAAAAGAAAAAAAAACCTTTTAATTATCCCTTGAATACATATAGTTCTAAATTAATTCGTCATCAACCATTTTATGAAATATGTCTGAACGGAAATAATACCGGCTTGCTAATTCCTTTATAGCCCATACGGCCAACTTGTGTCTTTCATATAATATCTTTATTTATTTTTTACAAATTCCACCATCGAAGAAAGCATTTAGAAATAAATTGACAAATAACACATAGGTTCACACTTCTTCAATGTTCTACGAGACCCAATTTTACAAAACAATAGTGACAACCGGGCAATGCGTTAAGATTTGCGAAGCTTTTAAGTGTTTTATTCGCCGACTTTGGTTAAAATACAAATTATAATAAAATATTATAAATATTCGTATATATACGAAGAACATAAAATAGATACAAAACGTTGATATGATATTGAATGACAATTGGGTTTTTGTAGAGGGATTTGAAAACTTTTCATATTTTCACTAATACATATATTATAATATGTTATTGATAAATGTAGAATGCGTACGGTTCTATTAAAAAGCGCTTAATCGGTAAATATATTTTTAAAAATTGAACGCGAGAGAAAAAACAAAATATAAATTTACATCATATCGTATTAGTTAGTTATTTGAGTTTGATTTTTTTTTTTTTTTTTTCATACTAAAAAGCTATATATAAATTATTCGGTTTCATGCGTATGTTTATTTTTTATTTTGTACTACAAAAAAAAAAAAAAAATATTAAATTTAAAGGTTTATATTTTTTTTAAGTTCACGATATTTGAATATTTCAATTATAAAATGTTTTTAAATAGTTCATTAATAATTCCGTCAAGGGAAAACGTATAGCTAAATAAACATGTATAATGAAGTACACGTTAATATAACAAATAATTGAAAATTACATTCATAAATCAGAAATTCATATAATACATAAATACAAATATATGATATATCGGTTAAATCGGTAGTTAAAGAAGTCAAATTAATATTAAATTTACATTAAACTATAAAATGTATACACTCGTTAAACTGGTGTCGTATTATAGTATGAAGTTTATAATATGAATAGTATTTTTATTTATTAAAATAAACAAAAGGAGAAAATAGAACCAAAAGAAATTTTATCATAAACCACAAGGCATTGTTTTGCTATTGTTACTACTTAAAATGACACATTAGGAATATTACTAGTTGTGATCATAATATAACTTGAACTTTTAGAAGGTTAAAAGTCTTTCAGAGTGAGTTTTTTTTTAAATCCGTCATCTATAAAAGCAAAAGAAGAAGGGAATAAAAAAAAAAATGGCCATCAAACGATGTAAAAGTGCGTGTTTTTTGAGTTTTTTTTTTTTTTATATAATAATAGATCAAAGACATCAAAGAGCATAATAATAATTAATATAAAAAAAAAAACATTTTCCTTACTAGAAAGCATCATAATATTATATAAAAACAAAACATTGTTTGGAACCAGAGGTCACAAAAGTTTTCCTTTATAGTGAATGGGTTGATCAGAAAAAAACATAAATTATTTCATCATTGTCGTTCTTTGTGTAAATGTACTTTTCCAATGAAAACTAACTCAAAGATTTTAACAAAAAAAAAAAAAAAAGAAAAGAAAAAAGTATTAATTTATATGACAATATTATTATACAAATATTTTGGTTGATAATTAATTATATAAATTGGAAGAGTCCAAGTATAATAATGTTCTAACGGTTAATGATTAAATTGAAAACATGTTTGTAATTGTAAAGGTAGAAGATATGTGTGTGTGGATAGTATTCGGAAATGTGTAAGTTTTATAAATAAGATTCATAAAAAAAAAAAAAAAACCAATTGTCTCGAAATTGAATAATAAAAATAATGTAAAAAATATCCGCAATAAACAAAATTTTAAATATTTAGGACGTTTCAAGCTTGGCCATTTGTTCTTTCATTTTTTTGTTGCTGAATTAAAAACACAATTTATTGTCGTCTTATTTTTTACATTTCCGAATTCATTTTGGCAGTTCAAACACGGTGTATTTCGAAAATGAAAAAGAAAACGTCGTTGTATAACTGGTGAAAAATATTGTTGGTGAAACTACGAGTACTGGTTTTAAGCAGTTTATCTTATATTATAACATAGCGTTGACTTTATATTTTATTCCGACTAACTACATAAACAAGCAATAAATAATAAAAATAAAAAGAGAATTTGTGGTAACATTATCTAATAGACTTTGTTGATCCTTTACACAAAATACATATATACAACTATAGGTATACATTTATACGTATCAATAAAATGTTTTTAACGATAAAAGTCGAGTTTTTAATATTATTGTTTTACCAGTAACGTCGAGGATATATAAAGATAATAAAAAAAAAGAAAAAAGAAAAAAAAAAAACCGTAGATATTTTATCCCGTGGGAAACCGTGGGAGCTTTCGTACCATTCTAATTACCGTTAACCGTACACTATACATTTAAGTATATCGTAAAATTATTGAAAATTAATAATAAAACAAAAAAAAAAAAGTTATAAGGTACTGACGCGAAATATGAATAAAACCATATCGGTAAGGTATCGAAGGATTTTAAACCATTGTCGAAAGAAAAACCTTTTTACAAATTTACTATGGTTTCAATCTAATTCACGCCACGTCCAAAATAGAATTACTACTAGGCTAGTTTTACTATGATGAGGGTTATTTTTTCTCTATATGAACAACATTTCTATCAGATATATTGTTCCGATCATCGACTTCGGGTATAGTTTGCGGTAGCAAATTTTTTTCTATTCGGTGCGTTGTTCATATTTCAATAAACCGGGAAAAACCGAGAGAAAACGGTAAAACTAAATCGGGTATTTTCGATTTTGTTTTGTCATTCTATTGAAAATAATCATCATAGAAACTTTGACAATTTTTGTATAAACCTTCAGGCAGTTTTGAAATTATTTATATACAAATATTTTATTTTTGTTTTAAGCGGATAGAAATTGTATAATTTATTCTTATTTACATGTTTAGTACAAATGTTTGTTAAAATTCGTTAAAAACACGAACAATTGTAATTCAAAATTAATACAATTTTTAATTTGAATACATCAAAAGTTGTTTCGTCCAGAATGGTTTTTTTTCGTTTGAAACGATTTTTTGTTGCGTACATATATAAATTGCATAGCTCTGAACGTGTCTTAACCTTTCAAAAATCCCACCTACAACAGTGGCCATATTTAAAAATAATAATAATCGTTATACGAATTTTTTTGTTTCGTTTCAATTATCCGAGAAAAAAAAAACCCAGAAGAAATTCAAGCAAAAATATTTACATTTTAATTTTGAACTCTTGAGTTGCACTTCAAATGCAATCGCTTGTTATTGTTTAAACAATATTTAAACAAAAAAAATTTAAAAAAAAACCTGTGTATTATTTGTATCTCACATTCACCCACCGACTACTTTTTCTCGAATATATATTATTCTGTTTTATACATTTTTGACAGATTAATAGTTGTTTATCGTGGACTTATGCGCGCGTACAGGATAATTTTTAATAATAAATTGCTCTCGGTAAAATAATCCGACTTTCTTACGTTTCAATGTATTGCCGACTTGCTGGTTGTGAACGCATACCTATTTTTTATTTTATTATTTTTTTTTAATATAGTATAAACAACATTTTCGTGTACCTGCCCACTCTCATATTGGATTTTTATTACACGGAATCTATTAATAATAATGTTGTTGAATTATCAAAAATTTACTTTTACATCGTAGTTTTTTGTATTTTTAATGAATATACCGAGGGAGAATGGAGGGTTTAATTTTTTCATACGTGTTATGTGAAATTCTTATTTATTATCATACCGTTTCTATGACCGTATATTTTTCTATCACAATATTATTATTATACGCACGCCTGTACGACACCTACAGATAACAAATATGAATGCCATGTTTTTTTTTTTTAATTTTTTTTTATTTTAATTGATTCAAATGGATTTAACAAACATAACATTCCGCATGCATAATATTGAGCACCTGCATAATATTACGTGTAATACATGTACGTACGTATGTACCCATTTTTCGCCGAACCGATTTTGATGAAATAATAACTAAAATAACCTGCGAGTTAGGTGTTCTTATCTAATTTTAATTATTATTGCTGGTTATGGTTCCGCAAATCCTTAAAAAAAAAAAAACCTTCTGACTCCGGAAACATGTAAAGCAAATTAAGTAGTTACTATTGTAACAAACTTGAACAAAGCCGAAAATATCGAAATAAATAAAACGTATTAATCAAATGTACACAAAATTAACCGGAGAAATATATATTGTTATGGTTTTTAGTATTTTTTTTTTAATGAAAGAATATCTCATTCCGTAATATTCGGACGCTCTCTAATGTTTTAATTGGATATGCTTGTATTTTTTTATCGCACATATTTGTCAAAACTGTATACGCCGGTCGTTTTATGACATAACTTGTAGTTTTTTTTTTCAATAATTGAGTTTACCGGCAAAAAAACAGAATGTTTACAAAAAACGTTATCTGTTATTTTGGATTTTGGATTTTGTAATTCAGTTAAAAATAACCACATCTAGATGTTGTACAATTTTCAAAACAGTCAGGCATTTTTTGAGTTATTTATTGCTATTTTAAATAGTGTAGTTATTCAGTCATTATTTGGTTTTATGTAGATACAATTTTTCGAGCTTTTTAAAAATATTTGGGAATTTGACACGGGGTTCATCATAAGTTCGAAGTTTGAATTATTTTACTATTTTTGATGAAATTGGTTCTGCTTTAAAAAAAAAAAAAAAAACAAAATGTTCGTTTGAGACAATAAAACACGGACAATCGGAATTTTATTTTGTAGTTATGAATCAATATAAATTTATCGAAATACGTTTTAACCGAACTTCGCTGAAAATCGTTTTTCACTTACGGTGCGAAATATTTTAGATATATCTCTACGTCGATTTGTTTTTTTCTTGTTGACGTGCTACCGACCAGTGACAACAATTATTGTTCGTAATGTTTCGTGAAACAACCCAAACGATTCGGTCATATTTTATGAAAACACACGATATTGTTTCTGTACACAAGTATTATTCCTTGATATACGATCTGTTTGTTTAGCGGATTTCCATTACCGTAGTAAAACTAGCAATTCGCTCGTACTTGTGCGTTGTATTCCGAATCATAGGTGCCGGTATTACCGCGAAAACGTTATCGTTTCGAATGCGCTAAAAGTCTTTGGATTTGGGGCCGGTAGCATCTCAGACATATTTAAATGTATAAAATGCGTGTGTAAGAACGATACGCGTGACGATGAGATCATTTCGAGGATTTATTTCACTACGGTATTATATCAAATCGCGGTGTATATAGGTACATAGTTTTTTATATTTTTTTTTTTTCCTAAATGTTTTACATGATATTCGCGTAGTATTTCTATTTCGGCTATTATCGTTTTCGTTGATTTACCTTCGTTACCTTGGTTTATACATCTGATTTACAATTGTTAGATTGAAAAAATAAATAAATGTTACTCCGAACTGTTTCTACAGGATTATGTCAATCCGGCCGTCACGATGAGGAATTTTTTTTTTGTTTTTTTTTTATAGAAGAACCTACTAAATTCGTTTCAAAACAGGAATATTTGGATTCGATGAGATTCAATGGTTCAAGGAACAGTCCTGGAAATTTTGTTTGCGCAAATAAATGTCATCATTCCCTCGGGCGATGTTCTTTTATCATTTGAATTACAAATTCCGACGTGCCTTCCGTTATATAATATAGAGATAGTTTTTTTTTTTTTTGTATGTTTATTATTCTCGAATTTTGTTCCGACGATTTGCATACCTACAGCAAACTTGTCATTTATGTCTCACTCGTTGTATTTGATCTTGGTAGAAAAAAAAAAAGAAGAAAAAAAATAGATGCGTACGACCAAATATAATACGTGTGCGATTTATTGATAAGTTTAACTAGACGGCCGATGTTGAAAGCAAAAATCTTTAACTACATTCGTGTCTAGTATACTTTTTATTTTAATCGAAACTTTCAGTTTATAAAAATGGTAACCGACTATAATTATTATTAATAATTAAATATCTACTGGACTGTATGAATACTATCGTTGTAGTAAAATCATTTTTTTTAAAATTATTACGCCGGCTTTTTCCAGTTCCCTCAATCTTCCTGTTTTTTTTTACATTTTCCACCTTAGTAATCTTATTTTTGTATGTGTGTCTGTATGTACCGGATTCAGGTATTAAAATATTATTTGGTGGTCGGTCAGGGCCTTAAAAATGTGTGCAACAGCGAATGTAATAGCGTGCAGTTCATAATCAATATATACTATAATTATATTATAATATATATGATTATTTAAAGGTATATAACATTTTTCTGATTTTTCGCCTAGTGGTACTTTATTTGAAAACGTTTTCGAAATTCCCATAGTAGACACTATTCTCAAAACACTTTTTTCGTAAATGAAATGCCTCCGAGTTCTTCACGATGCGGATTTTTTCGTCTGGTGGCACTTTATTTGAAAATCATTTTTAAATAACTAAACAGCTTTTTGTTTTTTATTTAATTAAAAAAACCTGACGAAAAATAACGGTGTATTGGTTTAATTTTTGTTGGTTTCTGGATTTCTTTGGCTACAAAACACGACTGATACGATGAACGACTATAATCTAACCAGTTTATCGAGTTCTTATTAGGTTGTTAATTGTTCGACTTTTATGAAAATGTATAGACAAAAGTACAGTAGAAACTCGATTAACTGTCACTCGTTTAATCGTCACACTCTGTTATCCGTCATCGGCCACCGTCGATACAGAAAAAAAAAATAAGTTTTATTGCGGTGCGTGTAAAAACAGTTTGTAATGTCCAAAATATGCGATAAACGCGACGTGAACGAAAAAAAAAAATCGAATAATTTTTAATTTAATCAGTAGCCTGTGCGTACGGATTAGCGTTTTTCTAGTTTATGTGTCGTGTTTCGAAGATGGCAGAAAAGCCGGAAACGCATTGTTTTAGGATTCAATAACAAAAAAAAAAACTCGAAGTTATTAAACGTTTGAAGAAAGGCGAAACTGCTATCGATATTACTCGGATGTATGGTGTTGGGTGAACAACATTGTACGACATAAAACGTGACGCAATTGAAACAATTGAGCAGCGTGTGTCGCAAATGCGAAGTAACGATGGAGATATATGAAGTCGTGAGACCATGAAACCGCAAAATATGAGTATCTTGAGAAATTTCTGTTAACTGACAGTGACGGTTAATCGAGTTCCTACTGTAAAATGTAAAACGTTATACATACTTAAGTAATATAATTTATTTGATAATATATTTTTATTTTGCGGGAAGGTGGAGTGGGGCGTAGGTGGGTGTAATAAAAAAAATAAACGGTGTGTGCAGTAGCAAATGCCGTCAATTTTTAGGCACTGTGGTCCGTATCTTGGCCGACGGTGTAATCTGGAGAGAAATTGGAACCGGCCGGATCAGGATTGTCAATCTAACCTTAGCTAAGGTATGCGATTTCTATCCCACCAAAATCCACTTATTAAAAACCTCTCCTCTCTAACTCTCCCGGGAAATCCTAGGCGCAGGCTAAAAAGGAAATGGTGTCGTGACCTCATACAAGTTCCAATTTAAAATATACATCTATATATATGTATATATATAGAATTCCAATCAGTAACAATCAAAAAAAAAAAAAATAAAAATATATAACTAATATAAATAATTCATGTTAAGTGTTGCCAGTGGGCGGCTTCTTATTCAATTTTTCACGTTCTGTTTTCTCTTAGCACATAAGCTTATTGTGCATTATTTGTATAGATTGTTTATTTCTAATTCATAATAATAATAATAAAAAAAAAAAAAACCCTTAGCTAACCGTAAGATATAATCTATATAAGATATATATTATATATAATACAAATATTGTCTATTTTTTTTAAAATATTTTTTCGTTTGACGAATTCACAAGCGCCGGTCAACTGAAGAGTATAGGTGTTTGCTAGTGGGTTTTCATCCGTTTTAATTATAATAGTGTTGCGGATCCGAAAACGGAACTAACGTTACGCTGATATATAATAACAAATATGCGTAGTATTACGGTTCCAGCGGTTTTTGCTGTTTGATATGATAATTTGATTCGTCCCCGTGTGCGGACCGGGGTCCACGGGGCTCGCACGGACATAATACGCGAAACCTTGGCGTGGGTACCCGTCGATTTCCCGGTGGGCACGCGATCATCACGGGGACGTTGCCGTAGCCGTCACGCCGCAGTGCATAGGTGGGATAGGTCAAAGGACTTACCATCGAAAATTTTCTACTTTCGTGCATAAAAAAAAAGCCCCCGGTATGCCCGCGCCGCCCCGGAATATAATGACTTTTCCACACATAGAGATTGTGATCAGACCGGCGAAACCGTTATAATGTATAATCATAAAACTTTACAACGACGTCGCCGTGGGCATTATATATTTTTCTTTCTCGAAAACGAATCTCTTTCGGGACGAGGGAAGACTCCGTCTGCTTTGTCATGGAGCGAATCGTGCCGTTTCTCGAATTTGTCGGTCCAACGACCTTTAGCGGGATATTTTTGTAGTAGTATTATGTCTTTTATAAAAATTAAAAAAAAAAAAATCGCAACATTAACATTTTAATTGTTAATCCCGAGTAATAATTCGTTTGTGCCTATTATTATTAATTTCGTTTTATTATATACACGAAAAAGCTAATATGCGCTTGTTCACAGGTATTATCCCTCGCGGACTTTTGCAATATCGTTTAGTATTTTTTTTTTCGTTGACGTGACGGAACCGTAAGTTATATTTAAAGTTTCGATGCGATTGTACGAGGTCTGTACAAAAAGTAACCAGGACAAATGTCATTACGGTTAATCTACACACAGTAACGTTTCAAAACGACACTGCTGAGCTAGGAATGAAATCGCCTTACGATGATGAGGAGAAGTAATTTTTGTTATAGATTGTTGGAGTATATAGAAAAACAGTTGCAACTAAAATTACGAAAAAAAAATGACCATTATTCTAGAAATGTTTTCAAGTGAAAGTTCATAATTCTTTTGCCAATGTTTTACTTAACGGATTAATTAAACAAAGACAAATGCCCCTTGATTATACTTAAATAAATAAATAAAATGACACGTATTTTTGTTGTTTTCCCATGTAATAACAAAAAAAAAAAATCGCGAAAACTAAAAAAAAAAGTTAATTTATAGAAATTTCTGAGCCCTGATTTCCCTGATCAATACAGATAGTCAAAATGTTATTCAAATCCATTCACTTAGATTACGGTCCATGGACGTCTACTGTGACGAGAAATGAGTACATTTTTATGTTTTCACGAGCGAAACGGTTAGGTTAGGTTAGAAATGTTATCGCGGCGAGGTATCTCTTTTTATTGAATCCAAACAATTCAAAATAATGTAAAGAAAAAGGTCAGCAAACAGTTTAAAACCGTAGGTAAATAAATATTCAGATATATTTTAATACAGTCAAGCGTGTATATTTTTATATATATAATGCTTTGTGGTTTATTTACTCGCTATCGTTTTATTTTTCTTCAACTTTGAACTCGTCTGCGTAACGTGCACGCAGTGGTATATTTTCGGTTTTTTTCCGCCTACAGTCACTTACCGCTCCGCCGACTTTCCCTCCACATCCCTTCTAAAATTATTTTTAAAAAATATTTGAATATACATTTTGTTATATTATCTTATGTAGTATCTTTTTTCTTGCAATTTCCATATTAATTATACTTAAGATTTATATATATTTTTTTACATTCTTTCCACTCGGCAAATGCATCAATAAAATCATTAGAATTCAGACAGAAAATCCGCTTCAATATTCAATATTGTCAAACTATTTTGTTATTCAATACCCCGTAGTCGATCGTAAATAATTTTCTACTCATTTAAGGCAAGAGAATGAAGTACAGTTAGAAATTGGTGTACAAATATATATTCTAAGTGCTATATCTACGCTAGGATACACATCCGTAAGAGAATCTTACTTTTTGTATTTTTGTAAAAAAAGATGATCAAATTTTTCGCCCCCCTCCCCCCGAAAATTTTGCTGCATTTATGCGTACGACACAAGTCGTCTCATCACGGGTTAACTTATCAACAATTGTGTTTCCATATTTCACGTTCAATTGTTTCAAAGTTGCAAAAAAAAAAAAAAAAACCATTTCTAAGGTTGCTATACGATCCACGACTACTGCCATTGGTTATGAATATTTTGTATATTTTTGCGTATAGTAAATAATCACGGTGTCCGACTTTTACTATACTCAAATCAAATTATGAATAACTCGACGATATTATGTATTTATTTGTACGCAATCGGATTTAGTTCAATATTACAAGTTTATAATTTGTTAAACAGAAAAAAATATATATATATATTTATACGTTAAAAGGTTAAATTGGGTTAACGAAATTGCGTTCCTAACAATATATTAAATTGCCTTCTGATCGTTTTAATTTTTACTAACTATTCCGAATAATAGCAGTATTTTTTAAAATTTCATCGTCTCCTTTATTCCGATAGTTTTCACAATTAAATGTATGAAATAAAAGTAGGACGTTCGAAATTTTAACGTCTTAAGGAAAATAACTGTTTTGTCCGCAAACGAGATTAAAATTATTAAACTATTATTTCATTTCATGTTGTAATCTTGGATACAAACTCAGAATAAGATATGACCATTTCGTCGAGCAGATATTAAGTAATACAATTATAGTTAATTAATAAACACGTAACTTACTTAATAATTCAAGACGTTAAGCAAAAAAAAAAAAAAAAATTTTTATATACAAATAAATCCCCGAACATGTACTTGATTTTTCGAACAATTTCTATTCTATATGTTTTTATTGTCTAAGTTTTTATTCGTCGTTGTTCAATTGTTTTTATTTTTTTTTTTTTTATCTTTTAGCGAATAATATGAGAATTGTCGACCATTTTTCTTTAGAATTTTCACCGTGTGTTTTTACTTGCGTTTTACTGAGAATATAATTTTATACATTCTATCACGTTTTACATTTTACTGAAACACAAATAATGAAAATCGAGTGCGCGTGTGCACTGTAAATATATCTACATTAAAATAACTGTGAAACTATATCGTATGTATATGCGAATAAAATCTACAGTTAAGCATCTAAATAAGTATCGTAAAGACAAATGATATTCATTTTGTTGAAATTCAAAGCACTATAGAATAAAAAAAAAAAAAAAAAAAATCAATTTTAATTGTGTTCTATCAGTTATCATATGCAACTGTTATTTACCGCTACCCCGAAGACAGTAAAAAATAATTTTAGTTTTCATTTTAAACACCGTAACAGTGCCGACACGTTGTTTGGTTTCATATTGCGGTTATTTTCTATAACGTATCGGAAGATAATGGCGTCAAAGAAGTACAAGTATAAGTTATTTTACTAGTGGTATTTTACCAGTAAACCGTCCGTTGTCGTTTTCAAATTTAACATTTTGTGTTAGTTAAATTTTAATTTAAGTTTTAATTATTTAATGATATGACAATTAAAACTTTTTTGAAACTTCAAGTGGCGAACTCTGTCCAGCTGTGTTGTTTAAGTTATTTTTCATTCTACTATATAAATAACATTAAAAACTGTTTTCTTTTTAATAAAAATGTTTACAAAGTTACTTTTAATTGTATTTTCGTAAGAAAACACGTATTGTTTTAAATATACGTATAGCATTTGATGTATACAGTAAATTTAAGAAAAATAAATAGAATTACACAACTATTTTTCAAACGAATTGGGAAATATGGGAGTTTTTCGTTAGCGTATTGGGATTAAAAAAAAAAAAAAAAAAAAAACGAATTATTATTTTTACTAACGTTGCGCATTAGTCTTGTTTTAATTTCACTTGTGATTAAAAAGTAATAACCTAACCAAACATAATTAATTACATTTACAATTCGTATGCATATCGTATATCTAATTACATTCTTTTGGAATGCTTAATTGTTGTTGGTTGTTGGTAAATAATAACAATTGGATATTTGCGTATATACGAGTAGGTAATATATGTTGGAGAATGAATAATAATTATACGATTTTGTATAGTTACAAACATTTATGATAATAAAAAAAAAAAAAAAAAAAATATTGCATTTTTCCCTCGGACGGTTTTCTATTTAATATATAATATGCAACGTTGAAAGCTTTACGGTTTTGACACGACTGGGCCATGAAAATGTAACGAGTTTCCTTTGAATATTGGCCACTAGAAATTTACGACTAATAGAAGAAAGAAAAAAAAAAAAAATATCAAACACACACGATGAAAATATAACAGTTTAAATTTTTTAACGAGCTGTTGCACCGGCTGATCTAAACTGGGTGGGGGGGGGACGATAGATGGTTCCCTGTTGTTTTTTATGCGTATGCACGTACTGTGTATGTAGTCACTCTAATATTACTCTATAATTTTTACCCGGTTGATAACAAAAAAAAAAAAACCAGCGATAGACGAGAAGTAATTCTCGCGTCTCTAAATTAAGAGGGACAGGGGAAGTGAGATGTGTATTTAAAATATGCAAAAGTTGTTCGGCCTCCGACCGCGGGGCTCGTTAAAATCCGCCTCTGATTGTTTGTGTCTATAAAGCGAAAACGATGACGACGAAATTAACATTTTTTTAGCGACCTATTGTGTTACCTAGTCTGTAACAATTTACACTTACGGATCGCTAATATAATCGAAGATTTAAAAAATAATAATCCGGGGGGGGGGGGGAAACGGGAAAACGTACGGCAATGACGGTTTCTATATTTTTGATTTTGTTTATTCGTTGTAATATTGTTTGGGACAATCGTAGAGACTTGCAATTTCCACTGAGTATTATTATCAAATTTTGTCTAGGAGCGAAAAAGAGTCCGAAATAATCTGGCAATTTTCAATCCGTTTGAAGTATTTTTTTAGTATGGTTTAATCGAATTGCTTGAAAACTTTACACGGCATTTGTCACGAGTCGGAATTAGTAATAGATGGAAAAAAAAAAAAAAAAAAAAAAAAAAAGCTGAGCGTAATATAATGTTTTTATAAGCGTTCTAATTTCAAAATTTGACGAAAAATTATAAAAATTACGGCCTATACAAAACACGTTAAACCGAAATCCATCCAGAATCGTATTTCGTTATCACAATGATTTATGATGGCGTACAAATATAAATAAAAATCCTACGTTCCCGGATTCCCATCTACTACAGCGGCCCATCCTTGAGCAGTATCCCGCTGTTTTTTTTTTTTTTTATAAACTCGACGCGTCAATCCGTATTGACTTTATCTAAAACATTCCATTCATACAACATCGTATACAGTATCGGCCGCATTTTGCTCTGTCCCAGCTGTCCCCTAATTTTTGGCACACCGAGCAATTTTTCTTCGCCATCGCCAGACTACTAACACGGGATGTGTATCTCTACATTGATCCACGTCCGACATCATATTTAGGAAAATATTACGATATTTTTCCATTCCGATACACCGCTAAAAGAATAAAAGAGAAAAAAAAAATATGTTCTGATTTAAGGGCGCTTGAGCACCGTCTGTTAATTGAATGGAAAAAAAAAAAGCTGAATTGTTCGTATGACCCGTTTTACAGATAGTTCTAAAACGAAATTGAGGAGTACTCGGGTCGTAAATGAAAAAAAAAAAAAAATAATTTTCATAGTAGTAGTTGTCCAAAGTTATCTATTCAAACGACACGACATTATTTACTGGCTCGTTGTGCACCGTGTAAAAAAGCAGATTTTTATAAATATATATTCGCGTATACAATATAATATGTATTCATAATTAGTATATAATGCGTATACAAAATCGTCGTATTAATATGATACTACCGAGTAGACATTCCTGGCGGTATTATTTTACACGTATGTATAAGAACGTTTACGTACGCATACGTAGTTAGACACAGCGTTAAATACATATTTATAAACATTATATTGTGTTTACAAGTCGACGCGAGTTACTTGTCCTCGTGTTCCGGCGAACGTTCACCGGCATTCATTAGCGATACTCGGGCCCCTCGGATCCCCCAGTAGTCCCCGCGCGCCGTCCGAGCGAAACCCGAACGGGGATGATAATATTTACGAAACGCACCGCCGTCTGGGGCCGAACGCTTAAAACCGCGACCGTCACCGCCGTCGGTTATTTCACTCGGCCGCCTCCTACACAAAGACACGCCACCGTAACCGCACAACGGTAATAATTTCGGCTAGGATTTTCCACGGCAGTTGGACTTTTCTCGTTTCTCCAGCACATAACCTATCAAAAAACGAAATGCCATTCGTGCCATACGCACGGTTCAAACCAGGGACTGATACCTTAATGAGAAAAAAAAAATATATATAATATTTTTTTTTGTAGCACTAGTGGTAACTTTTTAACGTCTTTTCTGTAGGTGTTTAGCGCATCATTTCCTTAGGCCTTGTAATAACTATTATTTTTACAACGCTGTAAATTTCTCCGCGGGCCCGCCGTCGTAATATAGGGTGACTCTCCATATGGAAACAAATTAAGAAAGTGGGTGTAGGGCGTGTAATTTGTACAACTTTGGTTTAGGTAAAAAAAAAAAAAAAAAAAGAAGAAAAATGTCAAGTTTATACTTAACTTTACTTGAATATTTAATCGAGTATAAAACAATTAAGTTGGCCGCGCGCCGTCGTAGCAAAAAGTTCTTAAGAGAGATCAAAGTTTGAAAATTCAGTAGCGCGTTACGCTTGATAAATTATAATAATACCGTTTATATATAAACCGTCTATTTTTTTATTTTTATTTTACATCGATGAAGATTTGTAAACGACGTTATACATACATTGTTCCCAGACGTTTAAAATCTAACCTAACCTTAAAAGTTTAACCATGCGGCTATATATACTACGAGCATGTTGGCTTAACTTTTCTCGATAGGTGTTTAATAGCGTACTAGCAATGATTTTTATTTTAAAACAAATAATCAATTTTGATTTTATTCAGTTTTTATACGTTGATGTTGGGCAATAATACAATATGATTTTGCATATCCACCCGAAGTAAATGTTGAAACCTTATGCGATTTGCGTTAAAACATTTCAATTAATTATTTATAGACGGATGTCGTATACATTTTGTACATTCAAATTTGAATGTTTAAACGATAATAAGACGCATTTCAATAAAAACCAAAAATCAAAATACATCGTAATCAAATACTTATCATTGATACAAATTCGGGGTCGACCGCCTTAAAATTACATATGTGGTCACATTTCGATAATACGGTAAGAACGGACTCATATAAACGATAAAATACGTTAAAAGAAAGAAAAAACTATAAATTATTAAAACAACAAAAACTCGTGATGTATCGGTATAGAGCAGTGGTTCTTAACCGGTGTTCCGTGAGCTTGGACTAAGTGTTCCGCCAACATTTAAAAATCCATAGATGATGTTGAATCAACGTTAGACGTTAGATAAAATATTCGATATGACTTTTTTTTTGTTCGTATATTTTACCGGTTTTATTATTTTTTTTTTTTTTTAAGTTAGTTCGATTAGAAGAGATCTATAAGTCAGATTTTCGGTAGAATCAGAAACGAATTTATGATGGACTGTTTTAATAATAATTTCACATCGAGTAAGGCGTTACTAGTTATGAATTTACGTTAACAGAAAAGGGAGAATTTATTACGCTACGAACGGATCGAACTTTCAAAATACAATTTCCCGAAATAACAGTTGGAGAATTTCGGACTTCTGTTCAAACTGAGTTTAAAACAATTTCTGAATAAGCAACGACAGTTTTCAACAGTTTATTTATGTGAGGTTGAATTTTCAATATTAACGAATATTAAGATAAACGAGAATATTAAGAAACGAGAAAGGCTGACAAATATATTATAGCAAACGAGAGTAGCAATATCCTATATGAAGCCGGATATTACAAATAGCTGTAACAGTCACCAGGCTCAAATATCTCGTTAAAAACGCAAAGTGTTTCTTTAAAAATTATGGACATTTTTTTTTAAAATTTAATTTTATTATTTTTTTATTGACTAACGCGTAAACTGTTATAAATATCGTTTTATTTTACAGCTGTGTTCCGCGAAATTCGTATAAAATGTTAAGTGTTCCGTCATTCGAGAAAAGTTAAGAACCACTAGTACAGAGACACGTTAAGAATAATGTAACTCGTCTTGAAAACGAAACAATTTCCACCAATAGATCAAACTGAAAACTGATCTCGGAAACCAATCGGACTGCGTTTTTTAAAAAATAAACACAATGGTTTCAATGCAATAATTGTACGTCAAATATCAACCTGTATAAATTTAATTAGAATAATTACGAAGGTTTTTTTTTTTTTTTTTTTTTTTTTACACTTGTATTAGTAGGTATATTGATATATTGTTAAAATCGTGAAAATACAATTTGTATTTATGTAGTCGGTTAATTGAATGCGCTAATGATGGCCAGTCGAAGCAAATGGTCAATAATAATTTAAAAAATGTATATATATATATATATATTATAATTTTACCATAATTTTTTATAGTTAAAATAAATATTAGTATTACACCGCGTGAAATTCTTTACGCCTAATATGCGTGTGTCATAATTTAAAATGTAAAACGTTCCGGAAACCCGTTTTATTATATTTTATCACCCGGTAAAAATATTATGCACGAACGTTTTACGTTGAAATTAGTAATAGAATATTTATTAGTTGTTACTGCAGTTTTGCAGAACGAACGCTACTCGTATATATGTTTTTATTGGAATATTATTTTACGGGTGTTTTATGGTCAGCTCCGTGGGATTTTAAATAGACCGAATAGCTGTTTTTCGGTTTATCTATTCGAACGGTGAACGCGGGAAGGGCGAACATTTTCTGTCGGGAAACTAAATGTTTTTATTTTTTTTTTTTATACGCGTATTGCTCGGTATTCGGGGAGAGTACTGTGTACTTTTTTCGTTTTTTTTTTTTTTCTGGAGGTATCGCAACCTACGGGGGGGGGGAACTCTACCCGACAGGGCAATCTTTCGCGTCGTTTATTAAAGAAACAATTTCTGGTTGAAAAACTTGGAATGCACCGCGTTGCAGCAAAATTTCGTCCCTCGGTTGATGTCGCAAGACTCATGGTTACTCCATCACGACAACGCTCCGGCACACACTTCCCTGTGAATTCGAGATTTTTGCGTGAAAAATCAGGGCGAATACTTCCAGGGTGATAAGTCTCAATAGCTTGTAGGTAAGCACTGTAAATAAAAAATTGAAAAATTCCGGAACTTTTTGAACTGGATATCCGAATGAAACCGTCAAGACTTTAGGATTTTCTTTTAGACCGAATTCCAAACGTAAACCAATATCGAAAATAACAGAAACCGGTGAGTATCGTAAATATTGTCGTTATTCCGTGGTTTTTCTCCATTATCGATACAACTACAGCCGGGAATATCGGAAACTAACCGTTACGTGTCGCTCTTCAGCGCGGCGGCTAGACAGAATTCGCTACCGGAAACCACCCGCGGAGTTGACGTTTGGCCAGAAAAAAAAAAAAAAAAAACACCACGCACACACACACACATAGTAAAACCAATCGTTTCGCTCGGAATCTAAAATAATCGGTAGCGAAATATAAACGTTATAAAACTGCAGGGTATACGTATATACGTAAACCGTACGCGAGCATTTCGGATATAACTGCGGTCCGTAAGTGTGTAACAGTTTCTGTCGTAAACGGTTTTATGTTATCGCGTTAAAATGTCCGTTTTCCCCTACGCGGGATCCTATTCGCGTGTTGTATAATGGGTTTTAAAAAGATTATTGCACGAAAATCACTAAACTTATGCGTATATTCCAGTTTTCATATTATTGCGCGAAACGTAGAATTGACGTGTTCGAGTATATCGCAAGACTAGGCAACATCGAGTAAAGTTCAGCTGCAGTTCCTTAAAATTATATTTAAAAAAAAAAAAAAAAGATAAGACTGTTTGCTTTTTGGAACTTAAACTCGTACCACTCTCGAGTTCTAGATATAGCTTCTACTAAACACGTAAAATCGACGGACAAATAAACTACGCATGTGTTTTTTTTTTTTTTTTTTAACGTAGTAATAGTTGTTCCGGTGGAAAACGAGTATTTAAAAAAATAAAAAATAAAAAAGTCTTGTACCTACGCTCCTCCATTTTTAATAGTTTTACGCACGTAGAAAAATACAAAAAAAAAAAAAAAAAATCGAATATTATATGCTAAAGAAACTAATATGTTTTACGGACATATGAAATATTCAGTTATTCAAATAATTCATCTATTTTTAATTTTGTACACTCTCGTATTGAATTTACTAGTTGAACGTTCATGAATGTTTTACTTGAATTTTGTTTCGCAACACGGGTTTGCACAATATTTCATATTCTTATTTGATTCACGTTTTGTCTTATGTTATTTTTATAAATGTAAAACTGTGTCGAATTTCGCGTTACAAAGAAATAAATATCAAAAGATCTCCAAAATTACATTTCACCTTTTTTTTTTCCATTTCGTATCTATGTCTTTATTTTAAAATGTATCAGGAAAATATACATTAATAGTACATTTAATAATATAATCGCCTTCTTGAATATATATATATATCAAATATTAAATAATGTATGACGATTATAATAATATTATATTTAAGCAACAAATAAGTTGGAGAAACTTGTTTGAAAATTATTAGTACAACATTATTAACGTAGAAATGGGAACCCATACGAAATTATGTATTTGACGTTCAATTATAGTGTATTTATCAATGCATTTTTTTTTTCCAATAAGGTTATGCTAATCAAAAAATCAAAAAAAAAAAAAAAAATACTTATAAATTTGACATATTTAAAGATGACTTCGAAAGTAATAATATGTGATGTGGGAAATATTGATAGGTACCTATTGTCGTTTTTTTTTTATTATTTATTTATTCGTTATATGTTAACAGTAGATAAGTATATTAAATTAAACATAAAATCGTTCGTTCAGAAATAACAAATAAATAAATAGTCGACTCAAAAAATAAATATTAAATCTTTTATTATTTTTGTATATGCCCGTAGTAATAGTGAGTTCAATGTAACAAACAAACTATAGCTAGGGAATAATTTGTTAATGGACCGTGAAATTAAATCGTCTAGGTTTGATTTTCTTTTTCATTTTTTCATTTTTTACATCGTTTGTGTTTTCTCTCTGGTTGCGTGTCATGTGTGATACTAAATCCTCGTCGAATATTTTATAAAGGGACGCGCGTGTCTCGCTTATAACGTTTATTTGTTTTTCCCAGTCCGTCTTATTTCGTTCTTGAAAACTCTTTAAGTTGTCATTGTCTTTTCCCAGGCCCTGAACCGAAATCGCTTTTTTATTAATTTGTCGATTAACCGACATTAATAACGAGATCTGTGCATTCATATTTATTTAACTTTACGTATCTTTATTTACGACGGTTACGGGAATGGTTTAAGACATACGTTCGAACGGATGCGAAACTCGGGGGGTACGACCGGATCGGGCGAATCACGAACGCAATAAGAAATTATATTATATCATTTGATGTTTTTTTTTTTTTTTGTTTACGAAACCAAATTATAGTTTCGGGGTAATTGGTCTGATTTACCGTTTCCAGAAAAAGATAAAAAAAAAAAAAAAAAAAAAATGAAAAGGAAGTTTTAACGTTATTTAAATTCATTATTTCGTTAGGCATACTCTACGTCTATAATAATTTTAAAATAATTATTTTGAATCGAATATATATATATATATATATATATATATATTATTTTGCTAATTTTTTTACTAAATAAATATCATACATGAATCTACGTACTTCATTGTTTATTGTTGTTTATTATTCGGGAAAAATAAAAAAAAAAATGGGTGAAAAATCGATTTAATTAAAACGATTCCGTATTTATTTTTTTTTTTTTGGCCATATTCAAGAAGAATTCCTAGTACTCTTTGTCAAACGCATTTTCTGTTACTCAAATGCTTACGGCTGAATATTTAATTTATCATCTTTTTCTTTTAATTATTTTAATAATTTAATAATTTTATGCAAATAAAGTGTATTATTCAATTTACGTACACGCGGGATGGTCTGTACTAACACGGGATTCGTATTTTTAAAAACCTATAAATATTAATAAAAAAAAAAAAAAAAAATCATTAGTGACCTAGACCACAATCCATTCTGTGACGTTAAGCGTTAATCTGTAAAATACAATACGAACTTAATTTTGTATTATTACCGGAATAATAATACACAAGTACAATATTTTAATAGGATTTCAAACAAATTTGGCTGCCAGTTTTGCTCTAGTATTGCTCAATACGTATAATCTAAGCTTCATACAATAACTACAAATAATCACTCGGGTGCCTATGTAAAATTTCAGTCAATTCACAGTTAAATCGGTTAATAACTACCAAATTGATTACAGACATTATAAATCATAATTTTAAAAAAAAAATTCTTCGTCAAATACTATACCGAAATGTATAGTGACGAGTGGAAAAAAAAGTGATTATTTACATTTTTTTTGTTGATATTTTTAAATTGTTTTTGGAAGGGGGGGTGTAGTGCATTATTCGTTTTCCTATACAATATACGAAATATTTATTTAGCCGTAAAAGTTTAGCTTTTATATATTAGATCGATTTTTAGTAAGATTAATATTCAGTACTGTTCAAATGATGTCTCATATTTTAGAAGTCCAGTTTCGAATAATATTTCTACGATTTACGGTCCACCATTAAGAAATAAAACGAGAAACAACAATAATATAATAGAAAAATTATTTCATAACGAAAAAGTTTCTTTGCTTTTATGACGGTAATGGTAATTTTTATTAGAAATAACTAAACCAGAACATTTGAATTGTTTAAACTTTACAAATAAAATATGATTAGACACTTCCAGTTGTGCAAGTTGTTGTCGTAAATCTTAAATGTTTTAATTTTAATTAATTTCGATTATGTTTTCGGATTTTTTTTATTTTTTTATAATTAAAAACAGTTAATTGTTGTAATAATGTTCATAGTTTTACTTATTGTAATATGCGATAATTCGGTTCGATACAGTTTTACATAATGTATTCCTATAAGTTTATACGGTACATTACAATATTTATTTATCAACGACATTGCAAACCTCATGCGAAAATCGCATATGTTATCGCAGATTAAATAGTTAGTAAAAAATGAGTATATATATTATTACATTTGCACGAGGCCGGAGATAAGAATTTTCTTTGCATCCGTGAAAAATACCAATAACCGTTTTTCTGCGTGACATAACCACAGTAGCCGTGAAACGTATTTTTCATTCGATTCTTTTTAAGGATGTGAACATCGCGCTCAACAATTTTTACCGCATAGTGACTTCGTATCTAAATAGATTGCATATACAGCTGAAAAATTATACAGTCAGTTCTCTATGCGGGGTATTTCTCTCTCTCTCTGTCTCTCTAATTTCCCGGTTTGATAATTCGAAGATTTACGAGAAAAAAAGAAAAAAAAAACAATAACAAAGAAACGTAATCGACTGTTTGTAATGTTATTTCAACGTTAACAATGTTCGTTTTAATCGAACTTTTCAGATGGGCCAAATAAATACTACCAAACCAAGAACCGCTCGAGTCCGCTGTTCTAGGCGTACGTGTCTTATAGCCGAGAATACGCACAATTTTTTTTTTTTTTTTTATTGTAAATATTAATTGGTAACGGCCGGTATATATGAAAAAAAAAAAAATAGAGTAAATGTAAATGTATAAAATACAATTTTGTGGCGGCGGCAGTGCAAAACCGATTAACCGAACACAAATGTCATACGTTTTTATTTTATTATTTTTTTTTTTCCAATTCCCACACGCCTATTTTCATATAATTACAATATTATAAACTCTTTTGATATAATATTCTAGTCGTACAACATACATGTACAACATTTACCAAACAGATCAATTGCATATTATACGCAATATTAATAATATTATAAGCAATGCAGCGACAAATTTGTGGGGAAAATACCATACAAATTTCAAAACGTGCAAAATCTAAATGGGATAAAAAAAAATCGACATTTATTTTAGATTTTCAAAACTTAACAAACATTGTGTAATAACGATGTCTCGGCGTACATACATCAGTGCCAAATCGGTCAATCTTCTGTTGAAACATTCGATTTCTAAACCAAGTTTTTCATCTAATAATCATCACGCACAGAGTAATGGTACGAGCGATTGATAAGATTTTATCACTTATCGGATGGGGGGGAGGGGTGATGGTCTTCGTTAAATACGCCCCTGTAGGTATCCACCTAGCGTCTGCCGGGTTTCCTTGCAAGATTTTTCTTTTATTGTACTTTGATCGCACTTTTACAATTTTATAACGGTACAATATAGGGTTAGGGTACATTAAATAGCTTATAAGTAAATAAAATAAACGAAAATCAAATATATTTAAATATAATCGACTGAATTAAACAGTAATAATAAAAAAAAAAACCCCATGTTTTTTTTATAAATTAAAAATCATCGCTGTCGGTTTTTTACTTTTTAAAATTGTTCGCGATACACGGTACAGGAAAAATATCGAGATTATTATAAATCGTGTTGTCTAAACGGAAAGATCAAGCGAGAAATGAAAAATTACCACTGACGGTTTTAACAAATGGACAATACGCATCGAGGGAAGGGAGGGAAAAACTTCAAAGAATTCGGGTATCAGTAATTCGGAACAGATAACAAAACCATTTAGCATATCGAAACCCGAGACTATCGAGTCTTACGCGGGTCTGTCGAGTCTTCAGACGGAGAAATCTCGGGAACAAAAATATTCTATACTATTTTTAAAAATTCATTCCGAACGTTTTCAAGCTCAGCGACGTGCTCGGTGTAGTCACGGTGGGCCACGTAAGAGCCACCGAATTCAATATTCAATCTGGCGTGTGTGTGGTGGGAGGGGTGGTGGTGGTGGTAGCTCATGGATACTTCGTTGAACAGAGGGGATTTCAAAACTCTCATAAAACTCGTTGAATTCAGCACGATAATAATCGCCGACAATTGTGTACGGTATCCCGGCCGAAATCGAATTCCGTCGGCGAATATTTCGCCGAAAAATACGATTCCGCCGGCAGATATTTAATCTCTCGCACACCCCATAATCAATTAGTTTACAAAGTCGCCGTGGTTAAATCCACAGTTTATCATTGCGCGAGTTGTTCGGCGATACGCGTACATCGCCGCTCGGGTGTGTAATATTAATTCGTCCGGAGATTCGTGCGTTTAATCCCGGCGGGCCCATCAATTATTGTTTAATCAGTGGCGACCATTCGGCGACCGCGCGCGGCAATTAATAACTGCGCGGGCCCGCCGCCCCGCGTACAGCATAATACGTATAATATAGTTACAGTGAACTCACGGGCTGACGCACGTGTGCGAATCTTGAGGGTAACCAAAAGAAATTCGAAATGCCGACAAATCCGGAAATATCGAAAAATATATCGGATAGTTAAAAAAATAATTGCGAATACGAGCGCAGTTGTCGCCGACGTTAAACTGAGGCGTTTATCTAATTTTTAAACTCCACCGACCGCTATTGTTTTCTGTGCCATATCAAATACCTGTATATTTGTACAGGTTTATGGCCTTTTTTTTTTTTAAATTTTTTTATTTAAAACACAGAAAATGATAGATCTTATTTTAAAATTCTTCAAACCTGGCTACTTGTATGATTAAACAACGATTCTGATGACTACAACGAATTAAACGTGACATATTTGTATTTTATTTAATGTATAATATGTTGTTTTAAACGTAAAACAATACAATTATGTAAGCATTTTAAATCGGACGAATCATTTCGAATAACCCCGTATAATAAATATTAAATATATAGTTACAGTGAATACTATGGCTGACGCACGTGTGCGAATCTTGAGGGCAACGAAAAGAAATTCGAAATTTCGACAAATCCGGAAATATTGAAAAATATATCTGATAGTTAAAAAATAATTTGAATACTCGAATACGAGCGCAGTTGTCGCCGACGTTAAACTGAGGCTTTTATCTAATTTTTAAACTCGACCGACCGCTATTGTTTTCTGCGTCATATTAAATATACAGGTTTATGGCCTTTTTTTTTTTTTATTATAAATGATTATTTCGAAATGCTTCAAACCTGCCTACTTGTACGATTAAACCTTGATTGTGATGACTACAATGAATTAAACGTTACATTTTTTTATTTTATTTTATGTATAATATATTGTTTTAAATGTAAAACAATACAAATATGTAAGCATTTTAAATCGGACGAATCATTTCGAATAACCCCGTATAATAAATATAAAATATATAGATACAGTGAACACTATTGTGCTCGATCATGTCGAATCTTGAGGGCACCGAAAAGAAATATGAAATGTCGACAAATCCGGAAATATTGAAAAATATAACGGTTAATTAAAAAATAATTTGAATAATTCAATACGATCGCAGTTGTCGCCGACGTTAAACTGAGGCGTTTATCTAATTTTTCAACTCGACCGACCGCTATTGTTTTCTGTGCCATATCAAATACCTGTATATTTGTACAGGTTTATGGCCTTTTTTTAAAATTGCTTTATTGAAAACACAGTAAGTAGAAAAATGATTATTTCGAAATGCTTCGAACCTGGCTACTTGTACGATTAAGCAATGATTCTAATGACTAAAATGAATTAAACGTTACATATTTTTCTTTTATTTAGTGTATCATATATTGTTTTAAACGTAAAACAATACAAATGTGTAAGCATTTTAAATCGGACGGATCATTTCGAATAACCCCGTATAATAAATATTAAATAGTAGATATTTGAAATTCAACAATCGTTAACTTTTTAGAAAAAAAAAAAAAAAAAATTGTAGCGCTAGCGGATACGCTCATTCGCCACTCGCGCTTTTTACAGTCGACGCACACTTCGATTAGAATAAAACCGAAACGTTAAATACGACGAGTACTGAAAAACATTATTCCGGGTCGGGCGAGCGAATACGAATTGTATTAAAAAAAAAAATCTGCATCGATTGTTGTTACGAATTACCAGTTGATTCGACAATTCAATTATTGCGGAGCTCCTACCGGATAATGCTTGTGTTAATATATTGGCTTTGCCAGTCGCACAAAGTGTATAATATATCATGCAATAATCGTTTTTTATATTAAAAACATATTAAAAATTCGTTTGAGGAATACTGTCACACAGGATTGCGGCTAGAAAGTTTCGTACCTATATGGCTGCGGAATAAGATATTCCAACAAGTTTTGATTCCGACGATAATAATTCATTCTTTGTATCTATTCATAGTAATATTAATCTTAAAGATAATCTTTTTTAATACCGTTATTGATATTGTAACCATTGTAATAGTTAAAATTTCAAAAAAAAAAAAAATAAAAAAATAACGCTACTTTTATTAAGTTTACTAAATTATTTAATTAATATTACTAATAACATTAATGAAAACTATTCGAATAAAACAGTGGCAAAATTCGATTGTATTGAACAAAAGCAGGCGAAATGATTTTAATTTTTTTTTTTTTTATGCAATCGGTCATAAATAAATATATAGTATACCTAGAGTATACAATCCCGAACCACTTCGACAATCCCTGGGATTTCGGGATTTGTTGGAACCAATCCCGGGATTTCTAAAAAAAAAAAAAAAAAATGATAAATACATTTTGAAAATTGATTTTTTTTTTTTTTTATAAATAAATATTATTTTAACGACATTTTACCAATTTAATAATATTTATGGTTTATTTACTCGTTACCTAAAAAAAAAAAAAACAATGTAAACCAGACGAAAAATACGAATGGTAAATAATACGCAAATGAGTATAAAAATATGGTAGATTTATTTCCATTTTAATATTTTATGGTTAAATATTTTGAAAATACGACTGGAGAAACAGCTGGAGATCGGCAGTAATCAGACCGCGTAGCTAGAGACCGACGTTTCCTATGGGGGATCGTTCGTATTTAAGCCAGGAAATAAATTATAGAACTAGATGATTCTATTTCACATTTGATATTATTATTTTTCGTAAAAATTGAAGACATTATAGACATACATATATATATATATTACTATTTACGACTATTGTACTTACCGATGGCCCCTGAGGTTTCCCCTAGTGTTTTTATTGGGAATTTTAAAATTTAAATATTATTTAATAGTTTATAAAAAAAAATGCATGAAATTTCAATAATTACTACGATTTTTCTAATATGGATAATTTGTGCTTTTTCTCCGGGGTCTTCGTGCACTGCACCCGAAGTGAATAAATTTTAAATATAAATTTTGAACGGCTTCTAACGGCCGAGAATTATTAGCCGTGAACGTTAGTCCGTTAACACTGTCGAGAAACAGACGTTTTTCGTTTTCCATTTGTTTTTTTTTTTGATTTTGAATTGTTCGAAATCATTTCGGTCGCGCCGCGTACGGGGGCGCGGGGCGGTAGACGTGTTCGGGGCGCGCGCACCGCACGTCGTCGCACCGGGTGACGTACGCGCGTACCTATCCGACGCAAACGCGCGGGCGCGCGACACCCGGTAGGCGGGGCCGATGGCCTTTGTACGCGCTATATAACGTGTTGTCGCGCGATGTCCGGCCGCAGACGGCATTTTCGAAAAACCACCGTCCGACATCCCGTCCGTCCGACGACGTCTCTCGTCTGTCGCAGCAGCAGCAGCAGCAGCAGCAGCAATCGCAGCAGCAGTCGCCGTGCCCACACGCGCCCACCTCGTCGACGGTCGTCCGTCGTCTCGCGCACACCCGCGGCCGCGCCGTACACAAAAGTACCGTGTTTACCGTCGTTATTATCGTCCCGTCCGCGTACCCCAACACTCGCGGTTTCCGAAAGCTCGCCGGAGCCCAGGGAAACCACCCCCTCTCCACCACTCACCCCCCCCCCGGGTACGGTCGTCGTCGCCACTTGGCCGAGTCCGCGCCGTGTTTTATCGCCGCGGCCCTACTGCCCGACGGGAGCAACAGGCTCCGACCGTGTGTGTTCCGCCGCCGCCGCCGCCGCCGCAGCAGTAACACGAGCAGCGACCCGACTGTGTACACGTCGCACTCCGGCCCGACCGGTATAACCGCGGTAAAGGTTAGTAACTAAGGCGCATTTCAGTGCTCGTAATATAATATTCCCCGATCCCGTTCGATTTTTACAATATTTTAGTTTTACATTTTATTCGGTTTTTTTTTTTTTTTTTTTTATTATTTTGTAGACTTTTTTCGGTAGTTCCTCTCGGGGGGGGGGGGACAATGTTCCGGGATTTACTCGCGATAACAATAATAATTGTAATATTTGTCCGAATTTTCCTTGGCCTTTTGAGTATTATTTATGCACAAGTATCGCGCCGAAATGGTAATTTTTTTTTTTTGTATATTTTCCCACCCTATCCCCCGGGCTCTTCATGTTTTGCTCGATTTAACGACCACGGTTTTAAACAATATCGGCAATATACGTTTCGGTTTATGCTTTTAGGATACATAATTGTATGGAAACGGTTAAAAAAAAATAAAACACAATTGATTTCATTGAAGGAACATTTTATTCAAACCTATTGTTTTGTATAAAAATTTCATGAAATGATGTCAAAAAAAACCCAAAATTTAAATTCACTAATACCTAGTTATTTTATAATTTTTGTACTTAAACTATAAAGGCAGATGGTACGTCAAATACACCAAATGCTGTGAAAAAAAAAAATGAAATTAGTGCATATTCGTACTATTCTAAGCGCATAAGTGCATGCATATTTATTACTTTTTAAGATCATAAGGTTCCGAGCCCTAGACTCACTACTCTATGTTAATATTTTACCGTATACATCCAAAGATATAAAAACATACGATATAATTTTTATAACCCCCGACCCGATCGGTCTAATAAAAAATCTCGGCGTATCTTCAACGGTAAACGTTGAAAAGTGCAAAAATCTTGCGACCCGTTTTTATTTTTCCAACAGATAATTTAAATGCCATATTCTAGAGATTTACGGAGACTACAGTCAGTGGCGCTGCAGATACTAATAAAACCCGCGATAATTTTTGGGATTTTTCCATATATAATATGTCTTGTGAAATAATATTTGTTAAAAATATTAACTTGGGAATATATATGTAAATGTTAAAAAAAAAGTCTAACTTAACAATAATCCATACAATTCGACTATCCGCGTGACCGACTCGGAAACATTTTATATTTTCGATGTTTATGACGGGGCTCTAAAACGACTGGAAAATGAATGAAAATTGAATTTTTTTTTTTTTTTTAAATTATTAACGTGACACATAATTACGGGGTTTATCGAAAAATGCCGGTTTTTTTAAATTTTTTGGACCAATGATGGCGCTCTGGTGATGGTTTTATAATAATATTATCGTATCTTATATTATATTAAAATAAAAAGTAAGTGTCTGCCCGAATCTATCGCGGGTCTCTGTAAATTTGCATACAGAAACGGATTAACGGGCCCGTCAAAATAACCGAATTTCTGAAATTCAATCCCTTAAGGGCGACAGACGCGGAATTTTCGATATTAATTGGAACGAATATCGAATTATTTTTACCAATTATTTCAGTTTTTAAAATGTTTTTTTTTTTTTTTTTTTTGAAATGTTGTATTTAAATTATCGGCACATCAATTAGCCTACAATTTGTTTTATAAAACTCGTTATACGATATACACGTGACCCAAATCACGAATCTGCATTTGTGTAGTTGCCCAATTATTGTATAAACTAACTAAATTCAATTAATTTTTTTTTTTTTAATAATAATCGTCGCAAATCAACACGATATAATAATTGAACATCGATAAAAACTACTAACCGTGAAAATTTAAAAAAAATTTAAACACGCGATAAGAAAGGAATTGTTTTTAACATTAACCCGGGTTAGGTTAAATAATTCGTTTTTTTTTACTTATGACTTTCGTATACTTTAATGTGTTCTATTCAACGACAACAATTTTGTTATTTGTTTTATTTATTTATAATAATAAATGTCTCTCGTTTTACATTAAAAAAATATCGTCTTACATACGAATATTTTATTCGTAAACAAACAAATACTTTTATATGTGAAATTCACAATAACATATTCACTTAATAATAGTTTTTGCTGGGTTGGTAGTTGTTATTATGTTTTAGAATATTTTGTAGCAATTTTATTCGTTTTATTTTGTAACTATAATATGTTCAAACTTTTCCGGTTATTTCAATTAAAAATAAAAATCTATTGATTTCTGGGTGATCTTGGCTACAAGGGAAAAATTTGACGTCCTTCTAATTTCCGTACAATTTTCCGCCCCTGGATAATATGAGTATACTTATGTATAATATATATATATATATATATATATATATAAAAAAAAAAATCAATTCGGTTTTACTGAAATAACGGATGTTTCATGAATAATAATATGAATGTTCCGGATATTTTTCAAATAAAAAATTATTTTACTTTCAATGGCGTATATCTAAGTAATATTTTATTATTTTCAAAAAAAAAAAAAATAAATAAACCTCGAAGAATAATAAATATGTAGATACGAAAAATACTGGATGTGTATTAGGTACCATCACTACCGTTTCGTTTCACTCATTTCGGCGTATACGGTCAGCATTTTTTTTTTTTTTTAATTATTATTTTGTGTTTTAATCATTATAAATCTGAAACACAATAAAAATTCTGAACATTGTCCGGGGGTTTTATTTTTTTTTTTTTAATTTAAACAACCGTTTAAAGAGACACAAAAATCTTTTGAATTGTTTAGTACCTAATTATTAACCCGAAACAGTAATGTTATGTTTAAAAAAATTTAACAATTTTTTTACGTCATGGTCGATTTTATAAAACGAGTTAATGGCATTACTGCAAGTTGGACTTGTACGACAACAACTACTTTCATGGGAATATTTAAAAGATATTCTGATGTTAAGGGTTTTTCAATCTTCAATGTATTGCTTAATATGTATTTGTATGTCATTTTTATGAATGAAAATTCGAAAAAACTAAGTATCGGACTATGTTTTTTTTTTTTTTTTTCATACTGTGTTACAACAAAAATCCTAAATAAAATATATGTTTGTTTAAAACTGCAGATGTCCGAAATTAATTATTTGGATTCATCAAATTCATTAAAACTACTGAAACTTCCAAGTAGTACCGATAACTGCATGAACATTTCGATCGGTACTATTTTACTAGCTATTTTAAGAGATTGTTCTTTTTGCCAATTTAATTGTAAACAGCATTGAATTAATAATGTATTGAGAGTTTAATAAAGAATTTACCGGTAAACAATATTATTCAATCTATATCAGTCTATTCGCGTGAATTATTTCGAACATGTTTACCACTCGGTGTGTAAAATGTTTTTTCTACAAAAAAAAAAAAAAATAAAAAAACGTTATCTAAAATTATAGATTTGTCGTCCGGTTGCGTTTTGACTGGCACGTTAAGCCTCTGGAATTTAATGCAAAACATTTTTTTACACAATTAATGAATTGAAACTTTATGTTGTTATTATTATTGTAGTTGATCGCAATTTCGGTCGGACCGTTGTACAGGGTGGGGCGTGGTTACTTCCTTATTTTAAAAAAATCATAACACAAAAAGTATTGGCAATATTTATTGGTACATTTAAAGTTTTATTTTATTTGGTTTTAAATACTATATCTCGATGGTGGCCACCGTTCTCGTCAATGCACTGAGATAGTCGGAATTTGAAATTTCCGTCTTCTTTTTCCAAGCATATGTGTGCCTATGTCGGCAATAGCAGCACAAATATTGTTTTTGAGATGACGAAGGATCTTTGGACGATCCGCGTATACCAACGATTTAAGGTAGCCCCACAGGAAAAAATCACATGGGGCTAAATCTGGTGATCGTGCTGGCCACTGAAGATCGCCTCTAAGAGAGATGAGCCGTTCTGGGAAGTCATTCATTGATATTCAACTTTATATTGTTATTATTATTATAGTCGATCGTGATTTCGGTCGGATCGTTATACAGGGTGCGGCGGAGCCAAATGACGTGTTTAATGAGGTCATTAGTCTAAGATAAGATAAGCGCAGGCCTAAAGTAGTGGTCTATTTTGAATTATACAATTATGCCGTTTTTAGTGGTAATCATGGTCTGGACAGGTGTACATCGAGGTTTCGTCGTGCGCAAGTATTTAAAAAAAAAAAACATTCTGTGATTGAAACACAAAGGGCTTTACGTTTACATCTTGGCATTTCACGCAAAGGATATATCCCTTATGTGAACAATATTCAATTTTGGAATCGAAAATTGGAAAAGTCTGGAAGTACCCTAAGTGGACGTGGAGCACTTAGACCGGTAAGAACCACCGAAAATGTGCAATTAGACAGAGAGGCAATTGAGCGGTCACCAAGACGCTCTGCCTGGAATCACGCGGTCGCTTTAGGGATGTTGTGATGTTGGAAACTTATCTGCAGCACAGGTTGGAGGAAATGGCTGAAGAACATGACTTGGAAGACGTATGGTTTTAACAATAACGAGGCTAAAGCGCACACAGTTCGAATTTCGTTTGCTGTTTTGCGACAAACGTTCCCTGGCCGGCACGCTCCCCCGAATTAAGCATCTGCGATTTTTCCTTTTGGGGGTTCCTTAAGGATAAGGTTTTTAAACTTCGCCCCCATACCATAGACGGACCCGGAGGAAAGAATCACCGAAGAAATCGCGACCATACCAATCGAATAGTGCCGAAAATCATATCGAAACGGCAGAGATCGACTACAGTTTGCTGTATTGTTGCTGACGGCCGTCATCTCGAAGATATCATTTTCAAAACGTAAATAACAAAAATTACCCAATAATTCGAATAAAACAAAACCGTTTTTCTCTGAGTATTAAATGTGCTCGTTACGCATAGCTTGTCAAAACTCATCAGTCAGCTCCGCCGCACCCCGTATATTCCAAACCGATCGGATTACCGTTTCCCGTTTGATATGATTACGTTGGAAAGAAATTCGTACATACGACGGGACCGCGTTATAGTGTACAAACACGCAGTTTCGCCACTAGACATGAATATATTATTATTATACGTAAATCTAAATTAATCTGAATTAATATGTATTTATGTGTGTGTGTGTGTGTGTTCGCCGCAACGACGACGAATCAGTTGTATAATTACGCAAAGTGGTAGTAATCCCGCCACTAGCGGCTAAGTTGTTAACGTCGTGGCACCACGGATTTCACGTATCAGAATGTTATTCGTATTACAAATTGTTTGATACGGTGGCGGCCACTTTGTGAAATCGACGGTTTCGCGAAACGCATTTTTTTTTTTTTTTTTTTGTTTGCGCACTTTGCGAAATACGAATACAATTGCGTTTTTTCGCGAGAAACAAATACCCACCCGAATCACACGATTACAAACGTTTCGGTCCGAGCGAAAAGTGACCGTAAGCGGAAACCAAATGTTCAGATTGAAGTTCTTCCGGGCCACCTTTTTTATTCCCTCACCCCCCAACACCCGGTAAAAAAAAAATTGTAAGTGTTTTTACTCGGTGATATTTTATTTGACGATTTTTCGTTAGATTTCCAAAAAGTTTTTCAAAAAAAAAATATGGCGTAAAATAATTTCAATTGTTAAAATCAACGTCGTACAGGGTTATACTAAAAAAAAAAAAAAAAAAAATAGCCTTTTAAAGCTTTTGATACTAAAATTATATTCTATCGAGTCTATAAAACCGTCGGGCTAACTGAAAAATTCCTGTTTGCAGACCGGCCCCGGATATCGTGAAATATTTAGTACGTACATTTTGCCCCAATTATGTATAGGTGGAGTTAATGGTACGACAAAAAAAATGTGTTCGCGTTTACGATATATTAAACGTTTAAAAACAATGAATTATTTTAACTCGTCGTTTTCCTTTCATGTGCGATGATTAAAAATTGATTTTTTTTTTTTTTTAAATTTAATTTAAATATATCAAGCGAAGTGAGACGGACGGACGGGTGTCCCTGGCTATTTATTTTTAATATTCTAATCGCATTTGTGTTATAGCAGTACGGACCTTTAAAAAATAAATTAAAAAATACGGCGTCCACCGATTTCGATAGCATATGCAGTATAATAAATGCATACTTGTGAATTTTAACTCAAAAAGTTAATGTCGATATCGGTATGGAATACAAAATAAAAATACGATATTTATACGTATAAACATAAATGTTGACTGCACATTCAATAGACAAAATACGAAATAAACACAATTTAAATGCATCCGACACAATTGCATTATCACCATGTAGTAATGGTTTTATTTATTCCGGATTTTTAATTTTCCTCTAAGCCAGTGTTTCCCAACCGGTGGTCCGCGGTCCCATAGATTATTTCTCCGATTTCTATTACAAATTAATTATTATTTTTTTTTTAAATAGTGAAAAAAATTACGACTTATTGAGGAACCGTATAATATTATACGGTTATCTTATCGTTGTTGCTGCTGTAGACCGATAAGTATTTTCCACTTTTAGAAGAGTAATAAATTGAAGTATAGTAATAGAATGTTAAGTAAAATAATACAAATTAACATTTTTCGATAAATTTTGTGTTTTCTTGTTAATGAGCCAAAAAAAAAAAAAAAAAAAAAAAGGTATTCCTAGTTTTCGTAAAATTGAGGTGGTCGGCGACCTATAAAATATTGTCGAAGTGGTCCGTGGTGATAAAAAGTTTGGGAAACACTGCTCTAAACAATAATATTGTCGATCATTTTGCGATGTTAACATTTTTAGTTTAATAATATCGTGTTTGCACGTGTGTCGACTATTTCTGGAAAAAATAAATAAATAATACAAACTAAAATAACGCTAATCACTAATAATATTATAATCCAACCGAGTACGTACATTGTAATGTGTTTAAAAAAATGACGTACAAGTCGGATTATCTACGAGAATTCTGTATGTAGGCGGCCAAAAAACAAAACAAAAAAAAAAATAATGACAATAATATGCAAATCCATGAAATAATACGGAATATTGTCTTTGAAAACGACTACGGTGGTGTTGCAATATAGTATTGGCACCGAGCCCTATGTTGAGGTCGCTTCTTTTAAAAACTAACGATAGGGCCGCATCGTTTTGGGCTAAAGTTTGGCCGTTTCGTTACAAAAAAATAAATTTAAAAAAAACCTCCTCTAACCATAAAATATGCCGGTAATTCGATACCGGGGGCTTCTTGAGATTTATTTCGTTAGGATTACATTTTTAGGACTTCGATGGCCACCGAATAATAATTATATTATTTATTAGCGGGTTGTACAGGATTATTCCCGAATGAATAGTGACCGGGACAGATTTATAGATAAATGAATACCCGTCACAAAGGTCGTATGCAATTTAGTCATATCATAGTTATTTTATTTTTTTGCTTCGTTACAATTTTCGTGGTGAACAAGTCCAATTAGGTAAAATAGATAAAATAAATTATAACTATTTTCAAAATATATATATAAAAATAACACTACAAATAGTAGGTTAGGTATTGTACGCTAAAAAATTTGCATTATAAATTATTGCGCTATTCATACTACTCCGAACACATACACGGGGTACAGCAGTTAATTAAAAATAATCACAAATTTATTCCGAACTGCATTTCCAACGTGAAACGTTATTATACTCTTTTAAAAAATATCACTGGTTCAAAACGATTGCGTTACAAGACAAAAAAAAAAAAAAAAAAAAAACCCACCAATACGGCTATAATAATTTTGGAAAAATCCCTCGACCGCCGGATTAAATGTTCTCGAAAATATTTTTAATTATTCCTATAAAATTTATTATTACACCTATAATAATTGTTGTTTTTTTTTTTCGAGATCGTAATGATAAATGTTCGCTTAAAAACACAGTTTAAAATATATTCAAAACATATCCCCCGAGATTGTATTTATAGACGGGTTTTCATTACACCCACACAGTATATAAATTATAAAATAATTTAGAATTTGTTTTTAATTCCCCTCACATAATACCAACTCTACCCGTTTAAAATGTTTTTTTTCAACAACCTCGTGGTCATTTAAATATTATTGTTTTTGATAATTCCGTACACCCGGGTCCGGTTGAAATCATGCAAATTTTGAACGGAATATTCTAGGCATAATACTGTAAATATTATTGTAGGATACAATTATTACCGTAGTACACGATAATATTTACCTGTTTAAACAAATAGTGGTTTCGGTTTCGATAGTAATTTAATATTTTGATGTCGTAACTAATATCGACATATTTTCCATACAAATAAAACGTGAAATACGCCAAGTAAAACATTGTCGAGATGTTCGGAGGACAAAATTCTTGCGGTGTCACGCCAAGGAAAATTCTTTACGGACCCACTGATTTTCTTTCGTTTGGAAACAATAGTATTATCGAATTGAAAATTATAATAGAAATAAGTTTAAAAAAAAAAAATAGAAAATATATAAATATATCGTCAATCGGCGGTGTTTTTCGTATTCAAATAAAGATGCATTTCTTAATTTATTGCATAATAAATACATTTTTCGATTTGTCCAACAATAATTGTCGATAATAAAATTAAATGTAATTTTGTGTTCTGTCCTGTGGAATAATGAGGTGGAATTATATGTTTTATATATTCGGCCGGCGGGTACTTTTTGCCGTTGCTCTCTGATAATAGTCGAAATTGTTTTTGGAAAGAATATATTAAAATTTATAAGGCTAATCAACCGAATTATTCAAATTTGTAAATCAACAATTGTATTACAGATCGATTGCCATCACCATCGACGCAATATGTTTTACACGTCAATTCGTTCTATGTAAAATCATCAATTACTTTATAGTAAACAGAACGTTTATTTTTTTTTTTTTTTTTTTTTTATATTTCCGTTTTTGGTTTTTGTTTCGTTTAACCAATTATTTTTAAATTAATATCGATTTTCACGGTTGAAAAAAAAAAAAAAAAAATACTTATAATCGTTTACGCGTGAGACTTGCGCATTCGGTTCTGTAAAACTCCTAAAAATTCACATTCGCGCCGCACCATAAAAGTTTCGACGTTTCCATCACTATCGCGGAGACATTTTATTCGAACGAAACATTGTTCTACAAACTCAAAAAACGTATTATTTTTTTTTTTAATTTTATAGAAAAACTATTTAGATACGTTACTGAAAAGTAACGCGGAAAATCCATATTTGACCTAGACGACGCGTGTAAAAATCGAAGCACGGTAAAACACTCGGAATCTTAAACGGCGAAAATAAATTACGTTTTCTTTTGTTTTTCTTTTAAGCATTAAAGGTACACAAAGGATAAATACCGAATTTAGAGAACATTGAAGAACCGCAAGAATTACAAGTGTACAATTAGTTCAGAATACTTGAAACATATTACGAACACTACCCACACCGTCAGCCGATTCCCCGGTATTCGGGGGGAGGGGGGCGGCACTGGATCGGCGGACGCCCCCCCCCCCCGTTGAATTACGCTCTGGTCCGTTGGACGCGGACGTATTGTTTGCGATGATTTAATTTTGCGGCACGGGTAACGACGGTGCGGTTTCGGCGGGAATGCCGTGACGCGGACACCCGCGGTCGGCCCCGCATCTCCCGTCCGCGGTCACAGTTTTTCGCGGCGAACGTCCGTCCGTCAGCCGTACGCTTTCGGTCTCGTCACGTACGCCTACGCCGGGCCGCACGGAGACTGCAACCGTGCGCGAATCCCGGTGGATCGTTACCGGCGGTCCAGTCGCGTGATAACGATTAGGTTACGACCGTTACAGGTTGTACGCGGGTAGATTGTTCAAAGTCAAGCCCGATGCAGTACCGATGCATACCCGTGAATTATCTACTGTTCGAATTTTTTTTTAATAATTATTATCATACACCGGCGGTCGATCGAATAGCGGGTTGTATTTTTAATTATTTCCCAGTACAAGCATTTGTTTTTTTTTTACGTAAACGCCAAACGAGTACTTGGACGAAGTTTGACTTTGCCGTCCGGCAACTCATTTTCCGTGGGCCCGAATACACGAAAAAAACAGCGGCCCGTTTTATTTACGTAAAACACGCCCGTCGTCGATTTTTAATCACTTTTTTCAATTTTTGTCGAGTTCCGCGGTGGGCACCTTTTGTTTAGGAATTGTCAAACTTCCAAATATATAAAGACATACGATAGTATTTTTATAAGCCCCGATCGGTTTAATAAAAAATCTCGGCCAATCTTCAACGGTAAACGCGTGTATACGTTGAAAAATGCAAAAATCTTGCGACTCGTTTTTATTTTTCCAACAGATAATGTAAACGTCATATTCTAGACTCTAGCACTTTTTCGAATATAATTTACATTCTGCACAACACTATTCATAACTTCAGATATCGGTGCATTTTTCCCACACAAAACTTGCTGGTGTATAATGCAGTGAATAGCCATTGGTGCTGCAGTACCAGTCTCCAATACAGCTTTACTAACATTTCCAACCAAACTTGTATGTGCTCCACACATGTTGCGTCCACCGTCAGTAATTACGCCTTTTAAAATGTTAAAATCAAGACCCAAAGCAAAAATAGATTCTTTTACCTTCAAAAATATTTCATTACCAGTACATGAATCTTTCATTGAGTGGACGGCGGCCAATTCTTCGGTTATTTCAAAAGATTCATTGACTCCGCGAACGAATAAGAGCACCTGCGCTGAGTCTGAAGTGCCAGTAGAAAATATTATAAATTCATTTTATTTTATTAATCAATTCAATAAAAAATGAATTATAAACAATGAAAATTAATATATTATTTTCTAAACATTAATTAGCTTGGCGGGCCGGTGGAAAAAGCTTGGCGGGCCGTAGGTTGGAGACCCCTGTTCTAGAGGTTTACGGAAAACTACAGTCAGTGGCGCTGCAGATATCAATAAAACAACTTATAGGTAAAAATAAAACCCGCGATAATTTTTGGGATTTTTCCATATATAATATGGCTTGTGAAATAATATTTGTTAAAAATATTAACTTGGGAATATATATATAAATGTTAAAAAAAAAAAGTCTAACTTAACAAAAATCCATACAATTCGACTATCCGCGTGACCGACTCGGAAACATTTTATATTTTCGATGTTCATGACGGGGCTCTAAAACGACTGGAAAATGAATGAAAATTGTATTTTTTTTTTTTTTTTAAATATTATTAACGTGACACATAATTACGGGTTTTATCGAAAAATGCCGGTATTTTTTTTTAATTTTTTGGACCAATGATGGCGCTTTGATGATGGTTTTATAATAATATTATCGTATCTTATATTATATTGAATTAAAATGTAAGTGTCTGCCCGAATCTATCGCGGGTCTCTGTAAATTTGCATACAGAAACGGATTAACGGGCCCGTCAAAATAACCGAATTTCTGAAATTCAATCCCTTAAGGGCGACAGACGCGGAATTTTCGATATTAATTGGAACGAATATCGAATTATTTTTACCAATTATTTCAGTTTTTAAAATGTTTTTTTTTTTTTTTGAAATGTTGTATTTAAATTATCGGCACATCAATTAGCTTACAATTCGTAACTCGTTACAATTTGTTTTATAACTCGTTATATTTACGTAAAATACGCCCGCCGTCGATTTTTGATCACCTTTGTCAATTTTTTTCGGGTTTCACAGTTGGGCACCTTTTGGTTAGGAATTGTCGAACTTCTTGGCGTACCACTGTGAAAAACGTCGTGCGTAGCTGGACGCGAGTTTTTGCGACCGGGCATTTCCGAACACGTATACAAAGATATGAAAAGTGTAGGAATTCACGTTTGGCGATTATGTATTTTATCATGTGTACTTTTGATTAAAATTAAATTTTGTGCAAAAATAGTAGTTTTTGATTGACCATCACCGTATAATAATAGGAAGTTCGAAATATTATCGAGATGGCGGAAAAAAAATAAAAAAAAAATTCGAATCGCCGAACTGTGCAAAATATAGGTAGGCAACTCATAAAACAATAAAACATTTTTTATGCACGCATCACTGAAAATAGAACAAATTTTTCACGCATCTCGTGAACAATAGAAAATAGAATAAGGTAATAAACGATTGTATTAGCGTATTGACGTATTCACATTTCGTAGCAAACATTGTAAATGCCACGTGCGTTTGATTTTCCACGTTGAGTTTGGATTTGAATAGCGAAAAATCCTGCTTCGCACTAATAATTCAATGTCGCAAATGGTATTAATATACCATAAACCTTGTTTCGAATTTCGGGATATTCGTTTTTTTTTATGTGGTTCCAAAATCTTAAAAGTCTAATGGTCTAAAACCGGATGTATATGTCTCCCTCCTTTTTTTCCCTTTTTTTTTTTTTTTTAAGTATTTTTGACTCCCAAGTGAGGATTACTACACGATTTCAATATGAAACGATTTCGTGTAGCCGAGAGTCGAGTTTTAGATGTTAGGCGGAGAGAGAGTAATGCGTATGGATTGGTTTCGAAATGTCCATTTCCATACACGAGGGTCACACTCAAGTTTATGACTTTTAAGCTAATTTTGTTAAAAAAAAAAAAAAAAAAAAAAGGGGTAAAAGGTTACCGAGGGGAATAACAATACGTTCAAATCCCACTCATAACGGCGGTCAGATGTCATGTCCTGTGCTCTCGACGCGAAACGCGTTGACGCAAAAGAAATTGGGATTTTCCATTAAAACAATTTTTTTTTTTTTTTTGAAAAACGAACACAACGCGGAATATATTTTTTCGTTTTAACGTGTAAAGAATACCGTAAAACGAATAAACGTTGTGTCTGCGTAATACGGGTTTTTCAACAGGGGGATGGGTGGGGGAGGAAACAATGGGAATTGAAATGATTGCGAAAACCGTCGTCTTCGTTTTATATATTTCTAGTTTAGATCGTCGCCGTTTTTTTTTAATATTGTCGTTTGTAACGTCGGATATACTAATGGCGGAACCGAGAGTGCAATTGTTGGCTTACAGCCGAATATTGTCCACCCGGTCTTTTGTGGTCTCGTGTCCCGACTCCTTTTGGTCGAACATAACAATCGCGGTTACCTATTGTGCAGAGTACGTATTCCATAATTCGCGAGAACCAATACGGCCAGTAAACACCGGGGAGTTTTATTAATTTATCCGCAGCGATAAATTCGAAAACAACGAGAAACCCGGGGGGGCGTACGTCCAATAGGATTTCCAGAGGGGTGGGATTCTGTCTATAATTATTCGTAGCGATAGTGTAACGTATTCCGTAATTTTCAACTGTCGGACGGTCAACAAAAAGTCGTGTAAAAAATACAACAGTCCGAAATATGGCATACCGTATTATTTTTTTTCTATAATAATATTGAAAGCCTTTTTACACTTGACCAATATTATACGGGAAAAAGTCATTACTCGAATCCCGATTAATGACCACTAAACAATAGACATTATACGCAAATGCATAATTTGTACTATGACAATTATCAAAAAAAAAAAACAACCACAATAATAATAAATTATTGTACGATTCGATTTGTACACCATTGTCGTAGATCACCGGCGATCATCCACGGAGATTACGAGTAAACCTAATAGAAATCCGCAATATTTTTTTTTTTTTTTTTAAACTCCGATACGACAAGCAAATAGTTCTAAAAAAAAATTGTTACTCATAGACGGTTCTAATGGTATAACGATTTAAAAAAAAATAACCGAAATGGAATTTTGGTTCACGTTAATAGAACCGCATGTATTGAATTCGAGATTTTCGTGTTTGTAAAGAACAAAAAAACATATTTCCGTGTTGTAGGTTAGGAAAATGCAGGGAAACGTGCAGATATTTTTTTTATGAAAACTTCCATAGTTGTTCGGTACAACTGTCCTTAATAATACAGATAGCGAATATAATATATTTATTGTGCTGATAACTTTTCGTATTATTCCAAGCGGATGATTGAAAAATAACGAGAGTTATGATATTTCGCGATTATTTTTCGACATATTTTAGTGAAACAAATGCGACGGTAACCGTTTGAAAAATACGTGCGCGCTTATTTTTATTTTATAGATCTAGGGAATACGTAGGGGACTCTGGGAGATTTTTAATCCCACTCGTTTATTGGAAACAAGATCACGGATGTCAGATAAAATATTTTGAAAAGGATATTTTTTTGAACATTACTATAAATATAATACTGTACAGCTACAAAGACCGTCGTATTTATTGTTAAACGAAAATGAAATAACAAGAAAAACCTTGTCGAGCTCATTTGATTCCACCGCTGCCGTAAATAACAAAAAAATACGGCCAATCAAAACACGGCTTTCGTTTTCTAACGTATTTTTTTATCGGTTTGAAAAATAATCTCGTATTATATGATATGTCGTCGATAATTTAACATCAGTTAAATGTATTGTCTATTATATTTTTTCCGCGCCATCGGTACAACACTGCCGAAATTCAAAATACACAGTTTTGTAGATAATTCAATCATTTTAAATCGAATCCGCTTTAAATCTTTAAATTAAATTTTGAAATTTTTGATTTATTTTTATTACTATTTTTATTTTAAGCTGCTCAGTTAAAACTCCGCTGGACACCGGCAAATGAGGTTATGGCAGTTTAGTGATTGGTATTTGAACGGCATTAACTGCCAAATTTGAATTCGTATCAGTTTTCCATGTTTTCTAACCGAATATTTTTACGCGCCACAATGAGAAGAAATGTAGCAGTATTGTTATTCGTGTGAGAATTAAATTTTACGCTACAAGACGATCAGTCGGCATGCGATTATAATCAATACGGTCGTTAGGTTAAAATTGTGGCCAATAAAACGCAAACCGGCGAGCAATTCATTACTGCCACAAACCGAAATGAGGCAGTTGATCATTTTTTAACGAGCGGAATCTCGTAGAGAACTATTAGCTATGTAAAAATGCATAAAATCAAAACGAGTCTGGATTTCTTATGTTTAACTATAAAAAAAAAAACCCACATACAATCATGGAACGATGCAACGTATCGATTTTTTTTTTAACCACAAAAATGAATACCGACACAAATCTATTGCGGAAGCGTCGGTTGGCGTCATAGCCAGGCAGTATACCAATTTATAGATACAAATTATGGCTACCGACCTGAAGCTTCAAGTCAAGAAAAATGTTACCGGAGATCCGCAAAAACGAGTAGTAAAATAATATTAATTTCGTTTTGAACGTGTTTTATTAACATTTATTTTAAATTAAAATCCGTACATGCGATAATAATTATTTGAATATATAGTTTCGCGTACGCTCTATTCTGGCAATTATTTACAGATATATTATTTGTGATAATGTTTGTTAACAAATTTCAGAATGGAGGACAATGTCGGCCGTCTTCGAATTGTTTTACGGAAACGACATTTCGAAACTCAAACAAAAATCGATCTGTGACCACGGCGTTATAATAGTATCGCCTCGTTCTGTGTAAAGAAAAATATTATTTTTTAATTTCATTATACGGTAGTTTTTTTTTTCTTTTTTTTTTTTTCGGTACGACGGTGGAGCAGGCGTTATATTTTGTACGAGTTCGATAAAAACGTGTGTTGTACGAATAGCGATTATTGTGATTGAATACACAGTCACAATTCCAATCATTGCGGAAATTCGTATAGTACCTACTAGACATATATAATCGATTGGAACGTGAATTGTATTATAATATATAAATACCTCTCAAGTGGCTCAACAGGTATCGGTAGAGGGTTCGTACGGGACTTTAAACGAGTACTTGTAGCCGGATATGTGTAAACGATACTTTTTAAAAGTATTTCGAGTACGAATACAGATATTATTTAGAAAAAAAAAAAAAAGTATTTACTATACGAAACAGATACTTTTCAATAGTAATTATAAATATGTTCAAATACTATTTTTTTCATTACGTATTATCCTATACGATTTCCTGTATACAGGTTCAAGTTTCAACACGGTGCAATGCGATGGGTTTCACGAAAAATGATTTTCAAAATTATAAAAGTATTCAACATCAGTAGTATTCGATGTGAAATAAAAATACCGAGTATTTTTTTTTGAAAAGTATTTATAATACGTATTCGAATACTTTCATTTAAACACATTAATGTGAAACTTGTAAACCAGTCTGCGATTATTAAATACTACCGGCATATCATTCGTCCTATGTGTTTTATCACCGGATTTTATTTATTTTATCGATTGACCAATAATACTGCACGTCGATCATTTTATCGCAAACCGTCAGCGATTGTATACGAGAATTTAATTTAAAAAAAAAAAAAAAACAATATCACATTTACGAGTATGGATGTATCGATAACGAAAAACTTGCCGCAGTAGGAACATATGAATGAGAGGGTCTTGGCGAAAAATTTTATTATTTTTTCGTCCAAACCCCCTGATACTGGGGGGGTTTGTGAAAACCTAAAACCTTTAGTTGTTTAAAACCACGTCGGATTAAAGTGAACGAGGGGGGTAAATGGGAAATTTCACGTCGGACATGGGTCACATTTTGAAGTGGGAAAGTCACGGGCCCGGGTGATTATGATGGTATTATGATATTTTGAGAGAGAGAGAGAGAGAGAGAGAGTGTGTGTGTGGATGGTAATAGTGAAATATTATGTCTGGGCACTTATCAATTTTCCAACAACTAGCGATATCCCGTAATCTGTATACTAAACCTATGTATATATACTAGTGATGGGCACAAACCGAATAGTTATTATCGAACCATTCAATAGATTTAAAACTATTCGATACTTTCTAGAGAACTATCGGTTTATACTCGACTTGTTTTTCGAAATACTCGATAGGTTTTTGGTTTTTTTTTTTCTTGACAAAAGTACATATTCAAAAATACTACAAAAAAAAAAAAACATTCGATTGTTCGTTCAAACTATCGAATATATCGATAATATAATCAATTCGGAAGTGTCTCATCACACATATATACGATATACAGGTATAGTATATACGATTGGAGCGACATGGTCGTAATTTCGACCATAATATTATATATCGGAGACCGCCACAGCACATATTTAACTAAGTTATAAAGACACGAAATACCTACCTCCTTATAATATTGTTATCGAAAGAAATGGAATCACGCGCGGATTTCGTTCCCGTGAGACTTGTTTCGGATGGATTTTCTCCGTTGTCGCGCCCGTACGTATATACCTAACCCGGATAAAATGGCGAATATTTTAAACCCGGTCAATAATAATTATTACAAATCGAAAAGAAAGAAAAATACTACGAACGATTTTTGTACCCCGTGAATGATACGCTGTACGCGGTGAGCGGAGAATAAGAAAAAGTAACGGGATAGAAACACTCTTCTGAAAAAAAAAAATCGAATATTTTAAACACTGGTCATGGTGACGGATTGTGCAGAGTAGGGCATGCTTGGCGTGGTCAAAACTCAGTGGCGTGCGCAGGATGGAGTTATATAAGGGTTATATCCTCCCACCCATTGGCTTAAAAAATACAAAATTTATGAGTATATACGTATTTCAGCCGTGTAAGAAGCGATACCGTGATTTATTAAATACAATCTGGCCTTTTTTTTTTGTATCCTGGATTTAAAATTCACATTGTCGAGTTGGGATAGAAGACGATTCTACATCCCTCCCCCCTCACCTCGTTGACAATTTTTGGGCACGCCACTGAAGTGTATAACGTCGGGGAAAAAAATCATACTGAGAAAAGACCGCTAGGAACAGGGCAGGGCATTATTTACGCAAGGATATTATGGGTTAGGTTAGGCTACATGCAATAATTGTTTGGTTTACGATTCATAGTAATAGGCCATTTCCTATTTCTATTGTTCCGGGCCTCGAAATTTCTGAATCAGCCTCTGTTCAAAATACTGCGTTTGATATGGTATAATGTAGATCACATCATACAGTAAGGAAAGATGACAAAATCCATAGTGGGAGAATTAGACAAAAGCAGTGGATGGGGAAAAATGGAGGCGAGGTTTTTTGACTGGATGATGATCCTGGTGGCCGAGTTTTTAAGAAGAAGTAGAACCTAACCTTATCAATGGCAGGGATGGTCCAAGAATAATAATATAAAACCGTTATTATCGTAAAACCTGGACATATTATACATTTATGTAATGGGCATAGCAGGTGCAGAATGCCCGAATTTTGAGGGGAAAATGGGAAAAAGTTTTTATTGTCCGGGCCATTGTGTGCAGTGCCCGAATAGAATTCAGCAAAGTCGATTAAACATTAATAATATTGAAATTTGTATTAAAACCTCGTAGTTTAACGCGAATAAAACGAACACAATTTATTATTGAATTATATGATTATTATACGTTATCATTTTAATTTCATTAGTTATTAACAAAATCTAATATTACATAATATGATATATTATTATTTATTTATATTTACACGCACCACCGCAGTTGTGTCGGTCCGAGTTGGAAAGTCTACCGGAATTTTTAAATATGAAATATTTCACCAGTTATAGGGCGAAAAACAATTATCAGTATATATAATTCTGACACTCGTACATACGTTTATTGTACTACTTGTACGAATATTATAAATAATATTTGTTTGATTCTATTGTGTACGATCGAAATTTATAATAATCGCTGTGCAATAAATACAGCCCTGCCCCCCCCCAAAAAAAAAAAATTAAAATAATAATTGTATGAACGAAAAAAATAAGAGGGGAAACGTATAAAATAATAGTATTATGATTCCAAAATTTCGTTTTGTTTTTTTTTTTTTTAATCAGTATTCCACGGTGAAATTGACTGTAGTAGGAAATTCGTAAGACCCTGTCACGTAGATATTATTTAAAAATTAATCTATGTATAACGTACATTAAATCGTTTCGAGGTTTCGAGCTCGCTACAGTAATCCCTCCGGCGGGTTTATCGCTTAACCGTTTTTGACGGGAAGAGCTCTATCGAAACGAATTCGCCGGATGAAACAAATGTCAAAAATACCCTGGACGAAATGGAAATTTTCTGGATGGCCTTTCTAACGGTTTTCACACGATTACGATTTGTCGATTTATTTTATTACCGTTATATACGTTTGTTATTATCTCCGTAAAAAGTCGACTGTCAGTCAATTAATACGAATTTTACCCGGTATCTATTGCCAATGAATATACGTATCTATCACAAACGTTTTACCGTCTATTCGATTTGAATAATAATTGTATTTCTTAGCCTTCGTACTATTAGTATAATGAGCCCGACGACATAAACCGTTTGTGTTTAAAAGTTAAATGTAATAAAGTACAAATAAACTACAAGACTGTGTAGGCTCTAAAAGAGCCGGGAGTGAAATGTTTGTTTCGGTATCTTGTTGCGGGAAATAAGTTTGGTGGTCTGGATAATTTCCAAACTCCTGGCATGAATTCTGTTCTAGCTTCCCGGTGCCGGATTAAAAAAAAAAAAGAAAAAAGAGGTAGGACATATATTTCGCACCGTGGGTAAGCCGACGGTTAGAAAAATAGGATATATAACGATAAATCGATTGCAAACGAAAAACGATTCTGAGCAGTGTAGTGTGTGTCGCGTTTTTTTACCGTTGTTTCCAACGCAGTCCGGATATCGACAAGAATAAAATCAACAACCGTTGTCGGTTTTGTTTTAATTTTGTAGAACAACTATCGGGAATCTAAAAATCGTTGTCTAATAAATGTACTACAAGCAGGAAATTCGCATCTTTCGAAATACGATGCGAACAATTTCGATTAGTTTTACTAAAAATCGTTTTCAAAAAAACACAAACGACGAAATATAAAGAATTCCGTATTAATGTTTCGTAGTATAAATACCATCTGAAGAAAATTCCGTAACTTTTTATTGAACTAGTGTAATTTTACTAAACGAAAAAAACTGAATCCTGGACGCACCGCATTATATCGGAAAAGAAAAATTGTTTGCGTTCCCGCGTACGATAAAGTTAAATAATAGCTAAAAGTTTATAGCGATTTTCTAGGTGCATTTCGGTCTCTAATTGGAACATTAGGGGGAGATCATTTTTTTTTTTTTTTTTTTTTAAATTTTTTTCCCATTTAATAATTCCCCACAGTAATGGGGAAAATTAACGTAACGAAAACGATTTTTGTTTTTGTATTCCGCGTTAAAAATAATCGTAGAACCCTTGGGATATTCGCCGCATACCTCCTATATTAGCGTTTCCTGGACGTGGTGTAATTTCCAAACCATCGCTTTTTATTGAACTGCGCCGTAAAATCGGTGTATTTTTACCAACCGCAAAAGTATTCGTCTTCGGCGAAAATAAATCCCGGTCGCGCCGCAACGTATCGGAAAAGAAAAACGGTTCGCGGCCCCGCCGTACGACCGTTTAAACGACTCGGGCGATCTCCGCCGCGAATCTCTTCCCGTCGATCCATCACCGAGGTGTTTGACGAATCGGTTGTTTTTTTTTTTTTTATCTTTTTCTTTTCATTTTTTTTTTTTTTTTTCGTCCTGCACACATAATATTATAATATCTTCTCGCGATCCGTTCGATAAAACGCCGTGTTCCCGGTCCGATTTACATAACCTACCGTGGCATCGTACGTTTTATAATCTATCGGCGAAAGTTTCGATTTACATACATCTCGTTATAATTTTTGCCGGAGGGTAATAATATTATTACGATGGTTTCAATAGCATAATATTATATGTTATTATCATAATGCAGGTACGCTGCGTTACAGAAACAGAAACAGGGAAAATGTTGTACCCATATGTACATATGTACCCATTCCCCGTGTGCCCGTACACCGTACCAAGTGAGTACCTACCTATGTGTACATCACTTAATTGCGATTACAAAACTGGATTATTATAGCGATAATTCACTCTGCCGGTCGATTTTTATTTATTATTCGTTTATCCAAGGAATATTATTACAATATAATTATTACGGGTTTTTTCCTCTCTCTCTCTCTCTCTCCCCGCCACTCACCAAACCGTTTTGTTTTCGTCCAAACAACTCAAATGTGTACTGTTTGTTTTACGTCCGGTTAAAGTCAACGGGTTTAAAACCGATTTTTTCGGGTCGACAATTTCGATATTCGAATATTTAACCGGACGAAAAACAATGTATTCAAATGTCGGTACACACTGTGAAACGTCCAATATTTTAATGAATGAAAATAATTGACCTTTTTTTCCTTTTATCTCGGTAAACATTTTTTCGAATTTTAATATTTATCGAATGTTTAATTTGATTTATTGGTAAATTTTTACTCGAATGCTTTTTGTGTTTATTGGACTTGATTTTTTTTATCAAACAAATTATTCGCCTAGCACATTGCTAAGTCAAATTGTATTTTATATGAGGAATTTTTTCTAGATTCTGAACATAGCGTGGAATGTATTGGTTTGACTGTGATTTATGAAAATTTTTTCCTGTCTGTAAACGACATTTTGATCAGAATCCTTGCTCTATTCAAAACATTTATACGATAAAGTTAAATAAAAGCTATGAAATTTATAGTGACTTTCTTGGAGCATTTTTAGTTCTAGTTGAAACGTAGGGGGAAATTATTATTATTTTTTTTTTCTAGTAGTTTTCTTAATAATGAGGAAAATTTACGCGATAACGTTTTCTGTTTTTTTTTTCGATTTTGTTGTAATTCCGTTAAACATAATCATAAAAACTTGCAATTTTCACCGAATACTTTTATTAGCAATTTTTAGTCACGATAATTGTCGTGGTTTTTCGATTAGTTTTTAAGTGGATACTTACAAATGTTGTAATTACTTTTTATCAGCGTTGTAAGTTTTAAAAATTATACTCAAATAAATAAATAAAAAAAAAAGACAATTGTAATTTGTTCTGTAGTCACGAATTAATATAAATTTATATTCAAAATTTAAAATTTGATTCAAACACGATTGACCGAATTTCGCTCAGAATCGCTTTTTCCTATACAATGAGCTATCGTTGCGTACATAAAGAAGCTAAATTATCCTATCTTCCCAACTTTCCACATACACCAGTAGATCAATCAAAGTGCGAAATATATCGGCTTTTTTTTTTTAAAAAAAAATACTTATTTATTATATTATTTTACATATCCATCAATATAATATTCTTACGAGCATTTGTTTATTTCTCCGTTTATACGATTTTTATTTAACACGTTTTAAGCCCACAACTAACACAAATCCAATTTTCACCGGCTTCCTGTATATTAAGAATAAATAATTTTTCATTCCGTTCGACATTTATTGTATTCTATTTTTTTTTTTTTTTTATAGATATTCCTAGTATGAATTTTATTGATTACATAATATTACATTTATTTTTTATTTTTATTTTACGTCGACTTTGTTATATTTTTAATACTCTTTAATACTTTTTAATATTGGGATAATACACAAGAAATTATCGGATTTATTTGTACAAACAGTTGTAAAAAAGAAAAACAAAGTAACCTATAGGTACCGCGGAATTTTGGAATTTTCATGTCAGTTACGATTATCGGCCGTATTAATTACTTCAATGCCCGGCGACGCGTACCGTACGGGGGTGAGCAAATAATAGACGAAAGCAATACACCTGTAGGACCTGTAGATATTTTTTATTATAAAATGCGTCACGGTGTCTCTCTCGTATACGTACAGTTACCGTAATAATGTCCTAAACAATAGTTTATCTTGAAATGAAAATATATAAAAATTGTCTACATTTCCAGTGGCGTACCCATAGAACGTGGCAAAAGTACTTGAAATTATTGCGAGAAAACTAAACGCGAATCGTATACTATAACGGTTTTTATTAATTTTTTTTTTTTTTTTTTACAATATTGTTATGTTAATTTATTGAAAGCGAAAATATTATTATTCATTATTAAGCAGGTGGTACGGTGGAAAAACAACCGGCGTTTAAGAATGTAAATTCGCTATCGGTTTTGGTTAGTAGGTTGGTGGGTAACATAATATTATTATCATTATACGTTTTTACTTTTAGTCCCGAGGGCACAGATACATTTTTAATAGTATGTATACTACGTTGTTGTGTATACGTATTATCGTAATACGCGTTGGCCTACTTTTTTCTTTTTTTTTTTTTTTCATTTTATTATCGTGTATCGAATGCGAATTTTAATTGAAACCGCGTTATGTCACATAATTCGAATATAACTCCCATACGTCGTATTTATAATATAGTCGGTTTTTTTTTATTTTATGTATATAATGCATATACATGTCCTCTATTCACGTTCTTATTAGACGCGAACGCCATTGTTTCTACACACACACATAAAACGAACGCCAACGCGAATCGGGCAAAATCGTTATTTTCAATTATAATCGGTCTTAGGGAAATTAGCGCCCTGGGCAATGAAAATAACTTCGCACTCTCTAAATAAGGACAATTATATTCTACTCGGGGCAAAAAACAAATTGTTTTAGTTCATTATTATGACTGAAATAAATTTAAGCTTAAGCCCCACTTTTTTTTTTTTTTTTTTTTTTAAGTATAATTATACAAAATGTATATATATATAATTTAACGTCAATTTATATATTTATATGATCTTCGTAATTTTAGTGGATTTGTTCGTGCTTTAATCTCTGCAAATTCATTTACTAACGTTGTCCAATCGAGATTTTCCACAATATTATTTACAATAGATAAGATTGCAAGTAATGGTAATCTTTCATCGCCCATAGTTGACCTTATACATGTCATTATTAGTTTATGTTTCGTCAAAAGAATCCTAAGTGCGATCCACACATTTGAAAAGAAATTTTCTCAAGAAACTTAAACATTTTTCTGTACATTATTGTTGACAGAAAAGTTTGAATAAAAAACCCCATTATTAAAAAACTATGATATCTGAACTCTGAAGGCGCCTATGGAACAAGCTCGCCCACCTGTAAGATCGGCCCAGGCTCGACAAGTAGCCTGAAATGCCCAAGCAACGGGCTTTAAACGTTTCACAGGCCGTAGGAAAGTTTTTAAGAAAAAATGTTAAAATCCGATCAAGATGTATGATATTTAACACGTATACACATAAAGTTTTGTCGTTCGGTACCAAATTATATCTTTTAATTTTCGCGTAAGACCAAAACGATAACAATCCAAACAAAACAGGTGTTTTTTTTTCTTCTTTTTGTTGGTTTTACATATTATTGTTAGCCTGTTGTTTTATTACGTTCGTTAAAAAATAAATTCACTGTATGATGTAATATACACGATAAACTTTCGTGCAGTAGTCGCATAATATTTGCATTAATTTTCGATTATCTATACGGGTAATAATTATCTATACGACTTTTAATTGTTAATTTAAACATTTTCCCACTCTGACAATCCCCCTATACATGCGCCCTATTTACTAATATAAATTATTAATGTTTATGATGTCAAAAAATATCGAACTTAAATCTACAAGAAATTCAAGTCGGTGGAAACTGCAACATAGTATTCAATCTCGTATTTTCAAATACGAAATTTTTTTCTATCAAACTTGTAAAATATTACGATATACTGGTTCAATATTTCGAAATCTATACACTAGGTGATTAGGATTTCAGGGGAATAAACTATTGGAAATTAAAAGTGTAAAACGAAGAAATTACGCAGAGTAAACAGGTAGTAAAAATGTAATTGTTTTATTTTTTTTTACGAAATTATAAATCATTAATAACTCAACATTTGTATAATGGAAAACGCCGAGAAAAATAATATTATGATTTTGTACGTTAAACTTAACACTTTGTATGCATATTAGTTGTACAAATCTAATAGAAATTTGGAACATCATTGATCAAAAACCACGCGATCATTATAACGCCTGCGAAACGGCTATAATCACTTGATCTATATAATAAATAGTTATTGCACGATGAAAAATATACAAACGGATTTGCGTCACAAATTCTTCTTTAAACACCGCCGCGGCTATAGTATAACGAAAAAAAAAAAAAATCACTATCAGCCTCTTAAGTTCCAAAATACACAAAGTTTTCGCCGCAGTTCGGGAAAACGGATATTTTTGATTTGTTTGCACGTTAGTATACACGAACGCATCGGAAAATACGATTTTAGCGAATCCCAATGTAACGGAATATATATATTTTTTCAAAAATAGGCCATTTCGTTAAACCAAAAAAAAAAATAAATATATAAATAATAATAATAATCGTGATATAATTTTTAATATATTTTTGCATTTTTCTAATTATTAATAACTATTCGAAAACGTCAGAGTTTTCGGTGGATAAAAATTTATTTTGATCGGTGTTTTTAGAATAAATTCGTAAAAAAAAAAAAAAAAAAAAAAAACGCCAACAATTGTAATTTATTTTTTAGTTATTTATGAATACAATGTTTAATTTAAAACCGGTCGATTAATGGAACTCCGCTCAGAATCTGTTTTTTTTTTTTTTCCGTTCACCATGATTTGCGCATAGCGTAAAAACTAAGTTATCCAATTTCTCCAACTTCTCACCTTCTACAGTGGGTCTACCCACAGTGCGAAGTTTGTCGGTTTTTTGTTTTATAATTAAATATTGTTCTCTAGGTACTGATTATCAGTCGGGCAACGGCAATAATTTTTTAAGCCAGGACGCCGGAAATCCAACCGGCGGCGTTCCGCCGTGTCGGTCCGCCCCCGAGCGTGTCTCGTTGTAAAATTGGATTTATTTATTTTCCGTGCAACCGAAGCAACCGATCCCGGTAAAAAAAAAAAAACAAAAAAAAAACAGTTGAAACGTGTCCCGACAATTCAAATAAATCAAATAAAAATCGAAGTTTAAAAATCCGGAGTCCGACAAGGGGATGCCAAATCTTTCCGGCCGCGTTCAAAACGTCAGACGTCCGCGTCTCGTTATATAGATTTGGCTGTTTGTCGACCGCATCACGCGAACAAACACTCTGTTTTATTATTTAAGATTAGATATATAAATCGAAATGGAACTCGACGTTTTAGCGATTACGGTCCCGTGAATACCGTCGATCGTACGAACAAATCCGCAACAAACAACGCTACGGATCCAGACAAGTGACGTCGTTGTCCTTGCGCCGCAGTGTTTCGTCGCATTATCCGAACTGTTGACATTTTATCGATGTTCGCAGATTCACATGAAACTCGACGGTGTTTTCCCTCGGCTTTCCGAGCCGAAAATTCAAAATCTGCGGCGACAGAGCGAAACAATCGTAGGGAACGACGGTCCCGGTGGAATGGCCGAGAGAGTTTCGGTTGGGAACCTATAATTATAATATAATATTCACAAATTATGTGAAAATTAAACGTAAAAATCAAAAAAAAAAAAAAAAAACAAAACAAAACCGAAGGCGATTTTATATTTTGTAATCACACGGTATTAATCGACAGGGTTTGAAATGAGATTTTTCTTAAAAAAAAAAAAAAAATTATTGGACTCTGTGAGAATAACGCGCGCGGATTACTTTACTGTATTATTATAATTTACTCTATACAAACGTCGCGACTTTCAAATATTAAAATTATTATTATCGGCTCGGTAACTCGAACGGTCGACGGCAAATCACCAACGACGATTAACATGTTGTTTTTTTTTTTTTTTTTTTGTATTTTTTATTAAACTAATGACGAAAACGACGCTATAACAGAAACACGACGCTTTTCGTATTTTTTTTTTTCTCTACCTCGAACCTTTCGAAAAGATCGCGATTTTCCATCATGACTCCCCTTTCCTTTCATTTCAATTAGCGATACATAATAATGATAATAACGATAACCGCACAAAACAACATATTACTATTATCTTACTCTTGTCTTAAAATTATAATAAGGCAACAAAGCCGCGTTCGCATCGCGGATCGTTTCCATCAGTAAAACGGTATAGGTATGCATTTGGTCGTCTCCGGCATTGTTGTTGCTTCAGCATACGGAACACCGAAATTGTATTATTCTTTTCTTTTTTTTTTTTTCGATTTCGGTTAAAATACTGAAAATTCATTTGGAAATGACACGGGCACAGTACTCGTTTCTCCGGATACCGGGCTGAATTATAATATATTATTATTTTACGGTCCCGGTTTCGGTTTGTGTTTAGTTTTCTCGAAACGAAACAACAGACGCAAGGGCCGGTGAGGCACTGGTGCGGCGGTCGGTGGGAGGTCAGGAGGTTTTAACCTCTCCCGAAATATTAACGATAAATTTTTGTTTCCAATATAATGTTTCTTTAATTTAACCAATAAAAATAATCTATTCTATAAGGAGTGAGAGTTTTAAGTGTAAAACCCCCTGCGAAATATTATGCTGGCTACGGCACTGATGTGAGGGGATGTTGTACTAAAATAATAATCACTATCGTAGAATCGTTTTCAATAACCCGGACAGCGTGTAATTAAAAAGCGGATTCAACAATGGTGAATTGTATTCAATAAATCAACATTTTCCTCATAACTCGGATGGAATATATTATGAGATTAAGTCAATCGTAGTTGTTGTATTTTAAAGACAATGGAAGGGACGATATACTTGTGTCCCCCCCCCGTGCACGGTGTTGGACCCTGCAAACGCTAGCGTTTAGTGTATGTTTGAGAATCACTCCTACGATTATGATTTTTTTTTCTTTAGTAGAAGAAGACTATACGAATATTGTTTTCAAAATTTTATCCTTTTAGCGGAACGTCGAAAAACGAAGATATCGGCATTTTTTTTTTAGTTTCGCGTTTTATTTGTTGGTGTGGGGAGGGGTTTAAAGAGACATCTATTTCGAAATAAATATACTTGTTCTATGTTTGAACCGTTCGAACCAATAAGTTTCACAACATTGGACGAACACCGTGATGCGTTCAAATTCAAGGCATTGTAAGGAATAACTATGTATAAATACGCAGTACCAAATTCGAATTATGTTTAACAATTAAGTCGCGGTTTGATTTGAACTTCGATTTTCGTTTAATTTTTTTCGTTGATATTTTCAATTTTTTTTATTCTTTCCTTTTTTATAATATTCCCCCCCTCCTATTCGTTTTAAATTAATTGTATGGTATTTCAACTCGGGTTGGGGTGTCGGACGTGTTCCGCCGTGTCAAAACGTACGCGGTGGTAAAACAAAAAAAATACCAAACGGGAAAATGAATTTGGACGGCGACCGTAATCACGAACATCAAAATTGTCTTAGCCGTTCCACCAGCCGCTGACAATAGGCGTGCAAAGAGTTGCGAAGCGAAAAATACGACGAGGATATCGTAATTCGGCTACCCATGGCCGGGGTTGAGATGTTTAAAACATTTACAATTAAACTCGTGTTTAAAACATCTAGAATAATCAAACCGGGTTTTGTTTAAAACAAATGATTTAAACAAAACAGTTATTTAAAAAAGAAAAATACAATTTATCTGCCTATAATTTATTAGAACCAGCTAATCCTTTTTTATTTTTTTTTTTTTGTAAAAGTTAACGTAAGGAACAAACAATGTGTACGTATATGAAATGAGTGTAAAAAGTGACTTTAAATCCGATAATAGCGATCAAACGGTCATAAATTATAACCTATAATCTTATAATAAGCCTTATAATCTTTTAAAAAAAAAAAAAAAAATATGCTATGGGTTTACTCGTGAAATAAAAAATATTAAAGTAATGAATATAATGGAATATGTATATATATATATTATTTATTATTTTTTAGTACACCCATACCAATATTTGTTATTAGTAAATTACCTATTTTGTTTTAAACACGATTAAATCGCAATTTAAACATGTCTAAAACAGTTTAAAAAATACGTTTGAAACAATTATAACAGTATTTTTTTTTTTTTTTTGTCAACCCTGCCCACGACTGTGGATATGTTAAAATATACGAGATATATAAAAAAAAATAGTAATATTATATACGGATAGTTTGTTTTCTCCGGATGACAGCCCGCCGACCAACGCCGCCGCCGCCGCCTCCGCCGTCAGGGAATATAAAATTATTATTTTTCGGGCTTTATGTTTTTCAGTGACCGCAAAATTGCGGACTCCGAACCGACCCTCCCCTACACCCCCCCCTCTGGGACACGGCAAACGTGAAGTTATTTTTGAACGTGGGACGTGTCGCGATGATATTCCCTCCGGAATCGCGGGGGTGAAATTTAATTGAAAATAAACCGACGACAAAACGTCAAAATCGACTTTTGGCCCTAAATTCGAATAATAATATATTGCCTTTAGTACACAATGTTTTATTTTGACCCTATTCAAAATATTTTTACTCATCGGTAAAAATCGTGCAACAACCGAGCTCGTAAATAGGCAAAAGGCCGTAGGCGATATTTGTTTTTTGCCCGGGAGTTAATTTTTTCGACAGTGTACAATCGTAAGCAAGACGGTAGATCGGCGTAAGTGACAGAATTTGTCGCTTACGCCAATTGTAGTCAGAGATAATGAAGTTAAATAATTGAATAATATTATGTATTCAATTGTAAACGACTTTTTTTTTCTTTTTTTTTTTTTTTTTTTCAATGAAATCGTCATAACTAAAATTCAAAATTGTTATTGTAATAACTCAATTCAAACGGAAATACACAAAGTTTAAAACAATTGTCCTTTTATCCGATAGATACATAAAACTGACATTTTCGGAGATAAACAGTTATAATGTATCCGAAATATGACAAAATCGGTTTATTTCAATATCAACTCGTGGTATTCAATTTTAAATATCGGGTAGCCATATGTCGGAATATAGAATAAAAGCGTACATATTGCAATGTCGCCTTGAATATGTTCCCATTTTGCTCGTGTCCCGACCAACACTTGTTGAAATTATTCTAAACCTAAGTCGGAATAGAGAATTAGGTATTTTTTCCGCGATAAAAATGATATTTCGACATTTATATCGCGTGGGTAGTATTTTTTTTTGTTTTAAGAAAATAAATTGCAATAAACCTAAATATTTGTACGAATTATGTTCACAAGTTTGTTCGTTCTCACGTTAATATTTACAAAAAAAAAAAAAAAAAAAAACCCATACAATTATTAATTATACGGTAAAAGTACGCGGGGATTTTTGTTTTTTTTTTTATTTGTTTTACACGTAATTAAAAAAAATAAAAAGGTCGGGCGAAAACATTAATTTCCAAGGTGAAAAGATTTCCGACGAGCTTGGTGGTAATTTGTTTGCGCGAGTGCTGACTGTGTGAAAAAAAAAAAGGGTAAAATTCAAAGCGCCAGATTTTGTCAAAAATTACATAATATTTTTAGTGTTCCCTAAACACGGGCCTAAAATATTATTATTCGTACGTCCACAACAGTGTTTGGATTTTATAAACACGAGCGTGGCCAGGAAATAATTTTTTATTTTTATTTTTTTTTTTTTCTGAGGTGGTCCATTTTCAAAAATAACAAAATACCAAAATAGTAAATCTACTCGTTTGTATAAATATTAGGTAGGCACCGCGGTACGATCCAGTTAGGAGTCAGCTTGTGTTTTCCCGACCGGACCTAACGAAAATCGACGGAGGCGTCGTGCGATTAACGAAATCGGCCGACCCCCGAGCACTTCCGGATCCGTCGACTTCGGTAATGATTTTAACTATAAATACGATAACGATATAGAACGAAATACCAAAAAAAAAAAAAAAAAAAACCAAAATTGTTATTAGTTTCGCCGGCTTTAATGTTCGGACGACCGTTGAAATTCCGAGGGCCGGCGGGCCAGAATTTCAATAGCCCGGGGGTCGCGGCACGCCATTATCAACAGCCTCTGGGTGGCTCTTGTGCGCCTCTGTGGGGTGCACTGGCAACATAATTATTGTATTGCCGCCGTCACGTTAAAACACGTAACATTCCTTCGGCGCACAAAAATATTGTCAAAATAGTAATTATTATAATTGTATTCGCGTATTTTACTGTGTGCGAAAATTAAATATAATTTTAATGGCAAATCCGCCGCCGCCGCCGCCGCCGCCACTCGCCGTATAACTACGGCGCACGACCGACAACAGAAACTTACAAATTAGTTTTGTAAATTCGTTACGGTATTAACATTAATATTATTACTAGAACAATTAATCCGATTAAACAACGTCAAACACCGTGCATACAGTATTACAATATACACTATTCGAATTTGAATAAAAAAAACATATAAAATTTATATAATATTACACTTGGGCTGCTGTTGATTTTACGAGAGCGTTTTGGCCGACAAACAAAAAAAATCACGAATTACGGTTATCGTGGCTAAAAAACCGTCACGCGGGATAGCGTTATGTATATTTATAGTAAAAAGCCGCTAAAACATTTTTAGATAAATGTAATTTTATAATCGTATTGACTTGTAACTACAACAAATAACTAGAAATTAATCAAAAAACACCGCGGAATAATATTTTGAAAATCGCACGAATATTCGCTTTTAGCGACGGCGAAATTAAACAGAAACGGTTTTTTTTTTTTATATATATATAAACGCATACTCGTTTTTCCTATTTTTTCTTTCGGTTTACCACTATGAGGAAAAAAAAATTACCTCACTCGATATGTCGATGATGGAAACGATATTTCGAAAAGTTGTTCGCGGAGCGATAAAAAAAAAATAAAAAGCACTCGGTCCCAGGAAACCGTTATATCATACAATTTAATTTGGAAATCCGTCGAGACTGTTTTCCACAAACCCCTTTTGTCACAATTGGTTTTTATTTGGTTAATAACTATTAAACTAACGAGGGCCTTAGTCAACTAACCTCAACATGGAACTAATTTTACCTTATTTGTTTGCAATTTTTTAATGTCCGGAACATATCGATGAAAACTAGAATTATCTCAGTGAAAATCGATATCCAGACGATATTCTGTAGAATCGACATCCTTGTAACGGTCGAATAACAAAACACAAACACAAAGTCAACTGTCGCATTAAATTTTTAATTATATATTAATATACGAACGATTAATTATAGAAATAAAATTATATTTTAATTTTTAACTTGACATTATGATTTTTTTATATACTGTATTGCTATGATGTGCCGCCAACACAAAAAGGTTGAGAACCAATATAAGGCAATTGTTCTTGTGCACCGGCAGGGTAAACTATCGTAGGGCGTTCAGAATTGCACAGGATCCGATTTTTTTAAAACTAATTTCGATGGGCTCGTTTGAACTTGCGCCGGCCGGATCTGGTTTTCTGTACTAGTCAAAACCATTTTTGACGGGTTCTAACCGTAATTATACGCCTGTAACAACGGTTTACTAGGACGATCGCTTCCATTTTTGTGGTTTTTTTTTTTTTTTTTTTTTTTTTTTTTTTTTTTTTTTTTTTTTTTTTTTGTTATCGGTCTGCGAACAATTTTTCGAGACGAGAAATCTCGTTTCGACCGTAGACACGTCGAGTGGGGTTTTCGGGTGGAAAATGTGGTTTTCGGATGTTAACCGCCCAACACGCGGAACACCCCCTCGTTTCGCCGAGTATCTAAAAAGGCACTACGATATTTCGCATTATCGCACGGTAATAATATTATCGTACATTAATATTTTTACACGCACGTCACACTACTGTCAACGCGCAAGAGCTTTATCGTTCGCCACAAATACACGGTGTTATGTGTTACGGAGTAAAAAAATGTTGTAATAAATGATTTTTATATTATATTCGTACGCAATTTGTGCGTTGCACACGTCAAAGTGTATTTTTTTTATTGTACGAGATCGCACGCACATCATATAGCAGGGACCCCCCTGCCCCCCTAGTCAAGTATAAAATCAATTTTCGAGTTTTTTATCACTTTTTTTTTTTTTTTTTTGTTTCCAGACGCTATGTGCGATACACACTATTGTACAGGTTCCTTATCCATAATGTCTGGTAAAATTTTGTATATATTCCACCTGAATAGGCACGAGACCGTGGTATCTTTATTAATTATAATAATAATTTTCAAAAAGTACATAATATAATAATATTATAATATTATTACTATCGGGAAATTAAAAAAAAAAAAAATAAAAAAATACTTAATTAACCAAATTTATATAATTTGCTCAAAACAGGATTCACAGGAAAACTTGCGGTCTCGTAGAATGATCGGCTTACAATGATTTTTATTTGTTTGTTGGAAAGAGTAACTATCGTACAGGATGCATTGGGCTTTAATTTTTGATTTTGTAACCAAAAATCACAAAAGAAAAATTAATGAAAATTATACAATATTATTATATTTGTAAAATATACAAATATTTGTAATAATAATTATTTTTTGTATTATTCGTTTTCATTTATTAGAACAAATCGTATATTTTTTCTATGTACATATTAATATTATAAAAAAAAACTATAGCCTTTTTTTCAGAAATATACATTAAAAAAAAAAAAAAAAAAACAACAATAATAATAATTGTTATAAAACCTACTTGTTTTATTATAGAAAAGTACAAATATTATTGAAATCAATATTTATCGAATACTTTCGTAAGTCACCTCTACTTGTACAACACGCCTGGGTCACAAAAACGATTTTTTTTTAAAAAAACAAGATACCCATTACCGTAAACTATATCAATGAAATTCAATCAAACTCTTAGTTGGACGTGTAAACGATTATTAGTTACGTAAAAACACGGTTTAATTAAATTTAAAAGTTTTAACCGCGATTTTCTTTTTTCACGAGTCATGGGGGTGTATATTATCGCACTAAAGCATTTTCCACATAGGTCTTTCGCAATTTCCGGGACACCGTGAAACGATTTTTCAAAAGTACCTGTACGTATAAAACGCATAGCAAAACCAAGAAAAAAGTTAAAATTAAAAATAATAATGAACAAGGCGGGAAGGATATTTAATGTCGAATATATTTTAAGAAAATTTAATCAAAAACCACGGTGTGTTTTTGTTCAATCAGTACTGCCAGATCGTTTAAACAGCAATAATTATTGTTTTAGATAGTGATTTTATTGGTTTATTGGTTAGATTGATGTTTGCTCATTTTTCATTTTTCCATCCGTGAACAACTTTTCGACCAGAAATCTTGTTTCTATCAAAAAACTTTATACAAATATTTTTTTTTAGCATTTTTAAATCTAGTCGGTACATTTTTCATTTTTGTTATTAAATCTTTTAGTTTTCTTAATTACGGGAGGGGAAAAAAAAAAAAAAAAAAAAAAAAGAGTATATTTACGCGATTTCATTGTACCACACTTGGCACCGATTAGAAGCGACTAATCGTTAGTATACGGAACGAATAATCGTAAAAAAAGGTATAAACTAAATTCTTTCTATATATCCCATATTTACCTACCCAACTTCCCATCTACAACAATGAACCACCCGTGTTGCGAGGAATGTCCGTATTTTTATTTATTTTTTTCAATTCAATTCAATTTTGTGACACACGCGCCATAGTATGGCGAAGTGGTTCGCATGGAAATTAGTACCCAGTTATACTGACGTTTAAAAAAAATAAATAAAAAACGCACACAATACGACAAAAAGTTTTATCGCAATCTTTTGGTTGTATTATTTTTCAGTCGACGGTAACGTATATGCAATACGACTAATCGTTCACGATGACAATTAATAATTCCGTTCAGTGAACCCCTCCCGTGACTGTACGGTAGCTTTATCAAACTGTGTACTTAAAAATAGCGCGGGCGGAATGATGACTGGAAACAACAAAAAAAAAATTAAAAAAAAAACTATTACGCCGTACGGGTACGCGATACACAACGAACGGATGGATTTTTCGAAGCGGAAAAATAAAAGAACAACTCGAGTATAAAATGATCGTGTATAGTCATAGATCATTAATACACCGGGTACACTATTTACGACTATAAATGAAATATAAATTATTTTCCCAGCAGTCAACAGTTACGGAACGGTTAAATGGTCGCCATAAGTATTGATAAAAAAATAAATAAAAATCGTCGCGAGAGATTCGGCGAACATTTTTTTTTTTTTTGCGCAAGAGGTGGAGGGGGAACACATTACGCAAATTACATTTTTTTATTATTATTATTCTGCGTCGTCCCCTCGTTTTTGCCATGTTTCCGGTGTGTTTTCCCCTTGTTTTGGGGCCAATAAACCTTTTTCACTCGAATTGTTCGTACGCTCGACGCATTAAACAGGTGGAGACAAATCGCGAGATTAATATATTTAACACCATTCCGTTTTCCGGATGTGATAACTATAGTTCGGATTTATATGTAAATACATATTTTATACTGCGACTCGATAAATTAATTTAGGCAAATGATAAATTCGTTTCGGATGAAACGCAATAAAATGAGCTATATTTGATTTCAGATATTTGTACGCGTCTCGTCATAAATACGTGTTTTTAAATATTTTTTAATTGATCCGTTTTGGTTTGACATATTTAGAAGATTTTTAAGTCGATTTCGACAAACTTATCGTAGTTTTGTGAATATGTCGGCAGCTTCTATTTTATATGTCTGTCAATTTTGGATTTTTTGAAGGGTACGATAAAACAACTAGAGAAATTAGTTCAAAGCATTAAGGGGACTCGTAGAAGAAGCTGTAAAAAAAATATCGAACGGGTACAAGGACCGTCGGGAGTGGCATTTAAAGAACACACGCGTATTGTATTAAATTAAAATCCCGGGTCTAAACTGCTTAAAACGAATCGCAGATTTCCATTGCGGAAATAATGGTATATTATTGCAGACCGAGACATGGAATTTGCACCGTTTACGTCTGTCGCAGTCGAGCGTCCCTTTGGTCGGTACAAATCCGCGTTACGACCAAATCGCAGAGCATTTCATTTCGAATATTTCCGTACGTCATAACTTGTATAACTTGTCTAGTCGCGATTAAAATCCGGAATAAGGTTTAATTGCAATAATTGTTTTTTATAAACGTTGATATTATCAAATTGTCCGGTACGTATAAATCCGACTCCTAGTCACGGCACGCGCAGTTACCAACGCCGGCGTTTTTTTTTTTTTTTTTTTTTAAACTCGACGTACAATACACAATTCGGTACGAATTGGCCGCTCTCGTGTGTTTGTATCGGCTCACGCTGCGAACGCTGAAAATATATTATATCGCTATTTCGTGCGATTTTCTCATATTGTTCCGGCGGGACGTTTGAAATTATAGGTACGTATCGACCGGCCGGCCGAAAATGTTATTTATTATTAATTTTTCAATTACTCGTGCGAAAGATTCGACTTTTCGATAATGCCAACGACATAGCCGCCTACGGACGACAAGTTTTCGGGCGGGTCGGCCTCGTCCGTGCTTAAAAAAAAAAATGTCAGATACGTTACCGTAACGCATAACCTTATTTCGTTTCTCTATAAGACCCGGCCGCTCGTTCCGGAAGCTTTAATATGTATTAAACGTTTACCGTCGTATCGTATAAAACAATTCGACCGTTGTACGATCGAATTGAATGCGATTTATTATATTTCCCGCCCACCGTCCGTTACGTTATGTACTCGATTAATTATTTACGATAGTGCATCAGCAGTGGGCACACAGTTTGACCGTAATTCGTTTCGCAATACACGCGGATTATGGGAATATACGTCCGGTCGGTATCAATTCCGGGACGTTCTTCATATTGTTCGACCGGGGTTCTGAACGATAATTCTGTACGAGCGCCGGACGGACACTGTGCAAACGTTACGGGAAATATTATTGTAATCGAATTAAAGAGACAAACTGAGGGTAACGCGCTATAATTTATCATCGTATTAACCGTAATGTAGCGATTGATTGCGTAGATAAAACAACGAAATCCTATACCACCGAGGATGGCTGTGCGGGTACAGTAACTATTAGTGCGCGCATCGGTCGGGTTTGCGAAACCGTAATGGTAACACGCGGGCCGAAAAAAGACAAAGGAAACGCGGTTCTTTTATTAAAAATTGACGTTATTCGTCAACGTAATCTCCACCGAGAGCAACACAGCCAATCATTCCAACGCCGCTCTAACCATTTCAATATTCCGTTCTTGCGGAATGATTTATCTTTTGCTTCGAAACAGGCCTCGGTTTCACCGATAACATCTCCATTCGAACGGATTTCCTTACCGGCGAGCATTTTTTTTTTGTTGAAATCTGCGAACAGTCGCAGTAGTCGCTGGGAGCCAAATCTGGAGAATACGGCGAACGCGGAAGCAATTCCGATCTTTAATTCGTGTAGTTTTGGCATTCATTGTTTAGAATCATCAACACGTTGTTGTTTTTGCTCAACAGTGGGCAAACGCGACGCCCACTTTGAACAGAGCCTTCTCATGGACAAATTATCGTGCTATATAAAGCCAGCCACGTTCTTTTGATATCTTTACGATGTCAGCTAACTCATGCGACTTCACTTTGCGATCGTGCAAAACGATTTTGTGGATTTTTTCAATGTTTTCTGATGTTACAGCCTCGTTGGGACGTCCACTGCGTTCTGCATCATCAGTGTCTCTACGACCACGTCTGAAGTCAGCACCACAACGTTTTATTTTTGTTTCTGATAGAGCGGAGTGCCCATAACACTTTTCAAGCCAGTTCTTCGCTCGAACGGTATTTTTTCCCATCGAGAAGCAATGTAAAATTAAAACACGAAATTCTTTTTGATCCATCATTTTTAAAATAACAAAAGTAGCGTCACTCGTAGCACAATAACTCACAAACTAATGAACAGATTGTCGTGAAATTTTAACAGCTGTCCTTTGCCGATTATAACCAACTAAAAACGAAATGAATTTCATCTATGTGTTAGGCCGGGGACTTTTCAGCCCTTGTGTTATAATATAAAGTAGCTATCGTTTTCACGATATTATAGTATTCGAACCTAGGGAAATCGATCGGCGAAAATAAGTAAAAACGACGATGGCACGCCGCGCCAGGAATGCATATACGAATACATTAAGTTATGTTATCGCACGAATTTAAAGTGAAAACGAAAAACCTACCGATAATTGTCGACTTGATAAGGGCCGACTTCAATAGCCACTGTTAATTTAATAATAATAATAATTATAATTATTATTATTATAATTCTACGTGGTGGCGTAATTGGGTACAAAACTGTAGGGGTCAAGCAAATTTATTCGCCAAAAATCAAAAAACACAAGGAGGGGAAAGGTGTATAAATATATTTGTATCCGCGGTTTTACAAATTTCGCCACATTTCAGTCCGATAAACTCTTCCAGTGGCTCAATTAAGGTTTTTTCGAGGGGGATGTCCGCCTAGCAATCACAGCCGAGCACCGCATTGTCCAGCGTTCGATAGACTGAAAAACGCATATCATCTTGTTAGGAATCTCATATGGGCAATTTATATTAATTGTCGAGCGTTGAGGTGTAATCGTATTAGAATATATGATTGCAAAAAAAAAAAAAAAAAAAAAAAAAAATACAATTTGCATAAATACGAGAAAGAGGTAAAAAAAAATGTACAAAAATATTAGCATAAGACGAAAAATAACGAAAACGGAACAATCCGTGAAAAAACATACTGCGAAATCGGCGATCGTCTCATCGGTCAGCCGGGTTTTTGATCTGCGGCATATTTAAATAATATTATTGAAATCGTCCAGTAATTGTTATTATTATTATTTTTTTTTTTTCTGTTTTCTGCATCGCGCTATGACAACAATTGTACGAAGAGGAAAAAATAAGAAATTTGAAACCAAAACGAATTAACGGTTGACAATAATTAGTTTCGGTGCAAATGAATTGACAGACGAAAAAAAAATAAATAATGACTTCGATTTTTTTTTCCCCGGACGATTATTATTTGGCCCGTCTATATCTTTGGAATTTATTTATACAAACATCGTTACCAAAAGTTATATCCGAGTATAATGTTTTATCGAACGATTCTTTACAAAAAAAAAAAACGAGCGTTTTCAATGGTTATTGTTTGCGTACTGTTAAAAATTGAAAAAAAAAATAAATACGAAATTATCGATTTTTACTTTACCGAATGGTTTATAGTTGATCGTAATTAATATATTAGTCGAGCGATTATTGATAATTTATCGTTTCCAGAGTCGTCCCCAACATTCACTTTTATTCGTTTTTTTTTTTTTTTTTTACAAGAGTATTAGTAACATATATTTTTTTTACGTAAATTATATAATTCACGGCATGCAGTGAACAATTGGAATATAAAAATATATATTTTTTTTTATGTATACGAAGGGAGGATACTAAACCGAATGTACCGACTGGCATTTTTTGTCATATCGCATACATTTTTACCGTTCGATCGTTATTTTTAAATTACTATGATAACATTTGATTTATTTGCAGTCCGAAATTAACCGGACATACTCGTACGAGGCCTGTTCAAAAAGTTCCCGAATTTTTCAATTTTTTATTTATAGTGCTTACCTACAAGCTATTGAGACTTATCACCCTCGGAGTATTCTCCCTTTTGGTTTATACACTTTTGCCAACGATGTTTCCATTGTTGAAAGCAATAGTGGAAAGCAGTTTCTGGAATTGCGCGTAGCTCCGTTAGCGAATTTTCTTTTATTTCGTCTATCGTAAAAAATCTTTGTTCTTTTAACAGACATTTTAGGATTGGAAATAAAAAAATGTCCGCTGGTACCAGGTCGGGAGAATATGGTGGATGAGGAAGCACGGTCATGCGATTTTTCACGCAAAACAGATGGTTACGCGGTTGTCTTTCTGATCTTGCGACATCAACCGGGGGAGAAATTTTGCTGCAACGCGGTGCACACCGAGTTTTTCTACCAGGATTTCATGACATGAACCAACCGATATGTTACGATCTTCCGCAATTTCTCGAACAGTTAAACGTCTATTAGACCGCACGATTTCATTGACTTTTGTCACATGAGCATCGTCTGTCGATGTCGACGGACGTCCTGAACGCGGGTCGCCGTCAACTGATTCCCGACCGTCTTTAAAACGTTTACACCGGTGGTAACACTGATCACCATAAGCATTTTGCATCATTTTATGAGTCTCAGTAAAAGATTTACAAAGTTTAACATAAAATTTAATATTAATACGTTGTTCGCGAATGTTATTCATCTTAAAAATGGCACAATACACACGACTCGTCTACTTTGAACGCGCACAGTTAATGGTTAGATAGCAATAAACATTTGAGATTTAATTGAAAAGATAGCTGCTCAGGAATTATAGTTCGGGAACTTTTTGAACAGACCTCGTATTCGGTTCTTTCTCACGATAATTTTTTTTATATACCGATATAGATAAAAACCCGTCTAATTAAAACACGTGAAATATGCGATGATTTTTTTTTTTTTTTATATATATAAAATCAATATTTTCTGGATCTGTTATACAATAATAATTTCGACAACGAAACGTTTTTTTGTGTTTAACTACGATGCGTGCTTTATCATTTGTCTGGTGACAAGTTTTCCACCAGACTCGTTGCACCTATCGCCTAGTCATCGGGCGTCGTCTTTGGTGATGAATTATCGTCGGTGCACTGGTGGACGTTCTTTATTTGACTTTCCTCGTAGTTCTCTTAACAATATCGGAATAAATCGGAAAAATGGAAATATTTGAATAAAAAAAAAATGGTGTCTGCCAATTTCGATTGCTTCTGGTATTCGATAAAAAATAATCGTAGACGCCCAAAACATTCACTGAATACTTATATTTACAATTTCTAGACGTGGTGCGATTTTCGTAATGTTTTCACTTTTTTTTTTTTAACTTTTATTTGGTTTTATGCGGATAAAAGTGTTTTGATTTTTCAAAAATGCTCAAAATGTATCGACACCAAGGTCTATCACAAGTTATACTTAGAAGTTAAAAAAAAAAATTCGGCGTAATGTTATTTATTTATTTTTTTTTTTTGTAAACAACCCGAGAGATACGATCGCTTGGGGGAGACATTGTAAATGATTGTAACTTCATTCTCAGCTGTCTTTTTGCGCTCGACGACGGTTCGAATGGTTTTTCTCGTTAATTATTTGTTCGCTTTTGTTACTGTTCCGCTGCGACTTTGGCCACGTTGACCCACTTAACATTATAATATAATGGACAGTATATTTTTTACGCCAATACATTTAAATTAAACGCATTCATATTTTTAAAACAATGTTTGCGCCCTTGCGCCGTGTCAGTCTCCGATCGACTAAAACTTTAATTTTTTTTTATTATTATTATTTTATACGGGACCGAACTCCATTTGCAAATTGTATCACGCGGTACACGTAATATAACGGTAAAAAATATGACTAGCCCAGTAATTAAAGATAATAGAAAAAAATCACAAATAACTAATTCGTTAAAATGGCATTTTTGCGTTAGGCGGAGAAGACAAACGTCAACGCGGCGGCCCCCTCTTAAGAGTGCCTTTACACGATTGGTCGATATTTACGGTCGTTTTGAACATTCGTTGGGTGCGATTCGATAATATATTTTTTTTTTTTTTAAATAATACAGGCGCCTAATACCTACACTATCGCAGTAGTTCTCAACATTTTCGATTTTTTTTTTTTTTTTTTTAAATAATAATAAAACCGACGATTTAAAACGTTTTCGGGGCAGGTTGAACGGGATAACTATTTATTGGTTAGGTCATCCATATATGGTGGGAATCGTATTAGAATATATGCTTGCAAAAAAAAAAAAAAAATGCAATTTGCATAAATACGAGGAGGGGGGTGGGCAGGTTTAATCCCGGAACAAATGTAACAAACGCTATTCGTGATAGCCACAAACAGATCGATAAAAAGACGGGAAAATGCTTAATAAAAACAGCGGGAATAAAAGTTTCAAGTTTTTAAGTATTTTTTGGACAATGTACCTTTACCCATACTTAGCGAGCGTTACCTAACCAAATCACTAACAAAACAAATACACATTGATTTGATAATGCCGGGCCCTGGTTATAATCAATGGCCCCGAACCCTACCCTCAAGTATGGCGACCGCCATAGTGAACGACATGGGTCTTGATGGTCTTAAAGTGTGCATAGAAAACTATTTACGTCGTAATTGTTTATCTCGTGTAGTTCCTGAAGTTGATTACTGTTATCAGTATTGTTTCGAATTTTTTAGGGTTGTGTTATAACTATGGCAGACGACGTGTAGCTCTAAAAAAAAAACATTTACAAATCCTATAACGTGCACTAAAATATACTCTATAATTTTTTTTTTTTTTTTTTTTTTTTTTTCTAGCGGTTTAATTATACGTAGTAATTTTTTCCAAAAACGTTCTAAACAAAAAAAAAAAAAAAGAACAATCAACTACTTAATTCAGTTATATGCCACGCAACGAAAGAAATTATCAAACGACTTTTATCTCTTATCGAATCGTTTAATTTTACATTTTATTGATGTCGGTATTGACTAACCCCCGACGGGGTATAGTATCTTTTTTAAGCAATTAAACAAAAAAAAAAATAAAAAATCCATCAAAATGTATCAATAACAAAACAGAACTAAATATGTAAAAAAAAAAAAAAAAAACATTCACCGTAAAATCGCAGATTTGGCTCAGTGGTTGCACGAAACAAATGTCTTTCTGGGCGGCATATTTTTATGGCTGAGCAAAAACAAACGAAAAAAAATATGCTAACGTTCTTGGCCGGTTACTCTGCTCTAGTTTTAACGTATTAAAATATGGCCCAAGTCGTAAATATTCGGCAGGTAACGTAAATATTATTGCGAGACGTCGGCGTCGTCGTCGTCGTCTTCGTCGCGTTCGCCGGATTATTATTAACGTATAAATATTATAATTGCAGTTTATGTAGTAAAAAAATCAAAAAAAAAAAAAAAAAAAAAAAAACCTCCAGACCTTGAATTTATATGTACGTATGTATACTATTGTACGGCGTTAAAAAAATTTATTGTAAAACTGCACCTGGTGGCTTGGCGCGGCGGTGGCGGCGATTACGGTTTTCCGGGCGCGTTATTTATTATCGTTGCCGCAACACGCGATCGCCACCCGGTAAATTATTTCGAATATTTCAAATATTATTATTTTTTTTTACGATTTATTGTTTTATAAACGTGCCGCGATATTTGCTACAGACGTCCCGCCCGACATATAAAGTAGAAAATCGTGTGCCGGTATTGAAATCGATCGATGTGTCGGTTGAAAACTCTAGTTTTTTTTTTTGGACGATTTTCCCATATTCCAGAGATATTATTATTGACGGTTTTTCACGCGTCGGACAAAAAAAAAAAAAGAAGAAACTCCACACGCGGAACAGTACGTGAGAGAAAAAACGAATATTTTAAACATGAAATAGACACGAACCATAATGTCCATCTGATATTTTGTAATTTTTCGAATAGAATACGATAGTAGTTATTAACGAACGATTGTTTTTTTATAATATTAAAATTTTCGGAGGGTTTTTATTTTTATATATATATAATTATTTGATCAGCGATCGTTTGTCAGAGTGTATATTACATTCTTTTATAAGCAACTTACAAAATGTGTTTAATATTCGCAAAGTTTGCCGAGCGCAATTAAATCCGAATATTATTACTCGTTTTATTATTGTTTTTTACTATCTACAAGGAAAATTACGGTGCTAAACGCCCGGCGAAAACTTTAATGTGGCGCCATTATTACAAGGGTATTATTATTTTATACAGACGAGAAATATAAAACAGTTTCTCTTTGGCGATATTCCGACAAAACAATTTATTCGCTTAACCACAACAGCGTTTTAATGAAATCGGCATATTTGTTAGTAAAAATGATTAACTCGATTACAAAATAAAACATACGTACTCGGATCGATTTTGGATTCGTAAACGAGGATCCGCCGTGCCGTTACGATATTTAAATTTTTTTTTTTCTTTTTTTCTATTTTCGGTCAAGAAACTAATTTTTTTTTTTTTTTCTTTTGTCCCCTTAATTTAAAAACTTTAATAATTACTTTTCGTGACATAGGTATAGCTCTCGTTGGGTAACGAAAACCGCGTAAGACTTTGAAGTTTCGACGTTAACGTGTCCCGTCGAGTGAAAAGTTTAGATACCGAATTCGGTTGTAATGTTCTGCACGGCTGAATAATAATAAAAATCAAAAAAAAAAAAAAAAAATACCAACGAAATTATTATTATTGTCACTGTTGTAACGTAATAATAAAGTTCGAAATTTGTAATTATAATATTATGAGTATTACAGGGGGGAGCAGCCGATTTTGTCATCGTGAAACAACTATCCTTTTCTACACATTGCCAATATCAACGGATATTTCGATTTTGGTTTTAAATCTGTTTCGTTATTGAATTCCGTTCAATATTTTTTTTTTAAAAATTCTGCCGCGTAAACACGTATCGACTTTTGATTTTCAATTGACGAAATCGCAATTTTAAACTCGCATTACAGTGATACCGTAAAATTATTTTCCGAATTGTCGGTAGCTCGAGTATTGAACAGTTATGTATTGTAGACGAAATACAGGGGACATTTCGAAAATATCATTAAACAAGACGATCGAACGGTTTTACATATTGACGCAGTCGTTAATGTGGAGAAAAATAAAAACCAAAATCTGCAATTACAAACATAAATATCACGCGGTATAATTGATGATTTTACAATAATTATAGCCTGTGGGAACTACTCCTTAGTCCTTATTAGGCTGTCTGGTTCGAGTAGTCTGTCCTTATTCTAAATTCTGAGCATAGCCATTGGTCTTACAATGATCGATGCGTGTTTTCTTATTTTGGTCTGTGAACAACATTTCTACCAAAAATATTAAAGATGATTTCTGGTGTCAAATATTGTCTAGTTCAGTGTTTCCCAAAGGGTGTAAACTTGAATTTGTTATTTTAACAAATTTTATTATGAAAAAAAAAATTAAAAAAATAGTGTACATGTTCAACTAAATTTTAAATTCTAAATCTAAATAAGTACAATTTCAGTGTGAAACGTGTACTTGATGCTGGTTGTATTAATAGTTCAATTCGAGGAGGATTTGACGATAATCATGCTCGCATTTCTTGTTCATCTGATAGAAGTCGTTACGTTTCTTATTTTTTTTAATATTAGTTAGTACGGGAAAACCAAGTTCTCAAAGGTATGCTGTAGGAATTGGCAACAACGTATTTATTGTTTTTTTTTTTTGTAATTATCGGATATTCAGTATTCATTAAATTCCAAAAATGGATGAGTGTGTTAAATTTTTATTTCAATGAACGATCAGATCGAAGTTCCAAAAGTTGTTCTTGGTCAATTCATTTTAAATAAGATATAGCATCTGATATTACTGCAAAAAAATTGTATACCCAATCATATTCGTCAACAAACAATGATGAGAAATATTTCTTCATTTTTTTTCTTTTAAAATTATAAGGTGATTAATAGTCAAAACAGACGTTACTACTCCATGTGGATCGATATCTGCTGTTAATGGAAACATTATTAGTTGTTATCTTTTCAATATTTATCCAAAGTGTGCCTCGACTTATAGAAACTATTTATAATGTGCCGCGATTGAAGAAAGTTTGGGAACCGCTGGTCTTGTTGGTGCATTTTCGATTTTTTTTTTTTGATTTTTTGTAATTCCGTCGAAAATAATCATAGTGCCTTGACGTTCTAGAATCGGTTTTACATTTTCTGCCATTTTTTATTGAGTTTTAAGATTTTTCATTTTTTTTTTTTTAGATTTCATTTGGTTTTTGTGGATAAAAATTGATGTTTGGCTTCTCACAAATTGTTTTTTTTTTTTTTTATATAGGGTTTAAAGTTAAAATTTGCCGTATTATGGCAACTTTTTTAGCTCTACAAAAACGTTCAACAATTTCAGACAGTCAGAATATTGTTTCAGTTGCAAATTAATAGCATTTTTAATATACAAAACAAAACACAACCGAATTTAGCTGAGAATTGTTTTTTGTTAGTGATGACTGAACGGTGCATGTAAATTGAATTCCCCTTTATATTTATAACCTTGCCGCCGACATAAATGGGCCACCACATAAGCGGTGTGCCGCTTTTTGAAATTTTTAATGAGCTTTTTGTTCGGAATTTGTTATTAACGGTTCCGGGGTTTCTGATTAATATACTTTGCGCTTCGATGGCTTAACAACTTTGTGGTACATATTCGACACCAGTGGAATTTCCAGGAGGCATACATTTGTATGACATTTTCAGAGCATTGTTCGAATCCCGATTCGGATCGTAGTTATTAATTACGCCGTCCCGTGGACATAACATTCGAATTTTTCAATAAAAAAAATGTATACGTTACAATGCTATACTCGCAGCGGATCGTAACGCGGTAAAAGTTCCCATGGCCGTGCGAACTTTTTTCCCCCCGTTTTTTATTTATTTTTTTTTTTTGTCTATTTAATTACACACCGTTATTATTATTTCCATCTAAACGGTATTCGTCGTACCGGTGTGCGTTTGCGTCATTTTCGTATTACGCGGATCTATTCGCCCCCGTTCCCCGTAGACCGCATCGTCGCCGCCAATTGCCGGGCACGTGTTGCTCAACAACGATTTAATATAATTACGTATTATCAGTTTACATTACATGTACTACGAGATGTTGTTGGTGTTTTGTATTTTTTTTTTTTTTTTTCTTTATCCTGCGCGTCGGTCGTCTTTTTTTTTTTTTTTTTTATTATACCTACATAAGAGAGTGTCTTTGGAGAATACAGGGCGATTTCAACACGATCCGACTGTTTATCCGTAGGATTTTCAGCGAATTCGATTTCTGTTTTGGTTTTACATTCAACCGTTATGGAAATTCGTATATTGCCTACTTGCCTTAAATCCCTGCACTATTCTTGTCATCGTAAAACCAACGCGAAATCGATTAGAAACTCCATGTTTAATCGCATTATATTTATCGGGGGGGGGGGAGGGGGGAAATAATAATATCGCCAGGTACTTTACAAAAATGTATCTCGATAAATTTACTTGAATTAATACAATTATTTATCTAAGACAAAAGGCGAAAGGTTATTTTTTTTTTTTTTCTAGGTAACGATTAAATTTAGACCGCCGTATAATACATAAACGGCAAAATCTGAAATATACGCATCGGAAGGTTTAAATAGTAATGGTAAAAAAAAAAAAAAAAAAAAAAAAAATGGAAAATGGTGTGTTGAAATAAAGCACAAACGGTGTATTCCATAGTGAATTTAAGAAAATCGCTGGATCGTGATAAAATAACCGCCCTGTATATACACCGAGCGGTCAAACGCGGAAAACAGGTTACGGGACGATTATTCACAAAATGCATTTCACTTTCGCCGTACACATTGCGTGCTCCTCCGTGTAACATAGAATTTTTTTTTTTTTTTTATAAACATTTTATACGCGGGTTATTAAATTAATCGATTGTTTGCCATTGAGTGTTTAAAAAATGTTTACTTCACAAACCGTTTAAAAACGTAATTAAACCGCGTCGAATTGCATTTTATAGAGGGCGGGATGAGTTAATACTATGCAAACTAGCGTGTTTTATTTTTATACTTTTAAAAAAAATACACCAATTCGTTTAAATCTGTATATTTATAAATGTGCTACTATTTTTTACTTTTTTTTTAATTCCGAGCTTATGTTTTCTTTATGCAAGACATGTGTATATTCACTCGTACTTATATATATATTCAAACGGGAACATATTTTACCGCAATCCATAACGATATAATATTTTTTTATATATATATATATATACTTACCGATATGCATTTTTTATATTTATTTTACGAACAACTCTCCAGACCCATAAATAAATATACGAGTACGTAATATACAGGAACGAAGACGATTAAAATGATATTATCGAAATTAACATAATGATGGCGGCTCCTTTTTTTTTTTTTTCTTCTATTTTCTTTTATTATGATAATTTATAGGCGATACGGACGATTAACGCGAGTCCAGAAGTGTAATTATTTTCTTTAAGAGCCTGCGATTTTATCATGACTGTAAAATAAATTAAGATTTTTTTTTTTTTTTCTCGAACCTATTAAAACATATGTAAAACGACTAACGCATCTAAAACTATAACTATAGTTGTCATTCAATTCATGAAATTAAAATATTATAATTATAGTTGGACATTGGTTTTTTTTTTCGTCCTGGATATTTGCCCCAATCAAAAACTTAATTTTTTTTTTTTTAATTTAATTTTTCATTTCTGCCACTCTTTTTAATAATATGGAAAACCCGGAAAACGGCGGTGTATTAACAATTGTACTCGACGATTTACATCCAAGTTCATCGTAACTTGTTTTAAACATTCAACAAATTTTTAAAATACAAAAAATTATTAATTTCCGATATTATTTATAAATTTAGCAAAATATTGTTTGGCCGAATTTCACTATCTCCTAATCGTTTTTATTTGTCCGTGCGTTTTTCTCTTTGCCTCTTAACCTCCGTGTATCGGTCACCATTAAATATCTTCGTCTATTCCACGGGTCCCCTCGTACACTCTAATTTTATTTAATCATATTTTTTTTTTTTTGTTAAAGTTACGCATTTTTTACGCGAATATTATTAGTGTGTTTACCCGGGTACATAAAGCGTATTCGTGCATGCACATCATAATGCGTATTAACAACACATTTCGCAACAATAATTTCGGTTAATTCATTCACGACGATTTAACTGTTTCAGGATTTTACACGTTTCAAGAGATTAACTTGCAAGTGGCGGAATGCAGAATGTTTTAGGGAGGATAGCGACCACATTGGTTATTTTATATCCAGTAATCGCATTTTCGATACCGGAGTCGGCCATTCAAACGGCATCATTGAAATCCGGCGAAACCGAACAGGTAACAGAAAAAGAAAAAAAAAAAACATAATTTTTAAGAGTTTACCAATTGCGCCTAAAATGACGTTTTTATATACCATTGTACGCGCAAAACATTTTAGGGTTGATAGACAAATTGCGCTTTTTTTTCTTTTTTTTAGGTAAAATAATATATGTCTAATATAACAATTGTAATACATATAATAATATAAATTAATCGATTGTTTTGGCATTTAAAAAATTATTTTTATACGTCAATTTGAAAATCGTTTGTTAAATACGCTCGACTCGCAATATATTTGTCTTGTTCTGTACTGTTTATTGTGACGTACGTGCTGGTCTGTGTTTCTATTATTGATTTTACGAGGACAACAGTATTTGGACGGAAAGAATAAATGTTTGAAGAAAAAATGAAACGTGAAAAGCGATTCAAACGCATTAGTAGTACGTTCAGAATTTTTAGAATTTTATGCCCACTGTATCGGAGGGAATTTAGAACCCGATGAAATACAGTTCTCAACAACGTAGACAGTGAATTTAGTAACATTTGAATGCATTGGTTGAAATTCCCAATACTGTAATAAAAAAATAAAACCAGTAATCAGTTAATAAATAAAATGGGTATTTAGTTTTCAAACATTTTAGTATATCTATGATAATGCAATGTTAATGGATTCGATTGAACAGCAATATTTCCACACTCGAAGGGAAAACAAATTAAATGCAAGCGCAAATGGTCCGTGCCCTATATTTTTTTTAGTTTAGGAAAATGTAAAAAAAAAAATATGTATTTAAACATAACCTAACATTTGTACGGGTGCGTTTTCGACTGTCATAAAAAAAAAAAAAAATTAAAAAAAATTAAGTTTTCGCGTGCGCGCCTAGACTAAATGAAAATGACGAAATGTTTTTCTGCGAGACAACCGGGAATACGCAATTTGTGGATTACCGGCAACGGACCGGACGCCATTTGATATACGAAAATCTGCACGTTGGTGAATAGTAAATTTTCTTAATTTATTAATAAATACGAGTACAAACGCAATACACTTCGCGGTCTGTCGAATGCCGAACGCGATACCGATGATAATTAATACCATCTCCCACGGACGCAGAAATCTCGTCCGTATAGCGTAATATATAATAATAATATTATCTGGATAATTCGATAACCGGGTCAACCGAGCCGCATTGTGGGGGGTATCCGTTAAATAAGTTTTCGCAAAACCCAAATCTGGTCGTGACACAACCGTAGGTATCCGGAACGGGCAGGCGAAAACAACGAATGAATAATATACGACATGTATTATCATATATTACGATTCGAATCGGCGGGGTAAAAGCATTTTTTTTTATTTTTATTTTTTTTTTAATATAATAAGATAAATATTATAATAATCGGCAACGTTTTATATCGATATAAAAATACCAAATCGTCCACGAAACTGAGTGCTTACGCGTGTGCCTGAGAATTTCTAGTAATTCATCTATCAACCGATATAAATATAAACCGAACAGTTTACGTACCTATTGTTTCTAATAAATACATATATTTTTTTTTTTTTTTTTTTTATCTTGCACAGCCCCTTTACCGTTTGAAATTAAACATTATTCTGTGTATTCTTTGGATACGTGCGTAATACTACAGATAAAATACGGAAATGATCCTCGAATTCGGAAATCAAATATTTTTAGAAAATATCAGTGTTGCTGTTTTATCGAAACGAAAAATGAACGTAAACCGTATATAATATTAAACGTGGAAGGGGTTGCATTTCTTCTTAAAATTACAACTACTTACACTTATATAATCACTAGTCTCTAGCGATTAAATTTAATCCATCGTCCAATAAGCCTGCTACCATTATTTGCGAAACTGTGTGAAAAAATGATCTTGAAAATAATATCCAAAATGACAAACAAACAACACGCAATTTGGCTTCAAAAATAAACATTCCACTATCCATCAAATACACCGTCTAACTGATTAAATCGCCTACTCCTTAGAAAATAAATCTTACTGCTCAACTATTCTACTAGATGTTGCCCAGGCATTTGACAGAGTTAGGCACCCTGGTCTCTTACACAAACTAAAAATAATTCTACCTCCACCCTACTACTTATTTTTTAAGTCGTATCTTGAAAACAGATTCTTCGCCACAAAAGTTGGTTCTGAAATTTCAAATTTGGCCCCAATTCTAGCTGGTGTTCCCCAAGGTTCCATCTCTTCCCCCATACTATTTAACATATATAAAGCCGATCAACCAACCACTTCTCATACTTCTGTAGCACACTTTGCTGATGACAAAGTCATATATATTTCGGAAAAAAATCCACACCTTGCCAGCCAACACCTACAGAGTCATTTAAATGTACTAGCAGACTGGTACTCCAAATGGGGAATACAAATAAATAATGAAAAATCATCCCACATCACCTTCACACTCAATAAAAGCACAGTACCTCCAGTCTATTTAAACAATAAAGTCATCCCTTCTTCCTCTAATGTCAAATATTTGGGTATGACACTCGACAAAAGACTTGCATGGGCCGAACATAGTAAGAAAAAACGACTCATACTAAATACCAGACGAGGATCACTTTTTCAACTTATAGGAAGGCAAGCGAAAATTGACCTAAATACAAAACTGCTATTATACAAAACGCTCCTTAAGCTAATTTGGTTTTAAGGAATCCAACTGTGGGGAGCAGCAAAAAAATCCAATATTTATAAAGTTCAAACATTTCAATCGATCACATTACGAATGATTACTCGTGCTCCTCCGTATGTTTCTAACCACACCTTACATTCAGACCTAAAAACTCATACTGTTCTAGAAGAAGCCAAAAATTCCTATATACTTTTCCGTGCCCGCCTTACAAACCACTCCAATCCTCTAATCTTTGCTCTGGACTCGGATTCCATTCCTGGAAATCCACCTAGAAGGTTGAAACGAAATTTGAACCGTGACTTGAAATAACATTAACTTTCTCTAGCCAGTATGTGTTGCCGCTGGGTGATTACTTTATCACCTTATATCTATCATGCCAATTTATATATAAATCCTCAAACATGCTTATTGTACAATTTATTTATAAATCGTATGTGTTAAAAATAAAAGTTAAAAAAAAAATTTAATACGTGGCGCCGTGTTATAGGACAACGCGGACTATACGAGATCGTTTGACGAAGGGCAAGAGGAAAATCGGGCATGGCCAGATTCGCAAATGACCGGATTGAGCAAACGCGGATGGCAAAACTTGAAGACCACGTGGGGCAAGCGGACACAGGACTGGCAAAACTTGCACTCGTCGTGGGGCAAACGGGCACAGGACTGGCAAAACTTGCACTCGTCGTGGGGCAAACGGGCGCAGGACTGGCAAAACTTGCACTCGTCGTGGGGCAAACGGGCACAGGACTGGCAAAACTTGCACTCGTCATGGGGCAAACGGCAGGGCTGGCAAAAGTTACACGGAGGCTGGGGAAAACGCGGATGGAAGGACATGCAGTCTAGCGGCTGGGGCAAGAGGTTCAAAGAACAGGTATACGCGATAAATACTATCAAAAAAAAAAAAAAAAGATTAAAACAAATCTATGTCAGAGACATTAATTTAATAACGGTTTTTTTTTTCTTTCTTATTTTTAATACGGTCAATAGCCTCAGTTCGACGACGATTCAGACAAAAAGTATGAACACGATTATCCGACCGTACCGGACAAAAGATCATGGAACAACTTTCAGGGATCCTGGGGCAAACGAGCCGCCGATTGGACAAGCTTTAGAGGTAAGCCGGTAAGCCAAACATTTTTGATTTTTTTTTTTTTATTATTCTGCGATAGTCGACCGATCATTAACCAAGAAAATTAAAACAGCAGCTCGCTGAATCGGATTTTCATAAATTCAAAATTTAATAAATCAATGATCGTCCACAAAACGATCCCGAGTGGATTTCGGAATATCTTCTCGTTATGTGTACAGAGTTCAGCTATCTATAATTTCGAAGACAACGCAAACCAAAGAAATTGGCACTTCTTTAAAGTACTCGGGCGGAAAATATTACTTGATTTATAAAATGAATAATGTCTCCATCGATTCGTTTGAAGTCTAAAATAGGTATATAGCAAGTTATTAGTAGGACTCGTGAGTTCCATACGAGATTTTCGAACTAAATTTTTCGCTTAGGTAGTTGGAAATTTTATAATTATTTTATTAACAATCCTAATTTTAAGTAGACTTCCTGAACCTGAGATATTGAGTTGAATGGTTTTATTTTGTCTTATACATTAAATATCACTATGTGTAGTGATAGGTTAGGTTACTACAATATTTCTGATTATAATTAATTATTTCTTTTTTAAATGCATATTCTCTGATTTTTAACAGTTATAAGGCATGTATATTTCGATAATTTTCAGATTGCAAAGACCACATCCCTAGTAATTAGGGATAGCCCACGAATAATTTATTACAATCCCCAATTGGTAGCTAATTGGTTTATGAAATGCGTTTAGAGATTGCAGTTTATCCGAAAAAAAAAAACCTAACAATTACTAATAGAGTGCTGCGACCCGGCACTATAACTCATTCCACAAAAAAAATTACTTTCGTATTGTCGTCTACGTTGTGTAATCATTAGTGACTGCGGCAATACAAATTTGTGTTTTGTTTTCCACTATAGATTGCATTATATACGTATATCATCAGTTGATGGTGCGTTTTATATTTTCTCGCAATCCGTTCACAAAGTATCCCGATCGGTTCGCATTTTCGTAAAATATTATAATGAATCGCGTCGGAAGGAGAATAATAAAACCGAATACATCTAAATAATTGTAATAGGTCTTGTCCTACGGGTCTCCTGGGTTTGCCGTTCGAAACGGTAGGTAGCTAGGTATGCGTTTTTCTTTTGTACGGCATCGGCCAACATTCCGGAATAGCGCATTGTTTTTTTTTTATGAATTTATTTCGTTTCAATCGATTGGGAAGATACGATGTTGTTATTAGTCGTGCGTAAATAATATTATTTTTTATTATTATTATTTTTCTCTCTGTCTCTTAGTACTAGTACTAGTCGTTTTCGGGATTTTTCAAATGGGAATGAAAAGAGGGAGATATTATTTGCAAAAAAAAAAAAAAACATCCCTACCGTAACGATAAACATGTACGTTGGGTGCCTGTTATTTATATGAGAAGAAATTTTTTTTTTTTTAAATTTAAAGAATGCCGTCCGGAAATTAGATCTAAAAATCGGGTCCACAAAGTTTGAGCTCGATTGGACCTAATTAACAGGGACAAAATTTAAGTTGAAAGTTTTATGAAAAAGTGAAACATTTTGTTTTTTGGCGCATACTTTCTTAAATCTTAATATTATGAAAAATTGCATTGTATATTTATCGTAGAACTGATTATTTCCTATACAAATTGTCTTTTTATACATTTTTTCTAAAGTTAACCTTTCCATTCGAAATCGATAAAAATCGAACATTTTCATAATTTATGAAAATTACTTGGTTTTTAGTTCTTCGCGATTATCCACTAAATTCGTGCAGACACCGCATTTAAGCATTATTGTTGTAATGTTTATTTCCAAAAAAAAAAAAAATGTGTTATCATAATTTTTTATATTGCTACGCATGTCTTGTGAAATTAGGATATTAATAAAATGAGCGATAGTTTGTCTTCTATGGATTTCGATTGTAGGTAGTAATGATTATCGGTTATTAGTATGACAATAATAACTTTACGCATATATCGAATTTTAAAATGTATACGTTTTGTAAAATTCCATAAAAATCTCCAATGGCCCATAGGAAATGTAAACAATAGTATGTTCTCTAACGGGACGAAACACGAACGTACACTACGAAATTAATAACGTAGAACCGTAAAACGCGGGTAAAATGAAACAAAAAGAACATTTTAAAAGTAAAAGTAAAAAAAAAAAAAAAAATACGAAAAAAAAAAACGTAGACTGAATAAGTAGGCCATTGATTAGGTAGAACATAGAGAGGAATTTAATTTATATCTGTACGCAACGATAAATCATTTAACGAACACCGGTCCTAAGCGAAGTCCGGTTAATCGTGTTTTGAAATGCTGCGGTTTTTTACGATTTCCGTCAAAATTTGCTCATTAAATGCTTAAGAGAAAAAAAATTACATTTCACTCAACTTTTTCATTTTTTTTTACCACTTAATACAATTCCATAAGCTCGTGCGTGTGGACTTAATGTCAAATTTTCGTATATTCCAGCTGCAACAAAAAAGAAAATGTTGTTCATTATAAAAACAAATAAAAACTAAAAAACACTAGAAAATTTCAAATGGCTATAAATCGTCGTCGAAATGTTTTAATGCTTCTGGACAAGAATAGTTGGAAATGTCTGCGATTATTTTATATCGGAATCGCAACGAAACCGAACATAACATAAGAAACCGTTATTATAGAAATTTCCCCGTTTATCTAACCAATCGTTATGATAACTGTAAGAAAAATCCACAAATTAGCTCTTCGAACTAGTGAATAATTGCTACCGGACACCACAACGTCTGATATTAACGGTCGGAGCATTATTTCTGGTCGAAAAACTTTGCTACGCTATGCTTCTAGAAAAAAAAAAAAAAAAAAATACGAATGCCTACACGACATCCGAACGTTATAATCAATATTATCGATAATCGATATTTTTGCGAATTACCTACATACGCGTTTTTTAAAGTATTAAGTAGTATTCGGATGTATCCTCTCCCTCGAAATAAAATCGAGCTAAAGTCCGCCGCCGTCTACAATCAAATTATACTCCTTTGAATTTATGTTTTCGCATATTCGTACAATAATTAAACCGACACGATGTATTGATTACTGCAGCGATCCAACGTTATATGAAACCGATATTCTTTTTTATTTTTAACGTCCGCCGTCGACTTTGGCCATAAAAACCAAAGCACAAGTTATAAGTTACGAGTTACTTTTTTGATATAATTAAATAGCCGTACAGTTATATTGTTCAAATTTAAGATATTTCTAACAAGTTGTGTACGAATTTTACAAAAAAAAAAAAATTAAAAATTACCCACACGAGTCTGTGTGTATAGTCGAACTGTAAAAGTCCAAATATTCGAATAGGTAAAAAAATACGTTTGTGATTGTAGTTACGGATAATTATTAAAAAGTAACTTTTAACGTTTAACATAACCCGACTTAGTCACTCAAATTCGTATATTTTAAAATTAACCGATGATAGAGGTTTTCTTTGGGATAACTTCACTTACATTGATTAAACTTAATTTGAACTCAAGTTGCCCAGCTTTAGTGAAATTTTCGAATTTAAACGATAATTGTTTTTTTTTTTTTTTTTGCAAAAACAACAACACTAAAACATTAAATATTAATATTGTGCGCTATTGTTGTTATTATTCATTACGGGCAGGTATCGCGAGATGTTTCAGGTTTATAACATCGTGTTTATTTGTTCGAAGGGCTCGTATTTGATTCGATTTGATATTTCTATGTGTTTACCTACGCTATACCATCGTGTTACATAAAATAAACAGCTCTTTTGAGCAAACTCTGCGTATTTTTTTTTTTTTATTTTATATCTATATTAATACATTATTAGATCAATATACCGTAGGTACCACCTATGGGTAATAGGTTATTTTGGGTGTTGCATAAAAAATACAAACGACAGTGTACACGAAAAAGGCAACGGCCGAACCGGAGGAATATCACTAACCGCCGACCCACGTCCGTCTCTTTGACCGGCCCGTCACGGTGACAAGATTTTTTATTATCGGCCAAGTGAGGAATTTACCGATGGTTTACCGCGGACGCGTGCTAAATTTTCTCTTTCATTTCTTCCTGTCGCCCCACATCCGCGTACGACTTTTCAACCGGGGGGGGGGGGGCGATTTTCGTCTAGTCGAAACAAGTATAATTTGTAGGGAGGTTTTTCCATTTTTTTTTTTTTTTAACTTTTCATTTTTCCGTTGTAATCCGTTGTCATTTTTAAATCGGTAGTGCTCTGCCGTAATGCAAATTCGGACCGGCGCGCTCGCTAGTCATTGTCGATTATGATAGGTGTGTCGCATTATAACGTATTGCCATGGGATTTTTTTTTTTTTTGCACGTACTCGCACAAATAAATAATGCGAATTTTTTGCGTGTCAACAACAGGTTCGTGGGGAAAAAGAAGTCCGGCGGACTATATGAACGATTACTCGGGATACGGAGACGACGGTAATACTTACAAAGCTTCATTCTACCCGCCAGGTAAATATGCACACGTCCCGGTTTTTTTTAATACTTATACAATACGTTTAGTGACAATTGTATTATGTACCTTACAACACCTGCTACTATATTGTACTGTTCGAGTGGGCACCTACCTGTTTATAAACTCGTTATCAACAGGTGGCCGTTTCTAACAACACTGTTGAATTAATAATATGTTGCGAATACATATAATAGTATACTATTATCCCGTTCGATATATAACTGTACGGGGTGATTTTTTTATTATTATTTTTGTTTTTTGTTTTTCTTAAAGCGTGCTCGCACAGTTTTTTTTTTTTTTTTTGTGCTTGGAATAAAGGAATTTCTAAAAAAAAAAAAAAGAATTTGATAGCAATTGTCCGCGTATCGTGTCTTTGCGGTTGTTCGGTTGAAAGTCGATTAAAAAAAATAATAACAATAACAATTGGTATCGAATTATTGTAAAAACGATTTTTAGATTTCCGAGTGAAACGGAAAACGTATTGGTTTTACTATGATGTGTGTTTTTTTATTATTAATTTTTCTTTTTTCTGTCCGGACATCCTTCTCCGCTTTTCAAGCGTTGCATCTTTCCTGAAAGCATTTTTAATTTAATTGATAGGTGAATCATGTAATTTTCTTAATAATTGAAAAAAAACCGAGAAACAACGTAGGGAATTTACGGCAATAACGGTTTCGATTTTTTCTTTTTGTTATATTTCGGTTAAAAATAATCGTTTTGAGTACAAACATTTCATAAAATATGAACATTAGGAGTTTCTAGAAGTGGACAAAATTTCAAAACATTATGGCCATTTTTGAACTATGTATAGACAATTTGGAAATTTTTCAAATTAAACGAATAAAGCTGATTTGGCCGAACAGTAATGCTTGGAAATGTTACACAAGGTTCAACATAAAATGTATACTTAATGGTGAAAAAGAAAAAATTTGAGAGTAATTTAATGCTTCTGTTTTATAAGGGTTTAGTGTAAATTTAGACGAAAATCTTAAAAATTCAAAACGTGATTAACTGCAAAACTTCGCTCAGAATCGTTTTTCGTTAGCAATGATTAATTGTCGCCTACTGATATAAATTTAATTCCACTTTATATCCTAACTTCCTACTAATGGCCCACATCCATAGCTTGAAGTATGTGTCCGTCTTTTTTTGTCTCACACGTGCTTTTCGATTGCATCATGTTTTGAGAAAGAATAAATCATTTCGCTACTCCCAATCTATTGCTGGACTAGTAAATTCTATTTTAAATTATTTGAATTGATAATATTCATCCTGTATGTCTCGTGTGTGTGTTCTGCTTTGAGTAAAACAAAACAAAAAAAAAATATGTTAAAATTGTATTATGTAATTCCAACCGAATTATTAATTTGTTTAATGCAAACCGTTTATTTTATTTTTCAATATTATTTTCAGATTACAATAGTTATTCATCGTATTTACCCAACTACAATACCGCAGAATCTGAAAACTGAGGCATCACCTGTCGAGTTTTGAGATTTACTACCATGAACAAAAATATATTATCTACTATTATACTATATACTTACACTTATTGTATTAGTACAGATTACAATATAAACTTGAGTTTGTAAACAAAAAACTAGCTAAAACTACGCCTCTGTAATATTATATTATAACACATTCAAGTAAAAAAAAAAAAAAAAAAAAAAACAAAAATTTTTGTGCATTTATATATATTATATAAACATATATATATATTTTTTTTTTTTCCCCAGTGAATAATATCAAATACATTTATTCGTATATTATTCATTGTTTGTATACCGAACTATTCCTCGTGCGATTCGACAACACGATGCGATGTATACACGAGTACCTAATATGTACTTGTAGTGACACAACTCAAAATTCCACACACAAGTAATGTGCACCTACACGTTTCAAACAGTTGTGTCACCAGTGACGTATTTTGGATGATATTTTTAGGGGATGTCTACAATTTTAGAAACCTCACAATCCCGTTTCTAGAACCATATACTAATTAAAAATACATTTAACTTACAGTTTGCATGTAAATACTTAGATAGGCGCGAGTAATGAAAATACTAATACATTAGGCCATTTTTTTTTTTTTGTTTTTACCCTCTTCCCCCCAAAAAAAAAAAAAATAAATAAATATATATACACCTAACAGTGTATCACTATAGTCTGGTGTGTCCAGAAGGGAAATATGCGTACGAAATTTAAAAATATCGGGCTATACAATCTGGAGTATTGAAACGTTCTAAATCTATACGCGTATGAGTCGTACGACGTTTTATACGATAAACGGCATTAGCCCGGGACCGGCGACGATAATCGCGAATGGTTAATTTTTTTTTAACCGCCTCACAACGATAATTAATAATCTACGGGTACAATACATTATAATGCCCGCTTATTTTGCATTACAATTACGCGGCTACGAAATATTGTGCGCAATTTTTTACGAGCTCACGAGTTCCCTTGTGTTATTGTAATAACTGTGTATATGCAGGTGCAGGTGAGTATTATATATAGTGTGTTTTTAATCGTTAAAATATAAAATGCAACTACAGCTGATGAACACGAACAAAAGCGAAACAACACACCGTAATAACATCCCGTTGATATGTGTACATGTTACGGGCAATGTAGAAAATCTGGGCATTCTCTGCGGTGCCCGAGCATTTTTTTTTTTTTTTTTTTTTGAAAATAGCCGATTTTCTACATTGCCCGTAACATATATATATATATATATATTAAAACTATTATTATAGTATAAAATTAACAATGTAAAATATCCATGTTATCAGTTTGTACCGATAAAATAATCCATTATAATAAATATCCCGTGAATATTTTACAAATAAATTTGCATTCTGTATAATGATACCTTTATTTTTACGGTAAAAACTGATAACACGCAATTTAACAATGTTTGTTTTGTGCATGAAATAATCCGGTTAACTCATTCCTTAAACTCCCCGGTGCCAATTTTAATACCATCGTACGCTATAATAATCAGATTAAACGAAAATAACATGGCGAATGCAATCGCCTTGGTATTTTTTAGGAAAAAAAAATTATAAAAATCTAACGCGAAAAATGACCTAATAATAATTGTCCAGGATTTTATGAAAATAGTAATATCGTAGTCGTTTGTGCACTACACACGCATAGTTGGCAACGAGTGATAGTTGTTACGTATACTCAATAAACATTTTCGATACGTCATTCTGTGAATTTTCTCTAGAGTTTTCGATTTGGGAGGGGGGGCTACAAAAAGAAAAAAAACTGCCCCCATGGTGCCTAAATCGTTAATATCGGGTGCTATACACACTGTATAGAATTATTATTTATACAACGGTATTAAAATCAATTAAATTGCACTTTACGCGTAATAAAACGTATAATACACAAATAAATTATACTTTAGTATAATAACACTTGATTTAAATACACTTGATGTAGAATTGAATACGTGTTTTAATAAGTGATATTAAATGGAGAACAAAATAAATAAAATACTGTATTTTTTGCGTTTTAACGAATCAAAAGAACGTGTAATACAATATTAAAACCTAGTGGTCATAAAATATATCGTTGTATATTATGTTTTGTCTCAGAGTTTAATCGTACGTGGTGTATATGTATTGTCCATGCAATCTACTAACAAATCGAAACTTATATTCCACAACAATGCCCAAGTGCTTCTTCGGACGAAACAAATGACAAACGAAAATAAAAACAATGTAGGATACTGTTCATGAGTGTGGGCCACTAGTAGTTTCGTCGTGAACATATTTTAAATCCTAAGCAAAGTGTTCAAATATGACCCTACTTCCCCTCCAACTTTTTCACATATTTCTATGGCTAAACAATTCAATTAGGGATACGTAATTCACTAGTATAGTAATTTAATTCATATCTGCATACGAAAAACGATTCTGAACGAAATCCGATTAAATATTTTCTTGTCGAATTTAAATTGAAAATTGTATTGACGCCAAATGAGCTTTATCCACATAAATCTAAATATAATACGCTAAATTCCGTGATTTTTACGATTTCCGGAACTACGGATTCTCAAATTTTTCATACAGCCATAATAACAACTTATGATGAACCATATGTCAAATGTTCGAACATTTTTGAAGAGCCAAAAAAATTGTATCCACATAACTAAATATTAACTAAAAAAACTAGAAAATTCCTTTAGCTGTAATTAACTAAAAGAAAGACAGAATAATTCGAATATATCAAAAATGTACGATTATTTTTTACTGAATAGCACAAATAAACTGAAAATAACAAAAACCGTTATTGAATAAATGTTCCCGTTTTTGCGACGTTTTTTTATCGTTAAGTTAAGTTTAAATCCTAGTTATTAAAGAAACCACAAAAAATATCGAAAAATCGCCTCCTCAATAAACCAGCTAGAACAATTTTCTACCAGAAATCACCCCTGAAGTTGATAATCGTAACATTATTTTTGGTAGAAAAGTTGTTCACAGGCAGAAAAAAAAAAAATCATTATTCGATACGCTCGGAATCTAACACACGTTCAATTACGTTTTTTCTAGTTCTCTAAAACAATTTTATAACGTAGGACATTTTTTTTTTTTTTCAGAATTTAATCGAAATCTTCGTTTCAGGTATAATAATAAAGATCGGGTTTTGCAAGACATACGACTTGGGGTGTTTTTTTTTTTTATTTCTCAAGGTGTCTTAAACGTATTGCGTCCTTTCTGTATTTTAGAAGACTTAACGATTATTACTGCGATACCATTGCGCCCCCACAATAGTTTCAGAAAAAGCAAGTGGCCCCCTTTGCCCTCCCTCTACAATTATGGCACTGGTTTTAAAGGTTTAGTGAAGGATTGTCGTCTTTCTCACACAATTGAAGACATTGTACGCACGCATGGCACGAACAAGGAATAGTTACAATATAAGACAATTATCGTTCACCGTACCGTGTCCGTTAGATTTCCGTTCATTGCGTACGCCATTGGGTCTCTTGACAGCGACTTCATAAGTGAGGTGAACTAAATTTTGCAAATACCGCGTGTAAAAAAATATCACCGGAAATTCGCTGTTCGATTTAAATAATACCGTATATTATGTCCGGAAAGGTTTTTTTTTTTTTCTCCTTTCAAACTGTTGGAAAATATTGTTATCGTGCAGAATATGCCTTACAAGATGCATATATTTCGTTTGGCCGTATTTTATTTGGAAAATTGTTCTAGATTTCGCAACCGGCAAACAACGAAACTTCAGTTTCATTTTCGTTAATTTCCCAGATACCTCGGGTACAAGGAGAAAAAGCACAACAAACACCTTACCGGGGTTTACCGGGGTCCGGTTCGGAATTTCGTTTTTCAATTGATACATTCTAATATAGGCACATAAACTCTGTGTACACTATATTGTTCTAATATATTTTGCCTTCCAAACTTCCCAACCGCCGATGTTGCGAAGTACGACCGGGTTTTTTTTTGTCTTCTCGATTTCTCTCGACTTACTAACAGTAAGATTATCTCTTTTGTAACGTACCGTTCCCCCTCCGATCCGTTATAATCGTGCCCGGATATTTAAAAAACGATCTTCTCTCGTATTAAATTCGAATTGACCGCCAAGCAGGAACCCACCTACTTTTACCCGGTTGTGTTGAACGCCTGCAGAAGTTCTCGTCTTCGCGGCATCGGAGTATTATAATTATAAACAAATACACTACAATCGTTTGTATAATCTCCGGTGTTGGACTCATCGATATTTTTCGTTCGGCGACGCGTCATATATTATGTAAATCGACACGGCCGGGAATTTATTCAAAGCTTATTTTATTGTGTTGATCATTACGTAAGTATCTAATCACAGTGTTTGGTTGTTTTTAATTAAAAACGCCACTCGGCCCGATCAGATATACGCGTCGTCATCCTGTAGTCGACCGGCTCGGTATAACGAGTAAAATTTATCGGTTTTACTATTGGGCGATACAACACGTCGTCGTCGTCGTCGTTTTCGGTTTGTCGTCGAATTCCAATACACGCGCGTTTAAAATAATTATCGCGGGTAAATATATATTTATTTTCCTGTCCCCGGGTGTTCTGTAGGACAATTCGCATTCCGAGCGCATTATTCGATTCATACGTGTGTACAGGACCGGCCTGGCCAACCGGTGGCCCAAACTGTGGTTTTTAATATGATCGAGTAATGTTTTGTATCAGTCCGAAATATACGTATTTGTTTTGTATTTTATTCTACTATTATTTTTACTATCGATGAATATAGATGAATTCGAGGCCGTCTTTTAGAATTTTTTCCGAAATAGACCATTTTTAGCGAAATGCTAAACGAGTACGTGTATATGTATTGTCTATGCAATCTACTAACAAATCGAAACTTATATTCCACAACAATGCCCAAGTGCTTCTTTGGACGAAACAAATGGCAAACGAAAATAAAAACAAGGTAGGATACTGTTCATGAGTGTGGGCCACTAGTAGTTTCGTCGTGAACATATTTTAAATCCTAAGCAAAGTGTTCAAATATGACCCTACTTCCCCTCCACCTTTTTCACATATTTCTAGGGCTAAGCAATTCAATTAGGGATACATAGTTCACTAGTATAGTAATTTAATTCATATCTGCATACGAAAAACGATTCTGAACGAAATCCGATTAAATATTTTCTTGTCGAATTTAAATTGCAAATTGTAATGACGCCAAAAGAGCTTTATCCACATAAATCTAAATATAATACGCTAAATTCCGTGATTTTTACGATTTCCGGAACTACGGATTCTCAAATTTTTCATACAGCCATAATAACAAGTATGACGAACCATGTGTCAAATGTTCGAACATTTTTGAAGAGCCGAAAAAATTGTATCCACATAACTAAATATTAACTAAAAACACTAGAAATTTCCTATAGCTGTAAATGACTAAAAATAAAAACAGAATAATTTGAATATATTAAATCGTGTACTCATTGATATATTTTGTCCAGCAAACGCCTCGCGGATATTAGAAAAACGTGCAAGTCTGCTTAAAAAAATTTTCTGGCCTGAATTTTTCTACCAGACCACCTTGACACGTGTTACACATATATACTTAAAAAGTTAAACTTTTATTTCGCCGTTTTTTTTTCAATTTTTGAGAGACTATTTAAAGTCCGGGTCATAACACCGTTGAGTGGTTTTTTTTACAACTTTTTCAATATTATTATTATAAATTTGTATTTTTTCGTACGTTTATAAAATCTATCCAAAACCCGATCATAAATTCGTAATAACCAGTAATGCCGGTGGTACTATTATTGTCCCGTTACGCGAGGAGGTCGTCGAGAATACGCGTCGGTAAAATCTTAATTTCTAACTAATAGAGCCCCGCGGATGCCGCAGACGATAAATCGTTTTGAAATTAGGAGGAAACGGCGGCGGTGGCGGCGACCATAATACACGGACGAAGTCACGACAGTATTACAATAACAATTACAACAAAAACACTGACGGACATTCGGACCTGCTCCTGCAAATATGGTGCCGGTCTTAACTGGAACAAACTCGACATTATACGAATATTATTGTATAATAACGGAATTATAATATGGGTAGTCCCCATCGAAAAACACTCGCAGTTTGCAATAAGAAAATAAAAACCTAGCAAGTAAGTACACCGGGGCCAGGACCGTAATTTAAAAATTCGCCCCATATGGAATTCCAACAATTTTTTTTTTCGTTTTAGAGAGAGAGAGAGTAAAAGTATTTTAATTTGTTTCTGATAAAAACTTTAGTAGTTTAGTGCGGTTCTTGGTGCGACAATGGTTTTTATTGTGTATAACATAATGTATGTAATTGCATATTTAGTCACTTTTTGGAAACATTTTTCCATCGTATTCGACAATGTTCAGATAAATTAAATTCCGAAATCTGTTTACTGTTGAATTTTAAATTGTAATAATCTTCTGACGTATTGGTTTTACTACGATGCGTACACACATTTCAAAGTGTGCGGTGTGTGTTTTATTGTTTCCGTCCAGGGATAAATTTTCTACCAGACAACCTGCTCCGATTTTTAGGTGTAACACGTTTACTGGAAGCATTTTCGGTTTATCTTTTTTTTTTGTTATAGATCGGTTAAGAATAATAGTAAAAACCTGAAATATGAAAATATACTCCGACCAGTGATCGCTTTCGAAACGAGAAAATCCTAAGGTCGGATGTATTTTTAATGAAATCAAGATTTTATTACCGAGCGGAAACTTCTGTGCCTTATATGACGTCTCAGTAAACCAAAAATTCGCCGTGCATTGCAACCCCCGTGAAATTATAACTGTTAAATCAGAATTATAATTTACCACCTACCTTCGTAAAACTTATAATGCGTATTTTAATTATACGAAGGAATTACATTTTTTCTAAATTGTATTAAAACAAAAATTTAATTCACTTACCTCGATTAAACTTACTTTATTTTTAGCATTTTTTTTTTTTTTTTTATCACTCGACTGAGTGATACTCCTGCGGAGACAAACGAATTTCAACGGTCAGAAATCGTGTTGTACGTACGCTTATGCGTAATAATAATTTTACAATTTACATTTTATACCGCTAAACAAAATGATTATTTATTAAAACGGACGGACGGAATTCACGATTTAAAAACAAGAAACAATTGAATTGTTAAATTTCTTTTTCCATATTATCGAATTCTGTGAACATTATTATTATTATTTTTATTTTTTTCTACATGTTTAGGAAACAAGACATCACATTTTCAATCGAGACGATCGTTTGGAAACGTTTTATTGTCGTTTAGAAAAAAAAAATATCATATTAACAACATAATTCGTAATTCGTTTCATACCGATTTCGATGTTCGATTCAAAGACGCGAGAAAACGTATTGCCTGATCGCATGATTAGACCAACCACCATATTACATTTCGTACGAATATATTTCGTTTTCGTGAAATGATACGGTCGAATCGAGATGCGAACGGATTACCATAAAAATACTTGTATATTTCATTGTAAACGTGATGGAATTGAAAATAAAATCGAGTCAAATATCACTTGGATTTAGTCCGGTCGATATTTTTTGCACGCGTTCTATTTCCAAATTACGCGTTAACGTTGTACGCACCGCCTCGTACCGGCGAATATATTTATTAACCGTAAACCGATAACGAAAACCTTGCAAAACGATTTTTAAAACGCAGTTCAGTTATATTATACACATGTATATACGTGCTAGTATTATGAGCGATTAGCGTTATTAAATTTGGATTTGTTTTCTAAATTTAACGACATATCATTTCCCATCGCATTCCAGATGATTATTATTACTATTGTATTTGTGTGGAACGGTTTTTGCGTTTTACTTTTATATAGGAATACACTGCAGTAGTTTTTTTTGTTTTTTTTTTTCCTCGATAATAATAAGGACCCGGCGGATTCTGTAATTTATTCCAATCGAATTGCCAATAGCTGAGAGTCAGTCCCGAAATGGCCCGGTCAACCAGTCATTGTAATGATAACCCGCCAACTTCTCCTTCCGCTCAAACGTGTGTCTATAATCATCAAAATTTCTGGATATTAAAAACGTTGTAGTTTCACTTCTCAATTCGTAGTTTGAGTTGCGTATTTCTAGCACATATTTAACAATATTGTTGAACGTTATAAAATACTATTTCGTACTATAATACAACCGCAGAAAACGACTAGACAGAGACGGAAAATGTTACTGTGACGTCCTGTTAACGGTGACCGGTGCTTTATATGTTTCACCACAGATTATCAATAATCATTTTGATAATAATTTTCGTATCATTATCCTAATTTAACGGTAAAAAACAGAACGAGGCCAGTCAGGCTCAGTACGCTTTCATAAAAATCTACAGCAACATCACTGTCAATGGCCGAACGGAATAAGAAACTTCGAGATTTCCGATTGAGGCTTTCGACGACCCGAGCATTTTTTTTTTTCTTTAAGTTACCGATGAAACACAATTTTGTAAACCGTGGCGGCTTAATTTCGGAATGAATGCCGAAATAGGTGAGGAGGAGAGGTGTCTCCAAGGAGTCAAAATTCTCGGGGGACCCGCCGGACCAGCACACCGAACGAATAAGCGATTTGTAGCCTAACGAAGATATTAAAATATATTACGCGACCATTCAAACCGGGGTGTTGCAATAATAGTATAGGCAATCATTTTTTTTTTTTTTTTTTTTTATTATTATTTATTAACACCGCGGTAAGAAAAACAAAAAAACAACCGTTTCAACGGAAACCTGCGGAAATTAATTCGTCGCCGATTGTCGAATGTCATCGGTTTTTTTTATTTTATTTTCATTCGATTTTATAGATTTTTTTTTTTGTTTTTTGTCACGCCAGCCGTATATAAATCCGAGCCACCGTTTCATTCATTATACACATTTCGAAGCGATGATCTTGCAATAACGTGTCGTCGCGTCGTCGTTGTCTTTCCGCTATGCTCGACGAATAATAGAATACAGTTTTGGTCGCTGACGTTTTTAAGTCGACAACAAAAAAAAAAAAAAAAAATACACAACCCACTTTAAAAAAAAAAAAAAGGTACACAAATAATAATACGTGTAGGATCAAAAATATTTCGTATACAACACGTGTTATTTTTATTGACCAGTATTGAGCGCAGTGAATGCATATTGTAATTTTAGTCTCGTATTTCTGCGCAAAAAAAAAAAAAAAAAAAACCAGAACGCGTCCGGAATTCAAGATTAAACGGTAATCCAAATGTGGAACCCAGAAACCCGGGGAAAAATAATTTCCATAATTTCCGCTGTTGTAGAAATTAATTTTGGATAGGATATAGACTGTATACGGAAAACAACGATAAATCGTTGCAAAAACGATTCTGACCGGAGTTAAGTAAACTTGTTACACTATGGAATTTGTTGTGTTATTTTTCATTGTGGCTAAGGTAAACCAGATGCGAAAATAAAACCTACGTACCGTCATCGCGGTTGTCAGTATTTTTGATTTTCGCAAAAACTCTTGGGGGGGACCCCGGACAGTCGACAAGGAAGTTGGCGTATAATTAAAAAAAAAAGTTGGGAACCACTTGATTTATTTTGGAGATTGGATTTTTGATTATCTAATACATTTCAAAAAGATCTGAAATTTGGATTTTCAAAATGTAACACGTCCCCTTTGTGCAATGTATAGCGATAATCAGAATATAATAACGTGCGAGTAATGTGCGTTGGTACGTGTTGAAAAAAACACGCTGTTTTATGTAAAAGATGGATAAAAATATGTGCGCGTTTCTATGGGAACGAAAACGAAATTCGTGACGAGCTCGTGTAGAACAAGCCTAGGAAACGGTATTTAGGTACCTACAAAGTGACATTTTTATCTTGTGTAAACAATCGCGGGCATATTTGTGTACGTGAGGAATGTCGCGTCCGTATTTTTTTTTTTTATTCTTTTTTATAATGGCGGCTAATCTGTGATACGTTCGGGTCTTAAATTATCTTAAATTATACGTATATATATATATATGTCAAGACGATCTATAAAATATCCCGAAAAAAAAAAAACAACAAAAAAATCAATTCCGACATCGATTCCCTCGGGTGGACGTCGAAATAAAAAAAAAACATTTGGAATAATCGTCCGGAATTCAATGTGGTGAGTGCATTTTTTGGACACGGGGTCGCTCTAAAACAACGAATCCCCTCAAGTACGCACAATTCGATTTTCGTAACAGGTGCATCGCAATGGAAATTTATATTCTGCGGTCTATTCATTTTCCGCGCGTATAATTGTATACGTTATTGCGTAAGAATATTATTGGTGTTGGTTCGGGTGATTCTTGTAGTATTATTACGTCGAGAAATAGTGTACCCTCGACATTTTCCATGACGGGATTTTTACATACGCACCGATCGTCAATCGTTCTGTTGGTGATTTTGATTTTAAGCTGTTCTATATAGGTGTTTTATTATTACACGTACCACATAACACTTTGAAGTGACTGTTTAAAATTACATCAAACCGGCGCGCGCATTATTTGTACATAGGTGTGAGAAATAAAACTCGTTTTGCTCCTCCGAACGTAATAATAAATGTGTACGATAAATAATTAAGACCGTTTTCGTATAATGCAACCGCAGTATACCTACGTGGGCTGTTATACAATTCAAATGCATTTAAATCGACGTTTATTACGGTTTTTTTTTTAATATATATATATATATATATATATATTACTACATTTGATCGAGAGAAAAAAATTAATAACAACTTCGACTGGAAATAATATTATAACAGCACCGAAAACGTATACGTTTCGTTTTGTTGACAAACGTTCGATTGAAAAAAAAAAAAAAAAACACTAATAATTTATCCCGTTGATTGTCTCGGGCGTCTTACGGTTTTCATTTTCTCGGCGGTGTTGTTTACGGCGGTTCGGTTTATTTCAGTCGGTCTAACGTCGCCAAGTATATTAATGTCGACAGAAAAAAAAAAAAAAAAGAAGAAAAAAAACCAGTTATACCGAAGTTTATTATTATTTATATTTGTTTTTTTATTTTTTTTTTTTTTGTTATATAGTTAATAAAATATTTATTGTACAGCGCAGAAGATAAATGATCTATACGAATATGAGGAAAATCCGGAGGAGGAGTGGCCGGTCTGGAAATGGGAATTTTCCAGATGGCCCGACGATATCGATGGACTCGGTTGAATATAAATCGCCCTTCCTAATTATAGGCACGGTATAATATTAATTGTATTAAATACGTACTATGATTTAACAAAAAGTTTACAGATTTTAACCAAAAAACCGTATATATTTTATAATTATTAACATTATGAGCAAACATGTTCATTACTGTATTAACGTTATTTCATAGCAATAATAACGTTTAACAAAAATACTTAATACTATTTTAAAATAATTTTGCTCTTTCCGTGTGCATCGGCAAAATTTGTTGTCAATATAATTTCATCAATATATTATATCTAGTGATGAACCATTACAATTTTGTTTTTCTCATTCTATACACTTATAAAACACGACCAAATTATTACGTTGAGTTTTCAGGTTAGGCCGTGGCCTGCCGTCACTGTCCAACTTGTCTTCTAACAGGGTTGAGAAAAAAACCGTTTTAATCGTTCAATGTTAAAATGTTCGAAACGTGTTTATTGAAAATGTTTTTTCAACTGTTTCAATCGCGTTTAAAACGAAATAGGTAATTAGTTAAATATTGGTATATATGTAACAAAAAAAACAAAAAAAAAAAAAATCATTATCATTGGTAACACTTATTTTTATATTTCATGAGGTAAACTCGTAGTAAATTTTTTTTTATTATTATTATTATATATTATAACAAAATTTATATGGTCACTATTATCGGGTTTAAAGTCAATTTTTACACCAATTTTATACGCATCTGTAAATCTGTTCCTCACACTGATTGTTACAAATACAAAAAAATAGGAATATTGTATTTTTCTATTTTACATCATTTGTTTTAAACAAAACCACGTTTGATTGATTTAGACGTTTAAAACAAAATATTTAAACATCTCGACAACCTCTGTGAAACGTGCGGCCCGGTATATAGTTTATTGTAGACGAAAAAGTCGTTTTAGCGACCGCATTACAGGCAATTAAATATTTATCGTTATAGGTAATAATATTATGTACTAAATTAAATTAAATTTATACGAGCGAAACGTTTATACAGGTTTTTTGGATATTATTTAGTAGAATAATAAAATAAAATCAACAACCGTAGTAAATAAGTGATTTACTTTTAAAAATATAATTTTTTTTTTTTTTTTATATAATTTAATCAATAAAATTTATACATTTCTGGTTTCGTTGTTGATGGAACAAATAAAAATAATAATACTTCCGTTAAAAAGTCGAAAATGTTTGAAGATAGATAGAATAAATGGTGGAAGGTAACGGTTTCGTCAAAAAAAAACAAAAATAAAATTGAATTGCCTATAACTTCAAAAAAATTAAAAATATTAGACCCCCCCCTCTCTGCCATTTAAAGGGAGATTTACCGTCATTTTTTGGTATACTTTTATAATTTCCTCCCTCCCCGGGGACACCTAGTGTATACATAAAATAATAATTAAAAAAACCGCGAAATATTCACCGAGACCGGTAGTCGATCGACATTTAATCGAACGATTAATTATCGTTATTAATCGAACACGCCGGCGCCTCGTCGGCATTATCGCGGGCGGTCTCGTCCGTCGTAACTATTAGATCGAATTATAATTATTATTATTATTAATATTATACTATTATAATATGGTTAAATCGGACGGAGATATCGTCACGCCGAGTATACCGGGTCTAAACCTAAGGTTCGGACCCCGGGTACGTGTACGTAACGTCAGAAGTCCGGTTTTTTTTTTTTTACATTTAGTTTTTTCCCAATCGTCTCGAGGCGTGCCCGCCTCCGCCAAAAAAATAAATAAAAATATTCGTTCGATAGGTAGGTAATAATAATAATAAGGTAATATTTTTATTATTATTACTAATGGCCGTTATGATAACACGGCGGCGGTACTTTTGATATTGCCGGACGGCCGACAATATCGGTCCCGTTTACCGAGCCCCGAGCACCGCGAGAATAAGACCTGAAAATTCCCGGCCCGACTTTAGCGCACGAATAACTATAAAACATACGATATTATGACGCAGGTTATAATATTGTAATAATAATAATAATAATATTGTAATTATATTATGGCAACGGTCGCAGTGCTATGGTAGAGCGAGAACCCAATACAGAGCGTGTATATTTAAATATTTTGCGTTCCGGGTATGGGGGGGGGGAAGGAAGAAAAAAACTAAAAAAATCCATCCCGCGCAAACCCGAATTTCTTCAGCGAAATATTTATAGACAAAATAAAAAAAAACACATCGTAGTGAAACCGCTGCGTTTTTCGCTATACGAGTACCACTCAGAATCTAAAAACGCATTGCCTGTTTCGGGTATACATCATGAATAATGCACATTTTGGATGCAATTGGTACGTTTATTAAAAAACCTCCAAAATCAATAGACTTATAACCATTGTTTATTTCTAATAATTAATCATCTAATTAAATAATCAACCGGAATTTGCAAATACTTAGTAAATATTTAATATAATTACAATTTCTACATTACTAGTTATATACTATATTAATTTAAATTAAAATGTGTTTAAAACAACAAAAGCATTTAATATGTTTAAAACATAATTTTTAAATTATGTTCAAAAAAAAAAAAAAACAATTTAAAACAACAAAAACATAGTATTAATAGTTATAAACGAACTTTTTTTTTAATATTTTTTGAATAAATCAATTTTTTTTTTTTTTTTTTTGTACTCCTTGTCAGTTGATTCAGGTTCAGATGTTTAGAAAAATACAGCATCCTTGCAAATTTAGACCATATAGATAACGTTACTCCAGGATCTATAAAATCGATTTAGACGTGTTCTGAGAGGTGTACAAATTCGGAATTTACGATTACAAATGTGTACAAGTAGAATGAAAATGTTTGGTAAAATTTATGAAATTCCATGATGAGGATGCTAATGTAACGGACCTAGTCAATTCCCTGTTAATATTTGTTTAGGTTCTGAGCGGCTGTATCGATTTTACTACGATGTGATGTGCGTTTTCTTTTTTTTTCTATCTGCGAACCACTTTTCTACCAGAAATCTTATTCAGATCGTTTCATTCAGAGGCGATTTACGATTGCGAATTTCGTCTAGCATTTTTAGGTCACTTTTTTATATTCGCTCTAGTTTTTTTAAATAGTAAGTCAAAATGTGAATATTTACGAAATAACGATATCTGTTATTGTAGGTTTCGTTTTTGTTATTGTGATTCGGTCGAACATAATTTGTATACTTATATGTAAGGCTGGGATTTTAATGCCCTAAGAAACCCCGAAAAATGCCCTAAAAAAAAATTAACTAGAGTAATAAAACGGTGTTAACGACGACAAAACTCGTACTGAACGTCTAACGATAATATCATCGGACGTCGATTTTACCGATTTAAGATTATTTAACAGGAAATGCGGGTAGAGGTTACTCAAAACTTGTCCGATAATATAATACGAATTACGAGTACCTACTTATAATCTGTTATATTTATTTAAAAACCATGTTGGTGTAAAAATCTTAAAATCTTAAAATAAAATTTCAAATTCATACACTTGGTTTCCAAAAACTCAAGAAATGCTCCAAAAACTCTAAAATGCCCTAAAAAATTAAGAAAATGACCTAAAAACTAAAAAATGCAAAATAAACGTTCTTATTCTCATTCAAATGTACATAAAACAAATTTGTGACAAGACGAGCATTGCACAGTAAGCTTTGAAAAACAATGCAAAGTGCATCGAAATCCCAGCCCTACTTATATGCGACATACGTTTTAGTGCCGTTTATATTCTAGACGTGGACGTCCGAAATATTTTGCCGTTTTTGAGTTATTATTAATCCGGAATCTGGTATCTGACCTAACCCAACCTTTCGCCTACGCATCCGTACACCGTGTCAGATCTGAGAGCAATTCGGGGGCCACGGAGGTTCGCGGTGTCCACAGCGACAAGTCCTGTTAAGTAATTTCGAGATTTTGTACATGCCGTGGGTATTTACGTGGTGCAGTGTGCGCGCCGGTACCCATCACGCACCGAGCCCTATTTCGACGCACGGGTCGCGTGATTTCCCGCGCTCGGCGCACGTCGGGGAAAAGACAACAAACAACAACAAAAAAAAAAAAATGTAAAAATAATAATAATAATAAAAATAAAACAATAAAAAAAAAAAAAAAAAAATCGCCGGTCCGCACAAAAGTGGGTCTCGTCGCGGTGACGCAACACGCCTCCGCTCGCGTGCAAGACGCTTGTTTAATACGCGCGCGTTACCGTCGTGCCCGTACGTACGAATGCGTAGTGGGAGTCGTGTGTCGAGGCGTACGCGCGCGGCGTGGCGGCGATGAGTGTGTATTAGTATTATTACTATTTTTTATTATTATTTTTTTTTTCTTTCGTTTCACGTTTTTTTGAATGAGCCGCTCGCCGCAGTGTGACGCGTACCGCGGCCGAGACATCATCGCCGTCGTCCCGACGACCCGACTATATTTATTAATAATAATAATAATAATACGTCGACCGTGTCCCGTGAGTCTCCGCCGAGTGTCCCCCCACTGGCCTATAACAATATACTCGCGTATTAACATTTGTCGGACGTATTATTTTTTTTTTTTAATTTTTTTTTCGTCTTTTTGCGTGTATGTGCAGTGCGCCCCCAATCGACCGATCGTGCTGCGGCTGCGGACCAAGTCTGAAATGATCGTGCGAATGAAATCCCGGTAAGTCCGACCCGTACAGATAATTTTATTCGCGCGTCGTCTGAATAAATTCGTAAAAAAAAAAATAGTAATAATAATAATAATTTGCCGCGCGGGAAAGCCGTGGACGGATTGCCTTTTTCTTTTTTTTTGCGTCTCCCCGCAAAAGCGTACGTTTTGTTACTGAAATAATATTATAATTGGTATAATTTTGGCCGGAGCCCACCGTTAAAGTCTCTTCCGTACACACCCGGCCGCCGGATCTTTCGCAGCAGTCTCTCTCTCTTTCTTTCTAAAATGTGTTATAATAATAATGGACGGACAACGCGTTAATAACGTATTATTATTGCACACGACAATACCGCGGGTTTTTTTTTTTTTTTTACCATTATAATACCGCTCGTACGCGTGGGCGGCATATTACATTATATTATATACGTGATTTACCGTTTTCCACCAGCCGCGAAATATCGAGAAGGCAATAACAAAACGACGCGCCTAATACCGTCGTGATTTTTATTTTTATTTTTCTGTTTCTGAGATATTAGACAAGACGTAATCGGGGAACGCTCGAGTTCGAGTTCGCGACAAATAATATTATTTAAATTCGGCGGCGGTCGTTTCGTCGCGAAAACAAAACACAAAAACAAATACACGACCGAGGTTTATCCTCTCGTCTTGTCGTAAACGAACCCTAATTATATCGCAGATTATCGATTTCCTATTTCAATATTCTAGGGTCTTGTACAGGTCCTATACAGGGTATGCCTATAAACAATATATTAAAAGTTTCAATAATCAAACACCATAATAGTACACGTAATATACCAACGCGTACCAATATACGTTTTAATAACACACGTTAAATGCACACATGAGTATAAAACGTAACCACCAGTATCGTGTTTACGCGTAGGCACACATTTTTATAGTTTTTCGCATTTCGCGTTTCGAAAATTCAACGCTTCGGCAAACTGTGCGGGTTTGTTTCCCGTACGTACTGGTAGGTCTTAAACGATTATCATCTGTAAAGGCGCGTCCACGCCTAACAAACAATTAAAAAACCGTTTGTCGAACTTTCGCCCAACACCAAAAATTATCTAGCAAACGTTTGTCGAACGTTCGCTTGATGTAGACGTGTTTCCAAACCAATTTGTTTGTCAATAGTCCAAACAAAAATGTTCATTAAGGTGTGTCCACACCTAACAAACGTTTGAGGAAACATTGTTTGTCAAACGTTTGCCGAACATTTGTCGACCGTTTGTCAAACATGTTATCATGACAACAAACGTTTGTTTGTAATTTATTTGTTCGCTATATGTTTGCCAACAGTCGTGAAAATGTCAAATCTAGAAAGTGGAAATATTTATATGCATACAAAGGTGTTTTAATATCATCACTAGATATTCCAGATTTTAAAACCAAAGCTTTTTTTCCTCTCTTCGATACTGAGTTAGAAGAGATTCAATTTTTTTTCTTACCTCTTGTTCTTTTCTAAGTTAAGTTTGTTAGCAATATCAATGAATGCAATCTATAGGTTTTATTTTATTTTTATAATCGGAAGATTTTGTGTCCCATAAGCAACTGGCATTCTCGTTCAATTTTTATATCATTCAACTTTACACTCATTTTGTGACTCGGTAGTCGGTAAATTATTTAAAACTATATAAATACAAAATACCACTCTCCGTGTGTGGTGCCACGCGCAGACTGATTTGAATTTATAGAAATTATATATAAGTTATAACAAAGTATGTATTTATAAACGCGATATTATCGCATTATCTCTCCATAGTCTGGAAATCTACACATAATTTAAAAATAAAATAGCGTATTGTTTAAATAGTCTATGACGTATTGATACGTATTTTATATCATATTATTATTTGTCGTATTCAAATATATTTTTTAATAAATATTATCAATTAAAACTATTTTAATTATTTATAATATATATATATTATATAAATAAATAATAATATATATTCTATATATAACTGAGTTTATAATTACTTCAATAAAGGTACATCGGAATACAAGTACAAACAAACAAGCAAAATGTTCGCATAACAAGCGGACATTTTTGTTTGGATTATTGACAAACAAATTGGTTTGAAAACACGTCTACATCAAGCAAACGTTTTTGAATTGTTTGTTAGGTGTGGGCGCAGCTTTAGGCGAAAAACATTTTGCATGTTTGTTTGTACTTGTATACCGATGTATCTACTATTGTATTAAATAATAACATATTATTGTGTGGTTTACCAGACACTATAGGGAAATAATGCGATAACATAGCGTTTATAAAAATAAATATTTTATCACAATATGGTTGTTTATTGAAATAATATTAAATTTGCCTATCTAAATGAATAAGAAAATCAGTGTGCACGTGACACCACGCAACATGCGAAGATTTGACGTGGTCACGACTGTTGGCAAACATTTAGCAACGATTAGCGAACAACTAAATTATGAACAAACGTTTGTTGTACTGCTAAAACGTTTGACAAACGTTTGTCAAACAATGTTTCGCCAAACGTTTGTTAGGTGTGGACGCACCTTAAGGCGTACGCTGTTTTTACTACCGCCGCACGCATAACCTTACCTTGACAATTCTAATCACAAATTCGTGTTGTACCCGCCCGGTGGAAACGAACGCGCGCTGCACGCCATACGTACCGCGGCAGTTGATTATTCCCGGCACTCGTATTATATTATTTTATCGCGTACACACGACATGTAGTACCCATAATTTTATTTGTTTTTTTTTTTTTTTTTGTCAATTTTTTGTGATCCGCCGTACAATCGTACCGAATTGTCATAATATCGTTTCGACTGTTGTTTTATTATTTTACATTTTCGGACGAATAATCCAAAATATAATACAGGCGAACGAAAAAATAATATCATATTTTTTATTTTTTTTTTTTCTATTTAAATATGGTTCGATGATAAAACGGAGTTTTATGTGCGTACCACGCCTATAATTTTTAATTAAATATCGATAATACGGTTTTCAAACACGTAAAACTTGTCGACGTTTTGTAGCCAAATCTCTCTTTTACACTACTGTTTGGCTGTTTTTTTTTATATATAATACATAGCATCGTAACTGCGACGTTTGTTTTTTGTTATCATTAGGGTAAGGGACTCTAGCATTTGCATATTTTTTTTTTTTAAAAATTAGCATAGTTAAATGTAAATACTGTTCATGATGATAAAAATTTATATTTTAGGTTTTTTGATTTATTAGAGCATATTTTAACAAAATACATTTTTTTTTTTTTAGAACATATTTCAATGCATATTTGCATGTTTTTTTTAGAGCTAGAAGTTCATAATATTTTTCGGTACACGGAAAAACTTCCGTTCTATTTCTAAGGGATGTAAAACTATCATATTTTAGTAATAAGGTACTATAGTACCTAACCGCATATTATATAATATGACAAATAAAACGATCTCTTCGGCTGTTAAATACTTGAGCCCGGCGTGTTTCAGTTGGAAAAAACATGTATTTTATTGCCGAGGATTTTATCCACAGAGAAAAGTTTACAACGAAAATACATTTGAATGCGATGTCTCTAATTGCTTTAAAAAAAAAAAAAAAAAAATGACAATCTTTAAAATATAATATAAAAGATAAATAAATAAATAGATAAATTATTATAGACGATACGGACTTAAATAATAATACATTATAATAAATTCGATTGATTAAAGACGATTTTATTTTCTTGAATGCTTTACATATTATTACACACGTATAATTTTTTTTTCACGGTAGTATTGTATAGCGACGATATTACTATTATATTATTATTATTATTATTATTATAATAATATAATATTAAAGACTTCTCGTCGTCGGAACCGAATAATAATAATTGTATTTCAGTCATTAGTCATACCTCGAGTGTTTCATGTTTTATTTATAACGAATCTTCGTGAACAATATGAAAAACTTTGAAAATGGTATGTACGTATAGTGCCACCGAACTATAATAATATAATATATTATAGATCGGATTCATGACCTTGTACTATTGAATGACAGGTGGTTTTATTTTTATTTTTTTTTTCTAAAAGAATAACCATATAATATAATATAGGATCGATAGCTACTTACCGGAACATAATTCCGTATGGTTAGAATGGTTAATTATGCCTGGAACGACATAGTAAAACGGCACATTGACAATACGACGACAAAAATATTATAGGTACTTAACGATAATAATGTAATAATTTTAAACCACGTTTGTCGGCAATAAACCATATATTGTTAATAAAAAATTACAGACAATCTATATCGCACCGTGTCCACTGTTACAGATGGGATGATGTTTGGAAAACGTACGATACAGAACGATTTAGTTTATTTACTGAAAGCAACGATAAATCATTGCAATCAAAAAACGATTATGAGTGGAGCTCAATAATAATAAAGTACCACCGGGCGGAAATTCCACATCTTTTAAGGTACAAAAAAATCGAAAAGTGTATTTCGGAAAAAAACCGCTTCCTTCGCTGCACTCAAAATCTGTAATTACTGCGATAGGTATAGTGCAATATTACAATTATTTCTCTAAACTTTAGAAAGTTTAGAGTGAAACTTTCTTCCGGAATAATAGATGGTACGATAATAATTGGGTATTTATTTTTTAAAATGTATTTCGTATTATAATTTATCGAAACGGATAGTAGACGATAGAAAACGATTTAGTCGATCGGTTCGCGCCAACGTTTTGTGCCAAATACTTCTTCTGAATTCCGGATAAGCCAATTGAAATTTACGTTGATAGCAACGCATGTCATCACGTATTGGCTGGTAAAAAAAAAAAAAAAAAAACCCCTGGGCGGAAATCGGCATAAATAATACGAAATAAAAATGTAAAAAAAAAAAATACAGTTTTATATAAGTAATATATTGTTTCTAAAACATAGGTGTAGATTAATATTCGACACAGTTATATGTGCGACGCGTACCGGATGTTTTGCGTAATAAAAATTGCGATTTTCTTTTCGCGGTTACGATACCATTATTATTACTATTATCGGTTTTTTGTTTTCTTTTTGTTTCGTCATCGGTGAATTTATTACACACATAGAACAATTTTAAAAGATAAAATTGTCCACTCTGTGCGCATTCGTTTATATAATTATTATCAGACTGTTAGGACTGTGATTATTGTGTAGAACGAAGAAGTTCTACCTGCGTACTAATTTTACTAGGACACGCTTTTTCGGTAAGTTAGGGGACCAAATAAAAACAAACAAATCAGAAATTATTACATGTTAACGTTTTTTTTTTTTTCCTGTATAACATTTAAAAATATACTAAAAAGTACTAAAATAAATCGCATACGCCATAATTAAGTAATATAAATACGAAGCGATTACGATCAAAATATAAATTAATACGGCCAATGTGCCGGGTTGTGGCCTCCGTGCCCTTCCCCCGGATACGCCGCCAAAGAACGCGGATTTTTCGCGCAAAAAAAAAAAAAAAAAAACATCGACACCGCGAAACCGGTGTGTTGTAATTATTTTTAAATTTTTAAATTGCTGATTTCCCAAACGGTTACACAGATAAAAAAAAAAAAAATAAGAAACTAACTAGGGCAATCATCGCGGAAATCGGTAATAATTATCGTTATTCCATGAACACTTCGGATAAATAATAATTATTAGTGACGCATTAGCATGGTATTTCTAAACCAAAATTTGAACAACTTTATATTGTCGAATGTTTGCTTACTCATTCGCGGACAAAGTTCGGTGTAGACAACGAATAACTACAGTTAACGTGTGAACGCAAAAAAGCCCGGGGGCGTTAAAATGGCCAGAAACGGAAAACCGCTTCTATTTTATTTTTTGAGAGCTGGGGGGAGATGGTAATCGAAATAATATTAAGCGAGCCGAATTCACTGTGACCGACAACTGATAAAATCGGCTTCGTTACCAAAATCTAGAATACCGGGTTGGTTATTTATTATTATTTGTATTTTCTTTTGTTTTCCGTCTATTGTGTCCTGTACGTCGGACGATATAAACCGATTAAATTTTCTACTATTCTTCGATTGTAGAACATTTTTTTTTCTGATAAATCGCAATCGTGTGTAGTATATTATTATGTAAAAAAAAAAAAAAAAAAAAAAAAATAAAACTACGGTCATTATAGTCGATACTCATTAGTGTGTAATGTGCGCAGGTACGTATAATATTCATTCGTGTGCAGCTCGTATAATATATTTATGACGTTTCGCAATACGGCAGGCTATTACAATCATAGATTTTTATACGTCAAACATAGACGGAACATTAGCCTCCCCCCCCCACACACACACACTCAACCCCCGAGGACTCGGAGGCGCGGTCGTACCGAACGGATAAAGAGAGGCGGCGTACCGCTGACGGTAGACCGAGGTGCGAGCGAGATCGGCACACTGCCCCGAGGACGGCCCAATTAAAACGGTCGAGTGTAGTTTATACGTCCGTCCCTGGTCCCCGGGCCACTGGGCACGCGTTATCACGCTGGATATTTCGTCCGGGTCGCACTAGTTATAAGTTTACGGCACAATGCGCCACAACGGTAATTGGGTAGTTTTCCAGAAATATCGCAGTGAGTCGGAGTCGGTGTACAAGAAACGTTAGCGGCGGTCGTAACGCCGCGCAATATAAATATTATTACGATCGTGTGGCTTGGTGCCTCTCTGGTGCGTTTCCGTTACGCGACGATTAATGGCCAATAAGAACGATCGGCGGTGACTTCCCGTCGGTCTTCGGTTGTTTCGTTGATATTCCACTCGGATTTAATGCCGGCACCTAACCTAACAAAGTTTCGGGTTACCGAATAGCACCGAAACACTCTCCGCAGCCTACATAACAGTAAACTATAGCCCCCCCCCCTCCCGACCGGGGGGCCTGGGTGCAAAAGGGCGACTAGTACATACAATTTTTTAACCGGTAACCAGTTCGGTTAGGCACGGAATAACGAAATACATAGATTATCAATGTTTGCTTTTTGACATCGGCAAACAAATCACCGTTTAGTAGACACAATTTTGAAATTGTTAATAATTCACGCCCGGAATTAATTTAATACAAAAATATATATTCGAATTATTATTAAAAAAAAAAAAACCCAAACACGAGTATAGACTACTAACGAGCTACTCGCTTCTAACTGAATATACTTTCCTCGTGTAATCGCCTATTTATAAAAATATATATGCGCAGGAGTAAAGTGAAGTAGTCGAAGGTTATTGAAGGGAAAATTTTTGAAAAAATAACTATCGGTTTTGGGGCCCGGGTGTCACTGTTAACGAATGGATTCAAATTTAAGGTTTTTTTTCTTTAGTTTTTTACGCCTACCACGGTAAACGTCCGGGCCCCTTAAGTCAGTAAATATTGAGGGCTCCCGACAATCTTCTCGAACTTCTCTAGCCGCGCGTATCTATGCACAAAGTGCAACCGGGTTACCGGTTTTCTAGATATTTTTCGATTACCGACGATTTCGGATACGGTTTTTCAAGCCTTCCGAATAAGATCGTAAATAGTGTAATATTTACAACCACCTCGTTGTCCGGTCGAAACGCAATCGAGTCTAGTGGGACAATTCGAAATATCCGATAGGTATCGTTCAATCGAGCAGAGTAGATAAACACCGACGCCCGCGACCGACACGACTAACAATATACGTCCTAAATACGTAAATATGCGATTTTTGTCGATTTCGTCGGTGGGCGTGGAGAATTTCTAATGTGATTTCCGAGGCCCAAATTAATACATTGTCTGTGCGTTATAAACCGCTGACACGCATTATTGTGAATCGGAAAAGTACCTATACTTGAAATCCACATAAATAATATTGTTCTTCGTGTTTCGAGAGCGGTGTACAGGACGGGACCAGAGGTACTCGTTTCATAAACAATACCCGATAGTTTATTATTATTTTTTTTTTTTTTTTTTTTTTTTTTTTTTACGCTTCGAGTACGCGTAGAAAACAGACATTATAGTCTGCGATTGCTCCGGCGCACTGCACAAAGACCGTTTATTCGTGTATAGAATTATCGAACCTATGTTGGTTTTTTTTTTTTTCGGCGGGTACTTACACACACACTATCGTTCGCGTCAATTAGCCCGTATACCGAGAGGTAATGGTTATCGACGGTTATCGTGTCGGAATAACACGATAATAATAACAACATTTCCACCATAGAATGAATATCGAATAAATTGCTCTCGATATACTTGTTCGCGAAAAATCAAACGTTCGTCTCGAAATCGATTCCGTATATTATTATTATTATTATTATTATTATTATTATAATATCGGGTACGTTCCGGATGTTTTCCATCGCACGTCCTATTGTACGGAATCACGACCGTCCGTATATTACCGCGGTAGATGCATCGCGTAAAAAATATGCGTACAACACGGTCTACTTTTAGATTTATAATCGTTTCCCGACGGTCGGCAATAAAACAATACGCCGGTGAAGTGATACTGTTTTTTTTTTTTTTTTTTTTTTTTTTTTAATTTTCAATTGCGTTGTAGGACCGACACAACGCGTACGCCAATCGTAAACAGTTATTGCTGGCGTGCGTATATATTACCATTGAACATTTTCACAATATTAAGATATTATATCATAGGGAACTCTTGAGATCGTGGCTGTATTATCATCGTATTAAAAAATCCGACATTGTTTAGACTATGATAATATGCTTATATTACAAAACAATATAGTATACAAGGTGTTTTTTTTTTTTTTTTTTTCATCGCGATCCTATTTATCGATTATATCTACGAAGATTTTGAATAAAATTAAATTTGTTATAGAATCGTTTAATGATCTTATTCACAATATTTGCCATAACATTTCACCCAAAATACTTATAGTAGTAGTTAGCTGCTAGTCGAAATGTCATTAGTTTTTCTGCTCAATCGGCCAGTCCTAAAACAGAAACCAAATCGAATATTTTAGCTTTGCGTAGATTTATTTCGGTTTTTTTTTTTATAATTATAAGGGCAATAATAATATTGCCCATAATAAATATTTTATAATATATAAAAGACAGGACATTCCACGCAAAATCGCGTGCTTGAAGAGCACCAAAGAAACCACAATGTGATACAATTTGGTTACATATTCATAACAACAATATTATTTTAATAATAATATCAGAGTAGTAGTTTTATTTGACTTACTGTAAAAAAACAATAATCTTTTATATCATGTTATACACATCACAACTTACAATTGTCCGTATTGATGGCTCTGTGAAATATAATTGTGTGTAAACTGCGTAATATAATTTTAATAAATTATTATTAAGCAATGACGACTGACAAACGCTATTGTTGTTATTCAAATTGAAAATATTTTTTTTTATCCGGTAATTTTGTTTTGATAACCAATTGACACCACTACAATAATGGTTATAACCATAAATACGGTATCTCTGGGGTTCTTCTGGCACAGTATCCCGTCGTTTATTGTTATCGGCTTACCCTGTTATTTGTGTATTGTTTATGATAATAAAATACGGAAATGATAACAAGTACTAGGCAATGATATTATTTCCTAACCGTACTAGATAACCGTCATTATTTTCTAGAAATTGTCAACATTTCCGGTAACAAAGATTATGTCGGTGTTTTCGGTATAAAACAGTGTCTTACCACGTAGCCAATGGCTATTAAAACAAAAATTAAATACTATATAAAAGAAATTGAACATTAGTCCAAGCCTAGGCCGTCATATTTTTAATGTGATTAGCACGATATAAGTAAATGGGTTTAAAATCGAAAATTCGTTTCAGGAGTTTAGAAAAGTAGGCGGTGTTGAGGCAAACCCAATGGCTGTCGACCGCACCTGGTACAAAATTTTCGATTTTCAAAAGTTCAAAGAATTTCAAAAAAAAATTACTTTTCTTAAATATCAACTAGATTCAAGATGGTACAACAATTCTCTTATGAAGTTTTCGATTAGAACCAGAACCTATTTACCTATTTACAAGTATTGTTTTAGAGTTAATTTTTTAATATTTTAATTGATTTTATTGTATTTATAGAATTCTTAATGTATTTAAATCCTAATCATGAACGTTGAGCGAGCGTTTGAATGTAAATTTTTAGTCTTATTACTTTTACTACAAGAATATCCATTTTTTTTTTTTTTTTTTTTTTTAGGTACCAAGGCGTGTATAGATATTATTGTAGAACTCCCTTCTTGAATTTTTCACACTATCAATCTGGAAAAAAAGTCACGTCGAATTTAAATTTTACGATCAATCATCGTCATCATCGATATTTATACAATTTTGTTTAGCCCGAATACAAATTATTAGGTGGGTAGGTTTATTTTTTTTTTCTTCTGTCCAAACCGTAGATTGGTGTATTGCTTGAAAATGATGCAGTTTTCCTCTACTTGTAGCGACTCTCTTTCAGCTCCTTTCCTATAGCCAACATAATTTGGTTTATAAATTACTGCCTTGGTGTACATCAGATCCTTGTTTCTCCTAGGTTTTCTCTTCCAATGTTGTGGCTATCCGTGTAAGTATATGACGATCTATAGAAAAATTACTCGCCATCAGCCGATCAGGTGATTAGGTAGGCAACAGGTTAGATTGGTAAAGGGACTTACCAATATCTGCTGACATTTCATTGTGTATTACTAATATGCATAGTACTAAATTAGACACGTATCCAGGGTGGGTTCATGGGATCTGCTCCCACCCCTCGGAAATTGTTCAGTAACCTGCATATAAAATCGTTATCCTTGTATTTGTATTTGTATTTTAAAGGTTTTAACCGATCGGGTAATTCAAAATTAAAGGTTTTGTATATCAATAATGTACGGAAATTGCATTAGAAATTATTTATCATACTGTAAAAGTTGTTGAGTGAAAATTTGTTTAGACCTCAAGCCCTCCCCCCCCCCCCACACACACACACAACACAATAAAGAAAAAATAAAAAATAAAATTCTGGCTACGCGCCCGCTTCAAAGTATCGTTGACACCTTACGGCCAGCCGATTTTTATAATATTTACGTTCCATTATTATTACGATGGGAGTAATGCTGGCGGAGTGTCAAAATTCACCTTAGGTTTTGCCGTCACTTGAATTCGAAACCACATACCGTGTCCGTGGGTATTGTGAAACGTAATAATAATAATAATAATAATATATACGCGATAGGTAGGTACGTGATTAAAATCGTAAACGAAAAAGTAGGGATGACAATGATAACGACGACGAGAATGCGACGGGAAGTAGGATGTTAGGCGGAATCGTAATTTTCGTACAAGTATACCGGTAATGACTAATGGTTATAATAATATTTATACTTGTACAGAGTTAGAAACCGAAATTTTATGCGTTGTTTGCATGTTTACTAGGCGTGTGCGGAACTATATGGATACCCCGTGAAAGGGTAGAGGGGATTGTAAATCGAATTATTTCGATTTCGTCCATTAACTCCCCCGTATTCGGAGTTAACGAAAAACCGTATTTTCAACGTTAAAAAATCCCGACACACTTTGCACCACGGGTAGGCCACTGTTGTAGTTGGGAAGTGGATATACCGGGTAATTTAGTTTATACACTGAACGCAATGACAAATCATTGCGACCAGAAAACGATCCTGAACAGTAAACTGGTTATAAATTAATGTGTATTATAGTCGTGTTATTTTCCCATATGTGGCCAAAGACATCAATCAAAAATGAAACCAACGTACACCGTCGTTCGTCATTTGTTGTCGAATTTTTGTAATTTTTTTAGAAAAACGGTCGGAATCATTGGTATCATTGGTATGGGCAAACTGTTGCATTTTTACCAACACCGCATGTGTGTTTTCCGAGGGAGAAAAACTCACCTTAATGTAAGCCACAATCAGAATCTAAAAAAATCGGCGTTTTTAGAATATTTCATTTAATATTATTTTACGAATATAGTAATAATAATAATAAACCACGTCGTCGGATATAATATTTTGTGACAATCCGTTTAATATAATATAAACGCGTGTCTGTTAATACACCCGGATATACGTATACCTATAATAAAACAGACAAACGCATAATATTTTTATTGTTCAGCACACAGATTATATTATTATTATTATTATTATTATTATGTGTATAACAGTACATTTCGTACGAGTTGAATAGTAGCTTAATTTTTATTTTTTTTTTTTTTATGGCGCCGACTGTAAGTCGTAAAATTGTAAAAGATACCTATACGAATATATAAAATACATATTATACTACACGAATATCGAACGCGTTCGAATACCCTACCTTACAGTAAAAAAAAAAAATTATGGTTTCCATTTAAAAACCGTTAAAATTATTGAAAAATGTAACAAACGTGTACATACAATTTTGCATATACTTATTATCATTATTATCCATCACATTACTAAATATATATATATATGTATTTTCTGGTTACAAAATATCATAATAATATATTATCAAGTGGACGGAAAATAAATTAAGTTTATTACTTGTGGTTGGACGAGTATAGATACCCACCATTGTCGTAAATTAAAACCAAAACGTATTTAGACAAATTATTACACGCTTGTTTTACAAATCGACTTTACCAATTTATTGTATTTTAATGCACCGCTTATATTATATAGCTGTTGTAATCGATTTAATGCTCGTAAAGTATAAGAAAGGATTGGAAAAAAAATTAGAATTTTTCTAAAAATGTACAGAATAACGTACGTTTTTCTAGCAGTGTGCATGTCGATTATTATTATTATAATTAAAAACTTTAAAATTCCTGAGTAGCTGCATCAGTAACACTGTAATGAGTTATTGTAATTTATAATTGTCCGCCAAAACAACAGTAGGTACATAATATTTTATTTATTAGCAATTATAATTATAATTATATCGGGCACTACAAACAATAAATAAATAAATATATATATGTAGGGTTCTAAAATTGCATAAAATATTTAATTTTGATGGAAAATCAAAAAAATAATCAATCGAATTAGTTTTTCAATTGAAAACCATAATAGTATTTACTTAGGTGACTATAACTACAGAAATGGCTAATTGTGTATTCATACACGCAAATTACAACATTTAATTTAAAAAAAAAAAAAAATTACTAAAATGCCAAAAGAAAATTATTGAAAAACCAATGTTTAAATATACTTAATATTGATTATTATTAGATTATAATATTATTAATTGCATAACACTCGTATATTCGTTCTGTATTTAAAATATAATCGAGAAAGATGTTGCTGTTGTATGGAGTTATTTCGTATTTTCTTTAAATCGATACAGTTATACTTATATTACTTGAGTATCGAATCGATGATTATATTATAAAATATCTAAAATACGGTGATTATAGTTTTACGTTAAAAAAAAAAAAAAAAAAAAAAAACACAAATGTATTCTATATAAAATTGTCAGTTGATTAAACAACTAGATAAAGGTGAAAATAATGATTGATATTTATCGGTATGATAGGAAATCATAGGCCAATCAATGGTCTGTGACCACATAATTATGACTTTACAAAACATATTCACCAACACAAAACTAATAAACTAAAATGCATTTTAATTTAAGTGATATATTTCATACTTTATATATATATGCAAATATAAAAATCGACAATGTACCTATAATTATAGGTCTTATACAGTAAAAGACACGAGTTTCAACAGATAAATCACAGCAGCTTGCACAGTCACATGCCCTATAGTTCACTCGAATTCTTTTAACATATGGATTACAATATATAATTTGAATTTGTAAAAGTACTATTGCCTGGTAAAACGCGTCATTGTAAAACCAATGCGTATATACACGTACAATACTGTGAACGGGACGATAATAAATACAATTTACTTAAAATATTCAGAAATTATCGTTGACTCATATATTATATAAACAATATATATATAGCGAGTAATTAATCGTGAATCATCACGATATACACGTAAATCGGTATGGTAAACGTCTTTGGATTCGAAGAAAGTTTTATATAAAAACAGTGTAATGGTTGACTTTCGACAATTTGATTTACCAGCATTTGAACGTAATTATAATTTTGATTTTCCGTACAAAGACAAATTTTACACCGCCAACAAATGTTTGTATTTTGTCCAGAAAACAAAAATCATAACAATATATGTATGTGCTAATTTAAAAACGTCTTGATATAATGAGAAAAATTATAACCGTACGTGAATATTGTTACTACTCGAACTGTACGCTAATAATAATATGTTTAAACGTACCTATATGGTTATGAAAAAATAATTCAACAATTTTACGGCGAGATTATACTACCGGTATCCGACCACTGTGATGAAATAAATACGATACAAGATACGGTATTTAATTTTAGACGATATAATTCTCGGTCTGGGTACAGATAGCCCGATGATTATAAGAACTATGACATAAAAAAAACAGACTTGTTAAGTAGTTGAGATGCTTTTTCACAATTCGAATACGTGTTTGAAATACTTCTATGGAAATTACTTGATATTGTATTTTAAATAATTTTCAAAATTATTTGTATTTGAAATCGAATACTCATTATAAATACTTTTATAATCCTTTTTTTTTTTTTTTTTTCATTGTGAAAGACGTTCTTACCGTACATTATTGGTACAAGGTACCAAATTTCCTGTCCCTATCCTCACCCTCCTCCAGAACGGTTTTCCAGCTATAATTTATTTGTAATAACTATACGATGAGTGTTTTCGAGTTCGAGTATTCGAAATTGTGCACACCGCGACCGTTTTCATAATGATTATCGCTGTTTTCGATTTTTTTTTTTTTTCTTGATTTTTTCGTGCGAAATCCCGTGGAAAGAAAAAACACCGAATACGTTTATCGTACAGGCTGTACGTATAATATAAGTACTATATTAAACCATGTGTGGGTGCTGCATTGCTGCATTGATGAACCATTAATCTTTTTGATCATATTACAAAAAAAAACCGAGAGAATAGAAAGAAACTGCTATTGTTTTAAATTGTTTTTGATTTTTTAGAACTGAGGGTGCTGATTTAGATCTTGGGGTTACTTTACACGCCCATACACCCGACCCCTATAATTACCCAGACACGTTCGGTAAATATTCTAGTTTTTATTTTTTTTTTTACACTGGCGATTTGTGATTGTATACATGTACACACACACACACACACACACATATATACCTCATGTGTCGCCGAAAACAAAATACAACGTTCGCACGCGATCGTGATTTCGAACCGTCATAAGTATTACAATTATTTTATATTTTTTTTTTTTTGTCTACGATTTTATCGAGACGAGTAAATATCCGTACGGAGAAAACGCGATACGTTACTTTCGAGCCCATTATTCTATAATATATTATTGTTTCCGCCCGTGAAATAACGTCCGACTGCCAGTCACGGGTACGGGTCAACGAGTACGATATTATTATATATCCTACACAAGGGAAAAAAATACAAATCCAAAACCCTATCGTGTAACGCTTCTACTGCTTTATAGTGTTATTAGGTTTTATATACAAATACTTGACTCCTCGGGTAAACTTGGATCAAAACGTCCACTAACCCGCGTTAAATCGCTACTGATTATGGCACAGATTTAAATACTTCTCAAAAACATTTCATAAAGCAAATAAATATTCCCATAAATGCGTATAAAATGACAGAATAAAATATTGGAATGCCGTAAAACGCAATATTTTGAATACAATATAATACAAAACTGATCATGAATACCTCGTCGTCTTCGCGTATTCTATGGTATAGATAAATCATAGAATTTTAATGTTCATAATCATTTCGTATATTGTTATTGTTATTGTTATTAAATGTTTACTAAAAGAGAAGTTAATTAGAAAATGATTGTTGTTTTTAAATGTATATTAAAAAAAAAAAATCACAAAAACCTGATAAAGACCTAGAAAATCAAACCAAAAGTTTCAAAAGTTGAACACTGACTGAATCATTGGGAATGCTTCTTCAATTAAAATTTTGTTTAAAATATTTAAAATACAATACCGAGTAATTGTCATATAGGAGTGTTTAAAACACGTACTCGAATCTTTTTATTTAAATAATTTTTTTTTCGAATTCTTTACAAGTCTGGGATACATAATAATAATATTATTATTATTATTATTATTATTATGTTACATACCTACCTACCTCTATACGTATTCATGTGCCTGCTCGCAGTTCCTATACAACTTCGCCTAACCTACTTTGCGTATGCCTCTGTATAATTGTAATTTATTCAAACTATAGCCGAGTGTGTACAGCGATTCGTTGTTGTTGCAGGAAAAGTTAATCGACAATATTATTATTATTATGTAACACGGCAGAAACGACGTATGATATAATAACAATATAGGAGACGGCGAGACAAGAAACATAATACCGCGTACATATACTAAAAAATTTTTTTATAATTATATATAAAGTATAAGGTTAGATATAAGGTAAGTACACATGATTTATCACAAATTCGCCGTTAATTATAATTTTTTTTTTTATATATATATAATTAATATAGATCGCGCGGCCCAGGAATGGTCAACCTAGGTACTTTATATTGTTTATTAAAAAAAAAAAAAAAACGTTTATGACCCGTGTAGGTTAGGTTAGGGTATAACAGTGTATAACAATGGTGTTTTTTGGATGAATACTAAACATTTATTTTAAAAATGACCTTCCTTTGTATTATTAGTTATTTATTAGTCAAAAAATTACTTTTTTTTTTTTTTTTTAAGCCGGGGATGTCCAGACACGTAGGACACCCCCCCCCACCCTAAAATACGCCACCGAAAATGACATTCGGCTCAAGTAGGGCCTGAAATATGAGACATTGTATTACAAAATTCTATACAGATCGGACTAAAGCGTTAATGTTCAAGGATATTCTCAAATACAATCCACCGTGCATGGTATATTCAGATATACTCGGATGAGTTACCACGAAGCAAACGCACAAGACGTATATTTGTGTGTAAACCATTAGAAAACAAGTATATATTTTGTAACTAAAGTATTCTAATTCGTTTCGATGGTACCAATAAAATCCTTGGTGCTCCCGCATTAGACCATTAGATAAAAAGGGAAAATTATATCGAAATCAGCGGAATATATGTGATGATAATACGAGTACGCATAATCGAACTCGTACGGTATTTATATAAGACCACGTTAAAATTTTCCGTGCCATGGGTCAATTATACTTGACGTTCAAGGGTGGGGATGGGGCGAAAATAGTTAAATACCCACAACGTTTTCCGTGCTAAAATAACATAAACTAGTAAAAAGGCGTCTCTGGAAAATTCGTTTAAACGTTTATAAAAAAAATCGGGCACGGTCGGTTTTTTTGCGTAATAATTATAATAAGGAATGGAATACAAAAACCCGGAAGTTTCAATCGGATTGTTCTTTGACCCAGGAAAAAATGATTACGGACGCACAAATTTAAAATTGTGGTTATAAGCTGATTTTTCTTCGAAAATTCCCTGAGAATATTTCACAGGCTTGAAATAAAATTTTAAAAAATTGTACCCGTATATTAAACCAAAGGTGGATTTATCTAGATGATTAATAAACTGCGGTGGAATTCAGAAAATATTATAATTCCAATTAATAATACAACCATCCAAGGGTTGGAGGGGGACGATCCACCTGTATGTCCCCCCTTATAACTGCCACTGACCCTAGCCCCTTAACTTTTAAATCCGGTTCCGATGCGGATATTATATTATATCGCAAAATCCTACACTTCCGGTATTATTTTTATGATAAAAATAAATAATAATATGTTGATTTTCATAATATTTAAATGTTAAACGTATTTTCGCGTTGCGTACCGCGAGCCAGGCCACATTGTGACCAAAATAAGAACATATTGTAGAGTAGATACTTAAATACGTAGGCACCGAATAATAACTACCCAATTACGATCCGACCACACTGGTTAGCGGCGTCACGGGCAAAACGGGGTGTGTTGACCGAAAACCGTACGCCGTAAAAATAATACGTGGGACCCTCGTCGTACATATTATAATAATATTTTGTTCTCCGTACACCCGACCGGACGAGAATCGGTTGTAAATCTCGGTGACATTTCAAACACGGCCTGCAGTTGTCTCCGAACGAACGAAATACCCGAAAACCCGTAACAATAGGTTAGGTTTTTTTTTTTTTTTTTTTTTAAAGGGCGACAATATATGAAAAGAACACTGTGCTTAGTGCGCGTACTGGAAACGATGAAAAACGATGGTGTAAAGGATTTAACCTATAACGGCGTTTAGCGGTCGTCCGATTCTGCGAGCTCACCACCGTCGTCGACCGCGGTGCACGTGAAGTGCGTAGCCCACCTGTTAACGGCCAACTGTTGCGCCCGAATCGCCCGGTAACGAGCCACGACTGTCGCAATCGATTGTCGACGAATTTAATCCGATCTCCGATTATTATTATTATTACTATATTTTTTTTCCTCTGTTTTTTTTTTTTCTTCAATTTTATTCCGTCGGACGACCCGTGTTACGATTACGGCACGTATTACGCGTCTGATTATTGACAAAAACCGTCCATTTGTCCTCGGCATCATTATTCACTGTACCCATTATTATTACGTGTACGAAACGCGGTCAATTAATTAAACATTTCCCTCGCAATCGTTTTTATATTTTCGTCCGTATACGCGTATAATATTCGTATGCACACAGCATTTTTCGACGTACGTATAATTATTATTATTTTTTTTTTTTTTTTTTTAAACAACCTTGACATCGATTTTATGTAAATGCTTTTTTTTTCGGACGTACATACGTATACATATAAGCAAAACTACTCCTTCGAGCCTGAGAGATTCTTTATTGTTGTTGTTATTATTATTATTTTTTGTTTTTTTTTTTTTCAACGCGTAACTATCTTACCGAACTATAACAAACGACCCGTCATAAAAAATAATAAAATAATAATTCACATTCTCACTGTAGGAAAAAATGTCCTTTCTTCGAAATAAAATTATTTTATTTTTTAAAAACACGTACAAACAGTACGTACCATTTTTTTTTTTTTTTTTTTTTTTAACTTTAGTAGGTAAACATCAAAGACTGTATATATGTAATTATTAAATTCGATCCGAAAGAATTTTATTACCTTGATTTATGCACATAAAAAAAAAAACGCATAGGTAATTCAATTTATAAACAGGCACGTGACATATTGAAATCATTGAAGTCTTTGAAATCGGATTATTATCGTGTTTCGTTTTTTTTTTAAAGGTAAATAAAAAAAAATAAATAAATAAATAATAATACGTATTACTACGATCGTGTTAATTACGCGAATCTGAAATAAAAAATAAAAGTATTTTTCCACAACTATACATATAAGGTATAATAATAATATAATTGATCCACGAAGATAGGTAATATAATTAACGGGTGTCGGTTTATAATTTTAATGAATGGTCGGTAAATTAAGATAGCTGTTCACATATTTTATTTAAGTGTTAGTTTAAATATTATCTATCTAGTACATAGAAACTAGAATAAATAATTGACTTCGAGCGAAAAGAAATTAAATGTAGGTACCTACTTATATATATATATATATATATATATATATATATATATATATATATATATATATATATATATATATAATTATTTTTTTTTTTAAATATTGTTTTTGTACGAAACAGTTTACTAATTATTGGCGGTTTTTACATTATTTTTGAGACCAATTTGTTCAGACCATTCAACCGGTTTATCGAATATACAATATTTTAAAAACAATAATAGCCAGCCAGTAGCGTAGCCAGGATTTTCAAACGGGATAAGTGGCAATAAATAAATATTATAGTTGAAAGTGTGTATGAAAAAAATGTATACTTATACGATGAAAAAATTGTAAGGTTTTTACTACCCAACTGAAAAAACGCCATCAAAGAAAAAAATGTAAAGCCACATTTTGGAAAAAGTGTTTGTAATTTCGAAAAATGTATCAAATAAAGTACCGTCAGTCGGAGAATCAACGTCTTTTATAAGAAAATCGCGTGCAAATGTCGGAGTATTTATACAAAACCGAGAAAGTGTTTCCCAAGAAAATTATAAACACATGTTACCGAAAGCTACTATAATATATTCTTCACTACACTTAGAATCTAAAATAATAATTGTACTTGTAATACATATATAATTACGTATGTAATTCACATCTTTGATATAATAATAAAAAAAGTGAAAGTCTGCGTGCGATCCACAGCCGAATCTATCGCACGTGGAGCACCTCGAAACCGGGATTTCCGAAATTCCACCTCTAAAGGGCAACCGACACAGGGTTTTCAGTATTTTTGAAACGAAAATCTAATTATTTTTGATTACCAAGGCGACATAGATTAAATAAAAATATATATATATTTATTATTAGAGACACACGGTAGAACGGGGAATAAATTTGTAATTAAATTATTAAACAAATTATTTATTACTTAGGAATTTTTTTTTTTTTTTTTGTAAATCATTAGTCTAGAGTCACTAATGGGTGGCTGTTTAATTCAAAACTTATATGCTATTCTTATTCTCAACATATAAACTTATTGTGCTGGAATGTATAGATTGTTTATTTAAAATAAAAAATTACTCACCAAAATAGTATACAACACAATCAATTGTTGCAGGGATTTCGGTATTATTAGTCTCTAATAACATTTTCGATATCTCAACATGTTTCGTGCATATCATATAACTGTGGTATAGTATACATAACCGTCACTAATAATAAGTGCTTTGGAATCTAATTTGACCCCATAAAGAGAAACTCTTGTCGTCAACCGATAAGCTGTCGTTCCGTATCTTGTATATTATTATCTCAATTCGCGCTTAAAAATAATAATCCAATAACTTCACACCACCGTTATTTTTTAATTTGAAAATCTTAGGGAGTGCCGGCCGGAAGTCCGTTCTAATATATCTAAAAAATAGGATCCGTAAAATTTGAGCTCGATTGGACTGAATTAATAGGGCGCGATTTAAGCTCAAAGTTTTATGAAAGAGTGAACACATTTGTTATTTGGCGTATACTTTCTTAAATCTTAATAGTACGAAAAAACGTATTGTATCTTTATTGTAGAACTGATTATTTCCTAAACAAAATGTCCTTATATATTATAATGCTAGGTGTTCGAACCGCTTGTCTGTTTTGTCGCATGCCATACAAATATTATACACTAGTGACGTATTTGTGGGGGGGCGACCCCCATGTCTTAACATACTCCGACTTAAAAAAATAATAAATAATAAATTATAAATTGATGAAAGTTTCTTTTTTGACTAATGTTTAATGTCAATAATATAAGAAGGTAATTTTTAACATAAATGTTAGTAGTCAAGTGTTGACACAGTAATTCGAAAAGAAATAAGTTCAATGTCTTTTTTTATCGGTAAATAATTCTTAAAACGGGTTTGTAAGGTTCCTAAAATGATGGTCACCTCCCAATTCCAAAAAAATAAAAACCACCCGAACGGTTTTACAGAGTATCCAGTCGTAAGAGCGGAATGCGAAAATATTAAACGGCAATAGACGAGCGAAAACAAATATAGATAGCGAAGAATTTCTTTCCGCGATTAAAAAAAAATTATTTTTATACGATTCTCTACAAAACAGCATTTAAACATTACATTATAGTGTACATTCAAATGTCTGGTGCGAATAATGATTCGTGAAAACCGAGAAAGTATTCAAGGGTTCAGCCATTACATAACCGTGCGAGTCTAAAGTATTTTATTAATATCACTAGTTTAAAATCCGCTCATTTTCTCATTCACTATTTTGACGTAGAACCATTTAGTTGAATACTTGATAAAAAAAATAGTATACGTATTCTGAGTGTTTTATTATAACACTACAAAAATGTAAGGTTTGAGAGGGCCAAGTCGCATCAAAACTTATAAACAAAAAAAATAGCCCCCCCTCTTAAAATATATACTCAAATATTATAAATACCCTATTAGTGGTGGGAAATATCCGAATTTGCTGAAGTTGGAGAATCCGGATTTTTGGATTCCGAAATTTGAAATTCGACATTTATTGTAAATCCGGATTTGGAATTCTAAAATCCGGATTTTTATCTGAATCCTAATTTTGGTTTTTAAAATTGTGATTTTGTATTCATTAATTAATTTCCCGTGGAACTATTAATATTAACTTATTGTTAATAGCATTAAAAGCGTAAAACATTAAATACAATAAAAAAATATATATATCACAAATAGAAATGTATTATAAAAAACAAGTACAAAAAAAAAAAAATAAAAATCATAGATACCTACACTGTAAATGATATAATAATATATTACTAGCTGACCCGGCGAACGTTGTTTTACTCATAAAAATCCGGATTTATTGGATTTTCGGATAATCCGGATTTATTGGTACAGTTAATCCGGATTTACGTCACATCGCTAATACGTATACGGATATTGGACGTCTAAAATAGACGACGATGCTCGGGTTTCGCGCGTTTGTTGCGAATATGGAAATTGCGAGCGCGGGGAACGCGGCTTTATAACGTAACGGTGAAATATTTTTAAACATCGTCTGCCCCCCCGCCCCCGCCCCCGCTGAAACGACACGACGGATTTTGACGCCCGGTGATAATTTCAACCGGACTTCGTGAACCGCCCACCCGAGCGTACTTGGGGCGGTTTTTATTGTATTGCCGTGTGTGGGACCCGGACTCTCTCGTGATATCTATTATTGTATAGGGTGGCGGTTTGCGTCGTTGTCTCGATTGTCCGACTTAACGAGCCGTGGAAATTGGCTCCTTTCAAATATATATAATAATAATAATAATAATAATACGAGTTTGTATACCTATACCTATGGGCTGCTAACGGTCGTCGACAAAAAGTAAAACGACTCGCGTCGTCGGTGTCGTCCATTATATTGTCGCGCACCCGCACGCACGCGGAGCCTTTCTACGGTGTTTGTACGCACCGCGCTTATTACACACATAAACAAGTGTAATACGTGTGCGTGTACGACAACGTAAATTGTACGCTCGTATAATACATTACTATTATTATTATTATTACGACTTATAAAGACACTAAACGACATTGAAAACGACGACGACAATAACAGTTTTATAACATTTTATCATTTCGTATTATTATTGTTACATGTGTACGGTACGGCTCGTTTGTCCGTGTAATGACAAATCGCCGGGCCGCCGCGCCGTTGTCGTTTTCACGAGACGAATCCGCCGCCGCCGCCGTCTCGGCGACGACGATGACGACGACGACGACGACGACGACGACGACGACGACGACGACGACGACGACGATGTTGCTGTTGCCGCTGTTATTGCTGCTGTCGTTGTTGTTGCCGGTGTCGTTGTTGTTGTTGTTGTTGTTGTTGTCGAAGTTGTTGTTGTTATAGTCATATTATACGCGATTATTACACCCGCGCATCGTATATTATTTTGCGCGTCAATCATCCGGGAATTCGCGACCGCGACGGCGACGTCTCCTCTCGGTGGTATATTGCGTTGATTTTTTTATTTATTTTTTTTTTTTTCGACCGTCGCGAATAAAATAATAATATGATATTGTTACCAAAAGAAATAAAAAAAGACAAATCGCAATAATAATTTTTTTGGTCCGTGTAATAACATAATATACCGAAATCTATGGATGATAATAAAAAAATAAAAAAATAATCGTGGCGATCGAAAAACGATTCTGAACGCCGAGAGCCAGCGGTAAACCGCCGAGGTTATTGTTAGTAGTATTCAATCGGTTATCGACGAAAATTGTTATCATCAGCCAATTTATGTATCGACATATTTGTCCGGCGGTTATTTTTTTTTTATTTTCTAAATCGTCGAGAGACTAGAAAAATAAAGGGAGGATACCGCCCGCCGGGCGAAAAATCCAGGCAAAAGTGTTTTTGATCTTCTTTCGAATTCGATAAAAAAAAAAAAAAAAATGCATCACGGTTATTTTCCCTTAGACGGGGGGGAAATCGTACGGGGTGTGACAATTTACCCTCCCCGTCAGCGGCCCTGCCGAAAGCGATTCATTGTAATAGGGCCACGCAGAACAACTGCAACAATTATTTCTTTTATACGAGAAAACATTTTATTTATGATATTATTTTGTTGTTATTATTATTATGTTCCGTTAACTGGTTCCGCTAACGACTTTTTTTTTTTTTTTTATGGTTTTTTATCGCGTAACTATCGCGCGTAAAATAAGTGCGATTGTTATCTCTGTGTTTCTGTATTCAGTATTGTTATATAAGACGGTCGTCGGCCCGACGAATTCGTTATTCCTAGAGTTCATAACGTTTTATTACTCCCAAGTTCGATAATTTGGTCTTCGTCAGTAGCACAACCAAGGAGGGTTTTTTGCGTGTCCGGACACACGCCCTCGAACCGTGGTTTGTTTTTTTTAAGCATATATTCAAAAATACGTATGCCCTCGACATTTGACAGTTACATAAAATGCTCACATGACTTTTCTAACTATGGTGATATCCCAACGTTTTACAGTCTAACGAACAGTGCGCACGTCTACGGTGGCGTATTCAGAAATAAGTAACGGGGGTGGAGTTGTGTTAGACGGACACTCTCTCCCCCCCCTGGAAAAAATTCTAATTGCGTCACTGTGAATTAACAAAATAAATACCATAAAAAAAAAAACTAATTCGTTGGCGTAGCCGGGGAAATATTTCGGGAAGGCAAGTTATAATTGAAATTCTCACTTCTAATAGTTCTAATATGTTTATTGGTTAAATTAAATTAACAATCGTCCTAAAAAAAAAAAAAAAAAAATGTATATCAAAGAGATTTCGAGAGGGATTATTCCCCCCCTGAATACGGCACTGTAAACTGTACATAACGGAACTCGTTCCGTGATTTGGGGATGTCCGTATATAGCGAAATAAATTAACTCTACTTTTTCTTTTCTTTCTATTTTAACGAATTTAGTTTTTCACAATTTAATTCGTGTATTTGTTTGACGGTCTATAAAATATTAAAAATCTGAAGTTAATCAACACACACGACACACCTCTAATAATAAAACCGTCAAATGAATTAATAATTTATGAAAAATTAAATTTGTTAAAATAAAAAAAAAGAGTTTCGCTATTTAGTTTCGCTATAGTTTCGGGTTACGAGTCGGTACTGTTCGGAATATCCTTGTGAAAGATCTGAAGATGCAGGCGTATAAGATTAAACTTGTGCAGGAGTGTAAGCCAGCAGATCACGGCAAAAGAAGAATCTTTATTGATTGGATCTTAGCTAAACAGAAGGAGAACGATGAATTCGTTAACAAAATAATTTTTTCTGATGAGGCACATTTTCATTTGTCGGGTTTTGTAAATAAACAAAACTGTCGGATTTGGGGAACACAAAATCCTCACGAAATTCAAGAGAGAGAAATACATCCACAGCGTGTGACCGTCTGGTGTGGGTTTTAGTCAGGCGGCGTAATTGGCCCTTATTTTTTCAAAAATGAGAGAGGTTAGACAGTGACAGTTAATGGTGAACGCTATCGTACCATGATTACTGACTTTCTGTGGCCCCATCTTGATACAATTGATATCAACGAGCTATGGTTTCAACAAGATGGAGCCCCATGTCATAGTGCTGCAGAGACCTTAACACTGTTGCATGAAAGGTTTCCAAATCGTTTGATTTCATATCGAGGAGATCAAAATTGGCCGGCAAGGTCATGCGACCTTACTCCCTGCAACTTCTTCTTGTGGGGGTTTGTGAAGTCTCAAGTGTACGAGAGGAAACCTCACACGATCACGGATTTGAAGGAAGAAATTCAGAGAGTCATCCAGAATCTCACCAAGGAGAAATGTAGGGCAGTAATCGCCAACTTCCTTAATCGTGTGACAGTGTGCCAACAGGCCAAGGGGGGTCACATGAATGATATAATATTTCATACCTAAACCGGAGGTTCTCTTGATTCCAATGATGTCATTATTTTTGTTTTTAATTAAATTAAAGTGTTATTTTGCATTTTTAAAAAGAGCGTCCTTTTGTAAACACCCTTTATATAAAAATCCAAATAACGGAATAAGATCCGTTTTGTATAGTTTATAGGTATTCGTTTTACGAAATGTTATCCACGTCGTTATCAACTACGCGAAATGGAGAAATCGCGTTAACAATGCGATATGGATGCGATGGGAACTTTACATTTTTCAATCATTAAGTCGGACTTGGGTGGATATCGGCCAACAATTTAATACATTTTTCTCAATAGTATCCAGAGGCGAATACAGGAAAAAATTGGGGGGGAGAGGTTTGAAGAAATTTAATTTTTGTATCGCTGTAAATTTATAGTTTTTATTATACTGAGAGGAGGTTTAACCCCCAAATCCTCCCTACGTTCAACACTGATACGATAATATTCGTATTTTAAGAAGTGTGTTAGAATCGTAGTATTTCGAAACAATAGGAAGTTCCTATTAGGAACCATCATCCCGCTGTGCTGTAAATATTTCGTTCATCGTAAATTTATATTTGAATTTATTTTGTGTATAATATTTTTTTAAAAATCTACATAACTATTTTCAATCGCACGTTAGTACATTCCCCTCGTGCGTTAGATGTTTGTTGAAGAACTGAGTATAAATTTGACACTGTGGCTGAAAACTTTTAAAGTTGTTCCAAGTACGAGATTGCTGTTTAAAATTCCTTCATTTTTTGTTCATCACTAGTCTCGCTGGCGTCGCCATCACCATGTTCTACATTTAAACTTCTTCTTCTTCTAAATAAGATTCGGCGAGTTGTGAGTTTGATGCGTCTCTAATTCATCATCAATGTAATTAAACTTCTATATCGACGTCAGCTGTAAGGCACACTTTGTTAATTCCTTTCAAAGCATTTGTGGAAAATGCTTATAGGTTTCTTCAATTGATAGAAAACCGGCTTTACGAAAGCAGTTACGGTTTTAAGTTGTGGCAAGCTAATGCTACCCGGTCGACAGTATCCAAGACACTTGTTGATTTATAGCGACCCGGTGGGTCGAAGAATTATGAATTATTATCCATCGTGCACAACAACGATTGCGTGAATAAACTCGCGATAGTAAAACACGAACGCGTTTAAATAGTTCTATTTTCCGTCGTACGATGAGTTTTTTTTATTTTACTAATCGGATCACGAAAACCATTTCCGTTTCCGGTTAGTATAGTGGTCCCGTCTTATAGAGGCGAACAATAATTTCACTAAATTTTCGACTGTGTTATTGACATTTGCCGTTATAAAGACGATTCCCGGCATGCAGGGGGTCCGTTATAGGAGAGGTATGCTCGTACGTATAATATATTGTTTTTTTTTTTTTCGTCTTTTGGTCTTTCGGCCGATTTTCAGTTTTTTCGACGACCTTCGTTTTATAATAATATATTATTCCATTATTATTATCGTTGTTGTTGCGCGTCGGAGCCGCACGTCGTGTCAAGAAAATATATAATAATACAATATTATTGTTGTTATTACCTACCGGCCCAACGAATTTATACGTCTCGACTACCTAAACATAATAAATAACACTCAGTCGTATACTACTTCATACAGTTGGTGTATAAAAACGTAAATAACGCGAACAAAATTCATTTTCTCCAACGCCAATTTTGTTTTTTCGGGTTTTTTTTTTCATTCCGAGTGTAGCGAAGAAGCTATTATAGTTTTACTAAAATGAGTGTGTGTGTGGGTTTTTTTTTTTTTTTTTGCTCTCGGAAAACACTTTTTTGGTTAATGAAAATATAGCAAGAGTCGTCGTTCACACGTCGCGCGTATCTTGAAAACAAAATGCGGATTTTTCACCCGGCGGCGATTCTTTATTCGGAAACAATACATTCCTAGATTCCCGACGCGAATTTTCGTAAACAAATTTTTAAATAAAAAAACTAACAACCAATGACAACCAATACATTCGGTTTTATTACTAGCTTTGGCTACTTTCGACCGCAATCATTTACAGTGTACGTATTATAGATACCCTATATAACTTCCAGACACTTGCCGCCTACAAAAGCGGCCTGCAAAATATGTCCGGCTTTTCTTATTTTCACTTCCTAAACTCATCAAGCACAGCGTTGTCGTTTTGCAATTCGCAATATTTATTTATGAATTACTTACGGGCGTAGATATGAGGGGAGGTGAAAAAATGTCAAGTCCCCCTATTTTTTTTTTTTTTTTTTTTGTAGGAGGGAGAATTGAGTAATAACTAATAACTATTAGTACTGATAATAGTTAATAAAATATAATATTATTATAAATCGGACACCAGTCCTCTCTACTTCCTGTCGCGTATTTTTCATCGAAATCCCGGTTTTGAAGAAATTATTGATGAACGCTTAACAAAGTTTCGCCAATTATTTAATACAATTATCTTACGTTAACATATTTTCGTACAAGTTACTCTAAAAGGGTAGCATTAACAATACCAGTAAGTTCCACGTCATGTGAACGCTCTTTTTTTGTTATGAAACGTACAAACGCACGGGGACAGAAGTACCAAAAATGGCAAACGGTCGTTTTTTCAAACCGCTCTATATTCTACACATTGAACAGAAACTGTCTTCTAAAATTACAAAATAACGAATTTCTCACAATTTTTGAGCTATTTAAAACAGCCATTTGAAATGTTTGAGGTTTTTTGTTTTTATTATTCTAATTATGTAAAAATGTATTGTGTTTCGTATTATCATGATAATAGATTCTGAACGTATGGACGAAGAATGTTTTCCTATCTTTTGGTTTTACTATGCAACGGAGCAAATGGTCTTGTTCCGATCATAAAAATCCGGGGGGCGGTTTCGGGTTTCAAATTTTTTCTAACTGGTACATTGCCGAGGTCGTGTTTTGATAATCTCGTTGAAAAACTCCAGAAAAACGTGAAATTTACGTAATATCAGTGAAATATTCCTCGAGTATTTATATTAGTACGTGGTGTATTTGTCAAATTATCCTGTCGTTTTTTCCGTTACAATTATAACCATATTATAAAATGTTGGAGAGTTTTTTGGTATTATGTGAAAAATTGTCTCTTTTTTTTTATTATTATTATTATTATCACTATTATATAATTCGTCTTTACACGGCTTGTGTTAATACACGCGACGCGTAATATCGTTTTTATTTAATGGAAATCTGTAGTAATTTTAGATTACGTCCGGAACGACAGCGGGGGACTATCGGTTTTTTTTTTCCTTTTACTAATTTGGTAAAATAAATACGCGTAGAATATTGTTTTTTATGCGCGGCTCCCGTATATTACACGGATATAATACTTATTATATTACGGGATAATTTTTATTTTTGTAGTTTCCAGTTGAAAACAGATAGTTTAAAAAAACGTTTTCGGAAAATCGTTTCAATCACGGTCGTTTTTAACAACAAAAAACCCCACTGTTTTTTTTTTTTAATAAATCGACTTCCGGTCAGTTTTCCGAACACTCCTGTGATTTATCGCCAAATCTATATATAATAACGATGTAACTCGCTATACCTGCAGCCATTACCGGGCTAACTACGTCATTTTTTACGCGTAGGGTCTCGTAAAAGGAAAGTATAGCTCGAAGACGAGCCTACGACCGAAATCTTGGAAAGGTGAATTTTTTATTAACTGTAGAAATCCAGAAATTAATAATTCGATTTCCATCATAAAAAAAAAAAAAAAAAAAAATGTTTACATCAATATTACCTCAATGTAAAAACCACGATTTCTATTCGGGCTATTACGTCTTTCCTAAGTATTTTACAAACGGACGGTATTATTATATTCAGACCCGGTATGAAACTTTTGAATTTTGCTGTTTTTCAACGTACACGGGTGAGATTTTCACTAGTATATATTGAGGACTGTTAGGGGCATTTCATATTAAAAATACACCCCCTCCCCCCTTCAGGTTTTTGGAAAGAGTATATTTCGGCGGGATTTGACGATAGGAGATTGGTTTTAACGCAAACGAATTTTTCAGCAAGTCCCTCCCTAAATTCGATATCGTAAAATCCCTTCCCATACTTAATGATCTGATGATCAGATCAATTACTACAGGGACAAAGTCTATTGGAACAGCACGCGTGTCGGTATATGATTATTTATTATGAAATTCTTCCATATATACAGACAGTGAACCCGCTATGCACAGTGGCGCTGAAAGCTGTCAATAAGTGGCATCATTACAGTTGTTTTTGTCGTTGGAGGAATACATAGTTTCGACCAACCCTTATGGCTGATCCTTGTGTCCTAACGTGACCGACAGTGTGTGTATCGGCGGGAGTACAAGTTTCAATTGAATGCTGACTGCGTACCGAACCCCCCCCCCCACCCTTGAAAAATATCGTTTTTTTACCTATACTGTTTGGTTAATAACATACAAATATTACCAATACTCGTGTTTTCCGAATATAGTGGTACAGGTGGAACAGGACAAAATACCAAACATCAAAAACCCGGGGCCACCTTCGTCGAAAAGCTAACGAACGACGAAATTATTGGTGGTACCCGACTATTTGTAATTTAATATTAAATTCGCCTGTACAGTTTGTAATGTAAATAAAGAGGACGGTGTAATTATAAAGTTCAATCGACGAATACAAACTGAAATATGTTGGATCCGAATAAAATATGAACTTATCAGATGTGTTTCGTTTTAAACATATTTAACCACGGACGGGGACCGTCCCGAGGTCCGATTTAAAACTAATTAATTATAATCTAATGCAGACGATAGTATTTCATTCGCGGCATTTGGTAAAACGTTAACGAAATTACGCCCGCGGGTACGACTACCCGTTTTTTTTTTTTTTTTTTTGTTACCGCGTGGCGGTCAACACTTGACGTGTACATATATTATTATTATATTACACACTATTATAAGGAAAGAAAAAAAAAGTTTCACTTTCACCGCTATCGCGACGACTCGGACGAAAAACTACTGGACATAAATATTATATATATAGATATACAAATACCGCGATGACGGGGCAAAATATTAAGGAAAAAAAAACCCACTTGTATACGGATAAATATATCCCAGAATTATAGAAAAAAAAAAAAAAAACCGTAATTTCATATCGTGAAATCGATGAAGACTTTCCGGCCGCAAAACAACATTATTATTGTTATTAAAATGTAATACGTCTGTATATTTTGTGAAAGACGACGCCGCCGCAATTGTTCGAAATGCGGAATAATTCGTGGACCTCGGACGGGATTAAGTCACGTTTCTGTTTATATTTTCACGTTTTCGGTGTGGGTGTGGGTACACGTTATAATACGCGTACAACGCCGAATTCTCGGTCTTAAAAAAAAATAATAACTATGTGTATACTCAATACCAATATAATCGTCCAATTCGTCCACGATGAAAAAAACAATACGTCGGCGGCGTAGCCCGGGATGTCCCGACGGAGGTTAAATCCTGCAAAATCCGATTAAAAAATGCTTTAATACGCGCTGAAAACCCGAAATACGTCCTAACCGTGTGGGCGCCACAGGTGAAATTTCAGAGGGGCCTAATACCGAAAAAAAAATAACAAAGTATACATTATTTATAAATTATAAGTTCATATTATTTTTCAGGGAGGGGTAAGTGTCTTGTCCCCACATGGGCGCCCATGGTCAATTATGTGATAGGTCTATCGCATTATATTAATATCAATATAACCATATAAAATGTTCGTTACTAATTTTTAAGAATAACAGACTTAACGTGATATACCCGAGTCAGCGTTATGTACAGGCCCTGAATCAGGCGATCACCTAGTTATTAAAAATTACGAGCTTAATGATAATAAAAATATTGAAATATCGACGTTTTTAGAGGAATAAACTCTATAACTCTGTACATTTTTTGCCTTTTTCTGTCTTGATTATCTCAAGAAACGCTATACGGGTAAATCTACGTGCGAGACATCACGTATTACAGTGATTTAATTGGGGGAGCTGTATTTAGGGGGCAAAGGCTAACAACATGTCCGGGGGCATCAAAATATTGAATCACAACTTACTGTCAAAATGTTATATTATGTTAATTTGTTACCTATTTAAAAAAAAAAAATAAAAAGGTTTTTAAATTATTAAATGGTTTTCAATTATTGATTGTTTTTTTTTTTTTTAATATTTACATCTACAATCTATACAATTTTTTGTACATTAATTAGATTTGATAAAAAAAAAAAAAAGAAGAGACTATAAAATGACGGTGAATAATAAGGATGGGAAGTTATCCATTGATAACACCCAGCACGTGCGTTGGTTATTGACTAATGACTATTAATGTAAAAGATCCCTACACCATTTTCTTTTAAGTCTACGTCGAGGATATCGGGTAGTGTTTCAGATGGTAATTTTATGATTAGTGTGTGATTGGAGTTTGTTATGAAATCTGGTGGAAAATGTTTTGGAGATTTGATTTAGGGTTTGGATTTTTAAGTCTTTATGGAGGTTGGCGTTTGTTAAGTACCAAGGAACCAAGGAAACTAAACGGAGACAGATGGACTGGAAGGCCTGTATTGATCTGGTGTTGGAAGGTTTTGCGGCTCCCCCATAGTTGGATGCCGTATGTCCATAGCGGCCTGAGTAAAGACTTGTAAATTAGTAATTTGGTGTCGATGTTCATTTTAGATCTCAATAGTGGTCTTAGAAGGTGTAGACGGGAATTAAGGGCTTTTCGTTTAACAACTATGTGAAGATACCGGGTTAATTTGTTACCTATTTAAAAAAAAAAAAAGTTTTTAAATTATTAAATGGTTTTCAATTATTGATTTATCGTCGTTCGTCATCATCGTGTGTAGCTTAAAGGGCCTTGAACGCAACAACACTGCAATCCTGGGTCGATATCTAAACGGTTCCCTATCCTGGACAGGACACCAGTTCGTCGCCGGGGAAGAGAGCCCTCTTAATTAATTGTTAGATTTTAATATTGAAATCCATATTACGAATAGTAAATGTACAGAAAATATAAAAAAAAAAATTAAGACGGAATCAGTGTAATATCGATAATTATGAGATGCGGCAAACACGTATGCCCGGGGGCGATAAAACGTTAAATACGGGTCCCCCGGGGATCGTGGGACCGTCGGAGTACCTCTTGGCGTTTCAAAACATTTCCCCGTACCCCATTTAAATGTTCACAGTGGACACCAAGAACACGATGAAATCGTCCGAGTACTAATAACGTTTTTTTTTTTCTTTTTTTTGTCTTCTTTTTTTTTTACGCTTTTGTCTGCCGGGGGGGGGGGGGCCTCCCCGTTTAAATTTTTTCATTTTTTTTTTTTTTTCGCAATTCGAGTACCGCCGAATTATATTTAACGGACCGCTCGGTGGCGGCCGAACACGGATAGGGTCGGTAAATACGGCAAAACCGCACGCTATATATTTTTTTACGTATACGGCGAATATTAAATGTACAACGGAGAGGAAAAAAACAGGTTTGGCAGTTTATAATATTCGCATTTGGGAAGCGATGCGGTAACGACGACGGGGCGACGACGTATAGGAGGAGGTATACACGCATTTTTTTTTTACTATTTTTTTTTTTTTTTTTTTCGGTATAAAACCTATGATTAAATATCGGCGATTCCGACTTGAAAATTCGTGTCCACCGAAACCGCCGCCGCATTGCGGTCCGGGCCCAATCGTATATCATTTTCGAACCGCGCCGGGGACTTTATAATTGGGCTGTACGATAAACGCGCAGGCGGACCGCCGCCGTGTCGGAAGAATTACAGTTATGGACGCGCGTATACTGTTTTTATATGCAAACCGCGGTAAACACGCACCGTCCGAATTGTGAGGATACGGTGGATGGGTGGCGACGGGACGCCAGTAATATTCAGACACCCAGACTAATTTTGTCAGCAATTTTAACGCGAACCACTTATAGTATTTTTTTTTTTTTTTTTTTTTTAGAAAGCTCGAACGGCGGATACAACGTTAATAATAATAATAATAATAATCAGTAATCGACGGCGGGGAAAAAAATCCGCGTCCGTACCGACGATTTGAATATGTAATAATACAATTGTATATATATATATATATATACCGGATATACCACCGCAGGGCCGGATTTAAACTTTAAGGGGCCCGGGACGAAGAAATGACACGCCACTACCGCGTGCCCTTATCGGAGCCGATAAAATCCGAAAAGGGCCTCGGCGCGAGCGGAAAAATATAATTTGATCAACAAACGTATAAAAAAAAAAAAAATAAAAAACCAATAACCGTGTTGACCCGAGATCAACATTCTTTTGGCCGTTTTATACCGTGTATTAAATGTACGCGGTTAACTATCGTCCCGTTTGATCTTGCGTAAACATGGCCCTGTCCTGTTGGAATTTCTAAAAAAAATTTAAATTGAAAATCATTTAGACTGACGGTTGTTCGTGTTGTTGTGTTCGCAGGAGATGACGACCGAGAGGATTCCCGTATGGCTGAACGACAAGAAACTTTGGATCAACGACGCGGACCGGCGTACCACTTGCGCCGACGTGGTGGTCGCGTTGACGGGCCGGCACCGGGGCGACTACGCGGTGGCCGTTGACGGCGGTGCGGCGGCGACCATGGTGGCCGACCCAAACGTCCGGGTACTGAAGATCTGGCAGAGCCTGCAACCGGACCAAAAGCTTTCCCTGCGGAAGGTGATGAACGACAACGCGGCCGTCGACGACTATGATGACGACGGCGCGTCCGAAATGAGCGGGTACCGGGCCCACAGAAAGCGCCGGCGGGACGTGGTCAAGTACGCGTCGCGGACGGTACACCCGAAGCGACTGAGCAACGCGCAGGCGGCCGAAGAGCTGCTCAAACTGATACTTGAACAGAGCGATACCATCAGGGCACAGCTGAAAAAACTACAAGACCGGGACAAGAAGATCGAAAAGATCGAGACGGAAACTCATCGGACCCGGACCGACGTTTTGGGATCGAATTACCTGTTGGACGCGTACCTGGGCGGCGACGACAAGGAGGAAAAGGACAGCGGTATAACCGAAGGCGGGGCCAGCGTGGACAACGACGAGGACGGGCGCGGCGGTGATGGCGACCGTGACGTGGTGGAAGGCGGCTCCAGTACCAGTACGTCGTCGTTGTCGTCGTCGTCCACGCTGGAGGCTATCGCCTATCTGGAAAGGATCGTCAAGATCAACAAGAAACTGTACGAACACGAGGAACGGCTGATCCGGTTGTACGTGAACGTGGAACGGTGCCGGGACCGGGAACAGCTGCTGGACGAGCTGAAACGGGCCGAGACCGAGCTGATCGAAACCGAACAGATGTACCGGGAGAACACGGTGTCGATACGGGACACGGACGCCGAACTGCGGGCCAGGCTGGGCTACATCGAACAGCTGCAGTACGAGGCGGCCATCGTGGACAGCGAAAACGAGTACCTGATGAGCTTCATCGAACAAGGCCGACAGCAGCAGCAGCAGCATCAGCATCAGCAACAGCAGCATCAGCAGCAGCAGCAACATCAGCACAACAGGGTCGAAAATCATCACAATCCTTCCGCCGCTTATCGGGTGTTGGACACGTTGGTCTGAAGTCGGAAACCGAGTTTATTTCATATTTTCGTTTTTTTTTCTTTCTTTCTTTCTTTCTTTCTGTCACCTCGTGTACACCACATTGTATGCTGCGTTTGTATGTTATTCGACTATATAAGTTATTATTATTACCTATGTTTATTTAAATAAAATATATTATTACAATAAATATTGTTTTGTTATTATCGTCGTGATAGATAAAAATACAATTAGGTTGGACGACTAGTCACCTGGCCTCTATTTTCTATTTATTAAATTTATTCTATTTTTGATAGACCGAAAAGACAAAAACAGAACGGACGGGAGAGGTGCAAAAAAAGGATTAGGATTAGGACAATTAGGAGAGAAAAAAACCTGACGAGTTAAGAGGTTCACTTGACAATTTTATGACGATAATAACAAATCCAACTAAATCGCGTCGATAAAAAAAATTATCCTTTGACGATACCGTTGATGAATTCACAAAGGAACGTAGAAAAAAATCCATGTTACATCTAAGTTATAATAATAAAGTTTTTAAAAGAAAATATTATTATTTTTTTTTTTTTTTTAAACGGGGATGGCGGCCTCTTGAGGATCAAAGTCCCCGGCCCCGAAATCTGAAAATCAGAATCTGCTCTACGTACTCATATAGACTTGGTGGTTATAACGTTTAAAATATTTACACCAAGATGACGAGATCAAATAAAACAACCCGACGAGTTATAGACGACACGCTCAAACGTGTAAGACGTCTCAAGTTTCAACTTTCTCGCCATAATCCCCGGCCAAATAACAAAAACCGTTATTTTTCACACTCTTCTCCACCCCCCCCCCACCCAATATTGAGAAAACAACAAAGAATATTAGAAAATTATCTCCCCGGTGCAATGACAAGAAATAATTCGCTAGGTACCGGAAACCGTCCCCGGAGAAAGACGGTCGGAGTGACAAAACGTAAAATTGACCACGTCTACAAAGATTTAATATTAATATTCGGTGAACATTTCCAGTCTCTAGGATTATACGATTTAACCGAGTTATACGACAAAAAGATAATAATAAAAATGCATATTGCCTTACATTTTGACAATTATTTAAAAAAAAAACTACAACGAATGTTCAAAAACGACCTCCTCAATGCACTAACTGGATCCAAAATGCTTTCAGAATAGATGGCCGCACTTGAATATCAGAGCAGGATTTCCGCTGGAAAAGTTGTGTACGAACAGAAAAAATAAAATATCTAAAATATATCACAATATACGGTTTCAAATATAAAACCGAACACCGTACTTGCCGCAGGACAATAGTTGAAAACCACTAATCTAGACGTAGGTATTAAAATATTTCCCCTTTCTTACAAACCAACAACAGGCTTATCTGCATAATTCATATAGAGCTCAACACATTTCATTATTCAATTACGTTTATTTTATAGATTCCGAACGGAGCCGGAAGACGGGGTCTTGTAGTTTTTTTTTTTTTTTCAGTTAACACTTTTTCTACTAGAATACTTCATTCGACCTACACAATCCTATACTGTTACCGGTAGCAAATTTTGTATAGTTGGTACTTTAGAAAGGTCATTTTTCGATGTAGCTATTAAATTTTCAATGTGGCAGAAAAAAACTACTAAAAAAATAACGAAAAAACGGCATAAACACGATTTTGTCAAACTCTAGTTATATTATTTCTTTGTAATTACGTTAATAACAGATAACTCGTGTAGTCTTCATGGTCAACACAAATTCCATATGAAAGTACGGCATTTATTATCTACTCGAGTAATTTCTCATAATTTCATCATATACTACACAGCGTAAAACAAAATCCATATGATACTGACAATAATAGTCCTACATATTACACTGAAGCTCTGCTCAGAATCGTTTTATTGTAATTTATCATTTCTTCCAAAATTCAAGAGTACATTCAACACCAAGAGTAACCTATCCCATGGACGAAGTTCCTTCACCGATGCCGACAACCACTGTGCGAAATGTGTCCTTTTTAATTCTGAACAGACTGACCGTCATTTGTTTTATAGTAACGAGTTTTTTTTTTTTTCTTCAATAATACATTCTGAAATTAAACCTATACTGAAAATTACAAAATACTAATAATCTACAAGAAATCAAGAGTATTGAAATTGTAATTTATCATTGTATTCAATTTAAAACAATACTGACTTATGCCCTTGTAACATAGACCTAAAATATAGTTACCAATCCAAAGAGGTAAAATAAGTATATAATAATTTTTGTTTAATAGTTTAATTTTTTTTTTTTTTTTTTTTTAATGGGAAAATTTCATTACAATTTATTTCTTTTTAAACATTTCACATATACAAATGCCATAAAAATATATAAGATTAAAAATAAAACTTCAATGTGATAATTCTTGACAAACATCTACAAATTATAATAGGTATACTAATATCAAGATACTCATGTTCCATAAATGGAATATTATTTGTATTTTATTTTTATAATTCATGTTTAAAAAGAAATAACAATTTTGTAAGACCCAGACAACCAATATTACCTAGACGATATAAAAAATTATTATCATTATTGTAATTAAACTTACTACGAAATTATTGAAGTGATAGTTTTTTGATAGTAGTCTTTAAACAACCAAGTTTACTGTTATATTTAAAAATACAAGAAACTGTAACCATAACATTAATGTCAAGTAATTTAGCATTTATAAACTACACATTTATCTTGACAATATACGAGAGTACAATTACAAAAAGTGAACATCAATATTTACTTTCATCAATTGAAAATTAAAAAACTTATATTGTTATTTTAACTTTACTTCCATTATTATTAATATTAATATTATTATTATTCGGTTTCCATTGCTACGGCTGGTACAGCATCACTAGGAGAAGCACCTGGTCCGTCTTGTGGAGGTTGCGGTCCACTACTAGCAGAATCAGTCGTCGGTGCTGGAGCTCTTCTTTCTTCGCCTTCGATTAATGATAATTTTTCTTGAGTTTTTTCCTCATCATAAATCTTAAACAGATGATCTTTGCCCACAACAGCAATTGAAACATTCTATAGAACAAAAAATAAAAATGATTAAATACTTATTATAATTACAATAGGTTCCAACTACCTTTGAGGTCAGATTAACATCATTAGGCAGAGTGTCTCTTAAAGCCCTCATTCCATGTTTCAATAGATCTTCCAAATCCACATCTTTGAATGCATCTAAATTTCTTTCCAAGTATGTACGAGCACTTTGTGACCGTGAACCAATAGCCATTGCTTTACAATTGGTGAAATTAGCAGACGGACATGTTTGGTAAATATGAGGACCGTTATCCTATAGCAATAATAAAAAAAATTCCTTTAAAATGAAAATAAGGTATAGGTAATTGATATAATTTATATATACTAACATCATAACCTGCTACAAGTAGACCAACACCATATGGGCGTTTATCATATCTTTGAGTACACATTTGCATTCTGTTACCAACTTTTGTCATCAACCTATTCACTGGCAGACCATCACCATGGGCAAACTTGTAAGAAGAACATTCTGATCTCATGTATTTGCTAAAATTTAAGATGCAATTAATTTATTAATTTGAAGGAAATAAAAACTATTATACAGAAACAAATTATTGTCAGACGGCCAATCATTGAAGTTGTAGGATTAATTCTCACATATGAGTAGTCTTTAATATTATCAACTGTAAGTAATTTAAATAGAATATGACTTACAACTATTGGTATTTTTAACTGTCTTATAGAGTACAATTAAGTATTCTGAAAGAACCAGTTAAAAAAAAAAATCTCTTGTCAAGTAATCAACTATGTACCAACAGTAGGTAAATCATTGAATTGATAGACAATTGTTTAACATATTTTTGGACAACATACTACCAATATTAATAATGAGGATAAATATAAGTTCTTTCTGGTATTTTAAACTCTATACTTAGGAAAAAATTGGTAAAACCTCCAAAAATTTTTAGTTTATTCAGCAATCAATATTAAGTTAATTATTTTTTTATATATATATATATATATATATATATAAATTGCACTATTAATAATTACCTTTAAATTGTTAAAAAAAATACGTATACATTTATATGTATGCATTTTACCCATTTAAATATTTTAGACATGGCTACTAGAGCAATAATTACAAAAATAGCAGCAAAATCATCAGATTCAAAAACTAAAATCACATTTCATAAATTATTATACAATAGGTAGATATATAATGTTCTTACAGACTTTATACTCAGTAGACAGTAAATATTTTTAAGTATACCAAATTTGTATTTTCAAACGATAAAATATGTGTAGTATAAAATCAATGATTCAACATAACATTCCATAAAATATCACTGTTTCAAAAACAATAACCTAATCAATTAACAATTAAAACATATAAATTGCAGATTCTTACCTAAGAATACGAGCATCGGCGAGTAAACCAGAGAACGAAAAACCAATATGATCGTCTACAGGGATAATTTTTTTCTGATAGGCCGACAGTTCATTTGGGGCACGTTTAAGGGCAATGATAGCAGCATGTGTTTTGTTCTTTAATGCAACGACCGCTGAACCCAATTTTACAGCTTCCATAGCGTATTCCACTTGGTGCAATCGGCCCTGGGGGCTCCATACAGTGACATCGCTATCATATTGATTACGAAACTGAAATAAAAATATGGTACATTAAACAAAAAAAAAAAAAAACTTAGTGTTAAATATTTGCATTATACATTGATTTTGTATTATAATATAATATGAATGTATAATTTAACTAATAATATATAATTTATAATAAAATAAAGTTAGTCAGTATAACTTAAATATCCAATAATTATCCCAAATGAGTTGAATTTCATTGCACTTATTTCTCATAATCGTAATCATTATTATTTCAATAAATATTTTATTATTTGATACAAAAATTTTAACATAGGTGCCAAATTTAAATGATAAACAAAACAAAATAAATAATTACTTCTTTACATCTCACACGAATAACTTGTTAACAGTTTTGGTTCTGAACAACAAAGTGCTATTAATTTATCAATCCATATATTACTAACTTACAGTGTCATATATCTAAATCAAGAATTATATACATAACATTGAAAATGGATAACCATTATTGAAAAATAATATATTGTTACATTTTATGTTATTTTAAGTAGGTGTCAAATTGATATTTGTACAATGGGTACTACCGTCAAAAAAATTGTAATAATAATATATTAGTTAAACAACTTACCATTTTGAGTTGGTTACTTTTGTATGTACTTAATTCGATTCAGAAACAAAATTGTACTGAAACTAATAAGAGCAAAGTAACAATTATTAGTGAACGTCGCGAACTGAAGTCCCAAATCTATTTGTTTGGGAATACTTCGAGTGACTAGTTATTTTCCTATATTTTAAACTGAATTGAACCGGGCCACTATTTGAGGTTAATTTGATACAGTGTAGACAACTCCGAGTTCAGGCCGATATTGGATAACACATCTTGATAATATAAACATTAAACATTTACGAATTTACGATGTGCACACTATGTTATTAATTACATATTAATTTATTATATTATTGTATTTTATTTATAATTTTGAAAACTAGCTACTGCTAGTGGTCAGTAGTTACCTAATGCGAAACTGCCAATATTAATATTGTTAATGTTAACCGTTTACTTTGTTTAATACAATTTACGATTTTGTGTTGATCATAATTTATATTTTTTGCATTTTATTATATGTTATAATACTTTGTAATTACAATGGAAAACACAGAAAAATATATTCCGGTTTGTGAATGCGAAGGCGAAGATTTCATGGAAATCCCGTTGGAGAGTGACGGTACTCTTTCAACAGCTACATTAAGTGCATACTTTCCTGGAGTCACCGGTCTCAAATTCCGCCTTGATAATTATTCACCGTATCGAGCACTGAGGTTGTACGATGGAAAATTCCACGCTCCCGAAGGCAGTTGGACAGGCCATAAATTCTATTGTGTCCATCCTAAAGGTGTGTGACTATTAATTACAACTTTTTTACTGTTGACGTTAATTGTGTTTGATGTTATTTTTCAGGCGATAAAAGAAAACTAGAAGATCCTGACACCAAACCATCTAAAGGTTGTCACAATATGAATTGTACAGATTTGATTGTTTTGGGTATACCTTACCAATTGTCAGAATCACAAATGAAAGAATATTTTCTACAATTTGGAAAACTAGTCATGGTTCAGGTTTGAAACAACAATTTTATATTGCCTAAAAAAATCACAAAACTATATTACACTTGTAGATAAAACGAGATGCCTCTGGGAACTCTAAAGGATTTGGTTTTATTCGATATGAAGATTATAGTGCGCAAGCTAAAGCTCTTGGGCAACGACATTATGTTAACAACCGATGGGTTGACGTGAAAATACCTGCTTCAAAAGTAAAATATTTTACCTAAATTCATTTTTATTCATTATTGGTGTAATCTTCCAAACATCTGCCTCACAAATAATCTAAAATATTACTTTTTATTTTTACTTTTGATTTATACAAATTATAAAGAAACTAAAAGTACTTGATAATTTAACAAAACTAATAAATCTGTAACTCAAACTACTCAAACTTCAATAATACACAAATATCAGTACTTCTCTATATAGCATTATGTTGAACATTTTTATTACTTTACAAGATTATATTATAATTTTGAATGTTGGCCAATGATATCTTTAATTCAATACGATACCAATAATGTGGGCTTTTTTTAGTGTAATTTAGATTTATATTCAAGAAGAATTGGATTTTCTTATATTATTAATAGTATAATATATGTTGAATGAACGTAACAGTCTACAAGACTGAACAAATTATAAATAATATTGTGGCATATTATATTTCAAAGCAGTGGCTTAACATTGTTTTTTCCTTGACTCATATAATATTTTTACATCTCCCCCCCCCCAAAATATTAATTTTCTCAATGCACTCAAAATAGTGAATTCTTAGTGGTAAATAATAGGTATTTAATGGGGTGAATGAAAGTATATTATTATCTAAATGTGATTTTTTTCAACAACATTTTATAATAAAAATTCCAATTTAATGACATTAATTTTAAATTTTAAATTTAAATAAATAAAAGGTATTTTATGCATTTTACATAGTTTTTGGAAATTTCAAAATAATTATTTTTTTAGTGATATTAATTTGAATATTTTAAAGCAAATTGTTAAAAATGAGTGAATATTAGTATTTGTCAACATAACCATTATTCTCACTAATTCCTAATATTACCTATCTGGAAATTTTAAAAATTTAAACTAAAAATATTATTTCTTGAATTTTATATTTTAAGCGATTCTTTTTTAAATTATTAATGGTAATAAATTGGAATTAATTTAAAATAAAAACAAATATTGTGAAATTTCTATTTATTTTATTTGAACATGAGATGTGATTTTAGAAAGTCTGAAGAACAACCAAATCTAATAACTTCTTCAATATCCTTTATACAACTTAAAAGAAAAAGACTTTCAAGTCATTCGTTACCAAACACCTGTATATATAGGTATAAACATTTATTACACTGATGATAAGCAATTGTCTGTAAACGATAAGAATTGTTTTCAGCCACATAATAACATACTACACATGAAATATTATCCTACCCGATGTTTTGATGCATCATAGACAAATTACCAATGATATATTTTATAAATTCTATTCAACTCTTTAACACGTTTTAGCCTAAGGTATGACTTACCATTTGCACTGTACATTCATTATTTAAAATTTAATTATCAATTTTTAAAAAATGTTCCAACCACAAGATACCCACCCGCCAATTAAAATTTGTGTAAATCACTTGATATTTAAATAACCTTTGAGCCACTACTGTTTCAAAAAAATAAAATCAACCGCATACCAAACTATCTTATCTAAAATTAGTTCCGATTGATGCTTTTGGCGAGACATCTGCCATAGTTTTAATTTTAAAACATCATTGTTGAAATTCGATAGTTAGTATTAAAAATGATATTGATAATATTGAACATATATCGTTGTCAACACTAATTATTTGTATTCTTAATTTTATAATTTTTTAATTAGGAAGGATATTATTCTAAAGTACCGCACAAAATATTTGTTGGTCGTCTTACTGAAGACATTAGTGAACCTGACTTGAGTAAATATTTTTCTCAGTATGGTGAGATAACAGATGTGTTCATACCAAAACCATTTAGAGCCTTCGGTTTTGTCACCTTTAACGATGCCTCTGTAGCACAAAGTCTCTGTGATGAAGATCATATTGTTAAGGGAGTATCTCTTCATATATCTGAAGCAAATCCTAAGTCTGACCAAATCCGGGTAATTTAAATGACGTGTAATGGTTATTGTCTTTCTTTATCAATTTTAATATTTTAACATCAACATTTTTTTTACAGGATAAACAAGTTAGTAACCAACAATATATGAGTAGTGTTCTGACAAATGGTATGCTGGCTGCTGCGCTTAACCAGGTTGCATATCAAACACAACCTATCCCTTACCAAAGCCATCGTGCGTATGGAAAAGTACAAGACTGGAAACGCCGGGGTAATTAATGTAGTCTACTATTTTTAGAGTAAAATTGATAAATTTAATTAATGAATTGTGATGGTTAATAATTGACCAAAGAGGCCTTCCTTTCCCTTCCCATCTTTTATCCTAGTCATATTTATAAACTGGTTCTCATTACCCAAACCAATTTGTTAAACCCTTCCAATAATTGAATTATTCATTCACATAACAATTCATTTAGTATTAAAACAAATAACGAAATATTCAAAAATTTAAATAAATATGAAATATTAATAAAAATACTTAGCCCAAAGTATTATTGGCTATGTTCTTTTTATGACCGCTTTCAATTTCAAAATCATTTATTTATTATTATATATTACCTCATGATGATTTTTTAAATCAAACCTGGTTGTAATTAAAACACAACCTCTAATAGTTTAGGTCTTAATCCTACATATTTATTTTATTAAATACATAAGTATTTAAAATATATATTTTTAAATTTATTTAATTTTCTATTTAATATTATATGTTAAAACAAATAAATTGTAATTTATGAATGTTATATTTTATGAGTGTTAATTATAGATAATGTGTGTTTTGCTTTTTCTTTTTTTTTTTGTCATTTCCCATTGAGTCACAAATTATAAAATCTAGAGTACATTAGTATAGTTTTTTACCAAAATATTCGATACTATTTTTGATGCAATGTGAGCATTTTCTAGCAGTTTACGACATGTGAGCGAGAGCGTGTGGTATTAATATGATGATTGATGGATGTATCAGCCTAGACATCAGTATTAAAAGGTGAGAATCCTATGTTCCTTTTTTGTGTTCTCCTTCCAAATATTATATAATGGATTTTATAATTAGATAATTTAATACTATAATCATTGTATTTTTATTTAATTATTTTGAAATTTAAAAGTAAGTTGTTTTGCATTATACACGACAAATAAGAAAATATAAGTGTATGGATAAACTTAATAATTAACTTATAACTTATTAATGTTGAGTATTTCCTTTCAGAGTATGCTCCTAATATTTTAGTGCTATAATCTGTAATTTTCTTTCTAAATTGACAAATTAATTAAATGAATAGTACAATAATAGTATTATAAATATTAGGTATTTAATATAAACCAGAAGTAGTACTCAATTAGTAGAATTAGCATAAAAAATATAGTGAATTATTTTAGCATTATTAATCTAACAATTGATAGTTGTTTTTTAAAAATTATATTTTTTGGTATATATTCCTACAAACTATATCCTATAAACCAGAAAAAAATGTCTTTATTTACTTATTACAATAAACATAAGTATAGTCAAACAATATTAGTATACTATCTAGTAACTAGTGGGTATTGTAATTTATGAGCACTGTTAATAATAAAATTGAGTGTCATCATTTTTCTCCTAATGATCTCATGTAATATTAATTGTCTGCACCACTGAGATTAACATACAACTTGAAATTTACTTTTATATGTTGTGTGCCCAACTAAAAATAAAAACAATTTCCAAAATACTTATACTCCTTTAACTTATGAAATTCATTTTCAATATATAACAAATAATATTATAAAGTTATTAATATTTAGTATTTATAATTCACCGAAACTACAGTTAATTATGCATATATTGACTTAAATATAATTTAATTACCATTAAGATCGGTGCTTGAATTGGAATAAAAGTAGTAATAAATTTTGAAGCGACAATGATTATCCATCTAAAAGATTTGCCATTTATACAAATTGATAGAGGTACATTTAAAAATAATAACATTCATTATTCATTAAACTACAAAATAATTAGCCTAAATAAATTCACTTTATTGTCTATCCTCTATAAAAAAAAAAAAATGAGTATATTATACAAAATTATAATTAATACTCGAAAAATTATCTGTTCTTTTGATTTATCATAATACAAATTAATTAATTTTCCGTAGTGGTGTAGTTAACCTTTTATAAACAGCATACTTTATTATACTTTTATAATTATTTTTATTTTACAGATTATACAAATTCCAAAACCTCAAGTGAAATTTCTCTATTAATTTAGGTTATGTAATAATTACTAAAAGTAATCCTATTTTGTAAAATCAAAATAGTTATTATATTGAATATTGATCATACATTATTGTACCTATAAATTTTCTGTAATCTATGACTTTTTGTTGATGTTAAATAAATGTATAAAACTTAATTTATTATTATAAAATAAAATATGATTTTGTCATAAGATATAGTATTTTTTATCAAGTTGGGGTTGATTGAGAAATCATTACACTATTCTGAATTTAAATTAGAGAAACACATAATTATTGTCATTGAGATTATACTATAAAGGTACAGAGTAATTAATAATTATATTCTTTTAAAAATTGACTTATATAGCCTGTTAGTGTCATACCTATGTTAAGAAAAGTATAGTTAGTAATTAGAAACTAGTACCATCCATTTTTTGGTATTCAACAAATAGCAATAGCAATGATAAAATTGTTCATCTATTTTTTATAAAGAATAATAAAATTATAATATTGAATACAAAACAAATTGGTAAAAATAGTAAGCTAATTAAGCATTTATAGGTGTAACTTAATTTGAGATCAACACAAATACGCAAAATGTTACTGCAAAATATATTCATATTCCAATATTTTTAATAACAAAATAAATTCCAATATATAAGTTAAAACTAACTTGATCGAAACATTATGTATTCAAAATAAAATTAGTTACATGATTCTACTGTAATATTAAATGTTGGACAAACTATAATATTAATTATTATCCTTATAATTTATTTTATGTTGCAGTTCTTAAAACCATGAGTACGAAAAAATAAAGTTATTATAGATGGATGCAAAAAAAAATTGTACAGTTATCCTAGAAAATGTTTATAAAGTAAATCATTTTTGTATTTGTTATTAATATGCACACATGTTATAAATTCATTTTTAATAAAAAAAAAATTTAAAAAAAAGTTTCCTTCAAAATAATAATTAATTGATAAATGGTATTTTTTGTTGTAAATACTTATTTCTGGTGCAACTATTGATTTTATGGTGGATAGTGGTAAGTCACTCTATATCAAAAATTGGCATCTAATTACTTTGTGGCTATATGGCTAATATTTATCTAATCTCATTCAGATATACTACTCTTATTTTTAGACATATTTTGATTGTTATTGATCACCAAGAATAATAAAATCAAATCCAGAATGATTTCTTTGCAAAAATTGTACAATTTTAAAATTAACCAAAACTACTTATATATTACATGTTCAATAATTGCTATATATATGGAGATCTTATATATTTGTTTATTTTACAAAATCAATATATCGATCCCGGTGACCGTCTACATACCTAATTATTTAGTGACTGAATGTTTTTCGTTTTCAAGCATCCGTCTTTCCTCTTCGGCATCCAACGCTTTTTGTTTTCTGCGGCCTAGGGGCGTTCTCGAATACCACTGACTAAACGCTTCTTCTTCTTCTTTGTAAACGGGGTCATGACGTGCAAGTGCGTTCAGTATTTCCACGTGCATCAATGGACGAATCGTTAATTGCAACACTCTTTTGCATGTCATTACCTGAAAATAATATTATTAATATTTTTCTCAATATTCATAAGACAATCCGAATCGATCATATTATTACTAATTGTATTGCAGAAAGAGCATTTTTGAAACTGGCATCCATAATAATTTTTCTACAGTTTTAGTAAACTTAAACTTCTTTGAACACACATTAAAAGAATTTGATTTGCAAAAAGCAAGGGAAAAAAACTTCATGTAAAAGAATACCTTAATTTTACTCACCCATAAATCTATTATAATAATAATAAATAATATGTTTTTATTAATTTTTTTATATTATTATTATACAAATTAATTTATATTTGATAAATTATTTAACGTCTATAGTGACTATTAATACTAGTAATTTACAGTAATTAACATTCTTTGATCTCGGATTAAATTTTAGTATTTTTCTTTATGTATAATGAGAGTGAATATCATCAATTAAATTGACATAGGTATGTGTATTAAATCAGTGGTAATATTACATTTTATAATGTTCAAACAGGAACGAGAAGATGAATATATTTTTTATTATCTTTGACGGGGGTCCACAATCGAGTGTCGGCCCCTGGGCCCGTAAAGCTATGGTTTCCTAGAAAAGCGGTGCCGTTGTCTAGCGACCGTAATGTAGCGTTGGGTGACGACGTCACCCATACGTTGTCTATAAATAACACCCGAGTAGATTTCCTAAAGAACGTTGAGTGTCACCGTAACGTCAAATAGCGGTGCTCTGAATAGTACTCTTTATAGTTAAAATATAATGATCCACTTCGTTTGAGAGCCTTTAGAACACTGGTGTTAAGCGAAAGTATTGCCTACATTTTTCGTCATTACAATGCAGATGGCGACGCACTAAAATTTGAAATGCACCCTCAGTATAGCGATTTTTGAATATGATACACTCATCCGAACGATTTTTTCAGTCTTCTGATGACTCTCCATCATCTAAACATACTAATAATGCTATGTCCAAATCGACAATTTTTCACCAGTGCACGACCTACTACGCTCGAGTGACTACGATTGAATACGGTCGCACCACTACTTCCTAGGAAACCACAGCTTGGCCACCGTAAAGACGACCGTTATTTACAACCGTAAAATGACGGCACCGCTTCTCTAGGAAACCTAACCTTAAAGGTCCTAAATCCGGACTTGTGTTGGACGGACGTCCGTCCAACAATACTGCACGACCACCTGCGTAATTCACGGATAACTAATATATAATGCTCGTACACGACTACCTCTTGGAGTACTTTGATTATCGTTCCCACGCTGTAGCCGTCAGATAATTTCGCCAACGTACTGACTTCGAATTTCCGGCTGAGGCCGCTGTACTGGAACAGTAAATCGTTCCATACGCGATATAGACTGGCATAGTCCGGACGGGGTATGACGATTATTTTCCCGTAAGTGGCGGTCAGAGATTTTTGATCGCAGTCCCAGGGGCAACACGAAATGCCGAGCAACAATATCTACACAAACGAGAGTCGTCTTCGATTATATTACACAAATTGGGTAACAATGCGATGTTTTAAACCAGGGACTGTTTAAATAAAATACAAATATGTTCGGTTCGAACTGAACAATTTTATTTAAATGGAATTTGGTTTTAATCAAATAAATACCGGGTGTCTATTTCTCTAAAAATATTGTTATTTTCAATTTATATATTTATGGTATTTTTAACTCGAAATAGTCATATTATATGACAGTCTATTTAGTTATGACAGTCTATTTATATTAATATTAATCTTTTGAAATTGAACATAATACAGAGGGAATAATAATAATAAGAATAAAGTTATATTATTGTCACCAAATATTTATTTTGTAGGTTGTTTTATTATTAAAAAAAAAAAAGTTCCTAATAAGCAATAGGTAATGCTATTGGAAATTATGAATTTTTCAGAACTTATATTTACCGGAACCCTTGTTTTGTAACTTTAAAAACCGGAGTCAATTTATTATTTATTATTTTTTTTAAGAACCGAAAGAATCATTAAGGTTCCAGTCCCTGACTTGAACTATGAGTGCCTATTGTGACGATTTCGCACTAAATTGCACCGCAAAATAAGAAATATTAACGATTTTATACCATACGGAACTATAAATGTACTAAACCCTGTCCGTTGGAGCAATAGCCTTGACGAGCTTGGGCAAGTCCTTTTTCAATCTTTTCGGGTCGGTCTTGTCGGTTTTTGGCACTTTTTTCATAAACGTCTTTTCGGCGTCTTCGATAAATATCACCGACGGCTGTAGTAACCTGTAATAAATTATTTATTATAATATAAAACAAAGCTTTATTAAAGAATATGCATTGGCGTATTATTTTAGATTTTTATATTTTTACACTCTGTCCGAAATTGGCTTTCTTTAGCCAAAACCTTCTTTCGCCCGTTCCTACCATCATACTACAAGATAATCTGAAGGGAGGTTTCTATAAAAATCCGGACCCTCCGTAAAGTTGACCGAAAAATAGCAAATTTTTAACAAAACAAAGGGAGTCATTAATTGATATAAAAAAAAAAAACGCTGGACCCCTACCCCGTATTTTATTGTTCCGGCGACGGCCACGACTAAATTTAGGTTTAATAGGCCGAATATTTACTAGGAGAGCGGACCGAATACTCTGCAGCCCGCCACGTATGGTAGTCACAGGCATAAAAATCACAAAACCAAACTCGGTTCAGAACCTAAAATGCAAAATGGCACTAGCCGTTGATCGACAACAGTACTACACTGACCTGGCGACTTTATTGACGAGATGCAGTAACATGGTCAGTCCCGATTTACCGGGATATTTGCCGACGATGTTGGCCGACGTCAAGTCGAACAGCGTGGCGCCCAACTCGGTGCACACGGCGTTGGCTAAGGTATGTTTGCCGGACCCGTGGACGCCGGCGATCAGGACTGAACGCACGATCGGGCTGGACTGGTGTATCTCCTGGCTCAACATCGGCAGCACGCAACAGTCCCTGACCGCCTGCCGGACGTCGCCCAGGGTCGGGCTCGGATCGTGGTCCCATCTCATCACGTCGCAACCGGCCAGCGACGTGTCCCCCTTGAACGAGCTCAGGCCCACGGCCGGATACTTGTGCACGATGCCGTTCATCACCAACTCCTCAAAAAGCGATTCCAGCTACGAATATTTATGATTTTTTTTTTTTTTTTATCCGACCAAATCAAATAACAACTGACGGGACAATTCATTTTATCTTTTTATTAATATTTCTTCCGCTCTATTTGCTAATAACTGCAGAAAATAATAATCAATAGGAAAACTACATAAATAGATACCTATATATAAATATAATCTCCAAACGATTAAAACGCTATTTAAAAAAACAAAAAAAAAATACTGCTCGTAGGAAGTTATATTTACTTTGGTGAAATTAAATAAGGAAATTTATCGGGAAGTAATAAATATTAATTACTTTTCCATTTAACGAGTAATTTATTTTTTAATCGTTTCATTAAACAACCAATAATAGTGTTAGTATTAGTATTCATACTGGTCATACTGATTCGGTTTTGTTTAGCTTGAATGAAAGTTATTTGATATTTATCTACTCAAAATATTACGGATTACAACTGTCAATGCATTAGGTACCTATACAAAATTAAAATAACAGAAACAAAGTTCTGCACGGTTATAGTTTGTAGTTAGGCTATAGCAGTATAAGTATTTTATAATTTGAATAACAATAATACATTTATATTCGATTTGATATAGAATAATGAATTTGGCAATATTACCAAGGGAAATGTTTTCCGGTAATTTACTCGGACAAGTAATCTAAAAATAAATTATCCGTAATTTTACATCACTAAATCGCTTACAACTGTGTATTAAGAAAGTAAATTATTAATAAAAAAAAATGTGTTATCATTTAAATTTTAATGGATAGTACCTATACAACAGTGTACATCATATTCATGTTAAAAATGAAATTAACTATTTACGGTATTTTGTTAAAACTTTAAAAAGTTGTACTCATTAAAAAATATTTACCATTTGCCATAAAACACAACAGTAAATATTTGCCTATCTTAATTTATTACCACAAATGATACTGTATACTATTATAGTTATATTATGTAGCCTGAAAACTCTTGTATTTAAATTATTGTTATGTTTACTTATACAAAATTGTATTGAAAACTAAAAAACTATTTAATAATAATATTTACTGTTCTATCAGGAGTTAAATCCTTGTCACGTTTTTTCTTTGTTTTTTTACTACTTCTTTTAACTTTTTTCTGTTTTTTTGACCTTTTAATTCTAACGGCATTATCTTTATCAAGTGCATTTTGTAAAGTTTCAAGTTCAACTCTTAATTGCACGTCAACAATCTAATTATGAACATTAAGAACAAAACAGTTTTAATTAATTTAAAGCATTTTGTACTATAGTATTTTTTTTAACTTGGAATCCGTTTGATTCAATACCTTTCGGAGTTCTCGTTCTACTTCAGCTACATTTTGAACTTTGACTATGCTTTCAATATGCTTTTGACTCGAATTTTTAGTTTCGTCCATTCCTTTCCATACTTCATCATATTCTGAACAAGCTAACATGAGATCTTGAAGAAAACTTGAAGGTCCCATTTTAAAACCAGCTTCCTCTTCGTCAGTTTTCTTTTTTTTTTCTTCTTTAGACTCTTTTCCTGCAATAGACTTGCTGCTCTTATGGCCTAATAAAATTGTATTTTATTATTAAAATTGAAATATATAATCTTGAATAGTATAGTTCTTTTTATATATTTGTATTTAACTATTTTTATAAATTAAATTATCTAACTTTTGTTTTCTTTAGATGATGTTTGACTTGTTGATTTACTAAGTGAACTTGCTGTTTTGTATCGAGTATAAATTACAGCAGATCCACCACTTTCTTCTGTTGGTAAATCTGGAAACTTTCCAGTTTGTGATTTCACACCCATATACCATGATCTTACTTCATCTCTAATGTCTTCTTTCATTTTTTCTTTCACATGGTCTTTAATCTTTTAAGTTACAATATTGTATTATCAAGAAAATGTAATTAAATTAATTAATAAAATAACTACTTTTTCTTTTTCCTGTAGTAATGCTAATTCATACTCCTTTTGACGTTTCATTTGAATAATTCTTCTAGCACACTTAACTTCTTGAGCGGTTTGTTGTTCTTCAGTATCAATATTGTTTGGTGGTAACATACCAATCAGTAGCATTTCTTCAACAACTCGACATCTTATTTTTCTTCTCGTTATAAAACCACGCCATACTCTCTGTATTTTCATTGCAGCTTTTCTTGCATTGTCACTAAGCTCTACATCAGCAGCATCTGGTTTGTTCATTGCTCTAACCTCTTTCATAAATTGTGCCCTCATACGGCCCTGCCGTGCTCGCTCATGTCTTTGAATCAATAATATTGCTTGTCGGATGGGCATATCTACTTCTACTTTTTCTTCTTCATAAAAACCCGTTTTCTTCAATACTTCGTCAATAAAATTACTCTGCCATTCAATTGATTTACACCGTTCATTTCGATAATGTGATGGTATTATTAATTCTACATCTTGTGGTAATAACTTTAGTTGTGCAGCAGCTGAATCTAAGTAGGTAAATTCATTAAAATTTAAATTTACCATATCATTTTTTAGTTCCAAATAACGACCTAGAGATAATTCTAGAATGTTTCTAATAAGTATTCGTTTTTGAGGTTGAATAACTTGATCGTAGCACTCATCCAGTTTATTAATGATAGACACATAATTGACCATCACTGTAGACAACTCTTTAAACACAACAGCTTTATCTTTATTAATTTTTGATGTAAGTAGGTTAGAGTCATTTTTAGTTGTTTCATCTAATATAAATTGAGACTGTGCCCATAATTCATTGTATGTTCGGTATGACATAGTAAAAAATAAAAACAAACTGTTAGGTAATATAATAAAATTATTATTACCCTTTAGGTTTGTATGTTTAATCAATAAGTGTAACTATGCATATACTCAGTCAACCATGACAATTTCAAATGAGGGTGTCGAAAGATTCTATAAAATGTTTAAGGTATTATTTTATTTAAAAAAAAAAATGTTTAAATCAGACAATAATTATAATTTAATATTATATTTCGCAATGAATATTAAATAGGAATTATATTTATCAAAGCAAAATCAATATACACTTTAGATTTCTTTAATTACATAATAACTCTTAACTAAAATATATTTAATTACTATCTTTATCAAGGCCTAAATCACTAATAAAAGCTTTAGGGCTAGGATCACGTCCTTTAAATCGCCTAAATATTTCCCCAGTAGGACAACTGCCACCAAATGCAAAAAAGGTATCTCGAAAACTGAAATCAAAAAATAAAAATATTAAAATTAAACAACATTTTAAGGTAATAATAATATTAATATATTACGCAAGTCCTGAATTTTTAATTGTTTCTTCGGGATATTTAAATGATTGAAATACATCAGCCGCTATTATTCTAGACCATATTCCTGAGTAGTAACTTGCCGCCCCTTGTTCCTGAGACATGACTTCAGAAAACCTACATGGAAAACTATTCCATTTGCTTAACGGAAATGCATAATAGTCACTCCACATATCTTTAACCAGGTCATTCCAATGTGTTTTGCTATAAGATAAATAAAAGGAAGTGTATAATTTTTTATTTATAAGTAGGTTCTATTGAGATCCTTAATCACTTTAATATTATGTTATTATAAATCAATAATTGTATTTATATTATTCATTATAAAATATTATAAAAAATGAATAATATTTAAATAGATTTCAGTTTAAAAATTTATTTTATGTATTTTGATTGATTACAACGGAAAAAAATATTTTAAAACAGTTAAAATTACTAAATATAATATTTCAATTTATAAGTAACAAATGCATTAAACTAGTATAATGTTTATGATACTTACGATGTATGCATTTTAATGTCGAGCATAGATTTATAGAGCTCTTCACAAGTATTAAATCCAGCCATGTGTTGTTTGATTTCTGTTAGTTGATCATTTGGTAATCTTTTGCCAGTCTTGTAATGACCATTAATACTATCAAATGTTTCTTCATCATATAACCTGATGAAATAAATATTATTTTCTAATTTTTATTAAAAATATCAATATTTAACAATTAATTTACCATTGAGTCATAAAATTATTTGTTATTCCGACCGCATCCCATTCAACATTACTTAAACCAGATACTTCAGCGTAATGTACTTGACAAAGAACATTTTGTAATAAATGACCAAACTAAAAATTTAATTTTATATACAGATTGAATATAATATTTTTTTATTTACAAATAAAATATTTACTTTTCCAAATAAATTTTTCACTTGAGGGAAACTTAATAAACTTGGATTTTTATTTTGTGCTGATGGTAAATTCATTATAAGAGATGATAATGGAAGAACTTTTTTTGGAATAGATGATGCAGGTCTATGAGTTACAATCCAACCTCGTTCACCAACAGATTTCATTTTTTGTGATCTGTAAATTACATTTTTAACATATTGACTTTACCATTCTCGTCCGGAAAATAGTGCTAAAAATCAGGCGGCCAGACCAGGAATCGAACCAGTCTCTCTTATCGGACAATTACTCTACCACCCAAGGCCTGACTTCTCATACTATTTCCACTGGACTTGAACGATCTAACATAATAAGTTTGTAAGGTAGTTGGAGTGGCATGTACTGTTGAGGAAACGCTCTGGGGTTGTGCCAATATATAATTACTATCTGATAATGTAAGATACATACCGAGAACAGAGATCCACATAAAATCCGGCTATAATGGTTGGTTCATCTTCATGTGAAATTTCATAATATTTTACATCATGATGCCAGAGGTCAACTTTATTTGGGATTTCCACTATGTGTATGCCATAGAGACGTTTACACAGATCAAAGAGACCATCTAAGACACGGTTTAATGGAAAGTATTCAGACCACAAAACTTCATCGTAACTAAAAAATTAAAAAAATAAAACATGACAATGTCTAAAATAATAGTTTTACATTAATTTATTACCCATAGAGTTCTTTTTTTTGTAATCTTGCCCAATAACCAACATCCCACAGTTGTATAGGGTATTCATTTCCTTTTTTATTAGAAAAAGTTTGTAGTGATTCAATTTCTTTGTCTTGTAATGGTCTTGCTGGAAATACATATTTGTAACTTTATTATTATTTTATGTATAAATATTTTATCTTGCCTAATTTGTATGAGTAATATGTAGAAGATTACTATAATGTAATTATTTTAGTGTATGTATTCTGTATTATGATCATGGCTTGAAGTAGCATTTGCTAATTATTATAGGATTAAAATTGCAGTGATGCTTATTGTATGCATCAAGGATTCTAAATATACAATTTTGTATAGTATATTTTAGTACCTTTGAAGCATTTTAAATTTTTGGTGTTATTTTTATAAATCTCATTTGAATTTAATAACAATTTATTAGAAAAATGCTCACGTTTCAGTTTTAATTAAAAATATTTTATATCATGACCATTTAAGTAGCCCAGCATATTAGCTCATCGTTAAATTAAATTAAATGTACGACTTATTATTGGTTGTATTTGTATGTTTTTGCCTACAATATTCTTTTAATATCTTCAACAAGTCAGTCATTTTTTTAAAACTATTTTTGTGGCATATAATAGTACATAATTTAAGATTTTTTGCGTATACTTCAGTACTCTTTAATACTATAACATCCAAGCCCTGATTATGACTTAGTCAAGTGTATTAAAAGGCAACCTTAAGGAAAAGCAGTCCACTTCATTTGTTTAGTAAATATAGTTGCACTTATAACGTACCACCTCCATAATGATAAATAATTAACATTATTTGTTAATGTAGAGGTTTTTTCTTTTTTTTAATAACAACACTTGACACACTACACAATGATTTTCATTGGTATATATTCATATGAATATACATCATTTTCAAATAAATAGATAATTAATAACATAACATATAGATGTTTTAAGGATAAAATATTTAGTTACACTTGTCAATATAAATAAAATAAAATACCTTTGTCTAATATAGTCATCAGTGTATTTTCTATTGTTGTAAAAGATGGTGCCATTTTTGTAATCAATGATAATTCACCAAAATTTTTAAAACCCAATTTTTCAGCTGCTTCAAGTCTATAATTGAAATAAACATTATAATTGAAAAAAAAAAAACAGTAGTTACAAATAAATACCAAAGTATTTAATTCTATACAATTCTCAATAGAATATCATACATTAATGACACTCAACATTTTTTAATTAATATATATAAATAGATTAACTAATAGTGATATTTTACTTTAAGTATGCAAATAATAACTGAATATGATTCTATATTAATAAATTTACTCGGAAAATAATAAGCTACATTGGCAGCCATTAATAAAAATAATGTGTATAATATTAATCATAAAAGATCTCATAGTTTTTTTAACTAAAACTATTATTTAATGTACCTTAATTTACGAATTTCTTCAACTTCTAAACCATTGTTAAGTTCTCTTTTTTCCTCAGCTGGTGATCCAGCCTTTTCATAAGCTTGCCAGACATTCCAACGTAAATCTCTGTCTGGGCAATATTCAATAAATCTCTCAGCAGTTCCCCACGTTAAATTAACCTTCCATGGACGTTTCTTAGGATTATCTCTATAAAAATATTATTAATTAGATATTTATGGTGCTTTTAATTATAAAAAAAATACTACAAAATTTACTTATTAAGTGCCATTAAAGTTAAAAGATCCTCTGGGAAATCTTTAACTAATTGTGGGTTGTCAATTATTTGTTGAAATTGACTCCATGCCATCTAAAACCAAAATCTTTATTTAAAGACACTTTGGAAAAATAACTTGATAAATCTTACTTCTAGTCGAATTTTAAAGTATTTTTCTTTTAAACTACATTTTTGTTTATTTGCTTTAAATGAATAATCTAGTTTTTCTGCAAGTTCAAGTCCATTGAGTTTTCCCTCTTTAATAAATTTGTTTACAACTGCTACTTGTTCTTCTGTCAATTTGGACAAATCGGCTTTCTAAAAATATTTAAAATTTAAGACAATTCAATATTCCACATATAATTACATTTAATAAAAAAATATAGTACAAACTTTGCATGCTTCATAAATAGGCTTGCTGTTGTACTTTGTAGTATGGGACAAACATGCTTTATTATGTATTGGGTAATATATTCGTGCTGGCATTACTGACATATCAGCTAAATATAAGGTTTTTAATACAGTCCACATTTGATCAAATTTATTACTTAAATTTTCGATTGGTTCTAATATATCTTTAAACAAATCATATTCGCCATACTCAACTGAAAAATAATATAAGCTTATTACTTTCTTATATACACTTAAATAATGATTAAATTAGATGTTAAATATTGAATTATATTTTATGTTAATAATGTAAAAAAAAATATATTATATATTATATTTCCGGTATGATTTTTTTTGTTATTTTTTAGTCGATATAGTTTTAATATCAAATGTAATTTGTCATTTTTAATGTAACACAAGCTTCATAGGTCAACACTTTGCTTTGATCAAATTCATTATGGAGAATAAACATCCAACATAAGTAATACATTTAAAATATGTTTAGTAGTTCTAGATTTTCAAAATCATTTTCCTAAATTTCCACCTAGATTTCTTTAAAACAGTAGAAAATAATTCAATAACCATAATTATTATAAATTATAAATAAAAGTAAATAATAAATATCTATTCACTTTTTATAGGAATTTAATTTTAATAATTAATTATTAAAAAACATATACAAATGTTTTTTTTTAAAAAACTAAAATTGTCAAATTCCTATATTTGTTTTTCTTATGAAAATATTTTAAAGTTCAATTTGTTTATGGGACTCAATTGGTCCCATAAAAAAAAAAAAAAATTTGACCAATAGGCCACAGATTCTAATGCCTAGTTAACTCTAGTCATAATTTCTCATATGGATACTTATGAGCTTTTACTAATAACCAAAATAAACTCACCAGAGTTCAAGTAATCTTCAATGTCACGTATGCCACATTCAAAATCTATAAACTGATTATTAATAGTGTTTTCACATTTCTTAATATCCAAATTTGTAAATTGTGGATGGTCAGCATTTATTTGTAAAAGACTTTCTGTTACATCTTTACTAATTTCTGGTAATCTAAAATAATAATGTTTAATTATGTATAGTTACATGAAATAATATATAACGGATACAAATCCATTGACTACACATTTACCCTTAGACACAAAGTATGCCTCATTATCACACTTAATGAACTACATCGCCCTACTACCCAGTATATTTGTTACCTAGACCTACACTTTGATTGATCACCAACTTGGACACCCATATAAGTAACAAATGTCTAGCCCTTAACAACTGCCACAGGCAGCTTCGTCCTCTCCTTACGTCCAAACATGTCACACCCTACAATAAAATTCTCCTCTATAAGATACTCCTGAAACCTGTCTGGTCCTACAGCATTCAGCTCTGGGGTTCAACCAAAGTATCAAACACAAACAGAATCGAAACCTTCCAGTTCAAATGTCTTCTTCAGATAACCCAAGCCCCACTCTATATATCAAATTACATTCTCCACGAAGATCTCTGCATTCCAGCTGTCCAAAATGTAACTTAAATACTATATAAACACTTCAAAAACTTTCAAACTCGCAAATCATTGAAATCCCCTCATTCGAGACATCTCTTCCCGTAGCATCCCAGGTGACCCTGGTCAGAGTTTGGAATGTAACCGGTGTTGAGACCTACTAGCTAATTAACCACACCCACCTAATGAAGGTAATCCTCCTATTAATGAATAGTATCTTCTATCTGGTAAAGCTTATTTACCTTAACCTAAATCTAGTTTAATTAATTTTTGTGTTCTTATTTTGAATGTTGTAAATAATTTTCTACTTATATCAAATGTACTTTCTGTACAAATATTTATACAGATTACATAAATAAAAATTATTTGACAAAAAAAAAATATATATATATACATATACAATATATATGTATAGTATTCATTAGTGCATTGACAAGATATTCAAATTTAAATAAATAATGTATGATTATACAAAAGTAACACTAGTTGTAAAATAAGTTCATCAAATGTGTATAAAATAGCGTGGATTATTTATGTATAAAATATAATTATTCAATTTTACCAATATAATTAATATTTAATTTTTTTTAAGTTATGTTTGAATTGTAGATCTCTAATTACAAATAAACAATGTCAATGAGGTTTTGTACATTAATTTATTATTTGTTTTACTGATTTACTTACAATACAACATATCCATTACGACTAGGGACTCTAGTTTGTATACAATTCTTGTGTTTAGGTATTATGTTTTGACATAATCTAGTACAACGTGAAACAAACAACATGATGTAATAATAATGAATTTACTCAATAAATTTTAAAATTTAAATAAAAATAATAATAATACAATCAATTAATAATGTTTAGATATTCATTTATTAGAAATAACTATGTATGTTGTTTTAAACTTTAATAATTTGTTTTTTAAATTTTTTAACTAAGTATCTACAACAATATCTTTTTCTGATAGATACTTTTAAAAAATATAATTCCCTATCACATTTTACTTATCAATATTATTTTAAGGTTAATCTAGTTTGTTATCACCAATAAGCCTGTACCGGGGATGCGTAAAATATCAGAAAATGTTTCTGCCGAACAGTAATTTAGCCAAAAAATATATTGTGAGATACGTTTCCATAAAAATATTTTCGGGTTTAATAGTATTCGTATTTACGAATACCTATTTTCAGTTGAAATATTATCGGATTTTTGTATAGGTCACCGCCACGGTTGTAGTCTATAGCCGTGATAGATACTAATAGTATAGATTATAGTATCTATAATCGTGGACTGCAGCACTAATTTGCAATTGTAATTGCAACTTAAGCCCAAAATCCAAATCATTTTCAACAACGAAGGGAAAAAAACGTTTACTTTAATAGGTAGTAATATTTTGTTCATTTTAAACTATATATTTCGAAATATGTTTGACAAAAAATTGTTAAATGCGTTTTCTCAAATATCCCATCAAAAATTAATTCAAATATTAAAAGATTTACCTGGACCTAAAGATTTAGTTATCGAACATAGACTTTTTAAACCACTCGAAACATTCATCGATATGAAGAGTTTAAGGTATGATTGAATTTGTTGAAATTTTAAAAAAATAATTCATTAAATTTGTTTCTGTTATAGGCTTTACGGGGTGGACAAAGTATATAAACTACAAGAATCGATCAACCCAATTACTGATCGACAATGCATTTTTTTGGTATCATCTAATTTAGCTGCGACGAAAATTGTTTGTGATCTCATTAACTCACAGCTAAGTATGTCAAACTTAGCTGTAGATATTATAAAAATCATACTTGTTCCTAGGTCATTAATTACAATTGAAAAACAATTTGAAGAAGAGGGTGTCTGTGGGTATATTCAAATGTTTGAATTTCAATGGGATTTTATTCATTTAGGAGACTCATTGCTATCATTGGAGATGATTGATTTTTACAAAAATGTGTTTGTAGAAGAAAATCAATCATTATTACTACCTGTAGCTAAAGCTCTATGGACTGCTTTTATGGTTTTGGGATTTCCTAAGACTGTGTGTGTTAATGGGAAATCCTCTACCGCTGTTTATAAATTATTAAATAAGTGTTTTAAAGATAAAGGAAAGCCTAAAATAAAAAATAAAACTTGTTTTTGTATATTAGATAGAGACTTTGATTATGCAAGTGTTTTGTTAACCCCTTATACTTATTCTAGTCTCTTAGATCAAGTAGTTGGTATACAAAATGGTATAGTAGAGATAAAAAAAAGTGATGGAACTACATCTATAAAAAACTTATGTAACCCTGATGAAACGTATGAATATGTTAAATATAAACAATTTGGTGACGTATTAAATTACTGGAAATCTAAATCTAAAGAGTTGCAAGATAAATTAGAAAAGAGTAAAAAATTACAGCTAGATGAAATGAAGCAATATGTTGCACAAGAATTACAAAGTGTCCTAATGGCTAAAAAAAATCTTACATTTCATATAGATGCTTCTGAAGTCGTATCAAATGTAATAGGTGATAAATTTATTGAATACACAACACTAGAGAAAAATATGTTGGAAAACAGAAGTCGTAAGGAAAATTTAAACTGTATAGAAGATTTAATGGCCTTTGGAAAAGGTAGTGCTAATAATATATTGCAACTTATATGTTTATTTTCATTAACCCAAGATGGTTTTACATCAGTGGAATTAAATAACATAAGAACTAGATTTTTACACCAATTTGGATTCAAGTATTTTGAAACATTTCATTTATTAGAAAAAATGAATTTAATAATAAAACAAGATAACAGTTCAGTTTTACATAGTAATTTAAATAAAATTATGTCTATTAATAAAACTAAGCAAATGATGCAAAACATGATGCAAAAATTGAGACTTGTAGATGATAGTGAACATTGTATGAGTGCTGCGTTTGGGGGATCATATGTTCCTGCTATTGGTAAATTAATTGAGATAATGTGTAAAGAAGAAATGCCCGAAGAAGAAATTGTTAAATTATTATCTAATTATTCATTCCAAGTCAACGACTTTAATACTGGTATCAAAGAAGTTTATGTTATGGTAATTGGAGGTATAACATATGCCGAACAAGCTGCCCTTCACTTTTTAGAAAAATCAATGAATATAAAAATTATTATTTTCAGTACAAATGTATTAAATGGGAATATTTTAATGAACTCATGTTTATAGTAATAGTTACAGTCCATCAAATATATTTCTCTTCTATGACTTGTTATCAAACATATTTATTAAGTATTATAAATATAATTATATTGTATTACCTATTTGTACTATTTGATTAGAACTTTCAAATTTTTTAATTATTTACCTACTATACCTAATCCAATATGGTTACAATTTAATAATATAGTTTTTATTTTGTTTTTAAAACATATGTATTTATTCATAAAATAAAATTTGAGAGGCCATTGGTAATTTCACTCAGTGTCAAATTTGTTACATCACTAATGTACATACCTACTACCTATAATGTTGTTTAATCAAAATTAATTGTTAAGCTCTTACTTATGGAAATATTTATTGATTTTCTCTACTTATTGATAATGTGATCTCTAAATCCTAAGCTCAAGCAGAATATCTATATAACAATACAACATGGTTTTAGTACTAAACTAACTAATAATTAGTTTGTTAATTATGTTTCGATTTATGTAAGTAAATAATTTTTGACTAGGTAAAAAAATTCAACAATTTGTTACAAGATATCCTATACACCACAAAAGTATCAATCAGAGATTATTATTTAATGATGTCATATGATAAACATTTTATTTGTTGGGAATAAAAACTTTTTTATATATAAATTATCAGGCAATTCTATCGATAATAATTTCAAGCTATTATATTTTTCTATGTATATATATAACAAAATTATTCTTTAGGTACTAATTTTCAGTTAGGCTTTGGAATTCAATTTTAGGCCTGACCAACAAGAGCCCTTACTGCATCCTCCCACACCCAGGCCAGTCCACCCCTGGTGTATACTTACATGAACTAGTACGAGTATAACAAAATACTTGGAACATATTTTAATTTTGTATTAGGTATTGTTTTATAAACATCTAAATACATCCCATACTTGGGTAGATATTTGGATACCTTTTATATAATAAAATATAATTGGTTTAGAATTAAAACTATTAAGTAGGTAATATTTGGATGACAATACGTGAGGGTAACTCTGTGGTACATGTATGTATTTCATATCATAATTGACTAACTGCATATATAAACGTATGCTTCTTTAGTATGCGCTCGCGGGCTAACAACGATAGTTCGCCTTACTGCTGATCGGGTCAAGTACATTTTCCGGGGGTTTAATACGAGGCCTAGACCCACAGCCAGGTATTTGTCACCAAGTTTTCACGGAAATGATGGTAGACAACTTGCTATTGAAATAGTCGCCAATTACGCGTAATACAGCTTGAATCGAGAACGCTAAAGCAATTGTGTTATGCGTATTTATAAATAATTCATAATGGCAATTGATAAAATATGAAAATACTACCGGCTTTAACCCTATGTATATAATATATCTGTGTAGCCCAGTGGATCGTCTATAGCAGAGGCCCGCAATAGATTTTGATGTGGCCCCTACGCAAATTTCGAAACCATTAATTACTTTACCTATATATTGTAAGAAAAAAAAAACTATTCAAAATAAAACCTATTTATACCAGAATCGCAAGCGGAAAATGGTAAATGACAATATTTCCTCAATAAGTGCAGTAATTGATAAACTTGATAATGTTGTGCAAAATAATAAAAATAAGACTGATAATGAATTTGACATATTTGGTAAACATATCGCTGTACAGCTAAAAGAGATGCCTTTGTATGATGCTATTATGTGTCAGGAACAAATTCAAACTATCATGAGACAAAAACGATTGGAACTCTTAACAAGACAGTCCTCGTGTCACACAACTCTTTCATCAGGGATTTCACCTATTCGTCAAACCACTCCATCACCTTCTTGTTCAAACGCTACAGAAGAAGAATATTGGTCATCCTCAGTTTCAAATCCACCATGCACTGGAGAAGAACGTGAAAAGGATACGCTACAATCGCTACAAGATATACTTGCTAAAGCTCTTAATGATATTTTAAATGATAACTATAAATAATATCTATAAGTCAATAAACAAAAATGTGTTATTTTTATGAATGAAATATAATACTTACTTTAATAAATTCATTTAAAACATCGTAAATTGCTGTACAAACTTCCAACAAAAAATTTGAAATTGTGTTTTTAGGTACTCGGTATATTGTAAATGTTCTATATTTTGTTAATATATAATAAAATATATTGTACCTATGTATACAATAATTTTAGAGAAAAATACCTTAATATATTGTTCCAGGGCTTGATAAATGGCGTCACAAACTTCTGGTAAAAATTTAGACATTGCGGGAATTGACACTCTAAAGAAATGTTGTAGAGTTCGGTTACTATTACCAGTCGCTAAATAATTCAATGTTATTTGTAGCTTAATGCGCGCTGGTAGTGCATCTCGAAGAATAGTGTCCTGTTTTTGAATAGTTGGTGATACCAAATTCAATAATTGTTCAAAATTTTCAGTTGTCATTCTTAAATACAGCCTGTACTCTTCTGGATCCTCTAAAGCTAGTTCAGTAAGATTTTCTGATGCGCCAAGTACTGTTTTTCTTTTTATCCACTCTCGAACCTAAATTCGTTTTTCTTCATTACTCTCATCAATGAATTCTAAAATATCGTTTACTAACGCAGTTATAACCACTCGAAGGCATTTCTTTAATAATTTTCGACAATGACGACGATGTACGATATCCATATTTGTTTATTTGATGTTTTGAAGTTGATCAAACCTAACCGTGACGGCGTGAGTTTACACTTCAACTGCACTCTCTTCTACTAAATACTAGCTTCGTGTAAACAGTTACTCTACTAAAACTAGTAGAGTAGAGTGAGTAGGCAAAATAGTAGACTAGTATACTCTACCAAATACTCTATCAATGTAAACCCGGCTTATGGAAGCGAGCGTTGAAAACGAATCACCTGTAGATAAGTACCTTAAAGTTACTTGTAGTTTTAATTTTGGTGATAATGCTTGTCGCATCACTGTATTTGTTTTTTTTATTCGATCCTGAACTCTGAACAACAATTCGTTAAATTTTTCTTCAGACATTCTCAAATGATTTCTATACCCTTCTTTATCCTCTAATGCTAGTTCTTTAAGTAAAGTGTTTGATGCTCCCAATTGATTTCTTCTTAATATCATTTATTAATTAAAATTGTTTTTAATTCTTCTTTTACTCAAATACTTATTGTATTTACAATTTCACATACAACTGCTTTCGACGCCATTTTCAACTGTATTGATAATTTGATATAGGGATATCGAGCTCGACAGTGACTAATACTGCATAACTAATAACATAACTGTCGACCGCGGCTTTTCAACTGAGTTGAAAATAAAATTGAAACATGTTCTGTTGAAATGTGTGAACAAAAACTGATTCAACGTATATTCAATTTTTGTTGATCAACTATAATCGGTCAACTCAACTTTACTCATGAGAACGCGCCTGAGAAGTCTATAAAATCAGAGTTAGGTCAGTTTTTCGTGATGACCAATGACCGCACCGCAACTACGCAGACAAACAATGTGCAGTGATTGGGGGAAAAAAACCGGTATTATAGCAGATAAGACGTAATCTGTGTTACTTTTGAGTTATATTATATTAATAGCCGTGGTTATATAACAATCACAATAATATGATCTAAAGATCCGAGCATTGACCGCTTTGGACCCAAGGTTACGATCTTGATCTTGAATTCTTCTCGGTCGTGGTCATGACTCAGGGTTTAATGTTTAATGATAATAATATACAAGGTTATATCCGAGGACTATTTTAGTGTTAATAATATTACGCTTAATGAGATAAGATTCTGGGCGAGATTGCCACACGTAATGATTGGATTTATTTTTATATAAGAAAATACTACGTTTACTGTAGAGGCTTATTCTTTTGCACGAGAGAACCCGGGCTGGCCCTAGTGTAGGTCAACTGGGTCATTTTTCCCGGGCCCCGCGCTTACGTCATGAAATCTAGCTAAATAGATAAATTAAAAGAAAAATATACCGTAGAATTAAAGTTAGAACACCTATAGGTAGGGTAATCATAATGTTTTTAGACCAAATCCGGACATCAAAGTCCTGTTTCAGAGGACAGGGGGTAAATTGAAGATAAACAATATTGCTATTTCATTAATACAATTTTACTTAGATCTATGAATAAAATGTATACATAAGAATGATTAGGTTAAATACGTTAATCTTTTATTTTATTGTAACGACGATATTAATGTGTCGTCACTTATCGTGACGTTTTGGGATAAAATTGAAATTGCATATTGTACATTTCTACAGGATGAAAACGAAAATCTGGCATAACTTTTTGTATAGATTTAGCCATGTAAAATGTTTACATTTGTAAAATCCATACTTTCTCAAATCCGGACGAAATCCAGACGCATGGTAACCCTACCTATAGATGTTATAACCACATTATATGTTTATAAGAACATAAATAATATTTATTTGGATTTTTAACTTAATATAGGTAATAATTAATTGATAAATTGATATCTGATACGCTTAAATTAGACTGTAATCATACTAAATATATGTTAGGTGGGGAGTAGTATAATCAATACTAATATTATAGAGGTCAAATCTGTTTGTATGTAGGGGAGTAATTTCTGGAACAACTGAACCGATTCTAAAAATTCTTTTACTAATAGAAAGCCACAATAGCCCTGATCAACATGAACTGTATTTTATTTTGATAAAAATAAATCAAGAGGAGCTGACTACACGGGGTTATTGGTATTTTCGGCACGAAAATCTAATTATTATTATTGATTTATGGGTTTTCTCGGCGATTCCGATGATAAAATAACAATTACCTATTCAATTTAGTTTAAAATAGATTGAAAAGATTAACAAAAATAACACATATTTAGACCGGTTCTGGATAACCGAACTTGACCCGAGCAGAAGGCCCGGGTAATGACAGGTTATTATATATAATGAAAACATTGGAACATTTATTTGAATATAGCTATAGGCAAAATGACAAAGGTCAAGAATCGCAAGAACTAGGGCCGGGCTTGGAAAGAACGGTATTCCGGCTAAAATCGGTAATACCCCACCGAAAACCACAATAAAAACTGCATGGAGGAGAATTCACGAGCTGAGCTCATTTGACATGCGCGAAACGGTCGCGTTCTCTTGCGAAAAAACGTATAGAGGTTCTGACCTACCTTTTATACAATAATCTTTTAAATGTATTTGCCTCTGTATTCTGTTTGTTCTGTATATTTGTGGTTAGGTTTAGTTGGCTACACCACACGAGCTTGGCACAATTGCTGCTAACGCATGCGCACAACTCAATTACGTAAATGGAATACGTCATCAATCGATCGACTGTGCTCGTTTCCTACTGGCTGAGAGGAGTTGGTGAACTTAAATTGCTCCTTTCTTACATCAGACGTCGGCGTTATACCACTCGTCTCGTCGTACTTAATAATAGTCACATTTAATACGTTAATTTTTGTCAAACCACGTTATTTTCTCTGTAAGTACCAGACACTGACATCATATAGTGACCGAATTTTTGACCAATTTAAATCATTTCTATTCATGTGTAATTTAGTTTAATTTATTATGTTTGCACAAGGCTTACGTGTTGTCAGATCCGCCATATTGAATCCCGTGCATATACACTCGTCTCCGACGTCTCAACATTTACTTACCGAAAATAACTGCATTATGTATGTATATTATTTATGTTTTCGTTAAAATAAACAGTTGCAAAAATAAAATTTTTGATTGTTAAACCAATAGTTCCCTGGACTTGTATTATTATAATTACGGACACTCCTCAAGGTTGAAACGTGTGGAAACAATGCGGTATCGAGAGGTTACCTTTGCGATTTCCTTGAATCAATTTCATTTGGAATTGCTCTTTCTCTGATTTACTTGTTACTCACATTATTTTATACACATAGGTACTAAAAATCTGAACGTTTACATACTTATGAGACTTTCGATATTTTTAATTTCATTTAAAGTGTACGCATTACAATAATTTAACAAATGCGTTAACTTACGCATTATCGTAGATAGTTGCAATTTCTGTAACTTCATTATTTTCTGATTTTCATTCATTCTTTAACCAATTGTATTATGGGTATTATAGTCTTGAGTAATTTCACACTTTCTATAAGAACTAACCTACCTTAATATTTAAAATGTGAGATTGGCTAACCTACTACTAAGGGAAAAATCCGGATTTGTCGAAGTTACATAATAATCTACGAAATTTTAAATCTGGATTTTTATCTGAATCCAAATTTCTGTTTTTAAAATTGTTGATTTTATATTCTTTACTTTATTTCTTATGAAATTTGTTATTATCTTATTGTTAATAGCATTAAACGTGTAACACATTAAATACTTTTTTTTTTTTTGCAATTCAAAAAAATATCGCAAATAGAAATTTATTTTTAAAACTAATTACAACAAAAAAAAAATCAAACATTACACTCTAATTTTATAATATATTATTAATAGACCCGGAAAACGTGTTTTACTCATATAGATACAAAATATCGGATTTATTGAATATTCAGATAATCCAGATTAGTGATCTAGGAATTTTTTTTGAGGGTGGAACTTTTTCATAATAGTATTAAAAAATGCGTTATTATTTAAAAATTTTAATAGTCTGGATTATAACAATTGAAACTTTCTAATTAAAAAAAATATTTTTTTACTTTTAAATTTCACGTGACTAACTATTGAATCTAGATGTCAGGTTAATGGAGGGGGGACTCTCAAACATCCCTTTTATTTTGCTACTGATGATCCAGATTATTTGGTATTTCGAATAATCCAGATTTATGTCACATCACTAGTACCTTACCTAATGATTTTTTTAAGGGACCTTATATTTTATCATATTTTTATTTTAATGTGAATTGAATTGGACTCTTAATTGATTAGGCAGCCAGAGCAAAATAAGGTGAATGCATTTGGCTGTCATCAGTTTGTACACTAATCTGAGTAGCCAGACATATTTTGCCTACCTAACAAATACTGACTGACTGTTGACGATTGAGTCAACCGTTGGCGGCTGGCTGCTCAAATATTTTGGCTGTTGCAGTCAGGTTGCCTAGTGGGTTAAAAGCCTTATACTACCTATGGATAATTTTAACTCGAGAATCTTAGAAATAAAATTGGGTATTTTCAAAACTTTTAATCTTTAATTCATTAAATATTACAAAATATTTCAGCAAACTGGGTGCTATTACATCTTTATACAATTATAATAATAGTAAATTAAGAACTTGTGTATTGTAGTGTTAGCTGAAAAAGGTTATTAATATTGATATGAATTATAATAGTGTAATGACAGCAACATCATGATAATATTTAGCGTTAAATATTAATTTTCATCTGATATATGCTCATCAATTTCTGTTAAGAAGATATCTTGCGCAGGAGACAAGTCCGCAGCGTCAGAAAATTTTACTTTCAAAGCTTAAATTACTGGCTCAGTAAAGCTCTTTTTTTTTTTTTTTTTTTTTAGTTTGGGCTAAAAAATTTTAATTTGCTTTAAATCTGATGATTTCCCATAAAGTACTGCTTTTTAAGCATAAACAATTTATTTTGAAGAACTTAATTTTTGTTTAATTTAGCAAATAACGTACAATATGCAAAATTACTGTGTGGTCTGAATTAAGATTTTATACTTGCACAAACATACTATTCTGGGACCCATAACTAAATTATTAATACATCTTTGGTCTAGTATTTTTCTTCAGAAATCAAGGTTAGTTAAATTGAAGATGACTGTTACTGATGTATAGTTGTGGGGAGGGTGGCTAATTTTTAAAATAAAACATGCAAATTAGAGAAATAGTTTTTCGACCTTTTCAATTTTCAGTATTTCTGAATGTGGAAGAGGTCAAATTTATGAATTATTTTGTTTTGAAATACCTTTACTTTTAACTGTACTGTTTGGATGGGTTTTAACTTAATGGTTAGCTAAATTCAAATCTGAAGGAAAATTGAATTACTAAAAAAAGTAGTTTATACCTAATCCTGAAAGTAATGACATTGTATAATTATTATCTTAGTTTATCGCTACAATTATTATAGAGAAATGTACTTAGTTTAATAAAAAAAAAATCTCACAGGTCTTACGCACGAAATGGTGGAGGAAGAAGTAATGGCTCTTATGGCGGTCAACGATCATCATATGGTGGTGGCGGCGGCGGTGGCCGTGGTGGTGGAATGGGCGGTGCTAAAAAGAATCCTGGTGCTAATTTACAACAACCTAATTGGGACCGTGTTCAACTTCGACCATTTAAAAAAGAGTTTTATGTCCCTCACCCTACTATAGAGAGAAGGTATACGATAATATGATTAAATAATCATATTATTAAATAACCCAATCAATTAATATTTGATTATTCTAGATCTTATGAGGAAGTTGACAAATACCGAACAAGCAAGGATATAACTGTGATGAGTTCGGATCGTAGTCCAGTTCCATATCCAATTCAACATTTTAAAGAAGCTAATTTTCCAGACTATGTTATGACGGTTATACGGTAAGGAGTAAACACTTCATAGTTCATATCCTTATACTCATTGATTCATATTTGTTTAATTATAGCAATGAAGGATTCACTGAACCTACACCAATTCAAGCACAAGGTTGGCCAATTGCAATGAGTGGTAAAGATATGGTTGGAGTAGCTCAAACTGGATCTGGCAAAACTTTGGGTGTAAGTCTCATTATCATAGTACCTACGTTCTTTTTGTCTAACTTGTAAATTCATTGAAACTGTTTTTATTTTATTGAGTTATTAATTCAAATATATTTTTAGTATACATTGCCTGCCGTTGTTCATATAAATAACCAAGAAGCGTTGAAAAAAGGTGATGGCCCAATAGCTTTAGTTTTGGCTCCAACTAGGGAATTGGCACAACAAATTCAAAAAGTTGCTGGATTATTCAATCAATCTACATATTTAAGATCAACTTGCATATATGGAGGTGCTCCTAAATCTCATCAGGTACAATTAATTGCATTATAGGGAGGTAATAAGTTGATTACATTTCAATGTTGAATTTATTTTAACTTATTATTTCACTAATAATCAGTTATTTTGTTTTTGTTCGTTTCAGGCCGCCATTTTGAAATTCGGTTTTGCAGAAATGGTTTTTTTATTTTATAATGAAATAATAACGTAACCTTAATATTACGCACAGTGTTTTTGGACCATGACTATTAAATAAATGTCGTGTTCATACATCTGGAGCGGTGCTGCAAACCGAATTAATACAATTAATGTGTCAATTGGCGGCCATTTATTTATCGGTTCAGAATATAACCGATACCTTTTCTTCCTTGAACTCTCATCCTAGATTTATGTCCTTACTCAACGAAAATTAAACCGTCAACATGTATCTTCATCGCAGCACTGAACAAACAGTAAGTTAAAACTTATTAGTTTTTCGAACGAGGAGTTCTCAGTGCCCAGCGATGATGAACAACATTATAAAACTTAAATTCCTTAAAAAAAAAAAAATTGAATTTGAAGTGCATATTAATATGTTATTTTGTAGCCTATTGGGAATTAATAATTTAATTTTTCTAGGCTAGAGATCTGATGAATGGTGTTGAGATTGTTATTGCTACTCCTGGTCGTTTACTAGATTTCCTAGAATCTCGTGCTACAAATTTGCAACGTTGTACTTACTTGGTTTTGGATGAAGCTGACCGTATGCTTGACATGGGTTTTGAACCACAAATTAGGAAAATAATACAACAAATTCGTGTATGCTTTCATCTTTTTAATATTTATTTTTTACTATAAATAATAATATATTTCAATTTATAGCCAGACCGACAAGTTTTGATGTGGTCTGCAACATGGCCAAAGGAAGTTCAGAAATTGGCTAATGATTTCTTGAGTGATTACATTCAACTGAATGTTGGTTCTTTAACATTGTCAGCAAATCATAATATTTTACAAAATGTCGATGTTTGTCAAGAAAACGAAAAAGAAGATAAATTAATGGATTTATTACAAGACATCAGTAACATGGAAGAAAATAAAACAATTATTTTTGCAGAAACCAAGCGGAAAGTTGATACTATTACACGTAAAATAACTAACATGGGGTAGGTTGTTGATTATTTTATCTGATAGTACATTAACAAGGCTGTAATTATGATGATAATAATTAAAACAAAAAAACATACTCTGTGTTGTTTAATTTGTCCTCTAAGAAGATCTGAATTTTGAACTCTAAATTTTTCTTACATTAATAAAATGTGTTCTACATTTTCTTTGAAAAAACTTGTGATGATTGAATTATAAAAACATACATTGTGTTGTTTAATATATCCTCTAAGAAGATCTGAATATTTCAAATTAAATAAATAGAATATTTGAATTAGATTGTGTTTAAATTGTTTTGTCACTTACAGCATAATGTTAACAATATTTATGAATATATTAGTTTTTATTTTAAATCAATGTATTTTCTAAAGGGCTAGAGCTGTTGGAATTCATGGAGACAAATCACAATCTGAACGTGATCATGTATTAAAACGTAAGAATACAATTAATTTAAATATTTATTTAAGTTAAAATTGGTTATTTTTTTTTAGAATTTAGAAATGGAAGGGCTAATATTTTGGTTGCCACGGATGTTGCTGCCAGAGGTTTAGGTAATTATATAACTTGTACTTGGCGTTTTGCATTATTCTTGGTCCTAATTAATTTTTGTTTGCAGATGTTGATGATGTGAAATTTGTTATTAATTTTGATTATCCCAACAATTCTGAAGATTATATTCACCGAATTGGAAGGACTGGTAGGTCATCACAAAAGGGTACATCATACGCTTTCTTTACCCATTCTAACAGCAAGCAAGCTAAGGACCTTGTAGCTGTTCTCACTGAAGCTAACCAACGGATAGATCCTAAATTAGCTGCAATGGCAGCTCGTTCCTATCGTGAGTATTCAATTATTAAACATATTTTTTTTTAATATATAAATATATATGTATTATATTATATATATATATGATATTTGATGTTTTAGCGAGTGGAGGAAACAAATGGTATGGTGGTGGTGGCGGCGGAGGTGGAAACAGATCTTGGGGAGGTGGAAGACCAGCTCACAGAAAATTTTAAGGCCGCATACAGTATTTTATGTTAAATGATCAATTTATTGCTCTTGACTCTTAGAATGATTGTATTGGATTTTGATGTGTATTGTACACAACTATGATTGTTCATTCCTCCTTATTCCATCCATACAATTTCAACAATTGTATTTTACAGACCTGTCGTTGGAATTAACTAACATTAAAATTATGAGTTTTCTATTCATTTTTCTATTTATTTGTAATACCTTTTAGCTAAGAAACTTGTTCTTTATTGGTGTTTCTGTAGCTTAAAAAAATGTTGTATTGGTATTTACTATTTAGTAAATTCTTATAATAATGATAATACTTAATTATATATATTGTAATTATGATGGTTTGAAATAAATGATATCATTTTTCTCTCTAATATCAATTACAGTTTAATAATAATTAATAGATAATTTAGAATTTTCTTGTCATGAGTGTACTGTTATTACATAGATTGAAATAATTTGTAATTTACAAGTATATTAGATTATCACATGATTTTAATTTTTTCTTCTCTGTATTCTGTAACACGATAATTTATTTGTGCATGTGAGTATTAATAATAATTGTTCTTTCCATGGTTTTCTTGTTTGCTAGTAAATGAGGAAACAAGACCTTGTTGGCTGTTTGTCGGTGAAACTTAAATTGTTACTAAATTTTTTTTTTTTTTTTGCAACATTTTGGGTCGATAATTTGGAATATTAGAAATATTAATTTTCCTTAATACGGGACCCGGTTTAAATAAAACTCCAAAAAAGTTTTTTTTTTATTACGAATATTTACAATCTGCTATGTGCACTAATAATAAGCAAATTAGAAAGGACAACAAATGATTACAGGAGGAGGAAGTCCATTCACTGAAACCCAACATTGACTATTTTTAACTTGAAATTTCATCATAAATTGCTAGTTAACCATCATTCAGCAAATCTCGACACCATATTATCTTAAGGCGACATGTGGGATTCCCAGGAAGTGAATTAGATGCAAATGCAGCAATTTGAGTGTTTGAGTGAGTTTGTAATTTGGAATGAAACTTTTTATAGGTATTGATGGCTAATTGGTTAACTGTTTCTATTTTACAATCATTTTGAAGTGTGGCATTGGATATGTGAAGAGACGATACAGAAAGTGGAATGCCTACAGGGTACGTAATTAGGATGGTTTAGCACAACCCCAGATTTAGATTGCATAAGTCCAAATAGGTCTTAATAGGGATTTTTAGATTATAATTTTTGTGTGAGTAGCTAGTTTCGATTTGAGAATTGTGCGTATTAAATGGAGACGGCTATTGAGGATTTTCCTTTTAGATTTGATGTGAGGGCCCCAGTTAGTCTTTTATCGAGTTTAACCCCGAGGTATTTAACCTCTGTGGATATTTGGATTGGTGTTCCTTAGAAATGGTGAAGAGGAAATATAGATTTTTTTTTTTTAGCGCGATAGGGATATATATTGATTTATCTGGGTTAATTTTTATTCTCCAATTGGATTACCACTTATCTATTAAATTTAGATGTGTCTGAAGACAATTTATGGTATCTACAAGGTCATTTCCCGGTGAAAGAATTGCAGTGTCGTCTGCATAGGTGGCCAAAATGGTGTTTGAAGTTTTGGGCATATATGCCGTATAAATCGGGAGAAAGGTCACTACCCTGGTGAACACCAACCTTCAATTTGGTGATATGACGAAACTGCATTACCATATATCGGATTATAAAAGTACGGTTTTCTAAATATGAACGCATTATCAAATATGGTGCAGGTAAGAACAATTTAAGTTAAAAGATTAGACCGTCATGCCATGCCCGAACGCCTTCCTTATAAGTCGCAGTAAAGTTTTTGAAATAAAATATACATTGACTCTTATGATCATAACCCTATTAATTTATTAATAGGTCTATACAGTAATCCTTCGTTATCCGCGGAGGTTAGGTTTTATTTGTTAGATTTTAAAAACACTAATTTTTTTTATAACCAGCGTGACGTAAAAGTTAGGTTACATACTGATTTTTGAATTTCTCATCCGGCCCTTGCTGGTGAGATTTCTCGAACACTGTATAGACTCGTTAGTTTCGTACCATTATACCAAGTGACGTTACGGACTCGAGATTTTTTAATTTATCCAAAATTTCAATTTTTTTGTCTAGAGTGTCAAAACGTTTCTTTTACTTTTCATTGCAATTCTAGGTCGAGAAGTCAGTTTAAAAGATTTAAATACACTAAATTTATTAGAACTATTGAACACGTCTCACGCACAAATATCAACTGAAATTAATTATTAACGATTTCATTTATGTATTAATTGTACATGTCCCATAATACGACTTAATCTCTAATGACATAGTATGTATGAGTATAGTTATATTTGATGATATGACAACAAATTACAGCGTTCGTATAACAGCGATAAAATAATGTTTGGATTATTAAATAAAGGTTATTTCTGACTGGACCGTGGATAACGAGGGATTACCGTATTATGTTGGACGAGTGGTATGTATTATATCCGGAGATGATACCGGGACACTTTACATTGCGATCGCCAATGTTGAAGTACGGTAGAGAATTCTCGTCTAGGTTCCAAACGCGAACACATTAATTCACGACGTTAATATTGTATAGAGAGATTTCCGAATTCGTCTTCACGTCTGTATTTCGATTTCGACGTTCACGTTTGTCCGGCCAAAATTAACGAATTTATTTGTTGCCACGGCTTTCACCGTGTCTCCCGGTAACATGGCAACGTGACATATTTAAGAGGAGAACGGTGCAATATACTTACATTCAATGCGACATGCGCCGTCGCCGTCAATTTTATCGAAGGGCGTGGTCGGTCAGTAACGTCATATCGATTTTGTTTGTATGTCTGTTAAAATATAACACGTTAACGACGTGGAAAATATTGCGATTTTTACGATTTTCATTAAAATTTTAACTTGAAACACCATGTTTAAAAAATAAAAAAAACTTTTACATGGTCCCAATTTTTTTTTTTTTACCTACTACGTCCAACTCACGCTGAACTTGGTGTAAAATTATAAAGCATTTCTGCTCGATCTAAACAATTTTATTCGCATAAAAACAAAAACTAAAAAATCTCGTGAAATTCAAATAATGTCTATAAATTGTTAGAATGTTTCGATCATTTTTCGACATCTTAAATTAATATTCTGTAAACTATTTCAAACCTCTATGGTTATTTTTAACTGAATTACAACACAAAAGAAAATCGCAAATAAAGAAGCCGTTATTACCTTAAATTGTCCAGTTTTTTTCCTGATTAGCAAACTACAGAAAAAAAAAAAAAAAAATAACCTCCCCAATGCACCAATTAGATCAGAAAAGATGCTACACTTGAAAATCTGTCCAAAATTTCTGGTAGAAAAATTATTTAAAGACGGAAAACAACACACATGTATGGTCTCGCTTTGCTCAGAATCTAAAATAAGAGTAAATTAAAAATAAGAGATGACTTATAGGTAGGTACCTACAAAAATTCCATTGATTCTACAATAACATACATTATACAATATTACTGCAATAAATATTAAACTTTTGATATCTACTTTATTTTTAAAGTATGAAATATAATTACTATTACCTAAATTGTAGCGACATGAAAAATTAAATGTAGTATAAATCCCTGTAAATATAAATTCGATTGGGTTTTGGGAATAAAAAAAAATTAAACTACTATAGGAAATCTTTGATGGTTATATTATTTTGGTAGATCATAGTCGGTCAAATGGTCGGTTAGACATTTCCTATTTTGATGACATAGTGTGTTACCAAAGATTCATTTTATACTGCAATTGACTACAAAATAAAATTATAACTGTAGTGAAATTAAATTCACCAAATTTTGATAGGCAAAATCCTTTTGATAGTATATGAATATCATAAACAAAGAACATGATTTTAGGAGTCCTAAATCATAAAAAAAATATCAATTTTTAATATATTAATTTAATAATTATATTGTTATATAATATTGGCAAATATAGTCTCTACCGGGAATACGTTTTACAACATAGAAATATATTAAGTGCATTAATATTCTACTCTTAACATAAAAGTTGTTAAAAAAAAAAAATGCATCACCATTTAACAAATATTAATGATTGATTAAAAGTAAACCTAAGAATAGGTAATTACTAATTATAATAATGTATAATTTAAGATATTCTAATGTATAACCAAAGTGTATACAACACTATGAACACTTACATATTGTAACTTAGTCAATAAATAATAATATATTTAAACTGAAAATAAGTGAGTAGTTAAATATTTCATTAAAAAAAAAACACAGTATTATCTTATAGTAACGAGAGAGATATCATTATAGTTTCGTGATAGATTTACAGTAAAACAAATATCAAATACAAAACACATTATAATAGTGCAAATACGAATTATGTAAAAATTAACCCTGTCTATTTAAGCAAAAGGATTTGTCATTTTTCTTATTTTGTAATAAACTATTGTAATTTAAAAAGTCGAGACATATATTTACTCGTATTACATATACATATATAGTTATTTATACAATTAAAATATAAATATTACTCGTGTTTTTAAACACCATTAAAATTAGAAATATTGATGAATAGAGCAAAGGACAAACAGAAATATATATTATATATATATATATATAATGTATACACATTAAATGTATTATATAATAATTAAAAAAAACAAAACAATAGCATGAATAAAAGAAATGCACTTTAATGTAGAAACTTACAGAAGAACATTCAGTAGTAATATGCGTTTAGTTCTAATCAAACGCCATTATTTTATCGACAAATTGGGTCACATAATAGCTTATACAAAAAAAAAAAAAAAAACAAAAAATATGTTAACTTACACATTAATAATATAAATCTTAGTTTTCTTTGATCACTATTATATAAAAAAAAAAAAAGAATAATAAAAAGAAAACATCTCAATAAAATAACAATATGATACACAATATGATTTAGTTGGAGAAAAAAAAAAAAATCCGAGACATTGTATTGGTCGACATTATATTGCACCACTACGCGAAACTAGTAGCTTTCCGTATTTATAATAAATAGAAATACGAATTTTTCATATCAGTCTTTCCATTTCCCCTAAATTTGTTAAAGATGCCACAGAAAAATATATCTAAAACATTTTCCTTTTATCGTTTTAAATAAATCCCTTAAAATCTAAATTAGGGAACATCGCACTATACATCATTTAACAAATATCACAGATCGAGTATTATTATTTTTACAATATAAATTAATAGACAAATAAAAATTAATATCATAATGTTAATTTTATCGAGTTTTATACAATTTACATGGACTTGTTATAAAAAATTGACCCTTGGCAAAAAGAAAAAAAAAAAGGAACTCATTCGAATTGTCTAAATATTCGTATAAAACACAATTTTTATACTTCTTTAAGACTAGTTTAAATATTTTATTTTAGGTTAGGAAGTAACCTTATTTTGTCAATATATTATGCATTCTTCTGGATGTTTCAAGTTTACTGTGCATTTCAAAAGAAAGAATTAGAATATAATAATAGATAATTATTAGCAATAAAGTTAACTTTATTAATTAAATTTGGAATGTGACTTCATTTTGCAATTAAACACTGGAAGAAAAAAAATTAGCCCCTAAATCCATACAAATTTGATGAGAAGTCACAAATGTTAAATATGAGTTTCTATTTCTTTTTATTTATTGTTGGACTGTTTGCGGTTGACCATAGTAAGGATATCCTGCTTGTGGGACGGTAGTGTAACCATTTTGGAACGCTTCTTGTGTTGCAGTAGGAGGACGGTTCTGTTGGAAGAACTTGTGAGTAAGTAGGGGTTGTATGGAAGCATCAGCGGCATTATTCATCATATACTGAGGTGGTAGAGTACTTGCAGCATACATATCAGCCATATTAGAATACTGACGTTGTTGGTTGTAACGATTTGGTTGATAGTTGGTACGTGGGTTATTGGCGAAACCATTTTGACCACGATTATAGCCAACTGTGTTCTGTAATTTATTAGAAGTATTAAAATATATGTATGGCTATACACACTAGAAATATAACAGTTTTAAATAATTATTGAATACATATAACACTAGTAATACGTACATATGAAGATTTATGTATTTTTTATTTCAACAATTTGTTATTTATAAATTTAAAATATATACACTATATTGCTCAGAATATATGAAAACCTAAATCTTGAATTGATAGCATATATAATAAATGTAACAATGTGAGTTATAAATATTTGCATTACAAAACATCATATATTATAAAATATGTTTGTTTGAAATTCAATATTTGTTTCTGCTGGTGTGGTATCAATTCAAATGTATAAGTTATGAATTTTACATAGAATATTATAATTATTATGAAGCTTATTATATTTATAATAAGTAATAGTAAAAAGTGTGTATGTATAAAATATTATTGTATTGTTTATTTGATGACAAAAATAGTTATCATTAGTAACTATTAATTAAAACCATACCTGACTTTGTCCGTATTTTTGACCAGCATTTCCTCCATTATACTGTTGTGCTTGATACTGTGGGTTTTGGAACTTAGGAACGTTACGAGGAACACTGCCAGTTCCTGATTGGTATACTCCATTCTTATGTTCATTATTATAAGATTTTGGTTGGTAGCTTTGACCATTTCCATAGGTGGCGCCATTAGCGTAATTAGCTGCCCCATTACTGTAACTACTAAAGGTATTCCCATAACCTACTGCTCCATAACCAGATCCATTGGCGTAATTAGGATTTGTAGTTCTAGTGTTAGATTGACCGTAAGGTGACTGAACAGCCAATGGTGTGTTAACATCACGATAACGGTTAGTCCACTTAGCACGACCTAATAAATGAATCAATTACATAATTAATATTTCTTATATCAAATATTATATTGCTGAAGCTGTTTAAATGAACTTAATTCTGTAAAAGAGAAATAGCAATAGATGTCTGAGAGTGACTGGCCCCATTTGTTAAGTACAAACGAGGTTAATTAAACCCACATAATTTATATAGCAATATTTTTTTAAAAGTTGGGTAATAAAATACCCAAATCAAATTAATAATATCGCATAACCATTTTTTAAGTCGCAAAGGGACTATATTCATGTAAATTAGAATAGTGTTTAATTTATAAAATAGTAACTTAAAACAAATAATGTTTGAGGAGGACTGATCCCATTAGAAATATAAAATAATGGGACTAATTAAATCCCCAATTGATAATGTTTGACATAAAACTGAAATCAAGAATTAAGAAAAATTACATGATAAATTAATTTTACGTCATTAAAATGTATGTTTTGAAACTAAAAATTCTTAAAAATTCTATGCAGTAAGAGATAAAAATAAGATTATATTCATAAATATAGACATACTTGACATATGATTTTTTGCCATGTTAGACATTTCAATAAGTTCTTCAGGAACAACTTGATGAGCTTCCTCTAAAATTGAAATAAGATCTTTGGCTTGGCGCATGTTGTTAGTAGAAAAGAATGTATAAGCAATCCCAGCTTGTTTAGAACGCCCAGTTCTGCCTATTCTATGAACATAATCTTCAGAAGAGTTGGGATAATCAAAGTTGATTACATATTTCACATCATCAACATCTAAAAAATAAATTAAGTAAAATAAATAAATAAAAATTAAAATTTTTTAGTAGATATACCTAGTCCTCGAGCAGCGACATCAGTAGCAACCAAAATGGGAGATTTTCCATTTCTAAATTCATTTAATACATGATCACGATCTTGCTGAGATTTATCTCCATGCATTGATGTTGCTATATATCTATAAAAAAAATAATGTAAATAATTTATGTTATAATGTTAAAATTATTAAGACTAATGCCTTACCCTTCATTCTTTATTTGCCTAGTAAGTTCATCAACTTTCTTTTTCTTTTCTACAAAGATTATAGCTTTGAATCCAGGTTCATTAGATATTCTCATTAAAAGATCGAACAATTTATAATCTTTCTCGTGATCTTCACAAACTTCAATTAACTGCTGAATATTATGATTAGCAGCAAGTTCTAAAGAACCTACATTGATTTGAATATAATCAACTAGAAAATCTGCAGCTAATGCTTGAACCTCTTTTGGCCAGGTTGCAGACCACATTAATACTTGTCTGTCAGGCTAAAAATAAATAAGAGCAATAATTTTTTTTTTATATAATACACATTGAATAGGTGTATTTGAATTTTACCCTTATTTGTTCAATGATCTTTCTAATTTGAGGTTCAAATCCCATATCCAACATGCGGTCAGCCTCGTCGAGTACCAAGTATGTAACACGTTTTAAATTTGTGGATCCACGTTCTAAGAAATCAATTAATCGCCCTGGTGTAGCAATTACAATTTCAACACCATTTTGCAAATCATGAGCCTGAGGTCCTTTTGGGGTACCACCAAAAATACAAGTGTTTCGAATACTTGAGCTAAACATTTTTGCAACACTTTGAATTTGTTGGGCTAATTCTCTCGTTGGAGCTAATACTAAAGCAATAGGCCCATCTCCACGTTGAAGTGGTTCTTGATTAGTAATGTGTACTGCTGCTGGTAACATATACTAAAAATATTTGAAATATTTATTACCGTTTATTCCGATAATTTTTAAAATGTATTCTTACTGCTAATGTTTTGCCAGAACCTGTCTGAGCAATACCAACAAGGTCGCGACCACTTAAGGCTATTGGCCATCCTTGAGCTTGGATTGCAGTTGGTTCAGAGAATCCTTGTTTTTTTAGTTCTTGTACAACACTTTCAGGGAAATTGCCTTCAATAAAAAATTGACTAGGATCCGGAACGTTTGTACCACGGATAGTAATTGCTTTGTCAACACGATATAAACTTACTTCATCTTGACTCCTAAAACATACAAATTATACAGATATAATGATTTAATTGTATATATTTATAGGGTTAAATAATACAAATAAGCATAAACAATAGACAAATTAACCTGTTTACGGTGTCTACATGTGGAGTATAAAAATCTTTTTTAAATGGTTGCAGAGATTCGCGAGTCCAATTTGGCTTTCTTAACAATTCACCTGGGGCCTTATTCATTGGTTTAAACATTACACCACCAAAATCTGGATTTTCTGTGTTGCCATTTTGAGATTTCCAAAATTGATTGTTATAACCTTGACTTTGGGTTGCACGTTGCTGTTGATACCTAAAATATAAAAATAAAATATTACTAATACAAATTTATTATGTAAATATAACTTATAAATAATATATTTTATACCTATTAGTAATTAAATAATGCATATCAGTTATAATAAAAGCTATAAAGGGAAATGCCATAAATTGTCTTATAAATAACTATAACATAATAGTAATTCAATTGAATTATAATAGGTTAGTATTAATAATTAGTTATGTAGTATTAAAAAAGTCCAAATTAAAATCTCTAGTTAATTTATATTTGAAATACCAATAAACACAACATTATAAACAAAAGAAATAAAACAATTTTTTTCACATTTATCTTTTAGTATAATACCGGAAATGTTGACGATCTATCTAATCTTTGCATAACCAGAATAAAAACCAACTGGTATAATTTACTAGTCTGTAATATAAAAAATATAATCTTATACATGCCTAATGTTGGATGTACTAATATAATCATTAATAATATAAGAACGAATAGAACATACCCATATAAATTTCAAGAGAGGCTCGGTACGCAGAATGGCGGCCAACTGAAGTCAATTATTATTAAATTAATGTATGTGCGCTCCTAGTGACTCCCATAAATAAAGGAAAAAAATTGCCTCTATCTTATTGTTCAAGAACCAAAAATTTTAGTCTATGTCCTATATATTAGTTTGTTTATGAATATAATCCTAGCTATAATTTCTTGCTATCGTTGGGAAATGATAATAAGTACTAGACAATGATCTCATATAATTAATAGATTAGAAATTGTCGTAATTTCTGTTAACTAAATAAAAAAGGTAATTAAATCTTATCTTTAGTGGATGTGATACCCAATTTACTGTTTAATTTAATTTAACCTCCCTATCTAAAAGATTGAGAATGTAAATGCAAGTATCAACATACTTTATAGTTTATACAAGTGTTGTCTAAACATGTGTTCTAATGGACTTGGCTTGACTTTTTTTGATTATGATTTCATACATTTATTGGTTTTTTGCTATAACAGTGAACTTATAGAGAATAACATATTGTCCTCTAACTAAAAAGTTGTTTAAATTAACCCAAGTGTTTATATTTATTAGTTAATGCTATATGATAATACAGCTTAATACATTCGCTGCACCAGTCGGCTATTTCCGGCAGCAAATTGAGTAAATAAAAAAAATAATTTAAAAAATTTAATCTGAAAAAAAAGTTGACACTTTCTGAGATAATGAGCGTCTTACAGTTAATTGATAATCATATATACCAATTTGTAATGCACAAATTATTTAAAGTACATATAAATCAATAAATATACATAAATATGACTACTACAATAAGTCATAATCAAGATATATTATTATGGTGGAATGACAAAGAGAAAATATATTCAGTAGTTTCAGAGATGATAAAATATATTTAAGTGTAGTAGCAACAAGTGTCTCTTTCAAACGCTTGTTTAGCCAAGCTGGTCAAGTCATTACAAAAAAACTACATAATGGTACAAAATTTGAAATTATAAAATAATTCAATACAATTTCTTATTTTTAAACTTTCAGGATGCAATTATTCAAAATTGTTATGAAAAGAAAAATTGAAATTAATTTTTTATCTAAAATTTAATTTGTTTCTTAATTGTGTTATAATATAAAATTAATAATATTGGTAAGCGATCTATCTACAAAAAAAATATGTACAAATAGTTTTGTAATTATTGAAATAAATATTATACAATATTTATGAAAAAAAATGTTACATGAAATATTATTAAAAAATAGACCATATTAAATTTAAAAGGAAACAAAAGAAATATGAATATAATTTATAAAAATGTATCATTACTAGGTATTACTATATTAATTAGGTTACTTTCTTGTCATTGTCATATCAATAATCCACGTACAATTAATGTTAGAATGAAAATATAATTTTACGGTAGATCGATAAATAAAAAAAAATCATGTTTTTCGATTTTAATTTAATCTTGCAATAATGTAATAATAACAAATTGTAAAGTGAGAAATGATAATAGATCACGTATGAAACCAGTGAACTGGATGTGGATCTCTTATAATACAGTTATCAAAATATTAAATAATATTATCTATTATCTAAATAAAAATAAATAATTCAAATAGTTTATGCCCAAATTTGTTTCAATATGGATTTATACAAAACATTATTTTTGTACATCACCAAGTACCAACATACTTATATACTATCACTTATTAGGTATAATTTTATTTGAAATAAATAATATTGTTGAAGCATGATGTACTTTACTACAATTATAGTTTTGTCGGATATAATTTTAACTAAATCAGGTAATCATCTAAATTAAATAATTATGAATACCAAGTACATACCTACTACATATTTATACATTCTTATACCTATATTTTGGGATCTGCAAAATTAATAAATAAATAATAATGACTTTTATAGACTGCCTCGTCAAAATTGATAGCTGCCCACTTGACAAAAATAAGGATATGCAATGATTTATAATTAATAATTTAGAATCAAATTACAGTCAACTTCATATTTCTTTAAAAAAAAAATATAATATTTAATTACATGTCTACATAAATATTAAACAATATAAATCTACGATAAATTGTTTTAAAAATAATATGAAATAAAATAATACTTATGCTTTGTTTTTTCACTAGATATATATAAGTCAAACTACGCAATTTTTTGATTTTAAATAATCAAAGTAAAATATTATGGTAATAGTTTGACTGATTAAACCCATATTAAACAATAAAAAAAAAGTGCTTAAATGATTAATTTTAATACACTAACTAACCCTACACAAAAATATTTATCCAATTTGATTCTTAATAAGCAAACTAACCTAACTCGCAGAAATTAGAAAATTCACTTTAATCAATTCAATCACATATTTTAAGAAATGATAAGCCATGTAGTAAGCCTAACACGTAGTGTTGTGTTGCGCAAAATACACAAGCGACAAATTCAAAGTGAACTTACTATAGTCAGTAAACTCTGACAATAATAAAATTAAGTCATATTTTAAAAAAATTAACACATCATTTACAATAATGTTAATTTAACCGATACTTATCAAATTCATTACAATTTGTTGTAGGTATGTACTTAAGTATGGTGACGATATATTGTACAATATATTTAATTTTAACACATTCATAAAATACATATTATGATTAGGTATGAATAATTAAATATTATCTAGGTACTTGAATTACGTTTTTTATTATGGGGATCAACCATTATTCAAGGAAAAAAAAAAGTGAACAAATAATATTTGAACATGGGACACAAATTTTATCAAAAAAAAAAAAAAAAAAAATCAAATTATATTTGATGATGTGAATAATCTGTTAAAACTAAAATGTTAACACATTTTCTTGAGCATTATAAAAAAAGATTAATTTGTAACTCAAAATATAAATTAAATAATTTGTGTACGCGCTTAAGTAATATATTTAGTATCATACTTACATTTGATAGCCGGAGCTGTACATATTCGATGCTGTTTCTGACGAATGTCAAAAACTATAAAACAATAAATGAGGGTCACGAAAGGTTTTTCGAATTATCAAAATATTTCCGAGAATTTGATAGTATACTTACCAAACTTGATGTACTATAGAAAAAGATGTAAAAACTGAACAGATATACGTTATTTTTATTTGTATAGACTAGTTATTTGTAATTAATTTTAATCGAAACGAGAAAACGGGAATGGACGTTTCAAGACGGAGAAGCGGCCATGTTTGAAAGTACGTCTGCCGTTCCGACGTTCGTTGTTCGCCCCTGTAAATTGTGATCGACTCCGGTGACGTAATTTGATAATGGATGAAAAAATGATTTTATATTTTTCCATGATATTTTTAAAAAAAAAATTAAAAATTGTTTTAATTATTACTAGTATTCAGAATTTTATTTTAATACGTAAATTGTTCTAATAAACAATTTATATTTATTTAAATGTATTATAATTTTTCCATTATAACTATTTAGGGTCATATGTTTTTTTTTAGTGATAACGTATCAACTATAATGTAATTAGGGCGTACAATTTTTTAAAAATATTTTCAAATACACATATATATTATAATTTTTTACTCTATAATAATTAATTGTTTCTAAATTCATACCTTTTCTATCTTATTCATCAACAATTCTTGCATAAATTAAGAAAAGAAAATAATGGTTTGTAACTATTGTTTTTTATTTTTATAAGTGTATATGTTTTAATAGTTTTGACATTACTTACCTAGAATTATTTACACAGATATTATTTGTAAACAATACAAATTATTTATATTTATAAAAATGAGAAGTTGTTAGCATGCATTTTTTTGAACACAATGTTCTTAAAACACTTTCACAGTCACTATACTATTATCCTGTTGTACCTACACTGCATATACATTTTTAAATTTTTTATTTGTGTTCATTCAATCAAAATGATGATCTATTATATTCAAATATTAACACAATAGTTGTTGTTTTGTAAAATGCTAAAGTCTAAGATGTGTTGTATGTATACTGTATAAGTAGTTAATATAGCTAAACCACTAAAATATGTTCCTTGAGTCTTTTTAACAGAATAAAACAATTTAATCATTTATTTAATTTATACAATCATTTTCTCAACATGTTTTATTATTACTTAAAAGTTATACAATTTTTTTTATTTCTTTAGTAGGTATTAATTTATTTTTTTAATGGTAGCATTTATTTTAGATTAAAAATTATAATATTCTTAAAAATATTAATATTTAAATAATGAATACCTACTGGAATTATTAGTTATTAAATTGGGGGATGTAAAGTGTGAAAGAGTAGTTTACCCCACATGTGTGAGATGAAGGTGAAGATGTATAGTCAAGGGTTGGTATGAATCAGCCCATCAAGATTTTCATATATAATATATTAATATGGTTATAGGTTTATTACATCTAAAATTATTACGACCTTATAGTTGGCTAATCATATTTTAATCATACATTTTTTTGTCACCTATACTCATACAACCGACCCAAATTTTAAACATGCCACCGAGATTTTCTTGGCTTGCCTGATCAATCCAACACTATGCATAGTATAATGAATAAATATAGCCTATATGCACCATATTAGGTATATACAGGTTTATTATAAGGCTTACAATAAGGTTTAATTTAGTTTTATAGGGAATATCATTTTTTTGTTTTTAAAGTATTTTTTGTAATATTGCTCTAAATTATATATATAAAAAAAAATAATAATCAATTGAGAAAATAAGTATTCATCTTAAATATATTACTTTGTATATTACATTACTGAATTTAAACTATATTAATATTAATTATCTTAAATTTTTATATTATATTTTAATATGTCTAACTAAAACTATTTAGGATGTATTTATGTTTTCAATTTTGTTAATTTATTTTAATTTTATTTATAAACTGTTTAGCTTATTGATTTGTTGTATTATCCCTAATGGCGCCAGCTGAAGAGGAAAAAGATATGTCAAGGTGCACATGCAACTTGGCCCCTTTTGATGTCCCCAATAAGTATCTTTCAAAACCACACATTGAAGCTTTTTTAAGAGGGCTGAATAGTTTACGGAAGAATGATGTATTTTGTGATGTTCAACTTATGTCTAAAGGATACTGTATTAATGTACAATATATATTCAATTAGTTATTTAAATTTATACTTTTTGAATTATATTATAGTAAAATACACAAAAATATAATTAATGTTTATATAGGTGCACAGAGCAATTTTGGCTGCCAGCAGTCCATATTTTTATGCCATGTTTACTAATGGGTTATTGGAAGCTGGTAAAAAATCTATTGAGCTTCCTTCAGTTTCTCCCAATATACTTGAAATACTTATAAATTTTATTTATTCGGGTAAAACAAACCTGTGTATTTAATTTCAATCAAATATTCATTGTTTAAATGTTTTTAATTTTAGGAGAAATAAATATTTATCAAGAAAATGTTGAAGAACTGATGATTGCAGCAGATATGTTAGAACTTAATGATGCTGTAATTTGTTGTACTGAATTCTTGAAAAGTGAGATTGATTCAACTAATGCTGTTGGATTACTTAGGTAATAATTTTAAATATGTAATATCAAAAAATGTATTACACAAATATATAAATGTAATCAAAAAAGGTTTGCGGACATGCACAATTTTACTGTTCTGCACAAATTATCTGAGGATTTTATTTATGGGAATTTTGTTCAAATTTGTGAAGAAGATGAATTAGGTGATTTATCAAAAGATCAATTTATTAAGTTTCTCAATAGTGAATTTCTTTGTGTAGATTCTGAACAACAGGTAATTTATAACTAATAATTTTTAAATATATTGTATTGTTTTCTTATTTTCTTGATTTTTTAGGTGTTCCGTGCAGCTATGAAATGGATTAAACATGATCTCTCAGACCGTCGTCGATACATTTTTGAAATTCTTTCATGTATACGTATACCTTTAATGAATATTCAATTTTTAGAACGTGAAATTAATGAAAACACTGATGCGAGCTTAAGAGTGGCTTTGCGTTCCATCTATACAGATATAGCTGAACGTATTGGTAATTTAGTGGCTTTGCAAGTTGAACCACGCTTAGGAGCAAAAAAAGATATATACATATTAGGTGGGTCAAAAAGAGAAATATGTAGTGCTTGGTCTCGATATTCAGAGTCTACATTTGAATCTGTTGTGAAATTCAATACTTTTAGGAAGTAAGTTATTATTGTTATTAGTTTTTATTTTTATTTTATTTATTTATTCAATTTTTTTTACTGTAGAGAGTGGTGTGATATAAAACCAATGAATATAGGTAGAATAATGCCAGGAGTAGCTATTTTAAATGGATGCATATATGTTGTTGGAGGTGAAAATGAATCTCTCATATTGTCAAATGGGGAATGTTATAATCCTATTGAAGATAAATGGACTTCTGTTGCTGGAATGACAGTCCCAAGATGCGAATTTGGAATGGCTGCCTTAAATGGATATTTGTATGCTATTGGTGGATGGGTTGGAGATGATATCGGAGGTTCTATTGAAATGTAAGTTTTATCAATATTATTATAGAATTTAAATTATTGTCTTTACTTGTCTTTAGCTATTCTCCATCATTAAACCGATGGACAATGTGTAATAGTGTGCTACCCGAACCGCGGTTTAGTATGGGAGTTGTGTCATTTGAAGGTGGAGAAAATTAATATTAAATAACATAATTAAATTATAACTAATACATTGTAACTATGATTAGGATTAATTTATATTGTGGGAGGTTGTACTCGGACTAAGCGACATCTTCAAGACTTATTGAGTTATAATCCAGTAACTGGAGAATGGTCTATTTTAGCAACAATGTTAGTGCCACGTAGTCAAATGGGAGTTGCAGTTTTAGATAAACATCTATATGTAGTTGGTGGTATAACCAACAACAATGAAGTATTAAACTTGGTTGAACAATATGACTTTGAAGAAGTAAATATTGTTTATAAATCTAGATATTATTTTACTTTATTTATTATACATGTTTCAGAATACATGGAGTTTTGTAACTCCGATGAAGGGTAAACGTGCAAGTCCAGCTGTTGCTGCTGCCGATGGAATGTTATTCGTAATTGGCGGTGATATAACACACACAATTAACTCTTACAGGTCACAAATTACTATTTCTACAGTCGAGAGATACAATAGTTCAACTTCACAATGGGAAGATCTACCATCACTTCCAGAATCCAGAAGTGAAGCTGGGGTTGCTGTATTGTAAATTTTTAGGGAAAAATAATGAATCATATTTTTTAAATTTCTAGAAGATTTTTAAGAAATTACATGTAATAATATTTATTGTTATTATATTAAGTTCTTATATGAACGCACATTTATTTGTTTTATACCCAAGTCCTAAAAATAAAAACAATCAATTGAAAACATTATTTTGAAAACATCTTTTAACCTTATGTGTTTCCCACCACTACTTTTTTTTACATTCTACTTATTTGCTTGAAGCATTGTCCCTGACCAATAAACCATTTCTTCTACCATATTTCTTTTTATCCACTGTGTACAATGTAGCCACAAATTTGTTCGTGTTTACAGTTGGATCTGATATATTCTTTAAATTCATGTTTTTTTAAAATTTATTCTGCTTTTATCTTTGTTTTAAATGTTTAAATAAGAATATTTTCATAGTTCATCTAAATATAGGTATATGTTTTTCTTCAAGTTTTAGGTGTTCTTCGCTCTTACCTACATTTTCTTATTCTTGACATAGTATATTTTTCAGAGTTTTTAAATGAAAATTGATCAAGAAAATGTTAAAAGCACAGTTATCTGGTTATAAAGTAAATTCTACTAAAAGGTTTTTCCAACATTGGTAATATATTTGGACGTTTTGCTGTACCACTGAGGCAAATACCTACTGTGTAATATTTTCTGTTTTATCTCGTATAGTTGCAAAGAGTAAGATTTAATTTATAGGCTTTTACTATTGGTTTTATTTTATAATTTATATGTTTATGGTTTTATGCTAACTTTAACCAACAATTCAAAATACATAATACTTCATACTTTGTGGTATAGTGTAGTTATTCCATGAATACAATAATTTTTTTTCTTTTGAAAGTGGCTAACTTGCTTAGTCCTTTTGCGATTCACGCATGTAGATATAGACATATATACAGATTGCATATCTCAATGTATTCACGAATTATTATTAATATAATTAATATAAAATGTAATTCTATATTACTTAACATAGTACAGCTATGCTCTATGGCCACGAGCCGAAAAACGCTCCGGCAGCACAGTAGTCACGGTTTTAGTGTATAAATCAAGTATAGTTTTCAGAAAAATGATTTTTGTCTACACAACTTTATAGGTAGGTAGTGACACCACGTTGAAATGTAAACGCCATACACCGAGTACAACTATGTTAATCAATAATTGTCCGATAATTTATTTCGGAGTAATGAATATTGATATCGAAAAACTAAAACTCATGTGAAGTAGTGCAAATTCTCTTTTTTAGGCCAGAGTAGTTTTTGCCCAAACGAAACGGCATCATATTTGTTTTCTTTGCGATTACACAATAAATACTTGTGATAATGAATTAATAATACGGGACTACTTGTAAACGTGTTGGAAAACGTAGACCACTGACTAAGATATAGTCAGTGGTCTTAATCAATGTTTGAATGTAATTTTTCGCAAAATACACAAAAAAACCTATACGCCTTATTAAAAACGATGTAGCACGAAATATGGATATTATGATACAACGTAACAAGCTATTAAAAACTAAAATATTGTATTCGCTTTTTTTTTCCAATGTTGATAGCACCTACTAATAACAAAATTATTATCTTATCATTTTCTGACAACTACCAGGCCAGTTGAAAAATTTACCACACAAATATATCTCTGATGAACAGTCAACCATGTCAACTATTTCAATGTTTACTATATCATCCGTTGATTTTTGAAACTTTTTCAAAAAAGTTGAACAATTTTAAACTGTTTAATTCCGTAATATATAAATAAATAAAACTTACTTTAAAAATGCCGACCTGGAATCAAATTCAAAGCCAGTTAAGAAACCCTCAAAATCCAGTTGTATTTTTTGATATAACTGTCGGAAGAACGGTACAAGTTATTTTTGAAGTCCATTACCAAATTTTTTAATTCAGTCGATATTAAAATTAAATTAAAAATGTTTAATTATACATTTGTTTATATAATATTAAGTCTTAAATTAGATAATTTATCGAATTTATAATTATAAGAGTATAAGTATTTTAGGTCCTTTTTTGTGTATATATAATTTAAAAGAGTAAAAAAAAAAAAAATACTTTCCCCATTGAGTATCATAAATGATAAGTGGGTTTTTTTTTTTTCCAGGAAATCGGCAGATTAATTATGGAACTGTATGCTGATATAGTGCCTAAAACAAGTGAAAACTTTCGTCAATTTTGTACTGGTGAACATAGAAAAGATGGAATTCCATTTGGATATAAAGGATGTTGTTTTCACAGAATAATTAAAGATTTTATGATACAAGGAGGCGACTTTGTAAATGTTAGTATACAATTTATAATGTAAATTATTATTTCATTTTCAAATATTCTTACTCAGTGGTGGACTGGCCTGGGGTGTTTCAGGGCAATCGCACCCCAGGCCGACTTAATTATAATAAATAACAATTAAATGTATGGTAATAATTATGTAGATAAACTGTACCTTTAAATATTAAACTATGTATATTATTATAAATATTTTAAATTGTCTGCAGCCCTGGCCTTTTTATTTCAGTCAGTTACTGTTCTTACTATTTTTTTATTCTTAATCTAGGGTGATGGAACTGGAGTATTGAGTATATATGGAGCAGATACATTTTCAGATGAAAATTTTAAACATAATCATGATGCACCTGGACTATTATCAATGGTAAATATATTTATTTACTTTAATATAATATATTATAAATCATATTTTATATTCTTAACAATAGGCAAACAGTGGTAAGGATACTAATGGATGCCAGTTTTTTATCACTTGTGCAAACTGTAACTTTTTGGATGGGAAACATGTGGTATTTGGACGAGTCATTGATGGATTGTTGGTTATGAGAAAAATTGAAAATGTGCCTACAGGTCCTAATAATAAACCAAAAATACCTATTGTTATATCTCAGTGTGGACAATTATAATAATTTTAAAGGTGTTAACTATTTAAATACATTTTTGGAAAGAAATTAAAAAGGGTGTTATTATTGAAAATAAATTTAAAAATAAAAAAACCAACAAGTTATGAAAATAATTTTGAATTTCTTAAATTTAATATTTAAAAAGAATGAACCAAACTATAATTCATAATAATATACTAGTTATGCTTGTTTAGAAACTTTTCACCAGTTACAATTTTAAATGTTCTTTAAAATAATAACAATTTAATCATTCTACTTTATCTCAATACAGCGTTTTATTATGTAATATGTTATTTAAAACAAAATAAATGACATTTTTCAAAAATATTTTAACATGTTCAAAACCATGTATCTCATATATGTGACATGGATATGTCTGATGGGTATCCCATATACAAGACATGTATATGGGATTTTTAGCCTACTATTTATAATCTGAAAAACTAAAAACTAAAAAACATATTATTAAATATAATACTTGTTATATAGTATATTGTTAGTAGGTATTTATAAATAGTATACACATAAATGCTTAAAAAATAATGTATTAAAGTAAATAACAAAGATGTATATTAAAAATTTTACTATAAGAAACTATAGGGGATTTTACTTACCTTCACCTCTCCATAACCGTGTGTATAAGCAATTATATATGAAAAACAGAGCATCACTTCGATTTTTTTAAGCCACTTTGATTACTGCAAATATGTGTATATTCTTATTTTGATACTTCATGTTTTGAAGTAGTCAAACTTAAAAATGAAAACATAGGTGTTTGATTTTGCAGGTCTTTTGAAAACAACGGTTACTAGTATACAGATGAAAATAAAATAAAGATGAGCAGTATTTAAAGTGGAAAAATATGAGAAAACTCTACAAATGACAGTTATGTATATAAATTCACTTGAACAAGATGATGAGTTTTGCTTCATAGATATGGTAAAGTGTGGAAGGTAAATAGAAAACCAATAGAAATTGTAATTCCCATATGTTATACACGTATGATAATAACATTTTTAAAGAGAAAAAAATATTTACTCTCTTTATTGATGTACATTCCAGATTTATACCATAATTGTTTATAAAAACTTTAGTTGTACCAATAATAATCAAGATCCATTGGTTTAGGAGGAATGGGACGAAAACTAAACTATATTTTGTCAAACAAAAACCTTATGTATTACTATTACTAAGTCATTTGAATTTAGTGTTATTTTGTTTTTAATGTTTATAACATATAGTGTTATAAGTAAGTATTGTTATGACAAAGTTTGTTTAAGTTAATTTTATTATATAATTTTGATACATTTTAGACTGGAGCATAGATGGAAATACATTGAAATTTCTGGGGGGCTAAATTTACTAAAAAAAAAAAAAAGTACCTAATAAAAATAACATGATTAAATTTTGACCTTAAATATGTCAAAACATAAACCTCATTACAACACATTATTTATTCAATTTAATTAATAATCATAAAAAATGTTAGCATCCCGTGGCTGTAAGTACACATAAATACACCAAAAAAGAACATTAAAATAAAATAATTAATTTAAATGTAAAACAAATGTAAACATGTTCTATTTTTTTCTGCAAATGTTTTAACTAAGTAGTCATTGTTATAGGATTTTTTAATATTGAGAATTATGATTGGGTTAAACGATTCTGAAGCATAGATGTTCTTAACCAAGTTTTTAAATGCCTTATGGCACATAAACTACTCTCACATATTGATGAGTTAATTGGAAGTGTGATTGCCACTTGCAACAATTTGTATAGATTTGGGTGGACTTGTTTCAAGACATAATTATTTTAAATCTTAGAGTTTAAAATCCTTTTTTTTTGCTTGAACTTATAATATAATTTTTGCAACTTTCATTTCTGATCTTCTTAAGTGTTAAGTGACCACTTGACTTAACTTACCGTTCACCTTCATATTTATAATTATGATTTTACATAAAAGATGACAACATTTTGGAAAAGCCAAGCCGCCTCCCCCCCATTTCTGCCTATAGATTGGTTAACTATTTAAAATAAAGTATTAATATTATTTTGTTATTTTATACAAATGTATTATATTGCTATGTCTTATTGTTTAATAAATACCCATCCAAAAAGGGCAGATTATGGGTAAACTGTTTAATATTTGACTTAAAATCATACCATAATTACTAAAAGAAATATGCTTTAAGGGTGTAAGGTAAATAACATTATTGAATTATTAAATGTAAACAGAGAATAAGTCACATGTAAAAAGGTATACATTATGATATTTAAAAGGTAATAAGTAACTTAAAGTAGGTACTATAGATTTTAATTTTCAAAATATGTAATTCATGATTTGAGACTTTTTAAGAATAATAATTTCAAAAACAAATTATTGAAGAAATGAGAAGTTTATTTTGTTTCCTGAAAAAAAAAAAGTGATTTTTGATTTATTTCCGTTTATTGCTTTAACCCATCCACCGTCCATACATACATGTATCTATGGGTGTATATGTACAAAATATAGGTTAAATCCGATAACTGTGATATAAGGTATCTCAGTCTCATAAATATGAACATTTTCTGCACCAATTCAATCACTAGTAAAAAAAAAATATTACCCCAAACCTTATTTTAATTTGTCATTTATTCATTACTGCTATAGCAGTCATTTTTATTATTCTGCTATAGCTGTAATGACCCTACATATCACATTTTTAATGTACATATGTCAAAATATTAAATTACTACTATAGCAGTTATCATTTTCTAAATTGATTATTCTCAATAAAAGTAATTAGACACCGTTTTACATGTGTAATACATAACTTATAATATATTGGTATATCAGTGTACGATTATTTTTCTTATATTCAAATCAAATAGAATAGTATATTTTTTATCTCCTATAACTGAAAATAAAAAGAAAAATATATTTCTGATAAAAAAAAAAAATAAACAAATTATCTTAAATGTATAATACATTTCTGTAGAACTGTAAAACGCGCATCAGTTATAAAGCTGTACTGCATGTACTAAACTATTGATGTTTAATATTGAGTATCATTGATAAAAACAAAACAATACAAATGTAGTCCTATTGGATATCATCTTTATTTACGTAAAACATATACAACAGATATAGCACGTACAACTATAAATAGAAAATACTATTTAATTATATAAAATTTTATAGTGTTTGTGGGTATTTGGAATCTACAGGGTTAGAATTTCCACTGGATATCATTGCATTTAACACTGCTAAAGCAGTTATGACATTTTGTGGATGATTTTCATACTACAGATTGACCTACTGTTCATCAACATGTTAAATTTTAGCTATGGTTTATATATCTATAGGATTCATATATTTTAAAAATCTAATAACGGTGATTCATTAGATGGATGTTTACAAGATGATCGTAAAAAAAAATAATTACAAAAAACATATTTTTTTTTAATGAAGAGAATGCATTTTATAGTAAAACAATATTACAAACAAAAATATCACTAAAAAGAGTAGAAAATTATCAAATTTACAGTGGGTAAGTTTTAAGTGGCAAAACGTACTATCGAATTTAGATTACCGACCAATTTTGTATTAAATATTAAAAATGTTAACAAACCTTAATTGTAGAAAAATTAGGTAATTTGTAAAATTGTAATACTAATTACTACATATTATAATATTTTAATAAACAAATGATTTTAATTACACTGTGTTTTTTTATTCAATAAAAAGTAATAATAATTAACGACTGTAATCGACGAGAAACTGTGGGAAAGTAGCTACGCCGCCCCGCCCGCCGCGCATCCTGGCGAGTAAATAATCGTGCGACTCTTTTCGGGATGATATCGACAAACAGAGTCTGTTCTCTTTCTTCTAGTTTTCATGAATATAATATTATATTTATATAATGTACATATTATTATTCTTAATTCATGATAATAATAATACTAATCTGCAACAGTAGTGTGTACAATCACTGTGAGTTAGAGAATTGATACGGAAATTGATGGTTTTGGTTTAAATTAATTTTAATAATTTTGTTATTTTTACGCAAAGTCCGTGTAGCCTGTTTACGCTTTTAGTTTTTAAACGGAATTGTACTTTTACGATTTTCCCTTCAACTTTTCGTTTGAATTGATATTCTATTAATCGTTGTACCTACTTCATTCAATTACTTAATTATATATGCCAAAACCACCGTAAGTATTATCATTATAAACAATTATAATTTATAAATTTACCTTGATGTTGTGTCACGTCTGAAAAAATATATGGTTTTCTGTGATCGATATATCGCATTTAGAAGAAAAAATGAAGACTGGTAGAATCTTTTTAAATTTTTGGTAAGTACATTTATATAATACAATATTCGACTGATATATTTTGTAGTTTTATTGTTGATATTTTATTGTACAGTTATAAAAACAAAATACAAATAAGTACAATAATTTTTTTATAAATAGCTCAGAAATACATCAATATTAATAACTTAGGTAAGTTATTGTCAATGAAAACTTCTGCTTGAGAGTACCAAGTTTGCTCAAACTACCTTTATACACTCGTAGAAGACACGCCCCATTAATTTATATTTTAAAATATAATAATAATTAGTAATTTTTTATTCAAAATAAAGAGTATAATATATTACCATCAATACCATCAAGTTAAGTATTATAAGTATAATACATATTTTATAAAAGTTATTTAAATGTGTCCTAAATATTATTGTGTCTACAATTTACAATAATATGTGAACTTAAATATCTATTATAAAATCACCTAAAACTCAACAGAAAATTTAAAAATGAGTAACTAGCTTAACAATTAACATTTCAATATTTTATGACCTTAATAATTCCACAATCAAACTTTTATTAAAATTTTTTTACTAATTTAGTCTTAAAATAGGTTATCTTAAAAAGTTTGATTGTTGAATTTTTAAGGTCATAAAATATAGAAATGGTAATTGTTTAGCTAGTGACTGTATTTTTAAATTTTGTTTTAAATATATTGTTTATAATACATAAATAATTTCAAATTACAATGACAATAATTGTTTTATTATTATATTTACCATTCACTTTTTATTATTGTTGTAAGTTATACATGTATTGATTGAAAAATGTATATAAATATATAAATGAGTGTTTAGCATAAAACCTATGAATGACAATTTACTTATTACTTTGTACTTTATTCGGAATAATAATAAACCAAGTGGCCAACCAAACCAATTTCAGTTCTTAGTCATCTGGTGCTAATACTTAATGGGAATCCAATACTGCAGGCCATTTTATAGTTAATTATTGCCATTAATCATTTTCTAATGTTTAAAACTTATTTTTGTAGGTATCAAAGAGTTTTGTAATATTTGGCTCAACAGATTAAAAAGAAAAACCAACTATGTCTGATTTTGATGATGAGGATATGGATTACTCAGATCAGGATGACTATGAAGACTATTACAATGCAGACCGTGATGTAAAGAGTCCACCATACTGCCCTGATCCTGAATATTTTCCTGTTCAATGTCTCACGGTTGATGAGGTTGAAAAATTTTTAAATGAACTTGTTGAACAGTTATGTGATAGCATACATGTAACACCATCAATGTCAAAAGTTTTACTTTATGAAAACAAGTGGGCTGTTCAAGAAGTGTTATGGAAGTTTGAAGAAGATGCTGACAAACTATTTGTTGCATCACGAATGAAAACTTTACAGCCAGTTACGACTAAAATGAAAAAAGACAATTTTATATGTGCTGTTTGTGTGGCACCAGTACCAGAGGAATTAGGAACTACTAGCTTGGCTTGTGGGCATTGTTATTGTGATAATTGTTGGCGTTGTCATTTTGAGAGCAAAATAAATCAAGGTGCAAGCACTGAACTTTCTTGTATGGCATTGAACTGTGATTTACTTGTACCAGAAGAAATAGTATTATCAGCAGTTAATAAACCAATTTTAAGGAAACAATATCAATATTTTGCATTCCGTGAGTATATTAAATCACATCCATTATTACGCTTTTGCCCTGGAGCTAACTGCAATGTAGTCATAAAATCTATCGAGTCTCTCGCCAAAAAAGCTATATGTACTCAGTGTGAAACTTCATTTTGTTTCAAATGTGGAAATGACTATCATGCCCCTACAGACTGTGCTACTATTAAAAAATGGATTACAAAATGTGCAGATGACAGTGAAACAGCAAATTATATTACCGCCAATACCAAGGACTGTCCTAAATGTAATATTTGTATTGAAAAAAATGGTGGCTGTAATCATATGCAGTGTTTAAGTTGTAAATTTGATTTTTGCTGGATGTGTATGGGAGATTGGAAAGCGCATGGTACAGAGTACTATGACTGTTCCAAATACAGAGAAAATCCACAAAATGGTTCAGAATCTGCCAAAGCTCGTGAAGCTTTAAAAAAATATCTTCATTACTATGAACGTTGGGAAAATCATTCTAAAAGTTTACTATTGGAAAAGCAAACATCAGATAAAATAAAAGAAAGAATTAACAGTAAAGTAATGACAAGTAAAGGTACTTGGATTGATTGGCAGTATCTGTTAGATGCAGCAACTTTATTGGCCAAATGTAGGTATACTCTTCAGTATACATACCCATATGCATATTACTTGGAAAATGGAGCAAAGAAAGAACTATTTGAATATCAACAAGCCAAACTAGAAGCTGAAATTGAAAATTTGTCGTGGAAGATAGAAAGAGCAGAAACTACTGATAGAGGTGAACTAGAAAATCAGATGGATGTTGCTGAGAAACGAAGGAGTGCCATGCTCCAAGATTTCTTCCAAACTTAACTAAGTAATTTTACAATACATTATTAAATTGATGTAGAATTTACATACATTAAACTTTTTAATTTATTTTAAATAGATATTTTAATACATATTAAGATTTAAATTATTAATTACTGTCATAATGTGTTATAGTAATAGAAATTATTGCATAATATTTAGAAATGATATCTAAGTGTTAAATAAATATTAGTCAATACAGATAACATATTTGTTTAAATTTAATGATTTAGCCTGGTAATATTTTTAAAGCTTTCCAATTATTCGATAAATGAGCTAATTGCCAAACATCTTGGCCATTTTTATCTTTAATATTTAGATCTGAACCATTGTTAATAAGAGTTTTGACCACGTCCAAATTAGCAAACATCAGTACTAAAAAAAGAACATTTCAAATTAGGTACCTAAATCAGCATATAATTATAACAAGTATTTTAAAAATTAATTTGAATTAACTTTATTATATAATGACATCGAGGTATACCTGTATAATTTAATAATGTCAGAAGTCATATGTTAAAACTAAATTTTAGTTATTTTTTATGAATTTAAATAATTTGTTAATTATTATCTGTACAATATGTATACCTGCTCTCATTATTGAAGTCCAACCTCTAGAGTCTACAACATTTATGTCACTCCATTTATCTTCTAAAAGCATCTTAACTGCATTATTATGAGATCCATCTACAGCATAATGAAGTGCTGTTTTTGAGTTTCTAATTATAAATAAATACATTAAACATTTATTTTATTTATTTAAAAATAATAATAAATACTACATTCATATTTCTTAAAACCTAAATATTTTTGACATACTAACATGTCTCTTAGAGATGCATCAGCGTCATTATGAGCCAGTATTCTTATTACATCACAATGACCATGGTAGGCAGCATTCATTAATGGAGTGACTTTAGTAAACATGTTGGGTAAATTTACATCTGCTTTAAATTGTAACAGAGTAAGGACCATATCGTTATGGCCAGCTGCACAGGCTTTAGATATGCCAGATTCACCTAATTCATTGTATACATTTATATCTTTAGCCCTTGTATCTAAGAACTCTCGAAAAAGCAAAGGTAGATTTTGACATATGCTATGATGAAACGCAGTGATACTCGGGTAGTCATCTAAATAACAATATTTATGATATATGAAATAAAATGTTTATGGCTAGATGAAAATCTTGAGTTTACAAATAAAATTGTTAGTATAAAGAATAACTGGAGACAATTCTCACATTAAAATTTAAAATAATTTTAGTTTACTATATATTTTTATCTGATTTGAAATGCGTAAGTCAGATAATTAATCACAAGCTGTACATTTGTTGAAATTTATAGATGGCACCTACTATATATTTTATTAGATTATTTTACTGATTTTGGTAAATTCTGTGAATTTAGCTTTTAATTTTTAATTAGTTCATAATTATTAACTATTAATCATCATATACAATGAAGTACAATGAAGAATATAAATCAGTGTAGAACATTTTTTTCTGTGTGAGGCCCAGCAATTTTCTATACTTACCAACATCATCAAATTTTTTTTGTCATGATTTTATGGACAAATCAGTTATAAAATGTTGGTAATTATACTTGTCTATGAACTCGTTGTTCTATAATTATACAATTATCTCATCTCCTACCACCATACATGAGTCTTCAGAGTCGCAGAGCTACCCCCTTTCCAAATTTATTACAAATATTACTCAAACTGCACAGTTGAGTACCTACAATCTACATACATGCATACACATACCTGCATAAATTTATATTTGTATATAAAGTATGTATAAAAATGTAATGTAATATGTATTAAAATAAAAATAAATTTTAGACTTCATACTCGCTGTAGTATAACTAACAGTTGTTGAAATTTCATTGTTTGACATCATGGACAGTTCAAAATTGTATGTGCGACCACAACATAAATTATTAACACAGAAGTAGTTACGGTATCCTCTAAAACATTTTTTTTTTTTTTTTTAGTTTTAAATACCTACTATATTGTAGCAAAAATACAATAAAATAAATAGTATAGCTACTTATAAATTTTTACCTATATATAACTATCCAATTTTGACCATTATCGTTCATATTCAATTTGAATAAAGGCTCTAAAATATCTTGTGGGTTGTTCCATTCTAGTCGAACAGATTTCCGACTAACATAAGATAATTCCAAGATTAACTATAAATAATTAGAAGCATTTAAAATTTGAAACCTAATAAATTACTAATGCATTAATAAATATGTATTGTACTATTATATAAATATAAATTTAAATATTTTAAATAAAATTGCTTCCTTATATAGTTAAAAATGAGAAAATATTTACCTTAAAAGCCATATTATATAAAATTAATTTGATAAACACAATTTACTTATTTACACAATAGAAAAGAATGATTATTTGTCATTAATCAAATACCAGAATTCTGTTTTGTTATTATTTATCCCCTTAGCAACCATATCTTTAATAAAATTAAAAAATTGGTATAGATAGGACATAGTACCTATCAATTTGCATGCACAGAAATGCAAATATACAAGCTATTATAGATCCATAGCTATAAATATTTTTATTTATTTTCTGTATATAATTTCTATAGAATGTTTGGATTAGTCAGCTGAAACTCATTTATAATTATTATTAAACCTGAACTGATAAAAACTATTAATGCACATAATAATACTAATAGTACAATAAGTAAACAATAAATATAGTTTATTAAATTGGTAACTCTAAAACGAATTAACAAAAATAATTTCTCTGTACAACTTAACTAATTATAAAATCTGTGACGTAGAACTTTGACTACAATAGATGACTGAGGCAGTTAAATTTAAAGCAGCCGCTAAAATAAATACTGGAAACCAACGGCCATGTGATGTAGTCACGAGTTCTGCAGTTAAAGGACCACTTAATATTCCAGGTAAAGTAGCCTGAAAAAAATCACATTAAAATAAAATTACAAAGAGCATGATAAATACTTATAGAAAACAGTAATAGATATAAAATACATATAGAAAGATTTTAATAACTTGAACTTAAGATCTGCTGATTCATAATAATTTTACTTATTTTCAAATATAAGTATTCACATAAGCCTATGAGTAAAATATATTTGTATTACAATATAATTAAAGATAGGTATTATTTGTAAATTAAAATTGTACTTAAATATATAAATAAAAAATAAAAAATTGTAAAAAATATGTAGAAGAACAAAACAATAAAGCCTGGAGTATTAAATAAGTTGTGTATAACTACTACCAGTTTCAGTTAAAAAAAAATCTCATGTACTAGAATAGCAAAGGTGAAAAAACAATAGTGTTTTGTTATACAATTTTGATGTTTAATTGAATATTAATTTCTAAAACAATTTTTGTTTTATTATTTTTATAATATCTTAAATCATAGTTAATAATGATATAAATTGTAATCAAAAATTTATATTATGATAATCATTATCCAATATTAAAATACACACAACCTATCTATTTATAATACTCCAGGGCTACATTTTTTGTTTCAATTTTATTTTATTTATGTTATAATATCATTTTTACATTTATTTTATTGTTATATTTTGAGAATTAACTTCTAAACAATGTTTTTTTTTTTTTTTTAAAATTACTATTTATTGAAAACAAAACTTTGTATTAATTTGAATTTAGATGGTATTGTAGATAAATTTATTTGGTTCAATTTATTATAATAGAAGAATATAACTTTTATAGGTTAGTACCAACTATCTTGATTTGTACACTTTTTAGTTTTATTTAATAATAAAGAAATATTAAATATTAGATATTTATGGCCCTATAAAATTTTTAATAATCTATTATAATTTATATTTTTTTGTTTTTTTATATGGGAAAATGTGTTTATCAAAATTATGGGGAGGGATAACAATTATATTGAAACATTATAGCCCCCTCCAAATTAGTATGGCACAGCTAATGATAATTATAGCACTTTAAAAAATATACATTTCTCAAAATACAATTTACTTTAAGTTATTTATCACTATATAAATTAAATTAAATTTTGTGATTTTTGGCATATGTGATCTTGTAAACTACATGTCCAATTTACTTGAAATTTTACATAAATATTCGGATGGGTCAGAAGAAGGTAAGAATCATCATCATATATACCCTGGATTCCTTCCTGGATCTCCAGGCTATCCCCGCAAAGCCAGGTAAAACCAACTAGTAAGTAATTCAATGGAATTTTTATTTCTACAATAGTATAAAATGAAACTTACCAATGTATTAGATACTGAAAATGTAATTCCAGCATGATTAGGGGCAACTTCAGAATGATTACTTAAATGTCCAGCTGAATTACAAGCACACAATCCCATTGATATAGAAATAAATCTATAATATAAGATAATTAATATTAATAGTAATGATAAACTAAGTAAGCTGCTCATAAGCCAAGGTGATATAGGATATATCCGTATGCAATGAAATAAATCTGGGTACAACTATCAACATTACATATTTGGATATCCCGTTATATTGCCTTAGGCTATGGCAGCTTAATCATTTTATATTAATACTTTACATTATGGCTGCAGCTAAACTATTCACTGTACAAAATAAAAATAGAAATATTGCTGGACCCACTAAACCTATAGCAGTCATTAGTCGTCGAACAGTCAAAATTGGCCATCTACGATCAATTAACTTGTCAGCATAATTTCCTGCAACTAATTATTTAAGTAATTTTAATAATAAACAATACTCAACAATTTAATTGTAAAAAAAAAAAAAAAAAACTAAATATGTATTTGAGAGTAATGGTAAGAAGTATTTAGAAATCATAATTTATAATTCTGGATATATGAAAATCCAAAATGGATATATTTGTTGTCAATCTAATTGAATGAAATGGTGTTATCACCTACTATAAAAATGTTCTAAATACGCTACTGTGTACATTTGTTTCCTGTAATTGTAAAAATTAAAAGTAAAACAATTTAAACTTACCAATACCAAATATTGAATTGAATATATATGGAATAGCTGTTAAACCAATACTATGTGAATTGGCACCGAGGTAGCGTAAATAAGTAGGTAGCCAATGCATTATTATGTAATTGGACCAATTCATAGAAAAATGAGCTATATATATTGCCCACAAGGGCCAGTGTACAAATAATTTTCTCCAGTGTATTTTTGTACTAGAACTCTAAATATATAATTATTAAATTAAAAGATTACATAATGTACAATAAAAATAATAAATCAATGCAATATAATTACAGTGCTCATAACAAAAAACACTGGGGAAAAAAATAGTTAATAGAAAGTGACAATAGGCCTAATTAAAGGAAAAAAAGTGACTTTGAATAAAATTCTGTAGAATTTGGTACAACAAAACAGTATGTACAGTATAAAACATATATTAAATATATACCATATGGTAAGGCCCTATAGCATCAGTACTTAAATATTTAATTTTTGATTGAATTATTGACAATCCTTTTGGCACAGGGTTAGGAAACATACATTGGAATAAGTCACCACTTGTAGAAAATGAAAAATGAAAACATGTGTGAACATAAACACATTCATGGGTACTAAATGGTTTAATAACTAGATGAAAATAAAATATATAGACAATTAAATATATTATAATAATAAGAGTAAGTAGTATAAAATACGGAATTTAACTTGTTTAATAAGGTGAAAAAACAAGACCATAGTTATGAAAAAGTAAATAAAAGTGGTTAATAAAAAAAAAGTAACTTAATGTGAGATAAATGAGCCGCTTTAAGCAGCGCTCTAATTATAGTAACATTATAACTTACTTTTGGAATTATAACTAATGGAAGTTCATCATTTTTTCTACAGTCTTTGTCTGAATATAATGAAATCCATATTAGTGACCAAACCATGCCAATTGAACCAAATAAATAAAAGCTAGTTTGCCACATTAAAAGTGGACATATCTAAATCAGAAACATTAGGAAGTAATATGTATAAATTGGGTAAATATTATTTGATTAAAAAAAAAAATCCATACAAGATAAATTGATTTTTAAATGTAGTAATTATTAATAACCTACCACAGACGCTACTGTTTGGCCAAAAGACCCTGCAGCCACCAAGTAGCCAAATGCACTTGAACGTTCAGTAATTGCTATATTGTTTGCAAAAATATGAAATATTGTCGGCAACCCTAAATTAAAATTAAAATACATTATAGACATTTGTATTACTACACATATAGGCTAATATAGAATATATTTACCTAATCCTTCACCAAATCCAGATATTATTCGACATAACATCAACGCAAAAGTGTTATGAGAAACCCACGGTGTTGCGACCGTTGATATTGACCATAAAAAAACTGATAGTAATAGAATCATTTTACCACCAAATTTTTTAGCCGCACAAGCTCCTATAACCTTAATGAATAATAAATTTATCTACTTATTTATTCAAAATTCACCAAGTGTAGATTGTATGCAATATTTTTAATTACTTGACTACTTAAATAGCCCAATGCAAATGATGATAGTATCCATCCTTGCCAACGCATTGTCCATTTGAAATAACTAGTCATTGGTATTATTGCAATGGGCATAATAACACGATCGGCTGCATTTATAAAATTAGCAATGGAACATAGTACCACTATATGAGTATGACTCATATTTAGTGACATGGATTATTTCTAAAATAAAGATTATTAAATTAATAAAACAGATTTATTATTAAGCATACTAATATGTTGAGATAATACATTTTTTTTTTATAAAATATTGTATGATTTTTTGCTTTTGATTAGCCACGTCTTCATATTTGTCAAACATAATGAAGATTTATTAGTTGTATTTGTGATGTTAATATTTAGGGAATATAGTTGTAAAATAATAGCAGCGTAATAAAACAGTGATTTAATTAAGTTTTATGTTGAGAAGAAGAAAACTTTTGAAAGATAAACGTAAAATGTATACATCTAAAACAATTCACAATTAAATTGCGAAAAAAACACTGTATATTTTGGTGGTGAAAATACATTCCAAATTTATACAAAAGGAAAAAAGTTAAACGATAAGGCTTATCAATTACGATATTTTTATCAATAGATACTTTATCTTATTATCAAGTAAAATAGTAAATAATTTATCCCCTTGTGGAACAGTGACAACACTGTTTAGTTTTATATCTTGAATGGTTTTATAACAAAATTATCGGTTTGTTTAGTGTGTTTTAGTAGTATTTTTTTCACAGATTCATTATGAATAAATTATCACCGAGTAAATGTACAGTTTATTTTTCAAATCTTCCTTTTAATTTGACAAACAATGATTTACATAAAGTATTAGAAAAATATGGAAAATTAGTTAAGTATGTATAAAAGTTACATTTTATATACATATAAATAAATATTCCATATTAAATTTCAAATAATAATGCTAAACCGTAGATATTATTAGATATAGATTTTACAATTACTAGTTTTGACAAAAAAGTCATCAAAAAATAATATAAATAAGCAAACAAGAATTAATTAAAGGAATATAAAAAACAACATAGCCATAATATGTGTATAACCCTAATAATATTCACGTTTATTTTTATTCTTCATAGTTAATATAATATATATTTTGTTTTAGAGTTACTATAGTTAAGAATAGATCAACTCGTCAAAGCAAAGGAGTAGCATTTGTACTTTTTCATAATCAACATGATGCTAAAATGTGCATTAAAGCTACAAATAATACAGTAGTAATAAAGTTATATTTATGTAAATATTTAACATAAATTTATTCACAAATGTAATTTGACATTTTAGATGTTTGGACGTACAATGAGAAGTTCTATTGCAATAGATAATGGTCGTAGTGGTGAATTTATCCATAAACGTCAATATGCTGACAAAACTTGTTGCTATGAATGTGGCAAAAAAGGACATCTTAGCTATAAATGTCCAGAAAATTGTTTAGGTGAACGACAACCACCACCTAAAAAGAAAAAAAAGAAAAATTTAGATAGTAAAGGAGAAAGAAAAAGGGTAAATTTAAATAAGCACTTGTATAGTTAAAAGTTAAATAACAATAATTTTCTGCAGATTAAAGAATCTCGTTCAAGTTCAGATGAAGATACAAAGTTTTATAATAAAACTAAAAACTATGTTCATAAAACAAATAATGATGAAGAAAAATGTGATATGTCTGATATGGAAACATTAAGTGCAGTAATCCAAGAAGAAGTAATATCATAATAATATAATATGTCCCTCAAGTTTTTACTATTTTAAAATAATATGATTATGGTTGTTAACTTAACACCAAACACATACAAAAAATAGTAAATCTTTGTGGGACAATCGATAGTTTAAATTTATTATTTATATGATTTTTAGCAAGAAAAAAATGCTGATAAGTCTAACAAAACTGAAAATAAAGTACAGCACAAAAAGATGTACCGTAAAAATTCATACTTCAGTGATGAAGAAGAACTTGATGATTGATAATTGTAAGCTGTGTAAAGAAATGTTTCTATTTACTTATAACTATTATACAAACCTAAATTTAGATATGTTGGAAGTTATGTATTATTAGTTTCATTAATTTGTTTATTTACTTCATCAAATTGATACTGTGATTTATCAGTTAACTTTGGTAAATCAATTGAAAATACTTTATAAGTTTCAGAAGAACTGTATTGGCTATTATTTGGTAATGATTTGAATTCAAACTTTTTAAATTCTTTTACTAAAAATTCTATATCAACATAAATAATATACATAAATTCTATATAACATAAATACATATTAAAGTAGGTAATTAAATATAAAACAGTAAAATTAAGTTATTTCTCAACTGTTTGTTCTTCCATAGTCATTCTTTTGAATTTTTCGAACTATAACATCATAACGTCCTTTACATTTACTTATATGATTACGAAAATCTTCATCTAACTTTCCTAAACGGTATAATATAGAGTAACTGTTTCCAATAATCTCTTCCATCAATTTTAAAAGATCAATGTCTATGAATTCCTTTTCTAATAAATCATACAAACACATAACAAATATAAACAAAAGCTATTGAATGATTTGATACAACAGATAATAAATATTTAAATAACTATAATTTACCTTTTTCATAAATACTGAAAACAATGTATAAAAAGTGTATAGTTAACTCCACAAAAGACGAAGTACAGTCACATGTTCTATTTGGTATTTTGTGCATCCATTTAGGTATATGTGTATAATTTAACAGTATATTTACAAAGTATAAATAATTTGTAATAATATGATTGCTGTGTTTGAGGAGTTCTAGTTGAAAACAAATGACTCGAAGAACACACGTTTCTAAATTTTTAATATTATAATTTCAAAAATCAATCATGAAAACAGTGTATGATAGTTTAATTTTTACCTGTTGTAAATGTAGTAACACTTTCAGACAAAATAAATGTTTTTGGAGCTAAAAATAAAACAATTTAACAATTTTTTTTTATTTTCAAAAGAAAACCTTTGTAATCTTTTACTTTTGTAAAATATACATTTTAAATTTTAAGTATTAATATTCTACATTTTTTTAAAAATAAATAAAGAATTAATATTAAGTTAATTTCCTCATTTTGCATTAATATGAAAAAATTACTTCACCAACTTTTTCTTTTCTTAAAAAAAAAAAAAAAAAATTCCTTAAATTAAATAATAGTCTGATTAAAACTACCTATATTTGTGCAATTTAATATCATCATTATGAATTAAGCGATGAATACAATTATACTTTACTATAGGTAACTATACATTAGTTTCAAAAGCAATAACATAGTTAAAAGTTAATTTATAAATTAAAAAAATATAGAATTTTAAATAACTATTCAGAACAAATAAAATATTCTATACAATTTGAATAATTTATATATTTAACTTACAAGATAGTTGACATAGGCTATCTGTTATCTCTGAGTATATAGCAACTTTGCTGAACAAATGTATTAGTTCATGTACAATGTCGATACAAGGACGACAAAATACTACTTCTTTTATTATATCAAATATGTCCAACTGTCTAAATTAATCATAAAATTAAAACAACACAATTAAATATTACTTTTTTTCTTCTATTGAACTTACTTTTGTTTTGATATATCCCAATTACAGTTACATAAATTTGTTAAAAATTTTATAAGTGATTTAATTACAGAAACATATTCCATAGTACGACTCTTTAAAAAAAAAAAAAAAAAAAAATACTAATAAGATAACCAAACATGATTATTTTTAATAAATAAATATTACTTGTACACCAATTATTTGTAAAAAGTTAACAAATGTTCGAAATATATTTGTGGTACAATTCATAACAATTTTTGGAACAAGATTGGATATAGTAGTTAATACTGATATGCAGTCTAATAAATGTGAAAATTGCAAATTAAACCTGAAAAATGTATATATTTAATATAAACTAGCGACTAATCTGAATATAGACTTTATTAAAATAAAAAAGTAATGTTTATACGTTGAAGAACTACTTTTTGAGCATTGTTTATTTAAATTTAAGTAGCTATAAATTAATTGTTTTTCTCTTTTGACAAAATCAGTATCATCAACTGTCTCTTGGAGTGATTCAATAGTAGATTCTAAAATATGTTGACAGTTATCAAACAACTGGAAAAAAAATATATGTATATATATAATAATAATAAAGTACTAATTTATCAATGTTAATATTTTAGATTACCAATTTAATTAATGTGTAAGATTTATTTTCATCAAATGTTTCTAAAACCATTAACTTCGCTAATATTAAATGGCATTCTTGAATTGTACTTAATTTTTTTAAGTCTAGTACATAAAAAAAGTTTTATTTTAAGTAGGTATTAAAAGGTCAGCTAAACTTTTTTTTAATACCATTTATGTTGTCTTGATTAACAAATAAGTCTGGATACAAGCATTTTTTCAATTTTTCATAGGTTTTATTTATTTCTGGAAAATGACCCCTTGTCGAATTATGTTGATTGGTGTTGGTTTGAAGAGTTTGAGTTGAAATATTTTTCTTAAGACTATGTTCTGAAGCATTGTGTCTAAATAATAAAAAAAATTAAAAGCAGTAATGAAATATTTTACATTTTTTTTTCTTACAATAATTTTGAGTTGCTTCCGGTTTTCATACAGCTAAATGAAACATTTTTCTGGGGAGCGATTTTGCTTACATTTATATTCATTTCTTTGATCTTATTTTTAAGAGCTGTCAATTCTTGTTTCTATTAAAAATAATAAATAAATTAAGGGTTTATAAAAATGTTTACGCAACTAACCTGGAATTTAAGCTCTGTATCTTTACAATCAATCATTTTTTCCAGGGTTTTAAATTTATCACTTTTTTCCTGTTTTACATTGCTTAATTGAATTTCTAATTGTTTTATTTTCATTTTCAAATTTTTTATTTTGCCATCTCGCATTAGATTGTCATTTTGTTCGCTACGGTTGATCAAATTATTTGGATTAGGCGTATGAACTAAAACATTGTATACAATTAATTTATTAGTACCCTATTATTTATACCTGCAAAGTAAGGGAGTTAAACACTAGGTTACTCACTAGGAAAATGTGATTGTGATGCTAGAGTTTCGATGTTGGTGATTGAGTTCACTTCATCAAAAGTAAAATCGGCACCCCATATGTCTTCCTGACCATTTGATGAATCCGTTCTAGGTCTTTTAGTCATTATTATTAAAGAATACTACAGAGAAAATAATGATCTAAAACAAAGAAACGAATTTACAACAAAAATTAATGTTCATGTTTAAATTATTTGAAAATCATATTGAAAATATTCAAACATATCATATACATTTTACATCAAAATATACATGAGTATATTAAGTATATCTTATACCATAAGTACTATGGTATAAGATTGGTAATCTTAAGAATTAGCATGATTAATAATTCAAATTAATACTTAAAAAATTCAAATTGATATCACTATCTCATGGTTAAATGTTATATCAGTGTCTACCATTGAACTATGTCATATAAGCCTTGATATCTACCGAGGTAGATTACTCGATTATCACGTTTAAGTAACCTAAAAAAAAAATGTCTTTAAATTTATTAGAAAATTAGTTTAATTCATCATTAAAATTATTTAATATATTAAAAAAATAAAAAATAAATTATTTTATACACATTCAACAATTTTTTTTACTTGAAGATAGCAAAACCAAATAAATAGTTGGTAAGGATTATTTATAATCTCCGTGAACCATATGACTACCATATAGTCTTTGGGAAATTCATTATAACAAAATGCAAATGGCTGGCACACCAGACGTAATGGTTTATTAGGTATATTATGTTTATTGTTTCCGGGCGTAAATCTGCTGTTCGTAAAATCGACTTTGGTGTCTACTGTATCGACCGTACATGAACATTCGTACGCCTTGGCCGTTCGAACATAGTGCGACGTGGTGTGCGCGAGTTTTAGTGTGAATATGTGCTGACATACATAGGAGCCACCGTGGTCGTGTCGACAGCGTATCATGACAAAGGATTCCTTCGGTATCCAGTGCGCCGCCGACACCTGTGAACCCGGCCGTCTTGTAATGTTCAGGGTATTATCGTAAGTTGACATGTTACATCTAAGTGCACTGCCTAGTTAGTGTTAATTAAAAAAAAACAACCCCAGAGCGGCAATATAATAATAATGAAAGGAGTTCGTATCTGATATCACGCAAATGCGACCAGTCATGCTACAGGTATTGCTTACGGCAATGCTTTGGCTCCTGGTGTCTGACAGCAATGCACAAATGTTCGACCATGACTTGGGTGTATTAGACAGACGAGTGTTGACTGACGGTGTTGACTATGAGGTATTCAACAAGACGCTGGCGTCCAAGCCAGGTTCCGGTTCTCGTGCTTCACGAACAAATTCTTCACAACAGCAACATGTGACAAGTCCAACGAATCGGCTGATACCCGCATACAATCCCCCTGATCGAAATACATTTACTCCACCATTGCCTCCAGAACGTTTCAACCCATTCGCCGATAAACCGACACTTCGGGGTAGTAATTCAGAGAAATCATTACCACCACGAAGGCCTGGAATTGTGCAGGCTAAGTTTGAAAAAGAATTTATACCCATCAGGCCTGTAGATGTACCAGTGGCCGATACAAAAAAGAAAACTATTAACACACCTAGTCTGAATAAGTTAAGAGTGCCAGAATCGTCTTATTCTGAACCGACTAGTACTACAGCAGCTAATGCGTTTAAAGGACTTAATGATACTTATAATATTGTAGTACAACAAGTTCAAAATTTGTCTAGTCCAAATGTTTTCCGAATTTTGTTTGATGATAATGGTAAAAAGATGGATGGATTATTAAGTAATGATAAGCCTAATTTTGACCAAGATCTTAAACCGTCTCGAACCGTTAAACAAGAAGTTCCCAAACCCACACAACGAACTACTCAACCACTAGAAACAACATCTTCATCACAAGTGTATGAAACGACATCTGAAGAAACAACTGAAAATGAACCGACATTATTTAAGGAGCAACAAGTAACAGAGTCAAAAAGTGATGTTGATTTACCTGAGTCACGTCCAGAAATTGTTTCTATGCCAGATCATCCTGAACCTAGAGCCAGGTATATTCTTGGTGTTTTTTGGGATGTTCATGTTTATCTAATTGCTATACTGTTTCTGATATTAGTATTTTGTTCAGTGTTCAGTATAGCAAGGATAAGAGCATTTAAAAAATTACTAACGTGTGGTTATTTTGTCACTATACACGGTTTACTAATTATTATTGGCTGTGTAAGAAGTGCTTATCTGTTATATGATCCATATAATGTAAATGGAACATTATCTATTCAGGTGTCTGGTTTGGCTCTGAATATAGTATTTCCACTTTTGTTGACTGTATATTCAGTTTTGTTTTTGTTTCTGTTGCGAGCTACTGACGTGAAGACAGTCTTTTATAATTTACAAAAATCGTCTTTGTTGGCAATATTCATTAGTTGTTATATGGCTTTTTGTATTATTGTATTATTTTATTCAGAAGCGCATATACTTTCATTAGTATCTAAATGCATTTACATTTTATTATGTGTGATACTTGGAGTAACATACGTATGTCTTTATAGATCTATGACTAATGCTTCTCTAAGAAAACACGGAACTATATTTGGAGCTAGTTTTCATGAACATCGCCCTACTTTGGCTCATTCTGTACGTGTGACATTAGCCACTAGTATGCTGAGTCTTCTAATGGCTTCAGTTCAATTATATGGTATGGTTGGTGTTTATGAAATGTTAGGTAAAGACCAGCCTAATCCATGGTTATGGTGGGGTTATCAGTTCTCTGTGCGTGTGATTGAAATATCATCGTGTTTTTTGATATTTTGGGCATCCATACAGCCACTGAGGTATACTAGTGAAAAAGAAGCTCAAAATCAGTCCGGCTTAACATTATTCCCTTGTCGTGGTACTGTTTCCCGGAGTGATCCACCATCAGATGACATTTATCCAGCCATCTGCAGTGCCAATCAAGCTGTACACAATTACACATTGCGTACGGGTAAACATATATATGATGATACATATTCGATGGGTGGTCCACCATTGGCAAATCATCAGTTATTTGCACATACTACTGAAAGGAGATCATTAAAGCGAATGGATGATGACTCCAGAAGTATGTATGCATATGCTGAAAGAGCAGCTATACAGCCTTCGCCGTCCATGTTAGTCGCTGAAAATGGATTTGTTAGGTTTAGATCACTAGCTGATGAACGCAATCCAGAAGATCAGATATATCCGATCAAAATTCATCATCACAGGGACAACTGTTGTACTTAAAAATAGACCCTAAATAAGTTGACTATTCTTTTTTTATTTTTTTATTTTTGTACATAGAATATTTATGTAATTTTTTCTGTTTAAATTTAATGTGTTCCTTTAGCTTAAACAACATTCCATTATATAACATTTTCGTTTCTTATTATTATTTTTTTTTTTTTTTTTCAAAGACTGCTTTATTTCTTAGGGGCCAAAAGTATGAAAATCTATGTATAATGTTAAGTACAAAAACTCTTAACATTGTTTTTACATAATAATAATATACTCTCTATTGAACAAATAATTTGGCCTATACTTAACATGATTATTTAATCCTAAAAGAAAAAAAAAATAGTCTAGCTTCTTTATTTTTTTACTAACATGTCTGTGCCATTTTTTTTTTTTTTTTTTACATAGGTACTTACAAAATGTCTACCTAGATACAATTTTATAACATTCATATTTTTTAAAATTATTGTTAAACAATGATATCCGTCCCGGATAAAATATTTTTCCACAAATCCTTGTATATTGGTACTCATGTTATGAATTTCTGATGAATTAAAAAACATTAGAATATGAACTATAATAATATTAAAAAAACAAAAATTGTTTTAGTGAATTATACTCGTTAAAATAACAAAAAAAAAAATAAATAAAAATATCTATTTTTTACATTTATTTTTTTTTTTTTTTTGTTATTTGCTATAATAATAATAATTATACAGTGTTTCTAGAAAGTTTGAAAATATTTTATATAATTTAGACATTTATAATATTTTCAAACTTTTTAGACACTGTATATAATAAGTAAATAATATTATAGTGAATACTGCTTAATGTGATTACAGATTTATATAATGAACCATGTATAAGAATAATTGGTCATAAAAATCAATTCTCTTAATTTTTAGAATCAACTGCTTACTAAATCAACCCTTTATATATGTGGTCATGTTAAATGGTACTTGTCGTATTTTCAATATTATATTTTTTTGATGTTGATTTTGTTTTCGATGTTAAATTAACTTAAGTATCAATTATTGTTCAGATTTTATGACTATTTAATAGAAATTGCTTCTTGCCCTAGTTTGAATTTGCATTTATATTATGTTCCTTTGAGTTGAAAATGTAATTAAAGAATTTCCCTGTCTTACAGACAATATTAAATCTCATTAATATATTATATATATATTAATAAGAATGTTTACTAAAAAAAATATAGTCGACCTTTATCATGTTGTTATTTACTTATTGTGATCATCCAAATTAGTGTACTTATATATAGAATTTTTAAATATATATGTATTGTATTTGTATTTTGTAAATACTTTTTTTTTATATTCTGTCCTAAGTAGAGTTTTAAATATTGACAAAGAGAAGATGAAAAAAAAAATATATATAAATGTATATGCAATCTTTAATATTTTTTTTTTTTATTCATTAGCCTGTCCTTGTCCTTATTCGCGTAATACAATTATAGAGATAACAATAATACGAAAGGCGAAAAACAAATTATTATTATTATTATTTAAATAGCGAAAAGTAAAAGTGGGACATAGGTGGAAGCTGCTCATAGTAAACGAATCTATTGTGCGTGGGATGTATTAGAAAGTACAAGTTTTATTCGCTGGTAATAAATGCTGCTTGTGGTTTTGTGATACAAGTAATCAGACGCACGTGCCCGAGGCTTATGATACTAATGGCAAAATGACCCGAGCAGCATCTTTCACTATACTGTATTATATTGGCAATCTACAAGGTGCGTGGGCGTGTAGACCACCTTATTGATGGATATAAAAATATTACTGGCATACAGAGTTCTTCGACGACGGGTTTTTAAAACTTATAAATCTTCACGTGTTTGGACAACTTTTTAATTTTATATGTTTCCTAATCGATTGGTTAAATGATATTACGTACGGTGTAAAATCTCATTAACAAAACCTTGAGAAGATTAAAAAGTATTCGAGTTTATCGGGCAAACTTGATAGAATGTAAATACATTTAGAATTTCGAGTTATGTTGAGATTACGTTACGTTTAAAATTTCGTAACAAAATGTGTTTATAAGTCATGGAAAAATTGTTAAGTATGGGTGAAATTTCAGGGGAAAATATATATATGACCAAAAAAAAGTCATTCGTTATAAAAAAATTTCAATACTTTTTTATATTAGTAAAATATGTTATAAGTAATTGAGAACCTTTTTTTTTTTTTCTTAATCGCGCACTACTAAGAGGGTAACTACGCGAGCGATGCTTCCCTCAAGTACCCAGGTACCTAATTAACATACTATATAGGTATGCGAGTGGTAAAATATCTGCTGAGTTTACGAAATGTTTAAATTTAATAGAATAATGAACAAGTAATAATAACCTGCCTATATGCATACACATTAATTCGGAAATATATTAATTTCTGGACAATTTTAATATAAATGTAATGTCGGGAAGTCAAGAAAAACAAACAAAATAATACAATACAAATAGATTTCCCCGTGTTACATCAAGGTAAGTCAAAATAATTAGCAATTCTAGAACAATATAAAATGTGAAAATATTTAATATCATATTTTGTACAAGTACTGGTATTTAGTAATTTTACATATGAACGGTGCTAGTGATGGGAAAAATCCAGATTTGCCGAAGTTCGAGATTCCAAAATTTGAAATCTCCCGGCATTTATTGTAGATCCGGATTTTTATCTGAATCTAAATTTCTGTTTTCAAAACTGATTATATATTATTTAACTAGTTTCTTATAAAACTATTATTATTATGTTATTGTTAATTGCATTAAATGTGTAAAACATTAAATACGTTTTAAAAATTCAAAAAATATCACACTAATTTATATAATATATTACTAGCAGTCCCGGCAAACGTTGTTTTACTTATAAAAATACAAAATGTCGGATTTTGGAATTCGAAACATAAATTTTTGAATTTCGAAATCCAGAATTATTGGATTTTTGGATAATACGAATTTATGTCACATCACTAGTACGTACCCAGATACTCGTAGAGTTGGCTAGTGGTCAAGTTTCGTCCCTGGCCCCATTTTCAAGGTGGTGGGACGACTTGAAAATACATTAAAATTGTTTTTTTTTTTTCATTTGGATTTTAAAAACAAAAAAAAACCGAGACACGGGGATACTTCGCTCCGTGGGTGGGCCAGTATTGTACGTGGGAAAGTAAGATATAGAGGTAAATTTAATTTATATCGCAACGTAAAATCATTGCTAACGAAAAACGATTCATAGCGAAGTTCGGTTAATCATGTTTTGAAATGCAGCTATTTTTACGATTTTCATCAAAATTTACTCTTTAAAAGTATTTTACATTTAAGTGCAATTTACGTTCAGTCAAAACGATTTTGTTTTATTGATGTAATTTAGTAAAAAATAATCGTAGAAATATTAAATTTTCAACTTATTCAACCCCTGTCAACGTGGTATAAATTTTCGTTTTTTTCCCCTTATGTTTCCGTACGTGAACAATTCGACCAGAAATCTTGCTCCAACCGAAAAATAATAAAATAGCTAGTGCTTTTATATAACATTTTGGATCTAATTGGGGTGGTAATTTTTTCTTTTTTTCTTAATATTGGGAAATATTTACGCATAAAAATTATTTTCAATTTTGTTTTTTGTAATTTAATTGTATGCCGATAAAATCGCCGAGAATCAAAAATCGATAGTCGTGATTATTTTTTTTTTTATAAGCATTTGGATTTCAAATTTTGACGGAAATCATAATGAAATCACGAAATTTTGCATACCTATTATTTTGTAATTTATATGGATACAACTTTTACTTCCATAAAAAATAATCAACAATTTGAAACGAATAAACACGGACAACAATGGTAGTTGCACATTAATATAATTTTCAATTTGAATGTATCAACAACAACCGAAATCGCTCAGAACCGTTTTTAGTTAGCAATGATTTATCGTTGCGCACACATGTATAACATAAATATCGTACCTTCCAAACTTCACACCTACAAAAGTGACCCACCCACGAGCAGTAAGTATCCTATACCTTTTATTTATTAAAACTCTTTCTTAATTTGTATTTAGAATATATTAATATATTAATTATCACTATGATTTATCTATTCGCACTATTTTATTTATTAGTTATTACTAAACGATAATAAGCCTAATTGTAGAAAATAAAAGAATTTAAAATTTATCTTGGTTGAAGATATAGATACTAAATGCATTTTGAAATGTAACTATTTTGCAAAAAGGTACGTCCCAATAGAAATAACTAGGTAAGTGATGTTAATAAAGAAAATTAAAAATTGAGCACCGATATATTTAAATAGTGAATTTTATTAATTGTATTTAGTTTTACAGTCCGGTGTGCTCATATACAATCGCTATAAAGATATTTGTATACGTTTAAAGGCGTATTGTGTGTATATTGAGGAGACACGGGTAACCGACGATGCGGTGGTAATTCCCTATACTTGGACTTGTTTTACGATTGGCTATAACTATAGGGGCTTGTACGACACGATTTTCTTTGGGTTCCGGTAATTTTCAAGACCATTGAACAGTCGATCGTATTCAGACAGGACCGTCGTCATCTGCAATTTGTATTCGTTCGCACGACAAGTACTTTGCCGCGACGGTAGTGATAAAATCCCGTTCATGTGGCATAACCGCCGTGCCCGCGTCCACATTATTAGCGTCCGTTGTCATCGTCGCGTGTCGGCGTGTCGTGCGACCGCGGACAAAGAGACACCGCACCGGCATACCATCCCGTCGTCGTTGGCCGTCCAACGGTGCATAGTGCATACGCGACAACGTCATGGCACTTTGTTGTTCCGTGCTTCGTAAAGTGGGCGGGGTTGGTTAGGCCTCACCGTTCCAGGGAGTCTCAAAGTGTTAACTCTCAATACATAATATAATAATATATATTAAGAATAATTTGGACGTAATTCGCATCATTATTTGTGGACCGCTATTGTAAGCGAAGATGGTTTGAAAGGGGTAGGATAGGGTTGCTAGATTATTATTACTCAAAAACAGGACATATTTTTAATAATATTAGTATCAAATTCCTTAATCTAGAAAGTCCTAGATCTAACCTATCTCTTTAATTTCCCCGTCCTACTGTTCGTAATAGGACTCTGTCATTGGATATGTTTTCCCATAATTTCCATTTAAATATTATGAAAGAAAAATACAAATTTATTTATTATTATGATTAAATTTATTTGTAAATATTATTTTTGTTAAAACAAATTAATTATTCAGAAAAAGTTAAACTATCTTCGGCTTGTTTAGTTGAATATTTGGATGAGTTGTGGACTTTTTTCAACAAATCTTTGTTCTTTAAAACATTTTCATAAAACTGTTCGCATGATTTATTTTCAAAGCTTGTTTTAATAAGAAGTGAAGCTTCATCCGTTTTTACATTTAATTTGTTTCGCGATTTGGTCCACGCGCTGTTCATAATCGAAAAAACACGTTCAACAGCTACGTTAGAACCCCGTAAGATAAAACAAAACTCTACTACTTTGAATAAAAAAGAATATTCTTCTTTAGCTTCAGATATTCTTTTAAAAATAAACAACCATTTATTTTCTAAATCTTGTTCATGCCATTCGTCATTATGTTGAGTAAATTTTTTTTTCAAATAATTTAAATTGTTCTAAATACGCTTCTTCGTCTATTGTTATGTTTGACGTTGAAGAAATTATTGCAATTTAATTTTTAGCATTTTCCCACGTAACTAAAGATTTTGAAGTCAATGACATGGATTTTAAATCTAAATTATGAGTATTTGATCCAGTCCAATTTTTTAAATAACTATGACAAAACTCATAAAATTTGTTACATTTGTCATCGAACATTTTTTTTTTTATCTTCAAGTTGCTTTAACAAATTTAGGATTTCTGTGGTTAGAAACTTTTCTTCTTTTTTTATTTTGAATTTTTATCATAAAATTGTCCATAATAAACATTAATTCAATTGCCGATAATTTTTATAAATAAATATATATAGGGTAATTTAGTTGATATGAAATTCCAATTAATACTGGTAATCGTCCCATAAAGTGCAATTACATCAGTTATTATCCTGTATGTTTCTCAAATAAATCCAAATTTTTAAATTTATCATTAAAAATAAAAATATTTTTATACCATGGATTATACAATAATAAAATCAATGATTTTTGTTTACTAAATTATTTTTGTAAATCTAATATCTATCCAATATAAAGTTACACGGTGCCCTACGTACACATTTTGATACATAGGATCTGTGGGGCAACTAGGATTTTTTCGAGGGTAGTGTCCGCCTAACACAGTCCCCTCCTATTACTTATTTCTAAATACGCCACCGGTGTATAGATACAAATCTCATATAATTGTATAAAATTGTCAAATGTTGAGACACGATTGTTTTTGTGCATAATAAGCTTAAAATAATATTAATTTTAGATAAATACGGTTCGAGGGCGGTGTCCAGACGCCCGAAACACCCCCCTTAATTATGCCACTGCATAGGATCCCTACCTATCAACGTAATATACGTATTGGTGGACTCTGTAGACTTTTCATAGTCGTCAAGTGTTCCAGATGTAGCCATATGTGAATTTAATATTTCGTTGTTGCAGTATAATTACTGTGTATTTCAACACATTTGGAATATTTTTGTATTTCTACCCTAAAATCTGTCAACGAGTGAATTAGTTAACACCATCCGGTTCTTATTGGGTAAACTAAGTATAGCTAGGTACCTATTTATACTATAACGTCATTGTCGTTTTCGAAGGCCCGTAGAAAATGTTTTCGTCTAGATCGTATTCATTTGTATTTATAATATTTGTTTAGTGTATATACGCGTACATTTTAATATTTATATATATATATATATATATATTATTTACTTATACGTGATTAGTAGGATTGGGATTTTGATGCATTTTGCGTTGTTTTAAGAAATACAACAAATATCAGTAAATTATGATTGGATTAATGTCGGCTTTATTTATTAAAATAAAATAAATTATGTCGAAAAAACTATTACATATAATTTGTATTATCCTTTGTTAAGGTGGTTGGAGTAGGTCGAAAAAAACACGTAAAACGACCTATGAACCTGGAAAAATTACAGGGCTTGAGATGAACGGATTTTAATTTTGAAAACATATTTAATCATGTATACTAATTTTCTAGGTTCCGATCGAGGCAATTTTTGAAATTCGAAAAATTGAATGTGTAATTCGGTATACAAATAATGGAAAATTATCTTTTTTTCACTATCAATATTTTAACGATAAAGTTGAATATTAAATATCATAAAACTTGAAAAACTTAACAATAGAAGAAATAGAAAAGTTGAAAAATAATATTTTAAAGCAACTAAAACTTAACAACGAGGATATTCAAGAATTAAAAAAAGAACCAGAATACAACACCAATGCAATGAATGGCATTTAGAAAGAAAAAAAAGGTTGGTTCAATTTTTATTGTATAATTAATATTTTCATAATTTTAAAATTAAATATTATGCTGTGTAATATATTTTAAATATTAATTAATATACATATTATAATATATAATATAGACAAATAAATAATTATAATAATATTTTTAAATTATTATTATAAAGTTTCCTTAAATTTTGTATAGGTTAACAGCGTCTATGGTAAAAAGTCTGCAAATTGCGTAAATCCACTTCACAAGAGAAAGTTGCCAAAAAATTATTGATTGGGACTTTTAGCGGTAATGCTGCCATCAGATATGGAATCCGACACGAAGATATGACCAAATAACAGCTTGAAAAAATAATTTAAAACAAAAATTAAGAGTACAGGACTAATAGTAGACCATAACCTACCATTCTTGGCAACATCGTCCGATTGCCTAGTAGATGATGCTTTAGTTGAAATGAAATATACAGCATCAGAAAAAAGTGTGAGTCCAGAAGATGGAATCACTTTTAAAATAATTAAAAGTTGAGAAATAAAAAGTGGACAGTTGTATTTAAAAAGGAATAACATTTAATATTATCAAGTACAAGGCCAACTGCATATTTCTTTCAAATCATATTGCTATTTCTACATTTGGACGCCTAAAAGTATATATAGAAGTATACATTAACCAATAGTCGTCAGCCAATAGGTACCTATTAGTTATTTATTTTCGTATACTCATTTACTATCTATTTGTTATAAATTATTGAAATAATTATATATTTATACAGGATTAATGTTTGAAACTATTAAGTTTTTGGGGAAACCATATAATAAATAAATTGAAAATATTTTATTTGGAAAGCCTGTTTGTCCTCAACTTATCAACGAAATAGACTAACATGGCTTTATATTATTTTAATTTTAATTAAATTATAAATAAAAAAAAACAAATATATTCAAATTAAACTCTATTTATTGCTATACTATTAAAATTAAATTATAGAAAATAATATTACACGCCTATATCAAATTGTACGGCAGTTAATTTTGGTTTCATTCATTTAGGTTGTAAGTTGGAAAAAAATCTTCTGAATACTTGGTAAAAATTTAGTCAAGTATGATACCCGTCTGGCAGCAGCAACATTGGATACGTACTATGATTATTATTATTCGTACAGCATGCAAATAGATTTTATGTCGTTGCAATAAACTAATAAATAAATCCAACGCTTTGATGATGCGGATGGTGGCGTTACTCGTACACGATTCAGTCTTACTCACACTAACATTCATTTACTTCTCACATCCATGTCTATACTTGGCCCAAATGTACTTGTCACATTAGTCGACTAATTCTTTCTCCTTAAAATTGACCACCCGCCAACCCCCTTAATGTATTTTATATTAGTTCTGTACCTAATACAACCCGTTTGCCTTTTAAAATAATATTATATCTGTGGTGCCAGTGGCGCAACTATGATTTGTCTCGTGACGAGGTGTCCGCCTAACATAATCCCTTCCCCGTTACTTATTTCTAAATACGCCACTGGCCACTGTCAAAAACACATATCATATAGTTAGAAATCTCGTAAACTTTATGTAATTGTCAAATGTTGAGGCATAATTATTTTCGTATATAAGCCTGCAAAAAAGTAATCAATTCCCATGAATACGGTTCGAGGGGTGTATCCGGACATCAAAAACACCCCAATGGTTGCGCCACTGCGCAAAATGGTGCGCAAAACAAACTTATTGGAATCACGGACTGATACATATTATGTCTACAGTTAATACTAGATGACGCTGGCAGTCCTTAACTGAAACACTGTAAATCACGGTTGTAACCATAACAGCTGTTTATAAACGTGATGTAGATGTTATTATCGATTAATAATAATAACAATAATCAAAATGGGGTTTATTCTTTAGTCAGTACTGCCAGTTTTGTGTATTTTGACGATTGTGCGACGGCTCAACTAAAATCACTATCTTTTTAATTTTCCTATTTACATTGTAATTTAATATTTTCTTAAATCTACATTCAGTAATCCAACGTAACACAACATTATTGTCCACACGATTACGTAATCGTGCAAATTAGATATTGGGTAGGTGCACACACCACAACATACGCCCAACAACGAAAACCCACGGCTAGAGTTCTAGCAACAGACCGTCAACAAATAAGGGACATTAGCGAAATAGTGTAAGTTACTATTTGCAATATAATATTAATATTTAATAATAATCTCGTAAGTTTAAACTTTTATGATTTCCCGGTTTGTTTTTGTCTAAATGTAGGCAATGTTTATTATACTTAGTGTTTACCTATAATATTTCTCATATTTTTGATTTTATAATTTAAAAAGTTTAATAGATTATACAGATTACTAAGAACACGATAATTATTGTTCGCCCCTATACAAAACGTTTAAATAAACAATTGACTGTCTTGAACTAGTAACTAGTTTTTCAATAAATCTCTAGAACTTAAATATAAGTTACTAACTATATCTTTCTTATTTTGTTTTTTATTTATTTAAATAGAAAATGTATGATTACTGATAACATTATTTTATATTTAAAGTTCTAAATACATTAGTATTTAAAATGTTATTTGACAATTATATACAATATACTTATATTTGTCATTGATTTTCATTAATCTCTAAATTGTTCTTATTCATACCCCTTATAATTTTGTGATATGTAAATTATGTAATAATATACTGATAACTATATTTTGCTTTGGCATAGGGAAATAATAAAAGATTATCTTAATATGCAGACGTATACTAGGTCATTTTTTTATATCGGGAATTGATTACATGGGACCCACTTATAAACATTCATAAGTAGTTACCCAAGAAATCATAATGCTGTAATAGGTAATTCAGGGCAATAGGAATAGGAAACGTGTATAAATAAAGGGTCTATACAGAGAAGGGCTCACTGGGAAATCTCTAGTAGCCTGGCAGACCAGTACATGCCATTTAATATGATGTACATTTTTAAATATTATTAGTGTAAATTTAATTAAAACTGAACAATTTTTTTTTAGGCGCTGTTTTATTTGGTCAGTGAAACTAGATCACAAGAGCAGCCAGTACTAACTAGCTTAGGCTCTGAATTTTCACACTATAGACATAACATTATAAACACAGTAAGAATTTTATATTTTAATTATAATTTAGAGATGGCACCAATTGGTGGCCACCCCTATCTCGTTCTACAAATTGTTTATAACAGTAATAACTTAATGAAAAAAAAAATTATGGTTTATGAGTTATTAAACATTTTATGTTTAAACAGCATGCAGATTGTATTATAATTTTTCTAACCTAAAATTATCTATATTAAATGAGCAAACTAAAATGTTATATTACTTATTTTAAATGTAATATAATACAATTTAATATAAAATATAAATAGTTAATGGTTTGCTTTATTCCTACAAGTCTGGGGAAAATATTGTCTTTACAATATTTTTTTCCAATTTAATATTTGATAAAACCAATAGTGAAATAGATACATTTCATTAAAAATGCTAACAATTTTTTTAAAAATAATTTATTTCAAAACTTTTAAATATTTATACCTAAATTCTAAGCAAGTATTATATAATACTATATTGTTATAAATAGATATAATTATTGTTTATGTATTTTTTTTAGGTTCGGTTTATGTATTAATTTAAGTTTTGTTTTTATTTTCAGAATAGCAAAATGTTTAAACAAATAAAGTGGATAACCATGAAAACTTACCACATAAAAAAGGAGGAAGATATTTTTAAAATAATAGAAGGTAATAAAAAAATGACAAAAAATGTGACTAATGCTTTCGAAATAGTGTATAAAGATATGAAAAAATGTACAAATCAGAGACAAAATGGTCTTGGGATGGATATGGTCAGATTTAAGGGTGACATGGTTCCATTAATAATAAAAAGAGGTAAAATTCTTATGGTAAAAGGGCAAAAACAAAACTATGATATATTTTTTGTCAACGTCAGAAACAGTGATAAGGATACTTTTAGTTCGCTGGTAAATTATTTTGATTCAAATGATAGAATATTAATTATTAATGGAAATGAATTTTATTACAACATATCTGGTAACACTTCATCTATTATTACAGTCCAATCAGAGAAAGACTCTAAGGTTGTCCATTTCAAATTTTGCGATTCGACTTTAGAAAAGATGAAACCTCTTTATCAAAACAATCTTTCTAAACTGACTGGCCCTGGTGTTTATTCATTATTTGGTAATATAACAAAACTCATAAAATATAATGATGATGACTTACAAAGAATGTTACTAAGAATACAGTGTTGTGATAAATCTTGTATTGAAACTCACAAATATCCACATTATGTTTATAGTTTCAAGGATATACCAAAGGAAGAATCCAAGTTTGGAATAAAATTTGATTTTAATTCAAACCAAGTTGATATTTTAGTAGAAGCCCCATGTAATAATTTTCTGGCATTACTACTTAATCAACGAATATTTTTAAATAATATAAAAGTGAAGTTTTCTGATAGTTTAAATATGTTTTCATTATATGTTTTGGGAACATTAGAAAACTTAGAGGCTTCTCCAACAAATACAGGTATCAAAAATTCTCTTGTGCCTCATAGAAGGCATTATAAAATACCAAATGAATTGAAACCTATCACTCAGCATAAAACAAACCAAGGAACTAGTTATTGTGAATCTAACAGTTTGAATACATTTCAGAGAATAGATCAAAATAATCAATTTCAACGACTAAATGATTATTTATCTAATGCCAATAATTTAACAACATCATGTAGTTCTCTTGTGTCTTATAAAGGACATTATAATGTATCAAATGAATTGAAACAAATAACTCAGTATAACACAATGGAAGGATCTAGCAAAGGTGAATCTAACAAATTGAATATATTTCAAGGATTACATCAAAATGATAAACTGACCGATGTATCGTCTGATGATTTTGTTAATAATTTATCACCACATTTAAAACAGTCGTCAACAATTTGTGATGATAACATAAATCGAAAACGTGAGATTAACATACAGAGTTCCACGCCTATCAAGAAAAATAAAATAAATGATAATAGTTTATCCAATGAAAACATCTTAACGAAACAACAGGATAAAAGTTTAGAAATACAAAACTCACAAGATTTATTTACAGATTACTCATGTTCACCTCCATTCTTCACATCAGTTAATCCCAATGAAAACTATATAGAAACTGTAGACAACATAGTAGAATTTAAATCCATACCAAAATCTACAATATGTATAGAATCTTGTAGACTTATTTATATTGAACCTGATATCTTTCAGGCTTACCAAATTGATACATATGAAGATTTAATATGTGGATACTGCCCAAAATGTTTTTCATTTCTTCCTATATGTTCAATAATTAAATCAAATTTTCATGAATTATATTTCTGTACTAAATGTGAAGATGTTATTTATCGTACATTTTTTTTCAAAATGATTTTTTTGTATGGAAATAATGATAGATTAGCTATGGAAGTGTGCTGCTATAGTGACAAAGCTAAACAGATACTAAAGATACTTACTAATAAAACAATAACACTAGGAAATTATTTAGAAAACCGTGTTTGTATTGTAGATACTTTACGATCATTGATAAGAAATAAAACCAGAGTAAATATAATTGTTGGCGAGTCATTGATAGACAATGCTCACATACTCTTAGATATAGAAACAAAATTTGTTGTTACTTCTCCAATAAGTTAAATTTCATATATATATATATTTTTATTTTTTTTTTTTATTACAAGTTGTACATTTCCATGTAATAAAATATGGTTACTTGCTTCTTTTCAAGGAGCAATATTTTATTACATATCCATATTATTTAATATCCAAAGAAATATTTTTTATCATTTTATATTTACTATATTGACTGATTCTATTAATTTTATAATTTAAATATAAATACCATAATATAAAGTTGTTTATTAATACATGCTAATTGTTATTAATTCATGTTTGCATGTTATAAAATATTTTTTTTTAGTCACTATGATATTAAAAAAAGTAAAATACATTGATGAATTATTTTTTATAGCAGCGGTTCCTTAAGTGTGTGCCGCAATGTCAATCAGATAACTGGTCTAAAAATAAATTACAATATACTTTTGTTAAATTCAATTAGTTAGAATTTGTATACATTTTTATTTAGGGCACCATGTGACAACCTCAGTTCCAAAGTGAGACAAACAAATTGGGAATCACTGTATTATAGTATCTATGATTTATGTAATGTGATAGCCAAACATATTGTTGTACATTTTATAAATATGTATATTGTATGTTGTTTTTAATTTACATATATAATATTTGGCATTAGTTATGAAAACTTTTACAAACCTAATCTGTATAAATAATTTTTAAGATTCCATACTGTATGATTTTCAACAAAATTTAATATTGTTTTAAAATTCACATATAATATTACTTGTACTGGTCACTTTAACAAAAAACAGTAAATAAGTTTATTATACAATGAATGTTTTTTAATTATTTCTTTTTATAATGTGTAGACGCCATAAGTAACAATGTGATGCTACTGTTCCTTTTCCTGTCTATTGACAAGTTTCTAATACCAAATGTCTTATTCCATAGGGCAGTATCTACTAATAAATTTTGTAATAAAAATTATATTACATATTTATGATAATATATATGCTCAAAGGGAGAGGGTAATTAAGCTTTGTAAGCTTTTACGTGATTTTTTTAACTGATAATGCGGCTTATCTGTCACACATATGGTTAAAAGTTCACGTTTCTGGCTGTCCATCTATGAAAACTTGTCCAAATCATTTTGTACGATTTTTTTTTTTTATTATCAAATTTCAAACTAGGTCACAATAAGTTACTACATATACAAATTATGTCTAAATGCGCATTCGTGTGTAATTATTGTCTATACGACGGGCGCAGTTGCTAATGGAACAAGATAAAATATGTTAGAACCCGATCCAACATATGATTTACAGATTTTTGGGCCGGGGACTTTGATCTGAAATAAAATTATATTAAAAACTGTATAAAGTCCGATTAGATTTAAATATATTATTATATACATATTAACCTATATTTACATATACTGCATATTTTAATAATATATGTAATAAAAAAAAAACAATGTTAAAAAGTAAATAATATTAATAATATATAATTAAAGACTACACGTATAAAATAAATTGAATTAAAAAATTGGTAATTGGTTAATTTGTATTGTTCATGTTAGTTACATAATTGTAATAATTTGTTGTTATCAGCCTTTGATGTTTGTCTCATATAGAGTCTATTGCCACATTCATCTAATTATATTGCCTGCAAAACTGTCCAAAAACTTTGATTAGTTCTTTCAACTGACTTATTGAACAAACTATTCCACCCTTCACTAAAATTGTTAGTTTGATGACATTTGGACGTTGGCTGGTGTCACACATTCCAAATAGAAGGAGGGTATCGTTATTTTCACCACTTATATAAGATTTGTCAAAGTACAAAATAAGAGGAAGTAACTCGCTCAAAAATTCTGTATAAATATAATTAACCTCGATGAAAATGTCGTTAATGGGTAAAAATGACATGAAGTAATCATTTTGCACTCTGGAAATTTGTTCATTTTCTTTGAATAATTTATCTAATCCAAGTTGCTGAATTTATAATTGCAACACGTACATATTTTAAATGTAAGATGCCGAACAATGTTTAAATCTCATCGAACTTATAAATATGTTAATATAATTTTAATCGTACACACTTTGGAAATATTATGTACCTATATACTATATTATGTATATACTGTAAAAAATGTCCATGGTCCATATTTTAAACAATGGACAGTACAAAGTAACCTATGTTTTTTGCCAATGTCAAAAACAAAGATAAAAATAATTTTAGTATGCTGGTAAATTATTCGGATCCAAACTATTGAATATTAATTATTATTAATGAATTAATCATTTAAGTAGATTTCCCCAATAACACTTAGAAATCATTTATTGTTACAGTTCAATCGCAGAGAAACTCTAAAGTTATCTATTTTAAATTTAGCGATTAAACTCAAGAAAAGATGAAACATCTATATCAGAATGATCTTTCTAAACTGATTGGCCCTGGTGTTTATTGATTATTTGGCAATATAGTAAAAATCATAAACTATATCTCTGAAGATTTAGTGTTATTAAGAGTACAGTGTCATGATAAATTATGTATCGAAACTCATAAATATCGATATACTTACAATTTCAAATGAAGAACACAGGTTTGGAATAAAATATGATTTGCATTCAAATCAAGTTGATATTTTAGTTGTAACTAAACTAGTTGTAGCTATTATGTAACAATTGTCTGATAATACTACTTAATCAACGGATATTTTTAAATAACGTAAAAGTGAATTTTCCTGATGATTGAACATGTTTCGGGAGGTGAATAAAAAACGTAACATAACTTAAGCTTCTTAAACAGAACCAACATTATAGATTATTTTGTGCCTCATGGAAGGTATTATAAAATACCAAATTAATTGAAATCTATAACTCAGCTTAATACAATGCGAATTGTAGCAATGGTGAATCTAAAAAATGGAATAGATTGCATGGATTAGGTAAAAAATGATCTACTGACTGATTGACATGACCGATTGTTTGTCTAGCGATAATATTAATTATTTTTACCACCACGCTTAATACCATCGCCGACAATTTGTGATGATAACATAAATCGAACAGATCAGACACGCAATGATCCACGCCTATTAAGAAGACTAAAAAATATATTCAAATTCGTAAACACATAATCAAATCAGGACAAAAACTGTCCTGAAGTTTTACCAAATAATTTATCTAGTGAAAACATTTTAGCAAAACTAATAGATAAAAGTCTAGATAAACAATCTAGAAAGAACAAAGTATTGTTCTTTAGAAGTTGTAAATATTAATATTCTATGAAAATTGCACGTCTTTAAAATTATCCATAACTTTTAAAATAAAAATGCCCGTGAGCGCCGGGGGACCTATGCCCATTTATTTTTTTCATTTTTAAATTTTCGTTTTATTTTGTTCAAGCTTTAAAGTATCGCTATCCCTTTATTTTAAATGTATTATTTTTGCATTTATTAAAACTATAAAGCATGTGGTCGTCGAGGAACCTATGCCTATTTTTTTTTTTTTTTTTTAGATTCTGTGCGAAGGTTTTTCCTAAATGATGTGTGCTTTTTTCTACCAATTTTCAAGTGTAGCACTTTTTCTGAAAGCATTTTGGATCTAGTTAGTGCATTGGAGGGGATTTTTCTAAATACATAATTGAAAAATGTACGACAATAAGGTTTATTCATTATTTTCGATTTTTTTCTTTTTGACGTAACTCGGTAAAGAGCTGCAATTTTTACAGAATATTAATGTTAGCCCTTTCTAGGGGTAGAAAATATTTTTTTAAAACATTTTCGACCTGTTTTATAGACATTTGATGATTTCGAGTAATTTTAGGATTTTATTTTTTGGTATTATATGGATTTGGAAATTAATTTGGCAGACCTGAATTGACGCTTGTAAGTTTTACACGAAGTTCTTCCATTAGGTGTACTTTGTAATAAAAAAAAAAAAAAGAAATAACGTAGAATGTTGACTTTATTAGATTTTTGTTAATTGTTTGTTGATCTCCTCTCGGTCGAGGCATCGCTAAAAAAACAACATAATTTTCGGTGAGGGGGGGGGACATTCGAGTTATTATCATATAGAATGTATAATATAATAATAATTGTTAATTATCAAAAATTAATGTAGGTAAGTAAATAAATAATAATATCTGTGGCAATATCATAATATTATTAAATTATAAGAGGAGGAGCGGTTTGTGTTCGGCCGCAGACACCACGGACGTTTAGGTATTTTATTATCACGTTCATCGCCGCCGTCACCGTTTCAAAACCGAGGTCCCGAGCCGACTCAGCCCGGTGGACGAGCCTATTTATAGCCGGCCGAGGCTCGAAAGTCCGCGGACGTACACCGCCGCGCACGCGCTTGCCGAGCAACACGCGACCGATTTCCCAACGTTCGCGCGCGACACTGTTGCGCGTCTCGCGCGACTTTTCGGCCACGACGGACGCGGTGCCGCGCCGACATAATATACTCGCGTCTCTTCGTCCGCCGAACTCTATTTTATTTTTATTTTTTATTTCTCACATACAACACGCTTTGTGTAATAAAATTTAAAAAATACCTATTTTAAACAGTCGGTCGGCGCTATTATTGTAGACATATTAATAAATAATTATTATATTGTATTATAAATCGCCGCCGCCGCCGCCTGATCGTGTCTACGAAAATTAATAATATTATTGTCAAAAACGGAGTGAAAAAAAAGAAAAAAAAAAATCATTTTTTTTCCTATAGTTTTCCACTTATCATTCGAAAACAATCGGTGCGGGAAAAGGAGAAAAAATTTAATAAAAAAATGAATAGAAACATTCGGAAGAATTCCACGGCGGACGGCGATAAAGGTTTGGTTAAAAACGAAACGCCGGACGAAGAGATAAAAGTACGTAATTATTGTTATTTTATATATAAGAATATTCGATAAATTAATTTAGAAAAAAACAATACTGCCGTAGAAATGTTTTAATCGTCTCATCGTAATTTCGCATTCATACGGTGTTTGCGGTAGCAAATTTTCTTTTACTTCCGGGATGTCGTATATTTATTCCGAGATCCTGCGTCAGTGGCGTAGCCAAGGGGGGGGGGGGGTGTTGGTTTAAAAAACCCTTCCCCATTGTCTCTTTTTTTTTTTTTTTTAATAGGTTATTACTTAATAAATGTATTACAATATATATTTGTAATTATGTGTATTTCGTTAATTCTTCGTACCTACTTATAGTTTAATTTATACTTGACCCCCCCTCATCTCCCTTGGATAATCCTGGCTACGCCACTGTCCTGCGCAATCCCGGTGCAGTGTATAATAATAATTTAATGGTACACCGAAAAACCAAGTCCGCGGCTATTGATTTCGCGCCAAATACCGATATGTAGAAGCAAAAAAAAAAAAAAATCTCTACCATATTATATCCGGGGCTCGGTTGAAAAAAGGCCAATTTCACTTTTTTGTTAGCAAAAATGACAAATAAACTTGATATTTTCAAAAGAATGTCAACAAAAAAGTGCCCGATTTTTCCGAGTCCCGGATATTCATACGAATTTCATTAGACGTTTATTATTGAAAATGTATTGGAATCTCGCATTTCTTTTCTAGATCGTAATTATATATACATATATATGCTATAATAAATCGTTGAGAGAGTATCTATTTTTTTTCTATATTAATTTGACTAAAATTTCGATCTGCCCTGGGTAATAATATATTGGACGGGAGGCGACCTGAATTTATACAATATATATATATATATATATAATTGTAATCGTGCGAACAAATCGTATAGAATCTTTTTCTTCCGTCCGGATCCGAAAATTCAATAATTTAAAATCACTATATTCCCGTTGTGTATTATAATAACTCGGTGTTGAAATAATTTAATTTACGTTTCGAGATTAAATTACATCAAGTTGAATATTACTCCGTATGGCCAACGTAAGTCGATTGTTGGGGGGGAGGGGAGATTTAACCCCTAACCTCCTCGCCGCCGCCACAGCAGAGCCTATATTGATAAATCGCCTTGACCTTAATATATATATTATTTTTTCTTTCCGGACACGTTGGTGTGGGGGGAGGGGGATCTATAGCACAATATAGAGCATATGTTTTTTATTATTATATTTTTTTTTTTTCATATACGACACGTGGTGTGTACAATATAATAATATGTGTGTGTGTGTGTGTGTGTGTGTGTGTGTGTGTGTGTCTATATATTAGTTCTACTACACAGATATCGTGCGTGAAACACAAACTGTACGTTATACGTATTATAAATAGAGCTTTTGTATAGTCGCAGAGCGTATAGACCCGTATTACGTTGCCTAACCGCGAACGCGTCTCGAAATTACTGTAAATCCGATGGGAAGTATATAAATCCTAAAAATAGATAAATTCGCGTTCGATATTTGTGCGCTAATGCCAATTTATATTATATTATGTTATATTATATATGTTTACTACGATGATGCGTTTAACAATTATCTTTAATATATATATATATATATATATATATATATATATATATATATATATATATATAAATAAGTATACAGTAAAACCTCTTTATACAGGAATCGCTTGGTACCAACACATGTTGCCGTTATGGGAGGATGAAAAAAAAAAAATTATTTTCCAAAATCTATATGCGTATTAAAAAAAATAAAATGATATTTCGTACAACGTAAATTTATACTTAATGATTATAATGTATGGATGTGTTTTGTGTATAATACTAAAACTAAGAACTAAAAGAAAAAAAAACATATTACCTTTATTAAAATTAAGAACAATTTTTTGGAATATTTGACTGGTATTCGTGATTAAGGGGCAACACGTTCAGTACATTCTCGTGCTTTTGTCGTTAATTCGAATAGCTTTGAATTTGAAATTGTGGCTGAAAACTTTTGTAATTCGTCTAAATATGAGCTAATGATAAAGTTCAGATTACGTTATTTCTAATAAATTACATATAATATTCATTTTTAAATAGTTTTATTTTCCGTCATAGAGAGTATTTTTACTAAATTAATTACGAAAATGTTTCCGTTTTCGTTTAGTATAGGTGGTAACCTAACCTAATCCGCCCTAAGGCCCTATCCCTCAATTTCACTACTATTTTATTCGGGACTAATGAAATTTTCGTTATAAGAAAGATTTCGTCTTATAAAGTGTCCGTTATAGATAGGTTTTACTGTATATAATTATATATATATATATAAGTAGACAGTGGCGCATACCCAGGGTCTAAAGGGGCTCCACCCCCACGCCCCCATCCGTGTTAAAATAAGTAAAAAAAATAATACTAATACAAACTGTATTCAATTACTAATGAAACAATAATTGTTGCAGATTTTAGACTGACTTGCGAAAAAACCCCGTGAAAAAAGCTTTATAATATAATAAATGTAGATATATTTTGCCTGAGTTCCCCCCCCCCATCGTTGAATAATCCACGGGTACGCCACCGTAGGTATATAGGTATTTAATAATAATCCCAACAATATAATAAATACGAATCGGTTATTTATGAATGGGGCCGAAAAGTAAAACTTCCGGAAAAATACAAAAAACTATTTATTGTTTTATTCGCAGTTTTATTTATTCAAACGCGTGATAATCGTTTTTTTAAAATATATTTTTCAATTAATTATTACTCGCGTGTAATTTTATACGAACACTTTTCCATAGAATTATGTGTGACACCTAACCCTATTCATATATTTAAATTGTCGTATTAGAGTAACTAAGATAATATCTATTCAGTCCATTGTGTACATATTTATTCTTCTTACTTAACATAAACAAAACAAAAATAAAAGAAGATTGTGGGCTTTAAATTCTTCTAAACAGAACAACCCCTAAATTTAAAATAAACACATGAGGTCTTCAATGTCAGAGGGGATCAATTTAAAAATAGACTCCCTGGATTTTTTTAATTTTGAATCTTCTAAAAAAAAAACATTGTAAACTCTAACGATGGCGTATAAATTGATCAGAAAACCATTTTTCAAAAAAAAAAAAGCATGACGTAGCCCCCTTTCATAAATAACCAAATTCGTATATTATACGAAATTATGTAGAATATTATAATTATTTCATAACTTGCTTCTGTTTGCGTCTCTGTCTTATACGTATTTTTTTGGCAATCAATATTTCCAGGTTTTTTTTTGTTGTTATTTTCCCAAGCCTTCTTTATTTCCGATGGACCAACGTGTCCTTTCCCGGGTCTGCCCCTTATTTGTATGCTCGTGTTGGTCTTTGTTCTGTATATATTAGCCAGCTGCCCCGTCTCCATTTTACAAACCGTTGCATTAATAATATTATTTAATATTGAAATAAATGTATAGTAGGTGGGGTACGTTGTAAAATATCGTGTAAAATCGATGGTTTTAACACGTTTGACAATATCGGTAGGCGTTGAAATTATATTTTTTTTCTTCTAAAGCTTTTTTATTATATAAAGCCTTATATATGTATATATATATATTTTTTTTAAACGTGATAATTAATAATTTTAATGATCGATTGCACTTTATGCGGGAAATATGACCGGTATAATATAAATTATTATATCGTTATTGTGTTACTTATTTACACGTTTTTCGCCTAAAATGCACGTAATAATTTTATTATGTACGATTATTAAATAGTTAGGTATTTAAAGTATTATTAATTTGTTGTTGGTCGTAATAATATTATGTAGGGAGGTATGTGCGTATACGTTTTAATATTATAATATTATATAGAGGGAATCGAGTTGCGATAATCTATTGCCTTGTATTTCGTGTTTGTAATTTTAAGTTTCCAATTTGATAAATAAGATTAATATTATTACGTATAGTATTTTAAACATATTTTATCTGCCCATAATGTAACCACGACCGCGGTTAGGTAATATAGAAATCTGATCCCACACGAGCGAATATTAGAGTAAAACATTTCTGATTATTAATCTTATCATCGCCCCCCCCCCATAGCCACATAGTTAAGAATGGTATTTGTTCAAAATGTCTAAATAATTAATTAAAAATACACATATATTTTAAACATATACCCTGTATATCGTTTATTTATATTAATTTTTTTTTACAAAATAAATGGTCTTGAAATATAATTATTTTAATTTATTCAAATTTTTCTACGGATTAAACTGGAGAAGCCGAGTACTCCTATGCACCCCCCCTCTAATTGCAACTAACAAAGTTACTCAACGATACTTTTTATTATGAAAAAATAAATTAAAAATTAAATGAGCATATTTATATATATATTTTTAACTTTTGCACGGATAAGATTATACTTTTTTAACGGATAAATCGACAAAATAAAAACTGTAATAATATAGAATTTTTTACAGGGCGTACGTAACCCTACTACTATTTGTACACAAAATGTTTTAAATAATTGAATTTTCTCAACGTAATTCGACTTTTAGGTACTTATATATTTATGTATATGTGGCGGAGGCCAAATTTCAATCATTTTTTTTTTGCCGTCAAGGTTTTTCCCGCGTTTTTTTCTCGACCTTTTTGCTCCCCGTCCGGTAGCTGCCGCCTCGCACTACCGATGTAAGTTGATCGGACGACGACGGCGTCCCGAACTGGATCGCAAGCGTATGTTGCAGATCTCAGATTTCTCTCTCTCGTGCAATATACATATACACACGCATGCACAAAACGGGCCGGTGCGGAGGGACACGACAAGCATGAAAACTGACACTGCGATCGAATTACCGACACGAGTCGTCTCGCGGACGGTCGTCGTCGTCGTCATCGTCGGCGCGGCGGCGGTTATGGCGGCGACGTGCCCTCTCCGCTGACGTCGCGCCGCCGCCGTCATCCGTGTCGTCTGTTCGTCTCGGCAGGGGCGGCCAACGGGTAAATTGCCCAGGTGGATCGGGCGCGTAAGATTTATGACCGATGGCCGGGCGCCAACATTGTGCGCGCGCCGTACACACGTTGTCGACCCCGATCGAAAATATTTCCTCAAACGCGCACAGACGTGCAGCAGACATCGGTGGGCCAAACCGAAACAGGGCCAATGGGGGCCCGCGTTTACCAATTAGCGGCCGCGGCAATATCGCCTCCCCGAAAATGTTTACCGTTTGTATGATCGCGACTGTTACTTATCACCGTTTCCGAATCTACTCCACTTTATCTCATATCTTCCACGATAACCTCCATTCTATAGTCTGTTTTTTTTTCCATCTGTAAACAACATTATCTTAAGCAATATCTTGCTTCGATTTCTGAAAGCATTTTTAATCTAGCTGTAGCATTGGGGGGGGGTAAGTTTTTGATTTTTGTTAAAGCCTTCCTAATAATTTAGAATGTTGAGCTTTTAATAGGTATTTAATGTTTTTTTTTTTAGTTTCCATTTGGTTTTATTATAATTGTGATAAATTTATTTCGTAGTTGGAAATTTCGACCGAACATCGTTCATCAATTGTTTTTCTGCAGCAACAGTTTATTGTTGTATGCGGATATAAAATAAATTATTAATTTCTTATCTATATCCTACTTTCCCGACTTTTCGCCTACAACAGTTTTTTATTTTTTTTTCATTTTTATTTTTTAACTAGGTATCCTATAAATACGCGAAAAAAAAATAATAAAAACAAGCGGCTGTCGGTTCTAATTTCATATTTTTCAAACGTGCGACATAAATTATACACCAGAGCCCAGCCGCCAACAACAGCGCTTCTATACAGACACGCGCCACGTATTATTTTTTAATTTCAAGCCAAAAAAAAAAAAAAAAAATTACCAAACGCTATAATACAATATACGTCCCCCGAACCCAAGCCGGTTATTATACCGCAGTTTATACACGCACACATTTACGTGGTTACGTTGGTATTATACCCGTACGTATAATTTTATATATATATATATATATATATAGGTGCGTGCATATCGCGTATTATTGTGTCCTCAGTTTTGGGTTTACAGTTACACGGAATATTTCATTATTTCACCCGATATCCACACACACACACACACACACACAGATACTCGCACTATATTATATGGCTATCATTATCCGCGTCCTTTGTGCGTCATCCAATACCGCTCGGCCCGACCGTATATAATATACGCCGCGGCGGTGGTCCGCCGTGGTGTCTACGCTACACCAAGGAAAAACGAGAACACCTTTTAATCAATCCATTTTTGTCTCCGTGTTTTCCTATAGTAATACGTCCCGTGTACTCTGTGTGTATCCCCCTCGGCCACCGGCCCCTTTCGGGAAGTGCGTACCCCCCTCTGGTAGTCGTAATAGTTATTATTTTTCTGGTAATTTATTCGGAACTACCCCCCTCTCCCCGGGCTTTGTTCGAAAACTATGACGAAATAGAATTAAAAAAATTCTACCAAGTTTTGTAATAATCGGTCAAACGAATAACGCTCTTACGATGTTCGCAATTACGGCCCCTAAATGACGGACAATAATCTGTTTAAATTAAATTTCTTATAATAATTGTTATGTGTGCTTTTTTTCATTACACGACCCATTCGCCTAAAAAAAAAAAAAAAAAACGAATAATTCGTTTTGAATGTATTCAACTATACAGCATTATTAAACATGAAATAAAAAATAAATATAAAGCGGTATATTTTACATGCAAAATGAGTTTTTGTTATTTTGTGGTTGAATGAAAAATGTTTTAATGGAAAAAGTACAAGTTAAAATTATTATACGAAATTTAATTTAATTTTTTACATTATTTTCCTATTTTAAATATTTTATGCCGTAATTGCAAAAAAACCGAAAAACGGTTTTTAGTTTTAAAAAGATTCCAAAAGTAACCTGGTCAAAAATATCTACGGTAAGGACTACCCTAGTGAAACTATAACGTGACCATCATTTGTTCCACTCAAAGCGATGCATCCATAAAATTGAATAGAGAATACGCATACATTTTTTTAAAAACTTTTTAGATTCTGAACGAAACGAAGAATTTATTGGTTTTACTACGATGAGTTTTTTCTGTTTGTAATCACTTTTTCATCATGTATCCTGCTCGGTCTTTTAAGTGTAGAACTTTTTTTGAAAATATTTAGGATCTAATCGGTGCATTGGGGAAGTGTCATATTTTTATTTATGTTGTAATTTTCTTAATAATTGTTTCAAAAAGCCAAGCGTATTTTAATAACGTTTTTTTTAAAAAAAAAAAATATAGTACAAACGCAATAGTAAAAAATAAAATAAGTTCGAAATAGATGAAGAAATATTTTGTTCTATAACTAGAAAATTAAAATTGCGCTATAATATTTATCGGATGAGCAAATTTGCCATCAACTTTTCAGGTTTGGTATTTAAACATGAATGGAGAACTGTTGATACAACTTATGTTTATGTTTCCCATTGGTTATCAGAATGGCTTTCAACACTGAGACTCCCCTGCACTGAGTTTTTTCACTATAGTCCGTATATCTTGTTCATACAGGAGAGAAAACACTCTTGGGACTGTAGTCGACGGCACAACTATAATGTGGTTAATTAACAAATTGTTTTATTGTAAAAGAAGTATTTTTATTTTGCCTGATGTCTGATAGTCTTTGATGTTTTTTTTAGGATCTTAAGCTCCCCGTGAAATTTAGAAACCGCTGCGATCGTGCCTACACGGGTATATTGGTACATACATCACTAATTGATAATTATATACTTATAATTGACAAAATTGTATATAATATTATAATGTGAAGTTAACAAAATATAAAGGATGACACATTTGTTGTTTACTTAACAATACGTTATATTGTATATTAAAACACGAAATCCATAAAAAAAATAATAATAATTCTTGGAAGTCATTGAGCACTGACATCTTTCGAATCAGAATAGAAATAGGTATACGTATATCTAAAAAAAATAAGAGGGTGCCCCGGAATAATAAAAGTTAACTTTACCTACTATATAATAATATATTATTCTAGATATTTATCTATTACGAAAAACGGAAGTAGAGCAGAGTTTATTTTTAAACGTTTAAAAATGTAACTAGTTTATTATAAATACGTTCAATGTCAAAATATTGTTAATTTTATTCGTTTGATTTCTTACATTAGCGATTCGTATTTAAAATGTAATCATAATATACGGTTAGTTTAATCTGAAAGTAGAGTGAACTACACAAAATATCATTTGCATATATATTGAACAACATTAGACCCACTGTCAATGACTGGATTTTGAGATAACGACAATTGTGCACTAAAATACTACGGGAAATCACTGGTGGTCGATCTGCGCGTTTCACGTACTGGGATAGAACGATGTACCTAAAAAAAAAAAAAATGTTGAATCGTCGACTATTATGTGTAACCGACCGACTTGAAAAAAATTGTTAGACGTCACGTTACCGCCCACAAACCCACCCACCCATACGCTAAAAAAATGTCTAGGGAATTCACCGCAGTTGGATTAAATTATCTCTACTTTATATTGGCGTAATAATTTTACCGATAACATAAAAAGTTTTACCGTTATCGTTTTAGTCTGGGTTTTTATTAAAGAGATTTTTGAACCGTGGGGGGCTGAACAAATATATTTTTAAATGCTAATACCGAAAATGCCGTAATTTAATGACTATTTTTTTCGGTGAATAACCGAAAGAAATATATGGAATTAATTAAAATAGACAATAGTATAAAATAAAACCGTAATATTGCCAGTTTTTGACAAAAAGTCAATTTTTTATTTTAGAATTTTTGAAATCAGTACAATGTCAACTTATATTCGATTTCTGTTTTTGTATGTTCAACACAAAAATGACAAGGACGACGACTGGAACCTATATATGCATTTTAGCAACAGGGGGGACGTAGCCCAATATTTCGTCCCATTTCCCACCATTATCCCGGCGTCCCTGACTTCGTCGTATATATAATATTATTACCACGAACGTTGAATTTTAATCGATAAATAAATAATTATCATCCAACACCGCGGCGGTGAACGTAAAACTCGAATTACACTGTAATACGAATACGATAGTGTAAATTTAAAAAAAAAAAACAAAAAAACACCAACTAACTCACGTAATTATAACCAGATAAGAGGATTACCATAGATATAGTTAATAATGACCTAATAATTTTATATTAAATTTGATTACTATAATTATTATCTAATATATTTTTGTACAGGTATAGGAGGTATAATAAATACGTATATACGTCACGGAATCAATTCGTTAAAAAAAAAAAAAAAAAAAAAATACAATATACTATAACATCGGATAATGAAATATATTCTTATTGTAACTCGTGTCTCGAATGACATAGGTAGGTATGTACTTACTACTAATATTTGTTCAGAAATTCGATCGCGTTATGTTTTCAGTAGCTTAATATTAATCCGAGTGTTGTTTTTTACGATTTAGCTGTGAGTATACATTATATATTAAAACGGTTTGTCATTTTTCGAGTTGACTTAATTTTTCCGTAGCTTTTAATTTTGTAGAATACTTACTGGCGTTACGCGTGTAATTCAATATATTTAACAGTAATACAAGAAGTCCGACGAGGGGACGCACACGATCTGCCGACACTCATTTTTATCGGATAGGCGTACGTATACACTCATTACCTCCAGTGGTGGACATATTTTCAATTGAAGCAAATGGTTTTCTAAATTTTCTCCAGTTTTGTGAAAATTGAATTTTTACCTTTTTACGGTCGCTTTAATAACGATAAGACATTTCCACTAAACTACTGCCTGATACCCGTTTAAGGGGAAAGTATAGCAGTTTTTACGTTATTTATAAAAAAATGTCGGTAATTACAGTAATTTTATTTTTAAACGAGTTTACTTTGCATCGGTCGGAACACTTTTTCAATTTTATCAAATTATTTACGTGTATTGTAAAACATTTAACATTGGTAAAGATTTACCAATTTCTAATGGTAAATAATTAAATTGAAAATTGTATTGATTTGTAACTAAAATATAAATTGCAATTGCTCGTGGTTATTATTATTAGTATTTTTTTTTTGAAACGCTTTATAAAAATAATTTTTTATCCACAAAACCAACTACTTGATACAAAATTAAATGAAAAAATTCGAAAAGTTTTTTACAGACACACACACAAATAAAGCACACACCCTAGTAAAACCTATATGAAACCTAACCTAACATAATCAATATAGAAGTATATTACGTATGTATTCATTTAAAAATCTCGGAAACCACCGCGTCTCTTATCATTTTATTTTCAATGTGCATTTGTGTACATATCGGTGTATTATTATTATTATAATAATAATTCAAATATTTATTTTATTTTGTGTACAGGAGTACGTGAAAACGACAATGAACGAAATGCTCGGCTGGTACGGATACGATAAAATGAATTCCAAAGACTGTTCGCTGCAAAGCATGAATCTAGTCAAGATTAGAGAAAAATATAGAGGCCGGTCCAAAAGCACGGAACCGGAGACTTCGTCGGACGAGTACAACAGTCCTCAATCTCCGACGACATCGAGTAATATAATTATATACGTAATATCGATTTACTAAACAAAAAAATTGTATACCGATTGCCCTGTATAATGTGTAGGTACTTAGATGCGAAGCGAAAAAGTTATTCTATGATAATCAGGGCTCAGATTCTTTAGCATTTGCTAATTATTGTACAATAATGATAAAAATAGAGTGAGCTATACATTTTTTTTACGTAACTAGGATTTCAAATCTAAAATTTAAATTTTATAGTACAATTTCATCAGTTTTTTTAGTACTTATGTATATTAAAATTTATTTATTTTCGTGTTAAATCTCGTAATTTAAATTAAAAACGTAGAAAACATTTTTGCGATGAACAGAGAAAATTCCTTAATTTCCATTTAATTAGATATTTTAATATTGTAATCTATTTTTTGAGTTACCCGGCCCGTGTTGACTTATCGAACAGTATACGACTCATTTATGACTCCCTTATGTTAACAAATTAAAAAAAAAATGTATGTTTTGCTATTTTGTATGTTTTCATGTTTCATATTCTAATGCTTATTCAAATTCTTTTCACTGCTATAAAATCCTAGTCCTGATTATAATAATAAAAATGCCGATTTGACCAGTAAAAATTAACCTCCCTGGACCCTATCCCACCCCTCATAGATCCGCCATTGCCCCACCAACCTCCCGGCCTAAGATAAAAATTCCGGCGCACTCGTATAATATTAAATATTATTATAATTTGAGCGCGGATTTGTATGTAATACAAATTTCAAAATATGAAATACCTATGCGGTTATTAAAACACATGAAATATTTAACAAAAAACATTTGTATTTTACAAATTCGATACCGGCTGCGTTTTCTAACAAAATAGACCTATATATTATGCCGATAGTACCGATTTTATTTTTTTTAGAATTATAAAAATCGAATTTCGAAGGGTTTAAGGTTGATAAATTTCATAAAAGTGGAAAAGTCGATTTCAAGTAAACTTCATGATGAATTCAAATATATTTTCAGAAGTTTTTCCCGATAGCTAGTACAGTCGGTACAATGGGCAAACGATTAATACTTTTAGACAACAACAAAAAAAAAAAAAACGGGGCGGTGGAAAAGTCTTATCGTCAAGGTGACCATTAAAATACATTTTTTCGGATTTTATAAAAATTACAGAAAATTTGGAAAACCGGCACCAATCCTTATAAATTACATAATAATACATAGATACATAGATAGTATATCAGGTGGTGTAATAAATTTAATATCCATCGATGTGTTTTCATTTTTATTCAGAAAAACATCGATTCTTAATAGTTTTTATGTTTTTTGTAAACCAACACAATTTTAGCAATTTAATTTATTTTATATTATTACTCGGGATCCTCATTGAACTCGATTTAATTTGTTTATGACTCGAACAAAAAAAACAACAAAAATTTGCAGAAATATGTGTATAAATGATTTTTCAGCTCGTTGTTTCGCACAATAGTGTCAGTCGCTTTTGTAATAGCAATATTGCTGCAGTAATTGCAGTATCTGTGGTGATTAAAGATAATTTTTCGAACATTTTTGAATATTTACGAATATATTGGTAAAATATTACAAATGTAAATATTAAAATATTAAAAATTCATGTTAAAATGTAAACTGCGCCCCAACTATAATATATACGCAATGTATATAATAACGCGAGACGCGGCATATGTGCGTATAGCTCTCCGAACGACACGAAGTTATTTTCGGTATCGACTGAAAATATCCCGAGCCACTAAAGCCAGTATACAGGGTGTCCCACGAAGATATATGCGATATCTCCCGAGATAATATAAACAGAACGATTAAATCCTGTTTTTTGTATTATTGTTTTATATGATTCGCAGGGATAATGACTACAAATATTCGTATTGCAATTAAATTAGCGGTTATGTCGAGTTTATTCTACTGAAAGTTTTGACGTATCGACTTTTTATTTACAATAACCTCGCGATTTTTAATATATTTTTCTATTTATTTAACAGAAAAATAGCGTATTAAACATAATGGCGTTTTGATAAACAAAACTTAACAGAAAACGAGATGAGGTACTTTCAGGATACCACTGGTGTTAAATTAGTATAAGTATACACTATTTATTTGTAAAATAAAAACATATTTATTTAAAATCGCAAGGTTATTATGAATAAGAAGTCAAACGTCAAAATCTTCAGAATAATAAATATTATTAAATATATTAAATAAACTCGTTAAATTAAAATGATTACGTTTTAAAATTGCATATTTAAGTCACATTGAAATTAAGTCGGAATTTCATGTCAGACAAATATTTATATTTTTTATTTTTGCTATGACATAATCATTTCGTTCATTGCAATGCTTTATGATATATGACAATTTTTGTTTTGTTGGCTTGGCGCGTAAACAAACAAACCTGATTGTTTTATGCGTTTTCACTTATTACCATAGATACCCGCACAGCACAGGGATTGCACTACAATAATGAATAACAGTTTTTTTTTTCATCCCTGTTACCAAAGTAACCCATAAATCAACGAAAATAATTAGACTTTTTTACTATGAATACCTAAAAACTGAATTTTAGGCAATGATATTCAATGGGGGGGGGATTTCAAATAGCTATAAACCTTCTCCAGATAACTCGGAACATTTTGCAAAAAATCGTTCTAATAGTTTTTTAGTCTTTTAATCTTATACAGACAGACAGTCATATATTTGTAGGTACGAAAATGCAGTCAAAATCACCAAAATATGGCTAAAAAGAAGCAGCTAATTTTTTATTTTGTTTTTGGAAATATCCATAAAACATATTAAAATTTTAGAAATAACAAATAAGTAGGTATATAGTAAAAATAAAATAACCGAAATATGCAACTGAATTTTTGTTAATAGCAAGAAATTAAATTAAATAATAAAATAATATAAATAACAATGCAATTGCCAACATTAGTCAAAAATTCGTTTTGCCTGAAAAAAGGCAAAATATGAAATTCAAATTTTTGTATTTCAGTCCGGTATGTCTTAAAATCAAATGTATATAACTTACTTAGGTTATTCTACAGCTATTATTCAAGAACGTGCAAATGTAACAAGTCCCGAACCCAATTAATAATCATTACATTTCAAATACATATCATCATAATAATATTTCGAAAAAATATATATAGCGTCTTACTATAGTATGACGTGAGCCGGAGTTTGGCCATTCCTGTTATATACTGACGTTTTTTTCTTAAAAAATATCGGTTTTGAAAAAAATAACCCGGTTCAACACTAGGCACGGTCCACTTTTGGACATTTTTCACCGTCACGGAGACCACGACTTATTTATTATCATAACCGCCTTATATCTTTATACTTTTGTAGTTTATAATTTATATGTACATAATAAAATCAGAAATACAGTTTGTATTAATTTATTTATTGGACAACAGACTAATTTAGTAAAAAAAAATGGTACAAATTCAAACTTTGGTATTTAATCATCATGGGAATAAAATTATACTAACTTAAATTAATTGATTTTTATTCAATGTGAAAAAAAAATAATACAAGTTTAAATCAATATGCATTTAATTAATGTGACTTTTTAGTGCCACGTGCCTCTTTGACCAGTTCCGGGATCATGAATTACGTACTACAGTGCTTTTCAAACTTTTTTGTCACGGGGGTCCTCTAAATTTAATGTAAAAACTTCATGCCCCCCTGATCTACAAGCATTCTTTTACTATAAAAATCGTTAATTATTTTGTTTTAACTATATACTAAAGTGACACATAATAATTCATACAGATAAATTATTAAAATGTATAATAAATAAATGTTTTTTTTTTTTTTTTTTTTAATACACTTTTGTAAAGTTTTCTTCTAACTTTACAATAGAATAAATAAACGTTGTACATGTAAATATATTAAATAAAAATAAATTGATAATAGCTATAGAAGTATAAAACAAATTGTTCATAAACGCTTAAGGCCATAAGAAAATCCCCCAGTCCGACGTACAGCAACACTAAACCGTAAATAATATGAAATACGATTTCGGTCAATTTTTTTTTTTTTTTTTTTTTCAATTCTTTCTGAAATGTTTATATTTCAACAAAAAAAAATCCAATAATTATGAACAAAATTACTTCGGCATCGCGGACCACTTGAGACGATCCGCGGGCCGCCGGTTTGGAACCACTGGCGGCTTTATGCCGATACTGGCCGCCGCTAATAATAATATAATTATTATTATCGTATTATGCACGCACGAGCGGGTAAAATATATATACATATATATATACAGTGTGCGTCTGGGTGTCATATTATATTATTACACGGCGGCGGCGTAACAAAAATACTACGCGCTGGCTATACAATATACAATATACATATATTGTATATATAATAATATACCATATATTATATCGTGTATTATTATAGTAATACAATATCGTTGGGGCGTAAAACGCGCTCTCGGATGTCCCTGTATTTTATATATACGCACGCATACTCTGATGGGTATCTCGTATGACGGAAATATATAAGGGTCATCCGGTACTCGGCGGGGCAGGGCCGGCCCGTCGGTTTATGGCCGGGGCGCGCTGTTTTACAGGTGCCGTACAATAAAAACAATAATGCCGGTCGCCGGTGGTTCTAGACGTCGGTACCGTCGGGCATCGGGGTGGGCCGATGGCCGCGGGCATACCGACATTGTTTTGCGCGCCGCGTTCCGCTGTCGACGCGACACTGTTTCTCGTTTTAATAGGTAAATTCGGAGCCCGGTTTAGAATTTTTGACACCCGGGGGACATTAGACGAAACAAAAAAATTACCCTATTATTATGAATTGAAAATTATATTTAATCGGTAAATATAATCACCAGTCAATACTTCTTTATAGTAAATCAAACAGTATTTTGACTGTAGGTATTACGAGGATTTATTCAAACTAAAAGGATAATTATTAAATCCAGTAGGTGTTAAGCCCCTGATCAAACACACATAATGCCCTTCCGTAAATATGGCCCAGGGTAAAATTAACGATTATTGTTATTGTTTTTTACCCAGTCTATGATAAAAAAAAAAAATTGTATTCAACATTATTATTCCGTGTCGCGTGCGTTAAGGTGGTCACAGGATTTCGATTGTGCTTACTTATAAGCAAGGCTAGGAATTTGTAGTATTTGTTCTTAGTACTTCAGCACATAATTCAATCTATACACACCGCAAAGTTAGGTTAGGTTAAGTATATGATTTTCATGAATTAATGCATTTCTTGGTACTTCAATGCCGGTTTTTTTATTTCTATTAGTTTTCTATTAGCATTTTTATTAATTATATGCATATTCAATATTCTATAAAATTATTTTTATTTACATTTTTTTCAGCGAATTGCAGCTCACTCTATATACTTTTATTAAAGTAAAATTATCTTCATAAATCACGTTATTATGGACACAGTTTTTTAGTGGAATATCGTATACATTTCGCAACAAATTAACATTAAATATTACAATAAATCGGTACTATTTAATGAAAGTTTTTCATCGATTCACATAGATTTTAAATTGTATTTAGGCGTTCTGAGAATTAATTTTTTTTGAACATATGAAAATGTGTTAGCATTAGTAAGTTATTTGTCGGTATTAAAAAAAATTTTCAACTAAATTTTTAGTTTTAAGTAGCATTTTTTTGTTTTTTTTACATTATTAATTACTTTTTAATGCCTATTCTGTAGATTTTTAGTGCATCGTTTTCCTAGTCTTACTTATAAGTATACACTCGACACCAGACACGTTCGATAAATCGTCGTTAACGAAAAACGATTCTGAGCAGTCTTGTGCGATATATTAAAGATAAAAAAAAATAATTGTCGATTACAACTTGTAGTTTAAATAATCTTACATATAAAAGATAAAATGTAATTTTTTAATTCTCAAATAATTTCGAATTATAATTTTAAAAAAAAAGCCTTATTTCTCAATTTGCACAGCTCCCTCGGGCCACGGGAAGGGGTTGTGTAATCTCAATCCGGAATTTTGCAGATATTTTTTATTTGCTATATATAGAACAATATAAGAAAGTACTGTTGTAAACAAAATTTAAAAATAAGGACCACCCTTTGTATATATTTTATTTACATAGATTTAATATACAAAATTTACTATTTTAATTGCGTTTATTCCGAGTCTGGGGAACCCTTCACGCGCAACGTTATCTATAGCCCGGTGCCTATTATTTTCTTTCGATACAAATATATATGCTCATAGATACTAGATTAATGTATCGGTTTTCAAAATATTAATTTGCATTAGGTAAGCCGAATAACAATAATATAACAAGAAATGACGTTTGATTTGTATTATATTTTAAACGGTATAGATTCGCCGGTACAGCAAATAACGTGCGGATGGTGCGACAAAACGCTGACGGCCAAAGCGTTCACGTTCCGAACGGCGGAATCGGACAACGAGAAAGTGTTTTGTTCAGAACAGTGTTTCTCGCAGTACCGCCGGGCTAACTTCAAACGTAACAAAACGTGCGACTGGTGCAGGCACCTGAGACACACGGTCAACTGTGTGGACTTCCAAGACGGCGCTCATCAATTACAATTCTGCAGGTGACAAACGTAAAGAGTTTTGATTTCGCTCGGCGTGCGCGTCCCGTAATAGGTAACGCTAATATTGCCGACGTTTTTTGTGTTTGTACAGCGATAAATGTTTAAACCAATACAAGATGAACATCTTCTGCAAGGAAACGCAAGCCCAACTGGAGTTGCACCCGCACCTGCAAAATACATTACTGCCCGAAAACCTGTGCAAAACCGTTGAGCCCAACTTGCCGCTCATCACGCCGGACCTGTGGATGCGCGATTGCCATTCGCCTCCACCGCCATTGACAGCGGACAACTCGCTGCCGTCTCCTAAAAGACCACATTCCCCACCCCTGCTGCCGCCGCCGCCGAGTCCGGCAGTCCCACAGCTACGCGTGTCCAACAAGCTGTTCGACCGTCAGGCCAGAAAACGCAAGAGGACGGCGGTCGACGACAACGCGCCGCCGAACGTTTACCCAAAATTTACGCCACACGCACCGGTGTACTGTACTCCGCCACCGCTGTGTAGGTCTCCCGCGTTCACACAGTCTCAGACGGCCAACAACACGCCTGTAAACGATCCGCCGCCACCGCCTCCGCCGCTCTACCCATTGAACATGCCGTCGTCGCTACTGCCGCCGCCTATGATTTTAGTGCCATATCCTATTATGTTACCAATCCCAATACCTATTCCTATACCCATACCTTTACCGTTTTTTAAAAAAGAATATGATAACACTACTGGTAAAGAGGAAAAAAATGAAAAAAAATCTGAACCGTGTACATAGTATAAATGGCAAACTACATATTATTATTTAAACATTATAAACAAATTATATGAAATAATAAATTATTATTTATTATAATATGATAATTCTTATATTATATTGGTATTGTATAAACACATCAGAAGAAAATTATTATTATTATTATTATTTTACTTTTTTGCAATCAAAATAACAAGTATTTTGTATATTATTTTTTTTCCAAACAAATATATAAATTTAGAGACAGAAAATTCTATAATTTTATTATTTTAGTTGTTATAATTTTTTAATCAACAAATAGATTAATAATAATACTTAAGTATTATTTTACGGATTATTTATTTCGGCATAAAATTCTTCGTCATGCATATTATTATCTTTAGGGCCCGGTACCCATAATCCAGAATCTATACATTCTTTCATGTAATGAGCTGCATCTTCTTGGTTCATTTTTTTAATTGTATCTTGCAGCAACTGGACATCTTGTGATTCAAAACACTTTTTCAACTCCTATATAATAAACATTATTTTACTTTTAACTAGCTATATGTTTTAACAATATAATATATATATATAGAACTTACTTCCGGAAGGCTCTCAAACACATCAACTGGATCAAGACCGCCCGGCCCTAATCTCGCATTTCGTTCTTCCATTTCTAGTTCAGCCTGGGCAATGCTCAATTTTTCTTCTGCTCTCTTTCGTATACGTTCTTTAAACATTTTAATTTCATCTTCAAACGAATCTTTATACTGTTTCTCAGCTATTTGAATTCTTGAAAACCAAAATAATAATATGCATTATTAATACTCATATTGCACACTATGAAATACACTGTGTACAAATTGTAACATACATTATTTATTTCATTCCTAATAAAATAGATATTTCTGAAAAGTATTACATTTTTAGTGGCACAAGTATTTTGTCAGACTACATAAAGTTGTGTTAATTACTTATAAACACAATAGTAATTTATTTAATATACTTTATTACTTTATTTATGAGCTGGTTAGGTTAAGATGAATTTTTTATTTTAACATTTAAAAATATGAAATTTGCAGAACCTAGCACAGCCAAAATATTTTCAGATTAATAGGTAAAATAGTCAATGTATATTAATTCTTTTTAATAACAATAATTTAACTTTTCTAGTTGGTTAGGAATTCACATTATAATAAAATTATAACATACGGTAGACAATGCTTATTGGGCTCATGGATAACTGACTTATTCACTTATTGAAAATAAACAGGTCAATTTATACGTATACTAACACATGGAAAGACATTTATCTATTGAACTCATTAGACTGATTAATAGGATCAAATTTTCCATGTCATACATTGAAAGATGCAAAATTTCCAATTAATGATAATTTTTTGAAATTACAAAATATTGTTTTATACATGATTTTTTCAAACACTTTTTTGGCGACTAAAATGATACAATTTGTTCACACAGCAACTACCTTAAAAATATATATATTATTTTTTTATCTTGGACCTTTATCATGTTGACTCATTCGGTTTATGCACTTGAGTTTAAATGAGTCAAAAAGCAACATCTACTGTATTTTGTTTTAAAAATAACTCAATAAATGAATAAGCAATAACAAAGAGCGAGTTTGGTTGATGGGATTAATATAAATATTATATTATAGAAATTAAATTAGAAGAAATATGAAAAATACCTCGAGAAAAATGATGATACACAAGCTCTGGGATCAATATTTAGTTGACGCGCTAATTCCAATATATATTGCATACAAATTGTTTGATGTGCTACGTGTTCCATGAGATCTGTTTTCTATAGGAAAAAAAAATTATTATATTAGTAACATCTGAAAATATTTATTTAATAACTAAATATTAATATTGAAATAGAATACTCACGCCTTCCATTTGTAAATTTACACACCAGATAACCAAATAATTTGCAGTGTCTTCACACACCAATTGAGGATTTTTTTGTAAATATTCTTGACTGTCTTTATATCTTTTAAACATACCAAACTTTTGTAATTTAATTTTATTCTTGTTTATGTATATCTCTAATTGTTTTGCTTTGTCTTCTTCGGTTAAATTTACTTCAGGTGGCGGCTCCTTAGGGGTATTCACAATTGTCTTTGTAAAACCCGGTTTACTTATTGTATCGACATTCCATGGCATGACCTAAATAATCATTGAATAAATAACAAACTATTATAAAAAAATATCTCTTTCTAAAAAGATGTATAATACATAAAAATACAGAGGGTAAATCAGTGTACGAATATGTACGATAATTACAGAGATCTTAATAACGGGTTGGGAAATCAAGGTATTCGGGAATCGAGTGTACACAATATTCATATTGGTGATTTACCCTCTGAAAAAAAGAAGATATTTTTAGTTTACGATTAAACCTTTTCCTTGACTTTGAACTCTTCTTCACGATTTTTCAATTCTTGTTCTTCTACGCTCAGTGCACTTAATGCATCTTCGAGTTCTTTCTTGTTTATACCTTCTTGTTCGGCCGTCAAAAGCTTATGTTTAGTTTCCTCGTATTTCTCTTGAAAGCTAAAACAAATTGATTAAAACTAAAATCGTATACGGTATTATTTAGCGAGTTAGACGAGTGGTGTATGATGTTTTACGTTTTTTTCTTAGTCTCCAAGTCTTTTTGTTCGCGTTTTATTTCTTCCATACGATCGACACGAGCCTGATGTCTCCAACGAAACAACGACGGCGTATCGATGTTAGGATGGGTTTCGTCTTCATCGTCAGACACCTAAACGTGCAAATAACATAACAGTTAAAGAATGTATAAAAATGTATTACACCGTAATAGACCGGGTTTACGCACTTCGATATTCTTCCACTTGCTATAGTCGACCATCGTACTCGGTTAAAAGTAAAACAAAAACAGAAAAATAACTTATAATTTACGTCGCGGGCACGGTATTAATCTCGAATCATAATAATATTCTGGAACATTCCAATCATTCGATATCCGTATCAACATCATCGTGTCATGGATGAAAATATCGCCATCATTTTAGTCCAAAGACTTATCGCAGAAATGGTCGGCTGATAGGGAGTCACCGGTAACCACAGTTACCGTTAACCGAATTTACCGGCAAAATCCGTATCGACGACTGATTAAAGATTTTGAAACGCATAGACGAATGCTATGTTGATAAGTGCTCCGACTGTAGATGTCATAGTATTTGATTTTATGTAGATGTAACGCTTTTTACAGATTGACATTGCGTTTGATTGAAAAAAAAGCATAGTATTTGAACAACTTATTTGTATAAATACCTAAATCGTCTGAATATAAAATTCGCAAACTCTGCAAAAAGAAATCATTATTCCACTGAAACTGTATGCATACAATTTTTTTTTCTTTCTACTTTATAAGAATCAAATTTAAAATACAAATCATTGGCAGAAGACCCAAATAATCAAGAAATATAAGCTGTTTTACCTATACAGTTTATTTAAAATCGTAATATTGGAATAGTGGGTGGCGTCCACCAGTTCTAAAAGTAAGCTGTGGAACTTCTAAGCCAGTTAGTAGAAAAGTTTTTTTATTTATTTTTTTTAACGTAATAATAATTATGGTTACCAAATTACCAAGTGCCTACTTCCGTTTATCGAGTTGTGCGTATTTATAATTTTTAAGTTTATTCACGACTATACTAAAAACAAGTACAATACAAGTTATGTTATCTTCGATTTTTAATAAGACAAAAATTGGATTGTTCTATTGTTTGGAGGACGCTCTTTTTAGAACACGGCTGTTTTTAATTCTGTTAAAAACCAATTTGTACGAGTGAATTATTAAACATGGTGTACTTATTTGCTTATTACATTTAACTAACTCACAAGATGGGAATGGCTCGCTAATCAATATTATAAAATTAAAATATTACGAAGCGTAATAATTTTTTCCGAATACAACAATTCTTTTTTATTTTAAAATAATATAATGTTGCGTTGCTTTTTGTCTATGAGGTAAATGCAGTTGCCCTTCTTCATACAACCGTCTTGTCATAACTGAAGAATACAAAATATTATACTTTTTAAGTATTAAATTTGTTACAAATTTTAGATTATAAATGTAAAGAAGAAGCTATTCGTTTTAATAAGGTGAGCTTTTGTTTTCTTGGTGAGTTATTAATTCTCCAAATTATTCGCATCACACCTTAAAAGATGCGGATTGTTGTAGCTATATGATGTTTTTAATGTGTAATAAATTAATTTTATAATTTAATATTCAACATTTTTGATGAAAACTTTTAATGGTTTTTATTTTTTAATTTCTGTATTTATATAACTCATATAACTAAATTTAACAACAGAATATTCTCAAAATATCCGCTGTAATATTTTCTAATAAATATAGATTTTAGAAAAACTTTTAATCAAATATAATCTGGGACTATTAATTAAATTAATACTTTGGTATATTATCTATACTTATTAATATCTAATAGTAATTAATACAATTACTTTAATTATATGTATTTAATGTGTGTTAATTATGTCTAAAATCAATATGAGTAGGTACTAATTGTTATTCAAATTTTATTTTTATAGATGGTGCCATAAGGCCACCATCTCCGAGCCATAAGGCTGCATTTTCTTTAAAAAATATTTGAAACAAGAAAAAAACATTATTCTATAGCTAATGTTTGTCCAATTATATTAAATTACTCATATCCTCTAACCGAATTTATTACTGGGAGTCCACCCGAGTCATCAACTATGTCTTTCAAAACACCTACCTGGGATATAACTACGAAAATTGACCGAGAACTTTTAAATGGAAATTAGATTTCATTACACCTTATCAAATGGCCAAAGCTGGATTATATTGTTTAGACAAACAAGACTGTGTACAATTTATATTTTACTTTATAGAAATTGAATACTGGTAAGTTAGTGAAATAATCTCCATAATGTCCAGTTTTTTAGAGAAAGTCAATGTAAACTTTAATATATTTATTGATCATTTTCTATATCTTTTTTCTTATTTATACTTATTATTATATTATAAAAACATTTTATCAAGTTTTTATTGTGGATTGATTATTATAGATTTTTCTCTAGGTAATTTATTTTTAAAAGGTATTAATTTTGTGTTGTTGAATTAGGTTTATTATTTCTTAGGTTGAATACAAAATTAATATTATTTTATACCATAATTGATTATAAGTAACTAATATTGTATTTTTACAGGTTACAATGGATGTAGTCCTTATGGTTCTCCTCTTTCCATTAGTCAAAATATTGTCACAGAGACAAAAGAAATTCAACAATTCTTCAATTCTGTGGATGTTGTGTAGAAAATTAAAACTCCTAAAAATAAAAATTTTGCTCCCTTTGAAGCTCGCTTGAAAACATTTGGCAAATGAAACAAACAATCAAAATAAGATACTCATACTCTATATGCAGCAGGATTTTATTATATGGGCAAATTTATAATAATGTTTTTAATATTATTTTATCATCATATGTTGTATTAATGTTAATTTTTTTTTTTTCTATATTATGTGCTGGTAAAGACGATAGGACAATGTGTTTCTGTTGTAGTCACAGTCTTAAGGACTGAGAAGATAAACCATGGACAGCACACGCATGATGGTTACTCATTTGTAGTTGTGTATTGCTAAATAAAGTCAAATATTTTGTTGATGAATCATGTGAATTGAAAAATTTTAACATGAAAATTATCAAAAAGGCAAGAATTTGTTTATTCAATTTTTTGATAAAATTAGAAACTTACAAGGTGATTAATTTATAGGAGTTATCTATGTTCATAACTGATCATAAAGAGGTTTTTATTCTTGATAATAGTTATATTAAAGCTAATTTGACACAAAAGTATATTTTATTTTAATAAATTACTCAAGTTTTCAGCAATCATACACTAAAATACAATAGGATGTGAAAGTAATATGTATGAAAAATATTTGTTTTATAATATATATGTGGAAGTGTGACAAATAACTTATTAAGTAACTTATTACTCGCGAATAAAATTAAAATTCATTGCCCTTATGTAAATTCACATGGCTTTATCAAAATTAAAATTAACAAAAATTTTTTTTTATTGAGTGTGTGTTTGAAAATTAAGTACATATTTGTATTTTTTCATAATCACTGAACGTGTTATCTGTGTTAATATTTTATTTTTTCAATAGGATTTTATTTTAGAGGGACAAATATTTAGAGTAAAGTTAAATTTTTATTTTCACTCCTCAACAATGGGAATAATTTTATTTTTTCACTTTTTGAAATGTTTAAAATTCGAGTGTATCGTATATAAATATCTAACAAATAGTTAGGTATTTTAATTTCTAAAGAACATGTAAGAAAACCCACTTAGAAATAGTTACCATTATAACAGTTTTATTACCTTGTATTACGCTTTTGATTCCATATTGCGTAACGTGGTAGTCTATTGGATATACATTTTTCACACCCTTTGTCTAGAAATCAAAACTGCTATTACTAAATTACTATTCGTCGGATATGGGGTTAGATTAAAATTATTACGAATCTGCTGGTTTTGAAAATTCGAAACTTGAACGAATAAAAAGTTATTTTCGAGTGATTATAGATGGGTGATAATACAAATTGAATTATCCTTAAATATTTACCATAGAAAATCCGGTTGAAAAAAAAAAATAATTTAAATATTACTAGAGTTATTTTACATACGTAAAACATTGTAATTTGTAGAACACTCCGTATAAGCTAAAATTCAGTATAAAATATCCAGCATTAGAACTTAAAATTAAAAAAAAATATCAGTTGACCATTAAGAATGGCTTACATCCGAATAGTTCTGTAATGTAATATATTTGGTACCTATAACGACTATCTAGTACTCTAGTTCAAGACTAAAACTCGAAAACATCATTTTTTTAGGAGAGCAATTTGAAATTTCATTGAATTCATTGAATATTAATTTAATTATTTATCAACTATAAAATATGTAATAAATTAATTAGTTATTAATACAAATTTTGGTATAGGTATTTACATTATATTTTCATTATTACAAATATTATGTAAATTAATTTAATGGATTATGAATGTATAGGTTATGATCACTTATTGCAGTTTTGAATTGAAATATTTTTGAAAGCCCTTTAGTAATCAATAATTGAACTAACTTTTATTTCGTTCTTAAATTAAAATTACTATAGAAAACTGAAAAAAAATGATGAAGTTAACTTATATTTTTAAATTTGTTTAGTCTTTAACTGGATAGTCGATAAATCTTATAGCTAGGTATCTATTCTATACGAATGAAACGGAACTCCTAACCCGAGTTTATCCGTTTCATTCCCAACTCAACTATTTTGTATCAAACCTAAACTTTGTAGAATCATGCAACTTTTGGGTAGACCTTCCCCCCCACAGAGATCCTAGGAACTTTTATTTTCCCCATAATTTGTTACATGACAAAACAATAAAAAATATCAATATGCAATGTTACATTATCATTTCGTTGTTCGTTTATTATTAATGATTAATGCTATGATGCTATGATGATGACGAAGTATTATAGAGACGATAGTTTTGTTAGTTGTGAACCTAACATAAATATCGTGGAAAAACGTCGAGTAAATTCAAGACGCATAATCCGCCGATGATTTATTTCAAATATAATTTTTAATATTAAACGATAACGAAATTGTGCGATTTAGTTGTAATTTGTACGGTTCATATCGCCTCTTTGAAAAAAAAAGTTCCTGGTTACGCCTCCGTACTATTATAATGTAACAGACATTAATCAATTAATGTACAATTGTATATATTAATGAGATTAATTATTAAATCGAAAATTAATATTTTATACTTATATTATATCGTGTATGAATAATAATAAAAAATAAAAAAATGATAAATAATAAAGATTTATATATTATCCTTCTATAAGGTAGATTCTGATCATCTTCGTACAACCATCTGGTTAGAACTAAAAAAAAACCATGCCTGTATAGAAAATTGTGTATAAAGATCATTATGGTAAATATATTAAATTATTTCAGTGTTCTTAGGACACTATAATTGTTATTCTATTGTTTTTGTTATATCTTTACTTACTCCATTTATTTCCTTTTAAGAGAGGACACTGTCCATGCAGATTATGGTCGTGAATATGCCCGTCGGTCAAATGATCCAAATTATACCAAACTAGTGCGGCTCCTTTCTCGGCCGGAGAAACGATATTCAATGTTGGAAATACCGTATAACCGTCGTTTTGAACCGTAGTCATCTGCGGAATAAATATATATATTATTTTCAATTTATTATCAGCTCTTGATTTTCAATATATAAAAAACGCCTACATAAAATAATACAGTTACTATTCTATTGCCGTGCGGCAAATCAATCTGCAAGAGACAAAATGTTAAATCTTTCAATAAGTTACATATTTGTATAAATTAATATTTTCGATTTGATTAATTTGTTCAAAAGTTTAAAAAATAATTATTTATTGATTATTGGTATTATACCTGTCCTTTTACAAACGTATCGCGATGTGGAATAAAATGGCCTCCTAAACCATAGTTCACTATTTGATATGATTCGGCGTTTTTCGTTTTCAGCCCGGTGAACGTTTCTATACGAGAATTTAACTTATCGAATTGATTTGCTGCGAAGTCATTTGATATTCGGCCAATAATTTATCACCATTAAAAGATAATATTTTCGAATCGTTCATCTATACAAATTATAAGCGATAGTTTAAAATGTACGGTTCACATTTAAATAATGTAATGATTACACAAAAATAATATATAATGTTTACATTGTTATAATAGAATAAGGTAAATTAGATGCGAAGATTTTATGTCCCCCGTAGAATTTTCATGTTCCAGACAATTGTAAATTCATTTTTTCCTTAAAATTAAACTAAATCAATACAATTACACACTACTTACTTTAATCGTGATTATCGTTTTCATTTTTTCAATTTCATTATCGTATAAAACGTCGTGGTATAATTTTATGTGCGGGTTATTGTTTATGTCTTCTTCCTTGAAAGGTATCAATAATCTATAAGTACAATTGTTCGCTTGGTATCGACATTTCGAGTCTTTCGTTAATGTCCTCATAGTTTCTCCGTGTTTACACAAACGTTTAAAGTCTATTTGACTATAAGAATTATCTAAAATTTAAAATAATCAAATTTATCAAAACGGTATCGGGTACTGTTTTGTAACATAGAATGTTTGTTCTCGTATTATAATTGTCAGTGTGCTTTAAGTGGTCGTTATTTATATGAGAAGAATTTTTTTTTTTAATTTTTAGGTATACTGGCTGGAAATTTGTTCCAATATATCTAAAAATAGGGTCCGCAAAATTTGAACATGATTGGACCTAATTAACCGGGTGGGATTTAAGCTCAAAGTTTCATGAAAAAGTGAAAATGTTTGTTTGTTTTTTTTTTTTTTTCGTATAATTCCTTAAATCTTAATATTACGAAAAATGTATAAAGTCATTATTGTAGAACTAATTATTTCCTAAACTAATTGTCATTTTATATTTTTCTAAAGTCTCTTCCATTTGAAATCGATAAAAATCAATAATTTTCATGATTTTTAAAAATTGTTTAGTTTTTAGTTCTTTGCGATTATTCACTAAAATATTACAGACACCAAGAATCGCATTTAACTATAATTGTTTTTAGTATTGTTAGGCCTTTCTTTTAAAATTAAGAAATAATTAAAATAAGTGATAGTTTGTCATCTTTGACAAAGGCCATATACAGTATATACATTAAAAATATTTTTGTTTTGAACAGAATTTAATTTAACGAAATCCGAGGAAAAATCAGTATTTACCCGATATGTATCAAATATATCAACCGACGCTGTGTAACCACTTTCGTTTATAGTAAATATTTCATCTCTCATGAGTAAAGAATGTCGCGAGATTTTTTTGAAATATTTTGAATAATGATGAGTTTCGCTCGAATCGAATAGTATTTTATAGTTATATCCTGAAAAAATATCCTTTTGATCTATATCAGTAATATCATTAAAATATTTTTTATAAAACATTGAGAAAAGAGTGAAAAGATATTAAAATATAACAGACTGGCCCGGTGAACCGTTAAAAAAGGCTGTTTAGGATTTTTTTGGGCCGATGAAAATCCTAATATTTGGTGGGCCAATTTCTTATCCGGTGCTGTTTACAGAAAGAAAATATTATTATAATTGGTTGGTAAACGGATATACATTAATCGGGAATTAATCCGTTTTATCGCGCATGTAAAAATATTACAAACGATTAAATGCAATAAAAGAAAATCCAACAAATTTCACTCCACGTATGTGCCACTGCTGTAGGTAATATGAGAAATAATAATATAAGAACAATTGAAAACTATGAATGATTTCAAGTTAAATTCAGTTAAATAAGTTTAATATATTTAAATTGAAAACTTTATTCATTTCCAACTAGTTTAAAAACATTACAATGTTAATAAAAATAAATTACAAAATATTTATTTACATAAAAAGAAAATTGTACTACTTCTAAAAATATAAGATAGTATTCGGTAAAAATTTCAGTTATCAACGATTACTTTTAATAAAATTACAAAAAAAAAAAAAAAAATAGATAGAAACCGTATTTGCGTTTATACTCTCGGTTTTCCGACTTTTATTCCTGGTTTTTTCACATTATTTAGAAAATAACAAGAAAAACCGAACAATTACTTACTCAATGCACAAACTAGACAGGATTACTAGAAACTACTAGATTAGTACTAGAAACTACCCCTAATATTGATGACGAAAATTTGTTAACAAACCGAATAAAAGAATATTAACTAAAGCGCATATCGTAGAAAAATCAGCTAAGCTAGGAATCTAAAAAAAAAACTAGACAAAAGACAAAGTTTTATTATCCCACACCATTCAATATATTTACCAGTGTACCTTGAAGATAACATTATAAAGTACTTTAATTGTTTTATATCTAAATATTTCGATTGGCCGCCTACAATTGTCCATTTATTATAAGCTAAACTACCGAACATGTCGTTTTCTTCGAAGCAATACTTCGTCAAAACATAACATTCATAAGCTAATAAAACAGACAGTTACAATATTATTGTATATCATAAAAAAAATAATTATGTTGACTACTTATTACCGTTCAAATGATCACCGATAATTCGATAATTAAATCTACCGGCGCCATCTCAGATGCGGGGATCTCGTAAAATTGTGGGAGTCTCCTCACTCCTTGACTATCCAAATGCACATGGTTCTCGCTAAGGTCCTTGTGTTCGTTAAGATGCCCTTGTTCTTGGTTATTTTTTCATCACGCCATTTGTAAATTTCGGATATCTGTCTTTTTTTGCCAATATCCAAACGGTTATATTAAAGTGCGCATTTTAATAATTAATGTTAAAACTATTAATAATTCCGATATAATTATTGCTGTTGTAATGTTATCATCATGTTATAGACGAGTACATAAATATAATAATATTTTAATGAAATTACACTTGCTCGCGACCCGTTTTTTCCTCAAAAACATGCTTTACGGGAAAAACTCTTGACTCGTAGGATGATCCGATTTCGATGATTTTTTTTTTTTTTTGAAAAGTGGACAACCTTCTATAGGACACGTTGAACTTGGATTTTTTCAAAACCTCGAATAAGTGATTCTTTTAAAAATTCAATGACACTTATTATATTTGATATATAAGATCAACCAGATTTTTCCACATTTAACATATGATACCTAGTTTCAACTATTTATCATGGAAAGAGTATTAATATAATTTTGAATAATTGTTCCTATCAAATGAATTTTTGTAAAACATTCCAGAACGATCACCAACCTATATAAATATCGGAATAACTGAAAATGTAAATTTTCAAGTACCTATTTTTGAATGAAATAAATTACCGTCAAATTCGATTTTATAACAGTATTATTTCCGAAATATTATGCCCAATGTTGAATGTCTATTTATAACTATAACAATAATTGTTAAATACGGATATAACAATAATTATTATACCTTCCGGTGTAGGAGCACCGAAACAACGGGAGAAATTGGGCTGTCGCCCTTACGGCAACAATTCCCCAGGGGCTAAGCCCCCACCGATAAAATATATAGGTTCAAGTAATCCTCTATAATTTTTATGTTGAATATTGAAGCAAAACTTGATACAGTCGAATAGAGAAAATTATTTTTTACCTTCTAATGACAGTCTTCATGATAAGGTTTTTCTACTAATCTACTGCCCGATACACATTTGAGGGGAAAGGTTACAACTATTTTTACGTTATTTATGAACGTAAAGTAGCTATACACCTGATAAAAATGTTGGTACTTACAGTAGTCCAACTTTGAAGATGAAATCTTTATAAACAAGTTTACCTTACATCGGTCGGAACACTTTTTTAATATTATCATATTTGTTATAAATTCATCAATTTTCAATGGTAAATAATTTAATAATATGTTAATATCAAAAATATGTTTAGACCTATGCAACATTTTTAAAATTAAACCACAGTCAGTACCTCAATTTTTTTTTAGGTGTCATTAGGTCTTTTTAACGAACATTTCTTGAAGTTCACAAAGGCTTTAAACCGAAAATATGATTAAAATAATATTTTTGTGAAAGACTGACAAATAAAATTGGATTAATGATAAAAAAAGTTGTACTATTTTATTGACCCCGTTTTTATATATTTGGTTTAATAAAGGTATTTATTTCAGTTATCCACTAAAGAAAGAAAAAAAAGTATTTCCGAAATCATTTTTAAATCATTAAATCACGTATTTTTTCACGAGCGTTTAAAAATAATTTTGTTCAACCCCCACGGTTCAAAGATCGACCCGGTGCTACTGCTCCAAAGTATAAATGACACACCCGCTATAATTATATTTAATAGTAAATAAAAAATTGGAAAAATACGTGTTTGGTGTAGTCATTACTTTTTTAATTCACCCAATCGTTCTGTTTCCTTATCCAAATAGACATTGAATACGTTAAAGTGTTCCTTTTGTAAGTCAAACAATCGCATCAATGATATTTGTGATGTGTGCCATCTTTGTCCGCCTTCCACGTATGTCAATAACGACGAAATTACTATGATTAAAAACGTATACATGCTTTTTATTGTCTTTTTACCGAACTTATTTCATCACCGAAAATTAACTGATTAACTGAATGAATTTAAACTTGTATGTCAATATTAGTTGAAATTTACACAGAAATATGTATGAACAATATTTGTTTTATATTATATACGTGGAAGTGTGACAAACATAGTAAATTATTACTCGCGAATAAAATTAAAATTCAGTACCCTTATGTAAATTACATGGCTTTGTCAAAATTAAAATTAACAACATTTTTTTTTTTTTATTGAGTGTGTGTTTGAAAATTAAGTACATATTTGTATTTTTTCATAATCACTGAACGTATATGTATACTATAACCTATTTATTTCTATTAAAAATGGTTTGTTTTACATTACTAAATTGCGCTCATTGTCAATTTTGTTATAAATAATTACTTATAAAAATAAGGGTATTAAATTTATAATATTATTGAATCTAATTTTCCAATATTAAAAGAGAAATTGGTATGCAAATTTTAATATTTTACAGTGCGTCCCAGGATGTTTTACAAATATAAAAAATTTGTGATAATATTTTATTTTTTCAATAGGATTTTATTTTAGAGGGACAAATATCTTGAGTTAGAAAATAATTAGATAATATAAGATCAAGAGAAATATTATTAGAATTTAGAACAGGGTTAATCTGATACAAGTTAAATAAAGATAGTTTTTCGATGAATAAAGTTTCTTTAGATGACAGATTGATATTATCTGTGTTAACAGTATATTGGGTAAGTTAAAATCACCAAAAAGATCTTGCTTAGGCAAAAGTGCAATATAATATTCAATAATATCAAAAAACCTAGGGTAAGAAGCAATAGGGGCACTTGGAGGAAAATAAACAGAACAAATAATGATTTTAGTAGAGCTATTCATTTTTACCGATACAAGATATAATTCTAAATCATTATTATCGATACTTATAATATTAGAGACGTATTTATTTGATACAGCTATTAATACACCACCAACACTATTATAGACAACTACTATTATAAGGATTTCTATCATATTTATAAATTGAATAATTGAATGATTTGAAAATTATGTAATTGTTCCGAAAATATAACATATAACTTAATACATTAAGCAGGTATACAAATATCAAAAATTAGCGTATTATATTCTGCACTAGTATTGCAATCAATTTTTTGTGATTTTTACCACGATTTACGCTACCATTATTAATTTATTATCAGTTATTATCATTTATACATTTTGATAACAGTGTATTTTCACAAAACAATACATTGTTATCAAATTTCTTATCTTAATTTTTTTTATTAACAAAATAAAACTTCCAAAAAAACGTTCTAATGTATCTAAATCTAAATACTTAGGTCCTACTAATAGTCTGTGTTATTTTACCCTTCGTAGTTCATAACTTAAAAATATTATCAATTAAGAGATTTAGCTAAATATGGTGAGTAAAAATGTTTATAAATATTGTAGTAGTTACTTATTATAACTTTGTAAATTTTTTACCAGTCGGGAAACAATGATGAAGTACTCCATCGTACCGGTTCATTTCGCCGTGTAATACCTCCTGGAAACGATACGACCGGTATAAGCGGTATTGCAGTAAAATCGACCAACATAAATAACTCTTATATAAATGCAAATTATATTCCTTTTTTCCTCGAATATACGCTCATGTCTGAATTGTGAGTAATCATAGATTATTATGAATGAATTGATTTAATTTGAATTACAAACACTTGTATTTTTTTTACTAATTATTTGTTATTAACATTGTTAAGAACGCTATTATTAGCAAATAAATAGCAAAATATAGATTAAATAATTTAAAAATATATATATAAATATACCTTATTCATATTGCCTGCTTAACGTTGATCAAATTTGATCCATTTTGTTTCAGTAATATTTTGAGCAAAAAATTATTACCTGGAGTTTACGTTATACCAGCAGCTAAAACTCCATTTAGTAAGTACATCAATTCCTCATTTTAACTAACTTTATTAATGCTATAATATTATATTTGATTTTAGTATGGTTTGGAGTCATTTTTCCAAGGTATGGACTTTATAAAAACGGAGTGTTCCGCTTTCGGTTACATATAGATAGCAATTGGCCAGATTGTGAATGTCCAAAAGTGATCATAGAAACAAACATTTTTCATCCACTAGTTGATCCAGTTTCTGGAGAAATGAGTATTCAACATCATTTTCCAGAATGGAAAAAAGGAGTTAGTCGTATTTGGCATGTAATTGATCATGTATTAAAGTCCTTTTATGACATATCCAGTACTAAAACTCCAGCAAATCCAGAAGCAGCTGATTTGTAAATATAGATAATATTAAAATGATTACTATAATTTAAGTTAATCATTTTTATTATATTTATAGATTGGAAACAGACAAAGAAAAATATATTAAGAAATGTGAAGATTGTGTTGAACTAAGTCAAATTGAAATATATAATCAACCAAATAATCCCGAGAATGATGATCCAAATTATTTACATTTTGATCATTTTAATGAAGAAACTCATGGATCGATTAAACGATCATGGCTTCAACAAAAAGTTTGTAATTTATAATATAAATATTAAACATTTAATACTTATTGCGTAGAACCTTATAAAGTGTTAATACAAATTTTCTATTTTTTTTTTTTAAAAAAAAAAGTATGAAAAGACGAAATTAAAATAATTTTTTAAATATATAATTTTACATTTATGTAAACTTAATAAATTACCATAGTTTATTACTGGATTATTAACACAGTTAATAATTATTTAAGTAACTATTAATTATGTGTAATATTTTTATTCAAGATTTATGTCAGATAAAAATGGTTATCACACGTCTAACATATCAATTAAATGTTATTTTCAATATACTATTCATTCTAGTAATGCAATAAGGATTATAAAAATAGTTTTGAAGTTTGAGATGAAATTGCTCATTCCGTCACTAGAAGCATTAGATATGAAATACTATTTAATTTATTTATTGTGTATGTGTTAAGCAGAGAAAGCAAATCATTGCTTTCAACCCCACTCTTTGAAATTATTTTTTCATTATGTATAAATGATATAATATTAATACAAAGATATTTAATATTGTTGTCTTCAAAATCATAATAAATATGTACATTATATTATTATTTTTTGTAGGAAAGTGACAATAGGACTCAACCTTTATCTTGGGTACAACCTGGATCATTGGAACCGTTTTCACGACCAAATACTTGACATTTATTCAATGAATTTTATATTAATAATATTATTACGAATAAGATTAGATAGATGTAATTATTTTTAACAATTAATATTATCATTTGAATTATATAAATTATTGTTATTAGTATTTATTATATTAATATATTTTTAAAACAGATATTTTAAACCCATAATTTTAAATCTAACTTCTAAGCCCAAGTCTTCCGTGTCTATTAAACATTTGTGTTGAACAGCGTATCCCAACCCATGGGTCCATATATTTGTTTAATGAGTTACATTAGTTAATGTTACGTCGTTTTAATGTATATTGTTAATTGAATTTGAATATAAATATTTTTTATTGTTACATAGTACAAATCTTATTTGAAAGGGTCATTTTTTAATATTACACATCAAAAACAAATTTTTTAGTTAACTTAATAAATATAAAAGTTCCTCACCTATCAAAGAAAGTTGGCACTTATTGAAGATAATATTTGAAAAAATAAACTATAGCTGTTACATTTTTATCCTATATGCTTGAATTGGAAAAAAATTAGAAGGGGGACGCAAAAGTGTAAAAAAAAAAAATATTAGTATCTGAAGATTTAAATGTCTTTGTGCCCATACATGTTCAAGATATTCATTGTAAAAAATTAAAAGGGGTACCGTAAAATATTTTGAGAAAAGAAGAGGTACTTCTTCCCCCTCAATTCAATCACTGCCTATGTGAGTATTATTTATTTTATTCTTATAATATTTTTAGTAATACTATTTTATGCTGTGGTCACATACAGTTTGTTAAGAATAAAAGTAATCATTATTTTAAATTAATGGAAAATATTAATTATTATTTTGGCTAATGTTTAATGTTGATACGTATTCTGGTATGACAAAATAAAACAAAAATATTAATTTCATAGCAGTCATTTGCAATGTTTACACCACACTTTTTGAAATAATTCTAGATTTTATCTACAACTATTGATTAGCTCAGTGAGACCCCCCGTTATTCCCATACTGTATATGTATAAACTAATTACAATAGTTATCAATTTGATTGGTCACTTGGATTCAGCAGTTTAATATTCATATAGTATTAAATGGCGGTGTTAACACCACAGTGTGACTGCTAACTAAGATTCTCGAAGGGGTGATAGCTAGTAGGTTAATAAAACTCAAACTTACAACATAAAATGATTCATTTTAATTGAAAATTTAATATTCAAAAATAACATTGCAAAGATTGACAATATAAATAAGAATTATTAATGTTATTATATTAATTTTAAATTAATAATTACCTGTATGTCAATTTGTTTACTGTTATACTTCAACAATGACTCTGTCAATATCAAATCAAACGTTTAACTTTATTTATCGTTTTTATATTGTTATCTATTTAAAATATTATCTATACATAAGGGGAATCATGATTCTGTTGGTGTATTTTACAAATTTTTAGTTTTACACTTAACAATAAATTCTAAAATAATTTTATTTTTTGTCCAGTAACATAATTATGATTGAAACTGACAAACTTAAATATATTAAACTACAGCTTAAGTGAATTGAATAGAATTTCTTTGGCACAACTTTAGTTTAATTTAAGTTAATTAAAATGCAGAATATTAGTCTAACCGATAGAAAATAAAAAGTATACCAAGGAGTAAATATCGGTAGTGAAATACCAGGGATTGAAACCTTAATGATTTTATGGGTTCCCGTCAGGTTTATAAAAATTTTAATTTTGGTTCAGGTTAATGTGAAATTTTAAATTTCGATACCGGTTCTGGTTTGATTGGTTCATATTGGTTACAGTTATCCCACAAAAGACAATTTTGTGTCGGACATTGTAATAATTTTTCACATACTTTTGATTTACCTAATAGAAAATTACTTTATGAAATATAATGTATAATACAAATTTCGAAATGAGTTCTCAGTTATGTTGCATGGTTAGTTTTAAAAATACATATAAAAACATAAAACATTTAAAATTTGTTCGTTTTCCAAGTAAAGTTGGTTTCCGATATAATGGATGTCCGGTTGTATAAATTAATTGGTTCATTATAATAATATTTATAATTCATTGAAAAATATTACTTTTAGACTAAATAAATCGGTTTCTACACATATCCCAGATAACAATATTATGTTACAAAAATATTTAAATGATAATATTTACCAGTAATATCAAAAGGTTTAATAACATTATGACATAATTACGATGGTAAATGAAATAAGTTGGTTTTTACAATGTTATTTCCATAATGTTACCAGAATATCAATATAAAATTCACTTGTGGGATTTGAACTTTGACCTACCTATCTGTGTATCTACTCGGAACCACTGCGCCACTGCTATATTAAATGAGAATTATAATAGAATACTTAAACACTTTCTTCTTAACATTTTATTTTGGAAATTAAACTTTTACTCCGAGAGTTAGGGTTCAAATTAGACTTCCACACTCCGCCCTCATCACCCTTTCGCCGGTTCTCGAAAAAATTATATTCAGCGTGGCTTTCCCACAAAAAAATTTAAGTTTATGACAGATTGTAAAAGTATAGTTTTGTACTCTTGAAACAATTTTGAAGGGACCGTATACTCCTGTGCCCCCCCATATATGACCTTGAATACAACCAGGAATTAATACATAAATAGTATTTATAGCTACTTATGTATTTTATGTAAATAATATCATGTACATAAAAAAATATATACGTATTATAACAGTAAATTTAATTTGTATAAATAAGTAACGGAAACTTTTAAAAATAGCAACATTTTAGAAAATAGTTATTACCTAATCTATAGTCATACTTATAATTTGTTTAAATCGGTGCTTAGAGGTACCCACTAAAAATAACTAATAATAGAAATATTTTACGGTTTTATTGTGAATTGAGTAAAATATGAATCTGGATATTTTATAATTGTATTAAGCAACGGCCTCGTTTACCCGATTCCTGATCATTTTTAGTCCCGAATTGGCTGCTTTTGTTGGCAAAACAACAACTGGTGTCCACTATTTTTGTCAAATTAAAATGTCAATCTTCCGAACAGTATCGAGAGCAGTCTCTGTAGGCTAAAAAGGAGACAATCGTAAAATCGAACCGTTTGGCACGAAAATACCTATTTTCAAAAATACACTATTATCAAATTAAATTCAGGTTAAAAAAAGGTCATCCGAATTAAAATTACTTACATTTCAAAAATAAACTATTTCACAGCAGATTGTGCATTTAGTGGTACTTTTTTTTTTATATTTCAACGGCAAATAATATTGTTACGAGGCGATTTTAATAGATTTACTGTGATTCGTAAATCTTTAAACAATAACTTATAAACCTACTAAAGCAATAGCTATGTCAATAATTCTAATTTCAATTGTATGTCGTATAGAAACTTTGAAAATGGATAATTTTTTTTTATATTCTTACACCAGCTATACGTGTTTTTCAATTTTTTGAACTCTCTCATTCACGTATGTTCCCATATTAAAATTTAGTACTTATATCATAGTTTAGTTTTATATTATGGCAAGACCAATGATTTCGATACCCATTTACTTTATTTATACTACATTTATAATTTTTCGATTTTATATTAAATAAAAAAATATTTACTTCTTAAATAATAAGTAGGTACCTCTTATAAAACAGATAATCTCGTTAATTAATATTATATAATATAATTTTGGTCTTGAAACTTAATATCTACTTTAAATCAGTGGCGTGTGTTGAACTTATTTTTAACACCCCTCCCCCACCCTGAATGTTCATACGTATAAACTTTATTAGTTATTTTATTACAATTTTTTAATTTTGATTTATTATTATACGGCATGGAAAATTGTATTCAAGTCTAAATAAATAATATTTTTATTTATATAATAATTTTATAATGGAAATCTATCAGTTAATTTGTATTTCCAGTTTTAAAAATAATATTGTAACATTTGTAACCTTATTTAATAGGTACAAAAGTACAATAATAATGGTTTTATTTAAATAATAGAAATTTTGTGTAATAATGTTATATACATATTTATTTTACGCCTCTTCTAAATTATTTGGAATATCCTTTTCGCGTGATAATAAAATTAAACTTTCCAAGCTGATTCGATGCATTGTTATCGTGCATCTTAATCTGGTTTTAATTGTTAACTTGAGGACTGTGTTCAGTATGTATTTATAATACTATTAGTTCTTTGTATAATAATCTAAGTTATCTATAATGTTCGTATACAATATCATCTGCAGATGTAGTCTTATCTTACAATTTCTCACTAAATCCAGTACCTACCCGTCCCAAATTTTGAAAGGTAGGAAATTGCCCGATAAAAATTACCTTTGCCACACCACTACCTTAACAACACATACGTACATAAATCAGTGTTTTACTTTTCAAATATTCGATTAAAAACCATGTACCCTATAAACTATAACCTACTTTCTGGATATACCTATAGGCCATACTATACGATGGGTAACTTATATCTAGTTTATATTATACTGAAAGCCAGTGGCGTAATTGGGTAAAAACCTAAGTAAAGGGCAAAATTATTCACCAAAATCAAGACCATAATGAGTGGTGTAAATATATTTTAATTCTAGGTATACAAAATAATCAAAGACTAATTTAATAACTTGATCACCTAATAAAACAAAACTTTTTTTATTTTAATTTAGGAAAATTAATGAGATAATGTCTGGATTTATTTTGATTTGCCACTTAACTGTCCAGTTGTCGATTGAATCTAGGTGGATCTGTAGTAGATTGGTTGTTTGGTCATGGCCATTACTAGCACAAAGTATTGCGGTGTCGTCTGCATAAGTGGCCATGGTGGTGTTGGTTGTAACAGGTATGTCAGCTGTGTAAATATTGAATAGTCAGGAGAGAAATCGCTACCTTGGGGTACACCAGCTTTAATGCAGAAGTAGGATGAGTATGAGCTAGGTTATGTAACCTATGATATAGGTTGACTTTTTCAGTATCGGAGATCGCTAAAGAACCGTTAGGGTCAGTTAAAGGGGGAAGTTGTTTTTTTATTCTGAGTAAATTGTTGGTTGTTTTCCAGAGAGAACCGTCTGTTGGGTTTAGAGATTGATATTTGTTTTCAAAATATTCGGATTTGTGTTTTAATATTATTTTGTTTACAGTGTTAGCTAGGTGATTGAACAAGTTTTTATTAGATAGATATCGGTATTTTTGCCACCTAGTGCGCGCACGCCGTTTTTCAGAAATCAGATTTAATATTGGCAGGTAGAGATTAGTTATTCGAATTGACTTTGTATAAGATCTAAAACAGAGTTTTCAATATCTTCTTTATTTTTAAGAGGAACATTAAGGTAGGTTGTATTTTGCATATTTTCGGAGAATTTGTTCCATTTAATTGGGCCTTGAGATAATGATGGGAGCGGAGGAATTGGCTCTAGGGATACAGCCATAGTTAAAAGGATTGAGGTGTGGTTCGAACTTAGGTCGATTAGGTTAATAACGGAGTATTTTATGTGTCTAGGTAGTGACGATAGAAATAAGTCAAGTATATCTGGGTGCCTATTTTGGTGTTGGGGCCAGTAGGTGGGGTATTTTGGACTTATGAATGAGTATGGCGCACTTGTGATGATTTTTTGGAGCATTTTGCCTTTATGATTTTCTATTGATTGCAGCCTTATTTCACAATAAGGAGTGAGTGTATAGCGTTGAAATCACCTCCTACTAAGAAATGCTAACCAAGGGATTTTAAAAATGGGGGAAAAGAGTTTGGTATTTGGTTTGCAGTGGGTATCTGTTATGAGCGCTATGTCTATTTGTTTTTCTAATAATATATTTAATAATTCGGATTCATGTTATTTTAACCCGTAAGCATTCCATAGTAACGTTTTGAATGATTTTAAACTTGATTTGTTATTTGCCATTTATTATAAGTTTATTAATTACAGTTGTGAGTAGCGATATGTGCGGATTAATTATTAATTTGAACTCATAAATGAAAAAGGAAAATTGTGTGGCTATATTAGATTCAGATTGATTTGAAAACTTAAAAAATAAACGAAAGAGTACATCGTTATTTTAATGTTAGTTTTCTTATTTGTGTAATCCAGAAGACACGATAACGTTGTCAATACGTCAACATATTATAAAACTGGAGAAACGTGAAATATACATATTTAAACTTTTATGAAATAATTTGAAGAAAAAAATATCTTTTTCTTATGAATATAAAAAGTAATTAATGTAATGCATTCTTCCTTTATTTTAGACAATTCATAGATTTGTATTGTTGTCATACCTGTGGGGGGGAAATGATACCTTTGCTTCCTCCCACAATCACCTCCCTGCTGAAAGTAAAATTACAGTTCTGAATAGAATCCGTTATTAACCGCGGTTACCATAGTAAAATTGCACTAACTTTTTTTTTTCCCCACGTGACTGAGGGAAACTATAAAAAAAAGTCTCAAAAAGTCTGAAATTCAAACGCAAGCTCCCGTATTAAAATTGAAATTTAAAAATCCCCATTCGTACTCCGCTGTGGTGACATTTTAATTCGGGGGGGGAGGGTATTTTGATCCGGTTAGAAAATACAATTTTTTTTTTTTTAAAACCGAATCAAAATGTCCCGGTATCTCTGTAGTCGACATTTCAGATCCGAAACCTAAAAAACCGATAGTGTTGGTATTAGTATTTTACATTTTTTTGGAAAATCTAGAAAAATAAAATACCTCATCCCCGCATCTTTTTAATCTAATGTTTCTATTTCGTAAAAAAAAACGGACGGTCGAAATATTATAATACTGCGTTCCGCAATAGAAAAAAATACACAAACATTTTTGTAAAACTTATATTACCATATTATATAAGCTTTTCCTCGTTCTATCCGCAGTCTAAAAAAACTATGTATATTTATACGCACCGAGCCAAAAGGTACCGGAGTCAAACTATTTATATATTCGGAATTTTCAATATAATGATATATAATATATAGGCGGTACAGTAATAATATATATATATATATATATATATATTGATACGATAAATTATAATATATTTTTATATTCTCCCGTCGAAGTTATTCGTAAATTTGTGTGGTTTTTTTTTTTTTCTTTTCTATTGCGGAACGAATTATTATAATATTTCGAGCGTCCGTTTTTTTTGGACGCCGATCGCGCAGCACCGTTACCGGGGCACTCGTATATATATTATGATAATAATAATAATAATTGTACACCTCTCGAGTGAATTCGGCCAGGAGAGTATAAGGCGGTCAGCGTTCCGTAGAGCGTACACACAGACGCACGCTAAACAGTAAACACGCTTTACACACACTATACGCTAAACATATACTGTACAGATAAAAAAATAAAAAAAATACACACACACACACACAAACGCACACCGAGTGTACAAATTACGCGCACACTAAACACTTGCGCGCACACGTCCGCGGGCTCCGGTCTATTTCGGGCGTACCTAACCCCGCGCGACAGCTCCGTATTTCTGGCTGGCCGTACTACAACTTTTACTAGCTGACAACTTAAAAATACACCGACCCGACGCCAAAATTCGATTACACAAACGAGATAACAAAAGGCATACCTACTTATTATTATTATTATTATTACTATTATGTACACCGAGCCGTGTATATATATAATAATAATATGTATGTGGGCGGGCATAATACGGAATTTGTAGCCAAAAAAAGAAAAAAAAAAAGAACCGGCGAGTGTGAACCTACGTATATGCCTCAATAGGCAATTGTTCGGGAACTCAGAAAAACAAAAAGAAGCGTTTTATAAAACATTTAATATTAACGAATTTTTATTTTTTTTTCTTACTTCCTATATTTTGATCTAAAAATAAGTTTGAATTTAAAATCTAGTCGCTTACTAGCCGAAACTTTTAGCGTAAATCTGAGTCGTTTCTAATGCCGCACGATTTTACATCATTGATAAAGCTGATTTGTCTGCATTGTTTGATATCCATAATAGGAAGAAAATTTACCTCTGATAAGATAATAAATTATATTATGCGGAATTTATCAAGATATAAAAAAAGATCATTTTTGTTTTTAACCGTGATGGTCGTAATGACATATTACATAATGGTCGGTGCCCAAACAAAAGGAAATAAGTTCAAAAACACGAAACCCAACAAATTGTCTTCAAATCATTTGTCGATATGTATGATATTTTTTTATTTGTAATTGGTTCTTCAAACGAGAGTTTTTCTTGAATCATAAAATATTTTATTGACACTGGGCTTGTATATAATCTATAAGAGTATGTAATAAAATTCGTAAAAGGGACTCGTTCCCTTTTACTCAGGCACCAACATTCTGTACCTATAAGTAAACCCAAAAATGTATATAGCGCAATATATGCATTTTATTTTTGCTTATAGAACTCGTTTTTTGTCGAATTACGTAACAGCCACTTATTTTATTTTGCTTTTTATTCTAAGTTTGTGATAAGACTTAGTTTCTCCCTTTTTTAAATCATATTTTAACTAATTATTATTATTTTTTTTTTTTTGTGATTCGATGGCATAATCAGACGCGCAGAATGGAAATATAATAATACATTATTTACTGCATTTCTGCGGTTTTTTCATTTACAATTAATTTATTAGTGATTGATTGATTTTTTTTTTCTGTTACACTGTGTAGGTACCTCCTAATAAACGCAGTTGTAGCCAAGGTAGAGGAAAAAAAAACGACTGCGGCGGTGGCGGCGGCGCGGCGGCCGCCGGGAACGACCGTCGTCGTTTATTATAACCGAAGAGGAGCTCCGAAACCGAATTTAACGTGCGGTCCTCCGCGGCGTAGGTTATTTATAAACGCAAACAAATTCGTTTGTCGGCCAAAACCTCGTAGTATTATAATATTATAGCGGCGCTTTTATCACCGTCGCGGGGTTTTTTTTTTTTTTTTGCTTTCCTCTCCCGCCACCGGGCCCTTGAACCTCCGCCGCAAAAATATATTACAATAATATAATAATATACTACAGCCGAAACTGCGCTGGCGCAATATATACGCAATACGTATTGGGGGGGGGGGAGCGTCCGGCATTTGAGCGGCTAAAATTGTACGTTTAAACATGGGACAGACCAGGCCTAACCAGACCTAACCAGGCTAGGGCCGCTGTATTAAACGATTTTTTACATTTTTTTTATTGAATCCCGTAATCGGGCCTCTTATATAAAATACCAATTGTATTTTATACAAAAAAAAAAAAAAAAACTATGTAATTATTCAAAAATTTCGTCAGAAAAGCGGAACGTTATAATACAACGTTTGCCCTCCCCTATAAAAAAAATTAATTATTATTTGACCTCGTTTTATATAAATTGTGTGCACGTTTTTTTTTTTATGTTGTTTTTAACTGTATGGTTTGAAAGTATAATTATATACTGTAATTTTACTCGTATAGTTTCGTGTTATACATTATTGGTCCAATAACCGGGTAGTAAAATGTAAACAAATATTGTATACGAAACGGATAGATAAAATGTGGCCCAATTACCAGGCCCCCTTTTATTATGACCTGGGCCGTCCAGAGTTGTCTGAAAAATGCCGACTGGATGTACTGTAACCTAACCTAACTTAACCTAACCTTTCTTTTTTTTTGGTTTTCGTAACCGGCAATACATCCGCCCCCGGAACCGCCGTGAGGCATTACGTCGAGGGGCGGATCGCCATCATTTATTTAATGAAACAATTTATTATTTATTAAATTCCCATGTGGCTAAAATCCCGTTTTCCCCTGCGGGCGGGGCGGGCTCACATTTTATTACACAGACGCGTTATGGGCAACAGTCGGGTTGACACCCGCTTGCTGCCCTGACATTCTCGGGAGTAACTTAACCTAACCTAACCTCAATTATTATTACACTCCTGTCCGGAAAAGAATATCGTCAAATTTTGTATTTTGTACTTATATAATATATACAACGATAATTATATATATATATATATATATATATATATATATATATATATATATATATATATATATATACAAGTTACGCTAATTATAATTTCATTCTTATGCTTTGAGCTGTTCCTAGGACCGGGCGAACGGGGCCCAATCCCTTTAATTTTGGCACCGTTAGTTGTGTATCGGCCACGGACACGATAACGCCCAATTTTAGGTTCCGCCAATTTCTCTTCCCCGAGCCACGGAATTCCTCATGCTTATGTTACCAAAATATTTATTTTTTTAATAAATATAATTTTTCGTCGGTGTATATAATAATTATAATGATACGTCAGAGATCACATTTTTGAACATCAACAAAAATCTCCCCCACAGGGACATCGGGATTTCGATAAATAATACTAATTATAATAGAGACTTTGCGTTAAATTTTTTTCGCTTGGAAATTAATTCAAATCGATAGACAGTAATTTAAATAGCAGGTGATGTAACGTTATTATTTTCATAAACGTTTAAAATAATTTATTTAATTATTTAATTTTAAAACTAGAGTCGTTTACGTCGATTGAGTAAACTGATTTTCGGATTTATTTAACGTGATAACAACAGCGGCTTTGCTGTGGTATAAACAGTGTTATCAGTTTATTATTAGAATATGTATTACGCATGCATTTACGTCATAGACGCAATAACGGTATAATAATATGTCTATGATTTTACGGCATTGACTCACGTGACTTTCCGTTTATTTAAATGTATTTAGTGAATAGTGGAAGCTGGTTATTATTTACATAGACTGTAGAGGTCGATTTTTTTATTACTATGGCGATGGCAATTATTATGTTAATACCCCAACCTGGCCGCCGCCGCCGCCGCTGTTATCACACATACAAAAAAAAATAAACACTTGACAATCGAACGGTTTTGTTACTTTTAATGTTCAATAATAACTAAAAAATATAGCGATTTTTTGCTGAAAATTTTTCAAAAATTTTACATAGGTTACAAACGTACATAAAAGGCGCTAAGTGCGTATTATTGACCTCGGACAAAAATTCAAACTGAGTGCTCATCGGGAACCTCGTGGATTATAATATTATTATTATATTATAGTACAACGGTACCGCGCAAGAGACACACACGAAAATAGATATTAACTATAATACGGCGGCCCGGCAGCGTCCACTCCTGGCCGTAGGTGCAGAAACGAAAAAAAAAAATCCGACGTTCCGGACGCCTACGCGGTTGACCTTCCCGTTTTTGACAAGACCGTAAGGATATTTTACGCCCGCAAGGTCAACACGCCGGCCGTAAATTATTATAAAACACCGACGCTATATACGCACGCTATATACACGACGCTTGTACTTGCCGCCGCCGCCGACGAAGTACGTCTATTTATATCAACAATATGATGTCGTTTTCCGCGAGCTGTATATATAAAAAATCGAATAAAAACTTAAAATACCGCGCTCGTATAACATAATACGCAGTGGCGTCATTTGGAAGGCGAGGGGGGAGTGTGGGGGGGGTGCAAGTTGGGCGTTCGCCCCTGTCCGATTTAAAAAAAAATAAGTGGCTCGGCAGTCCGGTCGATGCGGTTCAGCCGTAGTCCGGTCGTCGGTGAAAAAAATATGCCTATTTTTATACATAGGTTTCAAGAAGTATTTATCTGTCGTATATTTTTTGTAAAAAAAATGTAAGCTTTTTTGTGCCTATATATTGATGACACATATTAAATTATGTAAGATCGAAATAAAAATATAAGTAATATGGAGGAGCGGTCATAAATATGCCCTCATCCTATGAAAAACTGAATTGACGTTAAATCCCTTGCAATTGTTGAAATCTATCCGGTGGCCTAGTGCGAGCCTGGTTGAGAGGCGAGGGTACGCCCTACATACCCCTTTGTTTTACACCATTTTTCAAACGTAAATCAATAATTAATTATTTACAAAAAAAAAACAACCGAAATGCAGGCTATGTATTTGCTTGTATATTTATTTATTTATTTATTTTTATAGCAACAAACTATAACCTACATATTAATTACTAAAAAAAAAAATCAATATTTAATTATTGTTTTCCATATTTTATTATGATCTGTGTGTGCGTTTTTTTCTGTTTTTTAACAACTTTTCAACCTCAGGGGTGGTTTCTGGTAGCAGATTTTAACTAGTTGGTGCATTAAGAAGCCAATAGTTTAATTTCCTTTGTATTTTCCTCAATAGCGAGGAAAAACCGGAAAAAAATGTCGCAATAACTGTTTCTGTAATAATCGATTTTGGATTTTGTTGGAATTCAGTGAAAAATAATCGTAAAGACCCAAAACATGTTCGCCGAATACTTATATTGGCATTTTTAGACGCAGTGAAAATGTCAAACATATTTGTTCGTATTTAATAACACGGAAACTTGTAATTTATTTTGTAGTTACAAAATTAATATGATATTCAATTTAATTTATTAAAACATATTTAACCGAAAACTTCGCTTAGAATCGTTTTTCGTTGTGTACAGTAATATCAATTGAATAACCCCATAATCGTCCTCTACCTTACTTCCACTTTCCGTTTACAAGTATGTTGGATTATTTTATGATTCTATAGTGATATATTAATTACTATGCTGGGATTTCGATGCACTTGGCATTTTTTTTCTAAAACTTGCTGTGTGGTGCTTGTATTGTCATATATCCGTTTTATGTACTTCTGAATGAGAATAAGAAAGTTTATTTTGCATTTTTTTACAATAATTGGTTTTAAATTTAATTTTCTCCACTTTATCTCGTAGATACACTTACTATCATTGCAAATATGTTTATATTTTATTTTTTAAATTCGCCAAGCGACAAATTTTTCTAATTGCTTACTCTACTAAGAATTGAAATAACGCCAGGTTTTCATACGTAAGTATAATATTATAACGATTAAAACAATTTATAAATTAATAATATTATATAGTAGGTGTATAAAATATCCAAATATATTATGCTATAACCCTCCAGAAAATCCACACCAAATTACACATATGTACTTAAGCAATATTTCGAATTATATTGTCTATACAATTTTCAACAGAATAGCGAGAAATATTAAAACACTTATAGTATCTCTCCAAAAATGTTAGGAATTTAATATATTAAACTATAACCTGTTTTAATACTGATAAATATGACTCTCGAGTGATTCCTGAGCCGACTAATATATTTTCATTCTAGACCATTTATTTATCGTTTGTATTATTTTAGAATTTCAATGGGTTGTATAGTATTTTTTGTTATACTGTCTATATACTTATAGTATGGATAGATAGCGGTGAGTCCGTATGTTATTTTTATTTATCAAATCTATTTAACGTGTAATAATAAAGCGATTTTATATTTTTAACTTTCGAGTAGAGTAAAAAATAAAATAAAATGCAATTAAAGTAAAATGTAAATAAAATACAATGTTGGGTAGATAATATGAATAAATTACAATAGACAATTAAATTGTTATTATCGAAGATAAACATTACGCAGTTCAAGCAGTACAGTTAAACAATTTTAACGATTGTAAATAAAAAATAATTTGTAGGGGTATTGTATAGGCAATTTTTTATATCCACAAGTATAATAGTATTTTACTTCGATAAATTTTATTGATACGTTCAAAATTAACGCGGTAAACATATGTTGAATTGAGTTTGGTTAAGTTCTTTATTTCAGGTCCTATATGACGAACATAGTTTAGTATTTGTTTTAAGTCCTGTCAAAAATCAATATAGGTAATATTACTAATTGGTAATTTATATACGAAATATTATTTATAGTATAATATTATATAAAAATACATATTTAATTATCAATGACATTTTCTATAACACCAAGTTCAGACCAAGCAAAAATGCTTGACAATTGACAATTTTACACGAGTTTCGCCATGATTTATACTTAGTAGTAAAAAAAAAAAATGCGTTTAGACTGTAAATTTTAATGAAATCGTAAAAATCACGGCATTTCAAAAGGTGATTAACTGAAATTCGCTCAGAATCGTTTTTCATTAGCAATGGCTTAACGTTGCGTACAATTGTATAAATTAAATTTTACCCTATTATACCAACTTTCCGTCTAAAACAGTGGCGTATCCATGTTGCGGAATATATCCGTCCTCGAGAATTTTTAAGTTTCAATAATTGTGTTCATTTATTGGAAATAAATGTTCAATAATTTTTGAATATTGATCCAATGGACACCTCAATAACCTTATAATATGCATAAGTATAAAACCCAATAACTTGTAAGTCTTCGAAGTATAGGCGATTAAATCATATTATATTATAATATATATATATATATAGTATACGTTTTAAACTATATATAGATATAAACTATATTTACTTCAAAGGTTTCTGAAAAAAAAAAATTGTAAATAAGATTTCTTTATTTTTTTTGCCAACTCGATTTTAAATAATTTTATTAATTTGAATCGTATATTTAAAATTAACCGAATAAAAACTAGTAAATTTAAAATGGTTATAAATATTTATTTTAAAAAAGTGCGGATTCTCCGCGTTATTATGAAAACTACGAGGACAATCAAATTAAATTACCTCCTCAATGCACCAACTAAATACGAAATTCTATAAGAAAGTTCTCTTGTCGTCTTTTTGATTGAAGTAAGATTTCTGGTAGACAATTTTTTAATAAACAAAAAAAAATTAATTAATAAAGTACATATCATACAGTAAAACCAATACATTCCTCACTATGCTCAGTGTAGTCTGAAAAACATGCATATTTGTATGTTTTAGTCATTTTATCATATATATTTTAGAGGTCTATATTTCTATAATAATCCAGAAAAATATGCTATGTACAGATAGTTGTATCAAAAAACGATTCTTTAAATAATTCAATTAATACTATGATATTTCTTTATGGTTTAAAAAAAAAATAATAATGTTTATTAACGAGTGGCAAATTTCCTTCCGGTTGTAGGTGTAACGAATTACCTAATCCGCCGCTGAAACATTTATATTACTTAAGACGATCTCCCTGAAACTGTTTAACCCAATTTGTTTTGCGCGACCGAGTGGAAATACAACATTGCAGTGATGGGAGCAGGTGCGGTGGCAGAGACGTTCCGGAGACTTTGGCATTAGTTGTGCACTTCGTCTATGGAGCCGTGGAAAATTATATAAATAGCCGTTAGCCAATGGTGTTCAAATTTAGAAAATCTCATTTTAAAAACCTTAGCCGAACCATTTGTTCGCCATACACCTGTCATAATTAACATATTCAAATAATTGAAAATCATGTAGACAACATAATATATATTATGCACTATGCTGATTTGTTTCATATTGTCATAATTATTATAATATAATAACAACTTGTAAGTTGTCCTATAAGTTTCTAATTTTCTATAGACCAATAATATCTTAAAAGATATTAAAAAAAAAAAAAATGCGATTATTCGAGAAAATTCTATAAACGTTCGAAGTAGGTACTAATATTCCTAATACAATATTGATGAATGTAGTGTCTAGAATTATATGTATGCACTAAAACTGTATCAAATATGATGTAATGTGCCAAAAAAAGTTTTTAAATAAATAGCCCAATATAATAATTTATTTAATATTTTACAATTTCATTTCAAATTAGAATAAATATCGTTTGTCTTTTTCTAATAATATAGTTAATGCATTAATAACCAACAACGTTTTCATTTTTAGGCCCAGAATTAAAAAATCATTTAGACGTCAAAGGAATTTAAATACATTTTTAAACATTTCAAGTTTGAAATAATCTTTATTTTTTTCTAGTCTTCAAATACGATAACTGATATAATTCGTTATGAATTTAAATATTATTTTCAAACTATTCAGTTGAATGAAATAGAATTTATATTTCAATTGATATAATGTTATTTTATTATATTTTAAAATAGAAATAAATAACGATCATCTGAGAGTTTTAATTTTAAAAATTATATTTCCAAACAATTATAATATTAATTTGGGTGGTTATTAACATCATTAAATTATGCGGTGTAACAAAAATTTCAGAAGCAACGGTTGAGATTTAATTTATGTTACATAAGAATAACATAAAGTAAACTTTGTATTAAATTGTCGGGTATTTAAAACAAAAATATATTAATTTATTGTCAAATAAAAAAACCATTATTACCTATCCGTGAAAATAAAGTTTTGGTGATATTAGAATTAAAATTTTGTTCTTAAAATGTTTATGGACCACATTTTGTGTTAAAATTTTCAGATATTTTAGATGCTTATTAATTATTAACCATCCTATAGTTAGAAAACATACGAGTGACCTTGTATTACATGTTTTAAACCTTTTAAACCAACTTTTTATACTTACACATTTAGTATACATTGACACTTGACTTCTTAAAGACAATATAACAAACGAGTCGGTGCATTTGCAGTTGTAGTTTAAATTTACATTCAATGTTTATGAACTAATTTAGAACGATTAAAAAAATACATACCTAGTTAATCCACAGGTGTATACATTTTCGAATTATTTTCGTATATATACCAAACCTAATTTAGATTCCGGAATCGTCAGTTTTGAAACAAAATAGCGATATTTTAATATGACTTTTCGGTGGAGCGTTATTGCTTTTGATTGTTTAAATATAACTTAACACATATTTTTATTTTTTTTTTCCTGTATTTCACTTTGTAAAATGTATACAATATAATATAATCATTATAAATAAACAAACAACTGATTATTATGTTAACCGAGCTTGTATATTATGTTGCAACATGTAAGTTATTCACGTAAACAATAAATCACGTGGTGCGTATAACATATGAACGATTATACAAATCGGTTTTCGTGCTCACTTATATTATTAAATAGATACTGTAACGATTAATCAGATTATCTGTAAACTTTTTATGAATAATTCTCTACATCATATTATACATAATGGTATGGAAATGATATAAATTATTTCAACTTCAACTATAAAACCGTTAAATCCACGTTCGCAACAAACGTATAGGTATACCAATATAATATAGGTGCGTTTGTACTTAATCAACTGGGTCAAGTTGTTCGACAGGTTTCATAAATTAGTAATAACGTAATTATAAACGATTAAGAATTTGTCGATTAGACACATATATAAGTTAGATAAAGTTGTAAAAAAATTATGCTTTTTAACGTGGAAATATGAATTACGATTATCGAATGGGAATAAACAATGATCAATAAAACATATTTTAACGCCATCGGATCCAATAGGACATCCGATAATAATATTAAATGACGTACAACACAAGAATGACTGAAAAATATACGATGCACGAGATTATATGCTCGTACTGATTTTGACCGTCATCGTAGATTCTATATTTGTAGTTTTAATATTTTAATTTAATTTTTTTTTTATTATTATTTGAGTAATATAACAAATTGTATTCCATTAAAAATACCTACGTATATGAAAACACAAATATGCGAATAAAAATCGTTGGCTCGGAAAAATTGTTCAGCATTTTCAGACGAATAAAAACGTTGTAAGTTATTTTATAGATACAAATGAATAAAGCTTTTAAGTAGGTTAAGTAGCTTTTAAAGTATTATTTTTATAAGTCTGTTTGTAATCTTTTCCGATATACTATTTTTATTTAAGAAAATTACTGCGTTTAGTAATTTATATCATTTGATAAATTTTTATTTGCTTGGTTTATTTTTTTTTACCTTAGGCTCTCGAAATTTCCATATAAACTATTAAATACTAATAAAAGATTCCGAGACCAAAATGTCAAATGTAATATCTGTAGGCAGGGACGGAATAGTAAAGACAAGGCGATAAGGCGTCGAATGATGTACGCCACGCCGTATAGTTTAGAGCAAAGTACAACAATGTTGTCTAATTTTCTTGTATATTAAATTATGGTGCGATAACGATGAAATTCTAAGCCTACAACAAGTATGGGTATCTACAGTTTTGTGAGCTCAGGTGCAAAAATAAAATCAGGGTAATCGAATACATACATCATCGTTAGTCGAGCATATATCTGACAGTTGAACGAAACGTATACACCAAAGACACCGGTTTGAAATAAATAAAATAATATAATATACTATTACATTAGTATAAAATAACTGAAAATATATACACTGATTTTGTTTAATCCCCCCCCTCCATTTATATTTTACAATTTTTTTCCTAAGTTAAAAATCGTTAATGATATTGAAGATTGAAAAAGTTTTAACGGGTTTAAAACATATGGGAAATTGCAAATATTATTATATGTACATGTGGAAATTTCCTATAATAATTAGTCTGTTATGATTTATGAGAAGAACAATCACTGTTATCCCAATAGATTAATAGAAAAACAATACTAAAATGTAATAAAATATTTTATATGTTTTTTATTCTATATGTTTATGTCATTTGATGAAAATATTCCAAATCAAAAGACAAAAAAAATATTTTTATATGTTTTAGTAGCTAATTTTTGCTTTTATAATTTCAAACGACTATAATGACTTTCGGTAATAATTTATGAGTTAAACCCCGAATTACAATAATATAGATACGCATTTCAGCATTTGAATACGTTTATACTGTAGGAATTCAATATGTCGAAATACTATATTATATACTACACGCAGATTAATTTAAACTAATATCAAAAACAATATATTCTGTAAATATTTATCATTACCTAACCTATGACCATTTTTTTAAAATTATTATATTTTTGTTACTTTTAAAACAAATGCCCATTCATTTCGAAAATTATTATTTTTTTCACTTTCAAAAAGCAAAAGCCTGATGGCACCGGGGAACCTATGGTCATTTAAAAAAAAAAAAAAAATGTAAGTGAGTTATAAAATAAAGTCCAAGAAAGTAACACTTTAATAAACACTTCTAACGAAAATTATTTTAAACGAAATAATGTTACCAACTTTAATTACCTAATCACAGTAATACTTACTTAATATTTATTCATGGAAAAATTAAAATTTTGAACTCCTATAAATACCTGAAAAATTAGTGTGTTCAGTAAATATATACATATAGTATATTAACCTACTCTACTGACCCATATATAGCCATTTAAAATTAGTTTTTATTTTAAAAATAGAACTATTGTAGGTAATAATACTTCGCTAAGTATAGGCATTTCAATAAATCAAATATATATATATACCTACCTAATACATTCGATTTATTTGTTAATTGTTTTTTCTTTTGATCAGTAATTTAAATAAATTATATTATTGAATATTGTAGTTAACGGATTTTGTCAAATAAATTAGTTTCGACCGATCATCACACACGGGGATGTAGCTCAGTGGTAGAGCGTTCGCTTTGCATGTGAAAGGCCCCGGGTTCGATCCCCGGCATCTCCAAAAATTTTTTTTTTTTATTTTTTTAAATAATTAGGTATAACTAATTAGTAAGATGTTAGACATTTTAATTCAATTAATCGTAATTAGTTAGTTTTCTAAGTAATTGCAAATATTTTATTATCTTTATTTATTTATTATGATAATATACAATTTAAGAAAACGAGTAAAGATATTGAGTTAAAAAAATTTTTTTAGTCACTTTCATACAAGACGGGGATGTAGCTCAGTGGTAGAGCGTTCGCTTTGCATGTGAAAGGCCCCGGGTTCGATCCCCGGCATCTCCAAGATTTTTTTGCTTTTTATTTCGTTTATATTTTTTTTTTTTTAATAATAAATTATTATTTTATCGTTGCTTTGAAAAAATAGCATATAGCTATGAAAAACTATTGAAATTTCTAAAAAATTATCAAATACAATTACATATCAAAACCCGTATTTTTGTTTAAATATTTTAAATAAACATGGTAAAATAGGTATTAGTTATGTTTTATTGTGTAGTGAAGTTTACATAATTATTATACGATGGTATAATTTTTTTATCTATAGTTTTAGGTTTATCTTTTGATAATTTTTTTATATTTTAAGGTATGTGTGTGCACATGAAATTAAAATTATGATTCACCTCAAAATTCCTTACCTAATATTTTTTACATGTAGTTATTTAAAAGTTAAATTATAATAGGTAGGTATTTTACGGTATTATATTTTATGAAGTTTGATACAATTCGTTAATTTAGTTCGGATTTTAATAGGTACATTATCTATACCACGCGAATAAAAAAATTAATAAATATATTATATATCAAAACTGTATTAGAAAACAAAGACATTTTTACGACGAACGTTTAAATATTAAAGAAACGTATGTTTAGCTGTTTCTGCATAACATATTAATATAATTAAGTTGCATAACTTATTTAGTTTAAAATTTATATAGTTTGTTACATGGTTTTATTTTAATTTATTTTTTATTTTTTTTAGAATACTAGGCTTCGTGCGGAGGCCCAGGGTTATATGAATTTGTCTTATATTATATGTGTTGTGTATAATATAGATATTTTTATAAAATATAATAATTAATAATATTTTTTTTTTATAATTATTGTATAGTTAAGGTAATACGATTTCAAAAAATACAGTAATCATATTATATTTAGTATACTAGTGGCGAAGAGTATCGGTATATCGAGGATATCCGTTTTTTTTTCTCTCCAAAACCGATATTTTTGGAAAAAAACGTCAATAATGTCTCTGGAATATGCAGGAAAAAACCCGTTTAAAAAATAGTTTTATTAAGATTAGATTTATTATTATTAGATATTAATCGGTTAATTTCAATATCGGCTCACCACCGCTAAAAATAACTAGCAGCAGACGACAATAATAATATTATAATACGGGGTTGTCTTGTATTGTCCGTATCCAAAAAAAAAAAAATGTATAATGTTTGTGTAGTAAAATTAATATTGTATATATATATATATTTTTTTTTCTTTTTTATGTGGCCTTTAACGCTTAAAATAACAATAATATTAATAAAGATAAAAAATTGTATATAAAAATATGTATTACAACGAAGTCGTGTAAAATTGTCTTTCGAATGCGCCGAGCGTAGTATGTATTGCCCGGCAAAAATATATTATAGCCGCTAATTTTGGTCCAATATATTGTTCGGAGGGTTTTTCTCCTGTAGGAGTGGGGACGGCGGGTGTTTCTTATATAGTGTACGTACTAAAAAAATTGGCATTAAAAATTGTCGGGGAAAAAAAAAAATATTTTTAATCCGCGACGGGCCAAGCAGCGACGAGGGCGACTATTTTTGATCACCGCGTTAGTCCCTCGGATCTCGCATTCGTTGCTGCTCAAACATTTCATACTTAGAAGTGCCGGACGAGAGAATTGTACTCTGTACAATTTCTTCTCTTTTTTTTTTCTTTAACTCTCCGTGATCCTCTCTATTATATACATAAATATATATTTCAATAACAACAGTGTTCGGTGTTTAAAATAATTTTACTTTTCCAGTGGCTATACTAGTGAATTGATACTTGAAAACCGTCCGAGACCCGGACGAGAACGAACTTGATGTGAGTTGTTTTTTTTTTCAAACTTCTTTTAGATATATTGATTGGTTTTTTTAAACTTAAAATTTATATTTATTTTTCGTTTCATTACAAATCGAATATGTAAAGTTGGGTTATCTTTGGAAAATGCCTACTTACGCATTTCGAAAATAATTATTTATTTATTTGTTTAAAAGAATTATGTATATATTTTTTTTATTAAAATTATACATTATATTAGATTGGTTATATAGTATAATATTATAGTAATAATAGTCATATGTTTTACCATGATTTAAAAAAAAAAAAATGATAATTTAAGTAGATATACGGGTAATAGGTATGGTACTTAATTTATTTATAAAAAAAAAAACTTGAAATCAATCATCGATGTATGTAAATATTTTGTTTTTAATAGAATTAGAGTTTTACACATTTACATTGATAATTCAAATATTATTTTAGATACAATACCATCGATTTAGTAGTGTTCATACATTTTACATTCGTGCGTCTATACTCGATTGATAATGAAACTTAAACTTTTTTTTTATATAAAATTTAGTTATAAACAACTACTATAGGCGGTACCTGTCAACTTATATATATATATATATATATATATATATATATTCAAAAGAATTTGAATATAAAAACATGAGTACGTAGATTTTTAAATCTAAAGTATAGGTAAAAAAAAAAAAACGTTGTTATTGACAATTGGATCCGGTTTTTTTTTTTTTTTTATCTAGGACGTAGACATATTGTATAATAGATACGTATCGTAGTGTTTACAATAATATTCTGAATTGTTACACTGCAAACGTTCTGAATTATAACGCATTTAAATTAACATAGACGGTTTAGTCGTTTATTCCGTCGTGTGCATCAATAATATTATTTATTTAAAGGGGGATATAAATATACATAAACAGTATAATATTATAATACCGGGCAATTGAGCAATTATTTTAACGTTTGACCTAAAAGTATAAATTTTTACGGCGAAACGGTACTGTGCGTTTCACGTGTCGAAAACAATTGGCACAGGTCGTGTAGAAATATCATTTTACAAACGGCAGACTTTAAAAATACTAAAACCTAGTAAAAATTTTTCGCACAAAATATATCTCCTATGGCAACTTCCCAATAACATGTGTTCCATAAAAAAAAAAAATATATTAATGGTATTTAAACTAGAGGTGAACTAAAATGTTTATTTTTCTGTTGCCCGTGTGTTCGATCGCGCTTTCTTGCTATATACATTATACATATATTTTTTTTTCTCTATAAAATAAATTAATTTCAAAACGATTTATCACGGTCGCACCGGGGGGATAAGACAATAAGCCACCAATTTATACATACCATATTCAAAAACTATTATACGGGGCACAATTATATTAATAATTATGAGCGTTTTTAAGTAGGAAGAAACAATATAAAACCGCCTTAGGTGAGTACCGTTATCATCGGTGACATAATTATGCGTAAATACAACAGCCGGTTTATTAGGAGGTACCTACGGTAGATAGGTCGTTGGTAAAAACGATATGAAATACAATTATAATAATATAGTATAGAAATGTAAATATTGTATTAGGTTAGGACCTATAGAATATAATATACGTTTTTGTAAAATATCTACGTAAAAACGTTACATACGAAACACGACGAACTGCGTGCAGAGATCGAAGAGAAAAATGATTAAAAGTAACGGAGGAAAAAATATATGATAACGACATATAGTATAGTAGAGACTGCAATTGGCGCGATGCTGTAATTAATAGCGATGATAACGACGAAAATCGGGAAGATAACAGTAAAGCGAGTACGTCAAGGAAATAATATTATAAAATCTACAAATAAACAACTACAATTATATAAATTACAATTATTATTATTAGGTATTTAGGTAGGTACGTCGTAAATTGTTCAATAATTTATAGATGAACGAGAAACACGTCGCGGCGGCGGCAGCAGCTGTCCGGCGCATGATTTCGTTGTTTCTTATCAGCGCCGTCGCCGAACGAAACAACCCGTTTAGCGCTTGATAGTGTATTTGTACGAAGCAAAAAAATCATGACCGAATAACAGAGAAAAATCCTAGAAAAAAATTATAAATCTCATTATTTAGTTGGAAAATATCGAAAAGGGGAAAAACGGTCGGCGATTTATCTGTTTATTATATAATAACAATGTAATCACGATAATATAGATCACGACCAAGAACAATCGATAGGCGTGAGGGGCCCTGCGCGGCGGCGTGACGTCAGCCAACGATCGGATGTGTGTCGTGTGGCAGCAGTGGTGGGGAACGAACCGGCTTCGTTGATAACGGACGCGGTGCGTTTTACGTAAAACGTTCTGATTGGCCGCCACTCCGTCCGGTAGTCGTTCCGTCTTTGTTGCACAGCACGCAACGTGTACCCCGACGACCCCGTTCCGACCGTCGAGCTTTTCTTTTTTCCTTTCCCCCCTCGTACACCGCGCTTACGGCCATCGCCCCCTCCCGTTCGGTTAGAACCGTCGTCATCGCCGCCGCTTTTATACGCCATTTACTACAGTGCGTTTATAAAATACGATATTATTATACCGCATTACGAACGACTCGTCATAATAATAATTCGCTTTACTGTCAAATCGTTTTGTTTTTTTTTCAATTTTTTTTTTTTATATCGTTATTTGTATTTTTTGAAAAAGCTTATTCGTTCAGCGTATAGGTAATATTAATCATATTTGCGTACAGTGTAAACACACACGATTTATAATTATATGGTATAGTATAGGTATAATTATATTTCTCTTTGACGTTGAAATTTTTACGCGCGACACGTCAATCAATAAAAAAAGTACACGGATTTCGCATCGCACCGCAATGCTGAGACGCTAAGGTTTGTATACAATTGTGGTATTTAAAATTCGCATCAACAGGCCGCCGACACCAATACGGTCTGGTCGTATATCGTTCGTTACACTTGTCTACCAATTGTTTGAAATAATAATCGCGTCGCCATCGTTTGTAGCCTGTGTAAATCGTATTTTAGCCGAAATACCTCGTGGTGTTAATGCGTTCCGTTTTGAGTCTGTCGTCGTCGCCGATGGATAATAATAATATTAATATCGTAGGCAGCAGAGCAGTGTACCTAGTAATTATGTAGGTTATAAATACTATCGACAAAACCAAACTAGACAGTACACTGCATATATGATCGAAATACCTGATCCGGATAAATATATGGATTCGTCACGGTTTTTGCCCAATTTTCGATGACACGGATAGATGTACACATTATTACACGCATGCCACTTGTTAGACCAAAGTTAAAAAAAATTTTCTCGCACCGACTCTTGTTAATCCCCTAGCAATTATTAGGTAATAAAATGTTTCTAAATCGGGTGTGTACTTAATATTTTAAGGATAAAAAGCACATATCAGTAAATATGATAATGGAGATTAATGCATTGTGTAAGTAGTCTACTAAATTATCAAGGCTAAGAATTTTTTATCTCCACATAGTGTACCTTGTTTTATAATGTATATTAAACGAGGGGTTCATATTAATATTGTTGAATATAATATTTTGTTCAGTAGTTTTTAGTATTGTGACCATGAGCGTTAGATTTTTAAAATTCTAATAAAGTCTTGGTATATACGTCAGTTTTTTTTTTTTTTTTTTTTACTTATAAATTTTATCTACATTACAAATAATTAATGAGCGTTTAAATTTCTATAGGTATGTTTTAATAATTTGTGTTGGTTTGTAACAATGTATTTTGTACACAAGTGTGTCAACATTTTTGCATTGATTATTATATTATCATATGAATTTAATTATTCCTATATGTTATATTGATTAAAGTTATAGTAAAGTACCTACCTATACTTACATTCTTATGTTCTTTAATATTTATTAATTTTTTTATAATCTATATATTAGTTTGTGTCATCTTACAAGTTCCTGTAAAAAGTGCAGAATGTTAGGTAACTAAATACAACTAATATTTTTGAGGATTACATATATTATTTTATTTAAAAAATGAGTAAAAAACCTCTATACAAGTAATAGCACTAAGTGTTGATATACATTTCAGATAATTTAAGATAATTCTGAAATTACTGACCATCTATAACGTTTATTAAACACTTTATTTAAATTACCTATTAAAACTTAATGTTGGTTTTAAATGATATCTATATTAACAACTTAAAGATTAATTCATTAGTAGGTAGTTATTATTTTCAGGGGCTGGGATAACATTTCTACATTGTATTGGTATTATTATTATATATAAATGCAAATACTATATTTATATCAAAAACATTTAATCATATTATATTTGGTATAATTAAAAAAACTAATAACATTTTAATTGTTATTTACATATTATTTTCTTTAATCCTTGAAAGTTTTAGTTATGTTTATTAATCTGTTAATTTATTTTCAGAGGCCATATAGAGGATCGCTGTGAATGTTATATTAAAGGATCATAGTTTAAAACCACCAAGCCGTCCACAATGGAGGACGCCCACGCGAAAACCGTGGATGAAGTACAAAACTTCTTCAACGTTGATCCAGACAAAGGTCTAACACCAGATCAAATAAAAAAATATCAAGCCAAATATGGACCAAATGGTATGTACATACATAATAATTATATATACCTGTAATGCATTTCATATTTCCCTTTGAACTTTTGATGGATCAAAAACATACTATAATTCAAATATAACTAGAACTTAGAACTGTATCATGTTTAATTTAAAATAGTTAAATTACAAAAATATGTTATTAAGTGAAATTCTGTTATTTTAATGAACTTAAATGTTTTTCAATTCCTCTTGTGGTAGTTTAAGTGTTATCATCTAGTTTTCGAGTTTGTTTGTATTCAAGACATCTTGTTAAGGCTAACATAATTATAAAATATTTATCTTACAGTTCTGATTTTTTACTAACTAAATTTGTTTAACATTAATTTTCTCTAAAAAATTATATATATTTTTTAATAGTTTTAATATGTAATAAACTTGTGTTGTTATAACAATTTGAATTGTCTACCTATATTATTGGTTGATTTCAAATAGGTATCCAAGTGTTTTAAATAAAAATACTTAAGTGACTATTAGAGTATTTTGTACATATCTAGAGCTTTTATGCCTATTTAAATTTAAGGTTATCTATTTTCAAGTTTAAATGTTATTCATTTGTTGCTTTGAAGCATTTAAGCTTTCAATTCAAAATATTATCCATTAAGATGTTAACATAAAGCACATTTTTTTTTTTTTTATATGTAACTAACTAAGTATTCAACTGCAGGGAAATGAAAATGTTATCGCCAACCAAATTAATGAACATATTAATTTGGTTGGTAATATTTTTTATATGTTGTTTCTGATAAGTATGACACAATATTGCCTAACAATGATCAAGCAATTATGTTCATAAAATATATTTTTTTTCGAAATTTACTACCTAATAATATGCTTTTAATTATGTTAAAAACGCTAACTTATTTTCAAATAGGTCCTCTTTTTTAAAAAAAATGCAAAAAGTCCTAAACTCTGATTAAACAAATTTAAGCTTTATTAAAATCAAACATTTTATATTCTGTTACGTTTTGGTTTTTTTCCTTATGTTAATTTGATCTATCCCCTTAAATATGTATTATACATATTTAACATGTTTTTTGTGAATAGAACTTAACTAAGAACATAAATATTAGTTAACAATTCATGGAAAAAAATAATATATTATAATAAAAATAAAATTAGACCAATTTGATTTCAATGAAAAAATAATTTTTATTATTTTTTTGGACTCTATGAGTATAGCATTTTAAGTACATAATTAAACTACATTCATATACCAGAAGTTCTTATTTTATTTTTTCAAATTATTTTTGGGATATTTTAATCGGGTCTTTAATCACTACACTCTTAGTTACTACTAAAATATTAATTATAATTGTCCTAATAATTAATACTTAATCAATTTATTTATTTTACATTTTATCATATCTATTTAATTATAAATTATTATAATTTAATTAAATATTAATATATATTTTAGTATTTAATTTTTATTTAGGTAAAATAAAATTTAAATATGATTAATGTATATTTTTTTTATTGAATTTTAAAATAAATTCTATTCAACAATTATCATTTAAAAGTTATATTTATTTGTATTTATTACTTAATATACATCTTGATTGTTCTTTTTTTATTAGGTTTTATAATAAGTTACAATATAAATGTTGCCCATGAAAACATAAAAAAAAATTTTTATATAACCTTGACCAATATTTTAACACAACTTGTAAGATTTTGTTTATTTTTTTTTATCAATGCACTTGAAATTAAATAATGGTATTCAATTACTAATGTACTTACATATATGTTAAGTTTACAGATTTTTCATTTAAAATATAATTTTTTGAAGGAGGTTTGCTCAATTTTATGTATATTATATTATATATTTTGTTCTGTAATATGTTAGTCTAAGTATGGTCTTAACAATTATCTTTGCAAATTGATAATAATAAAATGCAATTGTATTTAAAATTTAATACAATTTATCACATTTATTATTCATATTATTTAAATTTTTAAATACAAATTAAAATACTTTAATTGCCTATGATTATAATTCATACTAGTAAACATTTAAATTTGATTATTAATAATATTTTTACCTTTTATCATATATACTTTGCGAATAATTAAACCAAGAATTTACCAAGAGTTGGATACATAAATGTATGACACACGTGCCTTTGTGCAAAATAATTTGATGAAACCTGCTTAATTACACTGACTTGTTTTTAAAACTAATTGCTATTGAAATATAGAATAATATAGGTATTGTTTTATTATTTATTATATAACTACCTATTTTTATTTTTTCAAAGGTTCTTATTGTAGGTATATGTCTGGGTATTTACCTAATTGTTACATAATTTCATTTACATCAGTACATTGTTCCAAATTCAGCTTTACATACTTAAATTGCCAAAAATTATGTAAAGTATGAGGTTATCAATAAGAGGTTTTACTTTACTTTTTGAATTCTATATGTAATATTCTACCTCCTTTAGTTCGTAATAATGCACATTGCATACATGATCACATGATGCTTAAAAATTTATTCAATATGTATATCTACTACATAGAAATATAAAATATGTCCCTCCATTATTCTTATTTTTTTTTTCAAATGTCCTTAAATAGGTAACTATTATTGGTTTAATATTTATCAAAAACAAAATAGATTATCAAATTGAATTAATGTAACTTTATAGTCTTGGTATTTAAAAAATAATAAAAAATAATATATATATTTGCTATTATTTAATAGTAGTATAAAGTAGTTTTATTTTATATTAATAAAAATTAAAAAAATAGTTGAGGAATTATTGTACTAATAATATAATTTAAGTTATCCTGCTATTTATGTATTAATTTATTGTATTGTTGTTATAACAATTTTTTATTTTTTTGTTTACAGAATTGCCTGCTGAAGAAGGTATGGACACATTCAATTTATCATACATTTATAATCATACTTGATATATGCATTTAAAACACTTAATTATTTATAACCCTTTAAAAAAAAAAAAAAAAACATTTTATTATTTTGTGATTTAAATCATTTTATAACTTAAATATAAAGTGTTAGAAATAGTACTTATATGGTTAAATCATATTATTAAATAGTATACAATTTTTAAATAAAACATTTTTTAATTTTTTTATCTAACTTAACATTAAATTTATAATTTTAAAGTCACCAATTGGTGCATAAAGTGTTATTAAATTAAAATTAAATTGTTCTTTTGACACTTGATGTTTAAGTTAATTCTTACAGCAGATCATGATGTTTACTAATTATCACACACTCATTAATTATAAAATAATTGAATATCAAAATATTTACCATAGAAAATATTTCTGAATATAAAATGCAGTAGATCTTATTTTTACATAATAATATAATCGTTACAATAATGTTTAGCTTATAGTTTATTATTATTATCATTACTATTATTGAGTATAATATAAAACATGTGTATAACTAAAAATTTTAGGCAAATCAATTTGGCAACTTATCCTCGAACAGTTTGATGACCTACTAGTTAAAATTTTACTATTAGCTGCTATTATATCTTTTGTAAGTAATATTATATTCAAGTTTATCTATTTTATTATCTAATAATTTTTATTTTTATATAGGTGTTAGCATTATTTGAGGAACATGACGATCTAAATGAAACCTTAACAGCTTTTGTGGAACCATTTGTTATATTACTTATTTTAATAGCTAATGCTGTAGTTGGAGTATGGCAGGTAATTATTTTAACTTGTGATTATACAATTATATGTGTTTTATGTGAGTAAGTTATTAGTTATAACAACTTTTAAACAATTTGGCATTCTTCACTGTTGGTAGATTTACCATTGTGTACTGTATTAAGTATTGATATAATATAGGTATTCTTAGTATGTAACAGTTTATAAATAAACAAAATAATTTTCACAATTCAATTATTTTTATTATAGTATTCATCACAAAACATACATAATAAATTAAAAGTACCTACCATATGTAATGTCATATATAATAATCTTCAAAATAATTAGCTATTTTGGCTATACTTCAAAGTATTAAAGTAATTAATAAATAATTTGATGTAAATAACTTCTGGCAAAATGTGTTTTTAGGTAGGCGTTTAAAAAAAAAAAAAAAAAAAACATTACAATCTTATTCAATTGATTGTTATAATTAGATATTTTAATGTTGAAAATAAAAAAAAGAATTTGAGGATCTCTTTTGTTTGCATGTAAGAACTTTTATAGTGGCCCTGCCAGTTGATGATTGATATATATTTTGGCTCCATATTAAAATAATTGGCATCGGTATCATTTGCCCATAGATTTTTATCCTAGGAAGCACTTAGTAAAGTATTTTTATTTTTTTTTTTCTAAAGGTATAGGCATTCATTTTTAGAATTTTTTTGGCTTACATCTTTATATGACATTTACTTAAGTTTCTTATCTACTAAATTCAATATTTAAATTTATTTATTTCAGTAATTTCTAAAAACTCATTGTGTATAGAAAATATAGTTAAAATTATCTGTTAACAATTTATATAAAATTCATATACCTAAATGTTATTATTATTTTACACACAATTCAAAGACACTTAGTTCTTTTATTTATATATTTTTTAATTTATAATTCCCTAGGAACGAAATGCAGAGTCAGCCATTGAGGCACTTAAAGAATATGAACCAGAAATGGGTAAAGTCGTCAGAGGCGACAAATCAGGTGTACAAAAAGTCAGAGCCAAAGAAATTGTACCTGGTGATGTAGTAGAAATATCTGTGGGAGATAAAATTCCTGCTGATATTAGGTTGATTAAAATCTATTCAACTACTTTGAGAATTGATCAGTCCATTTTGACTGGAGAATCGATTTCTGTGATTAAACATACTGAGGCTATTCCAGACCCAAGAGCTGTGAACCAGGTTGGATATTTTATAATATTAATAATATAATATATTACTTATTTATTAAATTTTTTTTCAGGACAAAAAAAATATATTGTTCAGTGGTACAAATGTTGCTGCTGGTAAAGCCAGAGGTATTGTAATGGGTACTGGATTGAATACTGCTATTGGTAAAATCCGTACAGAGATGAGCGAAACTGAAGAAATAAAAACTCCTCTGCAACAAAAATTAGATGAATTTGGTGAACAACTCAGTAAAGTAATTTCAGTCATCTGCGTTGCTGTCTGGGCTATCAACATTGGTAAAAAAAATTCACAAAATTATTACTTTTATGCTTAATACTAAAATTGTTTGTTATTCTTTTTTTTAGGTCATTTCAATGATCCTGCCCATGGTGGTTCTTGGCTTAAGGGAGCAATATACTATTTCAAAATTGCTGTTGCCTTAGCTGTAGCTGCCATTCCAGAAGGTTTGCCCGCTGTTATCACTACCTGTTTGGCTTTAGGTACCCGTCGTATGGCAAAAAAGAATGCTATTGTCAGATCACTACCTTCAGTTGAAACCCTTGGTTGTACTTCTGTCATTTGCTCAGACAAAACTGGGACACTTACCACAAACCAAATGTCTGTTAGCAGGTAAAAAAAAAAAAAAAGAATTATAAATTTTGGTCATGTCTTAATATTTTAACTATTTTAATAGGATGTTCATTTTTGAGAATATCGAAGGAAATGATAGTTCATTTACTGAATTTGAGATCACAGGATCAACCTATGAACCAATTGGTGATGTATTCCTTGATGGCCAAAAAGTCAAAGCTTCAGATTATGAAGCATTAAACGAAATGGGAACAATTTGTGTGATGTGTAATGATTCAGCTATAGATTTTAACGAATTCAAACAAGCCTTTGAAAAGGTATTTTGTACTAAAATGATCATTGATATTAAATATATATTATTATTATTATTATTATTATTATTATTTATTCATTATTTATCATTTTACTTTGTACAATTTATAATTCTAAATTATAATAGGTTGGTGAAGCTACTGAGACTGCTTTAATAGTATTGGCAGAAAAAATGAACCCAAATAATGTTTCTAAAACGGGATTGGACCGCAGAACAACCGCCATTGTTGTCAGAAATGATATTGAAACAAAATGGAAGAAAGAATTTACTCTGGAATTCTCTAGAGATCGTAAATCTATGTCTTCTTACTGTATCCCCATCAAACCTAGCAAACTAGGAACCAGTCCAAAATTGTTTGTTAAAGGAGCAACAGAAGGTGTTCTTGAAAGATGTTCTCATGCCAGAGTTGGCTCTCAAAAAGTAATTGTTTAATTTTATTCGTGTACAATATATTTATTATTAACATTTGGATCTTGGTTTAGGTTCCTTTGACAAATGCACTCAAAAACCGTATCTTAGAATTAACCCGTAAATACGGTACTGGACGTGATACTCTCCGTTGTTTAGCTCTTGCTACTGCTGATAACCCAATTAAACCAGAACAAATGGATCTTAATGATTCTAACAAGTTCTTTACATATGAAGTAAATTTGACATTCGTTGGAGTAGTTGGTATGTTGGACCCTCCCCGTAAAGAAGTATTTGACTCAATTCAAAGGTGCAGAGCTGCTGGTATAAGAGTTATTGTTATCACTGGTGACAATAAGGTTTGCATTTTATAGGTTTACTTCTAAAACTTAATTACTAATTGGCATTTAAACCCTCCAGGCCACTGCTGAAGCTATTTGCCGTAGAATTGGTGTATTTACTGAAGATGAAGATACAACAGGAAAGTCATATTCAGGACGAGAATTTGATGATCTTACTTTAGCTGATCAAAAAGCTGCTGTAGCTAGATCTCGTCTGTTCTCTCGAGTAGAACCTGCTCACAAATCAAAAATTATTGAATACTTACAAAGCATGAATGAAATTTCTGCTATGGTAAATATTGATTTAATATTTTCAAATAAAATAAATTAACTAAAGTTATGTGTTGTATTTAATTTATGACTTATTTATTTTGTAGACAGGTGATGGTGTAAATGATGCTCCAGCTTTGAAAAAAGCAGAAATTGGTATTGCTATGGGTTCTGGAACAGCCGTTGCTAAATCAGCTTCAGAAATGGTATTGGCTGATGATAACTTTTCATCTATTGTGGCTGCTGTTGAAGAAGGCAGAGCTATCTACAACAACATGAAACAATTCATCAGGTATTTGATTTCATCCAATATTGGTGAAGTCGTTAGTATTTTCTTGACTGCTGCACTTGGATTACCCGAAGCTTTGATTCCTGTACAACTTTTGTGGGTTAATTTGGTCACTGATGGTTTACCAGCTACTGCCCTCGGTTTCAATCCACCTGATCTTGATATTATGGACAAAGTAATGAGATAATTTTTTTGAATACGGTTATTATATATATGTATTTTTTTTCATACATTGTGTTATTTTTTAATAGCCTCCACGTAAAAGTGATGAAGGTTTGATCTCTGGCTGGTTGTTCTTCCGTTATATGGCCATTGGTGGTTATGTAGGTGCTGCTACAGTTGGTGCTGCTGCATGGTGGTTTATGTACTGTGAAGATGGACCACAAATCTCTTATTATCAATTGGTAAAACCTATTAAGTTAATAATATGAAATAAGTATATTAAATTAATTTTTGTATTAGACTCATCATTTATCTTGCATAAGCGGAGGAAATGAGTTCAGAGGACTTGACTGTGCAGTGTTCCATGATCCTCATCCAATGACAATGGCACTTTCTGTATTGGTCACAATTGAAATGTTGAACGCAATGAACAGGTTTGTTGGTTTGATTACTTTGTTTTACATTTTCCATAGAATTTTTATGTTTATTATGGATAATATTGTGTATTTTTTATAGTTTATCAGAAAACCAATCTTTGATTAGTATGCCACCGTGGTGTAACTTGTGGCTTATTGGTTCCATGGTGTTGTCTTTTACACTTCATTTTGTTATTCTCCATGTTGATTTCTTATCGGTTTGTATAATAACAGTATCTTTTACATTACATTTTATACTTATCTCAATATTAATATAAATTCTACATTTTTAATTTATAGACTGTGTTCCAAGTTACTCCCCTTACATTTGATGAATGGATTACAGTTATGAAGTTTTCTATACCTGTAGTGCTTTTGGATGAGACTCTGAAATTTGTTGCCCGCCGGTTCACTGACGGTAAGAGCGTTATCACAACGGTGTGGGGTATCGTGCTCATGTGGTCCGTGTTTTTCGCCATCATCGTTTACGGACCCTTGTAATGGACACAAGATGGCCACCGTCCTTTTCGCTTCTTTTCCCCGAAAAATTATAATTAAAAAAAAACACATTCTGATACATGTACAAAAAAAGTTCTCTGGCAATTAAACAATTTTTAAATTATTTTTTTCTTTGCTTTTTCGTATTGTGACACAAAATCAAGACTGAAAAATAACTAACCCACCCCTTTAAGAAAAATAAAAACAGATAGAAGTTTGATTGCCCTTAACACATTGTTTTTACTATAGTTAATTTTTAGAAATGCTGTGAATTTAGAGACATTTAACTCTTTATATGCTTGTAGTAAGCCTCAACAGGAAAAAAAATCATGTTTAATTCTAAGATGTTCAGCATTTATTGTTGGGTAAGGAAAAACCTCTAAAAATAATGTGTTTTGAGTGCCTTGAGTTCTGTGATTTTTATGCATATGGTAAGGTGTGTCTAGAATAACAGACGGATCATATTTGATTTATCACTGCCAATAAGATGTTTTATACTTGTATTTTGTATTATTATTATTATTATTATTATTTATTTTTCCGAAAATTAACATCTGGTGTGTGATTTAAATTAATATGTTAATAATGCTTAAATTATATCCAAATGCAAATTTAGTTTGACCCAACATCAGTTTACACATGATATTATTTTTCAACCTATTAATTTCTGACCTTTTTTATTTACAATAAATAACATGATATTGTAATATAGTGTGTGGGTACAACATATCAGTCTAAAATTGTGTACTATTAAAATATATAGATATATGCATTTTTTTAGTTTTAAATAAATGTAATTTAATAATAAATTTATTTGTATAGACTATACAAAATGTGCGATTTATCATTAAGTTAAGTAGATTTTAAAATACTGTCTTATGCGTATTTAGAATTTACTAACTGTAATATAGTTAATATGTATTACTGTATGGTATATTATCCAATTTAACACAAACTATTTAATCTACTTGCGTAAAACTAAATATTAAAATAATAATAAATCGCATATTGGAACATTTCTATTTTATAAACTATTAGTTTTCTATTAATTGGTGTTGTTAGTCAAATATTAAAATATAATGCGGTCATTATTATTTTTATATATTTATATCGTAGGACATTTAAAACGAATTGATAACACCAAAACTAGGATTTCTTTTTAAGAATGTATTCATTTATATAACAATTCATTTGTTTTTATATATTTTAGTGGAATATTTTTTGACAGATTTTATATTCTGTTAACCTAGAAAATTGATTGTTCTTTTTTTTTTTTTGAAAATTGGCTAATATAAACCCCCGGGATGGTGTAACAAGTTTGGGTATACTTATTCTAAACAAATTCTTTTTGTAAGCGTTTTTCATAATTTCTCTGTTTCTACTTTTTAATCTATTAAATTCTAATGCGTGGGTAACTTTTTAAATAATACAGAATAATTGAGAAGTCTTGTATATTTTTTTGATATAATTTATACTTGACATAAATTAAAATAATGCAACAACTAAATGTTATATTATAACAGTGTTGATAATTTAAATTAAACTGCAGAAATTGTTAAAAATCTATTCCAAATAGCATATAATAAAATATAGTATTTCAAAATGGGTAATAATTGTTTGACATGAGAGTAGGTATTAAATTATTTTTATAAGCATATAAAAAGAACATCGATTTGATGTTACTTATTCAGATCCAGTCAATCATTCTGTATTTTAAAGTAAATTTTAATATCCAATTTGTTTTTATACATTTCCTTTGATTATTAAAATATTAATATTCTACTAGTAGTTAGTAAACACATTTGTAAATATTTTTGTTTGTTTAAATATTACAATTACAATAAAACATTTTTATTATTGTTTTGTTAAATAAAAAAAAAATAAAAACTTGTAATGAAATGTTTTCATGAGTGATATGCTGACATGTAATAAATGGTGGAACTTTCTCAAAGTTCACAATACTCGTCCTCGTATATCTGGAACGTAGTCTATTTTTTTACTAATTACTGTTGTTTTACATTTTGCACTTTTATTTCTAATCTATTAATTACAATAACAATTGAGCTTGTGTTGGGTTTTATCAAGACACGTAATATTTGGTGGTCGTGTTCTCATAGTCTACGATAAATACCAAATTGCCATGCTGCACTGAATGCTTTATTTTGAAGCACATGAAAATTAAAAAGATAAAAGACAGCTTTTCAGTATAATCGTACTTGATTTGGGAATGATCTCGTATAATCGATCCGATGTAATAAAAAAATAAAAACATTTTGTATTTATATGATTTAATTCTGAATTCAATCACTGGTGAACCATACAATAATATTTTGAGACCTTATTATTGACATTAGGAAAACTTACATTCACTGTTACAATCAACGGGAATCTTTAAAATCGATCGGGCTAACTCTATAGAATTATTCGACAGTAGTTTTTTTTTTTCTTTTGTCAATTCCGCCCGAGATCGTTCCCCTGCGCAGCGTAAGCCTAGGATAGAATAGTCCTAGAACGCGAGCGTTGCGCATTAATTGCCATACTTTTGTTTTCGAGCTTATGTTTTGTTTAAAATGTAATTAAATTTCGAGAGAAAAAATAGTAATATTATTATTATGATGATGTTGTTTTTCTACCCGCGTGACGAAATCTATAACTTATAGGTTCGCAATCGACTATAGCCCGTTATTACGATATCGATGGTCGAAAAGTAGAACGGGACAACGGCACGACGATGCCGACCGGCAAAAAACCCCACGCCGACTAATACGGTTTTGTTGATAAAACAATTTATTTATTTTTTAAAAATTCGTCCCTCGTCCGCGTGCGCAGAGAATGCGGCGTTTACGTGGTTGCTGCTGCATTTAAATAATATCCGTCAGTTTTTTTTTTTTTAACCGTATTACTGCGAGACCGTCGTTGACCAATGTTGTTTTTTTTTTTTTTTTTCGTAGTAGTAATATAATAGTAGTAGTACTTAGTGCCTAAGTAGTTTAATTTCGTGTTTTTTTATCATATGTACATGTATAGTGTAATAATATTAATTAATTAGCGTAAATGATTTATTTTTAATTCCGCGGCACTATTTACGTGTTATTTAGACGAATATTATAATATATAAATACATTATTATGCATTTGCTAGTAATTTCAGACGTGTTATTATGATATATTTTTTTTTTTTTTGTTTTTCTAATATATATTTAATTTTTTGACTATTATATTAATTAATATTTATTATTATTGTAGACAGTAGACGTAATTGATATTAATTTAATACGCTTAACACTATAGTCGCACATTTTACACATCATTTCTCTTTTTACAAGCATTTAACCGTATTAATTTATCATTCCGTAATCGATTGTTATGGCATACATTAATATTAAAAAAAAAAGATAAACACACATTTTAGACCGACAATTCCCTCAGAGTTTTAGATAAATCGTATGCCATATAATTTGACGTTTTATTGGTTTATTGGATTTCGTCCGATAGAATTACGAATATAATAATATTAAACAACAGGGTGCATTCGGTTTTCATAACCCTGCCAAATATTATCGTAGTATTTTTTTTTTAAATTTGTAAAATACTTTCTATTTTTGGAAATACTATAGCAAAAAAAAAAAATTATGGACAGTTTACAAGACGCCCCCCCCATCCCCTTATACACGTTCAAAATTATACACAACAACCGTTTTTTTCTAAACGCAAAATTCTATTACGAATAAATATTACTACTAAATAATAATATGTATAATTATATATGCACCTAATTATACAAATTTTAAAAAAATGTTTAATTATTCGTTATTTGATAATGTACCTAAGATATTTAAATTTACTCTAATACGTTTGTTTCTTAATAGTGTATGTGTTAATATCGTATGTTATCAATCTTTTTTTTTTTTTGGTAAATTAATTTGAAATAAATTGAAATTAAAAACAATAAAATTACTTATTCTGTAATAATAATAAAAAAAAAAAAAAAAAACGGCTGTTTTACTATATTAAAATAATTATAATTTTTGCAGCAATTTTCGCTGTACACGCGTATAAATGCAAATTCCGTCTAAATATATATGATAAATGGCGTGGTATTTTTTGTCAATAACATAATATTTATAATAATATTTTCGTGTAATCGCCGAATTAATTAGTTTACCGACCTGTATTTGTTTGTACTCGTTGGCCATTTGTCGATTATAGCCGTGTTCGTGTTTTAATATTTCACTTTAACTCGCTTGAAATTATTCTCGTTATTCCAAAACGCGCGTGTGCAATGATTTGTTTCCGTTCCAACGGAAGGGGAACCTCCCGGGGGGTTTGATGTGTGTGAATATTAATTTTTTTACGCGTTGTAAATTTGGAAATCCGAATTCACGACACGAATGCAGCGGTACACGAGCGATGCCTGGTGACGTATTTCCCGGATATCCGATATGCTCCAGAGTCCAGAACAGTGTCTCTTAACCTGGGTTCCGCAAAGATCACTGAGGGGGAGTTCCACGAAAGTGCTTTTATCAAATTAGTGTTTTTAGCTGCAATGTTGCCGTTTATCGCCGTATTCCGTGTACTCTTCTTTTTAAAGATAATTTTCATAGGGGTTCCGTGATATAAAAAATATTACGGAAACACTGCTCTAGACCACGAAAAAAACAAACGTGATTTTATTTTAAATTTCAACGGGCTGGCGAAATATCCGTGGCCCTCCCGGGGGGGTACCCGTTGAAGACGAGACGACGGAACTCATACCGGTCGACAAGCGGGCGCCGGTGGGAAAAACCCACTGATTGGCTACTCTCCGAGTAAATTATCTGGTCCCCTCTGCCCCTACGCACGCACATGACAAATTCCTAAACAATTGTATTACACGCGCCGCAGTCCGATTGGCGTGTACACAAAAAGCAAACGATCATATCGATTCGTCTTTATGCCGCCCCGTAGTCTAGTGGTTTTTTTTTTTTCACTAATATTTTTGGCGTTATTAAACGCGACCGGTAGTATTATATGTCTAAAATCGCATTAACAACCGCTGTGTGACGAGTACAAAATCGACATTGAGCGAAACGGGTATGCCGCCGACACGGAGACTCGCTATACAACAGGTACTACACAGCAATTGTCGTCTGCGCGTACCTAGCGCTGCAAAAAAAGGAGCCGCACGAAGGTATGTATGTGTTTTAACGTTTTATTTATTTATTTTTTTTTCATTGTTAATAACATTTTTAAATAATTGATCCCGGAGAGAAAACTTCGTGGTCCGGCAACGCGGCGCCGAATTATTTTTTAAGTTTACCCCTCCCTCCTTCCCGCCTACTGGTTTTGCAGGATAATTGCCAATTATATAAATACAAAAAAAAAACCAAGGTAGCATTAATTTTGATTTCTTGTGTGCGCGCACGTCGTGTTATTTATTTACATAAATAAATTCCTATAGTACGAGCTTCGCTCGCAATTCATCGTTGACGGGTACCTATTTCGGTACGAATTTCTCACTTGGAAACCTGCACGTTCGATTTCGAAATTATAATTGAATCGGCTTTTGAAGACTTATTGTAAAATTCGATCATTTATATACCGTACAGTCAAATGTACACTAATTATTATCACTGCACATGTTGAATTCCGCAGATCTTACAAAATAAAAGGCGAAATAAGTGAAATTTACGAGTCGTGTCGTTTTCCAAATGACACCGATTCAGTTATTATAATCGGTTGAGCCGTTACCAAAATAATTGTTCGGATCAACGAATATTATAAGTACTGCAAGTTCGTTGATTTGTCCCCGGACTAGTATTTTATTTATAGCCTAGGTTTATCAATTTTTTTTTAACAGCCCAAGGACTATGCAATTTTCCACTCGGTTCATAATAATCGATCCTGCGATAACCTGGTGTCTCTTGTTTTTCGACTAGTATTTAGTTCACTTAGAGGTTGTCGTCTTAGGTGATTTTTCCCCTATATGGAATTTCTATTATTCTGCTGAGTATACTGGTTAATTGTACTTGGCTCACGGCGTGTTTAAGAATTTCCGAAAGCTTCTTGTTTTTCCAATTCTTCGGTAAGTTGGTACGTCACGGTGTTCGAGCATCCATTCCATAAAAATAATAGTACAAACAAAATGTCCTGTTAAACACGTTCAGTTGTTGTAAAACAAAGTATTGTTTATGATTATTTTGCTTATAAATCTTAAATATTTTAATAAGAGCGCCCCGTGAAATTTGGAAAACCCCCCCGGCATGTCCACGGTGAATTCTGCCGTACAGATCGCCGGACGTGCGCGCCCGACGGCAAAATATCCTTTAACGTCGATCGGGTTGCGTGTTTCTCGATAAACGGGCGCTAGAGGTAAATTGTGTATAATAATTATATATACAAGATAAGATAATTATTATCTTGTCAACGTACTTATCTAAATTATTAAAACTAAACCTATTTAAACGATTCAGGGGGGCTACAAAATACAATTTTCAACGATAAATAAATTTACCGTGCGTGTTTTTCTTGTTTGCCTCGATAATGTCTATTATATTATTATATTTGTCGGCAATTTCATTTTGTTGGCAATGACCCGTTCAGTTTGACTTTCAGACGGTAATAATATTAGAACATTTTTGTCGCACTACCTACGCGCGTTTCCGTAGGCCAAGAACCTAACAAAGTTTCTTCGTCGCCCGTTAAAAATACCGTTTTATTTCTTTATTTGTTTAATGTTACGCCTTCGCCCGGCGCGCGGTTCAATGCCATCGCGCACCATAGGCAAACGAATAAAAATAAAAATAAAATATATTTATCATATTGCGCCGTCGTTTTTATCGGTTCCCTTCCGGAAAACATGCCGGGCGTTTATAAATAACAATAATAATAATAGTATAAAAATACAAACGGTCGTCGGCCCCGTCGGTCTTCCGGAGAATATATAATTTAAAGTCGTCCCCGAACGCGGTTTTTGTTTTCCGCCGTTTCGTTATTTGAATAATTCTACATTTGACTTTTTAAAAACCAACTCTGGTTAAATAAATAATTATATTTTTCGAGTCGTTCCTAAGCCCCGTTTTATAGGAAAAGTAGTCATTTTTCTCGGACATTACTGTATCAGCTGCAGTGTAACCTAGTGATTAATATTTAAATCCGACTGATTAATATTCGCAAAGATTAATTAAAATTATAAAAATAATTAAATCTTGTAGGTGGGCCCCTGGTAAATACCCACAATGTCTTTGCGTAAATACTGCCCTATATGTAACCAACAGCTGCTGGTCCACCACCCGTCGCCATTTTGTATTGCGCTTTGCAGACATAACTCAAATTATTACTATTGTACCATTAAAACATTAGAATTATTTGACCGCGATTAATAATTGTGTTTTGCGTTGTTTTTTTCCTCTATGTAAATCTGTCATTTTGTGTTTTCAGTTTCCTTGTCGGTTGAACAGCAATGGTGAAAAGTCCCCCGTCTCGTGGCCACAGACACGTCAACACCCGAGAGGCGAACGATCGTAGGCGACTTAGCGCACGCGTTCGAAAAAAAAAAAAAAAAAAAAAAAATAAAAAAAAATACAAAAATTTTAATATAATTTAACGACACGGACGGAATAATACCATCTGAACATACGTGTACGAGAGAAAAAAAACAGGACCACACGATGAAAAACACAAAAAAAAAAAAAAAATCAAATCTTTACATTTTAAAAATAATACAATTATTATTGTGATAGTTAGACTGTTTTTTGGTTTAGGTATAGATAAAGTACAAAAAAAAAAAAAATAAAAATATATTTTAAATAAATTATGTCTTCAATATATTATTATTATTAGCGTTGATATTATATTATAATATATAAGTAAAACAAATATATAATAATAAAATATTGTAATTGGTGTCTGTGCTGGTGTGTTATTTTGCGCTTGAAAACGAATAAAAAAAATACGAGACGACCTGCTCGGGGTGTGTTTGATTTATACGCGTTTTTTTTTGTTCTTTTTTCTGTTCTAACGCCCCCGTAAAAGTCGCGTTTATAAAATGCTATAACATAGCTGGGCGAATATTTTGTTGATAAGGCCTGTTAAAATGACATCATCACTCGAGGAATCCTGCTCGGCTATATTGCAGTACTCAAACTAACAACCGAAATTTCAATTACAAAATAATAGTTTACCGCACCAAAAAAAACTTAAAGAAAAAACAATACGTGTCTTATCGCTTGTTAAACAATATTTATTTAACGTTTTTGTATAGTATATGACTATATTGTTGGAAAATTATTGTTCGTCATTACGTATATACATAATTATTTTTAATAAAATTTAATATAATAATACGATAAGCCATTTTGTGTTGCTATTATAGATATATTATTATAGAAATATATAATATATATATATATATATATATTTGTCAAATTTATTTCATGTATATAAATTAATTAAACAAATATTATTTATCTAGAAAAAAAAACACCCCTTGCTATTTGTCAATTGTGTGTATTATTTGTTGATTTTTTTTTTTGTGATGTATAAAAATTGATAGACATTTTGGCTAAAAAAAAAAAAAAAAAAAAAAAAAAAAAAAAAATGAAAAATTTCATTTTTTTCTTCAGTTTATCATTCTGTACCGATTGTGGTGCTATTATTTGTAAGTAATGTCAAGGTTGGAATGTCCACGATGACGTACAATTATCAGGACCTGCCATACTGTGTGTATACTTCCAGCGGTTTCACGTACATACAATTTTCTCTTTAATCTAACAATGCTTGCAAACTGGTGTATAATTAAATGATTTCTTTTATTTTTTAATAAGTTTCAAAATTCCACAGAAACAAAATGACGTATTGACACATCCGAGTATTCATTTTCTACAATATGTTATCATACCACCCCACCAAAAATAAACAAAACATTCAAGATTATAAAATATATTTAATTTCAATTAAAAAAAAAATATTATATTTAATATTTATAATAATATAATTGTCATTTATTTGTATTGCATATATAAAGATAATACCTCATCTATTTGTTAATAATACATTTATAATTCATTTCAAATATACCAACTTATATAGTAACTCTATATAAAAATAAACAATTTTTTAAAATTGAAAATTGTAAAAATAATAAAACTTATCACATTATTAGTTGGCAGGTTCATAATTATATTTATTAATATCTTATTTTTAGAATAATTGGATAAAAACCTTATAGTTTCTCAATATTTTCAAATTAACATTTTCCTAGTACCATAGCTAATAAGGCCATTCTTACATACATACCATATTCTGCTTGTCTAAAGTATGCAGCTCTAGGATCAGAATCAAATTCCGGACTGATTTCGAAAACTCTAGGCAATGGGTGCATGACAATCATCTTGCGTTTCGCTTTGGTCATCACTTCAGGAGTGACCACAAAAAGTCCGCACGCGTCCTTGTAGCTTTTGTCATCGGGGAATCTTTCGCGTTGTATGCGTGTCATGTATAGTACATCAGTCTTAGGTAGAGCTTCTTCAAGTGATGAAAATTTTTCTTGTGGAACGCCCCGAGAAGCGACAAATTGGCATACAGATGCAGGCATACCCAGATTTGAAGGACTCACATATCGTAGATTGATTTTATATAGAGTCAACAACCTTAAATGGAAAATTGCTAATGTTGTAATCAAACAAACATGTGCTATTTCTATATTATTTACCTGGCAAGCGAATGTACAGTACGACCGTTTTTCAGATCACCAACTAATGTTATAGTCAATCCATTAACGGTACCAATTTCTTCTCTGATCGTAAATATATCTAGTAATGCTTGTGTAGGATGTTCTCCTGTACCGTCCCCGGCGTTCACTATAGGTTTACGACAGTGCCTAGCGACAGTCTACATAACCAAACACAGTTTACAGCATACATTTTAAATAATAATAATTATTAAGTACAAATACTACAATACTTACCCTGACTGCACCTGGCTCTGGATGTCGCATGATGACTACGTCCACATAGCCACTCAGCACTTCTACAGTGTCTAAAATATAATATAAAAATCAGTATATAAAACATTGTCAACATTAGTTAAAATATTATCAATCACCTTCCAAAGACTCTCCTTTTTTTACAGAGCTGCTAGTTTCATCAACGTGCACAACCCGGCCACCCAATCTTTGCATGGCAACTGAAAAACTGCAACTCGTTCTGGTACTAACTTCATAAAATATCAGGGCCATGACCTTTCCCTGTAAATAATATAGGTATCAATTAAATTCAATCAGGACACAGAGTTGCATACTAACTTTAAGTATGCTGTCCAAAGGACGTCCCTTAATGACAAAAACTCTCAACGACTGTGCCAGGTTAAATATATCATTCAATTGTTCTTTTGAGAACATATCAACAGACAGTATGTGACAGTGTGCTAGATTGTGTGTAGGATTTGGTGTCATCAAGCTCATGACATCGTCTGATATTTGGTTTTGATTCTTGCTTGGTAGTGATACTGTTTCTTTGTGTATGATTGACATACTAGTATCCTTGGAGTCCAAATGCGGTTTCTTGAACTCTGTTTTTACACCAGTCTTAATTTCAATTTCATGTACCACTTTTTCTCGTATTTCTGACAGAACATTACTAAACAAATCTGAAATATTATATATATATATAATATATATGTTTATAAAGGGAAATATTATTTTTGATATTACCATGGACATCTGTCTCTATTGCAATAGGTGCTGAAATATTTAAAGAAGCCTGTGATCCAACGTGGGCATGTTTTTTTCCACCCAATGACAGATCACGTAGATCACGTCCAAATCCAGGCTCAGCAAGTACTTTTCCCTCAATACAAACCACTTGACCACGCAACACAACTCTATGAATCAAGCCTTTAACTTGTTTTCCAGCAAACGGTGTCCATTTGGCTTTAGAATAAACTGTTGATTGCGGTATTGTCCACTCAGTATCTATGTCGACTTCAATGTACGTGTCTGGCTGAACCGGTAATCCAAGTATTCGCATGGGATTTGTATACATTTTTTCAACAATATCCTATAATTAGACATATACAAATAAATATAAATTATATTTGTTAATTCTACGTGAGTTTTTTAACAGAAGAAATGAGAATCCACTTTCAAATATATCAACTCATAAAATTACAAATATACAAATGTACCAAAAAAAAGTCAACAGTTTTGATTTAAATCAAAACCAATTGTATTTACACTAGGAACTCAAACTGAAATGATATTTTTTTTTTGATTAATGGTGTTCATTCTTCTATAAATTTTTTTAGGTTTGAGTAACTGGTTAATATTGTTTTTTCCATTTATGAAAACTTGATATAACGCATCCAATATAAATTGTTATGTTTAATTTTGTGTACTAGAGTGTTGTATCCGATCACTAAAATTACTAGAAATAAATTGATTGTATGTTAAAAACAAAAATATGTTTTACTTTTATTGATTCAATTTTTTGCTCTTTAAAACAATGTTTGTTTTTTTTTATCATTTAGGTTAGGAAAAAGTCTGGTTCTGGTGACGTATATAGTTAATAAACTTCCCAAAATTTCAATAAAAAGCAAAAAAAATAAAATAAGGTTCGTACTTCAATAGTCAAGCGACCTTCATTTACTGCGGTCAATAACAATGGTAAAACCGTTTCAAGACCCGGAAAGCCTGGTGGCTTTGCATCGCTAAGTTTTTCATCCAATGTATGAGGCGCTGAAAAAAAAATAAAAATAAATATATTAAATATTAGATGGCATATTTTTATATAACTTATATTAGTTATTATTTTAATATACATTTTACCGTGATCAGTAGCTATGCAATCAATGTACGCAATATTATCCCAGAGAGCTTGTTGGTCTTCTTTAGTACAAAGTACAGGTCGCACTTCTGATTTGTTGGGGCCGAGATGTACTAAGTCTTCGTCACACAAAAATAAATGATGTGGAGCTACTTCACATGTAACCATCACACCCTAAAAAAATTATTACAAATTAAAATATATCTACATACTAATTATAAAATTATCAGGACAATACCTTCTCTTTAGCGGCTTTAATGATAGCTATTTCCGATTTACGAGCTACGTGACAAATATGCACTGGGCGGTTATAAAGCAAAGACAACATAAGCACGGCTGCACAATTTTGATCTTCAGCGTGTATACATAAAGGTGCATTCTTTGGCCAATTTTCGAAATGCTAATAATAGTAATAATAATATAATATAATTATTGATTAATATAATATTTATTATTAAATTGTGAGTGCAAATTGTACAAACCGATATCCATGAGGAAAGATTCATCAAGCGTAATGTACTAAATGTTTTGTTAAGATACATTTTAAGACCAGCAAATTGATCAGCATTTTGGGCAATATCAATACTATTGGTCATAGATGCGCCAGCATACAAAACATAGTCGCACCTGGCTCCATTTTTTGCACACTAATAATTTAAATAATGCGTTAATGTTGCATTATTACGACAATTAAGAACAAAAAACTAAAATTGTGGTACCGTTTTGGCCAATTGATAGGCTTCTTGATCTACTATAGAAGGATTGGTATTGGGCATAGCACCGATTAAAGTAATACCACCAGCCAATGCTGCAGCCGTACATGATGCAAAATCTTCTTTGTGTGTAGTGCCCGGTTCTCGTACATGCACATGGATATCAATTAATCCGGGTAATTTCAATAGTCTCTGAGAGCATATACAATCTATATGGGTTTTCATCTGTGGTTTGCACCCTCTTTGAACCATTGCCTAAATGTGTAAAATAATATTAAATCTATTGCTACAGAACAATTGCAAAAAAATTAAATAGTAAATATAATACTTCGATTAGAAGTTTAGCACATTTAACATCGGTCACCAATGGAACGGAATGCTCAACAGCTAATCTTCGCATACGATAGCCAGGAGTGATGAATGAAGCGACTCTGTTTGCTCCACTAACCATCATGGGAGCATTTATGACAAAATCAAAATTCTTGTTGCTTAAGTACTCAGCCATACTAATCAGGTCACCTCTTGTCGTGTTTATACCAATGTTATCGAATCTCCAATCACACGGAGTTACCTTTAAAATGTTTTTTATTGCTGCAATTAAAAAGTAAATACAATATAATAGGTTCATAATCATACAGTAACTCCTTTAGTGTTATAATTATAATAATCAGCTGTTCCACTGCTTCCAAACAATTTGTAACCCATTGACTGCAATGCTTTCACACTATCAAGTAATTCTTCTTTATGCTAAAAAATTTAATGAAATTATTAAATTTACACTACCATTAACAATATTATTTATTTAATTATCACTTTAATTTTTCCAATTGACAGAAAAATGTTAGCGCCAGGTTGAGGTAGTTGCATTCCAGAACTTATCATTGCTTTCAAATAGGCTTCATACCGATTTTCACCAAAACATGCAACTTCACCAGTCGAAGCCATTTCCACTCCCAACATGACATCAGCTCCTATATTTACATATTGTATACAAATAAACATATTCAACCAGTCATGAGTAATGTGTAGCGTGGTTTTTTTTAATAAATTCCATAAAAATAAGTACTAGGCCTTATACTTAGCGGTAACTTTTTGTCAAAACTATAGTAACTGTTATCAGATGTAATATTATCTAATAATACAATTATGATTGCTTTAATGTGTATTTCATGTTTGTCTGGGATAAACATTTACCCTACACGAGTGGTTCATAATAATAAATAATGGCATAATACAACTATTTACCTGCTAAACGGGAAAAAGAAAATACAGCCACTTTAACACCGACTCTTCCTTCGACACCGCATAAAACATCTACTGGTTCTACTTGTTCTCCAATAATAACTCGTGTAGCCATTGCGACAAAATCATGTCCTAAGGTTTTAGAAACAAATGGGAAAGATCGAGATACTCGTACATTACACTCAATTACTTTAAGCTCATTATTTTTTGCGATAAGTTGCATGTTTAACGGGCCGTTAACATTTAAAGACAAAGCAATAGACCGACATATAAATTTAATCTTTTCTAGTGTTTCTTCATTAATATCTTGTGGTGGTGTGACCAACGTTGCATCTCCAGAATGCACTCCAGCATTTTCAATATGTTCACTAACAGCCATGCAAAGTATTTCACCATCCTTAGCTACAGCATCTACATCTATTTCTTTGGCGTCTTCGAGGAACTTTGATATCACCACAGGATGTTCTCTTGACACTTCACTGGCTGATTTTAAATAAGCTTCTAAATCTCCATCATTGTGCGCTACATTCATTGCCGCACCACTCAAAACGTACGATGGTCGGACTAAACATGGATATCCTACTTCCCGACAAAATTCAATTGCGGATTTTAAGTCTGTAAGTTCTTTCCACCTGAAATTATTGTTTTGACATTACTAAAAATACTGTAATATATTGACTATTTTATAATTTTTCAGTTAAATACCTGGGCTGTAATATCTTTATTCTGTCCAACATTCTCGAGAATTTAAATCGATTCTCTGCTCCGTCTACATCTTCTGGCGAAGTTCCTAATATACGAGCATTCTGTCTGTGTAAATCCATTGCAATGTTATTAGGTAATTGCCCTCCCATACACAAAACCACTCCATCAGGATTTTCTAGATTGTAAATGTCCATCACCACCTTAGGAAAAAGTAAAAATCCCATAAATATGATAATGACAATCAAAAAAATTGTAATATAAATACTTCAAAAGATATTTCTTCAAAGTATAAACGATCACACATGTCATAATCTGTGCTAACTGTTTCCGGATTACAATTGACCATGATTGTTTTTTTACCGAGTCTTCTTAACTCTCTTAGACATCCCACTGCACACCAATCAAACTCAACTGAACTTCCAATACGATACACACCCGAACCTAAACACAAACATACAAATATATATATATTTATATCAGTGCACAAATATCAAAAATAATTTGTAGTTATAATTTTTACCGATGACCATGATGTTGTTTGACGGAAAAAATAAGTCACTGCTAGTGGCATTGTAAGTTAGATATAAATAATTTGTTTCTGCTGGATATTCAGCTGAAACTGTATCTATTTGTTTCACAAATGGTGTTATACCTTGTTCTTCTCGTTTTTTCCGTATAACCAACTCTGTACTTTGAACGAAAGATGCAATTTGTTTGTCAGAAAAACCAAAACGTTTAGCTTTCAAAAGCTGTTCATAGGGGACAGACGGATAATTGTAAGTTTCCAACACAATTTGTTGTTCTATGATATTTTGCATTTTGTGTAAAAACCAACAATCGATTTTGGTTAATTCATTTAGTTTGTCTACGGAATAACCTTGTTTTAAAGCAGCTGCTAAAACAAATATTCGTTTATCAGTTGGTTGTTCCAACTCTGTTTCGTTCACAGCTTTTAAAAATGGGTCAAAGCCAATAAAGTTTTCATCTACCATACGAAAAGCTTTTTGGAAAGCTTCTTCAAAGTTTCTTCCAACTGACATCACTTCACCAACACTTTTCATGGAACTACCAATCTTAAAAAATAATTATAACACTTTAGTTAAACATGTCATAATATTACATAATATGATTGTATTAGTAATATACCTTGGTACTAGCTCGAACAAATTTACTGAGATCCCACCGAGGCATTTTTACCACACAATAATCTAAACTGGGTTCGAAACATGCAGTAGTACTTGACGTCACAGAATTTATTATATCGGGTAGAGCGATTCCGAGTGAAAGTTTAGCAGCTACATAAGCCAACGGATATCCAGTTGCTTTGCTGGCTAAAGCTGAACTTCGGGATAGTCGTGCATTTACCTTTAAAGTTTAAGCCAACTAATAAATAAATACCACAAAAATTAAATAATTTTATTGAAATAATTTACTTCTATAATATAAAATTCATCACTTGTTGTACTCAATGCATATTGTATGTTACATTCACCGATAACACCGAGATGACGTACAACTTTAATTGCAGTTGTTCTTAATTTGTTATACTCAGAATTATTCAGCGTTTGACTTGGAGCTACAACAATAGATTCGCCTGTGTGGATTCCCAATGGGTCTACATTTTCCATGTTACATACCTATTATAAAATAAACAAAATAATTTTATAAATAATTGAACTCAAACCAAAATGATTTTATTTGGTTATTACAAATAAAATAGTTTTAAAAACTGGTTTTCAAATCATAAAAACAAGTTAATTTTGTTCTTTAAAAATATAATTAAAAATAATACTTATTGGAAAATCAACATTTAAATCTAATTTAGATGATAAACAAATTATTCATTTTCAAATTTATTAATTTATTTATAGCAAAAATGTATAATATATAGGTATATTATTAAGATTTTCCATTTACTATAATTTATATATAATGAAAAAGTACAGTTAAAATGTAATATATTAAATTTAAATATATATGTTGTTTTTTTGTTAAAATGTGATTTAGTGGATCAAATCGTTTTTGGTCTTGAAATTATAAATTATGAATTTGTTTTCGGTTTTGTTGATGTAAATATTGAGATATATAATTATATAAAACTCACTGTTATACAATTATCATATGCATCGCGCACTACTTCATACTCTACTTCTTTCCATCCTTTTAATGATTTATCCAAAATCATTTGAGTACTATTAGTAAAACATTGTTTTGTTAATGCATGCAATTCCCATTCGTTGTTTGCAAAACCAGAACCCAGACCGCCTAAGCTGAAAGCACTTCTTACAAGAAGTGGATATCCTAAGGTTTTTACTGCTTCTAAAGCCTAAAATATACATCAGTAGGTGTTAATTATTTTCAATAGCAGGTACACAGCAGTACAATAATATTATTATACTTCATTAAATGACGTAACAACAGCACTAGGAGCAACACGTTCACCAATTTCCACTACTTTATCAGAAAATTGTTGGCGATCTTCAGTAGCTATAATTGTGTCGATTGGCGTTCCTAACACTCTGATATTGTATTGTTCAAATATACCGGATTTTTTTAATTCTATTCCACAATTAAGTGCAGTCTGTCCCCCGAACGTCAGTAATATACCATCAGGCCGTTCGGATTGAATAACTTGTGTAACAAAATCGACTTCTAAAGGCAAAAAGTATACTTTGTTGGCTAGACCAAGAGATGTTTGTACTGTCGCTATGTTTGGGTTGATTAATATGGTAACAATGTTTTCTTCGCGCAAAGCTTTTATAGCTTGAGATCCTGAATAATCAAATTCTCCAGCTTGACCAATAGACAGTCCACCAGAACCAAGGATTAAAACCTTTTGAACATCTATTGGTGATTTAGGAATTTCTGGACGTAATTGTTTTTTAAGCAAGTCCATTAGTTGGTATTCATTGTTATTTTTGGTTTTTTCAATAGCTTCCAAAAACACATCAAATAAACATTCTAAATCTTCAGGGCCAGGACATCCTTCTGGATGGAATTGCACGCTATTAAATAAATACAAATTAAGATATTAATTATTTTGAATATAAATGTTATAATTATCATGAATGCAAAACAATTAATTAATACCTGAAGAACGGTAACGTATTGTGGATGATTCCTTCATTAGAATTATCATTAACATTTGTAAATAATGATGTCCAACCTGATATATTAGGATCCACAGCGTATCCGTGATTTTGTGATGTCATGTAACATTTACCCGTTTGTCCAAACACACAAGGCTGATTTTGACCCCTATTTCCAAATCTAAAATAATAATAATAATGAATTCCTGCAAAATAATTTAACAAGAAAAAAAATAACTAACTTCATTTTGTAAGTTCTACATCCAGCTGCTGAGGCAAGCAATTGGTGCCCAAGACATATTCCAAATATTGGCTTAACGTTTGATGTATTATTGATGACATTCTGTATGTTTAGAATGGTTTCTTTATTCATATTAGGATTACCAGGGCCATTACTAAGAAATAAACCGTCGTAATTATCAACATCGTCTAAAGTGTGATTCCATGGCACAATGTCAACTCGGGCTCCTCGTTTCACAAAGCATCTGATTTGATTATATTTTGAACCACAATCTAGAAATCTAATTCTGGGCGAACCTTGCTCGTTGTATGTTTTTGGTATCTAATAATAGAAAATTTAAATTTTTAAAATTAATTTATCTTATTATTAAATGTATTTTTTGTATAATACTATAAAGAAATATTACAAAATGAACTAACTGAAATTGAAACTTCTCTTATCAAGTTTATTTTGTTTGGATCAACTACAGATTCAAAATTTTTGTCAATATTTTTGCCTTTGTTTACAATTTTCCCAAGAAGTGTCCCGTTTTCTCTAATATGCTTTGTCAATGTACGTGTATCCACTCCACAAATAGCTGGAATACCACTTTCAGCCAACCATTCATCTAACAATTTTTGACTACGCCAATGACTTGGACGATTACATACTTCATCAACAATCAGGGCGGAAATCCAAATACGATGTGACTCAAACCATCTAAACCATTTGGAAAGGTTTATTTAAAAAATTGAATTTATTATAATAAAACATATTAATTTCAACAGGTAAACCTACATCGTAAAATAAAAATTAATTAAAATAATTGTATATAGTAATTATGATAATTAAATAGTTAAATAAATTTAAGATAACGCCAAATTAACTGTCTAAAAATAAAAATAAATTAAATTATTTATTTATTGACAAATTGTTCTATTTTATTTTTTTATTTATTAATTTCTTTATTTTTTTCAGTTACCTAACAAAAAAAAAAAAATAAATTAAAATATCAAATATTGCTTAATCATAATAAAATATCAGAAATTCTGTAAGACTAAAGTGAAAAGATATATAATGAAAATCAATAATTTAATCTGGCAAATTAAAATTACAATATAAAAGCCAAATCTTTAAAAACTTATTCACAGTTATGATGATGCAGTTAAGATAACTCTGTTCTTTATTCCTTCACCGGACATAGTATTGTATTAATATTTTCAACTATAAATCAATAACCATTAATTGATCCATATTCTAAGATCTATAAGTACAAAATGGAGATTTAACTCCAATTTCAAATGTTCATACTTTTAAATTAGCTCATTATATTTGTAATTTTTGTAAACTTTTAAGGCCTTCAACCAGGGTCAAGTTTAAAAATTACATATTTAATATGTGTTACATGATAACAATTGTTATCACAGAACATTTTTGTTATAGGTATATATTAATCATAAGAATCAGACTTGTATCCGGAATGCATTCTCAAATAAATAAATGAGTAATATTTGTACAACTACTTAATTAAATATATTATTAACAGCATATTTTGTTCTTAAATTTTAAAACATTGTGTGTAAACTAACAATACTTTTACCATTATCACAATCTCTAACCTAATGAAGAACTTTGAAATTTGTAGTTTCTGACACAACTATAGCTGTAAGTTGGTTGGGTTGTGCAATAGAACCTGCAATTTGCACTATTTAATTATTTTTGCAGGAAGATTGACCAAGTTTTGGAGGGTTCTAACTTTGTGCTTTATAGATTGGCTGTTATAAAATTAATAACTTTATCGATATCATAATATTTACCGCTTGATCCCATGAATATCGATATCGTCACCTGGAACTCCATAGTTGCCCACCAACGGATACGTTAATACCAGCAACTGTTTATAATACGAAGGGTCGGTCAAGGACTCGGGATAGCCGACTATACCAGTTTGAAATACTGAATAATAATAACAATAATATATGGTAGTGTGTAAATATTATATTTATACGCAACAAAATAATATAATAATAATATATGAGTAATATTGAATTGACGTACCGACTTCGCCATCAACAGGTAGGGCTTGGCAACCGAAATTATACCCGGCAAATTCGGTACCATCTTCTAATACGAGTACACATGGTTTGCGGGCCATGTTTGTACAAGGTTGATAGGAATTCGAGTAAAAATCAATAAAAAATAATAATGGAAAACAATAATTAGATAAATGGTCGTGATAAATATACGATGGTAGAACTGAGCGGGGGCCACGGCCGTGGAGACACTTCTATTGCTACCGTGATTCGGGCGCCTCGAGTTTTCATTTATCAAAATATACGACCATTAAAATTCAGTGACCAATGAAATAAACACGTGACTTCAATATAGCGGTACATTACTACATAACCTTACTTATTCGTCTTTAGAGATCTACTAAGTATTCGATCGGTCGAAATTGATCAAACTCTGGTATACTGAGCTGCGGTCTACGATGTTATCTATCTTACTCACGGATATGTATTTATTATGGATTTTAAATTCACGCGAGTCACGAGTTCATATTGATTAAAATTTTTTTTTATAGTTTACTACGTTTATAATTATTATAATCAACGGTAATACTTATTCCGTATTGCTTGTTTTGCTAATTGCGAAAGTATGAATTAAAAAACTAATTACAAAATATGTTATGTAATAAATAATATATTTTAATCTATGACCATAGGGTATTATTGTATTAATACAACACAAAGTGTAGACGCGTCGATCTAACCGACAAAACTTTGAGACAAAAATATATCCTTCAGGCAGTTGCCTGTAGTTGACACAGTAGTTACTGTGTTCCTTAAGCCAAAATACCGTGTAATATAATGCAATTGTTTTTTTTTTTTTAAATTTAATTATCATAGTCGTTCCACATCAACAGATATAATTTTTGACACATTGTGCGGTTAAATAATACTGAAAAGCAATAAAACAAAAAATGATTCAAACCGATTAACATTCGAAAACCCTACTAAGGAAATCCATTCCAGAGTACAATTAGTTTTTATAAAATAACAAAACTAGGGTAATAAAGCAGTACTATATATATTTATACAAACAAAACAATTATTTTAGTTTTATTCCTTATTTTGTATAATAAATGTTAACTAAGCATTAACCTAATGTAACCATTATACAATAATGTTATTTTCAAAAAAATTTAAATAAATTAACCACACGATTTAAATAAACAAATGAAAAAAAATATATAGGTAATAATATTGTATAAATATCTATTTAACTAAAAAAAAAACAAGTTCTTTATATGTAAATATTATATCTAATAATAATAATCTCTAATTTTAAGAAACAAAACATTTTTAAAAAGTTTTACAAATAAGTATTTACGTAAAAACATTAATGGAATGTAAATTTATTCAGCAACATTGATGGATATAGTTTTACCTTTAGGGTCATCAAATCTATCCATAGTTTTGATGTCCATTATCATTGTGATACCCCATGTAACAATAAACAACATAAGGGCACTAACAAATAAACCAGCTAATATGGGCGGTGTAAAGAAAGAGTCTTGTGGTTGAGAATCGTTGAATTTTTCACTTCCTGGTGATGTCGACAACCATGGCTGAACCTAGTCGTAAAAATACAATAATTATTTTTGTATTTAATTAATAATTGAATTACATGGAAGTGTAGAATAGTACAACACTATATTTATTTTTCTTGACCTAACAACAAAATAAACTGTTACAAACATTATTATTACAAAATTTGATCATATGTTTATGTTCTTGGTTTACCTCATAGACCTAATATCTTAGTTTCTAGTATTTATGCCTAATGGGTATAATATCAAATCAAACATTAGGAAGTATGTTAAGGCAAAGCATTAGAAATAAGCTGGTCATGTTTGGCGAACTAACGGAAGCCTTATTCGTAATATACTGGTTAAGAACCCCCCAAAAAAGTGGCCAAGAAGTAGGCCTCGGCAAGGTGGATGATGACCCTCACCACACCTTGATGCGCTGCGAGGCGTTTGACGGGGACAGGGAGCGCCTGGTCCAGAGGATCGGTCCGTTTGAACCGGGCGACTTGGTGCCGCTCATGCTGGAGTCCCCAGACTACTGGGATGCTGTGGTCAACTTCGCCGAAGCTGTCATCGTGGAGGAGTCGGCAGAACGGCAGCGCCAAGTCCTCAACGTTGCCGCCTTCAGGCGCACCACTGCCGTCGTTGATCGGGGCCCCGTAGTCACTGAACCGCCGGCTGGGAGGCCGTCAAGAAGAATCTCCCCCTGACCTTGTGAGGGCAGCAAGTGGCTTTGGCCCGGCTGCTGCCCATCCCCACAGTAGGGCAAGAATTGATGTAACTATTTATGTGAGCCCGCCCCGCCTCAGGGGAAAACGGGATTTTTATTATAATTGTATGTTTTTCATTTAATTTAATAAATGATGGCGACTTGCCTCCCAAAGTAGTACTTCATGGCGTTTCTGGGAGACAGGGGTATTGCCGGTAAAAAAAAAAGGTAGGCCCCGGCAGCGATGATGGATATAAATCAAAGATGAAAAATGGGTTAAACTCTGGTTTTCGAACATGGGGGAAAAACTAACAAGAACAACTACGAATGTTTAATTCTATTGTTATTTTAAATTATATTATTATCAAGTAAATTGCAATATTATTCAATATGATATCTACATTATGCCTTTAATCTACTCAATGTGGTTTTACCATTTTCCCCTTACCACGTGCAACACCATTATCTCTTTTGACAATTTATTTTGTTGTTAAAACAAAGTTATTTCAACCAAAGTTGTAATAATATCAAATACAACCTCATTTAAATGAGAAAAAAAAAATTTGTGTTGGTCCTTCTAAACTTCAGTAGAATTCTATTTTTGGGAAAATTTTAAACATTTGTTTTTACAGCAAAGGTTATTTTCTGACAAATGGCCGTGGTTTTTTACCACTGTCGTTTTAATAATTACATTGTATGTATTGTTATATGTTGATTACTTTTAATAGCAGTTCTTACTATCCATACCCAATATGTTTTAAAATTAGAAAAAAAATAACATAATAAATAAATTTAAAAAAAATATGCATTAGTTTAAAAATATATAACTAACCTGAAATACATCAGAAAATGTTAACACTGTTGAATCATTTGAGAAGACCACAGGTCCTTTTGAGAAGTAAGACAAACCAATTGGTGCTCCAATTATTTCATTATTTTTAGGTTCAAGTAAAACACTTGTAGGGCCCGTTTCATACTCAATTGATTTTAATGCCCATGTGAAAGTTGTTTTTTCAAAACGAAAACGTAATGTAATTTTTATTTTGTTATATGTAAATGTTGAACCAATTTTTAACAATGAATCACGTAAATCACCAAATGCCTGTAAAAATATATATATATTATTTAATACATGTTGACAAATTTACACTTAAAAAATAATTGTTATTTACTTCAGTGTTCGTTCCTTCAACTGGAAATGTTTCATTATTAACTGTTAAAGTCGGATAGTTAGCTGCGTATACAAGAGCTTTCCCTGTTTTAGGATCCTTTAAAATAAATGGTTCAGATTCAGCAGCCATCAAATGTCTAGTTACTAAATTATGATTATTTGAAAGTTCCGATTTCTTAGTCCATGGATTCAGTTTACCAGAATATACTAAAACTACATTGTGGTACTTTTTGCAAAGATTATAAAATAATTCTGACATATTATTATTGTGCTCAAGTAATGTTGCCTGTCTATCTTTTTTATCTTCACTAAGAGTTGCCAAAGTTATAACTTTCCCATTACTATCAAATTCATATGTATCATTATTAAAAGCTCTTATAGAGTAACCATCATTTGATAACATTTCAACAGCTTTATCTGGTTGATCAACTAATGGGAAAAACCGACGATCTTGATTATTTTCAAATAACTTAAATATACTGTGACCGTCAGTGCCTAAAAGATAAAACAATAGATTAATTGTTATACATACAAATCTGATTACATATTAGTCATTATTCTTAGGATAATTTTCCAACGTAATTTTTGTTTGATTAATATTATTTTACAACTAAACAATTTAAAACGTATTAATACAAGTTTATTTTTAGGGATTACGCATAGGCACTTTGTTTACTGAAATGTTGGTAATTTAACTATAAATATGGTGCAAAATAATTTGTATGATTAAATTACAGACGGTATCAAGTATGACCATGCACTTAATGATAATGACTTACAGACTAATTATTTAATAATTTAAAGCTACACTATAATATATTTGTATTCAATATGTAATCGTTTAAATATAATAATAATTTTTACTTTTAAAATGGAATATTGTATATAATAACTGCTTAAATTATGTGAAGATAGGGGGTTACAAAACTATATTTTTTTAGCATTTTTAGTGACCATTAGATGCTTTAAGTTTTTATGTTAGTTGGTAATTGACTCGGTTTAAAAATAAGATAAACATCTAAGTTCTTATTAGTGAAAGTTATCCTAAAACAATTCAATTATGATATTAATAATGTATAGTAAATTGATTAGATTAGGATAGTAAAGATGCTATTTACTATCGTAATTTGTGAGTAATGTAATAATACTTATGTATCATGAGTATAAAAAAAAGTATATTTAATAAAGTTTTTCATTTATTTATTTTTTTTATCTCTTGGGGAGGGATAATATACTATTCCCAATTACAATACTATGGTTTTGATAAGCACAGTGAAAGTTTGTAAGAACATTTTTAGGTATAATATAGCGACATCTCAAAATTAAAAATTATTAAACATCTAAAAACAAATCACTGTGGACACAAGGCTGAATATGGACATACATGTACTTTATAAATTAATAGGTAAACGGTATAAGTGCAATACAAATCGATGGAATTTATAATTACCTTTCAATCTGATGTCTTCGAGACTTAGTTCGTCTTCTAGAGCCACGACGACTTTAAGATAATCGCCCCAGAGAGATGAGAGTAATTTTTTAAACCCTAAAGTGTCTATATACGGTTGATGGATGGGTAAACTATATATAGGTGTAATTCCGCAAGAAATAACGAAGGCCGGCACATCATCGCCGGTGGTCGGCGAAAAAGTGCACAATAAACACCCGATTATTAAAACTGGATACAGTGTCATTTTCAAAGGACAAATGCTATTTAGTTGTTCAAAAAACCAAAAGCATACTCGTTAAATATTCCCAAATGGAAAATATTGAAATGTTATATTTTTTTTTACTTCACCTACTACTCGAGTGATAGCAAAAAGAATCGATAAGCGGGAAACGCCCGGAACATAACAGTGTGTCCACACGTCCCGTAGCCAATGAACACGAACAAATCTTCATTTTGTGTTGAAGTCAAGATATATCTTAAATCGTGTGCTTATAATGTATAGATTTATCCGACCTTACAATATGGCCTACTTTAATACGTGTTGTAGTTTTATTTCGACGGTTTGACGGCCGAAAATTGAAATATTCAAATATTGTACCGGGCGATCAGAAGCCGTTGGTCGTCGAATTATGGTAAGGAGCACGGTTGTGAATAGTCGGGTGGCAGCACCGCAACATCCACGAACATCCCGCCGACGATATTTTGTGAGAAAGTCCTGTGGTGTTCCCTAATTTTGTATATTATGCAACTCCTGATACTACTGTTAATGGATAAATAAATGACCTACAATCAAGCACCTCGAAATCCCATTTCTAATGTTCAATTGTTTGACTGCCCAGCTCCTGAAACTGTTGTTATTTTTTAGTCTGTCTGTTTATTGCCTATCTATATTTCAAAATTGTATTGCTATTGTTCAAAAAAAAAAAAAAAAATGTATATCAAAAATTAATTTAATACAAATATTGTTAATGTTCAATTCTGAATTTTCACACAGTTTTGCATAATCAACTATACAATCATATCTCTCCTTCATTCATTCGGTTCGTTTTAATTATTGATTTATCATAATTTCGTATACATAATATAGGTATCTATTGTAGGTCTTATGTGTCCAGTTCGAATAAATAAAATATATATATATGTGGATTTTCTTGTTTTAAATAATTCTTGTTCGACCTGTACATTATCCGTAGCTTTTAAGAATTATTTTTGTACGTGTAGTAACAATGTATTGATTAAGTCAATGTGAATATATTGATAAAAATCTGTTATATTTTCAATTTTTGATTTGAGTCTAACAAATAGCATGTGGTAATATAAGGTCAAATGTACTAACAATTGATTTTCAGTTACTATCGACATTGATTATTAAATAGACAGATAGCAGCACATACAATGTTAATATTTGGCGACCACACGGAGGATGCGACCGCTATCGAGCGCTAGTGTAGTCGGGACACAAGATGGTGGTACCTCTGTGTAGGTCGATGAGAAATTCGGCGGGGGTGGCGTGATGTACCTCCATCACAGATGTTTTCACCATTGTTTAGGTGATGCGGGGGGGGGAGTTTATCGAGCGGCGCCATTTTAAAAATAGAATAATAATACAAAATTGAAAAACCTAAATCATTGGAAATAATAATAATTATTTTATTATCATCATCTAGTTAATCGTTTACCGTGCGACAGCCCGCATCCCGCATTTTGTGGTTTATGTATTCTGTAGTGTAGACTGCATTTGAGAATTAAATGGCACTTGTTTTCAGACATACTTCAGAATTTGTGATTAAAGCCCGCTGCACACGACGCTATTTTTGCCACAGGATTTCCTGTTTAGACCCAAATGAGCTTCTAGATTGACTGCTCTGTTGGCTGCCTTGCGATGTTTGATCATACGTTGCGTGTTGCCACGCTGGGCTTATAGATGGGTATAATTTATTACTGATAACTCATCTATAGAAAGTGTTATTGCATAATGACAGTTCGGGGTCAGATATTTTAACAATACAATTGAAAAAAATGGATGCAGTAGTAGCCGAAGTCGTGCGTCGCCATATTTATTATTTTACAATCTATACTAGGGTGTACAGTAAAGAAACAATGTTAAGCTATATATGAATAATGAAAAAGGACGGTGAGAGACGTGAAGGCGCTTCGCATTAGAATCGCCTGAACATGAGTGGATAATTTAAGTGTGCTTCAATGCTTGAGTAGATCTCTAAGCCATTTACGTTTGAGACATGTTTCTGGGTTTCCCGGGTGATGGTTGGAATGAAGTTTAATGAAGTACCTCTATTGGGATGATGTTCCGTTTCGGAGTGAATGTGTGAGTTGTATGTGACAGCTGTTTGATTAATAGTAGCGATTTTTAGCTCGGTGTGAAAACTGATATTGATAACGTACCAGGAGGCATTGCCAATCATTTGTAGGCAAATGGCTTGGAATGAATGCTTGGATGGTTTTGATATTTGCTGGTTTGGCCGTACTCCAGAGGGCGATTCCATAGAACCAAATCGGTTGCAGTAGGCTTTTGTACAAAAATAGACGATTAGAAGTGTTCAATTTTGATTTCAGGAGTGGTCTTAGGATACAAAGACGGCTGTTCAGTTGTTTTCGTTTATTTTTAAGGTGTGTGACCCAGGTTAGTCTTTTGTCAAGCAGTAGACCAAGGTATTTTACTTCTCTAGACTGAGGGATGATTGCTTTGTTAAACGTTACGAGAGTCTCCCGGCCGGTGGGAAAATGTGCCATGAGCAGATTTAGAATAATCGATATTAATTTTCCATGATTTGAACCAGTGGGAAAGGCTATTCAGGTGGTTTTGTAATAAGTGGTTATAAATAGAAATCCCACGCACACGCCGAATTTACGTTCTTAAAAGACACGGCGTTTAAGTGAAAATCGGTTCGACATTACGAATTTTCAATAATAATAATGATAATAATAATTGATTACGACTGTGATAAACGATTGCGGTCGTTGTAATTAATAATTGTTTAATGATACAACACCGTAATTTATAGGCAACCCGTGTAAACATAATTTCAGTCGCCGAATACTGCGGGCTGTCTGTTTATTCTATGATCCTCGCTATCGATCTTTTAATCAACTGATAAATCGACACGAGTGTATAGTTAACAATTTCTAGACCGGCTGGTTCCGTGAACCGGGTCGTGGGGATCATGAACAAAGGCACCAGTTTCGTTAAGATCACGATGTAGGGGGGTGCAGTAGGAGGCTTGCCTGCGCATCCCCACGAACGAATGTATTTTTGTAAATTTGTTTTGTCTAGATAAACGATGACAGGGGTGGGGTAGTAATGTTCACACGGATTCTCCACTGTTGTCGGTTACAAATGGAAAAAAAAAAAAAAATATGTGTATAGTTAACAAAAAGATACCATGGTGAGCGCTGTATCACTTTGTATAAATATTTTATTTGACGGCAGTCGCCCTGCTGTATAATATTTTTTTTTCCCTAAGGCATCTCGATTATCGATTCGAGCACGGCACTACGGGCAGTCAGCCGCCCCCAGTCACTATGACAACGACCTGGTTTGCGTGAGGCTTTCAACCGTACGACAAGTAAAAATCGTTACAAACTAATGGCTCCCCGCGAAGGGCAGAGGGTCAGAAGGATGGTTGGGTCGAAGAGGGAGTTGATATATGTTAGTGGTATTTGTGGTTGGTGTAGTGGTGCGGAGGGGTGTGTTTTTGTAAGGTTAATTTTTAATTTATTTTGTAGATCCGGGCCCCATAAAACTAAGCCTAGAACCGAGTCCCGGACAAATTTATCCGTGATAACCGGTCCGACTACAGCTCCGCCAACTGATATTTATGTACTAACCAGAAAATCAGTTAATTAATTGGCCGTATTATAAACGTACAAACCGCCATTTTAGATAATATCTAATGAAAATAATTTATTAACAACGTAAACGTCCACGGTTATGGAGGTACACTCCATTCGACTTGCCACCCCAATTTAATTTCGAGTGTGCGCCACTGTCCTACACCCAAAACCGTTATCCCGGATTTTTAAAACGAACGCCTAGGTAATTGTTGACGGTTTCAAGACCGAAAACCGACGTGTATTGTGACCAGGAAATCGGAAGCTGCCGGTCGGTCGCCGCGTGACGTATACTGACTCCCGAAACAATTAAAATGATACAAATCACAATAATTTATCGGACGAAAATATCGATGTCGGGTACAATGTACGGTGACGAAATTCTAACAGACTCTAATTGATTAAAAATCATAGATGCAACGGCGATTTGGAAGGAATTGTGAGAGGTTTTTGTTTTTTAGGACTCGCTTTCACATATTCATGGCCAAAAAAAAAAAAAAACAATTCCAAAACGATAATGTTTATTACAGTATACGATAGGTAAATATGAAGCCTAAATAACAAAATATTAAGATTAAAAAAAAAAAATCATATACAAACAATGATATTTTAACTGTACATATTCTTCAATGATATAATATTTTAGTATTATAAAATAGTTAAACTTTTACAGTATAATTTAATGAATGAATATATACAAATATGAATCATCGACCTGTAAAATATATATTTAAGACTAACATTCACAATATGAATAAAACTAATAAATTGACACATAATATAGGTATTTTTAGGTACCTATTAAATTTTTTTAAAGTATAAAACATAAAATATTTACATGTATTTGTATATTTTAGCTATTACATACAATTCAAAAAAAAAAAAAAAGATCAGTAAACTAAGAGGCAATGTTAAACTATAATACTATTTGCAGTAGTTCATTATAATAAAACAAAGACATTGTTGTCAACATACAAAATGTAAAAATTATTTTGAGATTAATACTCAATAAAATAACAGTTAAATAAATGTAATACAAATAAAGAAAAAAAAACAAAACCTGGAATATTATATAGGTCGTGTATAAATACGCCTAGTTTCAAAATTAAAAAAAAAATCATCATTATAGGTTATTTCCTTTAATTCTACACATAATTTTATTTATTTGTATTGCATATACATTTATTCGATTGATAAAATGTAAATGTGTGATGTTATTTAGTTTTAAAATCAAAGAGCTTTTATATGAATATATTATCGTGTATAAATTTTAATATAAAGGGGAAATAGCAAATTTGAATTCAATTAAACAATCTATAGAATAAAAATTAACAAAAAAAAAAAAAATAATATGTAATGGTATAAACGTATAGATACTTTAAAAATGTAAATATGTTTGTTTTTTTAGTAATAATATATTTACAAGCAAAATACTGTTCTGTAGTTTTGAAATTAATTTTCAACCATGCATTCATAGTCATCGCATTGTGTAATTGAATTTGTCCAAAAACAACTAACAGGTATATCTAATCAACATTGATCTGTGGTACAATATTTTTTAATCCTAATAAAGACAAGTTAAACTATATTTTATTAACTTTATAAATTTAATATCAATACAAATTTAGCAAACTTAGAAATAATAAGATTAAATTGTATTTTGTATTGATTAGATGTGTTTTAATATTATGTTGTACTATGATAAATTATAAAATTAACATTTTTAAAAAACACTTAGTTAATAATAAATTAATTATATAATATTTTTAGCAGAATATTACACTATAACATTTTTAAGTATTCTAATAAAAACAAAAATAATGTAAATGAAACACTAAACAATTTGATATATTTTGATTTTAAATAAATAAATTCTTATGAATAGCTAAACATTTTAATTAATATGTTTTAATAGATCTTACCTTTTACTTATTTTGATATTTTAAAAAATATTTAAGATAAGACTGGACCTTTTTGTGTATTTGAATTCTTTCTTTTTAATTTAACTACTTTGGTTTTCGGTTTTTTTTTTGATAGAGATACATTTATGGCGTCTGAAAAATATTTAAAGAAAACCATGAAAATGAATAAAGGAAATTGTACTTTATAATTTATGTTTAATAATATATACTCACTGTTTTCATATGTGCAGGCTAACATTCTTTTAAGGTTGACTCTTAAAGGTAAAAGATTATACTTTATCTGTTGTTCAGCTATCCAAGCTTTCGTTGCATCAATATCATTATTATTATTATGAACAGCAGGACGTTCAGTTTTATTGTCGTTATTTGGGTTAGCATATGCATTTTCTGTATTTAATGTCTTATCTTTGTTGTTATTAAATATAATTGCCATAACTTTATTTAATGTTGCTGCATTTTGAACACCATTACCACCGGATGCAATGTTCTTTTGTTTATCAGCTAAAAATTTAATTTGTTTTTTTGCAAATTTAAATTGTTTTTTAACATGTTTATATCCAGTGCATTTTGATTTAGCTTCTTCTTCAGAAAATCCTTTAAAGTATGTATTTTTATTTAAATTCACCATTTGTGAGTATATAATTTTTTGTTTTTCATGTGTATGTGTTTCTATACCATCAAATCCTTTAAATCCATCATCCTGCTTGTTCATTTCAATTTGTAAAACATTTATCATATTTTTAAGTTTCTGATTAATAGGATTAACTTCTTCCTGGAAAAATCCTTTAAATGTATAAAGTGATTTTTTATTGTCCAATGGTATTGTACTTTTGTTTTTAGTTTCTCTGTAAGGTAATGGATTAGTACATGCAGATTGGTTTATTTTAATATTAGCACTCTGACAAGATATTTCACTATTTTCAGTAGTAGTTGTAGGAACATAAATTTTATATGGGGTAGCAGCAATAAAAGATGTTGAAGGTTCAAAATTATTTTTATTATTGTCATTGTTATCACTGTGTTTTTCCTTTATCCTATTGTTGATGGAATCAAGTTTATTTGATAATAGTTTGGGAACTTTATTAGATATATCTTTATATTTAATAATATTGGAGTTTTCATACATTTTTAATGTGTTTAGCTCTTTTTCATCCAATAAATTTTCAACTGGTTTATTAGATTCAGAAGCTTTTTCAATTTGTTTCCCATGTTTAAATAGTATTTCAGCTTGTTTATTGGTTTCTATTTGTATTAAATCATTTTGTTCTGACAATATTTCCAATAGTTTATTGGATTCTGAATCTATTTCTATTCGTTCATTTGATTGTATAGTTACGTTCATTGTTGCACTAGATTCTGAAGCTATCAAATTGTTTTTATTATTTTTAAAAACTCTTTTAGCTTGTTTAGGGGATTCTGAATTGATTTCCTTTCGTTTGTTTTTACGTTGTTTTTGTTCGTCTGAGATTTCCCCTAGTTTTTGGGCTTCTGTTGAAGTTGTCCATTGTTGTTTAGGTGTAGAACTGATTTCCACTGGTTTATTGTATTCTAAATCTATTTCTAAGTGTTTTTTGTGTTCTAAAGCTACCTTCAAATGTCTATTGGCTTTTAAAGTTTTTTTAACGCCTTTAAAATGTTCTAACTCAATTTCCTTTTGTTTATTGGGTTCTAAAACTTTTTGAACATGTCTTTTTATTTCTGTGAGATTTGGATCTTTTATAGTTTCGACTTGTATGTTAGATTCTGCAGCAATCACAATTTGTTTATTCGGATTTGATTCTATTTCATCTTGTTCATTTGGTTCTGGAACTATCAATACTTTATTAGGTTCTCCTGGTTTTTGGGATTCTGAAGCTATTTCCATTGCTGTATTGCATTCTGCAACAATCTTTACTTGTTTGTTATGTTCTTCTGCTTTTTCTATATGTTTGTTTGGTTTTGAATTTATTTCAACTTGTTTATTGCATTTTGTGTCTATTGGAAGTTGTTTATTTGGATCTGATTCTATTTGAATATGTTTTTTGGGTTTTGAAGTTATTTCCACTTGTTTATTGCATTCTATAAGTATTGATAACTGTTTTTGAGCTTCTGCTGAAATTGTCAGTTGTTTTTTGTTGTCTGTAGCTATTTCAATTTGTTTATTTGTTTTTGAAACTTTTTTTACATGGTTTTTGAGTTCTGAATCATTTTCCATAGTTTTATTTGGTTCTGAGCCTTCTTTAAAATGTTTTGAAGCTAGTTTAACTTTTTCCCTATGTTTTTGAAGTTCTGCAGCTATTTTAGTGTGTTTTGAAAATTCTGAAGACTCCTCTACTTGATTTCTTACTTCTGATGATATTTTCATCAATTTATTGGAAACTGAATCTGTTTTCATTAGTTCATTTGTTTCTAAAACTGTTTGTTTAGTATGATTCAAAGGTTTATCAATTTGTTGATTGGAATCTAAATTTACTTGTTTATTGGATTCTGAAACTATTATCAAATTTTCTTTTGGTTGTGAGGCTATTAAAGCTATTTCGTTATTTTTTTTATTGTATTCTAATTCTGAAGCTTTTTTTACATGGTTTTTTAGTTCTGTAATTATTATATCTTGTTTTATAGGCTCTGTAACTATTTCACATTGTTTATCATATTCTGAATCTTTTTTAATGTGTTGATTAAGTTCTGAAGCTATTTCTTTTTGATTTTTGGGTTCTGAAGATATTTTAAATATTTTATTCGATTTTGAATCTATTTCCACTAGTTTATTTAGTTTTGAGACCATTTGAATTTGTTTATTAGGTTTTGAAGGTGATTTGAATTCTTTGTTTGCTTGTGAATATATTTCTACTGGCTTATTGGGTTCTAAAGTCATTTTAACTTGTTTATTAGATTCCATGTCTGCTAATTTATCAGATCTCGACTCTGTCCTTATTAATCTTTTTTGTTCTATATCTGTTGTAACTTGTTTTTTTAATTCTGTACCTACTGTCTTTAGTTTAAGAGGTGCTAAATCAACTTCCATTAGTTTATTTGGTTCTGAAACAATTTGAACTTGTGTATTTGGTTTTGAATCTATTTTCACTTGTTTTTTATATTTTAAAGCTATTTCAACTATATTATTGGGATCTGATTTTAATTCCACGTGTGTTTTGTTTTCTAAGGTTTTTACATTTATGTTCATTGTTGTATTTTCATCATTAGATTGAAGAATTTTCACACTGTAATTATCTTTAATTTTCAATTTATTTTCTGTAGTATTCAAAGGCATTTTAAATATTTCAGTAGTAGGAGATTCATCTAACATAATATTTACCTTTTTTATTTTCAATTCTCGAGATTTTTTATAATGGTTTCCACAAATTGATAATAAAATATTTGCAGCATCTTCTTCATCATTCAATATAATAGGACTTTGGCAGCCATTCCATTTTGGTTTCTTTTCTTCAATGCTTGGATAATCACTAGAAGGCAAATCATTTTTCTCATCTAAATGGCGTTTATTTATTTTTGTGTCAGATTGGTTACTTTTATGATTTGTGCTATTTGAGATGGATAATTTATCCTTAGGTTTATCAACGTCTTTACTACTATTGTCTTTTCTACTGCTTTTATGATTATTAGAGGAAGACTTGGTTTTGTCAGATGTTGAACTTTTATTTTTATTGATATTATTCTTATGTTTTGAAGATCCTCCTGCATTACTTTCATCATCACTTCGGTGATCATTTAGCAATTTAGGTTCTTTACAAAGGCTAGACGATTTTTCCTTTTTATCTGACCTAGAATCTTTTCTATCTCTTTTCGGTGTTCTATCACGATCAGAATGATGTGATTTTTTATCATGTTTATATTTCTTATCTTTATCCTTAGAGTCACTGTGATATTTACTGTAGCTACTAGACCTACTATTATGTCTATCTTTGGAACTATTATGTCTATCTTTGGAACTACTATGTCTATCTTTGGAACTATTATTATAACTTCTTTTAATATCATGATCTCTACTAGAATTATGATCTTTAGATTTTTGTACACTGGATTTATCTTGACTACTTGTACTTGTATGCTTACTTATTTTGGAAGAATGATATTTACTTTTAGATTTTGAATCATTAGTCTTAGACTTTTCAGTATTATTTGAAATATGAGCAATATCATTTGATTTACTATTTGTATTATCATTTTTGTGATTGATAATACCATTTTTGTCTAATGGAGTTTGTTGCGATTTTTCAGTTGAATTTTTATCTAAAGAATTCTTTTGTGATTTTTCAATCACATTTACAATATCAGAAGTTTGTAATGATTTGTGAATTACATTTTTAACACTGTCAAAACCATTTGAGTAAATTTCCTTATTTTCCTTGCAAACTAATTGTGTAGGGCTACCGACACTGACTAAATCTGAAATACCAGAAATACTTTCATCGTTACTGTTATCGTTATTAAGAACTGAACTTAAAGGTTCAAATTCAGGAGAGGTTTCTTCTATATTATCCATGGTGTCTGGTTCTGAGATTAAATCTAAATTATTATAAGAGTAATTAATTAACTATTAATAGAAGTAAGAAATAAATAACAATTTAAAAGATTAAATGTGTAGTTTATGGTTAACTTACCTATTATAGAATCCGGAATACTATTTTCTTTGACCACAGTATTATCCAAATTTGCACTAGACTCTTTTAAACCTTGAAACAAAACATTTAATTTGTAACATATCACTTTTCTCTAATAAATGATACTTAAACTATTAGATATTTCAATTTTCTAACCATTCTATTTAAATTAATACATTTCTTAAGATTATATTAAAGGGTCTAAACATTTAGGATTTTATACAATACATACAGCATGATGGGGGTATAAAATGTGTGGTCGAATCTCATAACACAATATGCACAGGGAAATGTAATAATTGTTTATAAAACAAATCATAGTTAGGTAGGTATTCAAAAATGTTAACATTTTAATATATTAGATCAAATATTTAAATGTTTTGGCTTATTTTCTCAAATTTAAAAAAAAAATAAAGATTTTTTTTATAACACATATTATCATTATTTTATTATTGTTTATCTAAAAATAAACTATTATATGGTTATAGTTATATTATACTACAGTATAATGAAGTTATAATATCATACAACTAAATATCTTAATAACATACTATTTTGATCAATTGGAAGGGCTGCATCATTTTTTATTCCTAAGTATTCATTTATGGCAATTATAATTTTTGGTTCAAAAATATTTATCATCCTGGGCGCCAATACCTGAGTAACTATTCTATCAGCACCTTTTTCCATTTCAAGACTATCAGGTCTACAAAATATATTTTCAATATTAATACACTTATAATTATATATTAATGTATAATAAATATGAATACTAGGTTCTTATTTGGGTCATTCTTGAATTCTTAAGTTAACAGGCAAAAATCTGTTTCAAAAAAAAAATATGAAAAATGTTTAGACTAGTTTGAACTTCCTAACTTAATTTTTTCGTCTCACTGTATTAGTGTGAAGTTTAACTTGTAAAACGCATTTGAATTATTATTTTGAAAAAAAAAAAAATTAACAGGTATAATTCCAGCCGGTAAAATATGAAATAGTCGAAAAATTGAAGGTTTGTGGTCCATTAATATGCAGAAAATTTAACTGTATAGATATTTTGTTATTTTTCACCTGACACGAACACCATCATAATGTGATTATCATTCATTTGATGTACAGAGCAAAATATTTTTTTATATCTTATGTTAATAACTTATCAATAATTGTTTTAGACACAAATTGTATTAATAAAATTTAAATGCTTTTTATTTCATGTATTTTAGTTACTAATTATAATTATCACAATTATGAAAAAAAAAAAAAAAAAAGTTTTTTCTTTAATAAAAAGAGATGTCAACTGCACTTACTATATAATGCTTTTCCTGTCATGCAAGTGTCTTGATACAGTATTCAATTCGTTCAGGAAGGAGAATAAAAGGAAGTTATTGCCGTTTTTTGTTACATTATTAAAGTATTAATCAACACACTAGATAATAGTTCCGAGTTATAATAGTTTTTCTAACACAAAGATACTTTTATCAATACTCTGTTATCACTTGAACTACAAATTATTTTTTTCAAAAAAATTGATAATGCAAATGCTTTTTACAGGTTAAACTTAATGTTAATACAAAGATAAAAAGATGTGTGTACTAGTCTTAACATTTTTTTTTTTTTAGAAATAGATTTTTGCCTGTCAACATAAGAATTCAAGAATGACCTAAATAAGAACCACCTTAATGAATACCTACAGGAGCGCCGGAACAACGGGGGTAATCGACCCCACAGTAAAAATTACCTAGGGGCTAAGCCCCCACTGCTAAAATATATAGGTTTCATTTATCTGAAAAAATAATTTTTTTGTTGAATACTGAAATAAAACTCGAAACAATCAAATATTCAATGATATTGGAAATTTATAAACAATATGGAAGATTTAAAACATTAAAATAAACATTTTGACAAATAAATTGGAATAATATTTAAAAAAAGTTGTATTATTTTTTAAGAGCATTTTTAATATATTTTAATTATCCACTAATTAAAAAAAAAAAAAAATGTCTTAAATAAATTTAGATTACTAAATTATTTCCCTTTTGGTAAGTAATAATAGTGATTTTCCATATGTTCAAACCCTTAAGTTCAAAAATATTTCCGGCGCCACTGAATACCTATTATTATTTCAAAATTTAAAACACAAACTCCGTCAAAGAAAAAAATATTCAAAATTCAGATTGAGTATAAAGTTATAATACAAGTTAATAATACTATACAATTTTATAATTACTGGCAAACAAAATAACTAGTGATGAACTAATATTAAAATTATGATATGTCAGTTGCAATTTCTATTTATTTATTGCTATTGTTACATCCAGAGACTATGTCCAGACATTATATGTGTAATATTATTACTATATGTGAATTAATAACTTTATACTAAATTTGAATTTTTAATTTCCTGCACTTACTTTTAGTTTGGTTTTTTTCCCATATACCATAAAACACAAACAAGTATTAATTTGGATAACAAATGAAATTATGAACATATTTAATACAAATGAATTTAAAAATTATATAATGGTCTAAAGTGATGAATAAAATACATTAAAAACATACCCATCAATTAAATGTTTTCTAAGACGTTCTCGAATAGTATTTTTATTTAATTCAGGAGTATATTTCACTTTACTTAAATATTTATCAACAAATAACTCAATTCGCTGTTTCCAATTTTGATAAGTTGGCTATAAAAATGAATAAAAGGATTTATATATCTATAATACAAGCATGTGATTATTAATAATTTAAAATTAATAACGATGTTTTATGAAAATAATGTATATTTTTTATACAATTACATATTTTTCATAGACAAATGCACGACATAAATTATAAACTTATTATAAAATATTCAACGCTCAAGTATATGATGTTTATAAACCCATTTTAATTAACTATTAAACAAACGTGGTAAAATGAGTAAAATGGTTTGAATAGTATGGATTAGAAATTCACCTAAATGAAAGTTATATCATAAAAGGTATAGTTAACATATTGGAAGACAAAGGGTGAAAATTGTTAAATGATTTATACTACTACTTGGTATACCTTAGCATCAATATCAGTAACACAATGTCTACGAAACTCATCGAAGGTGCCATTAGACTTTAAACTTTCTAGTAGCATAAACACTGTATCTTCGAAACACAAAGGATTGTTCGTCGGTTCCATTGAATGATTTCAGGATATTAAATACTGGTATTATCACGATCGTTTGACTTATACAATGAATGAACACTTTACAAACAAGAAAAAATAAATAAATATTTTAAGTAGTTTTAAATACTTAAATACCTACGGGTAGGTATGTACAGTGAATTTATTAAACACAGATTAACCATTTGACTCGAAAAAATAGGTAATTATTATAAAGAAGTCCAAATAATTGTGAAATAAAGCAATAATAATGAATAGTAAGTAGTGTCAAACTACGAAAACAGAATTTAAATTACACTATTCTTAAATCTTGAAGTTAAAATATAATTGAATTTCTAAAAAGTTTAATTAAAAAATAAAATATACATACAATCCACAAAAATTATGATAACTCTTTATGATATTGGATCCTAGATTATTCTGATTGGACAAATGTTCACAATTACGTCTTGATAAGAACTCTTAGCATATTATTATCATGGAAAGGAAACGATAACATATGTAAACAAACTCACAAGTGATGAGACATGGGGAGTTACTTACCACAACCAACCCAATCCTTCAAACATTTCATCTTTCAAACAATTTTTCATCTAAATCACATTTATTCTGTCAACGAATTACTTAATCAAGTATACACCCAATTCAGAGTTTTGACTAGGATTTAAAGGGCCTTCACGCATATGATTCAATATGATATTAAATTATTGGATGCTGCATTGGTCGGTCAAATTAATTCAATATACACCAGTGGATATTTTTCAGTTTGACAGTAAACACACTTTCTCGAGCTTCTATGAAGCACCATTCAAATTTGTATTATTCCCCATTAACCCTAGGTATTTCGATACTCAATTTTGTAAACACAATATATTCATGACGTCATATTCCCTCTACATGCTTCAATCCAATTTTAGTGTATATACTTATAGAATTCGCATTTAGCAATATAAGTATTGTAGAAGTATACAAATATAATTAAACAAATTCAATTTGTGGCTATTATTATACAAAGTAAATAATATATTAATAAAAGAACTATTGATGAAATTGTATTTTTTTAAATTTATTATTCAAGCAAATTATTTAAATAGTAATATTAGATAACATATCTTCACATTCAGTCATCTGATCGTTTGTTTTATATTTTTTTAAAAATAATGAGAATACCTCCTCTATATGCATAAGTTCCAGATATAAATCGGACAATTGGCAATCTAATATCCTATAACATTGCTCCATGAACCAAAAAAACGAGTATGGTAATTGTTGTTTTAAAACTGTACGCAATTTACTAATATCAGCTCTTTGAACAAATCGTTTATTCAAATGTATGCACCAATAGTTGAGGCCTCCTAAAAATATTGTATTTGGTCTTTCTTCATTCAAATTAATATAAAAAGTTTTGTTCTGTTCTTTTTTGTTTATCGGTTCTTCAATTAAATGAACTTTAATGAATGATTTATTATATTTTTTTTTATTAGTATCACAAGTATCAAAATATGAAGTTTCTTGATGTGTATAATGCAACGGTATATTACAGTTGACTTCTATAGGAATATTACACTCATCAGCTAAATCTTGGGTTCTGTAAAAAATCAATTAAATATTAGAAACGAGTAAAATAATAAACAATAATATCAAATTCAAGTTATGTTATAAATAATTGTATTTCAGTACTGAAAACACATTGTTTTCTCATTAATTATTAGAATTCTTATTTGTATTTATAAACAATAGACTTCAGTTCAGTTTGGTAAATTGGTTTCTTATTTGCTAATTTCAAATATTCGTTTTTTTTTTACTTTATAAAATGAACAGTGGGAAAAAACACTACAAAATAATTTATCTCTACATCCATTATGTATAATCATTAGTCATGCTTATTAACTATTAGATACAATATTTTACTATGTAAATAACTACCTGTTTTTATCAATTAAATACAAAATATCGGTTTGAATAAAATTTTGTTTTAGTATTCTTGTCGCTTCATCACTTAATTGCATTGGATAATATTCAAATATCCATTTTAAAGTTGATGACAATGGTTTGGCTGAGGCGGGAACACCTCTATAACTACTTTTTTTTTCAACATTGGGCAATGATTTTAGTAAGCATTCAGTACTATCCCTAAAACCCTTGCTTAATTGTTCGCCTATTTAATATAAACAAATGTTTGATTAAATATTATTGTAATAAGTAACTAATATGCTAATGAGATTGTTACTTTTTGTTATAGGTATAGTTGACTTCCTAATGTTCCAATCGTTGATAAATAATTGGGTCTTGCGTATACTATTTCCATATAAATTTTTATGCAACACATAGTTGAACTCAGATATGACAGAATTTCTACATTCAATATATTCAACATATTCATTCCAGTTAAACAATTGTTTATCAATTTGATTAGACCTATAATAAAATTTAATTTAACACTAATAAAATTATACTATATATGTACACAAAAACAATAATATACATCATTAGATATTTAATTTTTCTCAAAATAATTTTTAACAGAGAATTAATGGATAACAAATATAAATATTTAAACTTGGACAAGAGATATTTCGGTTTTATATCAAAATGTTTGAGATTTCATGGATTAGGATTGTAATAAATAATTAAATATTATAGAAACTAAAATATACAATATGAAAGTTATTCTACGTAATTATTAAAGGTGAGCTTGAGCTTGGCGGGACTAGACAGTTTAGAAAAGGGCGCAAAATCTGGAATTTATTTAAAATTATTAAGTCAATCAATAAAAATAGACTTTAAAAAAAGTGATATACACAAACCAACCAAAATTAAAAATATAATATAAATCTTAAATTAAGAAATATTGTGATGATAACAAAAAAAAAAAAATAAGTTTAAGATACTTTGTATATGAATATACACTATAATAACACTTTAGTTATAGCTAATGATCTTAAAAACAGTGAGTTTAAAACTGAATAATAACTTACAAGTTCACTTTTTCAGCAAAATTTGAAGATAAGTTTTCTGTGTTGCCATCGAGAGTAAATACAAATTTGGCAGCAAAAAGTATGTAAGACATTACTTTAATTTCAATATCTGGTAATATTTTATTAAATTGTATATCTGGAGGAGATATTAACACGAGTTTGCAAACAAATTGTGTAAAATCACCTAGTTTTCAATAAATATATAATTAATATAAAATAGTGTAATAATTCAGTTAATAGTAATAAATTATTATTAGATAATTACTTGGAAGTTGAAGTTCATCGCAAAAACGTAGTACTAATTTTTCGAAATCGATATTAGGTAGTTGGTTAGCTTCAATATGATCTAGTAGCATGCCTAATTCTGAATTTAATCTATTCCTTGAAGACATATTAACCATTGGACAAATATTAATACCATGCACCACATTTTCTGGTAAAAATAAATCAATACGATTTACATGAAAATGCCCTTCATGAACCCATCTGTAGAAAATGAATGAAGTAAAAATATTTAAATTAAATATGATTATTAAATAATATTATAATAATTTATATGATCAAGATTGGTGTTTAAGGGAAAATACCTAATTATATCAGACAGAAAAATATCATCGTTATTGATCATGAGAGCAAATTGAATAATTGATATTAATTTTTTCATAGTTAATATATTCTTCTGATCTTTATATTTTAATTTTGACCAACATTTTTTACCACGCTCGAATAGAGTTGATGATTCTCCAATAGAAATTTCACTAGTCTTTGAAGGCATTGATTTTAAACCTTTTTTTATCTGTTTGGTCAATTTAATTCTAAATTACCAAAATGTTGTTTTATAAATATATATGCATAATATATTTACATGTTATAAATAATGTTATATCTTACTTGATTTTACCAGACTTTTGACTCCTTTGCAATAAACTGACATCATCTGATACTCCTGATAGTCTAGTAACTGAATCTCTTGTTGAATTGTCCATCTTACGTAATTTTCGGGTAATCTGAAGATGTTTTAAATCTTTAAATATATTACTTTAAGTACTTACTTTCTTCATTTTAGTTTTAAGGCTAAAATTAAAAGTAGGAAGTAGAAAACGAGTTTTTTTTTTCAATTTTAAAGGGTAAAATAATTAATTTAATTCCTAAAATATGAATTTTAATTAAAATTAAATATTATAAAAGATCATTGAAAATCATAATATATTCTGCGATTTCAATTTTTAATTAATACAAGTAATTTTTTTGCTCCAATCATTGTTAATTGTGATGGAAATATGAAGTAAACTGGTTTTACATTGTCAATGATAGAAACAACAACAGAAAATAATAGGGTTATTAAAATTAAAATGGTACTTACTCTATTTCTTTTCTGACTCATTGTTGTAGCTGAGGTTGAGGACCCAATAGAAATTTCTGGTTTTCTTTTATAAGTGCTTGGTTTTCTCTCAGTACAATTAATTCCAGTTTTTGCTTGCAATATTTTTTGTTTTAGATTTTCAACACCATATAAAATTTCACCATCACTACAAAATGTCTAATATTAAAATTCAAATGAATATTAGGTTCTATATAATTTTGGTTTCATAGTATACTATATTAAATTCAGTTACTTTTTTCTTAAATTTGATACTAATTTAAAATATTGTAGTGATTACAGACAATTTACCACAGGTATAATTCACTGTGAGTAAAATATTTCTTTGTTTGATGTATTATGGTATAAGTTTGTAGTACGGTAAAGTAATGTACAAATAAATATCAATTTGATTTTTCAATATGATACTTGTCACAAAAAATGAATACTAATATTGTGTATTACAAATTTAATTGAAAGTTATGTGCAATACATCTTAAGTAGTCTTTTATGGTTCTATTTTTATTAATCATCACAATTGATTTTCAGTTGCTCTAGTCTTTGTACAGAGAATGTCAACAGTACCAAGTTCTGTAGAATGATCAGCTATATGTTGTTCAATTTGTACTTTATTTAAACATTCTTCGTTTTTCAATGCCTTAATACATTTCCAAACACTAGATGGAACACAATTAATTTAGATGAAAATTCTATTATGTTGGCAACTCTCAGCCAAATATTTGTATGTGGGATATTTATTTTGTGATACAAATACTAGCTATGAATAAGGAGGGTAAAATCAGAAGTCTATTAAAAACAAGTATAATTTAATGGGCAATAAATTTTCCATCAGTGAATTGTCCTGTAGTTAATTGTCTGGATACCACTGTCACTAGTATTAATCTATAAAATAGATAACAAATTATATTATACATTATTTAATTTACACATCTTACACATTATTAATTGATGTATTTAACTTTGGAAGTTTTTTAAATTGCCTTGATATAAATGCTGCATTAATACATTGCAAGTATCGGACCCATAATTGTAACACTATGGCTTTTATATTTGGTTTAGCACCAAGTTCGATAATCTCATCGGTAAGTCCTAAAAGTATTAAATTAAAGCATTCCCATGACAATAGTTTTTTTGTGTTTATTATTTGAGATCCGACTGTTATCTCTATATCCTCTCCAACATTATCTTGAGCCACAGTCATATTTTCATTGTAATTAATTTGTTCTTCTCTAATCGTCTGTAACGGTATATAATATTTGATTCAAAATTATATTATTAAGTTGAGCGTATAAATTAAAATGTCAAAATGATTGTATCATTTTTATGACAGAAACACGCGATTGTGGAAAATATTTGTTTTTAGTTTGTACAAGATTCAGTAATTATGTTTTAATTATTTGTTTACTACCTTTGAACTTTTAAACATTTCTTTTGTATTAACAATGAATTTAAATCATAGAATTTTCAAATTGATTAGCGAAAACTCTTTGATGCGACACTATTACAACCCCAGGTTTACTGGGGGATTTTGTTCAACGACGAATACGATAAAAACATTTTTTTTTTTTACACGAAACAAGAACTATTTAAATATTGTATTTCACTTGAGTATTAACGTAATAATTATGACACGATTTGTTCATTACAATAATATTACGTTTATGTAATACAAAATAATATTACAAAATTTTTTGAAGCTTACTTGAGATTGTATTCCACATTCGTCACATACGAACATCCCGTTCATGAGCGTGAAATTGTTATTGCCGCAAACGAAACATTCGTTACTCGTTTGCATTATGTCGAATTAGTACTAACGACGATTAGTTTGTGAGTAATAAATTAATGAATAAAATGACATTTCAAAATACAGTTTTTCAAACTCGCGAATTGTTTAAAAATTACAACAGGTATAAAAAGCGGGATAATTGATAACATTGATAGCGATTATAGTGAGAACACATGAGAATATTGGGCTAGACAGCTGACGACCAGGACAATACTCAGAATGGTTTTCTCGGGTCATTTATCTGGGACCCAGTCCTAAGTCTATTCTTAAGGAGGCCCGGGCATACAAAACAAATTAAAAAACACAGTAAATTGATGTAATTATTAAAACATATTAAAACTGCATGGTTGCAACAATATTTCATGTTAGAACCATTAATTTTCATGTATAATTAAAAAATTTTTTCGTTTGAAAAACAAGCCTATCCCTTATGTTAAATAAGGGGGCCCGCCAAAGCTGACGACTTGGCGTTTTTCAATCATTGCCAACACACGAGAATCTGATTTTATATTATTTTGTTAACATCCCTTTTTAATGTTATTTTTGTCTAATTTCTCACGACTTGATTTTTTTGCCACGTTAGTCCCGGTTTAGAACTTGTCTAATCTATGTCATCCATGCGGGTCGCGGGGGCAGGGGCACTCGATCGAAATGATAAGGACCAGTCACGGTCGATTGAACCGTTATCGTCGAAATCAACCCGTATAAAAAGGCCGTTCACAGGACACGGTTTCGTCAACTTTTATTCACTAAACATTACCCCAACGGATGTCCACGTAGCGGAATAGGTGGACTTTAATCGAAAATAAAAATAATCGTAGATTTGTTACGCAAAAGCACGTCATTTGGGTTAGCGACTCGCGGGCTATTATTCTGTGGTGTTCGTTAGCGCCGTACAATAAACGCGATTACGACGATATTCAAATATTAAACACAGATACCTACAATGGTACTTAACAGTAAAAAAAAAAAAAATGTTAAAACATAAAACGACAATTTAGGTTTCGTGCTAATGCTCATCGTTTTCACTTGGGACACCGTGTTTCTCAGAACGGTAACTCGGTTTGGACGTAGCGGCATTATTATTTCTTCGACGACGGTCCACGGGGCAAGTAGGTAATTCGCTAAGCGTTAGTATGTCGCCGTAGGCTTCAATTTTCTTATCATTTTTCTGACAACTAGGACGTAGGTCTCTATGAAAGTACATACACCGCGAACTGAATAATATCAACATAGAGAGACGATTGTCTTTTAACAGGGAATAATGTTCACCCGATCCATATCGCTAAATGACGTCACTATAATTATAATATGATATGAGACTTATCACGGCCTGATAACAGATTTGTTTTATAGCCTGTACAATTTTATAATAAATAATAAATATTTATATAAATTAGTTTGAAGAGAATAGAGAAAAAAAAAAAAATCATAACTCGAATAAAATATCGGTTCATAGTGACGTCATCCGACGAAAAACTTTCCTACGATGAGACGTTTGTCAGAGAGAGTGGCGTTGAGTTTATGATTAATAAAAGTAGAACTCTCGCCGTGTGTACAAATTTGTTATTCAACTACATTGGCGACATACGTATACTTAATTATAACATTGCTAAGTTCGACAACAATTCGACTTGTAAAATATTATATATGAATCGATTTAAAAGATTTATATTGTCCGGATCAAATTTAGGTAAGAAAAAATTACATTTGATTGTCTAAAGTTTTAATAATCGATAGGTAAGTTTTACATGAAACAATCAGGTTGTTGATGTGCACGAGCTTTGCCAAAATTCACCATATGTAATTGTATTAAACAAGCTCTTAGGATTTCCAAATGTAAAAACAAACCTTACCAAATTAGTTCCTTCGATAAACACTATTTTTCGCAATATGTCAGTTTTGCTTGTTATGTTGTATACTGGAAAGTAATTATTCAATAGATTATGGGGTCACAACCCACAATAGTGAGTTTCGAAAAATCACTTGAAACCACACCCAAAGCAAATTATATTGTGTAAAATTGACGACAAATGCTTGATCGTGGTCTAATTTAAAAAATTGTAAATGTACAAATTATTATTATCTTACTAATGTTATATCTACCAATTTATTATTTTTTATAGATCAAAAAATGAATTGAATGTTTTAGTTATGAACAAAAAGTGTACCAGTATCCATTCAGCGGGTATTGAACAAGTACATGAAATGCCTATTAACGAAATCATACGACCGATTCCTCCACAGGTGAATGAAGAAAAGGTTAAAAGTTTAATGGACACTTTATCGGTTAGTGCATTACTACAATAACCGTCTATTCAGTTTTCCAATTCAATAAAATATAGAAAACGTAAGACAGATTAGATAAGACCTAATTAAAATAAAACATTTTTACAAGGCTTTTGTCAGATAAATGATATAAACCTAATTAAATTAAATGTACACATTGTGGCGTGATGGCAGAAGCTGATATGTCATTTTCAGATTATCATTTAAATAGTTGGGAGATCATGTTTAAAGTCGTGGCAAAATACAATGTCTCTTATATTTCTTATGTAAAGACTGAAACTGACAAGTCATCAATATATTAATATATATATATATATATATATATATATATATATATATGATGGAAAAACTTAATATCTCTGAAAGTTCTGAAAATATACATATCAGGCCTTAATACCACAGATATTAAATTTAAGTAAAATAATATATAAAGTTGTTTAAATGCAAAAAGAATATGTATATTTAATAAATTTGAATCATATAACTAAATTACATTTTAAATGTTAAAAATAAATATATATAATAATAGTAAATATTTTATTTTGGATTTAGGATCCAAGTCTTAAAGATTCAGTTCCGCCAATAGACGTATTATGGATAATAGGAAAAGAAGGAGGTAATTACTATTATTCATTCGGAGGTTGTCATCGCTATGCTGCTCATAAGCGATTGAAAATGGATACAGTCAAAGTTAAATTGGTATCATCGACTGTTCAAGATTTACATAGCTACTTGGGTGCATCTACCCCTGACCTTAAATAACTTAATTTATTTTTAAATTGTATTATATTGTTGGAAATAAGGGTTTACAGGATTTATATAAAATAATTTCAAAATTATTTGAATGTTGTTTTAATTATTATAAATTAATAAAAAAAAAAAAAACATTCAACAATATTCTTGTGTTACTCGAAAAAAGTTGAGTTGTTAACTTACCGTTTTTAACAGAAATTTAAGGATTGTACCAAAGTGGATCTTGCTGCAAATATACATATTATGTCAACGGTGAAAAGTAAAATTATCATAAAACATTACCTCTTGGGTTTTAGCTTTGACTTTTCTTTCAATAAGTTGCTGTAATGCTTCTGATCTCACAGATAATGTGTCTATTTTCTCGAGGAGCTGTTGGTATGGTGATAAAGGTTGTGTTCCCATAACAACATGTCCAAGTTTTGAATCAATTTTGGCATCCAACCTAGCATTCCTTATAAGGTTTACAATCCAACATTCAGCCTCTTCTGGGTTCATATTGAGCTTCTCTGCTAACATGCTAAACAAATTGAAAAAAAAAAAAGTTTATAACAATAATAACAATTATGAATAAATATTTATACACACCCAATACTGATACATTGGTGGATACGGCAAAAAGTTTCAAAAATCATCAAACGAGCATTTTCCACAAAATCATCTAGGCACGCAGTCAAGAAGAAGTCATTGAAAAGAACAATTTGACATTCGTGCAACTTGTCCCTGGCGCCTTCAAAGTCGAAATTGACATAGAGATTTTCAAGAAGTTCTGTTATTGGATCACGATAGGTGTACGATTCCTAAACACAATATTAGTACCTATTACTTATCTTTAAAAAAGTTAATGATTTATATATATAAATCGTATTTATTTATATCATCAATGATATCGTACATAAATATTTATACTAATCTAATAGAGAAAGAAAAATTTAAACATACCTGTTGAATAACCTTAACTAAGTCCTTCATTGCTGCTCGTCTCGAACGATTAATAATAACAGCGGTAGCTAAATAGCGAAGAATATGTGGGCACATAGTTTGGATGGCGTTTAAGTAGCTAATACAACATAATATGTAAATATTAGTAAGTAAATTAAGATTTAACTTTAAAATATGTACTTTGGTCTGTATAAAAACATATCAATGATAAGGTCACGTCCTTTAACATGATTGAAAAACACAAACAAACTCCAGTGAATCAACCAAGTACGCTGTTGAAGCAAATGCAACGGAGAACCACTTGTATTGGAATCAATATACTCTCGTAGTTTGTTTAAATCTTCAAGGGCGGTTTCCCAATTTTGAATTAGAATTTCCGATGCCAATTTTCCCCAAAGCACATTCAAGTAGTTCTAAACAAACAGTTAAAATATATTATTATTTAACAATACAAGATCTTATTTTAAGATTAAATTAAAACTTACTTTATCAGTAGGCGACATAACCAATAAATAAAAGTACAAATAACTTGTTGTACCGGCATAGTTTCCACAATCATAATGATACTTTGCAAATTTATACATACTCTCCATCATTTCTACTTTAAACTATAAATAAATATAAATAATTCATAATTCATATTCATTATTTTGTAAGAATATAAAATGTAACAGAATGTATAAAAAGGTATTAGGTAAATAATAAATTTAAAAAAAACAGTAGTAATAATTACACCAAATTCTTGAGTCAAGTACATTGACAATGTTTTAGGATCTCTCATTAATTCCATATTTTTCATCACTTGATCATCTTTAAGGAAATTCATAACAACGTTAACTTCACTCTGAAGTTGATGGAGTTGTGACACAATTTGATCTCTTCTAGTTTTCATTTCCTGAAACAATAATTCTATATTAATATGTACACTTTAATTTATCGCAGTAAGAAACAAATTTAATTAGTTACCTCAGGTACTTCTTTATCAGGATTCAATTGTTTGTAAATCTCAATAACATAATCCATCATGTTGGTTTTATTAAGTATGTCCAATTTAGCTTGCAAAATTTCATTCTCATTGTATATCTAAAATCAAGTAACAACAAAACTTGATGATTAACTACAAAGGTAAATATGAATTCGGTCAACTGAACTAATTTACTTTTAGATAAACAATTACAAATTACAAATGTCATTCAAACACCATTATTTTATCAATCATTGTCGCCGATTGGCATGTAGAAGGCAATTATATTAATAATTATTGACGGATTTTCATCGTCGAAACAAATAAAACCGGCGTGATGATACATTTTTCATACGCTCAAAGTAGTAGACGTAGGATGTTTATGTGTTAAAACAAACATAGTCGATCAATAAACAATATTACCTTTTTCGCCCATAGGAACTCTAACAACGGGGCAACTAAATGCCGGTCCAAATATTTTGTCATCTTACACGTCAAATCAAACTTAGCCATGTTGATGTCGGTGAACCAGAATACTTATTTATGAACTGAATTTCACTGAACTTCGAAATTACGTAGACTGTAGCGTCGGTAGCATGATTAAAATATTATAGGTTATTGCATTTCGTTCCCACCCAAAGGAACATATCGGGGGGGGGAAGTAAAAAGATGGCAGCGTAAGGGGAACGGTTGGTGTACAGTTGTTAGAAAATGATAACGTTCCAATAAACGATAACGATCCGAAAACGAAAAATTACTGCCAACTGTTGCCAACGAAATTACCTTGTGTAAAACAAGTTGTACGGATTCGTGAGCTCGATACGCAACAGCGTGACCATACAAAAATATTGTATGTAACTTACAATATTGTATACATATAGCTAACAATGTGAAAGTAGTCTGTACCTACGAATTAACACAAAACCATAAATTGTATATATATATATATATTTTTTTTAATAAGCATAGATTCCCCGGAACCCCTCTATAAAAAATTGATGAAAAAACGGCAAAAATACGATTTCGTCAAACTCTAGTTTTATTATTTTTGTTGATATCTAGGTTACTATGACAACAATGAAAAAATACGACTAATACTATTTCGCTTAGAATCGTTTTTTGTTTTCAATTTATCGTTGTATACGGATATAAATTGAATTCCTATTTATATCTATATCCAAAAGTTGTGCATTAATTTATAGAGTTCTTCTATAACTAAATAAATCTAGCAAAATGATTTATTTAACTATAGTAGAAAAAATATAATATACCTAGTTATTTGAATTATTATAAAAATTAAAGTAGATTTTATGTTTTTTAATATCAATATTGGTTTACTATTAGACGATACATTTTTTTTATTATTATATGTATGTATAAACTCTTAGACAAATGTGTAAACATAGGGCGGCATTGATTTGAAAGTAGAAACAATAAAATATTTTAAAATAAAAAAGTTACGTTGAAAAATGGGCGTCAGTGAAACAACAAAGAATCAATGTTTAGTTAATAGTATTTTTTTTTTTTTTTTTTTTTTTTTTTTTTTTTTTTTTTTTTTTTTTTTTTTAATGTATAAAATGCAATGCAAGGGTAATGCAAAAAAATCGAATGTAAATAAAATTCAATACCTTTCAAAATATCGTACTACATAAATTACTAAATAACTAACCTAACCTCCCTACGTCTCCAATCACACTGAAGGTGTGAATTCGTTCTGATCTCATAATACAATCTGTGTACGAAGAAACAAAATTATTTTATAATCGTTACCATCTCCGCTTATATTCTCATCCCAATACTATTGTTAAATCTCTAGCTACTCCAACAATTCCTGACAACCCTCCAAGACTGTTAAATCGTAAATGGTCTCGTGACCTCCTATTCAACTGAAAAAAAAAAAAAAATCAAACGGAAGTGTCACAAATGGGTGGTTGCTTTCCTCAAATTCTTCCTGTAATATATATAATTTAGTAGACTTGGTTTAGTAATTTATTTATAGTTAAATCCGTATATCATTTACATATTGTGCCTTAGTGATACAAATTGTAAATCCCATTTTAATAATAAAAAACAAAAATCTATGAAATATAGTTAGTTTTCTGTTATTGTAGGAATAATACTACACTATAAATATTTAAGTTGATTAAAAAAAAATTAGTCGGCATATTTGCTATACACCCCCCCCCCCCATAATAAAATACGAGTTCGCACCGGCCCTGTTTATGTTCTTATTTAAAGGTTTTTAAATTTACATTGCTTATGAATCGTAAAAGACCGGTTTAAAGCCAAAGAAAAGACTAAAAAATCGTCGACGTTATAAAAACTAAACATATTAAACAATTCTTTTATACAATTTTAAATTGTATTTATTAAATTACGCTCGCCATTTTTCTTTTTCGCTATTGATGAGCACAACTTACGATGAACCTTTATTTTTTTTTTTTTTTTTTTGAACCGGCAATACACCCGCCTCCCGGAAACACTGTAAGCACTACTTCGGGAGACTTATAATGAACCTATCGTGTCAATATTTTGTGCATTTCTTTTCGGCCAAATAAACTTTGATTCAATTGATTCGGTTTTTTCCAACATTAACCAATTCCAAAATGCTTCCAGAAAATATGCTACACTAGAAAACCGGAACAATATTTCTAATAGAAAAGTTGTTTACATGGTTTACGGACAACAAAAACACACACACACATCATAATGAAACAGTAAAACCACAATACAATATTCTAAATCTAAAATCTGAAATCATTCTCCGTCACAATCTGGACGGTATAGCCAATTTAAATGTTTAAATATATATAATTAAACAAATGTTATTACCCGTAAAAAACAAATAGAAATGAGGGGTCACTCGATATTTAATAGGTAAATTTTCCCGTTTTTCCCCAATTATTTAGAAAACTATAACGAAAATCGAAAAATGATCTTTTCAGCCCTAACTAGGTCCAAAATGCTTTCAGCAAGGCGCTACGTTTGAAAATCGGATTTCTTGTAGTAAAATTGTTCACAGAGCGGACAAAAAAAAAAACACACACTATAGTATAAAACCAATAAATAAACAAATTATTATCCGTGTGTATCTATTAGAATAAATAATAATCGAAAGATAATTGTAAAAAAATATATTTTATGAATGATTATTTATAATTTTTCTAATTATTAAAAAATCGACAAATTTTTATCTTAGGTCATAATAATTTTGGTAATTAGTTATAAACACTTTAAGAAAAAAATGGTCACGAAAAATCAATAAAAAATATAGGTGGTAAAATATTAATACCTTACTGAAAACTGCGGAATTTTGCAAATAAAAAGAGTACGGCCACTTCGCCTTCTTCTGGTGCGTGTATGCAAGGGCGGAGTGCGAACAAAATTCAGGCCGGGAGATTGAAATTTATCCAGGCCACTATTTTATTCCCCCGATAAAAAATACAACCAAAATTTGGATTTTTTCTCGTTGTATTTAAATTAATAGTTATTTCAACGTTTCCCATACGATTTATAAATAAAATAGAATAATATATACGAGTACCTACAGAGTAATAAAGTATGATTATTTATTTTACATTTTACATGTTTATCATAAACCCCTCCCAAAATTTTTTCTTATGTTCGACCCAGAGACTAAGGTTAAGACTGCGTTGACGTGCATTTTGTATGTACAATACTGCCATCGGCATAATTGCAACAAAAAAAAAAAACTGAGAGTCCGGCAGTCCGGATCAAAAAGTCAATGATCGATTGAACAAAAAAATATGTCGGGCCCTAAAACATACAGGAAACACGGAGGACGTGCAGTTTTAAAATATTCTTAGCGTAGACTCTGGTATTTACCATATTGATAATTATAATGGTTTATAGTTATTTTTAATGATTCGAAAAAACGCAAAGGGGTACACTTTACAAAACATTATTATTAAAATGGTTTAAAGTTTTTTTAACGCTTTATCACGTTTATAAAAAAAAAAAAAAATAATAATAAAATACGCAGTAAGAGTAAAATAAACACTAAAAATAAAAAAAAATGTTTCAAAAGAAAATTGTACATTTAATAAAAAAATTTTTTTTTTAAATCAATATCAATAATAAAATACAAAAAAAAAAAAAAACATATGAAATACATAACATATTACGAATTACTTACTTAACTAATTGATATTATACAAATATATAATTTAAAAATTGGCATACAAGCGTACAATTCGTTTGGAATATAATAAATTAAAACGGATCACGATAAAACGTAAAAAATGTAAAAGTACAACAACATCGCTACTACTTAACCGTCTTTCAGAACCGTATTTATCCATTTATGGTTCGACTTGACTTTGTCGTAGAGCCTTGGTCTCATCATGCCGTCCGCCGAACAAGCTATACGCCAATTTGTCACGCCGACCAAAACCCAGTTCCTTTTATTGGTCGACAGGCACATCATCGGGCTGCCGGCGAATTCTTCCTCCGTACAATCGTTATGATCGTAAATCGAATTATAACACAGGCCGTTCACCGTTGTGATGCTGATGTTTGCACAACTTTCCATTGAACTTTCTTTAACCTCGATTCTCTGTAGAGTATCGCCTGAAATTTTGTTTTTACATTTAACCAACATTTAGATACGGTAAACCTACCTACGCACGTATACGTATCACTGGCGGAACTACATATATTATATTTTTAAGTTTTTTGTCAGACCTTGGTGAAGAATTTGGTGAGAGATTCAAAGATTTTGCAAAAACTGTCGCAATTTTTCAAAAATCCCTAATGTTTCTTCAACGGTAGAATGGTTTGACGTGGCTACGAAGTTGTTTAGACTTCAAAAATCTCCTCTTCAAATGGAAATTATTGGCTTGCAAGAAGATATTTCGGTGAAAATATACAAAATTGCATCTACTGAAGATTATCGTGCAAATCGTGTTTTAAATAAGTACATGAACTGTAAAACACTAGCCATAAAAATTAGCTATCATGTTTGGGGCAGCACGTAAATACGTGTAACTTCGTTCTCTAAAATGACCCATTTAAGGAATAAATATCTTTCAAGATTAACTAATATCCACCTTGGAAACACACTGCGCATTAGTTGTTCTTCATGTGTACCAAATTTAAAAAAACTGGCTCAGAACCAAGTATGTAATTTCTTTTATTAAAGATTATTATTATGTAACTTTATAATTTATATTAAATATGTTACAAAAATAAATACATTTATTAACTAACATTTAAGTTTTTTCTAAGACCTAGAAAATTGTTTTTAGACCTCCTTAGAAACTAACTGTTGACCCCTATCATATAAGATAAGGCAGGATTTCCCACGGGCCTCGGCATTTACGGGGCCCGACTCCGGAAACGATGATTTAAAAAATGAATCCGAAGACTTCATAAAAGATTTTTTAGTTTTTAATTTTCTATTAATTTAAGCTATGGGAAGTTTAGTATGATAGTGACGTTCCCGGCATTGTTAAATGCATTTTACTACTTATTTCTCACATTGCCGGTAACCGTGGCCAGTGCCGAGAGATCGTTTTCAAAGTCAAAGTCAATAAAAAACTATCTCAGAAACTCAATGTCTCAAACGCAAGTGTGTCCAACCATGATATTTATTGAAAACCAATGTGCAAAAAATTAAATATGTCGGCATTGATGAGAACATTTGCATGCAACCAAAGCAGAAAACACAATTGTTCAACTAAATTTTAATTTCTATGTTTACCAATTTATAAATATATTCAATGTGTATGAGTATTCATTATTGATGTATTGTTAATGTACGAGAAAGACAAAATGTTGATTTTTTTTTAAATTCCGTTCCATGAAAATTTAGTCCAGGAATCTAGTTCCGCCACTGATACGTATTTATTATAATATTGTTATTATATCAACAAAAAAAAAAAAAAATAAATGAAAAACGTACGACTTTTCGCCCATCCTAACGTCTGACAGTGAAAATACGGTCCTTCGGTTTGTTCATCGCTCAGGCATACCGACCGGATGTGATCGGAATATGTCACCGGCGAACTCAGTTTAACCAAGACTAATGTGCTCCCTTCTACGGGCGATTTAACCATTCCGACAATGTGTCGTTCTTGTTGCCACGGTGACATGGCGTTCAACCTTACCGCTCCTAAACGCGCCACCCATTCGGCTTTACTCTGACTAAAAACAAAAATAAATAATTTTAAAACGGGTTAATATTAGTATAGGGTGTGCTGGACAGTTATCTACAAACAGTAAAATGATTCTATTCGGTTTCTTAAAAGAGATATCTAATTTTGTTTTATCCAGTTTATATAAAAAAAATTGAAAAAAAAAAACCACTCCTCATCTAAGTACAAGTATTGTGATACTTAATCATATGGAAATGTCCGTATTTAATCGTGAACATTATGGTTCGATAACGAGTGATATACGATTGTGGTAGTTATTTATAGTGATTAGTGAGGTATTTTCTGAAAATTTTATATTAACATCATTGACAAGGAGTGCTAATGTTATCCGGGAACATAAAACGTATTATGCTGCACGTTATCAAAATTTAAAGGACACGTAAAAATGAGCGTATTAGACGAGAAATCGTCTTGAGCGAGAGCGTCTTAAACGGATTATAGGTACTGTACAAATATATATATATATATATAATTAAATTACCCTTGAAAACACGAGGCGCTGGTAAGTAACCATTCTGGAGATATAAGAGTGCCGTCGCAAACGTGAGTGCCGCTTTTGTAGAGTATAGCGTGCCACGGCCAATCTCCATGGGACGCCATCTTGTTTAAACCGTCGATACCGTGTTTTTGCCTTCTACTCGTTTGTATTCCGCAAACTTCATATATATATATATATATATATATATATATATAATGTTAAAAAAAAAAATAAACGATTAAAAAACCGAGCACACATATATGTGAATTATAAGGCTAGCGGTTTTTTGAATTTTTTTATTACCCGGGTCGTTACACGTGACGTGCAAGACTTTTTTACTGGGACACGCGCCCAAGTTAAAAGTGATCTCGCTGGCGAACGGGTCGACGACGTGGACGTATCGCGACGGGACGTGAGTGGTCGGGTCTTCGTCGTCGACGACTTCGGCACTCGTCAGATTCCTTTCGATTAATATTAAAATTAATATTTTAAACGCGAATTTCGGTTGGGCGCAAATAAGAGAACAGTTCTTACTGATAGTTGAGCGTACGGCAGAGCGATGACGCAATCGTTCGGAGGGCCGCATTCATTTTGGCGTTTGGTATGTCCGTTTGGAAATTAGCCGCGCACAACTTGCCCGACATGCCTCGTTCGACGAAAAAGACATAACCATCGGGCGGATACACGTCGATTGTGGCCAATGGCAACGATTGGTCTATGGACCGCGCGGTCGGTGAGATAAGTACTAAACAAAAATAATTTAATGATGGCCGTTAATGATCCGGATTCGCTTAAAAATTTGAATTCAAAAAAGAAAGTTTTTTTTTTATTATTGTTTATTATTGTAGGGGACCGGGTGTAATAAATAAGTAAATAATTGAATACACTACTGTATTTCGTATATTAGGGGGAAATGTCCGGCCGTAGGCGTATTAATACCACTCGATAATGTGTAGGTATGTGGAAAACAATTTCAATATTTTTTCACGAAATATAATAAGTTTTTGTATTGACCGAGTATAAGGTATATTCCTTCGACCCGAATAAGATATTCTTATCTGTACGACCGGAACAAAGAAACAATAGTTTTAAATGTCCAGACGTGGTTACATTGGTTTTAGTTCGTCACCGTGTACTCTCGAGCGCCTATTTAGTACAACAAAAATTCGGTGATCTATAAATAAATCCGAAAATATTTTTATGGAACCGTATTTTATCCGAAATGTATTCCCTTCCCCCTTCTTGATAAGCATATTAAACCGTGCAAGTGACTGGCGTCTTTTATAATTTTTCGGATGAATTATAGTTCTGTCGAAATATATTCGACGAAAATACATTTCAGATAAAACATTGGTCTAACGAAATACTTGTCCAGATTAAATACGGTTCTAACAAAATACGTTTCTCACGATATATTTTTCGGTTAAATTACTGTCGAGAAGAAATATTTTCGCATATTTTACCCATCCCCAAAGAATTCAACACGATAGTTGCCTATACGTGTCTACCAATCATTATACCAGGCGGGCGTTCCTATCAATGACTCACAACAATTGCGTTCGTCGGTTTCTCCCGGACAGTCGGCCACGCCGTCGCACCGGGACGTGACGGGTACGCACGTCCTGGAGGTGATGCAGTGCAGGTACCCGGCGGGACAGTAGCTGCACGTGGTCTCGTCCGATATGTCCGGGCAGTCGAGCACGCCGTCGCACAGCCGGTTCGACAGGCCGGACGTCCGGAGCTTGTAGTCGCACCCGGGCCGGGACGCGCACATCGTACCGCCGATGTTGCTGTAGTCGGGCAGCTTGGTACAGTCGAATCCGTCCCGGAGCTTCGGGGGAATCCGGTGCCCGCAGCCCGCCGCGAACTGACGGCAGCTATGCTCGCACGGCAGCACTACCGCGGCCTCGTCACCCTTCGGCCCGGCACTGCAGGCCGGCTGGAGTAGCTGGCAGACCAACTCCAACGTTCTCTGATAACATTCGGCGTCCACTAAATCCCTGTATAGGAAACGAAAAACCGGACAAACGATTATTATAAATAGATATTAGGCGAGGCAAGTGTAATATAGACTGAATACCTGCAGAGAAGATGGGTAGGACGAAGAAAAAGTAGAGCTTGAGGTATTAAATAGGGAAAATATATGAGAGGTATCGAGGAAATGGCGACGAGGAAGAAGTAAGATATATTTTAAAACTTTTTTTTTTTGTTCAAGTTAATATCAACAGATATATAAATGAAATAACTTTGCATCGCGCATATCCGCATACCAAAATACATTTTAACCAACCTGAATGTTATTAAATCGTCGTGAATTTCGTCCAAATTGTTGTGTCCGAAATGATTGGGATAACTAGTCAAATTGTATTCCAAAACGGATTTGCACAGATTCAGTCTTACGGGTGTACACCGTCTCGGGGGCGATATGTTCTGGTAAAATTCGGTGGTCTTAGATATTTCCGGCGGCAATGTCGACGTTTTCGTCGAAACGAGAGCGTTATTGTTGGTTATCTGTCTAATGTGCAAGCTTCCCGGTACGATATTTGTCGTAGGATATAAACGACGGAATGCCGACAGTATATCTTCCACGGTGACGGACATTCTCCATCTTACCGGTTCGAATCTTAATCCGAAATTTACTTTCAGGTTACCGTCATCGCTGAAAATACAATGGAAATAACTATTTGAAAATTATGTCTAGTAATATCGGGCTTGTATACACAATCAAAAAATGTATACATAACAATACGTACAGTGACGGCTTGAACTTTTCTTTCCCTGACTCACATATTATAAATATTTGTATACCGCCCACCCTCAAACATTTTTCTTCCCATTCATAGGTTAGGGTTAGGTTGTTCATCAGTGGTAATTTATAGGTATATTTAACGGGGTAAATGTATATACATACAGTAAGTCACGGAGGCCCCGTATCACCCTTATACCAGTTATACCTATCCTCATCGAAATACCGAGCGGATATCGTAAAATGACAAAAATATTCAGTGGCTCTGTTTATAAAATATTAGTTCGTTACCTAGTTTATCTGATTATCTTCATTATCTCGGGAGATATCGCAAAGAGTAAATTTTCGTGGAACACCCTGCATAAACATTTATTGCCCATGTCAGAAAATATCTAAGTGACAACTATTTTCATTACAACCCAACAGTTTATTGTAACGTTATCGATATACGAGAAAAAAGAAAATATATTATTCTATTCTTGTAATAGAAAAATGATATTATATTATTTCTACCATTTAATTTGACTAACATTTAAACATTGTTCCAACTATCTTTCCCGCCCGTTAAAATTGTCGGGAATCACTCGATTCGAATAAACCGCTTTCGAGCCGCCACTGAATACGCAGGTATAGGCGTTCTTCTTACGGTTCAAGAGAAATAACTTCGGCGTCGACGAACTTCTGTTGTAACGGAGGACTACTATTTATTATGTTTTTGATTAAATGCGTGTAGTTTAAGGCGAAATGCCGATAGTCTTGACTGTCCGGATTGTCGAAATCGATTAAATCCATTCCATTTTCGTCTGCTCGCAGATCGCCTCGGAATATCTTTTCTTCGCCGTTATACGTGCGTTGTAAATAATCGTCTGAAAACCATACGAGCATATATTATGTTTTGTTTGGAAATTAATAACCCGCGCGACCAACGGTAAATACCGTTATACATATAATACGATTTATTCAACCTATTGGTTAGAATTTCACGGTTACTCGTACCTATCGAATTTCTCGCGTTATTATAGTAGCTGGAATATTTTCCCTAGACATTCGTACTTTTTATATATATATATATATAAATAAGTATACAATATTTTAAATAAACGCGATGGTCGAAAGTTAGTTCAACCTCGCCAAAGCATGTCTTTGCGCGTAATATTTTAGACGATTATTAATAAACGTACCTATCGCATTTAAATAGGTTTTACCTATAAACAGTAAACGTATTATAAAATCGATAATATAACGTACCTACACATTATTTTGTATAGGTTTTTTGATCAACCGTGCGTGTACGGTACGTGGTAACCGAAATATAGGTACGATGATTGTTCGTTATCTACATATATATTTTTTTACCAAAATCATAATTCAAATCACGGTCGCCTAATTGCTCGAGACGGAAAATCAATTTCTTTTATGTCTTTTTTAATTTAATTTTTTTTCTATTTATATAATTTTTTATATATATACACGTTGAACAAAATAGCATGATTCATGTACATAATAATAATAATAATAATAATAATAATAATAATATATCGAATGCATAGAAATACAACACAATGGGGATACGCGCGTCGATCATTGGGTGAAAGGAAGGAAGCGCCGTTTTGTTACACTTTCGATCGTCAAACTAAAACTCCCATATACAATATTATACGCATGATTCACAAAATAAACTCTATACGATGGATATTATAAAGACTTAAAAAATGTCAATTGGTTCGAAATAATTACACACAAAGCGAGTGTATAGTGGCGAGCGGTAATCAATTCCGGTAATAGACAGAATATTGTGTGTGTCCGCCGAATAGGCTCGACAAGACGTAATATAGTTGGTACCTAATATTATATCGCATTCATCATAGAAATAAATTACTAAAAAATATGCCCGTCGACTTTCCAATATTTCTTTATGGCGCTCGCTTATCGTAAAGGTTTCATTTCTTTTCGTATAGAAATCGCGAAAGTTCAATATTATTGTCGATGACGGGATACGAGTAATTTCGTTTAATTATTTATAGCGTAAAGAAATTCGCTCATTATTAACATTATTAGGCGATTATATAATAAATACTATTATATTACACTACCGAACAATATGAATATTATACGGTTAGTGTTTTTTATTTATTTTTCATCGAATAAAATGTTTGATAAAGCTCAGAAAAATTTGTATTTTAAATGAGAGTACTTACACAAATAATAATATTATTTGATGTATTAATCGGAGAACGGACCAAGATAATTACTCTATCCGCGTAGTCTGTACGTTTATATACAAATAAAGGCTAACCTCGTCGTATAATATCGACCAATTTAGTTCGGTATTTTTTTGTAGATCCGCATAATAGATAAAATATAAAATAGAATTTATCTTCGACGTGAAACGTCAAGACGCCCTAATCTAATTTAAAATGAATTATCATTACTACAAGTAAATCGAATTGATGAAGTCGTCTCCGAAATAAATCATTTTGTTTTTGGATTGTTAACTTTGAAAAATAAAAAACGATAATAGACAATAATGTATCTTATAATAACGACCGCCACGCCCGTGTTTATTGTCCTTGTCTAAATTATACACAGGTGTGGTTTAAACTGTTTCTATAGAAATAGAAAATAATTGGGTTGTGTTTAGTAATTTTGAAACAAGAGTTATTAATTTAAAAAAAAATCGTAGGAAATATTTAGATAAATTATAATTGCTAGACGACGGCAGTGGCGTACAAGAAGGGGGGGGGGATAAGAGACTATTGGCTGTATTTATATATTTTTATAAATTTTTCAAGTTTCAACTGTAAGTAAGAATGTGTTTTCACAAAAATACACCATATTTATAAGTAAACAATTTAATTTACCGTTGTCCATTTAATAACCTTACTATATTGCTTTATTATGTTGATGAGATTATTATTTTTATCTAACTGTGATGACACACGTTATAAAATCTGGTTTTGTTATTATTACCAGTAACTGGTTTCGCATATAAATTGCAATTTACTATATCATTGCGAAGCAAGCAGCAACATTTGTCAAAGGTATTGTCCGATATAATGACGATTCAATTTGCGTTGAGAAACTTCGAGAAAATACAGATGTAAACATTAAACAAATGTTCAAGGATATCATGGAATTATCAAAACTGATCATACTGGATAAAATAAAAAAATTGTCTTCTACTGGCCATTTTTTTATAATGCCCTAAATATTCAAGTTTTTTTTTTTGTGAATAATATATGTTTATTATCAGTCAGAACTAAGAATGCGCCTATTGACTTAGATTATTTTTCAAACTTGTGACATCTGATTAATTATTAATTTTGCAAGCCCCCCACATTGAAAAATCCTGCGTACGTCACTGGACGACAGCATATTACGCTTAGACCTATATGACTTATTTAAATATTAAAATATTGCAAAAAATCCACTCAAATATTTGATCTTAAACCTCTCTTCAATGACTATTGTATAGGATAACGATATTGACGAAGAATTATAACATGTTTCATGTTTCATCCTTAGACCTTATTAACATTTCTAAATTTCAACCGAACTTCCATCACATAGAATAGTATATAAATATAGTGACATCATATCAGAAAAAAAAAAGTTTTAAAATAAATGCATTTTCATTTTATATATATATTTATTTTGTTATGCAGTTACTGCAGAACTAGACAAATATTAACAACGTATTTTCTTATGTTAGTATGTTAATATTTTAGTTTTTTAAAAAACTACAATTATTTACCTCTACAGGTACATTTTTCACAATTTATAAATATATCATATATACCTATATATGTACTTTTTATGGTTATTCAACCGAATATACATATTCCAAATGAAATAAAACCTCCCACGAAATTATTTGTCTGTTTTATAATCCCATAAAATGGATTTTTCACGGTGTTGTATTATAATAGCGTTACGTTTCAAGAATTACAAAAAAAAAAAAACTGTTAACTTCATACTATAATACATATATAGACCCTGTATAAATTATGTTTAGTGGAAAAAACTATCAGTTAAATAATTCGGATTTTAATATTCGTCCAACGGTATAATAATTAACAATTTATTCGATTTATATATTATAAAACGATGTTTTCATGGGAGAGTTGTCGATTTTTCAAACCCTATTACCTTGTACGAGTTTACTAAAATGTAATTTATATAAACGTTGTATTAATTGAAAAACCGTTAAAAAAAATATATATATATATTTATATATATAATATTATGTTTGTTTCACTAAGTATTTTCGAAACCTATAGGTGTAATTAAATACACGGTGTCGTATTTTCTAAAAACCGTTTTTTCAAACTATAAATAATATATTCATAATTCGTAATAAATACGTTTTAGTTTTGTTCTATGTAAAATACGTCATCTTGACGATAGAAAAGTCCACTCAATATTAATATATATCTGCACGATCCGTTTCGAAAAAAAAAAAAAAACTAGACGAGTGTGTGACTGTATGATACTATAACCGTGAAGTATCATTATTATGATTGCTATTACATCGAAATATATAATCATATTTAAACCGCCATTTTATTTGTTAATACGAATATTACGTACATTGCGGAACCAATAATAACAGTGTAGGACGCTAAACACACCATTATATTCTTCGATAAGAAGACTTTCTGATAACTCAAATCGTGGATCTAGATATGATCCTATTGCGTAACCCATATAATATTACACATGGAATTTATAATAATTGTGATTTTATACGTATAATATTACTTTGAAGAAACTTCTAAACTCTATTCGCGATAAATTAATTCGTGTTTATAAAACTTAAAAGTGTATTTTTTTTATTCTATTTCAATAAGTATTTCCTATTTAAAACCAACTGAAGCCTACAAAAAGTTGACACGTAAAAATAATATACTTATTAAATCGGATAAGATTAATTAATAATTATTTTCATGTGTAATTTGGCAAATTTTGGAAGAATAACAGCTGTAAAAAAAATGAAAAGAAAAGAATAGCAAACATTATAATACATATATATATATATATGTTTTGTTTAATTATTATAGATAACATAGTAAATAGTATAGATAACACTGTAATGACAATACCTATATTAGTATTAGGACATTAGGTATTACATTTATTATTTAAAAAAAAAAAAAAATCATATAACAATGTAAATATACATAAGCAATAATAATAATTATTTGTCGATTTCACAATGCCGAGAATATTAATTTTGCAAAATATCATTATTGTTGCGCATTTACCATACTATAAGCAATAATCGCCTAATATATTACAATAGTCGACACTAGTCCGTATACGCAATCTATGACACAATATATAAATATATTTAATTTCGTTCAATAATACATTTGAAACCACAAAACGTGTGTTAACGTCTCCGAGAACTTATTAAAATATCCGATTCCTGTACCTACACCGCGCAGTAACATTAATACCTATAATTTGAGAGTATTTTAATCCGTGCATATTGCTCAAAGAAATCAATCGACTGTGTAGATTGGAAATATCAATCGACAGACCTGTTCTCCTACTGTTTGATTGCCGATCAGCCGTTTGCCGGCCAATGCTGTTGCAATTAAATTACAAAATTAATTCGAAAAATAAATTCTATAGGTATGTATATAAAACCTATAGTAATAAAATTGGATCAATACGATATCGTGTAAAATACACGGTAACGATAAATCCGGTACCTAAGAATATAATACCTACATTTAAAATCGTCGATTATAGGTACCTATATATACTTATATTTTGATATAGAAGGATGATTGTTTTTAAACCAACAAATTCGACACGGTTAATCCACCAAGGGCGAGTTTTATCACTCGTCTAGGGGGGAAGGGAGGCAATTACGGTTTGACAATTTATCTAATTATACTTATATATATGTCTAAAATTTTAATTTTAATTTTCAATATATTATTGGTGTTAATTTCGATCCGAAACCTTTTGAAAAATACATTATAAAAAAATCAATATTACCCAATATTTTGTTTTAATTGTAAAATAATATACTCGTTCGCGTGGTAGAATAACACCTATTATTATAATTCGTTTTATTAATATACAACTACACACACGCACAATATTGACATACATTATATAAGAATTGTGTTTAAATTAGAAAAAAATGCTAGCCAAGGCCCGAGAGAGAAGAGGCTGATCCCCTCGCCCCTCCTTAAATCTGCCCATGAAATCCACTGATTATATCTAGTGCACGGATTTAATCGCAGTTAATTAAAGCATTATAAATTGCAATAGATATATTAACCATCTATACAATAAGTGTATATAACTATGTACTCACAGCCTGCGTATAACGACAAAGAGAATATTAACAAAAACACCAATATCGTTTCGATAATGCAACACCTCCATCGATATCTTTGGCTGAATTTTCTAGTGAATTTGAGTTCGCTGTCAGTTGTCGAGGCATAGGAACTGGTCGCCCCGCTCACAACCGATACCTATAAAAATTTAAAAGAAAATCATAGGTAAATATAAAACATTGAACAAATACACGCTTTAATTATTACTATACTATGGCCGGTATGGGCAGCGCGCATAGATCTATCATCTATATGCGTTACGATGAACTTTTACGTTAAAAAAAAAAAAAAATGTATAAATGTTAAGGCCGGCGTGATTACTAAAATATAATATCCTACTTAACTCGTATATAGTATTATAGAAAAGGTATAAATATTTCGTTCGTATTTTCGTACGCGAAAATCAGTAATAGGACAATGTACTAGGCACAATTGTAAAGTATTTAAATATAAATATTCGAATTAGTTATTCAGCAGACAAATACGTATTTTAAATACTTGTGCGAAAATTACTCGGTATTGTGTTCTAAATAGTTTTCTAAAATATATATACATGATGTTATAATACTTATTTCCAATACTTGTATAATGTTTAAAATTGTATTCCATATATTATATTAAAATGAAACGCATCGCATTACAACATATTGAGAGTTAAATGAATTCAAAATTTTAACTTGCACTACATAGTTAAACATTTAAACCAGTGTTAAAAAAAACCATATGTAAATGACTCTTACCTATGAGATGTTTTGTAAAAAAAAAAAAAAAAAAGTACCTATTTAAAAGTATCTGTATTTGTACTCGAATATTTATTAATATAATATTCGTATAAAATACATTTTTGAGTTTAAATTCAGCTAACCATTTAATAACAGTTAAAATAATGCACAAACAGTTCAGTAGGAACCTTTATATCAAATCTATAGTTTGATAATTAAATTTATGAGCATTTTACTTGTACAGGTAACCAACAAATCTGATCAAGTTGCGGCACCGGACGTCTTTGTATAGCTAATAATATGTACGATACTACATAATAACATTAATAAATCCGTAATACAAGTGAGTGTATAAAATAAAGCAGTATGATATTATAATGGAAGGTCAAAATCGTTGAACTGGATAGTATACAAGAAGTTTAAATCACGGTCAATGACGACATGTCAGCGTATCGTGATTCATGAGCCCACGATATCCTGATAATATTGTTGCCAAAACATTGAGGCAGTGTACATAATACACAAACGAAAAGTTTATTAGTTAAATTCGGTTGTACGTCCGCGAGAACACGAATGAAATTTTTATAATTGTTATAATAAATCGTCGGCTTGCAACAAAAAAAACTCACCGTCTACAAATTTAAAACGAATTTTAGATTTTAGTGCCGCCTAGTGTAAACGTGTTTACTCTGCAACTTTAAAACAAACAATAAAAATAGATTTCCAGTTAAATACCCAGTTTAAAAAAAGTAAGAACTCATTATAGGTACCACGTTATTGAAACAAAATATATATATATAAAAATTGAAGATGCAACAAGTATAAAACAATAATATCATTTTTCACTTTTGTCTTTACTGTATTCAATGGATAATATATTATCGCATTTACACAAGGAGTGCGTAACAATGATATTTTACAGGAATAACCAGCAACGATTTTTTGAAGGAAAGTTATTTTTAGGAAAGAAAAATGACAAATAAACGATAAAAATCGGGAAAATATTTTACAGGAACAATAAAATATAGGAAAATAATCTACAGGAAGCATAATACAGGCACGATAAAAATTAGGAAATTCAATCCGGTTTTTTTTTAAATTTTGTACTGTTTGTTTTACAACGGCACAGACTCTATTGTATCATATGGGTAGATCACACCGTCCTGTAAAGTATCGGATTCAGCATTTTTCTGTAGACTATCGTTTCTGCTAATTTTGTTCCCGGTTTTTATTTTCCTAATTTTTATCGTTTCTGTATTTGATCTTTCTTGAAAAATAAATTTCCGTAATTTCCCGGTTTCTTGTAATTTACGATTCTTAAAAAATATCGTTTATTGCGAATTTAATAGTTTGTGATTTTTATTTTCTTCCATCTACACATTTTCATATAAATTATAAAATGTTTGAAAAAAAGACTATATCTGTTAAATAATGTACTTCCAAAAAATATTAACGTGACAATCTAAATTGCTGATTAACAGTAAATTACACTATATTATACGTAAACAAATTAAAAAATTAACATAGGCGCTATTTTTTTATTGTTTTTTTTTTAAATGTGATTTTTTTTAAGGTATTTTGTATATTAAAATTAAATGCCCATTAAAACACATACCTATCTAACGTAATTTTAATTATTTTTAAAAATCAGTTATAATAATGGCACTTTAGTTTTAATACTTTTTTTTTCTAAGAATAAAAAACTGCGTAGGTATTATAGTATATTGACAGATTCTAAACCGTTAAGAAATTCCATTAAACAACATATTATTTAGTCACAGTCAACAACAATTAGATAACATTGACAAAAAAAATAAAATAAAAATTCGAAGAAAACGTATTTAAAATGATTAGTTAGGCACTAAATACAATATAGTCATACATAATACATTTTCTTTAAAAGCATTTCTAAAAATATATAGGTTAATACGCCGAAATTATTATATAATATTATTATTGATTTATGTATTTACATTTTTCGAAATTAATAATTTTAAAAAGGCTTCTATACAATTTAAATACTACGCTCACTCGTATAGGAATATCATAATGATGTGTGATTGTACGTAGAGTTTAAAAAATATTTTTATTTCAAAACGAGATAGTTTTTCCGTGGAGGTATTAAAATGATTTAACAATCCATACTTTGATATTATAATATTCGCTATGTTTAATCTTTATCATTTCCATTAAAATCAAAATACTGAATTATAAAACTGATTAAGCTAACTATTTACTTTCAATTGAACAATCGGTAATTTTTTATGGATTTACTGGTGACGTTTTCTATACGGTATTTCGGTTGGAGGCCGCGGATCACGCCGGTGATTCTCTGTTTTTAGCTCAAGTTTTTCATTTAAAATTTATATCTAATAAAATCTACTTTATTGTAGTAATCGCGCTACGAAATGTAATTGTTTAGTACCTACAGGTATTTTACAATTTAACATTATATTTGTATATAGCTGAATAGAGTGAATGGACTGAATTATACTGTCTGTTCTAAAATGTTCTAATACGCCATTGTACTCGTGTAATGTTACAAGCATTATATAGGTATCAGTTGGGTGGGTACCTACAGAAATCATTAAATGTATCGGTTTTTTTTCTATTTAATAAAACTCTAATATCTATATTTTGAGAAAAAAAAAACAATTCGATCGTTACAATATACCTAATATATATATAAATGTCTATGTCTGTCTGTATAAGATGAATGGACTCAAAAACTACTGGAGCGATTTTATACGGTTTTTTTTCAAAAAGATCCGCGTTGTCCAGAGAAAGTTTATAGCTATTGAAATCTACCCCTATTGTAAACCATCTCCTAAAATTAGGTTTTTAGGTATTTTTAGTACAAAAATTTAATTATTTTTGTTGATTTATATTTATATTTTATAGGTTATCTTGGTAATATGGATGAAAAAAAAAACGGTTATTAATTATTGAAGTGCAATCCCTGTACTGTGTGGGTATCTATGGTAATAAGTGAAAACAGATAAAGCCATCAGCTTTGTTTGTTTACGCGCCAGACAACAAAACAAATAATGTCGTAAATTATAAGCATTGCAATGAACGAAATGGTTATGTCACAGCGATGAAAAAAAATATATTTGTTCGACATGAAATTCTCATTTAATTCAATTTTGACTTAAATTATTTTTGTTGGTTAGCGGTTGAAATGACAAAATAAAACACTTTTAGTCTACCGAAGGTGGACTACCCACTTTCCATCTATTTTTTTTTTTTTTTTTTAACAGTGACATGAGCAAGTGACAATAACACACAATGATCTAGCAATAGCAATATCTAGCAATAGCGAACCATTACAGGGCCAGCTAATAAAATATATAATCTTATTACGATAATATAATAATAACCCATGGGCACGCGGATTTAAATAATATTTAATTTCACGAGTTAAAGTTTCTCTAAATTTAATGGGCCTATATATATATGATACTATTAAAATGAGAGACGATCCAATTACGAGCAAAAACGCCAGATCGCGCTTTGTACCGGTTGGCGTTATTATAATCGTTATGTAGCACGGTTTACATGTTTATCTGTCCGTGAGATTAAAAAAAACATCTCATAGTCGTCGTCTTCGTCTCACCAGTTGTACGTATACAAATAATAACAATAATAATACTATTAACGAGAGTGAAAAATCTTTTAACTGTGCGAGTAAATTACGTGCGAAAAGTAGGTAGGATACCCACCTATACAATATACCTACTGAACGACACAATGAGTGTAGGCACCCTGACAAGTCAATAACAGTCCAGTAATGCAAAACAATATTATAACGTAACATAAAAAATACAAATACAAATACCGGACGTGTTTCGCACCATCACATAGGTAAGAATAGTTTGGAAGGTATAATATGGGATATATAGGGTAATTTAGTATGTATACTGACGATAAATCGTTACAATAAAAAAAAAAAAAATGTATATACATATTAATTTTAGCAAAACTAATCGCTATATACGAATTCTCACTAGGAATTTGAAAAGAGAAGATTATTACAATTGCGGGCAATTAATTAACCGCACTACACGGATACACGGCTGGGAATAAAATATATACAATTATCGCGAATTCGATTGTTGTCTAATAAAATGGTTGTAACCGTTTGAAAGTGTTATAATTGTTATTATGTTTTTTTTTTTTTAATTTTTTTTTAATAGTTTTGCAGAAACGCTCGTAAACTGGTTCGTAAAAAACCCGGACGCGCCCACCGGTCGGTCAGTCAGTCAGTCGGTCCGATTGTTTCGTGCCGCGGATTTTTCATTTTTCGGTGAAATTAAATTTTTTCTTTTTTGTTCCTTTTCTGTACAAAACGTAAACGCATTGTCGTAACGAAATCCGCGTGCGACTGTTATAATATATAATAATATAATATAGCCGATCGCGTGGGAATTTATCGCGCAAACAAACACGTAAACTATTTATATATATATATAAAAATATATTATTTACCGCGAAAAAACTGATAATTCTCATCATCGTGATCACAACCGCTTTTTATAGTACGTATAATAATATTATTATAATATAAATTGCGCCCATTTGAAAGTGTGACGTTTGAAAAGTCGCGGAAAAAAAATAAAAAATAAAATTAATACAATAATTCGTCTCTTGTCCGCGTATACAATACTACGTATATTATCATACTCGTATACTGCAAAATAATACGGAGAAAGTCGTTAAAAACTACCGATATTATATTATTACACCTTTGTGTTCGCACACGGTGCGTTTGCGCGAGCGTTTAACAGAACACAAAATGAACGAATCCAATATATATATACATATATACATGTATATACGTATTTACATTTCCATTTAAAAAATATTCATACGGACATCCAGGAGCGGATTGGCGATTTTTTTTCGGCCCGGGAAATATGAATAAAACCCAGCCCGCAAAAATCATAGGTACAACTAGAATGCTAATTACGCGGATGCTAAAGATTTGTAATAACAAAAAAAAAAAAAAAAATTGCGCATATGTTTCCCAGCGCCCTCGAGACACAAAATTATAATTAAAAAAAAAAATAAGTATACGTTTCACCGTCTCCGGGTTTTCGTTTTTAAAAGTAACGAAAAAATAACTATTTCAAAAAACTAAGGTCACGATACCCCCAGTGCCCTAGAGCGTTTTTTTTTGTTGATGAAAGTAACAAAAACCATACATTTTTTTGAAAGATGAGCATAGATTCCCCGGTACTCTGGTGATTTAGTGTTTTGAAAGTAACGAAAAAAAAAATTGACATAAGTACCCATTCAAAGTTAATAGAAAACACTGCGTTATCGTCGTGTTTCATACGATAATACGATAATAATTATTACTATATTCATTTATTAGATAACCGATTTACGACCCCGTTGGAAAAACAAGCCCGCAGAATTCGACACGCACAGTTCAGCTGTCGGTGAACGACTGAAGTGTGATATTTAAAATTTTACGTCATACACAGTGGCAAACAACGATAGTTGATCAATCAATATTATTAGCTGATTATTCGACCAATTGGATTGTCGTGGTCCAGATAGCAAATTTGTAATGATATTATACTTAATTATATTATTAGTACAATACGAAAATAAAATTATCAATAAATCATATATAGTAACATATAAATACAATAATGCCTAAAAAAATAATTCCACTTATAATATTATAGTCTTTTTAATTCATATGATAATATTATCGGAGGCACTCGCATAGCATTTAAAGGATTAAAGTTTGAAACGGGGTAGAGAGGTTTAGACATACGATTCCTGATTGAATAAATTATTTGTATATATAAGGCTCGTTTTTCGTCCGGGACAAAGAAGGGAACCAACAAAAAGAAAATCGGACACCCTCCCCCCACACCATCACAAAAATCTTTTCAGACACGGTCTTGCGTCGGGTTTGAGTTATTGACATTCAGCAAATTTATTTTAAGTTACGGCTTTAACGATTCTCACTCCGATTGACCACCTTAACGAAAACGACATAAATAAAACGTTGGCCGTTTTAATATACTACAAAAATATTGTATTTTATTTTTTCCGGTTGATTTAGTGTCGGTGGGGGAGAGGGGTCTGAAAAGAAAACAATTGTTTCGTACGATAAAATAGACAAATTTATTATATTAATATATACAATATCGTCAACGTTTTTCTCGTACTATATTATGGACACCTGATATATTATAAATAGGTTGTACCTAATATATATAATAATATTTTTAAAGACTCGATTTTGGTGAATAAACGTTTCGATTCGATAAAGATTGATCACACGTCTAAACCTAACATAAAACCGACATATATAAACCTATATACCTAGGCAGTGGCCGGGGGGGGGGCTAAGATATAATTTGCCGATTAAATGTCTAAATCATCTAAAATAAAGAAAGAATGCGATACATTAATTACTTTCGGTATTCACAAGATAAAAATATTTTTTTCCTTAAATTCACGTTTCTCCTGTTTTATAAGGTTACCCGTTTTGTCGTATTGCCAACGTTATCGCATTTTCCGAGCTATAGTTATAAGAAAACTAACATTAAACTAACGATGTACTCTTTCGTTTATTTTTTATGTTTTGATTAATTAAGTGTTTTAGTAATTTAATTCGTTTTTGATTATTTTCTATGCATATAGAATAAAAATATATCTACGCCACCCCTCATGGTTATAGATATTTTTTTTGCCGCGCCCACTCCCTAGTTTTCTACTCAGTCACGTCACTGTACCTAGGCGTCCATACAGTATAATATATTATTGTAAATCATTCGATAAAAATCTCTAATAGATTCCGCCGCCATATCGATTATCGTGTGTGTGTGTGTGTGTGTACATTTTAAATCGTTTTACAATATTTTTTTATTTATTTTTTTTCGACTTGCTGCCGTTTTTCTTTTTCGCTTACCGAGGACCGAGAATACTATAAATCCGTTTTGCAATATTTAACGCGCTTCAAACGGTATTTAAGACGGAACTGATGTAAACAGTCGGCCATATACACACGGCCGGGTGCAAACTTTATTAAATACTAACGCCTAGTTCCGCGCGTGTGCGACTGCGCTCATCTTTGACGCAATAATCCGTACCTAATGCACGCGTTTTACGTGCACAATACTATTATCGTGCGTATGGGCACAGGCAGTTGACCCAGTTGAGTTTTACCCGTTTGCGTATAGATCGTTGTATATGGTCGTAGGTATATATACACGGCGATCGTAATTTTATTATCATCATATTTACTGTCGGAACGAACGACACGTATATATAATTTTAGAGAGAATGTTTACCGTAAAAATTTCAACAGAACAAATTCTTTACAGTTCATTAAACTGTTAACGGAATCCATTAATTAATTAATTCATTTTTTTTTTATTCCATATTTTACGAATAGGAGGAACGTGAATATTGTTTTCAACGGATTCGGGGAGATAACTGTCGTTTAATCGTATAGACGGAGTAGGCAGGTATCCGTCCGATTTACGTTGACACAACGCGGTACCTGTCATTCCGATTGCGATAATATTTTCCAAATCGTGTATATTATATCGCCAACGACATTAAAACCGAATAACCGATGACGAAAAGTCATCGCAAGACCCGTAGCCGGTTCCATAGTGATGACTGTTTGAAGGTAAACCAAGGTAAGGAACCAGCAGTTACTTTTTTATAACGAGAAAATAACTAGTTCATTTTACAATAATAAATTAACGATGGAATGAACGAATTCATTTTTATCTTAAAGGTACAAGGAATTTAACGGATTAAAAAGGAACGTTGACAACACTGATGTTAGGTGTACAATATAATGTACAAATAGGGGGCATTTTGGCAATATGCCCCCTCTCGAGAAATTGGCGTTACACTCGTGCCCGTATGGGAATACGGGAGAACCGCGATCACCTAATCGAGAGCTGCAGTTATATCTCAAATTCTTTGACTATAAATTGTTTAAGGTTGTACGAGAAATGGATAAATGAACTCGTTAGCGACATAATATTATAATATGTACCCTTAACAGCGAAACATCGCCCGTCAGACATCCGCGGGACGTACTAAAAATGCACCGGACAGTTAATTTTACCCTCAATATCCCGCTACATTCCCAACTTCCCACCGAGTAGGGTTCGCCAGGGGGTTTATTAGTTTTATTATAGCTATGTTTAGTTTGTGTTGGCTGATAATATGTAGCGCCGCGCCCCATAGACCACCGGAATGCTGTACGACAACCGTTTTACAATTTGTATTACAGTCAGAGAAAATAGAAAATAATATTTATTATTTTTTTTGTCTCGTTTTGGGAAACGAGGTCATGAGGGGGGGGCAATATATCTTCTTAGTTCTCCTCCCCCCCCCTGATGTGATTATTATACGTGTCGTTTTAGACGGATCAAGATGTTATTTTCAAAAAAAAAAAAAAAAATTTGATGAAACGATCGCGCTGTATGCGTGTATACACACTCGTGCGGTACGCGCGGCGGCAAACGTTTGTGGCTCGAAAACGCGGTGTCTGGGGCACTTTGCGCGACACAGATAGAAATAAAAAAAACTACTTAACGAGTCATGTCACGTGTGTCCGATTAAATCGGACCGCGGCGGCTCGCATAGTCGTCCGTCCGGAAATAACGGACGATTGTCGTCGGCCGGTCTATTACAATAATAATAATAATAAAAAAATAAATAATAATACGTGTACCTAACCTATAGTGCCTAGTCCGGTTAAATACCGGTCAACGGGCGGTCATCGTCGTCGGTGCCAAGTGTTTATAATATAATGTCGACCGTATGCGGTTTTACAACCGAGTAATATTACTCGTGACGGCTGCCGGGCACACGGCGAAATTCGCGCGGGAAATTTTGATAGGAACTCGCCGTCGTGGTGGCGGGACGCTATAAATTGAAATACGTTTTACGAGCGTTCTCCCCATCGGGAATTGTCGAGCATTTACCCCTAATCGTCGGCCCGAGCCAGAGAATACGTTTTTGTTGTTTTGCCGTTTTGTTAACGTTTAGCCTCGAAAAGCCCGCGCAACAGGATCCTACGACAATTTCTCCAATTTTCCCTAGTTTTATATTTACAAAAAGTTGTTCAATACCATTAGGCGGTAATTCGATATTATCATCTTGGGTAAAATTATTGTTTATTTACGATTATAGCCACTCTTCCACTTCTATTACGAATAAATTTGCGGTTAAACAACACGATTTAACTTTTATGTTTTTTAGATTCTGAGCGTATACCGAGAAATTCATTACTATAATGTGTGTGTGTGTTTTTTTTTTTTTTTTTTTTCGTATCCATTAACAACTTTTCCATACCATAAAAACGGGAATATTTACGCCAATAACGGTTTACTGTTTTTATTTATTATTATTTTTTTTTTTGTCGTTATTCAGTAAAAAATTATCGTAGAGACATGAATAATTATTATATTATCTATTTCTAGACGTGATAAAAATTGTATAACATTCAGGAAACTTTTGAGCTGCTATTTGAAATCGTTAAGTTGTTATTTAGTTTTAGACTTCTTCTTTTTACAAAATATTTCAACGTATCCTCCAATAATGGACATCGTGAACGCGTATGGACGTAAAGACATTATTGAAAATTCTTCAAGTATTAATATTATCGTTTCAAAACCCTTGTGCGTCTCTCTATTTTATTTGATTCCAATTCAAGCGCCGAATTTACACTACGAATAATGGTAATAATACAAATTATTACTACACGGAGGTATATAATATTCGGCTTCCTGTCAAATGTATATATAATAATAATAATAACCAGTGATGTAGTCAGGAAAATACTAGCTCCTCTATTTTAGGATATTATTTATATTGGTTAAATTGAAAAAAACATTATATTAAAAAGAAAAAAAATGTGTATTGGGTACCGTATCGAAATGACGAGACGAAATCGTAAAACCGTAACGTAAAAAAAAAAATACACAATTTTTATTTGTTAATTATTATTATTAGCTTAAAAATTTATGAGGTAGGTAAAAATAATTTAAAACAAATCAATTTGTAGGCGTTCTACTTAATGAACGAAAAATAATAATTTTAGTTAAATTTCTGAACAAGTTAATGTATTTTATATCTTTTTTTTTTTTAATTTTCGCATCAATATATGCAATCAATTTTGAATTGTGCCAATATTTGCACAAATATTCAATTGCCGTTTAATATGCAAACAATTGCCATTAGTTTCAAACTATTATGATTCGTAAAGATTACTGGAAAAAAACCAATGATATGAAAAGGAAAAGAATATACAATTGCATATATTTTTTCTCGTATAATAAATAAGCCAAATATATTTTTCCCATCGATATATAATACATATATATATATATATATATTTCATTATATTATTCGATTCTATAAAATAATCCATTTAAAAATCAGTGTTTCTCTACCTTTTTTATTCCAAGAGGTTTTCAAAAATCGCCCCCCACCCAATTAAGAGGAGTATACGAGTGTTTATAGCAGTAGTTCTTAACCTTTTTCAAATAACGGAACACTTAACATTTTGTACGATTTTTGCGTAGCACACCCGTAAAATAAACCAGTATTCATATAGATTTTTTATATTTAATAATATATTAAACAATGCATATGTACATAAAAAATAATCAACAAAATAACCTAAAATGATTCTAAACGGTTATACACGTCTTATACTGTTGTGTTTTAAAATTGATAAAAGTCAAAATGTTAAGACGATAAATTTAAAAAAATTCGATGATTTTATGATTTTTTTTCCACTGATTTTTACATTTTTGCGGAACACTTACTCTAAGATCACGGACCACCGGTTAAGAACTGGTTAGTTTTTATTATTAATTTTTCGTTGTTTCACCCGTTTGTGTAAATAATTAAAACACATTTTTATTTGTGTCCCTTTAGCAACATGTTCACGCCCCCTACTCCGCCCCCAGGTTGGGAGTCACTACAGACACCACACCTAGGTCGGTCGTTATTTTTTGCTAACATAAAACAATATATTTATATATAATATCATATAACAATGAAATAAACGTAAAAAAACATATATAATACAAATAAAATAAAAAATATAAAGAAAAAACTTAGGTATACATTACATGGGTCGTGTGTATTTACGACCGGTTTCTATTGCAAAAAAAAAAAAAAGAAAAATCATTATTCGGATAACAGTATACAACAAAAACGATAAAATACAAAACAATAACATATTATTATATTTTTCGAGTATTAACATTTAGACAATTTTAGTTTTTTCTTATAATATATTATCATTTATATCCACACGTGTGTTTAACTTAACGTTTTAACCTACTCGATAGTACACGCATTCGTACATTGGTTTTTAATCTATTTTAGACAAAAAAAAAACATTTTAACATTTAATCTTCATTGTTTACAACAAAATATTTGATTATAATAAATTGTTCGGAATCGCAGAAATAACATCTTACTGAACGCAGGTATTGGAAATGTGTAATACTGACGTTTTTTACAAGTCGGAAAAATCTTTTTGACCCGGGCTGGGTTTCATGGATAGTTAATAAGACACAAGACCACATTCAATATTTATGCACATAAACAAAATTATTTTTCCTGTTGAATTTGGAAAAGTAGGAGTTTTAAAATCTAAGAATCAGGAGGAATTTTCCTCTTTTATAATATATTATATTTCGTTAAAACTACGAATAAAACCTATATTGACAACATTTAAGAAAACTTTATTTTCAATACTTAAAGAACTAGGCCTGCCTTTTCCTAATTGCGCCTATGAACATAAATATGTTAATATTTATAAAAGTTACAAGTGAATTACTTCGCTAATAATTTGTAACTTGAACGTTTATGGAACACAGCCCCGGACGTTCCTTAAAATATTCCTGTTCTGTGTGTTCCCCCCTTCTCGTTGCAGATGTATTTAACGTATTATTCAAGTCCACAATTTATTCATTTAATTTTTTTTATTTTTTTTATTTTAATCAACCTGTAAAAAAAAAAAAAAATAAGTAATAATATATTTATCGCATTATTTATAAACACCGAATTTATTTATCAATATTGGCTGTCGTTCCTCTAAAAGCCACTCGTCTGTGGAAACGCGAACACCTGGCGGATATCTAAAATTAATAATAAATACATTACAGGTGTATTTATGTAAGTAGGTATATACACCGTACACAACATGCTACTCGCCTTAATAGTGGTTTCTCTTGCTTTCACGTGGATTGCAGACAAAACGAATAATAATAATAAAAAAATAAAAAAAAAATTATATATAAAAAATACGTGCGAAATAATTGTACATAATATAAACACATAAAATGTTAAAAAAAGAAAAAAAAAAAAGAATGTAATTCTATATTATAATATTAATAATATTATAATAATATATAAATATATATTATACATGTTATTTTTTATTTTTGTATTTTATATATATTTTTTTATTTGTTGTATACGAGTATATTATGTATAGGTACGTATTATTTCTATAACAGACGACGGTCAAAAGACCAACGTGCTTTAAAACGTCTCGGATCTCGGTTTAGTCGGTTCCTCTGTACGAAAACGAATACATTATTATTTTATATACAGTTGAAACTGTTTTACGTGCTTAGAAAATATTATTAGTGGCGTATTTTTTTATTTTTTTAATACCACGTAAAATTATACACTTATTTTGTATTTTTATCGCGTAACGAAAGAGTACAATTATATATTTATATGTTTTACAGATACCCGAAATTAGAACGATAACGTTACAGTTATTTATTGAATTTGATATAACAGAAGACGGAACAAATACGAATATATACGAATTAAATAATATCAATTTGATAATTATATCGAGAATCGATGCAAGAAAATAATACAGATTCCGTTGTAAGTCTAAAAAAGTATACATTATTAATTATTACACATAATTAAAAATAATATTGTCTACTCCTTTTTATCTGTTCAAAATATTTTATTCTTGAACTAGATCCACCATTTTCGAGAGTACACTAGAATAAGTTGAATATTGGCCTACATTTTTCTAAGCAATTTCGACTTATTTTGTATACCTGAATAACCTAAAAAAAAAAAAAAAAAAAACGTATAATCTCGTTCTATAGACTGCTTAAAATACGCCAGTATTTGCCAATATGCCAAACATAGTATTCAATCTATGTTTTATAAGTTTTCAATTATTCCGGATTGTAATATTTGCAGGAAAGAAATGAATTTTTTTATTTTAATCCGGATCCGGAACACTTTATTTTACAGTCCTCGACGGTTCAGCTAGTGAGGGAGAGGGGTTAAGTTTGGAAGTTTCAAAACGGGCCCCGACGACAACTAATCGGGAACTGTTTTGTGTTTCCAAATCGTACTTCGAAAAAGTCGGTTTTTAAAATTGTCCAAATAATAACGATAAGAAATGTCTAAATTTTAGACATTATACTAACGTTTACGTAATATATTATCTTGGTAAAACAACAATTACAATCGTTATAGATTCATTAGTTACTGCGACACGACTACGGAACCGTTCGTTGAACCCTGCATCGGACCTAACATCAACAACTCCATTACGGGTGACCGCATACACCACTGCTGCCGATGTTCAACACGCCGTAGATCAATTTTTTAAATTTGTTTTATATTTTTTATTTGCGCGGAAAGCAGACATTTTTCTATACCCGTCAACCTACTTGCCACCATTACCGTCGCCCTTCCACTTACGAACAAATCAGTAATATTATAATTATTGTTATTACTTCAAATCCACTGTGCAATGAGTATATTCTTCCGTCTACACGCCACAAGCCACCGACCACCAACGACCTATATTTATTTTGTCTTCGCCACGCCGCCGATTACGAGTTTATATTATATCGTGTTTTATGTGTTTTTTAATAATAATAATAATAATCGTAGACGGAATTAAACTCGATTAGAGACTTGAGACTTTAGACTCGGACCTCTTCTATATATTATAAACGACTCTTCCGTCGTTTAGCGGATCCTTTATTACGATTGCTCTTTACTCTTTGCCGTCGTCAATTATTACAATCTCGTGTCGGACTCTCGTGCGCCTACCTGCCAATACATTAAACAGCCAACACGCTCGATTTCCGCGGTACGCCTCGTTTCACGAATTTCAAATTTTACAACATAGTATACTTCAGTAGCGGTCAACCTCTATTTTTTTTCTTTTTATACAAATTCGCATTACACATTTTGTTTGGGTAGTCCATGCCCTCTTTATAGGTGGTGGGGATGGAGGTTACCTCCTACCTCTTTCCATACCGTTAAAATTTAAAATAACTATTGCCTAAAATTATTTTATCAATACAATTTTTCACTTTTTTTAATAAAACAATAGTGAAATTTGCCGTACAATAGAAAACTGCAAAAATATCGTATATTGTCGTACCGATTATTTACCATCTGATAACATTTTTGTAGTGGGAAAAGGTATATTCTGAATCCTGAGTCACAATCCTGAGCCACAATCCTGAGCTATAATCGTAACACGGCCGCCCCACCCACCACGCAGACGAGCTATTTTACGCCATCCCTATTATCACGACGTATCTGCCATGATCCTGAGCCTGAGCTATACTTATAACGCACGGCCGCTCAAACTGGCCCGGACTCCCAAGCCGCTGTCGACGCCACGGCGTATTCTTACCTCCTTCCCTGATCACCGCTCACTTTTATCACAACGTATCTGTTATCTTATCGACCGAGAGAGATTATCACAATCGATAACGGGATATATTATTTTAAACATTATACACTTTTTTTATATGTCCGTTTTAGACAACTGATTCCGCCCCCATTAGTCATAAAACCTCTCGTCCACCATTTTATTTTCCCTTGTCAATGTGTCATTTATTACTACCATCATAAACTGATACGATGACGCACGGTATATACCGGTATCTAATTATTTTAAAAATTATACATTATTATACATTTCATTATAGGTCCGTTTTAAATAATAGTTTGACAATAGTCTGTCTGTATTCTGGTGCGCTCCCTTCCCTTTACCACTGCCAAAGAATATTTATTATTTTCCTAACCTACTATCGACAATATCGTTTTTTACGGACCTAATAGAACTGAACGGGAACTATCAATTGACAATAGTATGTGTGATTTGGTACCGTCAGCGTCCCTTTTTTTATCCATTTAAAAGGATATTTATTACTACCGGTCTACAATAGTATATTATTTGTATTGGTTTTTAACGGTTATATAAGTGGACATATTTACTGCTATTCGTTAGTACACGTGTGTCGTTTTAGGTGTTAGAGACCTACCCCGGTATGGCTGACTATGGCGAAAATCTTAAGAGTAAAATATAACTGATTAACATTTTTTTTTTTTTTTTGTGCGTTTATTAATTTCCGCGCCGCAGTAAATAAATTGTTTATTATACATTATTATTATTTTGTCTTCGTTAATATTTTAAACAAAAAATGTTTAAGTGTACCGTCGCCGGTTGCGAAAAAGTTTATTCTGCTAACCGCAATATGCTCCGTCACGCGAAAACGCACGACGGCGCTAAGTTCCCGTGTAATATTTGCGGGAAATTGTTTACGTATAAACACGATTGCGTTCATCATGTGAAGACAGTTCACTTCAAAGGAACAGTGGTACCGGACAAACAGGTTGCCGGTCTATCCATCTCGCCGCGGTATGACGAAACCGGGTCGTCTAACACGGAAGACGATAAGAGGAGGGACGGAGATGATACTTATTTCGATAAAGCATATGGCAAGGGCACGGATTCAACGGGTAAGATATTTTCTTGCTTAACCTAACAATCGGATTCAATTTAGGTTTTTATTATGTATTTTATTATTTTTCGACATTCATCCGATATATATATATATATATATATTACATTTATTTTTTTTTTACTTCCCCCCTCCCACGGGATAGTTGACGCTCACCGTTATACTCACCGTTGAGTTTGCATCGAATAATTTAGTACCTAACCTTAAAATTCAAAAACGGAATAACGATAATTCTGTCGGGGGCATTAAACAGAAGAAAAGACGTATGGATTTAGTGAACATGGCGGGATTTGTAGAAGTTATTTGGGCATAATTAAAACTAGTAAAAAAAAAAAAAAAAAACGAATCTTTTTAAAATTGTTTTAAACATGTATAAAACAAATCGGGTTCGGTCAGTTTTTTTGTCGCATTTAATAAGGATGAATGGATTAGAAAAACCGGAAGTATCGATGTTCCTGTTTCACCTAGAAAAGTGATAACGGACACACAGATTAAAAAGTACGGGTACATGCTGATTTTTCTTCAAAAATGTCTTTAAAAATATGTTACAAGTTTGTTATACAATTAAAAAACAAATTGTATTCGTGATAAATCAACGATTTTAAGATGGATTTAACAAAATGATTATTTATTTATATAATCTGTGGTGAAAATATATAATTCCAATTTATAAAACTACGGTCCAAGGGTGGATCCACCTATCACCCATTTCCCTTATAACCGCCACTGTAGTAACTGATTGAATTTATATTGCAATCGCGAAATATTTTCACTCCTACTCAACGTATGATGTGTTTCAATGTGTATGATAGAAAAGCGTTCAATCGATTATTATTATGTTCGTGATAAGTCGTCAGCAAGATTTTCCGCCAAAGTATTTATTTCATAACATTTTTAATATTTTAGATAAGGAATTTTCAAAAGACTTTAATCGAAAGTATTTTCTATTTAACTTTTGAAAGCTCGAGTAAAAGTTTACCAATCCAAACATTCACTCTTCGCCTTCCTCCTTGTCCCATGGTATCTTTAGACAATATTCAAATCCCTACCTCTGAATTGGCTAAATACTTAGGTCTAACGATTGACCGTCGACTCACATGGTCATACCATATTAAAATCAAATAGCTTGCCCTAAATGCACGACTTCGCACCCTAAAAACTCTAATATCTAACAACAAATATATTCCGTTAAATACTAAACTCCTAATTTATAAATCCTTGTTTAAGCCAATATCGACTTATGGCCTCCAGCTCTGGGGCAATGCCAAAAAGTCCAACACTAATAAAATCCGAACTTTTTAAAATAATATCCTTCGCAAAATCTCCTTATATTTCAAACCTAACATTACACAGCGATCTAAAAATTAAAACAGTCCACGAAGAAGCAGTAACTTTTTATAAGCGATTCCACTCTAAACTTCTTTCTCATATCAAACCTTGCCACTCTCACAATTCCTGGGAATCAGTAGACTCAAAAGGAAATGGTGTGTCGAGATCTTCTTAATGCTTAATACTAAAGATTAACAATTAAAAAATTAAAAACAACAAGTAAGAGTAGTGTTACCACTGGGTGACTCCTTCCATCAAACTAATCATTAAATTATCTTTTCACATATTCTTATTGTTCCTAAAGAAACAGATTGTATATATCAAAAAAAAGAAAAGAACTTTTGAAAGCATTCACTTGTTATCATCATAAAAGCAAAACAAATCTTATAATTACGTTTTCTTCTTTTCATTTTTTTTTTTAAAGACTGTAGTACCTAGTTATTTGACCGACCGTATTTTCTGTTTTTGAAATTGATTTATTTAAAACGGTGAACGGTATTTTGTCGATTTATACACCTAACCGAATGGATCCTAAACTTTTTTTTTAAAATAACCGGAGAAGCAAAAAAAAAAAAAAAACTATGTTTTAATGTATCATGATTTTGTGTAAATGTATACTGAGTGCAAAGATACACGCCTATGATTATGTTAACAACTGTATATACGAGTATATAGGTATTTACCGTGATTACCATCATTGATGAAAATTACCTATCGCGAGTTTTCCATTTAATTCGTTTGCCCGGAACAAAAAAAATAAATAAAAAATTACGAAATATTTTTACGGTCACGGTTCTTTAAATCCCGCGTCCCGTGTAATTGTTTATTGAAAATCGTCTCGATTGGACGATTCAAAATTATTTTATTCGGATACCCCGTGTAATATACACCGCGGATAAGATGACGTATTTATGAAAGTACATTAAATATAATTGCCGGATTGGTCATTTTAAAAAAGTTAATACCGTTTCTACGACGGATTGACATACGTTTTTGGCCCGGGAAAATCATTATGACCGGTCCTCTAGATTGTAGTAAAATAAAAATAAACGCCGTGATTTATACGATTATAAAGAAAATATATCGCATTACGTTCGATTTTTTTTTTCTCATTTACTGCCAAGTACAATGTATGACGAACGCCGTGTACGATTTTCAAGTATTCCTACTCGGCCATAATAATATTATCATTCGCATAAAATCAAAATGACTAGGACACTTTGATTTGCCTATAAATAGCTTAAAATCGTCAGGTTGTGTTTCGCGCCTAGAAAGGACCAATATTAATAATATAATAAAAATAAACATAATTGATTACGACATTATTTCCGACAATAATATAACGGTAATAAAATTAAAAAAAAAAAAAAAAATCCCGAAGAAATTATTAGTTTTGCCCACTTGGTAGTCTACATTTCAAATTTTGGCTGTGGGGTGCCATTATACCACCCCCTGACCGGAAAACGTAAGAACTTAATATCACTTATATATAAAAACCAGACGATTGTTTTATACACAACGCGCTTGTTCAGTAAATAAATTAGTCCTACACATATGACAATGTACTTGTGTAATAAAATAAAATATTATGTATTAAAAAAAAAAAAAATTAATGACTCCCCCCCTCTCAGTGAATACATCATACTATTATATCTGACTTTATTACTGTCGATTTTTCTAACAAACGATCAAACGATATTGACAAACTAGATTAACGGTATTAAAAACTCGATATAAAAAAATCATGCGAAATAAATACAAAAAAGAGCTCGTGCGCACAAAAACTGTTTTTAGAGCAAAAGATTATGTTAGGTTTAGGTATTTCACGATTTCAACTGACCTTTGTATCCCAGGGATTTTTTCCAGTCATGTTGATTATCAGAATTCCTTACGTTTTTCGGCGGAAGATTTCATTTTAATTATATATAAAACGTAAAATAATCGCGCGCGCGTAATTTACATAGAGGTGAGTGTGGTCCGAAAACGCACCGTACGACTTTAGGAAATGTAAAAAAGTTAATAAATACTACGTCGAGTCGCCGTTAAAAAAAAAAAAAAAAACCAGAGACGATTTTAACGTAAACCCGACACGGAAACGCGTCACACGATATTCTTATAGACGTCCTCGCGAACCGACAATTGCACATGTACTAAAAAATGAACCGACAGTCTTGCGGCCGTATCCGTTTGTCGGACCGGTCGGGGAGATCACTTTCTCCGACATTTCCCCCGTCCCAGTTTTTTCTTTTTTTTTTCTAGTTCGACGTATATGTGTACGCAGTACGTATGTACTACACGCTGTAAGGATACGGGTTTTTTGTATGTTTTTTTTTTTTTATTTTTTTAGAAATCCGTCATCTGTTAAACGGCCGGACTTCGAATGTCATTATACCTACGTGTTTTCCTATACGATTTCACGTAATTTTAATATAACAATGTTTTTTTTTTTTTTTTTTTTAAATTATCAAACAATTATTATTATTATTATTATATTGTATATCTGTATAGTATAGTGTAGGTACCTCGCTAAGTTTTATAGTACAAACAATTTACTTTATTGTACTTAAGTTATTATTATTATATATAACGTCCGGAGGAAAAACTAAAAATAAAATTATTACTATAAATCATCCGGACAAAGCGAAATATATAGAATCTTAATATTTTAAACTTGATACTTAAATGTAAATAATCATATATATATATATAAAAAAAAAAAAACCATGAAAGTTTCATAGTACCCCGTACATCGGGCCGGGTTCCGAATTTCTACCGCACTCGGGTTTCATTTAACAAAAAAAAAACTCTTGCTCTAATTGTTTTCGAGTAAAAACGATACAAACATAGATAGGTACCCGCCGAATATTACACGAGTATATATTTATAGATGACCTAGAAAAGTCGTCTATGGAATTCTCGGGTGGCTTTCAAAAAAATCAAATATATCCTTGAAAAGTAAGTGTACTCTATTAATATAATCAATCTATAATGTATAAGTATAGTAATATTCGAACAACGCTCATTACTTATTATAGGACGTTTCCGTACGCTATGTATTTTAAGTGTACATTTTCGGAAAATAATAAATCGAAGTAATTTTATATTGAAAATCATTTAAGTGTGGTATTTTTGAGCCCCTTAGCCCCGTAAAAACATTATTTGTGTCCATACAAAAAACTTTCTCCCTTTTATAATATTGTGGACATGTATTATCTAAATCCTATATGTATTTACTAAAGAAAATTCAAAAAAAAAAAAAAAAAACATAACATTCCTCGCGAAATACGCAATTTAAATAAGTATAGTTCAATTTAACGCTGTTAACTATTAAGATTGTATCGATCGGAAAGTGAAAAAAAAGTCAGTATGCTAAGGTGTGCGTAGCTAACTGGATCGGGAGTTTTCTATATTATGTAATTAGGCACGTGAAACGCTAAAATCTATAATATTTAACGTGTTAACGATCAAATTATTTATATTATCTATCCCGAATTCACAACCAGTTTCGAAGTAAACTTGCCTTTGGGCAACGATCGATTACTATATAACCGCCGTATAAAAAATGTACACAATTTCCTACATTAGGCTATGGCCTTATTTCGCGATTCTTTCGGATTGGATTACCTATACCGAGTCGATATATGGTTAAGGTCCTCCTCAGTCAGTGGCGTAAGACAAAAATTTGACCCTCCCCCCCCCCGAAAAACCGGAAAAAAAAAAAAAAAAAAACCAGTCCCTAGAATATATCTTGGGTAAAACATTAACCCCAAGGGTGAAAGACACTCAACTTATTTTATTCATTTCAAAATATTAAACTGACGTGTGTAACTTTTTTTTTTTAATTACCATCTGTTAGACATATTTACTATACGAAATTACACACAACAATAATTATTGACATTGTTTAAAACTAATTTAATTTGAAAAAAGTTAATTCTTCAATAATTTTTACCAATATTTTTTGAGTTCAATTTACTTTAGGGAGTATTACACGAAGGCCCCGAATTATCGTGGGACTCTCCCCCGTGCCGCGGGATCTGCGGGCCCTCAGTTATGCCACCGTCTCAAGTTAACATTAATAATTAGTCTTATGATCTTGTTTAAGGTACATACGGATAAACTTCCTTGTCTTTATGTTTTATAATGAATAATGACAGCGAAGACATACAGAATACAATATTCACCTGAAAATGTTAACATGATCGGGCGGCTATAGAATTAAATAGTAAAAACACTATTATCTATTATTATTACAGATAAACAAAAAATTGTCCGAATTTAAATTATACGTAGTGTTATGTGTTTTTGAAACAGTCGTCTGAAAACCCACGGCCAGTGGAGTAAATGTGAGGGGCTAGGGAGGCACTTGCCCACCTCTGGAAGTTTTGCGAATGGGCAGTGTAATTTCGGCCCCACACCCGCCCCTTAGGTACAACAACAGTACAAATCTCTGAATCTTCTAAAACAAAGGAAGAATACAATACAATTACTTTTCATATTCATAAGATAAAAATATTATTTTTTTCTCAAATTATATTACAAAAGTTTCTATATATTTCACGTTTCACCTGTTTTATAATACGTTGACGACGTATTGCCAACGCTAGGTTCGCATTCCCTGGGCGGTTACAAAAAATAAGAAAACTAATATTAAAATAATAATGTATTCTTTCGTTTATTTTTCTAGACTTGTTTAATTAAGTGATTAAATTAATTCTTTATTTATTTTTAAAGTCTTTGATTATTTTGTACACATAGTATAAAAGCATACCTGCACGGCCCATCGTGATTTTGATTTTGGTGAATAAATTTATTTGCCGGCCTTCCCTCCACCTAGTTTTTTTTTTTTTTTTATCGGGTTACGCCACTGCCCGGGGCCGTCGTAAGTTCTGGGGACGGCAGCGGGTTCTATTTTTTAGCGAACTCCGACACAAAGTGTATAATTGTTCGAAATTAAGAGTGTGCGGTTGGGAATCGAGAAATGTGTACTGATAAATATGTACTTGTACGTAAAAATGTTAATCGCAGTTATTGATTATGATCGTCAACAGACAACAAAGGATAAGTTAATAAAAATGTTATCATATGGTAGACGTTTTGCAGTTTTATATTTTACGGTGAATTTCACTATTGTTATGGGTTTTTTTTTTTTTTTTATAAAAAAACGTTATAAAAGATTTTATTATTAAAATAATTTTAGACGATAGAGTTTGTTAATTAAAACGGTATGGAAGTACTATAAAGAGGGTGTGGAGTAGGCGGCGTCTCTGTATCATTTCAATATACCCAGCCAAAAAAAAAAAAACGTCTAGTACGAATTTTCGTAAAAAAAAATAAGGGGCTGGACCGCAGACGTTAACAATTGACTACTTTCTATATTGTAATTGTTATCATTATCTAACTTAAAGCATAATATTATTGTCCCGGCAGCTCTGATTTTCACAGGTGTACCGTCACACGTTGTACGAGGATATAATATACAAGGTAAAAGCTTAAAAATTTGTTAGTTGTATGTATAATTGTTGTTCTTGATGTAAGATAAACTAATATAATAGATAAATTATTATTAAAACTTGCGTGTGTGTGTAAACGTAATAAACGAGGTGATTATTTTTTCTTTCGTTTATAATTGGCACATTGTATGAGAAATATTATTTTGAATAGAGGTACCCACTTAAGAGACCAGTCGTACAGTAAATTAGACGTGCACGGAGATTTGGTTTTTTGTTTTTTGTTTTTTGTGGGTGTTGCCTAGATAAAAATATCAGAAATGAAGATTTCAATGTTGAACGATTGTAATACCGAAAAAAAAAAAAAAAACTCTCACGCAATTATAATTATTACTTTCGGTATCTTAATTCTTAATTGTTTTAATAGCGTACCGCGGTGTACTCTTGATATTATTAAATTCTACATATCGTCAATTGATACGATTTAGCGTAAAACAGCCTACGATGAATATTATAGAACTGTAATTTAACTAAAAGCTAACTGTACAGATGCACTCGGACTGGCGAATATTTAACTATTCTCCGTTGGAACATTCTACATTTGGAAACGTTTACCTTTTTTTTTTTTTGCGGAAAAGTGTCTTTTAATGTATTTTCGAAAACGAACAAGTACTCATTATAGATTGTATATATATATATATATATATATTGCTATAATAAATACATGTATCATATTAAATTTATTTATGTTGTACAATCTCATAAATAGAATTAACAAGTAAAACGAAATACATTTTTCATAAAAAAAACCACAAGTTACATATAACTTTTTGCATTTGAAAAATGTCATAAATATAATTTTATTATTGTAAACGACTATAATACGATACACAAATGTATTATATTAATTAACCGACAATGTAGGTTGATAACTATACATTTACTAGGTTCATAGCTATACGTGTGATCTATTAGGTTAAATGTAATAAATCAATCGATTATAATAATTAGGCAGGCACGTACCTAGTTAAAAACTTACGTTTTCAGTAATTGTCTATACACATAATTTTTTTTTTTTTTGTATTTTTTTTTATACAATCTATACTAAAAAAAAATTACAATGTATGATTTTAAAAATGAAATGCAATGGCTTAGGTGTCTTGAGGGAAGAAATCATCCAGTGAGGGTACTTCGGCGTGAATTTACATTTATTTGGGTATTAAGTATTCATAGTACGTTTACTTTATAAGGTCACGGGGCCATTGTCGCTTGAGTCTTCTGGGAGGATTTCCTGGGATGGAGGTAGATAGTAACTTTTTAATATGGGGATTGGTGTGACTTTGGACACGAAACCTAAATTTTGAATTATACAGCTTGGCTGTAACAGTGACTTTAGGGATGTGAAGACCTGTATGAAGAGTGTGGTTTGAAATATACGGAGAAGCATTTGGTTATAAATCGGAGGATTTTCGATTGAAACACTTGTATTTTTTGTGTGTTTGAAATTTTTGCTGACAGTTGAATTCTATAGGCTATTCCAGATAGGCTTAAGAAGAAGATTGTATATTTGAATTTTGGTTTTGAGAGATAGTTTTAAGAATTTGCCGAGAATAGGTGTGAGAGAGTAAAGTCGTTGATTTAATTTTAATTTTGTTGTGTGAATATGTTTAGCCCATGTTAGGCGTTTGTCGAAGGTTAGACCTAGATATATATAATATTAATATTGATGATTTGTGTTCACAAAAATATCGTGTACGCTTAATGTATTAGCATCGGACATCAATAACAAGTAAAAAGTATAAATTCAATGGCATAGACCCAGTGGCGGCGCGTTAGGGTAGACAATGAGACATTGTCTGCCCAAAAATATCAAACAATTTAATTTTAAAAATTAGTTGTTTATTATAATATGATACCTACTGCATACTACCTATATAAGTATTTTATTTCTTCATAATTTTATAAATAAAATGTTATTTACACTGATTCGTCTCTACAGTGTTTGTGTGAGTAACGAGTATGACTAAATATATATAGTATAATTTTATTTATATCTTATCGGTAATACCGTAATCGCTCCGTTGTCGCCGTCAAATCGGTGGAAACATATTGAATTGTGTCTCACTATTGATGACGGGCGTATGACATGGTAAACGGGGGACGTAGTGGGGTATTACCAAAATTATATGTATGGAAGAGACATGTCTCAACGTAATATTTTAATAATTTAATTGCATTCCGACTGTGGCTATTAACGCACGTGTTTAATGTTTATATTTTTTTTCTTAATGAAGTGATATTACGTTCAAATAAATATTAGATTTAAAGATTTTGAAAAACTAGAATTTGTTGAAATAATAAATGAAAAAATGTTTCCATCATATAAAGTTAATTTTTCAGAAGAAAAATTAAGACAACTTTTTAACTACTATCCAGATATTTTTGATAAAGATCGTCTAAAAAATGAGCTTTACATAATATATGCAGATCCATTGAAATACTTCGCTCCTTTGGAATTTATTGATTATATATTTAAAAGTAAAAACATAAAACATTTCTTAAATATTTTTACTAATTTTTCAAATGAATTATAATTATAATAATTATAAATATTATTTTAGATGAGCTTCAAGAAATATATCAAGAAGTCACGAAACTTATTCAATTAGTATTAACTATTCCTGCAACAACAGCCTCAAGTGAAAGATCCATGAGGACTTTAAAACGTATCAAATCCTTTTTAAGAAATTCAATGACAAATGATAGGCTTTCATCTTTGTCTACTTTAGCTATCGAAAAAAAAATGTTAGGTGAATTATCAAAAGATCCAACATTTATAAACAATGTAATAGATGTGTTCGCAACAAAACAAAATCGGCGAATTGATTTAAATTATATTCAAATATAGTTATTTTATGTAATTTACCTACTTTTTTTATGATGATCTAATTTTTAAATAAATTGTATATAACACTATATCTTTGGTTGTCTTGTTGTCTACCCTAAAAAATTGTTCACGCGCCGCCACTGCATAGACCTGCGGTTCTCAATTTTTTTTTTTTTTTTTGATTCACGCATCCCTAACAATAAAAATAAATAATCTCGCCTACCGTGAATAAGTGAATTACAATTTTGTATTATTTAAATATTCAACCTTTATTATTTTTTTTTTTATGACAAAAAAAACCAACTATACGTATTAATTAATTTCGGTATAAAGTATTAGAAAATATTTGTATTTCTATGTAGAGAAAAAAAAACAATGACTGTTAATCCTAATGTGAACAGGTCGCTCGTTTTCCGTTTTATGTATGTTTCAGAATTAGGCAGCAACGTTATTGCTACACGCATTAAGTTTGGACCGATATTAGGATTTTAATATGACAACTGCTGAAAATCCTGCTCATAAATACGATGTAGCGAATGGTAATAATATACGAAAAGCTTTGTTAGAGTCTTCAGGATATTAATCTTTAAATTCAAAAGTGACAATGTAAACAATTTCATTGGTAGTGAAGAATCTGATGAAATAACGATTGATTGCTCCAATTGTATTGTTTGAATTTTTCTGGCAAATATTTGGCAGATGGTATTTTTTTTTTTATCAGAAATATTATGAATTCCGCAACGTATTTTAATATTAGACTTTAGACGAGCGAATATTTTTTAAGTCGGTCTGCAGCAGATTCTCCAACCATAGTAGATGTTCTTTACATTGAGCAATACAAAATGCTACTTTATAAGAAGCTAAATGAGCTTTAGTTGTCTGTTTGATAAAACCGGCTGATGGTTTTTTTTTTCTAATTGTTTAAGTTGTCTTACAAAATATCACGTTTTTTTTTTTGTTTTTATTAATGTTTCGAAACAACGATTTAATTTATTTAGAATAATATACTATCGGCAGCTAATACTTTTAAACAACGAACACATTTAGAGGACGTTCTTAGTTATCTATTATAATGTAAGTAAAACCAAAGCCGAAGCAACTTACGTATATTTTATTCTTTACTTGTCGTCACTTTGTTTAAGTTTGGATGTAAATATTGAGCAATTTGTTTAATTTTAAATACGAGGAAGTATAAATGATTTAAGTTGTGTTACAGACATTCGAAAAATAAACACAAGCAGTAAGAATGTATAGTATGTAAATATTCTATAAGATTAGATACGATACACTTATCAACGAAATTATCGTTGATCTAAACATATCAATAGTTGCGGCTATCGCCTCCACAGTTTGGGAACCGCTGGTTATAGACCAATTGATAAGAGTGTAACATAAACGGTACAGACGGTATTTTTAGCGGGCGGCGCAGGCCACTTTTGATAAGACACCGAGCAGCGCTCCCGGTGTCATTTGTTCATCCCAATAAGCTATGTACGACCGCGGTACCACCCGTAGATAATAATAAATAATCACAGCCAGATGCAGCCGATGATAAGGAATGGTTGATAAGAATACATTAAATTGATTAAAGTTATTAGGAAAATAATAATATTATATTGTGGGTTGTAAGGTTACTTAATCTATGGTTGTAACTGTTGCTAGTTGAATTTGAATCGTGGTTATACACTACACTACAACAAATACGCACTATGCAAGTACAAATGAGAGACAATCCTGATTTTAATATTCAATTTGTTGGACTCATTGAAGGTCATCCGTGTTTATACGACCGTTACCAGTCTGATTATTCAAACAGAGCAAAGCAGGATAAAGCTTGGGAAAATTTAAGTCGAAAAGTCGGAGGAACAGGTTAGAATATTGGTTTTTTTTCTACCCTCTGACCAAATAATTCTCGCAGTTTTAGTCAACCGTAACTTTAAAATTGTAGGTGCAACTATCGACATTTATCCCGTATGTAATATATTTCCATGCGAAACCGAGAAAAACTAGTATATTGCAATAAATACGATTTTTTTTTTTTAATGTAATTTTTTGCACTGTCGGATTAATCATTAAAAAAAGAAAAAAAAAGAAAGAATTTTTACAAAAAAGAGATTTCTGACGGTCTAAAAGAAAATGTATGTATTTCTTGAAAAAACAAGATGAATATTATATAGAGAAACTGTTAGTAATGAATCCAAATCTAAATAGTAATTCATCAAATCAAAATCAAATGTATGCAGTTTATACATCTATATTATTATAAACTATAGGGTTATTATTTTGATTTTTTTTTTTTTCAAGAGCTTTGCAAAATTCGTACAAAACTATAAATCTGAATATATATATAATTACAATACAAGTATACCTAGTTATAAACTACTAAATTTGTTATCATTTTTTAGTGTCCGAATGTAAAGAAAGGTGGAAGAATCTTCGGGGTTGTTACACTAGGGATTTAAAAAATAAGTCACCATCAGGATCATATGGAAAAGTTAAAAGATCATACTACTTATCAGAGTATATGCAATTTTTAGAGCCATTTACTAAGTCTCGTATAAAAAATGGTCAATAGAAAAATATTATGTTTTAAAATATACATGTTAATAAAATATTTGCGTGTGTTTAGGTAATATTATGTCAAACATAAGTACAACCAGTGAAACTGAACACTCAAAACAAGCGATAAATGCTAATGAAAACGATTTCGAAAGCAGCGATGTGCCAGTTGATGATGAAGAAGAATTTTCCGAAAATGTTAAAGATGAATTTCCTGATGATGTTGAACAACCAATTTATTGTGATGTCGAAATTAATGAACCAGAAACCAAGTCAACAAAACAACCCACTTTAAAGAAATGGCAATTTGACCACATAGATGATACTGACAAGCAAGCCTTTAGCAAAAAGAAAATGGTACCTGAAGAAGACGATTCAGATTTTTGTTTTTTAAGAAGCTTATTGCCAGATTTGAAAAAAATGGACGATGACCAAAAAAGACAATATAAAATCCAAATGATAAGCGCAGCTGGAACTATTTTAAACAAACACAAAGTACCTCCTAATCAACAGCAGTCTAATCTGCACATATCAAGTAGCTGTAGTTGTAATATGTAATTACAACTAATAAACTATTACATAATATATTTTGTTTGTTTTCTTTAAATATTTATTTTACAAGTGTTATTACTTTTTTATTATTTTTTTTTTTAAATATATAATTTTATTAAAAACGTTACATAAAAACATTGATTCCCCTTCCCCTTGTTATTAAAGTCATTATTTTAGTGGGTGTGCATGTCATTTACTCGAGAGTGAGCAGTCCATTCATGCCTTTCTTCTTTTATGTATTATAATACTGTGATATTTATTCAATTAAGTACAATAAAGTCTCGTTTTGTTTTGGTAAAGCAACCAAAAAATTAGTGTCATTTTATTTCCTCTTTGTATTCCAATTGCTTAATGGTGAACCTTTAGAACCACAATTTAACCTTAAGCCGTAAGTGTTTCATATCAGTATTTTATTTTATCACAACACTATTATACTAGCCCTCGTAGACAAATTGAAATTTACTTGGCAAGCATTTAGGATAAATTTCATTATTTTACAATATGTTCGAACCCTTATAGAAATTGATTGCTGAGTGACAGCCCGTGTCTCTGACAAAAAGCCTCTACAAAGCTCAATCTAAAAGAAATGTCTATTTTTAAAATTAGGTATAATGTTATGGTGTTAACAGATATATGAAAATTGAATTTAAAATAAATATAAAATTGTTCAATATCCCTACTGTACCATTTATCGCAGCAGTCTACGCAAATACCCCAAATATTTTGAGGCTTAAATGCTCATAGATTATGCATACTTTGTATTTTCTTGATTTAGCAGGGCTTGGCTTAGTTAAGTCCACCTTTCTTTCTGTGCCAATGTATGTGGATGTACCTTAATCCTGACAATGAAATCGCTCTCTTAAAAGGACTATAAATTGCTACGACGAGCAATTATACGGTGAGAAAAAAACAGACTACTAGCCTACCTAGTATGTGATGTAACAACTTTTTCTTTGAATATCGAAAACAATTAACAATTTTGGTTTAAATAATGTCTTTACCAAAAGAAAAAAATTGTATCACCCTATAAATAATACATATTGTAATAAATAATAACAACTTATATGAACAACAATTGTTAGTAGATATTAACAATAAATTATTAAGTACAGATATATTGAACAAAACTGATACATTACTAAAATGTTTAATCGTTACGCCATGTATATTTAAATATTTAATTATTACTAAAAATATTTCCAGCTGTCAATCTATTCATCAAAACAACAGATTCTTGATCAAGCTTTTACAAAAAAAAAAAAACAAAAAATATAGCCTAGATAATGTTTGTAGTGTGGAATCTATTAACTGTTGAACAAATTAATCATTTTTTTAAATTTAAACCTGGTAAATCTATATAAGTCTATTATCCTAATGATTAAACATAAAAAGTATAATTTAAGATATTTTTTTAGTGATTTATCTGCCAGCGGTAATCAAATTTTTGTATTTATATATTTGAATATGTAACATAATCCTTATCCTAGATATTAAGGAACGAACAAATAATATTAACTCGTGCGAATAACAAAACCCTGATATTTAACAATACAACATGCTTAGCTGTTCCTCTGCTTTTAAGTTCTATGATAATATTTGTTAATTTTAAAATTTATGTGTGTTTATTACTGAGGAATGTGTTATACATTTTTTAAACTAGAGAAAATCCTTGTGTCTGATGAATGGCTTGAGTTAATTTATACTTAAGTTTTCCTTTTGATTGATACCTGGGTAAATCTAATAGATTAAAACATGTGTGTGCTACGGGCAAGAAATTATCATCTTGGGTAGGTTGTATATAAATCTGAAAAATATTGATTAATTACAAATACATAGGTTAAAATATATATATATATATATATATATATATATATATATATATTACTTTTATGGCTTTCATTCCCATAACAGGCACACGGTCAGTACCAGTAAGAAAGAGCAAAAATTTCTTTTTATGATCAATATCAAACTCGTGAAACACTTCCCAAAACAGTTTTATTGTTTCGTCATCCTTTGAATAGCCGCTTTTGTATTCAGCATTATTTTCCAACTCAGACCAATTATAGTCTTGATTACCCACAACAACAGCCATTAGTTCTTGTGAATGGAATAACCTCAGAACTCGACCACCGCACACTTTTAAAAATGCATCTTTAAATACATTAAATTGTTTTTCAACTGCACGGTTTAAAACCATATCAACGTATAAGTCAACAAATTCATGTCTAAAAATAAAATACATTTACATAGATTTCAAATAATATTTATATTTTACATTTAGTTACTTATTTTCTTGAGTGACTAGTATATTTGCTCCATCTGGTTTCAAGGGGACTGTTTGGATTTCACCATAAACGTCTCTAGTTATTTCAAAAGTAAGATTAAATACATCACTGAGATCTGGTTTGTCATAAGCCAATAATTCTTCAAAACTCCTGTAGGAATGATTTAATAATAAATATGTATTTAAAATAAAGTTAGTTTCATAAATTACAATTATTACTTACTTAACAGCTATAGGATTCAGATCTTTAAGATCTTGAAATGTCACAAGTTCATTAAGTAGTTTTTTGTATAAAGCCAAAGGAAAAGGTAAGTCTATGATGGTAAAATTATAAATGGCTAAACCGCACATCAAACCTAATGATAAATACATAAACAAAAACTATAAAATAAATGCAAAAATATATATAAAAATATGTAGAAAAAACTTAGTTTTGAGTATAAATAATACAGGTTGCGCATTTACGACCAGGTTTCAATTTAAAAAAAATCATCAGTTAGATACAATAGAACAATAAAGTCAAAAAAATAATACGTGACTGAATATAAAATTAAAATAAGGAATACATAGAAAATATTATTTTTAACCCAGCAAGTAAATATGATTAGAAGATATAAGATGTTATAGATTCAAGATATTTTATTTGTTTGTATTTACTTTTTTGTTACTTTATTGAGTAATAATCTTTAATTTTTTTTTTATAAATTTAAAAAATTACCAATAAGATAATACATAGTGAGATCTTCAAAGGAATAATCGTTAAACCATATCATATTTGTCTCATCAAAATGTACAAACATTCCAAACTTTGGATCTAAAATCTCTTTACTCAAAAGCATGAAAAATTCTTTTTTTACTCCTCCGGCGTCTTCAGCTTCTTCTCCAATAAATCTCACCTATTTTACATACAAATATAAAATATTTCATTTAGAATTAATCTGTATAAATAATTAGGCTATTACTTTCAAAGGTCTTTTATAATCATGTTGAGTATATTGAGATAATTCACGTATTGCATCTTCTACTAAATTATTTCGTGACACATTTAGTTCAATATATTGATTTATTATATTAGCACCATCCGCAAATAACATTTGAGTAAATGCTCTTGTTGCTGCAGCATGTATGGCTTGTCTCATCTGAAATCCAACAATTAGAAATTTAATGTTTTCCAATTCGAATACTAGTCAATTTTTTATTTTTTTATTAAGATTCATTCACACACCTGTAGCTTTTGATCAAGTTGCAAAAGTATAGTCTTGGCTTCAGGGTCAAAAAGAAAAGCATAATTACAAAAATGAAAACTTCGATCCTAAAAAATATTAAACCAATTTACTTAACAACACAATAAATTAACAAGTCACATTTTATACAGTAAATACTCACAAATATCATATTAGGATCTGAATGAACCCATCTCATGTAATCAATTTGCATATCAATCTTATCCATTAATTGAGGAATATAAAATATAGTGTATGGTACTTTCAATTGACCTTTCTTCACTTGATGTCCATTTAAATTTGAATTTAATTTATTCAATTTAGCTAATACCGAAGCTGCTGTTATCATTACTTTATCATCATATATATCCTGCGAAAATAGCAGCATGATAAATAATAAGCATAAATATATAGTAACCACAAATCATTTGTAATATAAAAATAAATTCTGTGTATGTAATACCATAATAATAATGTATTAATTTGGTATTTTTGAATTCACGAAACATTTACTATATTTGTAAAAACTAAAAATCTTTATATAATAGATAAATTATAAATTATAAATTGATATAAGAGCTCATTAAAAAAATAAAATAAATTAAAACTTCAGCTAGAGATTAAAAAGTTCTCAATAGATTTACTATATTCTATTACAAAAAAAAATATTGTATTATTCTTATTATATAAATCTCAAATTTTAAAATAAAAAGTTAAATTAATTCTATATTTTAAATAAGAAAAAAAAATTTATGGCCCACAGTAATAAGTCCAAAATAGATTAAGAAAGTAATACTTACATCATGGGGAATGCTTAATTGTTCAATGAATAAATTTTTAAATACCATAATTAAACTTTCAAAATACATAACTGGCATTGAACTAATCCACAGATCTGTTATAAAGCAAAATCAATATAATTGTATAAAATATCAGGTTTAAAGAATAAATAATGTAAATATATAAAGGTTAAACGAATAATTAATATGATAATTTGCGTATCTTAAAATTATATTATTTGTAGTTATCAATTTTGTAACCTAGTCCAATTTTATTATATTTTGTAGAAAATATTTGTATTGAAAAGTTTTCCAATAGAAATAGTAAACGAAAGGAATAGAAACGTATGAAATTTAATGCTATATGGTCAAACAGTTTGATTGTACTGAAATAAAACATTAACCTCACCCAACCTAATATATTGTATTATTAATATTAAACATTATTATTTTATTATTTATATTGGGTGTGTAACATTGTAATATTAAAAAAGTTTTATAAATAACTATTAAAGTTGTTTAAAATCGACATACAAAGTAAAAAAAAAAGGGAAAAAAGGAGTTTATTATAAATTATAATATAGCAATTTGTATTTATTTTACTTAATTGAGCAATACAATGAATTATGATAATAGCCGTTAGATTTTACGTTACCTTTGTAACAAGCACTTTTACAAGAACACCTTAGGAAACCCTAATACAAAATAAAAGTTTCATACAAAGTTAATAATATTTGTTTATCAACATGTATCAAAACCAATAAATTCAATCAATTTTAAATATCCCATTAAATGATATGCTATGTATTAAATAATTAAATAATAATTTAATAATCGGGACTAACCAATATTTTGAATAAATGATCTGTTTACAGTGTGTAAACACTAATTGAGAACACTCAATATATTTGCATAGAGCCCTGCAATTTGAATTCTATTTTTAATCCAAGTCCAAAATTGACTAAGTTTCAGGCAATTAAAAAAACCTGCAAAATGCACGCAATTTTCAGATTTTTGACTGTAATTCTGAAAAAAATTATTCTAAGATTGTTTAGGCTTGATATTTTCACCCCTATTTATTAAGATGATATTTACACGTTATTATAATTTTAACTTAATTTTACAGTAAAGTTAATAATTACAGTAAACTAATAGTAGAAAAATCTGAAAACCGCGCGCATTTAGAAGTTTTTTTTAATTGCTTGAAACTTAGTCAATTTTGGACTTGGAATATAAATAGAATTCAAATTGCAGGGTTCTACGCAAAGATATTGAGTGTTCATTAAAAAAATCATTAAAAAAATAAGTATAACAAGTGGTTGCCATTTAAGAAGAAAAAAGTTGTACATGCATATATCTAAATATGTTTAAAAAAATTCAAGGGCCATACAAATGAGTATTATTAAATCATAACAACGAACTAAAAAATATAATTCAAATTGCAGTGTTCTATGCAAAGATATTGAGTATTCTCAATTAGCGTTCACACACTGTATACTAATACTATACGCATAATTGAGATCATCTAATAGAAAAAAAATAAACTTATATATATTTATTTATAATAAATTTTTTTTTTTTTTTTTTTTTTAATTAGGGCAGTTAATGTTCAATTAAGTAAAGTTCAATTTTCAATACACAAAGTTTTCGACTTCATTGTGAAAAAAAAAAAAATACACAAAATCAAATACGAGTAATAATTTCATATGCTTCATATTCATGAAATGGAAAACTTTTCATGAAAAGATCCATTGCACAAAGTGGTTATAACATATATATTTTTATATATAATATTACTTAAGTACAGCGGTTTATATAAAATACATTATATTTTTTCGCCCATTCATTAAATTTAACATATAACGACAACAGAATTTTCCATCCCCAGATTTAGAAAAAACACTATAAAAATAACTTTTCAATAATATGGTAGCTTGTTAGGCTTGTTGCAATTTTTATAATAGTCAATATTTACTACCCAATATATTAAATAAATTTTGAAAAATATTTATTTTAACCATTTATAACAATAATCTCACCTATAGTTTCCAATTCCAGATTTTTTAGATATAATAAGGCTTCAGCATAAGGCACTTGAAGTATAGTGGCATTTGTTGTATTTTTAAACTCGTGATACAATGGTAAAGTCAGGTAAAATCGTAATGATTCTAGATCAGGAGTAGGCAATGCTAAAGAATCAACTGCACTGGCTAACGAAGTTAATATCTAAAACAAGAAAAACAAAACCAAAAATAATATGTAATATGAATGTTTAACAATAAGTTATATTCATAATACTTACTAAATCGTTTAAAGAAGTATTGCGTACATGGCTAATGGCATCAAAACATTGAGTAGCAAGTTCAAAATTTATGCCATGATTATTTCCTGAACAAATGTAATGACTATCATTCAACATTAAAAATGAACCATTTAAACACGACAGACTGCTCATAACTATTTCGACAAATCTTAACAAGATCAATAAATAAATATTTTAGTTCACAAGTTAATCATTTTTTGATTATATATATATATATATAGTCTATATAGTCTATCTATATATATTTATATACACATACGACATTCGCTCTTGATCAACAGGATGATCTGGTAAAATATTCGATAAATGTATCACATCAGTGAGTTTAATTGTCCAAATTTGTGAGTTTTCTTGTATAATTCGATAATCGTCTGGAGCTATTTCAAACTAGAATAACATGTTTAATTCAATTTTTTGTTTTTAAATTAATATTAGTAAATTAATTATAATAATAAATACCAGTTTATGAGTAACTCTAACAAAACATTGATCACCACCAGCATATATACTCTTAACAATATATTTCTTATTCGTTTCTATCACAGACACTCCAGATGGAGATAGCCAGGGCCCCAAAACTAATTGCGGTGTATTCGAATTAACTGATGCTCTTGTACCTAATTGACCAACAATGCCCAGTCCAAATGAATACAGACGACCTTTTGAGGGCACTAAAGTCAATGTATGTCTCCTAGAAATATTATATATTAAAAAAAAAAAAAAAAAATGTAAATCAAATAGTAAACACTATCATTATATTTAATCACCGTCCACAAGTCACTTGAGTTACAGTACTTCCCATGAGTTCCAAAACTTTTCTCGGAACAATTTCATTTGAAAAACTACCATGTCCTAATTGACCATACATACCAGCACCGCATGTAAATACTCCACCATCCTACACAAATAATATTATACATTAAAAATAGGTACATATTAACTATCATGTGTAATAATAAATATGAATTACATATGTTAGAAATACTGAAAAGTCTTCTCCTCCGGTAACATATTTCACTTTAACGGTTCTCAGAGTTTTAATTTCCGTAGGTAATAATATGTTTGTTTGATTATTTAATCCCAGTTGTCCGAAATCATTTTTTCCCCAACCAAATACAGCCCCTAACAAAAAAAAAAAACAAGTTTTGTTCAATAAATTAATTATTTACGTATTATCCTTACCCGATTTTGTTACAACAAAACTATGATATCCACCACAAGCAATAAATGAAATCGGCAAGCCAATTAGCGATTTAACCAACATTGGATTGCTGGTTATTGGACTTTGAGTATTTAAACCTAATTGTCCAAATTCGTTTGAACCCCATGTATATAATTCACCATCTATACAGGAGTAGTATATAAAAATAATATAAATGTAATGAATAGTTGTTTTAATAAACAATATTTTTTTATTAAATACTAAAGATTATTATTATTTTTTTAACAGTTTATCAGTAAGTGTATGATTGACTTACGATTAGTCAGCGCCATGGAATGTTTATATCCGCAACAAATTTGAACTACTAGCATACTGGCCAATGATCTGACAATTTTAGGTTTATATTGAATCTCTTCTCCGATATCAAGTCCTACATTTCATTATTATAAAATAAGACCAACTCACTGAAAAATAGCACGGAAAACATAAGATTCAATTTTACCTAGTTGATGGTGTGCATCAGAACCCCAAGTATATAGCTGTCCCCATTCATTCAGTGCCATTGAATGAGAATCTCCACATGCAACTTTTGTCATCACTAAAGAATCAACACTCGTAATTTGTTCTGGATCACATAAAGGAAAAAAAAAAAATGTGTGAATTCAATATAAAATTAGATGCTCAAACATATTTTATAATAAAACACACGAAGTTTAGTGCGAGGCCCGTTGTGTCCAAGTTGGCCAAAATCATTACTTCCGCAAGCATATAGTTTCCCATCTTCAGTAACGGTCAATGTATGGTTCTTACCGCAAGCCACTAAAAAATAAATCAAATATATTCCATCACTTATGGCCATAATTGTATTTCACAATAAGCTTACCCGATTTAATGTTATTTATATCTCCAAAATTAGTTATCTCTTCTGGACTGAGGATATGGTTGTCTTCGATACCGCCCAGACCGAGTTCCCCGTTGACCGTATTACCCCAGCAAAACATTGTTAAGCAACTATAAATATGTTTATCCCTGTCGTAAGGTGCTTCGGAGTCCTAAAACAATTGAACACGCACAATTTTATAAATATATAGGTACCACTATTATATTTATTATTGTCGTAAAATAAATTGTTTGTAATATTGAATGTACAACGACGAAAACATACTAACAACACAACACAAAACCGAATCACACGCGAATTATCTAAAAATAAATACCTTACCATAATTCGAAAGGTTTTATCATTACTGTGTCAGTTCGAATATAATATATTATTATTATGGTTCACCTAATCTTCGTTTATATGAAATAGTTTTCGTTTTATTTTGAATATAAGTAATAGAAAAATGGACGGTTTCTGTCAATATAGAATAGACTTGTGAAAATTACTCACCGAAATATTATAACAATATTGCATTAAAAAACTTTAAAATTACATTTTGCGAGCATATCAATACGGAATTGTAATATACTTGTTTATGATTGGATTAACATGATACGAAAGAACAAAAAAAAAAATTATCAAACACATATGATTGCATGTTATGGGAAATTACGTGATAGTGAAACTCAAGGAGAATAATAATATTTGACAATTGGTCGGCGGTGGAAAAATGATAAAATAAAAAATACGTCTTTGGTACGTTAATGGGTTCGGGATGATACCTACAGCTGATTTGGAGTAATAGATAATAAATATTTATGGGAACTATGGTAATAGTTGGAGCTTCTGTGTGAATTCCGTATCTATGGCTTTGTACACGTGTTGGTGGGGTCCCCTCACATACACTATGAAAAAATCATGGCGAAAATATGTTCGTTTTCAGTGGTGTCCAAATCAACACTAGGCACGGACCACTTTTGTAAATTTCCCGCCGTCACGGACCACTACTTATTTATTATTATTTATTATCAACACCCCCCCCCCCCGTATAACACTTTTTTTATTCGTACTTTTATAGTTTATAATTTATATGTACATTGTAAAATATATAGAATTGAAAAACAAAACTTTTTGGACAATGTGAATGGTTGGAATCACTTCGGTTATTCGTGGTTCTTGTGCTAAAAAAAAATACACTAAACTTATCGCTCAATTTGTTTTTATCTTTACATCAACTTATGATGTACCTTGCGTGTTGAGTTTTGTGCATTTTTGTTGGAACAATAAAAAACACAATTTGATTCGCGAAAATCGGTAAATAGTACGCAACATGTTTTAAAAGTGACAAAAATTTAAAAAAAAAAATGGACATGGGTTTCCGGGCACCCTAGGGCTTTTGCGTATTAAAAGTAACCAGAAAACGATAATTTTCGAGAAAAAAATGCGCGTAGTTTACTAAATATCACGGGTGTCAATTTAGACTGCCTGGCAATCCAATTTGTTTTACATACCTAAACCGTTATTCAGATTTCAAGTTTGAGCGAACACGTTTTTTCAAGACTAAAGCGTGTAACGAATTATTCGAGAAATCCAATGACACATGAACATTTATGAGTAGTGAACTATTAATATAATTTTAATTCATTTATCAAATCAAATACATTGATTTGATTTTATAGCGTACACATTGTATACACTTTCTTTAATATATATATTTTTAAAACCGCACAAAAGCTTTTATTATAACGATAAAAGACCTTAAAGGCGCACATAAATATTTTTAGTTTATTAATTTACAAAAGAAAAACATGTGCGGAATGTTACTCCCAGTGGCCTCCGGCCTTAGTCTATGCTAATCTTATACTAAGTCATGTCAGGTCTTCGGCGTTTGAAACGCCTAGTGTCTTGAGAGTTATCAAGTAGTTGAATTGCTGTTTGATTGGTGTTTTGATCCAGCCTTGTCTCATATTTGCAGGAAAATATGGCAATCTCGTACTGGACGGAGGTGATCATCATATCTCGGTGGATAATGTCATTTCTGGCATACCGGTAAGCTCTGCGACAATGGTACGGAGAGCGATATTCTTGTAGCATTGAATAGTCTCAATATTGGACTTGCTGGCACAACCCCACCGGTTGTATTCCATAAGTCCACGTTGGTTTAACTATTATAACATACAATAGACGTTTGCTTGTAAGGTCTAGTTCGGAATATCTACCGACCAGCCAACACAGTTTTCGCATTTTCTTCTTAATTTGTAGTTTTTTTTTTTTCCGGCGAACATGATGTTTCCAATTGTCGAGTGTCGAGGTGCATTCCCTAGATGTTTTGCCGAGTCGCTCTGTGGGATGATTTGCTGATCCGGCATTACTGATTTTTAGATGGTTTTACTCGAGGTGTAGTTTACGTGCACCGATTTCTCGCTATTAATGTTGATCTTCCAACGTTTCATCCAGTTGGAAACGTTGTTGATTGACCTTTGAAGCCGAACAGTCGTAGTCTGCTGTTCTTCATCAGTAGGGTTAGGATGTTTATGATTTTGTATATTTTTTTTTAGGCTGTCCAATAGTTTCCATTATTATATAGAAATGTGTTTCATGATATCTATATTCAAAATATCAAAATTTTATTTTGCATATAATTGCATATTTTACCATTTATTATTTATAAGTGCATAATTTGTGTTTTTTTTTCTATTTTTAAGCGCATATTTGACGGTTTTCGATGTAAAATGCTGAAAAATACCGTGATTTTATATTTTATTAACTGAATCTGATATAAGTTTGATTATCTGTATGAAGTATTTTACAAATTATCAGTTATTTATTGTTGAGAATTCCAACCTAAATATAATTTTCGATAACCCTCGTCAATTGTCATAATCAAAACTTATCTCAAAACTGCAAGGCATTACAATTTTTTCAAATATTTTTTGACAGACCACTTAATAATTTGTAGTTAGTTGCCGTCTAGTCTACGACCGATGTAGAGTGCTCATACTGCGCGTTTTGTGTTTTTACGTATGCCTATTTGATTTATTAAATCTCTCAAAATATCACTTGGTTATTCCTAAAGTAAAAAAGCTTTTGTTCTAACAGACTAAGAAGTTTTGTAAAAGAATTTGAAGAGCACGTTTTATCTACCGATGGTCCAATCCTTTATTGCAAATTATGCGAAGTTAGGTTAGGATGCTACTAGTGCATAGGAGGAGTAATGAGACTGTATGAGTTAGCTCGCTCTGGAGGCTTACCGGATTTCAACAACATAATAACTTGTGTCTTTTTCCATTGTTTCGGTACATATTCCGTTCATAGAAATAAAGAATAATGGCTTTCTTCGGCAGTTCTTTAAGTATGCGTGGACTGATCTCATCAAAGCCGGGTGATTTTTTTGGATTGATATTAATGTCAATTTCATGGGCAACTCCATGAGGTGTGAAGTACCATATTTTTTGCTCTTATTAAATTAAGTGGTTGACAGTGTATCATATCGAATTTGAGGCGATATTGTTCGGTTGAAAAACACGCTCAAGGTGTCGAGCATATACTTCGGCTTTATATTGTTCACTACGTGCCCAAAGTCCCGTCTTCTTTTGGATAGGACGTACAAGAGCACGAGGTCTTTTCATACGTCTTGTGGCTTTTCGCAACGAATAATCAGTATTATCCGTTACAGATGAGTTACTTAAATACGATTTGAATGTTTTATTTTTTACTTCGTTGATATTTTCGTGGAGAACCTTACTAATCAGGTTCCATTCGATTTTGTCATTTGGATGTCGCGTTAAGTTCCAAGTTCTTTTCGCTTTGTGTTTTTGTTGTACTAGCTCTCTAATTTCTAATGAGTAAGTGATCTCGTAATTACCATATTTAGGAGCTACAGGTGTTGCAATTTTTGCCGCTTCAACAACGTCATTAATCAGTTTTCGTAAGATTTTTTTCAATGTCAGATGATGTTTTCAACCGCACCGAATTATGGTTACCCATTATAAATATATACTAGTAATGTTCAAAGTAAACGTCCACGTGTAGGCATACGGACAGGCTGTACACTGTGTATGGTAAGGGTCCGGAACCTTTTTTTGTAAATGAGTCATTTTTCAAAAAATTTCAAAACCGTGATTTTCAAAGATTTTCAAAGGTTAAGACAAAAAAAGCTATATTACAAAAAACGACCAATATATTTCACTAAACAATTTCATTAGGAATTGGTAGGTATCAAAAACGTAATAATAAGTCTTAAATTAAGAAAAAATTTATTTCATTATGTATTAAATTATTATTATTATTATTGTTAATACGAATATGACATTATATTACTCAATTAGATAAAATAACACACGAATATAAAAACCTGCTTATTTAGTGGGATTTTCGAGACTGAATTCCTGTGCACAGTTTAATTCAAATCCGAAGAGTAATCTGTAGTTTTCAACTTCGAAGTATCAAGGCTGATATCATTCAGTCATTCAGTTGGCTTCTTAATTTATTTTGAATTAAGTCCATATTCGAAAATGTTTGCTCTCGCAGATGTAAGTAGATCAAAAAATGGTAAAAAATCCGAAAGCGATCATTTTTTAATTGACTGAAGCTTTCGGATAGACTGCGGATATACGTCAAACATAACTCGCTCTTCTTTCCGGACATTTATCGAGTCCCCTATACTATCGGGCGTAATCCGAAAATAATCGAATATCGTAAAAATCTGTCTCCCGCGCACGCGAAACTGCAGTTTTTTTTTATTACGACGCGATTAACATTATAATATTAAAATCCTTGTTCCATTATTGTACAATACAGATAGGTGTGTATGCCTAGCCTATATAAGTAATAAACCTTCGGCGTACATAATAATAATATATTGAATATTATAAAATATTTAATAATATTATATAGTTATCGATACAATTATTATACAGGCCATTAATACAAATATTGTATTTGTAAAAAAAAAAAAAAAAGGGATGAACCATATGAAATTATAAACACCGCTTTTATAATGAAAACTAATTTACGCCCGTACGCTTTATTATCGTATGATATTATAATATTTCGCACACAAAGGTCAATTTTGTTACACCATTTTTTTTTTTCGCCTATTCTTTATTGTCGGACGATACGCGTCGGATACCTCCAAATAATCAATGTCTCGACTATAAAGATATTTTCTGGTCACGCGCATTGAACAAAAGCGGCGATAATATTATTACGATATAATGTTGAGGCCAGTGGCGTAACTGGGTAAAAATCTAGGGGGTAGGGGTGGGCAAAATAATTTATTCGCGAAAATCAAAACCACGAGGGGTTGGTACGAATATATTTGTATTCTGTGTATACAAAATAATCAAAGACTAATTTAATGACTTGATCAGTTATTCAATCAAAACTTAAAAAATAAACGAAAGAATACATCATTATTTCAACGTGTTAGTTTTTTTTAATATTATTATTGTAACTTAGATAATGCGGTAACGTTGACAATACGTCAACATATTACAAAACTGGAGAAACGTGAAATATATATATAAACTTTTTATGAAATAATTTGAGGAAGAAATATTTTTATCATATGAATATAAAAAAGTATTTAATGTATTGTATTCTTTCTTTATTTTAGAAAATGTATTATTTTAATTAATTTACACTTTAAGGCGTTATTTTTATTTTTTTTTTATTTGTACTGTTGTCGTGTCTGGAGAGTAAAAATTATACGTTTGCACCCCTCACCGCTAAAATTTCAGAGACGGTGTTTTTTTTCTACATAAATATTTATACGTATTACAAACATGTGCGATTGTAATGGAATCTTATTAGTATACGATTTATTAATATACGCGAGCACACCCAAAATGATTCAGCTGGTGATATTGATTTTTAATTATTATCTACGTAATTCTCATTGGTATGTATACGTATTTTATATACACAAGGTGATCAACAATTGATATTATCAAAAGAATAAAAAAAATCTCGTATATATATATATATTTTTTTAAATCACCATTTTTTGCAATACACATTTCCCGGCATCCTACGAGCATAAAATAATTAATATTAATAATAATAACCACTGGTATTCACGAACCGAAATATATTCCAATTAAATTATTATAAAATTATACTAAATACCTAATACACCTATAGATAAAACTTTGTTTAAAATTAAATATATTTAATTATATTATTATGTAATATATATATATATATATATTGATGTACGTATATTAGTGTATATTCATTTTTAAATTGTACAAACGAAAAAATATAATAATTTATTTAATATTTTTTAGAATAAAAAATTATTTTACACGCATATGTAATAACAGTGAAAGAAAATTGAACTCTGTTAAAATAACAATTAACCGATAATTTATGTTGGAAAACGCACTGTCTAATTTTAAATTCGCTAATGAATATTATACGAGACCATAACTGACCTTATGACTTAATTTATTGATATTGAATTATGTTTTTATAATATTTTGCAGCTAAACGCGGTCCGTTTATTTATTGTATTGTAATCCGTTTAAAATAAGGTATATAAATGTATACGAGAAAATACAGAGACAGATTAAAAATATACTAATTATATTATTTACATATAAATCTATAAAAGTTATACCTACACTTAATGATAGAAAGCGAAATGCCGAATATTTGGGTATAATTCTACGCAATAAATACGTATTTTTATTAGGTGTGGCTGTTATTTTATATCCCATTATATTTTATACGATGGAGATGTTAAGTTTATATTATTTTCTAAAACTAATTTTTCGTGTTAAATTTTAGATTACACGGGCGGGCGTAGCGAGGAATGTATTGGTAATGTACCACCTTTGATTAAAAATTAATTGAATCATTTTTTTTTTTATCACGGAAATGCGCGTTGTAATTCAACTTAATACCTCTCTCAATTTTTAACCATAATAAACGCATTAGGAAATTATGGCTAATTAATATTTATGGCTCGTTGAAAAAAAAAAAAAATAAAAAAAAAATACCCAATCCCCGACTCTATTGTTTGAGTCCTTATTGGCGATCAAAAGTCATATTAGTAAAATAAAAACTTAAACGAAACAGATTGGTTTTACGAACAAAATATATAATATTATCAATACATTAAATCGACCGCCGTGCCAGTTTTGGATCGTATACGTATAGTATTTGTGAGCGGGTATGAAAGTAAAATATCGAAACAACTCAATGAACTCTATTTCAGGTACAATGTCACGGGTTTCGTCGACCGTGAATCTGTATGCCACCAACTCGAAAAAATATGGACTTGATATCGTTTTACACGTGTCATTTGTATATACATATATAGCTACGCGAGTTTTTCAAACAATAAATTCATATAATTATTCGTTACGCGCGATTGTGTAATAAAGTCAACGAAAACAAGAGTAGTTCAGTGGCGTATCTAGAAGGAAGGAGGAAACAGTAGCATTTGTCCTCCCTTCCCTCCCCCCTCCGGAGAACTTTTTTTTTTTTTAGTATATAACGAATGTTAAATATTCGTTTTCAATTTTTTATTTTTCTGGATTTTTTCGTATATCACATAAATATAGTAAATATACAAATAGAGGTATATATGAAATATGTATTTGCCGGGATTTCTATTTGAATTTTTTTTTTTTTTTTTTACAATATCATAGAAAGATAATTAATATTTTGACACTTCCGCCCTAGAATTTGTATTCTATAATTAACACAAAATAATAATTAAAAAAAAAAAATAATAATAATAATAATAATGTGCACAAGTACTCACAGTTATTAGAACGCCGTCATCCCGTCGTGTTTTGTCCCGTTCGCGCGAAAACCATCTGACGTAATACTTCAACTACCTCATACGATAATAATAAATTACTGTACGCACCGTACAGCTGTCGATGAATAATTAAAGAGTGAAAAAAAAAACCATTTTCACGACCCGTTACGTCATACACTCGTACGCACTGACCACAGCTATTGATTATTGGCCGATTATTCGACCAATCGGATTGTCGGTAATGCGCGATACGTACATATTAAACTAATGCTATACCGCGGTATCATGTTTTGAAATGATGTCATTTTTGCGATTTTCATCAAAAAGAGCGAACAATTTTAAATGTAAAACCACCTGCGAAATATTTTCCTGGCTATGCCACTGATCAGCCCCCTCTAAAATAATGACGAATTTCCGCCTATACTTGCTTTACTTTTTATGATTCACATTTTCCTTCAATAGACAATTGAATTAATTAGCTTGTTATTAATTACTACTAGTCCTTGTTAAATACGAATATTTTTTTTTACTAAAGTTACAACTTGTATTAATAGTCGTACAATAGGTGCTGGGTTGCGACATAAATTGTGTGTAAAAAAACGTTTAGTTTTTCCGTTTTATTCTTACACCTAACAGTATAATGGTATAATACGTAGGCACGTATATAGTATGTTGTTAGTATTTTTTTAAATTGTACGCACACAAACGCTCAAAGTAAATATGCGTGCGAACATATTTATATGTTAGAAAGCGGTTTAAAAAACAAGACACCGAATTGAAATTCAAAAATGTATACTAAGGGCAGTCCTTAGTTTCAAGAAAAGAAAAAAGTTTAATTTTGTTGATGTCTCACCCTCTCGTTTTGTTTAATACCTTAAGAAAGTAATTGTATTAAAATTTTGTAATGATTACTCACCTCCTTCAGATGTCCAAGAGGGTAGTTTTTTTGGTTTTTTTTTTTTGTTTTATTTAATTTAAAAAATATACATTGAACATACTGTACGTACAATTATTGTACGAACAAAGGTTTAGAGGGGTTTAACTAACCTCCCTAAACTGCCCGTCCATCTGTATGATCAATTATATATACGACCATCCTCCGCTTGTCCTTTCACCCATTTTGAGCCGCTTCGACCACCGTTGAATATTATTATTTTACTATAATAATACATGTGGTGTCGTTGTCGAATGAATATTTTATTATAATTATTATAATTTAAATAAATAATTAACGAGGACGGTTGCTCGAGCCGAAAAATCTGCGGAGAATATTAATAATTTATATTTTAATAAACGGGTAACTAACTATTTCCCCCGGCCCTCGTCTCTCGCCGCGGCGGATGCCAATATTTTTTTTTAATTTTACCGAATTATTATTATAGTTGATTAATTAGCGCGTTTTTTTTAAAATTTTTTTTTTAATGTAATATTATATAATAACACCGTGTCCGTAACTAAAATAATCGGCAAACGGTCGAAGGTTTAATGCGGTCGACACCGTGAAATTGTGTACGCGAGCGCGTGTGCGCGCACGGTCGGTGCATTTCGAAAGGAAATATAATAATAATAATAATAATAATATTATTTTTATTATTATTACTATTATTTCCCCGTTTCCTAGTTTCCGTAAGAATCCTTGAATATATCGCGTCGTTGCGTTTTATATCGTTAAGTATATTCGATATTGTTTTAGAATTTATATAATATACAGGGTGTCCCGCGAAGATATACCCTTTGCGATATATTCCGAGATAATATGATAAGATAATCAATTCAATTTATATGTTTCGGTTAATAAAGTATATAATGATAACGTTTTTATTTTATTATATTTGTAAAAGTATAAAATTTCGGCGTTTCGACTTTTCGATCTCGTGATTTTTAATATATTTTTTTTTTTTTTTTAAGTTAACAGTGTTTCTGGATAAACTAAATTTATCAACAAACGAGATATGATGTTTTCGAAACGCAACCCATACGCTATTAAATTATACACTAAAAAAAAAAAAAAAAAAACGAAAATATAAATTAAAAATCACGAGATCGAAAAAAAAGAAAAACGCCAAAATTTTCTCAAAGAACATTAAATTCTATATAAAATGTCAATTTTACCACGTTTTCGAAAATAATAAAATAAAAAAGAGTTTTTTTTTTTTTTTTACCGAATGTGTGTAATTTTAATCGAAATATGAATATATCTGTAACTCTGCGTGTCGTATAAAAAAAAAAAAAAAACAAAAACAAAAAACAAAACAGAATTCGAATATATACGGTATCTTTATTGTCTCGGGATATATCGCAACGGGCGTATTATCATCGTGGGACACCCTGTATACGTGTAGAAAAAGACAAATTATTATTGTTATTTATATATATCTATATATATATATATATATGGCAATGCCGAGCGAGATTTCTTCATATATATATATATTACACTCGGACGGATAGAAAAAAAAAAAGAAAAAATTCGCTCATTTATTAACATACCATACCTCGTATAGTATACGAATATAAGGTACTCCGCGACACCAATAATCTATTATATTATTATTATCGTGCGGACGGCCGTATAAAAAACTTGTCACACGTTTTATTATTGTACGTATGTACGTATGTATTATTACTCGCATTTAGAAAACAACACCCGATAATAATATAATATATATATATATATTCACACACATTATACGTGTCATGTATTCAATAACGTATTTATAATAATAAATATACGCGCAGTGTGTCGACGTTTAAGTCGAATATGTAATACATATATACACATATATACGTATGTATATCTATAGGTAGGTGGGAACCTACGATTTGAAGTGATACAGTAATATTTTGAAACCGTTTTGGCGATGAAATAATAAAAAAAAAAAAAAAAAACCGCTCAAGGTGACAACCATAAATATAAAATTCGCCGTGTGTACTGCAAGATACAATAATAATAGTTCTATTGGACAGTGGCGTAATTGCGGGGGCCCAAGATGGAAAACTTAGGCAAAGGTATCAATTTGTCCCCCCCCCATAGGCGCAACTAGACATTTGGACAAGGGTGTGCTTAAGCTCCAGGTTTTTTTATAACTCGTCAGTGGACCCTCCCCCTCACACCATTATTTGTATAGGGGGTGCTTATTTTTACTTAGAGGTCCTAAGGACATGAAGTACCCCCCTAGTTGCGCCAATGCCACCCCCTCCAGGTATGACAACAGTACAAATCTCATGAATCTTCTAAAAAAAAAAAAAAACAAAGAATAAAATACAATAATTATTTTTTATATTAATAAGACGAAAACAATTTTTTTCCTCAAATTATTTCGTAAAAGTTTATATACATATCATGTTTCTTCTGTTTTATAATATGTTGACGTACTCATATTTTCATCGTTATCGCCATTATTCGGGTTACAAATTAAGAAAACTAATATTAAAATAATGATGTATTTCGTTTATTTTTTAAGTTTTTTTTAATTAAATTATAAGTCGTTTAATTCGTTTTTGAATATTTTATATACATAGAATAAAAATATATTTACCTTCTCGTGGTTTTAATATTGGTGAATAAATTATGTTGATCTCTCCCTAGTTTTTTACCCAGTTACGCCACTGGTAGTAGGACACATACCCTCGTATAGACATCTGCAAACACGATAAAAAGTATAAAATCTGTGCCAAATCGAATGTTCGACCATTGATACAAAATAGGCGAGTAATACTTAAAAATCCACTGACTGTATAATTTTTTACGTCTCGCACGATTCACGTTTACAACTGAGGTGGTATATCGTAGTTTTACAAATTGGGATTATAAATGAAAAAAAAAATACTTTTGTAATAACCTATAGGGCGGTTCAAAAAAACCAAACATCAATAACTTTTACCTCCTACCCCCAAAGTAGTAGGGGACTGGTCTATAGTTAAAAAAAATGTATTAAATAATATTCCTGAGCTATCACAAGAAGTTATAATTTTGTTTCGTATATACGATCGACACTCGCGTAATGATTATTAGATTTATCCGATTTCTCTTATCTTCTGGGCACATTTGACTTAATCGTTGGAGCGAAATTTCAAACAGCGATACCAACGGTTACATATATCTGGACCTGTAAACCGATCTTTTATTCGCATTCAATCTTGTTGGCTAATTAACTCTTTAAAAAATATTTATGTTTAGTAAGTAAATTTATCTGAATACTAAAGAAAAAAAAAGGGTCTAGGTTTTTATTGTGACCCTCTATATTAGGCATTAACATGAATTAAGAAATTGATGTTGGTCCTCATTTTTGGTGATTTTTCGATTTAGTTCTTAAATCAACGCAACTCCTCTTTCAGTCTTATCATCGTTGGTTACTCGATTAACATTACTTTTGCTCCCGAGTAACTTTTAGTCTCGTTCAAGTTTTTGAGAATTTATTATCGACACGGTATTCTTCTGAAATTCCTATCGCATTCCTGTTGGGTTTGCCGTAAAGTTTACAATTTCTCTAAACCATGTCAATTTTCGGTTATACGTTACGAACTTCTGGACAAATGATCTAGATGATTACGTGAACGTACGTCATTTTAGAATCGTAAGCGTAAAAAAATATACGTTCGGCTCGTACCGAGGTTCGAAAATCTTCCCGGGGGCGCCACCGGACTGCAGATGCACGTGTATACAACTGCAGTTTTGACCTATAATAATAATCTGTAGGTTTGAATAAACGCGCGTACATTCGGTATAATGAAAACGTTTATTTTGACGTAGAGAATATAATACATTCGTTACATAAAAAAAATAAAAAATAATATGTATAATATTGTCGTAGGAATGTATATAATATATGGGTTGGACGTATAACATTTTTTTTTTTTTTTTTTTTTTTTTTATCGCCTTTTACCGCTACAACGATGTGTAATAACGTATTAATATTACAATAATGTCGCGACGTATACGTATATATATTTATTTATTATATATATATTATATATGTGATGGCGGATTGTCTCTCGAATACATATATGTATTTTTGCGTGGTAGACATAATAAAATATTATAATATTATTATATACGCATAAAACACCGTTTTCGTGAATATATGTATATATAGAGGAATCGTATATATATATCTCGAAGGAAACTTTCATATTTACATAATTCTATCATTATAAACGGACGCCGCCGCGATGTCACATATGTGTAGTGGCGTTATCAGGGGAGGGGTATTGCCAAATAACAAGATAAATGACGGGTGACTTTATATACATATAGGTACCTGTATATAATGTTTAAAAAAAAAAAAAAAACCAAAAAAAAAAAGATTTCAAAAAATAAAGAAATATAAAGCGCGCGGAACGGATAAATATAATATTATACACTGCTAGCCTGATGCCCAGGATTGTAGGGGCCCCGGCGGTTTGTATCGGACAAACAAAATATCAAATGTTAAATTTTTTTAAATAAAACCAAATATTGTGGGGAAATAACTGATCACATCAGTGTTTTCCTACTTTGTCTGTGCATACACTACGGGTCCCACTCGAAGAACTTTCGATGTGATATATAGTGAATGTATTTATTTCGCGGGTCACATCAGGTTTGACCATTCGGTATTCTCCGAGTGCCTTTGTAGATGTTTTCATGTGGGAAACATAGTGCTTTTGATTCTGAGATCGTTATCCGTAGACATCGTTCCAATGAGTATGAGTCATCTGTTATCGTTTGATACTTGATGTAAGCTGTGGTTATACTGATTTCAGGATTCTTTTCCAATTTTGGCGTTAAAATCTCCTAGAATGGTTTGTATACTGTTTCTAGACCTCGCCGTCTAGTAATGTATAAAATCTATTTTTCTCCTGGTTCTCATTTTCCCCTACTATGGCATGCACGTTCACGAATATCATATTAAACCATCTATTTATCAACATCCCTGATTTTAGGGCCGATTACTTTAAAATAGCTGACTGCCGGGATAAATTCTTTGTTCATTACAATACCACATCCTCCTCGTATTTGTACATAACGCGACTCTCCATATTATTTCCCGCAGTGCTACGATCCCCAGATATACTTTTCTATCCCATATCTACTAACAATCTTACCGATCCAGGTTTATATAAAGTCCGTATATTTCAAGTGCCAAAAAATAAAGCCGATTTCCAATTGTCCAGTCTCGAGTCCTGTGTCCCACTATTCCCAGGCTTAACCTACTGTTTGTGTTCTTAACGCTAGAGTTTTCACTGTAACGGGGTTGTAAATCCGTCGAAAAACCTCCAATCCGGAGTTATCGTCTAAGGACAGAGAGTGACTGTTGCAGTACGTTTTTAGTGTACTGGGCGATTGACTTTCCCTACGCCAAGTTAATATAATAATAATCTAATACAAATAGGAATTAATCGTAATACTTCAAAATTGGAAATAATAACGTGTTTTTGGCCCCACAGTAAGCTATAACTTAGGTTATAAGATGGCTAGTAAAACTTAGAAAGAAAGAATATAAAACCAAAATTTGAATTCAGATAAAAATTAGGATTTTAAAATCCGATTTCCGGATTTCAAATTTCAGAATCCAAAAGTCCGAATTCTCGAACTTCGGCAAATCGGGATTTTTTCCATCTCTAATAGATATACAGCTGTGTTTACTCAGCAGTGATAATAAACTGACAAATAGCGTTCATCGATACGGGCCGCGGCAGGTGCTACGTCTAAATGGCCACGCCAAGAGATGCCGACAATGTATAGATATTTAGAAATTTGACAACCAAATAAATAATAAGAATAATGACTGTCCTTAATTTAATCCGCGTTACAAAGGTAACCGGGAAAAAAACAAAAGCTTTTCCAAATGTACCCTATTCCTATTCCGATTCTTGTACAACGCTCTGTCCGCTACTAAAAACCAGAATTAAATCCGTCCGGTAATTTTTGCTCGATACACAAAACTTGTTATGATCGTATTACATACCGTTGTTGTCAACGTGCAGTTTCGAAAAAGTCGAAAATATAAATTATCTACCAAATAAATAGCGCGTGTAAAAATTGAATAAAAAGCAAAAATAAATGTGTATATATATATATATATATATATATATATAATCGTTTGCTTAAAAACCGGTGTTGATTTCCCCATCAAATCCAAACCGGTGTAAAAGTTTTTGACACATTTTTGGAATCGCCTGTGCTACAGATGTCTTATACCGGTTACAAATTTGAAAACACAAACTTATTGAGTGATGCCGAAAATACGTATAATTGTTTTATTAAAAAAAAAGTGATCGGATAAACGTTCTTATATAAATCCGGACATGTCATGTACACAAAATTATTTTTGTGTTTTATCTATGTACGGTGATTTTTTGAGGGATATTCGTGTAGGCGATAAAATCACTGCAGTCGTAACTGGGTAAAAAACTAGGCTGGGGCAAAATAATTTATTCACCAAAATCAAAACCACGAGGGTTGGTGTAAATATATTTTTATTCTATAAATACAAAATAAATAAAGCCTAATTTAATCATTTAATTAAACAAAATTTAAAAAATAAACGAAAGAATATCATTATTTTAATGTTAGTTTTCCGATTTTTGTAACGCAGATAATGCGATAGCACTGACGATACGTCAACGTACTATAAAACTGGAGAAACGTGAAATATATATATAAACTTTTGTGAAAGAATTTGAGGAAAAAAATTTGTTTATCTTATTAATATAAAAAGTAATTAATGTATCGCATTTTAGTTGATTTAGAGATTTGTACTGTTATCGTATCTAGGGGAGGGGGCATACATTTATATGATACATTTGCCCTCCTTAGAAATTTCAAGAAGCAAGTGCGCCCCTAATTCCCCGTAATTACGCCACTGCATTGCTGTAAAGTGTATATATTATATAGGAGAACAAATTTATATGTAAATTTAGTAATTAAATTGTATAATATTTTGGAAAAATTCTAAACTCGTTTAAATAAAAATTCTGTATATTGTCTGTTGAAAGATATTTTAATATATACCTATTATACGTAAGACCGATTACTACATGGGGTATCATTTTTTTTAAATTCTGATTTCTGAAACGAGGAACTGGTTCTACTGTATATTTAACGTGTGCATTATTTTCTGTTACGCGAACCTTTTTTTTACTAGAAATCTTGCACATCAATCACCAACGTCGGAAGCAGTTTCTGGTAGAAAATCTTGTCTAATCGGTGCATTGAGGAGGTTATTTTTTCGATTTTCCTTATAGTTTTCTTCTTAATAATGGGAGAAAACAGTGGGAAAACGTCGGAAAAACAAAAATATTTACGAAATAACGGTTTCTGTAGTTTTCGATTTAGCTGTTTTTTAGTAAACAATAATCGTAGAGATCCGATTACTCATATTAGCACTTTCTATAGACGCGTTACAATTTTAAAATCATACCTTCCTAACATCCTACATGCGACCGTGGCCTACCCGTGGCGATGCAAAGTGTTTCCGTCTTTTTTTTTTCTTCAATTCTATAGCACTCTTAGGTACACAAACAGTAGAGACCGGACGATACGGTTGCCCGTGCCCGCGGAATTTCAAAGCGAGGAGATTTTAATGCGCGCACCGAAATAATATTAATTTGTTCGTTCCAGCGTTTGCTACTATTGCACCGGCGGAGATTTGATATATTTTCTTTTTAGGGGGGGGGATGGGGCTAAAAAAAAAGAGGTTAAAATAGACAAGAGGTTATGCCCCCGTATCCCCTCCCCCACATGGCAGACAATCAAATAAAATTTGACGTTTCGAGAAAAAAAACCGCTTAAAATGTTTGCAAAATCAATAAATCACGTGATAATTATCGACAAAGTACAAACAATGCAAAGCGAATGATTATTCACTGTTTACTGATAGATACAGTGAACTGATATATGATGGTGTTGATAACGAAAAACCATGGATAATCAAAAATTATTATCTACGGCTTATCTATACGATTACAACTGAAAATCGATAAACGTTTTTATTATATTTATTACCGAAATCGTTTACGTAATAATGAAATGAAAATAAATTTAAAAAAAAAAACAATCATATGGCTCGTTATATAAAATACCTATTTCATTTAGGAAAGTATCGGGCAACTTTGGTAGGGTTATGGATGATTTTTTTTTTTCTTGAGGACGGAAGGGTAAGCCTCCATCTAGCCCTTTCCCAATCAATCGCCGCCCGCGGTTATACTACTCGCGCATTGTGTACGACTCGATTTCCCCGATAAGAATAATATTACGTTTTAACGAGTTTCGCGATATTCGTGTGTCGTAAAACCGTCACAATAATACGTGTGTTGTGTTTTACCTATTGCGTCGTCGGTAGGTGAAGAAATTTTTGTTTTTATTATTTTCGGTAGGCAGTCGGGTTTTCGTCAGTTAAGCGTTAAAACATATTTTAAAACGCTATACGCGAGCATAATTATTATATAAAATCGTAATATTTTTTTATTTTTAAGACGGCATAACGCATTTAGATACGAATCGTATATAGTATACGGATTAATAATTTATGCAATAATAATATATATATGTTTTTTTTTTTATTCTATACATACCTATACCTACTCATATGTATTATTTGCACACGACTACATAATGTATAATAATATCTGAAAAGAGAAATTAATGATCTTGTTGTATGTATACGGTACAAATGGTACAAATATACAGGTGCAATATTATTATAATATCGTAAATTTTTTTTGTTATTCACGGTCCACGGATATTATACTGTTCGTATTTATATTTATCCGACCTGATCGCATTTTTACATCAATTTATTATTTGGTACGGTTAAAGTGTGTTACCTACGGTGTTAGAATTGGTGTGGTGGGGGCAGCAGATGGTGCGCAAGGTGATCGGGCTTTTTTTTTACTGTTTTCGCGATTTTCCCGTTTACCACGACTTTTTTTTTTTTATACTGGTACAGGGGGACGGCACAAACTAATGCCCGAAAATGTGGATTTAAACCGTTTTTAGGTAAACATAAAATCCACATTCACTCACACGGATTATATATGTTATAATTCATGTTTGTAATGCAGTTAAAACGCAGTATTTAAACAAATTTAGACTTGCGGAGGTGTGTTCGTTAAATAATTTTGTACTTGGAACGCTGTTTTAAAATCGTATAGTAAGTACTCCGCTCGGAATATCGAAATTAAATAAAGTCCGCACATCAGTCGGCGTAAAAAAAAAAAAATACGCATATTACACTTTTCATAATTGATATAACAGTTGAAAATTAACATTCGCGGACAGAGATTACTATATAATTACTATTATTAGGCAATTAATTATTTTGATTACGCTGTAAAAAGTAGGCTACGAAAAATAAGTAGGTAAAGTAAGTTACATAATAATTTGTATGATAAAAATATACAATACGTAATTATTCGTTTATTTTGTACAATATGTATTCGTTTTTGGACAATACCGTGTTTAAGAATCGAGAAAAAATTGAAAGGATAATATAATGTCTATATAAATCTGCGTGTAACGCGAGCTACTCGAAATTATTATTGTTAACGTCTATATTGTACTTTATAGGTATCAGTTAGAGTAATTATTCTTTATCGAATTTACCTTTACCATCAGACAGGCACGTGGCTAGATGATTGTTTTGGGTGTTAAAACAACCCTCCTCCCCCACCACTGGGTCGTATATAAGCCAGAAATTAATTTAGTATCGTACTAAAAAAAAAAAAAAAATGTTTTTATTTTTTTTTATCAAATGTGTAGTTAAATGATTCTATTCCACGTTTGATATTATTATTTATCGTGCAAATTGAAGATATTTGTATATAGTACTATGTCAAATACTTGATAACAGTTATTGATTATCTTCTATACCGTATACCGCGATGGTAACCTATGTGAGCACAAGCTGCAGTTGGAAATTTATATCGATAAACGACGACGACGAGGGCCGTTTCGAAAATTCCATAGGGTTCGTTAAGCGATACGTGATAAGGATGTGTAAACCTTCCTACCCCACATATCGTATTTAAATATAAAATTAAAACACCCTTGCCCCCTCCTATAAAAAATACCGGCTACGCGCCTACCTTCCGGAAATTATTATTTGTACCCGATACGAAAATCGAATAAAAACGTAGCCATACCGTATTTGTAAAAGAAATAAAGAAAAAAAAAAAGTTAGGACATAAAGTAAGCCACTGTTGTGGGTGGGAACAGGGTAGGATTGAGCGGGCGAGTTACCGAGCAAAACTCGGCGGGCCGCGATACATTTTATATATTTTTAGGCCAATGATAATTATTTGTATATGCTCCAAAATATGTTCAATACAATAACGAAATCGTAATAAACAATGGTGTAATATGGAAGCGGAATACAAATTAAATATACACACTATCCATAGGAATCATTACGGTCTCTCGGACACAATTGATCTAAATTCTGAGGGTCGTAATCAAACGATTTGATTGTTTTATTATATTTTTACATTTTGTAATTCGGTGAAGTCCATCCGGCCGTTTGTACATTTAGCAAAAATATCGCGTCGAACAAATTTCAAATGTTTGGATAGATTTACTCAATGGAGAGTTGGGCTGATTAAAATTCTATAACTCGGGCCTGTTTTACTACTCGATCCGGCACCGGCTGATGGAAGGAATGGAGGAGGAGAATTTAATTTATATCCGTGCGCAACGATAAATCATCGCTAACGTAAAACGATTACAGAGTATTGTTATAATACGGTTAAACGTTTTCTTTTTGCCGTTATAAGTACAAAAAGTTCTACACGATGAACTCCATGTGTCAAATCTTCGAGCACTTTCACGATACCATCGTTATTCAATGATAAATGTTTGTAATTTAATAATATGACTTTTCTCTCTCTCACTCTCTCTTTCTCTCTATCCCGGAGGACTAGATCTCGCCACTGATTTTTTTTTCTGTTTTCACGCAAAAATCTTCTAGCGAGCTGGGGGGAAAAAAAAAAACCGGTGAAAATAAAATTCGAGTTTTAAAGGTTTCGGTTTTCTAACGGTGGCCCGCTTTTGTCTCGACGCGACTTGCCCCCAAAAATAAAAGGGCCGCGCGTTCTATTATCGTCTCATCATTTTATTTTAACGGGCTCCGGGTATAAATGTCATCGCGGAACAATAATGTGATTTACGATTTCGGTAGGACGATGACGAGAAGGGTCTCTCCTCTTTCGCTCTATCTCTCTTATACTATAATACGTCGTCGGAATATCGCGGCGGAACCCATAAAATGCAAACGGACAAACGCCACCCTCCTCTTACGGACCGGGTGCATTTTTGTTTTTTTTTTTTTTTTTTGTTCGCTTTACCGCCCCGTACTCGAGGACCGGCCGGGTGGTGAAATCGTAAAATTTTCTTCAAAAGACCTCCGAAAATAATAGCTTTATGTTTTACGAGCGGATGCCGGCAGTAGTACCGTTTTTAGGATAAGGAACGAAAACTGAAATAATAGTAATAAAAGCGCTCGGCCGGGTTATAAAAATACCGACACCTAAGTACGCGAAATAAATAAACCTGTTTATACATTCCCGCGGCGTACCTGTATAGACGATAAGACGCGTATAAAACCGTCGGAGTATTATTGAAATCGGCCTATAAAAAAATAAATGGAATATAATCCGTAATGTCCGTTCGAGATCGGCCGTGGCGAATGTGTCCCGCGATATTTTTAAACGCGGACGAGCGGTAACCGCAGCAACGGTATGGGCCGCCGGGCCGTTTTATTATCAACGGAAACGGACGGCGGCGGAACCGTATTTGTGTGATTTGTCGTCCGAACGTTTGTTACCAGCATGTCGCGTTTAAATAAATACGTTCGGTATACGTAATAAAACGTTTGAAAAGCACGAATTAAATTAAAACAGTGATAGATTATTTACTTGAGTAATAAGTTTAAACAACATTTTTCGGCTACACGCATTCCATTTACCCTCCGGAAGAATGATACAGTTTCCAATCATATTTCCCAATAGTCGCGGTCCGTTGAACCACGCGCTCAATTCATTCGCGTCAAGACGACCCCGGACACAAAACTTAAAAATATTCCGGCTGATTCTGGAACAATGTTCGTTGCATTTTCGAGAACTGCGGGAAAACGTTCATTTTTTTTCTCTCCATTTTATCCATTGTTCCGGTTAGATACTCTACGGAAATGACGGTTTACTTCGTGCCACAACGCCGACAAACGCGCGCGTTAAAGAGGACGTCATTTAAGGCGTATAGGCAATTTTGACGAAATTTTCGAGAAAAAACCGATAATTAATCCACCCAATAATATTCAAAATTCACTATAAATTAAATGTGCAAGTAGTCCCGTGCCATTATCACGAGTATTGTTTTGTATAATCGTAACAAAAAAAATTTTATGTATACGAAAAGCCGTTGCGCGCGCGGGACTCTTGGAACGACCGGAATTTGGTTGCATATTCGGATGAATTTAAATGTCCGTGTCGTAGTGTGACTATTATTATTACTTTTTTTTATTTTGATAACATAAATACGATAAAAGTTATCAGTTTTTTGAAAGTGCTGCGCTAAGAAAAGGGCACGCTACGATACAGATTCAAAATTTTGGTAACTCTACTGTAAATATACGGAAAGAGTAAAGTGTTGACCCGCGCAAAACAGTATTTAAAATCGAATCGGAGGGAAATATTTATTAGCCGCGCATAATATTATTTTTGTAAGCATCAGGTCTCCGAGTAAAAAATAATTTACTAATGTAAATCGTCATTGAAATCTCGTAAAACGTGCAGCACGGCACTTAAATATTGCGTACGCGTACAGCGTACTGATTCAACATAATACGGATTAGCCGAGCACTAAAAAATTATAATGTTATGTGTATACATGCGAGTAATTATTAGTTACTCGTTTTGATGGTACGATTATATCGCCGCGATCGTATCGTTGACGGTTTTATATTTTCCTTAAATTCGTGTCATATTTTGTCGGCGTGGGCTGCGACGGAAATCATTTTTTTTTCTCGTCCGTCGTGTTGGAACCAAATTTGTTTGTTGGGTTTCAAATACGTTCGTTGAGGTCTTATTTTATGAATAAGAACATTTAATGAAGATCATGCAGAAGTCGAAATTTTCGGATTTCGTCATAGTTTATTAATAGGGAATTTTTCAAAAAAAAAAACAATTGTGTGCAATAATTGGTCCACGATTTCTGTACCTATAATTAGGTAATTATTTTTTAACATTACTAACAAGTGTTTTTGCCAATATACATTTCAAGTACTGAGGAGTTTTCTTGAATTTTTTACTTCAAATTTCGGTTATAGATAACGATAAAAATTATTTGCTATATATATATATTATTATACGTCATCTATACTCTTTGTCAGTTTTATTGACTCGACGATTATCTACTTGACTTGTGCTGCGTGTACTCACTGGTGACATTTAGCCAAAAAAAATAAAATTGTTGCGTTAAATTTGTGTAAAATACAACGTATTTTGGTAACTAAGCAACGATATTTTTCCTAGCAATGTGTTAATGATTTTATGTTTTTCTCAAAAGGGAAAATTTTTAAAAAATACCATCCAAATTCCCGACTTTTCCGGTGGATTTTCCAATAATTTTTTTTCATACGAACCTTGTCCTGAAAATTACGAACACAACAAAACAAAAATCGGCCAAATCGATTCTTAAGTGATGATCTTACATATATGCGGACAATTGATTTGTGTATACATAGAAGATTATTTTATTGTATTTTAAACGTAGGTAATAGTTTTGAAAATGTTCAATTTATTTTATCGATTTTATATATATATATAAAAATATAATATAATTATATAATTTGTGATTCTTTAATTTGAATACTTAGATAATTAGTTAATATAAAAACAGATTAAAATTTAATTTAAGCATTTTATACTGACTTGTAAAATTATTTCATTATTATGACACCCTTCCCCCCCAAAAAAAATTATGTAAATGTGCTACTGTATGAGAATAAAAAAATGTAGATGATTTGTTAAACACAGAATACACAGGAAAAAGTTTTTTTTTTTTTGCATATTTGAGAATATTTCACGGGTTAGGGAATATTTAGCTTATTTAGCAAAGTTTGTACTATTTTGTAAATTACGAGAAAAAACCTACCAATTTATTTTAATTTATTTTTTTTATAATTTTGATATAAAACAAAAAAAAAAAAACACTTGGTGATAATACCATTAAAATCATACCTCACTATAATTAAAATATACCGAAGGAGGAATTGTGCAATTATTCCATTATGCAAGTGTAAAATATTGAAGAAATATTTAAAAAAAAAATAAATAATATTAAAAAAAAATGCATATATATTGATTATTGTTTAATTGATTATTTTCGCATATTTTTCTAATATTTAAGAGAATTTATTGTAGGTTTGTTTTTTAGAGAATATAAATCCGGACTATATAATAATAAGTATATATAATATTGAAATACTCGTTATTGAGATATTACAGAGTTCTCTAAACGGACAAATTTTTTTAAAAAAAAAAATCTCAAGTCATACTGTCGGAGGGCGGAGGTGCCGTGGCTATTCTTTCGCCCCTTAATCCGGATTCGATTGGCTGCAGTAATAATATTACACCGTGAGTGGAGAAAAGACACGCGGACGTCGTCGCAATAAATAATCGACATTACCGCCCTTGACATTGACAATATAGCATAGCATTTTAAACTATTATTATTATTTACGACAATAATAATATAATAAAATAATGTTACACGCGTACGGCTCGCAATCCGTCTGCTCCGGGCCACACGCGGACCACTTTTCTCGACCGCAAACGAAAAAAAAAAAAAAAAAAAAAAAAATCGTATTCGTATACCTATATATTTATGTATATATATACAGGGTGTTAATGATAATGCGTTGTCTCGTGTCAGGCAACGCATGTATTTATAATTTAATAACATACGACAAAACTAGAATGGATATAGGTAAATAAATAAACACATTAATACATAATATATTTTCTTTTGCCCAATATTGGTCCGTCTTCTATTGCCTTATTCTGTCCCTTCGGTTGCACGGGCTTGGTTCTGCTGCGCATACAAACGGGCGTGACATTGTCTGCTCTTGTCCGAATTCGCGATTTATATTTTCGTCTCCGATCTATTCGGCGTCTCCTCCATCTATCGGCCAGTCTAAGTTGTGGCCACGAGTTAATTTTCCTGACCGTTAGTTGCTTTTCCTACTAGGATAGCCTACTTTGTGTAGGTGTTTCTAATGGTTCTTTAAATATCTCCAGGTTAGATACACCCTCGACCCGAGAAATAGGAGCGTTTTAACAAAATAATTAATCGTGTAGTGGTAATATTTTCACTCTCGATTTATTTTCTAGCCAATAAATAGTAAAAAAAAAAAAAAAAACATCAATTCATCATAACTTTTATAATACTGTCCAACGTCTTAAACATTCGAAAAATGAACTCGGAATTTTAACAATTTATCGGTTATCCTACTATCAACTGTTTGATCATAAACACAGTCACACAGTTTAGGATAACATAAAACCGCGGTATAGAAGGTTCAATGGCCATAAATTAGTGCAGACTATCGAATAATAATTTCTTTTTTTTTTTTTTTTTTTGTGATAAATCTAAAATCGTAGATATACAAAGGGGACATTTTGATATTTATGAAAAAAGAACCATATCACCTCCGGATAGTAGCAAACGGAGGAGGGATTAAAAAATGAATTACTTGACGTACAAATTAAATAGTTATTTTAAAGTTTCCCATGAGACTCGATCAATATTTATATATATATATATGTATTGTATGTATACGAGTATCTACAGAATAATAAAGTATATGGCATTTTACATTTTACATTTTGTCAAAAATCCACCCGAATTCGTTTTCCTGCGTTACCTTATCCGAAAACCGCATCGATCACCAGTCCAAAGCAGTCCGGCGATAATATCAAGCGGGGCGTACCTCGTATCGCGAACACGCTGTATACACACGACCGGTGTATGTATAATAATATATATTATATTAAACGCACATCACGGATGAAATATAACGATACCGATTTTTTTTTTTTTCTAAATATTATTATACACTTACACCGGTCTCAAGGTCCGGGCTGCTGCCGGTGTTGTAGGAAGTCCATTGAATTGAATTTTTAGCGGACGTTTGTTGAACCGCTACCGTATGGTCGCTGTCGCCCGCAGAGCAATAATAATAATAATAATAATAGTAATCTTTAATGTCCGATGACTTGTCCGTTGTACTCCAGTAAATCGTTTCACTTCCTTGTAATGTCCGTACGCTATTCTAATGCCGGCCGAGTTAATAGTCATTTTTTTCTTCTTCATTATACTCCGTCGAGTTAAAAAATAATTCATAAAAAAGAAAAGAAAAAATAATAATAATAATCGAATTATAATATTAACTCGATTAAATATAACTAATTGAAATTATCAAAATGTCAGTCGGCTCGGCGGGCGAGTTCAAAAATGGGTAGATCGGAGATCCTCGAGTCGGACGAATACGTTCACAGGTGTGTGCGTGTTCTTTTTAAGCTCAAAGCTCCGCAAGAGCCGTGTATATTCACAGCTACAAAAAATAAAACGTGTAACTTTTTACAGAACGGGTCTTGAATTATTGTCACTGTGGCGTGTGGATAAACTCAAACCGGTGTATTGTGCTTTAACTATTGCTATTGCTATAAGGTTTATCCGATTTAAAAATGTAAATACATCCCCGTGGCCGTTGTGCCCCGATCGATATTACGCCAATCGCATTGTGATTTTCTGAAAAAAAAAAAAAAAAAAAACAGAAAATAATACTCGGAATTTTTACTAGATCCGTACGTTTATCGAATTAGAAAAAAAACTATAAAATTATGAAAATTCGCCTTGGACCGAAATTTAACTCGACTTAGTATACACAGAATTAATTTGAAGTTAACACACGTTATGTGGGTACACTAAAAAAAAAAAAAAAAGTAACTCGCCAAGTTCAAATTTAACTGTCATGTAAAAAGAGTATAACTCGTTAATTAAATACACATCTATATATTTTTAATTGTATCGAACTCCGTTTTTTTTTTTTTTTTTTTTTCTACATATACGTATAACAGACACCATTGCCGATTGATTCGATTTGCCACCCTCCGCGACGGCGGAACATACCGAAAAGTTTTCGAAATCGCAACACTCGGCGGCGACGGCGGCACTATTAAGTGTACGAAGTTTTTTTCGGCGCAACGGAAACCCCAAAGTCTCGCCCGTTTTCGACGCGTAACTCCTATATACATATATATATATAAGAATATACAAAACAAAAAAATACAAACATATCAAACTGCAGCGGAATTTTCGGAAAACTTTTCTTCAATCTTTTACCGTCCCGACCCCCTGTCCTCCGTACCTACCGCCTGTTTGTCGCCCCGGCGTTTTTCCCACGCGATCGTTTGGGGCCAAGTATCCGTCGCGTCGGGCGTAATACTTAAACAGCTCATCGTATAAAACGTATATACGTACAAACAAAATCCTATTTTATTTAATCACCCGAATGATGGGAACATTGAAATATGTTCCGTATTATTGTTTTTTATTATTCGGTAAATCTTCGGGAAACTTCGGTAAATCCTTCGCGAGCCTCGCGCAACCGTGCCGAACACGTACTTCAGGTAGTTTAATTGAACCGCCCTGTAAAATGGTTCAGTGTGTATGTGTGGTAAATCAGGGGTAAAAAAGCAGACTTGATATTTTAATCTACGCGCAAAGCTGCAGAAAACACTCTTAAAAAAATAGTATTATGAAATCCATTTACAATTTCAACAGTGATTGTATTTAGAATAAAATACAAAATGTCCATCGACAAATCAAATAAGTTACTATCTATAACAGTGTTTCCAAACCGGTGGTCCGTGGGTTTTTTTCCTCTTTTGTCTTTTCTTTTTTTTTTACTTTTCATTTTTTTAAAACAATTTAGCGAATAACGGTATAATGTGCTATGAGCAACAGTATTCATCTTAGAATTCATAGACAGGCAAGCACAAAAATCACATTAAGTAAATATTATATAATAATAATAAAATTAAATACACTGTAAAGTCGTGGAGAGTAAAGTGATAGATATACACTTTTTTTTTTTCAATTGTTTTTGTATATTCTTGTTTATAAGCATAAAAACAAAAAGTCTAGTCCTAGTTTTCCTAAAATTGAGATGGTCTCCGTGGCGGTAAAAAGGTAAGGTTTATAAATTAAAATGTCCACACGGTTTGAATTTGTATACCGTTTGATTATTGTTAATTATATTTAGTTAATAAACCTCCGGTCGGTTTGTAGTCGGTATTCGTGGTGAAAAATACGGAGGCGAGCGATACAAATTCTCTACTAAATATAACGAGCATTATATACAAAGGAAACACGCATAATGTGACCTTTCAAAAGAATTGTTCGTAATTAAGAAAGAGGAAGATGAGAATTCTCGTATACAAAGCCGTATGTAATTTCCACTCCACACTGTTACGCGTTGCGACCTTGTAAGTCTCAATTTTTACACGGGTACTTTTCTGGTGTAATCAAATTTCCAGGTTCTATTATGTTATTATGATTATAATCTACAAAAAAATATATCGGCGTGTTGTATGACGTTGATCCGTATTATATTCTGCAATTACTGAATACATACAATCAAGGATAATGTATTTAGCTCTTAGATTGAGTGGCAGTTATAAGGGGAAGGCAAAAGGTGGCGCCCCCACCCCTTTAGACTGTAGTTTTATAAATCGGTATTATATATTTTCTTAGTTTCACCCCGGATTATAGATAACCATTAAGATGGAATCCACCTTAACGTCGTATATTTATAATACGAGTACAATTTTTTTTAAATTTTATTTCATTACGTGACATCATAGTTTTAGAGAATGTGCGAAGAAGAAAAATTAGCTTTTATAACCGTATTTTTCAAATCTGTGTATCCGTAATCACTTTTTTTCGGGTCAAAGGGCAACATATAAAATTTCCAGTTGTTTACAATCCATAAGGATCCTTATTAAATGCAAACATATTAACCGAGCCCGATTTTCATTATACATTTCCAAAACAATTTTCTAGAAACGCCTATTTACTAGTTCAAGTAATTTTAACACGGACATGGGTATGGGTATTTAATTATTTTCGTCGTTAAGTACAGCTTTAGTAAGTTCATTACATATTGCAGTTTAAACATTTTCAAACGTATATTAATATGTACATACTCAAAATTCGCCAAAATCCAATGCAAATAAGAAGGTACCCGCAGAGTATTGTGGAGACTATAGATATAAATTTCAACTGTATATTTGATTTTAATTTTAACACAACGTAAAAGCGAATTTTTTTTTTCGTTTGCGGATTGTTGAATTATTCGGTTATTCGAATTCGTAGCATAAAAGTCTGTCGAAGTTATTATTGTCCGTAAGTCCGCGGAAAACAAATACAATCGACGCAAAGTCGAGGTTCTCGGTATTCCGTTCGAAAGTCTATATTTATGAGTAGTTGTAATAATAAAATATAAAATTGTAGAAAAAAACGGTTCTTTCTACGTGAGCGAACCACACGCGGAAATAATATTGATTACGATTATTACTCGGATTGTACGTATATATGAACGGTGGGAATTATACTCGTTGCAATATATAGAAACGGCTAAAAAAAAAAAAAAAAAACGTAATCGGGTATACGTTATAATAACCTCGTCGACGGTTTCTTTCTTTTTTTTTTTTTTTGTGTTTTTTAGCGCACATACGGTAACATACGTGTATTGGTATATGTAAATTCCGTTTAATACCGGAAAAGCCGATAACGAAACGCGTTTCATATAATTTTTACGCGCGTGTACACAAATATTAGTACGCTTATAAACAACTTTGCACTAGTCCGCGTACCGCGGTGGAAGTACCGAGTGAACGCGCACGTAGACACCGGAAACGGGCGTGTTTCGTGATATTATAATATAACGAGAGTATTCCTCCCACACCAAGGACGTCGCCGACACACCAAAATTATAATTGTCTAATAACAAAGCACGTAATTTCGGCGACGTGGAAATACGACGACCGATTTATTCGTGTATATACGCAGTGATGGCGTGTACCGAAAAAAAAAAAAAAAAAAAATGTCAGGGGGTTTCTCGAAGAATCCCTTAAATATTCAAGACAGTCTGGAAAGTGTTATTTTCTTTACTTTTTGGCACATAAGCCATAATTCTTGGACGCCACAAATATTGCCGACATCGATTATCTGGCATAGATGTACATATCAATGTTCGAAAAAATAGTAAAATTTGTGAGGAAGAAAGTTTCGGGGGGGGGGGTTTGTAGAACCCTATTTTGTTTTTATTAAAAAGATCGATGCAAAATCGGTAAAAAAAAAGCAGGGAAATATTTGGGTGACGGAATTCCCAATTATTACTACTCATTGTAGACGTTAAGACCTACGTGAATTAATATTTATATTTGTTATATTCTCTTATTTGTGTATTTGTCTATCGGACATGAGTTTTTATCAGTATTTTTTTTTCACTTTTTGTTTATTTATATTCTTCGTCGTGAATAGTTTAATATTGTTGCTAAAAGCTCTCTTTGCTTGACCTCCTTGATTCGTTATCCGATTACTTTTAGTGCTTTTACCGTCCGACGTTATTTTACTCTCGAAGTAAGTAAACTCAAACACTCGTTCTTATTCCCTATAGTCTAAATATATTTGTTTAATATTATTCAGGACCTCCTCTGTAAGTAATTAGAGTAATTTTTTCAGTTGAAACGCGCGGCCGTCCGCATTGCGGAGTTTCTTTCAAAGCTAGTGTAAAAATATAGAAAAGAATTGTACAAGTAAGCTGAAAATTAATTGCGAAGAGAAATCATCTATCAAAATTAAACTTTTGTTAATTTCAAGTTTTATATACATTTATATATATATATATATATACGATTTCAAATAGAGCGACATTTTATATATTAATTTATCGCAATTGAAAAATTATACAAATTACAGTTCTGGAAACACATCAAGTATTTATAAAATTACAATTGAACAATCGCATCGTCGTGTACATCATCGTCTCAAGCGTATATAAACCATAAGATATTTGGTGTGTCGGAGGAGCGAATATTCAGGGCTAACCATTTTACGTAGGCATTGACTTACACAGCAGGTTACTTTCATTTTTAAATGGGCATTTCAAGAATGTATAAAATAATCTCGTGTCGTAACACGATGACAATGACGAAATTCCGTACGGGTACCTATGCACAGTTGGGTCTCGTTAGTCCGGACGGGATTGGGGAATAGGGTCGTTCAGATTACCTATGACTTAAAAAAAAAAAAAACAATTTTCTTGCATTTAAACTTAAAAATCAATTTTTATCTGTATTTGAAAAAGACAATGAATACAATTACGATCACTATGTAGTATATAATATGGTGACCAGATATAAAAGTCCAAAAAAAGTACATTTTAAAACTTAGATCTTCTTTCATAAAAAAAAACCACTCCGGCCAATGTGTATACTATTTTACTACCCATTTTGCTCATCGGTGATCTCCATCTATAAAAATGGTTTTTTTCTATTTTTTTTTTCATCTGATTACTCTATTATTTCTATTTCTATTATCAACTATAAAAACTAATTATTTGAAATTATTATTTCATTACAATGTCAACAACTTATTAAGGTGTGTCTTTATGATGAAAATACTTTAAAACTTAATACATTGAAATTATAAGAAATATTCTAATGTATGTTTATTGAAAAATAAAACTCTAAATAAAAAAAATGTTATATTTTGTAATGTGATAGTTACTATCACTGATAAAACACAACGTGGCACAACTTTGATAACAAATTGAATTAACCACGCTGCCTCATAATATTCTATTACTATCAAATATTAGCAATATTATCAGCAATTACCTAATTATTTATGTTTATTGGTGCAACCATTGTATTATATTTAATCGCGGTTCATACTTAAGTGACATAATATTGTCCTGTATTAATATGCATTGGGGCGTACCACAAAATATAAATTATCAATCAAATTATAAAAATAATCATACGCATGTGTAAGCCCAGTAGTACAATTTCGTGTACTTAACAGTAGTGTTAAGGACACTAGGAAAATTCATAAAAAAAAAAAAATAGTGCTGTCCTATGAAAAAGAGTACGTATGATCACCCTAAGTATGACACACAACCGACAAACGTAATCGACGTATTTAATCATATCCAAACGACGTACATGTGCGATGTGCTATCGTGATTATTTTAATTATTATTATCGTGGCGGGTCTATGGAAAAATATGTCTCTAAATATAACGATGCGGTAATTTTCAAATCCGTTCGGATTACCACGTCTTTCGGATTGGCCCGTGTTCGGATTAACTAGACCCGAACGTTTATATAAAAAAATTAAAAATATCATGCCGAAGATTGTAAGGCGGATGATTCGAGGCTCGTCGAGCACGCGTAGCCAGGACGTTTTCATTGATAGCGAGGGGAAGGGTAGGCGCTAAAATGTTCACTCGGTGAAAATTCGTGCTGTAAAAAACCTCGTGAAAAAAAAATCTTTATCGATATAATATATTTTACAGATTATTGAGGAGTGTTCACGTGGTGCAATGATCCAATCCCCATCCCCCTCGGTCTGGTTGAACACGTTTTTCGTATGCTCGCGATCCGAAATAAGGCTGTATAGAAATCGTAGTGCAGTGTAAACTGTTAATTATATTATTTGGAAATTATGGACACCGGTAAATGAAGCGGGTACGTGTCGACTTGAACGCACTGCAGTTTTTCTGAAGGCAAACCAACAAGTAGGTAACAAAAATCAGAATACATTTGAATGTTATATAGGTAAACACGTCATGATTTTCGTTAAATTATAACTATGACTATAACTAGCGAATAATATAGTAATGCGCGTGTTGTATTATAATTTTAATGAATAAATGAATAATTACCGCGATATAACGCAGTCGTTGGTATTTATTTTCGATGGTCATTGAGTTTTGTTTTGTTTTTTTTTTTTCAGTTACGCAACATTTTACAGTATAACGACCAATTATTATTAGACGGATAGGAGCCGTAAGAAATCTACAGTTTAATATTATAATTTCCGATCAAAAAAAAAAAAAAAAAAAAAAAAAAACAATACCCCGACGTATTCTCGTAAAGTATACAAAAAAAAAAAAATTAAATTAAATTAAATTAAAAACCTGACCACAATGACTTATATATTATACGCATTATATAATAACCGCTATGGACGTACAAATTACTAAGATATAGTTGACGTTTGTGCGACGATGTAGTTGTTAATCGAATGGCATTTTGTGAAAACTACCGTGCCAACCAACACATTGGAGTGTAACACTAGTGTAGCTCTATCGTTGTTTCGAAAACTAACCGAATGATTAACGAAAAAAACTAACATTCAATCTGTTGATTATTATAATTATTAAAATACGTGTGTGGATATTGATTGTATGATGAATATATTAGCGAGTCGTTAATATATACGCGTCAAATTAATATAAAATACATTGGTAGTTATTAGTCACGTATGCGGTATAGACAATTTTTAAAAGAATACATGATTTTTTTTATAAAACTTCAATTTTATATCCAATCAGAACATTTGTGGGGAATTTACAGCGAATTCGAGCCGTGCGACATTACGACCAGTACGAAATATTCGCGGATACCAGTGTTGCCAAATCTGAAGTTTTCAATCCATTGACATTTTTTTCGCCAAATTACACTTAATTTAACTGACAAATTAGGACAAAACCGGCTACATTTTTTTCTTCAAAATAAAATAATCTTGAATTTTTATTACTATTATTTCCTATTGGTAATTGTATTATATATTATAATTATCATATGAGAAATTTCAAATAAAATAAGTAACAACTGACAAGCGTAAATTTTCATAATTTTGTTTAAAATTATAATTATAATTTTTATCAGTGAACAATGTATTTTTTTTTTTTTTATATCCATTTTTATTGCAATAAACCACGTTAGTTTGCGAATTTCCACCGAAATTACACCGAAGTGTTTCAAAATCGACTAAAAACTCCACCGTCCGCCGAACATCAATTTCTCCCACCGGTTGGATACCTTGAATCCGCCGGGTGTAGTAGAATTTCTGCTCATTTGGTAACACTGACAGATAATGACTATAAGCATATAATATAAAATATAATCGAGAAAGTTAGTGGCAGTAGTAGTATACGAAATGATAAAAAATACCTAATTAAATTCGTCACGTGATTTCAAATACGAAAGGTCGATAAATCGAAGGTTCGTGAAACGTTATTTATTTTTGTTCGTGTTTTCTATATTCCGGAAATTTCCAAAACAGTATAATAAATAAGGTACTACACCGTTTTAAACCGGTCGTGATGGACACACGACGAGGCATTAAAAAATCACCGCGGTTTTGCGTATTTTTATGGCGCGTAATAGTTGGTACTCGTTTAATGTTCAAAATCGAATTACCGCATAGGAAAAGTTTTGAAAACATTTTTTTTACGTATTCTGTTCCAAACAGTAATACGATTTTAATTAGGTATGTCTGTACGTTGTGCCTATTTATTATAATTTTGTACGAATACACGAAATAGAGCAGTGTGCGCCTAAAAAAATTAAAATAAAAACACCAAATATATTATAACAAAATTAACGCGGCATGGAACTACTACGGGTTTTCGCATAATATTCATAGGTACACATATTATATAATAAAAAATGATATAATTGTCGAGATGAGCATCGACCGTATATCGGGGCCTCGTAATTGTCCACAAAAACAGTAGTCCAGAACGTTAGAAATTCAGGACCCACGCCAAGTAATTTCGAAATATTCAAAGTGATATTATAATACTAACGCCGTCTTTATTTTCGAGATCCGATAAAAATGTTTTGACAGTTTGAAATGATCGAAAAATCGATCGGAAGACATATTGAAAAATGTAAAATGTAAAATGTTCATAAATATCACACTTTTTATGGTCATTTATGGTACTCGTATATATACAATATACATATACATTGATCTATTTTATTCGTTCATCTCGTAGGAAACATTGAAAATAATTATTAAATTTGTAAATCGGGTAATTTATTCGTTAAATTTTTCCTGATATTTCGAATGGGGGAAGGGGTTGAACTCTAAAAGTTTCCCCTTGTACTCGTCCTTGACGAAGGGGATATTTACCGTGGACTCATTTCTCATTCAATATTTATAATAAAAAATTATGTAAATTATAATTGCTGTTAAATAATCAGCCTTATCCACCCCCCCACCCATATGACAAAATCGTTTACCATTATTACCCGTCAATCTTGTTAAACATATTATTCAAACGTATTCAGAATACGTTTTTGAATACAAGAGTCATTTGTATTCGAATATTCGATTACTTTCGTTTAAAAGTATTTGAATGGCTGCACACGATTTCCTCACAATACGTCCGAGTTTAGTCCGCAATATCAATTGTTATTTTATTAATTCTATATATTTGGTGATATACTCGTAAATATTTGGGTATCAACCGTCAATATGGGCCGATTTCTCAAACTCGTTAATGCGTATTACATGTGAATGGTTTCACTCAAAGTTAAATGGGATGTTTTATTCGTAGTATCCTAACATTTTTCGGTTTTTAGAGGTACCGAAAATTAAAACTAATATTTATATTAAAATGCGAAGTTCAAATTGAACGAATAAACGAAGAGAGAGCATGGAAAAAGGAAATTGTATTAAAAATACTAAGTCTTACTTTGAAACAAAAAATATATCACGTTTTGAGTTTTTTCAAAAATTGGTGTACAAAAATTTACCCGTTTTAAAAAATCGAAAAAAAAACATTTCGTATAGATACGGCGTAATATTAATAAAATATTAAAAAAAAATTAATTGACATAATATCTGTATTTTCACATATATACGACGTAATATTAAAAATCGCAGACGCAACTCGTACCCGTCGTTGAAGGAACTCGGACGTGTCGTGAAAAAACCACGGACGTAACTCGGACTAAAAAAAATCATTTTTGGACGCAATTCGAATGCATAGATTTGAATGTAAATACAAATACTCGTTAAAAGTATTCAGAATATTTAACAAATAGTATTCAGAATATTTAACAAATTTTACTTTCATTTCTTTTCAATAAATTCGATATGCCTCGAAATATTTGTACATTGGACAAATTCTATTCCGTGCAACACACTTATAGCAATGTTCTGATATCTGTTATTTTGAGGAAATTGTATTATAAACTCTTAGAACCACATTGTATTGAAACCATTAAAATTTTAAATTTTAAAATAAGAAAATACTGTAATACACAACCGTAACGCTGACAAAAGTATTTTATAGTATTTTATATATATATATATATATATATATATATATGTAAACACTGTTATGAACTTTAACGTTTTCGAAATTCGGCAAACCGTCATCTATCTATTCAAATAAAAACTGACCGATATTTTGTTGCTGACGCCATAACTTGAAAACGGCTGCAGCGATTTTTACGCGATTTTTCGCAACATTTTCCGCGTTGTCCGGAGAAAGCTTATAGTTATTGAAATCCACACCCTATTGAATACCATTCCCCTAAAGTTCGGTTTTTGGGTTTTTAGGAGTTACCTTGATAACAAAAATGGAAAAAAAAAAAAAAACTGTTATTAATAATTTAGTGCAATCCCTGTACTGTGCGGATATCTATGATTATAAAGTGAAAACACGTATAACGCCATCGACGTATCTTTGAATTTATGTATGTAAATGACTGTTGTGCAAGTGCTTTTGTGTTACAACCTTCGTACAACACGGACAAGTTGCTATGCCGCCAATAAGACGAACCAATTTGGGTCGCATGCTCCGTTATCAAGCTAATCGAACTCCAGAGGTAGTGACATGATTGTATTCGGAGTTGGTGCCGAAAATTCCAACGATGAAGTAACTCAATTTCAAATGGGCCGCTGTGTTAGCAGTAACGAAGCAATGTGGCGTGTATTTCCATTTGCCGTACATGAAAGACACATACCAATGTTGTTCACTTGGCCGTACATTTGGGAAATGATCAAAGAGTGTACTTCACTGCACAGAAAACGCTTTACAGCGAGTCGACAGACCGCCAACAGGTAGCCAAGATGATGTCGTTCACTATCCATTGGAATTTTTAAACTCACTGGAATTGCCCGGATTACCGCCTCAAAATATACAATTAAATATGTTGGACTGGTAATCGTTATGCTGCGAAATATCAATCAATCACGTCTTTGTAATGTTACACGGCTTGCGGTGTAGAAACTAGTGAACAACGTCTTTGAAGCTACAATTATAAAGGGAAAATACAAAGGAGAAGACGTTTTGATCCCATGCATTTCGACGATTCCGACCGATATGACATTTGACTTGAAACGGTTGCAATTTCCAATGCAGCTTGCATTCGCATTGTCGATAAATAAATCGCAAGGACAGTTGTTGAGTGTTTGTGACATTAATCTGGAAAATCCATGCTTTTCGCCTGGTCAATTATACGTCGCCTGTTCCCGTGTCTGAAAACCATTAGACTTATTTGTTTTCGCGCCAGACAACGTAACAAAAAATATCGTATACCAAAGAGCACTGCAATAGACAAAATGGTAGCTTCCAGTATATAAATTAAATATTTTTAATATTTTTAAAAATATTTTATTATTTTATTTTTTAATTTCTAATATAAATTAATGAAATATATTATTTGGCTAACATGTAAATATCTAGCAATAACAAAGCATTGCAGGGTCAGCTAGTATATATAAATGGGTGTCTGTCTGTATAAGACTCAAATACTACTGGAGCGATTTTTACGTGGTTTTTCACAAAATGTTCCGCGTTGTTTGGAAAAGGTTTATAGGTAGCTATTGAAATTCACCCTGTATTGAATACCATCCCCTAAAATTTGGCTTTTAGGTATTTTTAGTATAAAAATCTAATTATTTTTGTTGATCTACAGGTTACCTTGATAACACGGATGAAAAAAAACTGTTATTAATTATTGTAGTGCAATCCCCGTGCTGTTCGGGTGTCTATGGTAATAAGTGAAAACACGTAAAACCATCAGATATTTTTGTTTACGCGACAGACAACAAACAAAAAAAAAATGTATATCATAAAGCATTGTAATGAACGAAATTATATCATAACAAAAAATAAATATATACATATTACTTTGACATAAAATTCTAACTTAAATTATTTTTGCTTATTAGCCGTTGAAATGACAATGTAGAACACTTTTAGTCTGCCGTAGGTGGACTATCCAATTTCCACCTATATTTTTATTTTTTTTAAATAGTGACATAGGCAGGACAATAATACATAATGATCAATAGCAATAGTAAAGCATTACCGGGTCAGCTAGTATTATATATATTTTTTAAAAATTACGACTCGAAAAGAGAATGGTATAATTTTGGTTCATAACAAAAGGATCTGCACCGTGTACAATATTATGTCTTCGGGACCGGTGCCAAATGAGACGAGCTTTTGATTCTAAAGGGTTTTATTTTTTTTTTTGCTTTTGGACCGATGCGGTTTTATGACCGTTTCTTACCGCCGTATATATACTTACCCTAAAATTCGGAAACGACGGCTGTGAAAATATAAAACGCTTTTCACGACCCGGGGACTCGGAACGCGATCCGTCTCATTATTATGGCATCGCACGCTACAGGATATTATAATAATATGCATAAAAGTTGTTTACGAGTTCGTAAAACTCCTCCGCTTCCGCTATTGTATTGTATACCGCCGTTCGATATTTATGCGTCGTCAAATCAAAACGTTTTCTATTTCGTTTTAAAATGCACATTTTATTTTATTCTTTTTTTTATATATACGTTGACGGCTCAACGCGCGATTTGTCTTTTATGGCCGGTTCAAACTTTAAAGTTTACAGTTCAATCGGTGGCGGGTGCCCCATGTCTATATATAGTTCGATTGTGTCATATTATAATTGTATATATGTATTTTATAATGTACAAAAATAATATTTTACGTGTAATTAAAAAAAAAAAAAAAAAAAAGAAGAAGAAAAAATCATTGGCGATTTCCTTTTATTCGTTAAAGTTATATATTTCCAGCTCTATATTGGTTTTTTTTATCGTTTTTTTAATATTCTCTTGTTCTTTAAGTTAATTTTTTTTTTTTTTTAAGTTATGTTAGGTTTAGTGGTTTGCCCATTCTGCTTTTGGCCCGTGTTTATGTGTAAGCCTGTGGCCTGTTTTGTTGGTGTCATTTAAGTTCTTATAGCCTCGAGTTATGAAAAATAAAATTGTAAAATTGCATAGTGATTTTGATAAAACCTTCGTAAGTCATACCGGATGGAAAATATTGTGTACATTTTTTTTTTCACAGTACAAGCGCTTGACTAAATGTTTGGTTTGATCCTCCACTTGACCATGTTATCCGGGAATTTGTTTTACTATTTGAATTACTATGAAATATAGTTAGAAAGTTGTCGTATTTTTAATTGGTCGGTTATAACCCCTAAGTCCCTCCCCTAGTTTTGAGCATTAAAGTGGGACGTGTACGTGTAAATATGGACGACCGATCAAAATAGCTACGCAAAAATATCTTCAATCGAAATATCTCTAACGGAAATATCTTCTATAAAAAAAAGGGAACTATACATATTTTCCGTTTTTTTCGGACTAGGTTCGACCGACTAAAATTGTTCCATTTTGACCTAAACATGAGGCGATTTTGATGATTGTGAAAAATATTTTAGATAACACAAATGTGGTTATATTGTGACTATAGTTATTACTGTCTGAGGGATTATTTTCTGTTAGCGTAGTAAACATTATAGTTTACACGTGAAAATCACGTTAAACACCGGTCGTATTATAAATAATACCAGACTTTATACTTGATTAACTGAACTAGATATGAATAATCTCTTTTAAAAGAGATATTTTTGAAATTTTGACCAGGAATAATATGTTGGCTACCTATCACCACGGGCATGTCGAGAATCCCTCCCCCCAGTATCGGTTCAATCGGCGCGTGTTCGATAAAGATGCGATGACGAGTGCGACCCGCATAAGCGTCCGCACGGACGGTGAATTTGAGCAATTCATATTATTTTCTTTTTTTATCTTGTCGTCTCATCGCCTCTGTTGATTCGCAGCGTAATTTATGACTACCGTCTTGTCTATCACGCGCGAAAAAATATTTTTTAAGTACCTTTTTATATTTAAAAATATAAACATTAATACGACACGCGCACACGCGGAGTTACGTAATATTTATTTTGGCATAATATAATATATGTATTTTACATTTTATTTTGTAACTATTTTACGTTGAAATGTGTACCTACACACACATGAGCGCGCGGTACACTCGTCGTCATTATAATAATAACGGTAATGACTGTACGCGATTTTTGTAATTTTGGAATTATTATGACATATTATACCTAACACGCGTTTTTATACGCATGGTACACGTGTATAATACGCGTATATACTCGACAACGGTGGCGGAGGCGGATTACGGATTATTAATACATGTGGTGCAGCCTCAATGCGCGGCCAACCGAAATGTAGAATTATCATTAAAATAATCTACGGGAACGACAATCGGCCGACGTATACCGACGCGACTCTTTAGAGTTGGGGTATATTAACACGCGCGCGTAAGTATTATAATAATTTATGTGCTAAGAATTTTTTTTCTTAATAAACGATGCGCCTACGGGGGAAGGATTGTCCTGTCGGGTAGTTCCCCCCGTAGGTTGCGAGGTCTTAAAAAAAAAAAAAGGAGCCGAGGGTGCGCCCGCTGAGAAATTAACGGGGGATTTGTATTAAGTATACTTTGTGTAAAAGTATTTAAATAAAAACTTTTGAATACTGAAAAAGTTGGAAAAAAAAATGTCCGAGCCACATAATTTGCACCGTGGATGGGACCACAGTTGTAAATGGTAACTTGGAAAGGTAGGATATTAAGGAGAGAATTTATATCCGTATGCAACGATAAATCATTGCTAACGACAAACGATTCTGAGCAAAGTTCAGTCAATCGTGTTCTGAAATGCCGTAATTTTTAAGATTTTTTATCAAAATTAACATTTAACGCTTATAAAAAAGAATTATAAAAAAACACTAACCTTGTGTAAAATTTCCAAGCATTTTTGGTCGCCCAAAACCAATTTTGTTCAAATAAAACCAACTAAAAACAAAAAATTCTTATAAATTCAAAAAATGTTCAAAAATACCCAGAATGATTTGAAAATTTTCCTTAGAATGGGCTAGAATATTAATATTCTTCAGGTCTTTACGATTATTTTTAACCGAGGTACAACAAAAATAAAAAATTGAAGATAATAAAACCAATTATTGCCGAACATTTTCCCGTTATTCCCAAATATTAAGAAAACTACAGTGAAAATCAAAAAGTGACCTCCCCAATGCATCAATTAGATCCAAAATGCATTCAGTTCACTCAAAGGTTCACTACACTTGGAAATCGGAGCAGGATGTCTGGTAGAAAAATTGTCCACGGACGGGTAAAAATAAATACAAATTTAAAAAAACACATCATAGTAGTATCAATACATTATTTGCTTCGGCCAGAATCTAAGAGTATTTGAAAGTATTTATAATAGCTTTTAAAAAATATCTTTATTTGTAACCTAATATTTTTTTTTAGTGAAATACTACACAATACAATACTACTATAGAATACATTGTAAAATGACATCTGTATTTGTACTCGAAATACATTTGAAAATTTTCTTTTACAAGTTTTGGAGATGATAGTCTGCAGAATATTTGAGCCCCCATCACATTTTCCGTCGTCATATTAGATAAGGCAAAAATATTTGCGGCACGTCACGAGATGCTTACGAGTACAGAAAAAAAAAAAGCAAAATAAATGTCTTCGAATTGTATATAATTTTAAGCAAAAAACAAAAATGTAGGGACGAAAAAATTCTATGTATAGCTCGGTAAATTTTACCGTAAACGTTTTTTTTTTTTTTTTTTTATCGGTATACATTTATTCCCACCGATAAATGTTATGCCGTTTGACTTTTGTCGGGACAATGCACGACACACAGTTAAGTCGATAAAAAACGAGATAATCCTGTTGCAAAACAGGACGCGCACGAAACCGCAGCATATATTATATAGCCTTTAATATAATGATGATTGCAGCTTATAATATTATGTTGGGTTTTTTTTTTACTACTACTCGAAAGTACAGTTAAACAATAATTTAATCCGAAATCGTTAAGCCAACACGAAACGGTGTAGAAAAATAATATTTAAACACAATTTACCGTTTTACCGAAATGTTCTCTCTAAACCCAGGCCGTTTGGCGTGCCGAAAGGATGAAGTTAACTATACACAGGCACGGACGCCCATAGGTGAAATTTCAGGGGGAGGGGGGGGCAAATAAATATGATCAAAAAATAGTCATTCAATATAAAATACATCAATACAACATTTTTATATAGTTTTATACATTTTTATTAGTGGTGGGAAAAATCAGGATTTGTCGAAGTTCGATAATCCGGGTTTTCAGAATCCGATATCCGAAAATTTGTTCAAAATCTGGATATTGGACTTTGAAACTCTGATTGTTCGATGTTATTCCTTTTATGCGATAGTATCGGTAAATTACTCTTAAATTTTTTATAATCTTACAATATGGCCGTCCCGTAAAGTGTCGGTTAACGCTAACCGGACATTATAAGAACGGGCCCGAATTGAATGATCAAATAATGTTAAAATACAAATTTGTATTTTTTGTTCGTTGTAAAAATCAAAAACTCGAATCTTTGATGTCCAAAATTGGAATTTTTGTATTTTGAAATCCGATATCCGGATTTACGCCACATCACTAATAGACACGATAATAAGCGATCGCTCGAAAAATATTGTACGCATAGTTTATTATTATTATTATTTTTTTTTTTCGTATATTAAAAATAATAATTATATATTGCGAATACGCATTCCTCGCGTACCGCCGTCGTCGGAATGATAAATTAACGAAACCGACGATATAAAAAAAAAAAAAAATATAAACACTAATCGGATTGTTATTTCGTTGTTACTCACCGCGGATAATAATAATAATTGCTTCCTTGGACTCGCGGAATCGCTGCAGTTGTTAAATGAATGTTAAACAGACACTTTTGAACTTGGCCGCGGCGGCGGTGTACTTCCTGTAATTCTATCCCGTAACGATTATTATATTTTAGTTCCTGTACGTATTAAAAAGTCGTAACCTTCGAACTGTGAATCGATCACAGTCGTAAATCGACGGGAACCGATACCGTCGCGCGTACCGCCGAAAATCCGTTTATACGCGTCAACATACAAACCGACAATATCCTAAAAAAAAAAAAAAAAATAAAAATAGAAAAAAAATAACGAAATTCGATAGCGAAAAAATGCAAGAAAATATTTCATAAATCGTCAACACAAATAATTATTTTCTCGTCTATTTATCCTATAAAATTTCCATTGTTTATGGTGGAACGGAAATATTGTATTGTGATGCCGGGTAATTTGTTTCTTCGCATTCGTGACGTTCGAGAATTCATTCCGTTAAAACGTTTTGCTTTGTGTCCGCGTGGGTTTGAAGGCCTACCGGACAGATTTCCAATAAATCAAAACGAAACTGCAGATGTTTGCAGATACGCGCGAAAATACCAATTGTGGCAAAAGCTCATGTGTTCCAAAATATCGATTTTGAGATTAAACGCGGTATCTGACGATAATGTCAAAATTGTATTATTGTGTCAAAACACGATGTCTGTGGCTCTATATTTATTGTATCTGCTACACGCCAACAACGAAAACAAAACTGTTAATTATTTGATAACGAAATACGATTCTGAACGAACTTCGGTTACACATGTTTTGAAATGCCGCTATTTTTACGATTTCCAGTAAAATTTTCACTTAAATCGCGTATATATATATATATATATATATATATATATATATATATATATATATAATTAAAAAAACTACTATATAGTCTACATAACCCTACAACATTTTTTTTTTTTTTTTTTGACCACTAAGTAAAACTTATAACGAACCTCGGTCAAATTTTCAAACATTTCTACTCGGCCAAAACAACTAAAAAAAAAACTAAAAAGAATCTAAACTAAAAATAGCTAAAAAAACTTTTAGAATAATCTGAAATTCGTCCACTTCTAGTAGGGGCTAATATTAATATTCTGTGATCCTGAAAATTCAGGTCCCTACGATTATTTTAAAATGAAATCCAACAAGAAAACCAAATCGAAAATAACGACTTTCTTACGTTTCGTCCCAGGTTTTCTCAATTATTAAATAAACCATAACAAAAATCAAACAAATGACTTTTCCAACGCACCAATCGGATTTAAAAATGCTTTCATTCAATTCAGCTCCATGTTCCACTCATATTCAATTTGATGTCGCGTGTTCTCGAGTTAGCTATAATAATAGATTTTTATTATGTGTAACAAAAAGTATTAGAATTCATAAAACTACCGTCAGTAACTGTGTTGAATTGTTTTTTTTTTCTAGCTTCAAGTGAAAATTCTTGAATAACACAATAAAATCTCTCTATAAACTTGAATTTCAAATGTAAAATCACTATTAGTATCTGCGTTGATTTTTTTTTTTCTACTTTAATTCAAAATTCTCAAATCGTTCAATAAAATCTTTTTATACGTTTAAATGTTTAAATGTGTTCTATTCATTTATGTCCTAAAAAAAATTACTAGGTAACTCGGGCGAATCAGTATTATTTTATAGCTCGTAAATAACGATAACAATAAATTGCAGTTTACGCTCGTATATAGTAAAATATCCCCGTAATTTGTTCTGTGACTAATATCCGTTGTTTTTTTTGTCCACCCCATCATGAAACACACTATGTAATAATAATTATAAAAACTCTAATCGAATTTTATCGGTTTTTTTTTCTGTAAACGTTTTATTTTCTACATCAATCGTTTAGTAAAACTAAGCGTTTCTATATATATACCGGTCGTCGTTATATTGAAAACTGTAAATAATTCGTAAGGTTATTGTCAATTATAATGTCAAATAAAATACGCGCAGACAAGTGGGAGAATACGTACCGTAAAATAATTGAATTTACAAAAACAAATCACTAAATTATAAAACTATTATCACTTTTAAACGGATCGATTTAATAATTTAGGTTCCCGTTAAACATGATTTTTCTAATAATACTTCAAATAACGGAAGCATTTGTTTTTTTTTTTCTAATCAAAACAATTAGACGTATATATTTTCTAAAAACGAACGATTTTCACGCATCGGTGAATTAGGCATCGGGATACGGTAAATTATTTAAAAACCGTCGGCAAGTAAAGAAATTGTCGTACGATGAAACGGGCGTACTGCAAAAGGCCGACATTTGCAATCGGACGAAATACGAAAAATATTAGGAAAAAAATAATAATAGAAAAGAGGAAAATATGGGGTAAATATGAATATAAAAAAAAAAAAAATACCTTAAACATTATTTTTTTTTTTTTATGTAAGATTTAATAGTTCAAAAAGTAAAATGTTCCATTAACTCAAAATAAACCAAATCCATTAATCTATTGAATTATCGTCGTCGTACTATCTTCATCGAAATGATTTTCGCCTGTTCGAATTTCGAATCTTCGATCTATTGGGTAGTTTAGTTCGGTTAGATTATTGGCAATTTTCAGTTCGATTATCAAACAGTTCACACATATCACATCACTAGTAGAAATGTATTGTTATACGAGTTTACAAAATGCGTCTGGTAAGTGAACAATAAGGAACAGAAATAAAAAAGGTGTTTTATCACACCCTCAGTAGTGATAACAAAGCGTCATAGCATTTTATTGACTCATTTTGGTGTACACTGCGATGTATAAAAACGTGAACCTGCGTTTTTATTGCGGACGAGTTGCTGTACGGCACCGTCTGCAACCGAAAACAAAGAAGAAGTGAAGAACAAAATCTTTTTTTAAATGATGAAAAATGAATTGTGATTTAGCCATCACTTCCCGCACAACCGTTATAGTACACCCTATCCTAATTGAGTTCAAATTTAAAACTGCGCATTGTGGAAGATCGGAAATAATAACTCATATAGGTACAATCAGTGGCGTGTTTGTATGAGGGGCAATTGGAGGCAACTGCCCCAAGACAATGGGATTTAAGGGGGGGGGGGCGCCAGACCGTTACGAAAAAAAATGTTAACAATGTTAACGTTACGTATTAAAAAAGTTACCTAACCTAACCTAATACAACTTGTGGGCAATAAAGTAGTTGAAACAATTTACGTCAGTAGCATAAATGTCTTTCTCTGCATTTGTACAGAATATAAAGACATAATATAAATCCACAGTTACCGAAGAGAAACAACTATGACATCCTAAACATTGTAGTGGATTCGGTTAAAAATATTGTCTTTGATGAACCAAGAGAAGAAGCGACTATGAAACGATTCGAGTAATATAAATCACTCGTATAAAACGATAATAAACACTTTTATAAATCGTCGAAACACATTTTCGATACTTTATCTGGCGGGTTTTCATTGTAGTTTTCGGTATAGGGAAGAGGAGGGCTCCCAAAAAAAAAAAAAAAAAACCAGTCCCGAGACGCCGAAATCCTTAATACGCCGTCGGGTACAAGGAAATAGTATATGGAAAAAAAATTTTTATTTTTTTTTTTCTAAGCGCAATAATTATTTTTATTATATTGCGGTTATATAAACAACAATAATAATAATAATAAAAACAGTATTATATTTTTAATAATAATAATAATACCGTCAAAGTCGGTACGACCGGTCGGTCGTGTCCGGACGGGACCTTGACAACGGATACGGCACAGCTCTTTTCGCGCGGTTCTTCCGCACAGACGCCGCGGCAGTTTTTCTTCCTACGGTCGCGCGCCGTTCCCCCACCCCGCCCGCGACATTCCCCACACCGGCGGCGGCAAAACCGAACCGGCTATATAATCTAAACGGATTCCCGCCGAAACTCTAGTATCTGGTTACCCAAACTCCTAACCGTATATACCGAGATACCGCCGATATATACAACAAAAACGCACAATAATTTTATTATTATTTCGTTTATTTGCTTTGCTAAAGTACAATAAATATAATATTTATTTATCGTATCTACGCGTTTTCGCGTTAATACATATTTCACAACTCTGCACGCCGTTCCTCTATTTTATCTATTTTTTGATTATTTTCAACACCATTATACTAATTATTATAATATTCCGGAAGTTTTCGCAAGTAGTGCCGCCAAGAACAGAACGTTATACAAAATGGTTTCCGTACAAAGGGTGAGTAATTTGTTTTGTATTTTTTTAATAGTTATAATGGATTAAATCGTTTCTGTTTAAAACAAAACAAAACAAAAAAAAAATCCAGAGAGAAAACAAAACCGAACCTCGCCAAAAAATGACCGGCAAATAATAATTATAAATTATATAATATATGGTTTAAATGACAATATTTTTTTTTCGATTAATATTCTTATAAAAGACCTTCGGCTTGACTATTCGCTAAAGACCCATTTAGAAAATATTTATCAAAGTACGTTAAAAATGTACACGACAGAACAAATACACACATATATATATATTTTTTTTCTCGTAATAATAATGGATAATATATAATATGATTTGCGCGTAATATTATTATTTATTGTTGTAGTTCGTTCGTAATAAGTAAGAATGCCTCGTTACGACAAAAATAGTATAAAAATAAATAAATAAATAAAATCGTAAAATCGTTGGGCGAACGACGCGCAGTTTTATTCGATTGTCTACAACGGGATTTAACGTAAAATTCTATAATCGATCATCGTAAAATTCAATACTATTCCCCATATGAATAATACGTTACTTCATACGTTTTTATTATTATTATTATTTTTTTTTTTCAAAATCTTCTCTTTATAATATACACAGGCATATACGACCGCCGCCTTCGCCGATTTGATAAGCAAAATTAGACAAAACATAAAACCATGATAAACCGCCGGTATACCTACGGCTCTCGACTTAAGGTTAATCGTATTCGAAAATGTGAAATCTAATCGTTTTGTAATTGTATTATTATTATTATTATTAATATTAATACGCTGCAAGGCTACCGAGACTATTGCGTTATCGACGCCGTTCAATATATTATTGTACTTATTATAATATTGTTAATTATTATTGCGCGGACGAGCGAATCCCCGACGCCGATCGCCACGAGAAACCCGACGACCGCGCCGGGGGTTTGATTTTCGTCCGGTCCGTTATTCGTTATATAGCCGGTCCCCCGAATATTACGGAGCGGACGTTTATGCTTTTATCATTTTTTCTCTCTTTCCGTTCAACCGAAATTAATGCCGAGTAAGATAGAAATTCGTATCCGATACTTAAACAATTCGAAATTACCAATTGAATTTCGCGTAATTTTTTCGATTATTTTTACTCGCGCACGATCATAGGTTTTTATATTCTTCGTCCGCGCTTTTATTGTGTACATTTGAGGTTTTCTATTGATTTTTTTTGGTTTTTTTTTTTTTCTTCAAATATTCCGTACCGATATTACCCGACCAATACGAGTTCAAAATCGCAAATACGTTTCAGATACGAGAACAATAATAACTGTTCACAAAGTTTAATTTTACCAATTATTTACCGTTTTAATATTTTTAAAAATACATTAAACATCCGTTTAATCGACGGATATTTTAAATAAATTCCAAGCATATTTTTCGATGTTTTCGAGCAAAAATATCCGGTCTAAAATTGAACCCGTCATCGTATTCAAAGGTTCGTTTTACACGGTGTGCAGTAAGCAGGGCCGGTCTCTTAGGAAAATTAGCGTCCCGGGCAAGGAAAATTAATGCGTCTACTCTAATTAAGGTTACGACTGAGGTATTACTCAGAGTGAAAACAAATTTTTTAAACGAATTATTATCGTTGAAATAAATTACAAATCAAGTCATTTTTATAATAATGATAAAACAATATATTTATATGATCTTCATGATTTTCCGCAATATAATTTTCAATGGATAAGACTTCAAGTGATGACAATCTTTCACCGCGCATAGTTGACGTTAGACATGTCATTATTAATTTAAGTTTCGAAAAACTACGTTCTCCGGATGCAACTGTAACAGTGTTTGTCTCGAGATAATTTTAAATTTTATTCTGTACATTGTTGTTGATAATTTTATTTGGGATTATTAAAATAAATTTGAATATAAAAAAAAAAAAAAAAACTATGATATCTGAACTCTGGTGGTGACCATGAAACATGGGCGCCCTGTGCGGTCGCCCAGCTCGCCCACCCCTAAGACCGGCCCCGGTAGTAAGATTTAAACGCATTTTTTTAAACAATTTTTTTTGTTGGACGTCTTTCGGGTTTTTTCGGCGAAAACACCACGGTATTATACGTACGTCTTGGAATCGTACGCATTTTCGCAACAACAACGACCGCGTATACCGCGTAAGTACCGGCCGGTTATTACCGCGGGCAGCGATCCGGGTAGGACGTCGTCGTCGTCGTCGTCGTCGTCGTACACCTATAGCGCGTTTCGAAACGTTTTCGCGGGGAAAACAGCCGGTCAATGCCGACCGACCGGCCGTCCGTTTGTTCTATTTTATTTTATTGTTCGCCTGGGTGTTCGCGCCCGAACAAAACCGCGAAACGACCGCTGACAACCGTCTCACCGGCGCGGGCGCGTATAGAGAGACAAAAAACAATTCGGTACACGCGCGCCGTACGTGTAAACGAAAAATGCAAAACGCCGCCGCGGGCGAAATCGGACGTGTCGGAAAACGAATCGGCTCTTTTGTACGGTACAAGGCTTTTTTTTTTTTTTTTTTTTTTCCCGACGGTTTCGAAACGGTTTCTCGGATAGCCGCGTATTATGTATGGCCGTACGTAATATTTTAATGCAGGGCGGTCGGAATTTCACGTTACAGCGATTTTATCGTATAAATACGCAAAACGGAGAAAAACGTACGACGAAAAAGTGGTTTTCTGTTCAATTTGATTTAAGTTCGTGTACGTGTGAATACTGAGCCCCGCCCAGAAGACTCCGGGGCCCAGGAATTGTAAATTAAATCGTTTAATATGTTTGATATTTAAATATGAAATTTAAGTTTACATTCTTCTATATAGAGTTGTAGAAATAATTACGATACGGATGGATTTACGTTGTTCTAGATTCGAGTAACTATTGCAATATTTATTTTTAATTAAGTCAATCGGAATAGATTCATTATATAAGATGGTATTTTATTACATATTTGTGTGCCGTTATTTCAAAATAATTCAATTATCAAACAACATAAACCTAAATTATTCTAAATTAATAATCCTAATTTTGGGTCAACTTTTGAAATTCAAATAAGAACCTACAAAGTGTCTTCACTGGAAGGCTTCTTAAATCCGTCCTTTCCTCAAGCCACTTATTCAATAATCTATTTTACTTATTGTTCATTTTATGTAACAGATTGTAAATAAAAATTAAATAAATAAAAAAAAAAAAAAAAACAAATAAGAACCTGTATTTTTTATTGTTTTTTTTTACAAACATCACGCTTAGATAACTTTCTAATGAATTTTAGTGGACTAAAAACATATTTTAATGCAAAATGTTTTATAAAGTCGTATTGCGGATTGTCGAGAGGATTGTGTTGAGCGATTTCCGTTCCGGCCTAAGGTAATTTATTAACTATATAGTGATTTATAATTCACTCTAGAGGAAAGAGTTTTACATTAAACAAAATTTTGGTTCTCATTTGAATTTAAAAAATATAATTTTAGATTGTATTCTACATTATTTAATAAGACTTTTTCACAATACATTTTTCTCAATATTGTATATTTATACGAGAGAAAATTGACGTAACATAAAATTTCAATCGTCCTAAGAAAATCTGCCGTTTATTAGGTGTATACCTCTAACCGTACCTATTATACAATAGAAAATATCGCGTTTTTGTGATCGACGTTTGCGAGGCGTACGTAGTGAAAGCTCCGCGGGATGAATACGCCGGTGACGGACGCGCGCGGTTACTGGTTTCGACGGCGAAAAATAAATAAATATAATAATAATATCGTGTAAAATGGCAATGTTCCATACAGGTTTCCGACGAGAATAATAATTATTATTATTGGATAATAATTTATATTTTATTATATTGTCGTTGGGCCGACGTCGATGGACGCCACACGCGTGTTAAACCGAGTTTGTGCAACGAATAATAAACATTAAAAAAAAATAATCTTTCGTTTTGCGCGCACTTTATTATGTTGCGTATCGGTCCGTTTCCGTACATCCGAAAAACATTATCTACACACCTCGATTTACGTCTATAAATATGATAAATAGGATGAAAAAACGTGCAACATTACCGTTTTTTTTTTCCCCCAACCTTAACGCATATACTGTAGATACTGCAATCAAGATAAAAGATACAATAAGCTATTGATATTACAATTATTGAAAAACGCCAATCAGTACGAATGTATCTAAGATAATATTGACAATCCCCGACTAGCAATTTCCTATACGAACCGACAAGATTAGCACGATATTAATTTCGTTTCAATCGCAATCTATTTTACACATATTCGTATATTATTATAATATTATTTAATACAAGTAAAAAAAAAAAAAAAATAAATAATAAAAATAAAATTGAATTACAAAACAATCGTTTGTGTTTGTATTTGATTTTGTAACCGTCCGAAGGCGATTCGTAGCGGCAATAGACGAGTTTTAATTATAAACTACTTACTCGTCTTACATTTGTTTTAATTTTTTTTTTTATTTATTAATATTGTTTCTACGTATACTATAACCGAAAAACAGCGTTGCAAAATCGTCACTTTACAGAGATATAATAATATTATACGTATCGCGTGTCTTTGCGCCTTCGAACTCGTTTACCATATAGGTATATCGGGTAAATACCAGATATACCTATTATTTCGTTTATCAGAACCGAAACAAACATCACGATTTCCAGTGCCGCACAACGTCATGTCGTATTATAATATTAATTATACATACCAAGTAGTATTTATGTGTCTCACAATATATTACAAAACAATTATAATGATGATTTTCTTTTTTGTTTGTAAACAAAGTTTTAACCAGAAATCTCGCTCCGATTTATAAGTATCTATTCTGATATAGCATATTTTGAATTCAGTTGTTGCATTTGGGGAGAGGGGTCTTTTTTGATTTTCGTTGTGGTTTTATTAATAATTGGGAAAAAACGTAGGAAAAACGGAAATTCTTTACATTCGATTTTTTTTTGATTAGGTTTTTAAAATAATCATAGAGGTCGTACAAAACGGTCTGATCATGACTTTTGAGTTATTTATATGAAATTGTTGGTTTTATACGGATAACATTTGTGTTATCATGGCGAAAATGTGCAATAATTTAAGACGAAAAAACACGGACATTTGTAATATATTTTGTAGTTTTTTACCGTTGCGTACGGTTATAAATTAAATTACCCTCTATATCCTATACGTTTCCAATTTTTTTTTTTTTTTTTATTATTATTAATTATTATTTAGATATGAAAATCGCTGTGAACCGTACAGAGCTAACCGGTCGCATTATCGTTTCCTGTTGTACCCATAACTCTGTGGACTACTGCCATGGACACCTCCTATCTATATTGTATTAAAACGCAACTAAAAAAATTATTATTATTACTTATATTAGTTATTATGCCTATAATATTCTATGGCGTTTTTCATCTTGGTATAACAAACCGTATAGTTTTAATTTTTATACCACGTTATATATATATATATTATTATTCCAGCAGTATATATGAGTAAGAATGGTAAATGTTTTTTTTTTTTTTTAAACCAGAACTAATTTTCTTGACGGGTGTCCTTCGTCGAAAATAGTGACAAAATAAAAATAATTCCAGACAAATTCCATTAAAAAAATAACACACCGACCAAATATAGGTATAGGTATTGGTACGGGCTCGTATCGATTATATTATCGCACCAATTATATTATATTATCAATTATAATAATGGTTTTTTTTTTTTTTTTTTTTTTTAATTGCCATTCTAAAATATTATTGGCGAGTTTTCGCGAATATGGTTAAAAAAAAAAAACAATATTTCAACATTCCACGGCCGAACGATTTAATAACTGCAATTAATGCGTAAACATTCGCGGTTTCCCAATTTACGAAAATATAATATGACAACACTGGACGGAAATGTATGGGTGTACAGTGTGTCATCAGTGCCACATTTAGGGGTGGGAGCAATGGGCGGAATTGTCCCGGGTGGCAAATTTGTAAACCACCCGATTACAAATTTGTATCATTGCATATACATTCGATTTTGTGGATAAATGGCGTAATATAAAATAATGGATATGACACACGTGTTTGGTTCTGGAATGATCAGAAACTAATGCGATTTTATCCTTTAAAATCTATGGGAAGTGCTAGAAGCGCACGTACATTGGTCTTAGTTGTCCCATTAAGAAATATTACTCATAAGGTAAATTATAAAACAAATATACGATCCACTGAGGCGTGGATTTAAATGCAAATTATTTATTTTTTTCTGAATATTCTAAAACATTACTATCCAAGCACAACATTCGTTTCATACGTTAAATAATTAAAAAATGAGACTTTTTAGATTTTTAAAGCATTTTTGTCGTTACTAGGATTATTTTTATGGTTTTAATGTATTTTTCGTAACATTTTATAAGAATAGATTAAATTTGATAAACACTTGGCTTAAGTTTCATAAAATAAACGCTTTACATTAGTATACGTTTTCTATTTTTGCCGCACAACGCTAAACGACTATTGAACTATATTAAACAGCAATTTCAATTTTATATCGAGTAGGTATTTTTTATTTTTATTTTTTTTTTTTTGTTAAGTTACTTTTAATGGCATTAAATTAAACATTGTTACATTATTAGCGTATTTCTTAAAGTAATTTTTCTCGTTTTAGAGAACATTTAAATGGGCGCCTTAATGATGATGACACCATGTTATACGTCACCTGACTGCCACTCCGAATCCGCGATATTATCGTCCGGCGCCTATCGAAATGTATTATTATAATAAATATGATATCCTCGGGAGTTTCTGTGCGCAGTCACGTGCTTGTCGTTGTAAAACTACCATAGTACTATAATACGGGTATTCGACAATAATTAATAGAATTTGTGACCGTGACACACACGCACGGTAAATTGACGACGATGGCGTTACGAAACGCGCGCGGCATTCCGCCACCGCCGCCGTCCGGACCGTTTCGTCGTCGGCTCATCCACCCGAACGCCGTCCAAGGCCGCTTTTCTTCTCCGCGTTAAATAATTGTTGACATTATCCGACCGTAAAGGAGGTATTATATACTCGCAGTGGACGTCCAAAATTGTAGAAAAAAAATTGATCGAAAACGCCGATTGCCAACTAACTATACGCCGGGTATAGAGATAAGCGCTTGATCGCGTCTCGGTGCCCGCCATTTTTGTGGGAATTACGTTGATAAGAGTAATATGCCTCTCTCTCTCTCTCTTATCTCCGTACCGTCCTTTATTAATATCTGTTATATTTGTATCAACGGTGGTTATATAATGAGGAGGAGCCGAAGAATTCAGTTAAAATAATTTGTACGTTCCATCCCGCAAAATTCCCGGCGTTTTCTACATATTCTGCGGCGATTTTAGCCTATTTTCTTAAAACAAATTGAGCCTTTTTTCAATAAAAAAAAAAAAAAATAAAATAATAGTAGAAAATGTTGTATTAAAATATTACGGTCGGGGAAACAATACAAATTAAAAAGTTATATGTTAATCGTTTTGTTTTGTTTTTTTTTTTTTTTTGAAAAGAGACTAAAACCTGAGCGAAATAGGTATGAAAACGCTGGGAAATTTATGCGGGACAGAACCTAAAAGTTTTAACTGCTTTCCCACTCCTGGGGCCGTAACTTTTTATACAATATTTAATTATCATTTTAAAATTAACTCCGTTGCACTTGTAAGTACAATCGCCACTGCGCGGAACGTCGTAATAATATAATCGGTTGGGTAATAATATTATCGAGTGTAAAAATAATATTAGTTTTTGTCGTGTTTTTCATAATCTAAGTGCATACAAATAACATCGGCGTACAAGTGTACGTTTATAAATTATTCAATTATTTCTTATATACCCTGCAAATGCGATAATTTCGCGTTTTCTTTAAACGTGCAATCGATTTAAATTAGCACACGCGCAATCGAATATATAATATTTTTATCTGCGGAAATATTAAGAAAGAAAAAATAAACACGAATCGCTGTTACACAATAGATATCATTATACAGGCACGAGAAGTAGTTATCCTTTATGCGTTTTTTTTTTTTTTTTTTTTATTGAGAGGGCGAGTCTTATATAGAATGACGCGTTGACCGATTAAAAAATTTACATAATTTTTTTTATTTTAAGGAGGCGATATTTATGTACATTTTGTAAAAAGAAAAAAAACATACTACAGCGCCATTAATTCTACGGACATTTATATAGTATATTAAAAAAAAAAAAAAAAACGTGTTAACCGCGGTATTTCCTGTACGACATAATTTTCTCGACGGGACAACGTTATTAACGCGTTTGGATAATAATAATAATAATAATACGAGTAGTAATAGCAGTTTTTGTTCGTAGATATAAATTCGATTTTCGGTGATTTTTCATACGATTCCGAAACGGGAAACGAATGTCCAGTGTACAGTGTTTATTGACAGTCCCCTAGGGCTCGTACCGTCGTCGATTGGCCGCCGCGATAATCTTCTGCGCGTTGTTTCGATGGATTTTTTTTTTATGTAATCGGCTTTGAAAATATGAGTTTCTCCATACACAAACCGTATATATATATATATATATTTACAGTCGGCCGTCGGTTTTTACGTGATTTATTTCTCGCGAAACGTATTTATATAAATTATTATTATTATTATCTATACACCGGCCGGCCGGCCGGCGTGCAGCGAGTGTTCCGCCCGTTTTCGGACTTACGAGGCCCGCACGGGTCGGGGGTAACAGGAATATCGACGAAAAGCGGGGAAAAAAAACCCGACTTATCATTCGACGACGATCGGCCGAGGACGTCTGTCGTTATTATTGTGTATATATGTAAATCGTCTCGATGTTCAGCGATTATTTTGCGACAAAAAAAAAAAAAAAAAATATTACTTTTTTAGCCTCGGTTCGTTTCCATACCGTGACCGCTTTTTCCCCGAGGGCCCACGCCCGATGATCGGTCGCGTTTATAAACGCGGCAAACATAACTGACGGAACCCGATTATTAACATTTTTATCGATTTTTACTCGTTTTCGAATACTCATAAGTCTAGATCGCGGTCTAGAGGATTTTTGCGGGCGGCTTTTTATATACAGTAAAATATTTTATAATACCAGCCCGCCCCCACCCCTTCTAAAATTATGACGAATTTACGCCTATTTCCGATCCTCTGTTGGTTTTTTTCTAGGTTTACGAAAAAAAAAAAAAATATATATATATATATATTACAGATCTAAAAAAAAATATATATATATATATATATACGAGAGCACCACACGTCGTGTAAACATATACAGTACAATATAATAATACGATACTCGTTATGCCGTATACGCGAATAATAATAAACTTGGCGCGTTTTCTACTTTCGTTTTTGGCGACAAACAAATTGATACGTTTTCAATTAAATTTACTATTATATATATATATAAATAAATATAGGAAGTGCTCTACAAGACGGAAAACGTTACGTGACCAGTTTTCTATACAGCATGCCACGCGTTTTTGATGATTTTATTTTGAACGTATACGTCTGTCGATATACAGATAAACGTGAACGCGTGTGTGTCGTACTCGTTGTAATTTTTACTTTTCCAACCCATTTATTATTTATTATCTGGGCACTCGTATAGAAATATTTTTCGGGTTACGAAACCGGGAGGCGACTAAAAATTACGACATTTTGTGCGTTTTTGAACCGCCCGCGGTTATTTATAGACTGCTCGAATTGTGAGGGAGGGGAGGTTGGCGAGCTGACAGAGTCTCCTTTCATTTTTATTTTCATACATTTTGGCGTACTGTTTCATTCGACGAACCCGCCAGGAAAGCCGGGTCCCGTATTCGCGTTGTAAAATTAAATATCTCTGGATCTTTTCGGTCTGTCGTCTTTACAATGTCAAAATAACGAAAAATGGTACATAGAATTTCGGTTCGTACGCCCTCGCGGTTATGAAATCCGTCGTTTTGTCAATTTTTCCTACATTTTTTCGGCCGCTACTCCCCCGGGCCCGGGCTTGTTTAACGACACAGTAGATATTTAATCGAGGTGTTAATAAACAGTGTTGTTGAACAGCTAGGAATTGTATACAAATTTTTTTCATTGTGAAATCAATTGCTTAAATTACATAGGGATGATGGGGCAGCGGTGGTTTCTAAACTATAGACTATATACTAAAACCGGCGTCTGTCCTCATTTCCCGCACCCCCCCCTAGTTCGGCCACTGATATTAAGAACACGGCCGACTACTGTCGGAAACATAATATAATACCTATATATATCGTTTTCCACGACAAAACGCACCGATATCGAATGGTAAAGCCGTATTATTATCGTAATTAAAACTCGCGCAATTATAACGGTTTTGTGCGGTCGTATCGTTCTACTAAATGTTGGTAATAATATTTTTTTTTTATTTATTTTTTTTTTTTTATTCACGTATACATCGCCGTGCCGTAGAAATCCGTAGGTACGTAACACGCGTGCGAATATATTACAATTTTATATCATTATACGTGTAAAACTACTTACTTAACACGTTGCCCGTCAAGTGATAAAAGTATTAACGAGTTCGTTAATAATAATCGTATAATATCTTTAATAATTCGAGGCGGCGAAAGTGTTATTATAAGAGATTTCCGGCAGACGAGCAAAAACCGCGCGTCTCTAAATATAATTTATATCGTGTAATATACGACACACGGCGATTTTATTGCAGTCCGTTAAAAATTATGTAAAGTCCGTTCGTAAGGTGTACGCCGGCGATGAGTCCCGTTCGTTTTACGCACATTTTGCCCTAACGAATACTTCGAATTGAAGTTTGGGGTCTCTGTGCAAAATTCACACAACTCCGTTAAAGAACAAAATGTTCAGGAAACAATGAAAAATCAAGACAATAATATGAAATGTATGCAAAGTATACTCAGCTAAAATATATTATGGTATATAGGAGCGGTGGCGGTCGCCACCCTTCTTTTAACGGGTGAGCGATGGTGGGTATCTGAGCCTCTGAAGAATGAAGTCGATTATAATTTAAAATATCCATAAATCATAGTAATAAAAAGCTGGTATTGGTTAGGTAACTTTTTACCTGCCCACCTTCTTAAAATATGGTTCGGCGCCACCGTACAGGAGTCTTAAAAGAAATTGTTTAATACCCACAAATTGTAATAAATTATTATACAATTTATGGTTTATGCGCGGAATTGCATAGTTGGTTTTTTAAATTTAATTCAAATTTTATATATTTTTTAAAGAATAAATGCAAAACACGAACAAATTATAAATATTGCGAAATGGGTATAGGTAATTTATTTCATAAATATTTTTTTTAATACAGTTCGACCAACATTCGTAGCAAAAACAAAACAACTCGGGGGATTTATCTGGTTTTTCTTAGTAAAATACAAAAACTAAACAAATTTCAATTATTTCAATTCATCTTGTTTCTACACCGATACGTTTTCCTGTATCAGAATTTGACCGTAAATCCTATGTTAGCGTTATGCATATCGAAATTATTAGGAAAATATTATTTTTTCCAATCTGGGTCTCCTTTAAAAAATCAAAAGTTAATACTCTTCAAAAAAAAAAGTGTACACGTTGTGTAGATTATGTCGTCACATGAGAGATTCGCATCGTTATAGAACTTTTAGCGTTTCGGCCAATCGGAAACAAGAACATTTGATCAAACAAAATACAAACGTTCAAAACAAACGCCAAAAAGTCGAAATAAACCAAATTATTTTTTTTTTTCGTCGTCCCGGAACAATTTATCGCTGTTTATCGCGATCGATCGCCACTGATTATCGGTCAACGCCTAGCACGTATCTAAGATTATATTGTTTTTTTTTGTTGGGGGGGGATCTAAAAAAAATGTTTCATTAAGTTATTTTGAGTACAATTTGGATACATTATTGAAATACAAAACTTTTTATTTTTAATTATCTGACAAATAATAATTAATATAGTTTTTTTTTTTTTTTATAATATAATACAATATAATTCTAATCTTATCTATAATATAAATTTCCAGTTTTTTTTTAGCCATTGTATCCAATACTTCGTATGTAGATATAGATATTTCCCAATGAACTGACAGAAGTGCAAGTTTCGTTAAACGCTCATTCTCTGTTTTATTACGAAGCAATGTTTTTAAGCGTTTCAATGTCGATAATGAACGCACAACTACTGTTGTAGACACCGGTAGAGTTGCCAACATTTTTAATAAAAAGTTTATATTTAAATTTCGCATCACGTGCATCCAAAATATTAATAATATCAGTAGGTTATTTTCTACATTTCATACCACAACAAAAATTCAGACATTACCAATTTTTCAGATACACGATTTTCGTAAAATACGTTTAGATTCTTAAGTTCCGAAACATTTTCGTTTAGAGCAAATTTTAGCAATAGGATTTAACTAGATTATAAAACAAAATTATTTCGCTTAAAACGGTTTTCCCAGATATAAAATGAGATTATCTATAGACGGTACAAATATAGACGTTCTATAGTATTCTTCCGGTGAGTGATAATCATAATTCACCCTGTGTTTTTGGTTTTCAATAATACGAGGACATAAAATGTCCGAATCAAAATATAATTGTTAACATTTATTAGCCTCGTGAAAACTAGACGAAAACGATTCAATATAGTTATTTCTTAAATGCTTAAGTTTACGCAACAAAGTATTTTATTTTCGGCATAGACCGTAAAGGATTACGATTTCATATGCAAGTATGGACAAATTTCGATGGGCGGGGAGTGGGATCCAGACTCCGCGGGCCCGCCCACCTGGATACGTGCCTGGTCAACGTTTACTTTTTCAAAACGCAAAATATATAATTGGCGCTCGTGTTGCTAACGAGTCGCCGAGGCGGTAGAGACTGACCATAGAGGAGTAGCCTCTAACCCGGAGACAATATTTTGCGGCCGTCGCGTGGGAGGGCGGCCTTTGGAATTTACACGCTGCCGGTTGTTACCCGTATACCGGGGTCGGTTGTATGTTGTTAACACGATCGCGGTAACGCCTTGGAAAGTGTGCAGCGGGGGCGCGGGCGCCGCCGCGAACACGTGTAAAACGGGTAAGGATAGAAGAAAAAAAAAAATAACCGACACGAGAAATGGGAAAAAAAAAAAAAAAAAAAATACAAATCGTTACGTCGTCGGTCGGAATCCGTCGATTTTTTTTATTTTTTTTTTTTCCACAACTCCCGCGCGACCGGTAATGTGTGCCTACGCGCTCCACTTGCACATTATATTGCATTGTGCTAATGCCGTATAGATATATATATATATTTATAGGCATTGGAGTTGTATTTCGTATCTGTATAATATTATAATTACACCGATTACCCCGCCGGTCCGGGGCAGCATGCCGGTCCAATAACGACGGTAATTCTTTACAGGAAAAAAAAAAAAAAAAATGATTAACGAAAATTATTGCATTACCCCCGATAAGAAAACAATACATATAGGTTATAGTAATAAACAACGGACGTAGAATTTTCCTCGTTCAATAAATCCCGCAGCAGTATATAAATAGGCATTGAAAATTGCTCGTGCGATTCGATGTAGCAGGGTTAATAAAAAAAAAACAGAAACATATATTTTTAGTGTTTAAAACGTGTTTAAAACAAAATAGGTTGTTTGTTATGTACAAATATATTGGTATGGGTGTACCAAAAAAAAAAACAAATTATATTAATGTCTATATAATATATTTATACATTTCATCCCACTACATTCCTTATTATAATACTTTTTTTTTATATTACACGAGTAAACCCGTAGCAATTTTTTTTATTATTATTACATATTATAACAACTTGTATATCATATATAATGTTTGGTCACTATTTTCACTTTAAACGCTTATAAAACAGAATTATTACATTAACCTCAAGATTTTTTTTCTTTTTCACCATTAAGCACTATTTACGATGAACCAGTTTTATTCAACTAATTCCAAAAACAACTTTAAATGTTTATACAATGTTCAAAAACGGCCAGAATGTTTTGAAAATTTGCCCATCCATAAAATACGCCAATATTAACATTATATGAAAACTTCAGGTCGCTACGTTAGTTTAAAAAAAATAAAAATAAAAATAAAAACAATCGAAAATAATGAAACCATTATTGCCGTAAATTGTCCTGGTTTTTGCTAATTATTAAAAAAACCTACATTAACTAAATCCAAAATGCTCTCAGAAAAGGTGCTACATTTGATAATCGGAGCAGGATGTCTGATATAAAAGTTGTTTACAGACTGAAAAAAACCACACATACATTCCTCGCTCAGAATCGAAAATCATAAATCATGTTCAACAATCTAAATACATTTTTTATACATATATATATATGTTATGTTTAGCTTTATACGTGTGTAATAAAAAAAATTAATACCCGTCACGTATCTATGGACGCGACGCAATTATATTATATTATTACGACAATATTATACCGTAACGTTTTGCTTTCGTTTGCCAAAACAGGTGTTGATCGTACTGTGTGTCGTCCTCTGCCACCTGATGATCGCGTCGGCTCAATTCGAATTCGGCGAGTTCCTGGCCAACGCCGAAGAACCACCGGCACGCGACCCGAGACAAAACAGAGGCGAGTCGACGAGAGATAGAGCCGTCAGATACACGGCGAATTTTCCTAAACGTTTCATACTAACGGTTTTTTATTTTAAATATTTTGTTTCCCAGGACCAGTCGTGTTTCCCGTCACACAACCCGGTAGCGAGACGAGCGGCGTAGTCGTGGGCGCGTCGGGTTTCGGATTCGTACCGCCCGGCGGCAACAAACGTAAGTGATGAACATTTAATGAAGCCTTTTTATCGCATAATTATATACTATAATATATATTGTTGTGAAACGTAATTTTACCCAAAAACCTTCAATTGGCCGATAAAATAACGGCAAACCGCATTGTTTTCAAACACGTTACCCGGCATATAGTCGAGTCGTTTAGTCGTATGGACGCGTGTTATCAATCACGATTATCGGGCGAATGCGGATCAGCGACTCAAAGAGGTTATGGGTTCCAAACGCGATACTTTTTCGTATTATCGGCCGAGGTTGATTTGATATACAAATTTTAATATGCAAATTAGGAATCGGAATTTAAACATTTTATAACGTTACCGTTTTTTTATTTCAAAATACAACGTACCCACGTCGTCGTGGCCAGCGGCGAAAAATTAATTTTCAAAACGTCGACAACGCCGATTCTTAATATTGGATTCGACTAAACGCCGGTGTATCGAAATGTAAACGAATCAAAACGGACGAAATCGTTTTAGCGAATCGATTTTCGAACAATACGTTATACGAGTCGTTTTCCACATCCCTACGATAATTGAATGTTTTTTCGCCACGGTAATTCCAACGGTCACATTGGTATACCGGATTTCGATAATCGGCTTTTAACGTTTCGGGACCGTTAACATTGTTACGCGTAACATTATTAGTTCGCCGAGGCGCATTTCTCGCGAACGTGCGTTATACGGGTCGCCACGTAATAATAATAATTACTGCGATATTTAATGTTACGATCGGCAATAATATTGTTGTCGGCGCGTTATGAAAAGGTAGAGGTAATAATACGAAGGAAAAGGAAAAAAAATGAAAACCCCGTAAAACGCCATTTTGCCGTCTCGCCGCGGCTATGAAATGTAAATGGGCCAAGCTCTAAGAAACGGAAGGCTGGCGGGTCGAAAAACGATCGTGCCAAGTCGAAATTCGGAATTCGGACCGTCTCTCGCGGTCAACCGCGGGCCCCGCGTCAAAAGCCAAAAATCCTATTTCGGTTCCGGGTATCATCGTATTGTAAAAAAAAAAACAACTACGGACGGCAAAAGCCGTCGGCCGGGAAAACATTCGCCGAATAGCTTCGGGCCGTCCCGTCGATTATTGCCCCCGAGAGTTATTAGGCGCGGAAACCGGTCGGACACATTAATAATAATACGTCGCCACGACGACGAGGCGAAAGCGCATTATTTGCGAATTGTTCGGATAGTTTTGACCTTTGAAAACAATATATATATATATATATATGTAATTATTATACGAACAGTTTAGGCGATGAGGACTACGAGATCGGCCGGCGGAAGGAATGCCGCCGGTGTGTTTTGGTCTTTCGTATCGTAGGACAAACGCGGCGGGGCAAGAGTCGCGGGGGTTAATTTTGAGAGAGATACGATAGGCCCGCGATCTCAAAGGGCGGTAATAATACAATATAGGTCCGCGACCGCAGCCACTGCCTTATATATATATATATATATATAATATACTCCGGGAGAAGTCTTTTGCGGATGTTATCGAACGAATATATATATATATATATAGAGAGAGAGAGAGAGAGAGAGCATAAGGAACACGGTGTGTTTCGGACTAGCGCGCGGGGAAACGGCTGCGGCGGCCTTTGTACGGGCGCGGCGCTGCGGAGGCGAGACGCGCTAATGAAGACGACGACGACGACGACGACGACGACCGCCGCGGTCGGCTGTGGGGGGCGGTTGGGCGAGAGAGAACGTCGACTACTACGCACAATGCTCGGGCGAACGTTAACCGGCGAGTCTCCGGGAGAAATATTCCGCGGCAGGAGGCGCGCACTTCAAAGTCGAAATATTATTATTATTAAAATTATATTATATCGGCCCGAAGACGGCCGCGTAATAATTGTAATAAATATTCGCGTGTACTACACCTCTCTCTCTCTCTCTCTCTCTCTCTCTGTCCTCTCCGGCAGCGGTTTCGACGTTTACTCCGCCGCGGCAATATATATATACCACAATTACCAACACCGCCAATAACCTTTTCGAGGTTAGTCCGAGTGCACTGCGCATATTATGTACACGTAATTCAATAAAGACAACTTTGCACCGAAATTACTAATCAAACAAAACTTGGCCGTCGCCCGTACCTTTGTTTTTTCATTGATGCGTCGATACGTATTCACCGAAGAGCTCCCGTGCTATAGCGGAGTAGAAGATGATGAACAGACACTCCGTCGACGTGCATAATCGAGACTACGGGGCCAACGAGTTCCCGAAATGGGAGGCGCGGAGTGAACAACGCGTATACGTCCTACCGGGGGCGCAGGGGCAGTTCTCCCGCTGGCGCGACGCGGTCGGCGCTACGTAATAACCGACGAAATCGGTTAACGCGTCGAATTTTCGGCAAAAACGAACGTGTGTACGGGTCGTTTTTCGTTTTTGAATCAGCCGATCCAATTGTTATAATTATTATATTAATAATAATTTATCATCGTTTACAGTAAACAACGCGCGCACGTCCCGATCGGAAAAATATAATACGTTTTACCATCGTAAAATTCCAATAAATAATTCAAATAAAAACGCCGCAACAACTGGTCCGTCGACCGCTAAATAAAATTTGTTTTTCAACTCGAACGACCGGTGTATACATATTATCATCGTTTCGCGGACAGGGTCACCATCTTAGATCGTATACCATGATCCAAGGTCACCATGAAGATCGCGTGACAAAATAGTATATAAAAAAGTCGTATATATATATACCACGTAGGCGCGGATCCAACAGAGCGAGAGGGGAGGGCAGCTAAGAGGTTTTTTTTATTATGTATAAATTATTTATTTTTCGATTTTTGAAATGTCGAATCTTTTAGTTTTTTTTTTCTTTTTTTCTTTTTCCAATCGATTCCTTACTAAACGCAACAAAAAAAAAAAAAAAAATACTATCCGAACCCGATTTATTTTTGTTCAACAATATTCTAAAGACGTATCTTTTTTTACCGGTTTATATTATTTGAACACGGATAAGGGGTGTGGGTGTTTTACTATTTTCGCCCCTCCCCCTTGAACGCCGTGTATGACCGCTGCTGCGGCTATTTATCCGTATACACATATTATATTTTATTTATTTTATATAATAAAACGACAAACGCTAACGGCGGATATTTTCCGGTTTTTTTTTTTTTTTTTTTTGTTTCCAGGACCACGACCCCAGAACATATTCAGCTTCTGGTAAACCGATGCCGCGAAGTTTTCAAACGCCGTCACGAGTCTCGCTTGAATTTCCTACGCGCGTTTCGTACCCCCGGCAGCGACACGGATAGCAGCAAATATTTTTTATACTTGTACAGCGAACGATATCTCTCCCCCCTCCCTTCACCCTAACCACGTATATATATATATATATTTAAAACACGACATACACTAAAAAAAAAATAAAAAAATTATATATAATACAATGTGTCGATGCAGCAATACGTTTCTTTCGATAACAATAATCCCACATTGGTGGGATGTTGTGTACATATTTTATTATCATATTATTTTTTTATACGCCGCCGCGGCGGACATATCGTGCGCACGATTTTCTGCACGACGTAGTGTAAACTAATACACCTCGCCGCTTTAAACAATTTGTATAAACTCGAGGTTTTTTTTTTTTTTTATCTTAATTTATTTTTATTTTTATTATTACGTTGTACAACTCCTTATTATGTATAATAATTTATTTTACGGTAATACATTATGTCATTATTATTATTATCATTATCATACCGGCCGTATTAACCGGTCAGTTACCAATTGTTTTATATAAGATACCCTCCATATATTATAATACAGTATCTATTATTATTATTATTAATATGGATTTTAGTTTTGTGTAAGATTATTATTACGTATAGTTTTTTTTAATTTTCGCGTACGATGAGAGAGAAAAAAAAAATCACGTATCGGCGAAAAACGATTTTATTGCAATAAAGTTAACTATAATTATACCTCGAATACGTGTGCATTTGTTTACGTTATCCTTATATAGTCCTTACATTGAAAAATACGTTTAAAACATAAACTATATATAACCGAACTATTCAGTGGCGTACGCAGGATTATTCAATTGGGGGAGGGTATTAAAAATGAATAATTAATCAGTTGTCACAAGTTTGAAAAATAAAGAAGGTCAGTATTTTCACTGATTATAAACATATACACAGAAAAAAAAAACCTAAATATTTATGGCATTTTAAAAATAACGGGTAGTAAAATCTCGTTGTTTAATTTTGTCCAGTCTGACAATTGCATTGGTGAGTCTTTTGATCAATTGAGTCAAGGATTCATCTCGGTATGTGATGCCGCACCGTACCAGTTTACGGGTTAGAAGCAAAAATATATGTATAAGACTTATTATTATTATTATTATTATTATCTACAACATCCGTGGACTGACTTAACGATGCGTCGATTGTTGATAACATCAGTTCAGTAAGTTCAGTTGTAATCAATAGACCATGTCTATGGTTGAAAATGCGAAAGCTCTATTGATTAGTTGGACCCCACTCCGAGTTAACGATAGAAAACAAACGTCATCTACTGTATGTAGCTATTGTAAAAGCAATATTTGGACCTATGGCATTCAACTGTGGGGGTAGTGCGAGTAAGTCTAACATTGATATAATACAACGCTGTCGAAAAATCGCCCTTCGGACCATTCAGTGCAGCCTTATCGGTTTGAAAGAAACGACGCAATTCACCGCGGTATGACGCTTGTCTACAATAGCAGACGAAATCCAAAAGTCTGCTCGCAAACACGAGCTAGGCTAGATCACCATGTCAATCCAATGGCCGTCCAATTACTAGACAACTCCAAGGACATTTGTCGGCTTAAGCGTCGGAAACCATGAGTTTAAGAACTTAAATTAAGAGCAGGCGCCACTTCATTGGAAGTGCGTATTCATCAACGTGTAAACTATATATGCTAACATATCTATTCAGAATAAGAACAGACCGCCTTCGCGCATCGCAACTGAGCTCGTGGCGTCGCCTCCTCCTAACCAAACCCGGTGGCCGATTCGTGGGGCGAATATTTGTCGAGGCACCCGTAGTGGGGATGGATGTGCTAACAACGGCGTGTTTTCGTCCGCCGCCTGGCCTGTTCTGATTTTGAATGGAGTATAGTATGTAAGGCGTATATTGTCCAACGTATTTATAAAGACCTTCGGGCATTTAAGAAAGAAAATAAAAAACGGTTGTGTGGTGCCAAAGTTGTAACAATTAGGTAATAATAACAAAAACCCGTGTTTGTAACGCGTGTCATCACATTTAGATAAAAAAATAATATTCTTGTCGACATAATATAGTAAGGTTGATAATAGACATGCGGCGGTAAATTAAATTGTTTACTTACGAATATAGTGTATATTTTTATGAAAACACGTCCTTGCTTACTAGTTTGTTACAAATGAAACTTGAAAAATATCTTTAAAAAAAATAAATATACTTATATATATATATATATATATGTAAATACGGCCAATGGGGGGAGCTAATTTCAGCCCCTTAGCTACTGGAACTATCGTATAAGTTCATCGAATAGATTATGTTACCATATGAAATTATTTCGCTCATTATACAGTACGAACTAGTTTGTAAACAAACTCGTAAGGTTCGTAAAGCCGTTCCTGGCTCGGGGTTTAGTCTTCTTTACGACGTCAAAAGTCCCAAAACGGCGGGTGTACCGCCCACACAGCGAGTTATAAAAAAAAAAATCCGTTCACTTCAAATACGTTTCGGTACCGATATCGAAGTACTCGCGGGCGGGCCCGTTTACGACCACTCGTAAATTCTAAAAATAGACTTGCAAATTACTTTCCCGATGAGTTTCTCCGTCGGTCGTCGCGATTACCTGTATAAGCGGCGGCGTACGTGCCGCTTGGGTTACCCAACCAAACCTAACCGTGCGTAATTCGTATTGATCGCGTATACCTATGTGTATAAAAGTCGAAACCGAACAATCGGCACAAGGATTCCGATCTATAACGGATTATCCGAATTAGGCGTTTTTGCGTCATTTCGATTTCTCCGTAGGAGACCCGCGACACGACGAGTCGCGGCAAACGATCCGGGGTACAATGTGTCCGGGCATTTTTATTGTTTTTTTTTTTTGTTTTTTGTTTTAAGGAAGTATTTTGTGTCCGAACGGTTACACACACATTTACAAAATAAGCGCAACCCGCACGCGAACTAGCGAACATAGATAACGACTTACCGCGTGTCTAATAGAATAAAACAATAAATTATAGAATTAAATACGATATTGGAATTGTATAGAGTATTTCAGCTCAACAGCTTGTGGCAAGGGCGGCAATTGGACGAATTTGATATATAATATAATATTTCATGTACGAAATGATTTGTGGGTGGCTCGGATTTTTCTAAAAAACTAGTAATAAACTAGTAATTTAGCTTTTCTTGTTAAGTAGGGGCAGTGGATATTCAAAAAGAAAAAAATACCCCGATATACGCCTGTAACCGTCGTAAAATCTATACGAAAACGTAGACGAGGTATTATTACAATATATTTATCGCACTAAATATTTTAAAACACGAGTAACAAGCGTAATATTTTATACTATAGAGAGTCTAAAAGTGTAAAAAAAAAAAAAAGTCTTGTTATATTGTTTGTAATAATTAGGCATAAAAATTAACCTTTATCGCGCACGAATGATAAAAAAAAAAAAAAAATCCACATGAATAATAATACACTATGTAATCAAATTCAGTTTTGATATTAAAAAACGAGGACCCAAGGAATAATATGCGAATCCGCTAATATTACGCGAACTGTATTAATATACAATAATTATATTGTGCGAAAGAATCGCAAAAAAACTAAATCGACGACCTCTCCGCCGAAAATTCATTCGGCATGTACAACACGATAAAATATTTCGTAAACGATAAATAATTCTATATGTAAAGACGAGATATTGTTCTTACAATACACTGAAATATCCACTTGAAACACGAGAGAAAAAAATAAACGCAGGCACCTAATATACAATAATATGCGGTTGTCCTTGAAAATCCAGGCGACTTAAATGGCAATTTATGTGATTATGTTTTAGTTGCAGTCGACGGTTTTTTTTTTTTTTTTTCCGTAAAATATTGAAGGACAGAAGCAACCGTTGAAAACGTCTGACGGGTAGAAAAAAAAAAATCCGTTTGTCGTTGCTCGTCTGCGGCATAAACGTTTCCGCGGGACGATGACGTGTCCGACCTCAGCCACGATTACGAATACGATTTTTGGCTTTGATATTAGTTTTTTCACTATTATACGCGATCACTTTATCGAGACATCGCAATTATGCCATAGATTATATATAGGTATACTCAGTGGCGTACTTACGAGGGGGGTGGGGGGTCATGGGTACTGGGCCCACACCCCAGAACCAAAAAAAAAAAAAATCGTTATTTAAATCTTCTGCCTCTTTCGAAACAATTTCGAAAAATCAATATTGATCTAAAGACGGCTATGAATAGACGGCTCGAGATACATCAGACGCGTTTAAATTATTTAGGGAAAATGCCGATAGTGAGTTTCACGAAATTTGTATGAAATCCAAACATATCACTAACGAATTTGAATCACCTTTGAAGATTCCCTAAAATATCTAATTTGCAAAAAAATAGAATTTACATTAAAACTAATGACCCCGAACAATATTATCGTATATCTAGTCATCTATGTTTATTCCATATCTTGACCCATTTATTAATCAGCTCGAGTCTAGATTTATTGATCATAAAACTATTTGAAATGGTTTTCAATTCCCTTTCGGTACGAATGCAATACACGATGGTGATTTTATACAATTAATTGAAACATACATTGAAGAATTAGTTACACCTACATCAAACGGTTTTAATTGGAGAGTTTTTAGTTATGGCAAAGAAAATTAAACAACATAAAGTGAAAAGCCAAATAATGCAATCGGTCGAATATTTGCAATAAAGACCGTGTATCCAAGTATGTTCAAATTGCTTCAAATATTAATAACAATCCGGGTTTCATCTGTATCAAATAAGAGAACGTTTTCAAAATTAAAGCTTAAAAAAAGGTACTTACGTAATACTATTTCTGAAGTAAGTATTAAATACTTTAATGAGTAAAATGTTTATTTATTATTATTTAAGTAAAATGTACGATTTCTTTATTATTTAGAAGAGACTTAATAGCAATTTTATCGAATTACAATAAAGATCCTCTCTCTCTCTCTCTCTCTCTCTCTCTCTCACATCATGACATTTAGGACGAACTTATTAAAATAAAACACGATTAGATTTTGTAATTTAAATTTTTAAAGTCTATAAATAATATATACTTATATTAGCTTAAATCAGTACAAGGTATTTTTAATATATATCTAATATAACGTTGGAATTAAAAAAAAAAAAATTGGACCTCCTCCAGAAAATAATTGAAAGTACACCACTGATTATACTTACTATACGAATCGAAAAGGTAGAATATTATATTGGTCAAATCAGTGGTGTAATTATGGTGGTTGGAAGGATATTTCCCCCCCCCCTATTTAACTTATAGGCTGTACTATAATTTAATATTACTTTTTAAATTGTAATAAAAAAAAAAAAAAATAAAATTTAAGTTAAATGGTCAACTTTTACCATCAATGCCGATTAATGATAAGATTGATTATAGCTTATCCTTTCTATTATCATTTTTAACAACTTTTCATTTAACTCTGTTATCAGTTTAAATTTTAAAAATAAACCGTACAGACTATAATAAGCTATCCAGTAACCAGAAGCCTTTGGTCGTACAATAATTAGTATTTACCCATTGTGTTGTGCATATAAATTTAGTCGAACGATGATAGAAATTAGTGTTTTTATTGATAATTTTGAAAAAACGAACAAGTTCTAGAACATTGTGAAAATTAAGAACAAATGACGATACACCGGTTATAGACACATTTAACCTAAAATTCAGAATAAACATCTCGAAACCGGATTTTAAAATTTCCATTCCTGCGACATTATATAGGCGGTCACACTTGATTTTTTTGACTCTTTCGTTTTTTAAATATCTATAGATTCGCTTAGTCTCAAACCGCACTTAACCGAGCTTCACTCTGTATCGTTTTTTTGTTTGCAAGATTTGTTCCCACTCCAGTCATAGAATAAATGTTTATCGTACAGCTGCTCCAGTTTCCTCGTTGCGTATAATCGCCCGTAGTTGCGTTTCTCAATGGTCCAGAAATATTTCTTACCACTTTCCTTAGAAATATTAGTAAATTTTCATCGACGATTCACGGGCACATGTCATAATACGAAAATTGGTCCATATGTTAACACCTATACAGTTTTTCTTTGATTTCCCACGATAACATTCTGGAACTAAACATTTTACTCGTCGTGAAGGATACCTAATTTTCGGTAGAATTGTACACTATATTATGCACGTCCACTTGATACTTAAAATCATCTATACGTTAGTGATACGATATAAATCCGGATTATCCAAAAATCCAATAAATCTGGATTTTTATCTGAATCCAAATTTCGGTTTTTAAAATTGTGTTTCTATATTCTTTAATACATTTATCATAAAACTATTATTGTTGGTAGCATTAAATGTTTAAAACATTAAATACGTTTTTACAATTCACAAAATATCACAAATAGAAATTTATGTAAATCATACATATTACACTCTAATTTAAATAATATACGAGTATGAGCCGGTAAACGTTGTTTTACTGGTAAAAATTATTCATGGTAACATTCCTTGCGATTATTTAATTAATTTTATAATGTACAAAAAATTACTTAAAGAATTGATTTTATGATTTAAAAATAAAAATCTGTATTGTTAACACCAAATTTCGGATTTTGGAATCCAAAAATTCGGATTTTTCCCATCACTATTACACGTACAAAACGCAAACTGTCCTACTATTAAGTGTGTTGAATTATATTACTATAGCAATGGTCCCGGATCCCCGAGAATGTTACAATGCCGATTTTGAAATATTATAATTTCGCGGGTATGCGTTGGTACAAGCGAAACACACGGACATAATAATGCATACTATCACGTGATTTATCGAATGTTTTCTGTACAATACGAGTAAGTACATATAATTTGTGTACAGATAAAATCGATAATCGTGCCGACCCCTCCCCCCCATTTACGGTTTGTTAACAAAACTACGTGTATAGGAAACCAATATAATAATAATCCGACATCATTTGCGGTAATAAAATCATATAACAAAATAAAATAAATATAAAATGTTGTTATATACAGATTTAACAATAATGGTTCTCAAATATTAAACTCAAACTGGTTTTATATCCATAAACTGTATTTATAAAACGTATTCGTTATATAAAAAAGCTAAAATTCTCTCTTATTTTTTATTTTTTTATTTTTTGCAGATATACGAGACAACTATAGAGGAAGAGCAACTAATCGATATTTCATCTGATTATTCACTATGAATGAAATTTTTTGCATTTGTCACTTTTAGGTTTTTTTTTTTAACTGCTTTATATAGTTGAATATTCAGAAGTTGCCAACAAAAAAGCTTTGCGTGTATCATTACCATATGCTACATCGTATTTATGTGATTTACGAACAGGGTTTTCAGCAATTGCAGTAATAAAATTCAAATATCAGTCCGAACTTAATGGGGAAAAATAAATGCGCGTGGCACTAACAAATGTTGCTGTTAAATTTGAATGCGTTATAGATTTTCTTATAATATGTACATATATATATATATATATATAATTAATATATTTTTACGAAATATAAAAATCAAACATCTAACTCGATACGTGAAACATGAATTTCAAAAACACAAACATATTATACGTGTTGCGCGTATATTATCAACCCTGCATAAGTTGATAACAATATAATCGCTGCAACTTGTACAACTATACAAGTTAATGTATTTTATTAACTCTTAAAACAGACTATTATACAACGTAAACGTATAATTGTATAACGCATACATTGCATAATACAACAATATTACAACAATATTACAATATTCATTACAATACGTTTAATAAACGCTATACGGAAAATTCCATGTACAATAATAATGACGTGTGTAAAACTGCTGGAAAACATACACGGGCCGAGCACCGTGGTAATGTTAAATTATCGTGTCGAAACCGTTGGAATGAAATATTTCTCCGCCCCGAAAACTATCGCGCTGTACACCACTCGTATATAAAACGGATGGCCGCGTGTAAATTATTATTTTTGAACATATCGTACCCCACGGGGCAATAAGAACACGGGCCTTCGATTTGTTTTTTTTTTTTTTTTTCATGACGACGCGACGTTGTCTAAAAACCTCGTAAAATAACGTTGTCGTTTTGTAGAATTTCGGTTTTTCCTCCCCTCGCCCGCTTATCAAACGATATGTAACTTATTATCGCGCCTGAATATACAGACGTATACGTTATTATCTATATTATATTTTTTTAATTCTGAACAAAGTATTGGTTTTACTATGTAGCTTTTTCTTGTTTCCCCCCAGACCACTTTTCTGCCAGACACACTGTTTCGATTTTCAAGTGTACCATCTTTTCTGAAAACATTTTGGACCTAATAGGTGCATTAATAAAAAAAAAAGGTGATTTTTTATGATTTTCGTTGTAGTTTTCTTAATAATTGGAAACAACCGGAAATGAAACTTAGGAAAAACGGGCAAATTTTCGATTGTTCCTTTTTGTGTCGTAAATCGGTCAAAAATAACCGTAAAGATCTGAAATGTTCACAAAATATTAATATTAGCCTTTTCTAAGGGTGGACACAGTCTTAAACCATTCTGACCTATTTATACGCATTTTAAGTTATTTTCCAACTAATTGAATAAAACTGTTTTGGGCAAACAGAAATTTATGAAAATTGAGCATGTTTTAATAAAACAATCGTATAAGCGTTTTAAATGCAAATTTTGATAAAAAAAAAAAATTTAAAAAAACCCGTAAAAATAAAGAAATTTATAACCCAATTGATCTGAACTTGGCTCAGAATCGTTTCTGTTAGCGATAATTTATCGCTAGGTACAGATATGAATTAAATTCCCCTCTATATCCTCTGAAAAATTGGAAAAGTAGGAACCTTTCCAATTTTTCACCCACAAAGCGTATTACTAACAATATATTTTATTCATTCCGATTTATATACTCCATCGCAGTGAAACATTTTCGTGGATGTTTTCACCGAGTTTGAACGCGTCCAAAACGAAATATATGAACGCGCGACGGTTCATCGGAGAAACATGCGTTTTTTATATCGATTACGAGCCGATATAACGAACGACTTCTTGAAAGTAAGTTTCCATAAAAAAAAAAAAAAAAATTAACTCAACTTAAAAACTCGTATATGACTACTTGATTCGGACGAACTTTAAACCGGATTGGACAGCGAACTACTATACACGAATAACGAAATAAAATATAAACGTTATTGATTATATTATTATTATTATTATTATTACACGAGGACGTGCAGGAATAAACGAGTCGAATGTATTGCGTTACAGCGCGGAGAAATGTGTTAAACAGATCACGTAAAAAAAAAAAAAAAGTGATTCACTGTGAAACCATTCCGCACTATATAATATAATATACTGCTAGCTGTATTACCCGTCATTTCAGAACTCTACGCGTATTGTGCTTTTGCTTTTACGGCCTGAAACGTATTTATTTTTTTTTATTTTAAAAAACCAATTAAAATGTTAAAATTCCGTTTTCAAAACCGGAGGTTAGAAGGCAAAAGCCATTCGTGTTCGGAACTCTACGCCTATGGGGAATTCACTTTCTATAGACCGGCGGACAGACAGACTCTTCGTTTTATTAGTATAGATTAACGGTTCCCAAACTGTGCACTGCGGTGCCCTATGGACACCACGGCCTAAACGAAAACAAAAAGAAAAAAAAAATAAATTATATTTACAACAACCTAAGTGAAGAATGTATTGGTTTTACGTATATGATGGTTATATGTCCTGGCTGTAAACAACTTTTCAATCAAAAATCTTGTTCTAATCGTCAACATGGTCTAGAAGTGGTGTCCGGTAAACATTTTTGTCTGGATGGTGTCAATTGTTTGGTTTTTTTCTTTACACTTTTCTTTAAAACGTGCAACACCCGGGAAAAAGCGAACACATCAAACGCTTTCTGTTGCATTTGATTCAGCGACAATAACAATCGTGGAATGTCCGCTGAATACTCATAACTCGGCGCTTTCTAGACGCGGTGCAATTTTCCAAATACTCTGGAAGGGGTTTTAGAATATTTTAATTTCTGTCCAAAAAAATTGGTTGCCGTTGGGTATAGACTAACGTGCAAGTACTATACGTAATAGTATTATTATTGTGACGACTGCCCGCCCGCGCACTAAAATATATATATATATATATATATACAGTGTGACTTAATTATCCGGCAAATTGTCGTATAATATTAATTAATTACACTGTATACACTATACAAGTAGATATTATAATATCTCCGGGGAGCAATGACAATGTTAATTTAGAAATTAATATTTATACGCGTATAGGTCCCCGGGGAACATAAAAGAGAAGTTTCGACGATAAAATAATATATTACGAGAAGGTCGAAAGTGCCATAAGTATTATTGTCACCGCTATTATTATTAAATTCAATATTACGATATTACAACCCGGTATTATAATACACTCGAGACAACAATAATATTATCACTGTGCATACAAACGGTGGTTTGTGCACGTGTGCCCATTGATAAAATTATATAGTATTTTTTTTTTTTAATTTTTTTTTTTTTTTATATATATATATATTATGAGATCGATTTCTTCGACCGTTCAAAGAGCCAATAATAATATTACACTATTCCATCCATACACGCTAAGAAATATTTGTAAACGAAACGTATATATATATATATATATGCAGAGAGAGTACGATAACGTCGATGTCGAAATGAATAAAAATTGAGTTTATTAATCGATAATAAATTATTTACACGGGATTCGGATTGGAACGACGACGTGTGCGGTATAATTACCCATATAGAGATTAAAGTAGTAGTAATAATAATAATTTTAAAAAAAAATATAAAAACGTTCGTTTTGGTCAACGATTTTATAAACGTCAAGACGTGTTCCCAAGTGTTTATCGTTTATATTTATATAAGTAATTCCCTGGGCGCAAGCGTATCGGAGTAGAAAAGTGCCAGAAAAAGGCCGACGATTATGCAATTATGTATGCACGATGGCGACGTGTCATTTATGCGTACGTACATGACTTGTAAGAAAAAAAAAAAAAAATAAAAATAATAATTCCAATTCCCCCCAACACGACGTTATGCGAAAATAATGTCGCCAGGGAAAGGATCACAATTATTTATCATTTGATCCGTTTTGGAAGCTTTCCGTGAATATTATTGCGCGCGTTCGTTGGCTCGCGTTTGGTTACAGTATTACGGCCCCTTAGGGGACCGTCGTGTAAGAATAGGCGATATTTCAAAAAAAACAAAAAGTAATAATAATAAAACCCGACCAAACCAAAACCACTAAATCTGAAATGCAATTACATAGATCATTGTCTTTTCCTATAATACTAATACGACGATAGAATTTCTAAATTTAAATACAACCGAAATATTTCGTTTTGAGTCAACGATTAATTGTGTGCCGTGCGAAAAACGCTCTAGTCCAGGTGGGGTCGGCAATAGAGCGGTCCGCCGTCCGAATCCGGAGGGAAAATAAATGGACCGCTAAAAATATTTTATATAATTTTTTTTTTTTTGTTTATTTAGATATTACATTGAAGATATACAATACTGAATTTTTAGACCATAAATGTTTCGGATGATTATGTGAACTGTAAACAACTGTCAATAAATATTAGCTATACTATGCTTGGCTCCGCATACGTAAAATGTGAAACTCCGTTCTCCAAAACGACCGGTTCGAAGAAAAAATATTGTTCAAGATCAACTGATCTCACCACCTTGAAATCAATCTGTGCATTAAGTTGTTTTCCGTGAGAACGAAATTTTAAAAAAAAAATTGGCTCCGGGACAAACGATAGCATTTCTCTCGTTAGGCTCACCGTATACTTTTTATATTAATACAAAAATAAATAAATCTATTAACTAATGTTTAGTTGGTTTTTTGTTTTTTGCTTCTGTGGACCTCGTCGGAAAGTTCTTTTGCAAATCATCCGGACCCCCGTAGAAACTAATTGCCGACCCCGGGTTCTAGTCGGTCAATTTATAGCCAAATTAAAAAAAAATTTAAACGTGTTAACAATACGTGTTTTCCGACTATAGATATACAAAAGGGGATAAGAAATTATTAAAAATAATAATATTAAAGCAATACGTTTACTTGTTACGATTAATTGTTCTTAATTTGACAAGCGATACATTTGAATTGTCTATTAAACGGCGTTAAAATAGAAAAAATCAAGAAATTCGACCGCGGGCTACATTACGAAATATATATTACGAATTCGATAAATTTCATTTCCTGATTATTTATTGAGAACGAATTAAATAATAACGATTATCAATTTGCAATGGTTATTAAACAACACGCAGCGACCGTTGAGATATTATTATTCGACCTATTACAGCCGCGGAACAGAAAAATAATTTCGAGATACCCAAGCACATTTATAATTACAATAAAAAATTATTAATAATTTTCACTGCACCAGTAGGTAGATAGTAGTGATGGAAAAAAAAATCCGGATTTATATCTGCATCCGAATTTCGGTATTTAAAATTGTGATTTTACATTAATTTCTCATAAAACTATTAATTTTAATAGCATTGAGAATGCGTACAACAATAAAAACATTAAATACGCTTTTACAATTAAAAAAATACGACAAATAGAACAAAAAAAAAAAAAACAAAAACATATATAAAGGGACACTCTCTGTAATATAAATAATATATATTACTGGCTGACCCGACAAAACATTCCATTACAACTACGGCGGGCCGAACCGGATCCTGTGAGCTTCACAACGGGACGACCCGGGCGGCCAGCGGCGCACGACGGTTAACCGACACAATGTCCCGATCACGGGGAGCACAGCGGAATGGCCACGGCGGACGGCGGCGGCGGAGGCCGGACTACGGGGGTGTAGTCCGATTGACGACGGCGGTTAGGTTATGAACAAAGTTGGGTCTGTTATTCACGGTTTCGTACCCTGCCGACGGGTCGTTACGTCCGTTACGTGTCTGTCGTTACGGGCGAGTCGCGTTATGACGGGAATCGGACCACGTGGTGAGGGTCGGTTCGAAGGTCGGGCGCGTTGCCAAAGACGACGGGCGAACGGACGAACGACAACTAACACAATTTTATTTGTACGACAATGAATTTATTCGTACACGGCGGAAGAACAGAACGACGGAAACGTACCGAAAACGTTTCTGCCGTATTACCGAGAAGAATTACGAAAAGAACGAGAGTGACACCGCGAATCGCAGCCCGCGTGTTTACCCGTGAGAGATAACACGACAGATTTTTCATCATTTTTTATACGACGAACGGGAGGGAAACTTCGATTACCGTCGCGGGTGCGCGGCGGCGTTGAGCCGAAGTCGATGCGATTGTCGATGCTTTGGTCGCGGATAAAAGAGCGGTTTAAAATCATGAGCATGAGCTATACCTATAACACGGCCGCCCAACCCAAGGTCCATCACGTAGACGACCTATTTAGCCGCGCCCCGCCCCTCTTTTCCACATTTGTTATCACTAATGCTATTCTGTTATCACTATCCTCCACGTAGTCGAGCTATATTACCTGTGTTTCGGGTAAACCTGCGTTTATAATAATCTTAATCCGGGATTACTAGCCGAGCTAATGAGTTACAGTTAATTTGAAAATATATACAATAATTTCAGTAATCAAGTAAAGTTGAAAATTGTCAGGAAAATAATAACTTTCTAAACGAGACTAGTGTAGGTACGTGCCGTCCGTCTTGTATAGGTATTCGAGTAGAACATTTTTTATTCTTTTTTTTTTTCAGAGTCTAATCTCATAAACATGTTATTAATTATTAGATATAATGCGTTTTGTGTTATTTTTATTCAAGTTTAATATAAATAAAATAACGTATACACTATACACGGTTTTTATAAAATATAATTTCACAATTTCACAACTATTGTTTCGGTAAAAACTGTGTCCTTATTAGTTAGGAAAACGATTAAAAATAATTAAAATGTACATAAATTATTATCTCAATTCATAGTAAAATTGTACAGTGCGTTGACATGATATTCCTATGTTATCCCCCTCCAATTTCGCTATCGAAAACATGATATCGTCGTTAAGTATCCGTGTATTTTTGTTTAAACCGTTCACATTCATAACGCATTTGTAAATGTTGTTATTTTTATTTTTTCAACTAGTCAATAACATTCTAGACGGGAATTTTCTTTTTTGATTGGAAACCGATTCGGCGAGTCAGAAAAAAAAAATAAAACAGAAAGAGCTCGGCTCAAAACGAAACGCTAATATACAACCTGTCGCAAACAATCTAAAACAATTAATATTATGTTTCGCATCACATGGTATTTGTATTACAATCCACCGAGAGAACTTTCCAAGCTCTCAAACAACGCATTCGGAACGAGATTTTTTAGCTATTCCCGTCAATATGCCGCGAGAGGTCGTGCAAAACTTCCAGTTCCGACATTTGACAAACGTAGTGTATAGAAAATAGATTTTTTTTTCCGTCTTCTTGTATTGAACATCAAATGGCAACTCTTATACTTTATATTTATATTTGTTAAAATAAAAATAAATGCATTTTTTTAAATGGTAATTGAAATCATTGCCGGACCCTGTATTAATAATTAATTACACGTATATTTTCATTAAAAGCTATAAAAAATATAAAATATATTTTCTGTATTGTTAATAATATATTATGATTATATATAATTGACATGAGTTACATAACGCGTTAGTCTCTATTTTTAAAAGCCAATAACACAAAAATATGGCCATCACTTGACTACATATAAATCACCAATCATAAAAACATTAATAACTATACAAAAAGTAGAAGGAAACCTCCAAGATAATAATTATAGAATTATACAATTCCATATTATTATTTTTAATGTTTATATATATTTATTATTTATATAATAGAAAATTTCAATGTATTAATAATACATATATTATTATTACATTCACAATACACTCCCTTTAAAAACCCCAATTTTTCAACACAAAAAAAAAATTACGACGTAACCATCACCTCGGGGCACCGGCCGTAATTTACGATAATAATACGAATTCTGTTTACAATGATATTTTGATAATTTTGATAAAAAAAAAACGTTTTAAAAAAATAGTTTTAATTAGCAACGAATTAAACTCTTAAAATTTTCAAATATCAAATAGAAATAGAAATCTTACCATTCCTGTAAATGCATTATTAACAGTGGAATCTAATAGGACTGTAAATAATCCTTTAATAACAATACCATAATAATAAAACCTCTTATTCCAAATAATAAATACGTTAAAACAAAATAGTACTTAAACCTTAAACAACTCTTCAAAAGACTAAATTGTAAAATATTTAATATACATTTTTACTAAACAAAAAAAACAAAAAAAAAGAGACGAAGAAAAAAAAAGTTACTAAAATATTATTTAAAAACACCAAAATTAAAAAAAAAAAAAAAAACACATTACTGTATAGTTAAATGATAAACTTCATCGACAACACCCTACGGTAACCTACCCAACTGCATATCTGCAAGAGTGTTAATTATCTTAATTCACTAAACAAATTAGAGAATATCCATTATCGATAAATTTGGATTTATAAAAAATAAAAATAATACAATTATAAAAATCGTCAAACTCAACATTGCATTAGTAGCCTCTAAATTCTATGTAATTAACTAAAATTTGATTTAAAATAAATATCCAAATGCAATTGATATCAACATTATTAAATCTAAAAATCAAATACCTTAAAGTAATTTTTTTTAACATTATAAAATGAGTTAAATAATTGTATTAATTCCTAGGCGTGCTACTATAAATAATATTTATGAACAAAACAACGTTTGCAGGGTCAGCTAGACAAATACATTATATAAATCAGAGTGTAAATATGTATGATTTTTTTTTTTTTTTTATTATTGTACTTGTTTTTTTTTATATAATACATTTCTATCGGTGATATTTTTTCAATTTAAAAAACGCACTTAATGTTTTAAACATTCAATACTACTAACAATATAAGATAATAATAATGGTTCTATGGTAAATGAATTTTGAAATAAATTTCAATCTGTGATATTTGAATTGTAACAACGTATTTAACGTTTCAAACATTTAATGACACTAACAATAATAGTTAATGAGAAACGAATTAAAGAATATAAAATCACAATTTTAAAAAAACCGAAATTTGTATTTTCAAAATTCACGATAAATCCGTAATGTCGGATAATCCGGATAACACGTTATTGGTAAATATTACGATTAGCCAGATAGATTTTCCGTATTTTATCGTTATCTTTATAATATTATCTGGATAGAATTGTTAATTGTCCGTGTCTCGGCGTCTGATATGGCCGCGGGTACGAGAAAACAAATCGTATATAATAAAGAAAGAAGAAGAAGAGAGAAAAAAAAAACTCGTTAAAAACCGCGTCCGGGCATCTGTGTCTGGCCGTATTATACGATAATTAACACCGAGTTAAAATACTTAAAAATAATATTATATATATGTATACGTACAGACGTTATTATAATCGTAATTTACTGGCGACTTCCGACGATAATAATTAATAATAAAATATAATAAGTGCGAAATTATCTCGCGAGACGTGTTGCGCGAATATATTATTACAACTATAATATAACGGCGATCCCGTCGCGGATCGTAATTTATGCCGCGACTCAGTTTTCGCTTAATTAAATTAAAGGTTAGGGGCGCGTTAAAAAATATTATAATTTTTTTCGTTTTCTCCGTCGCCCTCGAGACGGCGGCGGCGGTTGCCTCGTGCTCGTGGCGGGTCGCCGTCAAAACACGTAAAATTATTACCGGCGGCGGCGGCGATCGGGGACGACGCGAAGAAAAAAAAACCCCCCCCCGTAAGCGATCCGAAAGGGTTAAAACGAAAGTTTTTTCATTTATTTTTTTTGTTCCTACTATCCGTAACTCAATCCGCGCGAGATGACGTCCGTTTTAATCTCGTTATTTGTCTTCTTTTTTTTTTTTTTTTGTCTCCCCGTAGTGTATATAATATATCTATATATATATAAAATAAAATAGTGCGCTGTACTCTCCAGCCCGACGATATAACGACAAACCTTTCGTCGTCTTGGTATTATTATTTTTTTTTTTTTCGTGAATAATTAAGAATTAGCACCGGCGTAAGGCTAAAACAGTGTCTTATTCCTCCCGTCAATTAATATATATATATATATATATATGTAATATACCGGGGGGAGGCGACTTCGTTAGCTTTGAAAATCTCTTCTTATTTTTGTTTGTTTGCGTATTTCGAAACACGAAATGACTAAGGAAACGACGTTGACAAACCCTCTATACCCCGCCACCGTAGTCACTTTCGTATAATACGCGTATACAGTCTTGGCGGCAAATTCTTAGCGCAAACAAAAAATAATTAAAACATCCGCTATGTATACGTAATAATATTATATACCTATATATATATATAAAAAAAAAAAAAAACACTCGCGAAAGGTCTCCCCGGACGTCGAAATCAAATTAGTCGTCGACGTCGGACGTATATAATGTCCCGGGTATCGGTCGACGATAATCCGCTTATACTAATGGAATAGTTATTATACACGTCCGGTATATAAGGGTAAAACTGGTAGTTTTACTGCGAGCGAACGTTCGTTTTTTTTTTTTTTTTTTACGAGCATAAAAAAAAAAAAAAAAAAAATTATAATAAATAAAGTCCCCCGGGCGGGGAGTGTTTTATATATAATACGTGGAAACGACGACGAACGAATAAAATATTTGCATTTGGTTTTATTTTTTCATTTGTATTTTTTGTTTTCCCATAGAGAGTGCATTTTGCCGATAGAAATAACTGAGAACAACAAAAAAAAACCTTTTAATAATATATTATTGTGTACGCGACAAGTTTTCTTACGGAATAATTCCCTTCCGTTTCCTATTCCTTCCCATTTCCCGTTTACGAACAATTAAAATGTCCGGTTAAATGATTCGGTTATTCGTTCTACACGATGTAAATGAATCAGCACCGCGGATCTCAGCTTTCGCAACCCCTCATCATCCCCCGTATTCGTAATAATATACAAAAGCTGCAATTGCCCGGCTATATATTTTTTTTTTTTTTTTCTTGTGGGGGAGATCTTTCATGTCTACAGGAAAATTAAAATGTATTAGTATTTGCATTACTTATGACTATTCTAATATTTATATCGAAAATGTAAAAGTGAAATTAACATTATTAGATCCTACAGTACGTTTCGAGGTATGCGTTTAATATTAGTTTACAGGTCATCTGGGATATCCCGGAATTATTTGAATTTCTTGTTTTTCAAATTACCACCCTCATCCTCGTTCTGTATTCGTAATAATATACAAAAGCTGCAACTGCCCGGCTATATTTTTATTTTATTTTTCGGTGCGGGGGGAGGTCTTTCATGTCTACAGGAAAATTTAAATGTATTAGTATTTGCATTACTTATGACTATTCTAATATTTATATCCAAAATGTAAAAATTAAATCTACCTTATTAGATCCTACGACACGTTTCGAGGTACGTGTTAAAAATTAGTTTACAGGTCATCTGGGATATCCCGGAATTATTTGAATTTCTAGTTTTTCGAATTACCATCCTCCCTCCACCCGAAAAATCAACCGAAATACGCCACTGGCTGCCTGTCTTAACGAAAATACACTTTTCCAACATTGTCGTTTATATAATATACTAACTGTCCGTGCCAATTTTTATTTTGACCATTTTAATAATTACAATTTTTAAAAGCAACATTACTCAATAATTGTTTTTAATGGTTTAGAGCCGGAATCTCTAATCATTTATTACGGCGGGCTATATCTGAGATACGCTTCGGCATCGCGGGGCAAATTTTTTTAGAGAGTTGTTTAAGAGATAATGAAACAGTAGATAAATACGAATTATTTTATTTAACTAACATTTTACAAAGTAAAAACTTGTTTTCTCCTGATAAGTTACTGTTACTAAACGAGAAGTTTGGAATTGCTTGTCTTTTAAATTTTCACGGTGGTATGGATCGAACTCGGTTGTTCCAACTTGCAGTGTCGCTCGTAAATGTTCGTCACTAAGTTGATTCTATACTTTGATTTGACGTATTTCATTTTGGAAAAAGTTTGCTCGCATAGGTGGGGTAGAGCTAAATATTGAAATCATTTCGCGGGCACGTTTTTTCAGATTTGGAAAAGAGGTCCTTTGGCAACATGGTGTAAAATGTTTGCAGTCTGGTTTCTTTGAAACGGTTTTTGAGTTAATTGTTTGATGTGAGCTCGTTGACTACAAGCTGAATCTCCGTTGGTAAAGTTCCAAATTCTATGGCGAATGTATTTTCGAATATTCGAATGCATTCAAAACGAATCATCAGTAAATTTCAGTTAACTCGGCGGGCCGGTTCAAAAAGCTTGACGGGCCGTAGGTTGGAGACCCATGACCCATGAGACCCATGAGAATTGAAATTATGCTAAGAACCATCTATGCGTTGTAATTTTTCATTAAAAAAAAAAAAAAAAAAAACCGCGACGATCGGATGAGTGGATCCCGAGATCATTGGTATCAAAAATTATCATTTTCACATTTATATTTATAAAAATAATATTATAAAGAGATAAAATGTGTTTGATTGTACGTAGGTGGTGATCTCTAAAAGGACCGAGCCAAATGTAAAATTATTTTCACCAATAGAAAGCTACACTATTCCCGAATAACGTAGGCTATATTTCATTTCGATAAAAAATACATTTTTAGAAAGCCGACACACGGGGTTTTCGGTATTTTTGGTGCGTATTATTTTCGTTGATTTAAGGGGTTTTCTCGGTGATGATTCACCGATTCAAAAAATAACAATCGTTATTATTGATTTGATTTTGTTGTCACGGGAAAGAGAGTCACGTTTTCAATATAGATAAATCAAGTTTAATTTTGAAAAAAAAAAAAAATAACAAAAAACAGTAGTTTTGACCATTTTTAGCAAACAATTCTGGATAATCGAAATTACCAGACATAGCTCGTATATAATACTATACGTTTGAAACCAATGTCGACTTTTAACTTATACCAACTGAATTTCGAGTTTAACAAAATATTACATCGACAAACTGTACAAGACACTTTATTAACTTTTTTCTCGAAAACACAAGAAACAGCTGCTGCTCTAAAATGTTACATATTTTTTGTCGCTCTTGTATTCGATGGCGAAACCACCGCACAATTCATGATCGTCTACTCTCCTTCCCCCCCACCCCATAATACGACCGACTCGAAAGCGGAATATCTCGTCGTTTAATTAAAAAAAAAAAAAAAAAAATGTATACATCAATATTTATTTTTAACGAACACTTTATCTACTTATGGCGTTTTTAATATAGGGTGCCATTTGAAAATCAAAATCTAGTGACGGTTTCACCGTCGAACGTATCGACGACGTGTCATGTCGTTAGAGCCGCTCGTATCTTATATTTTCGAGAAAATAATCGGAAATAATTTGTCAGACAATGAGCGTCTTATTGCTATGGTATATGATCGACTCGCGTTTCAGTAAAATACTTATGCCTCCGATAAAATGATAATAAAACCATAATTATATATTGATACGCGTAAAATAGTATAAATAATATTATTATATTTGTAATTCAATTTTTTTACAGGCTTACAGTCAGTATACACTAACCATTGTACACGTTTGCAACACAAGTTGCCTGCATCGGTGTGTTTTACAATTAACACGTATTTGATTTTTATTTGTCCGCACGTCGAATTCCGAAATTCTAAAAGTCACGATTTTATTGTGTTTTTAACGCCGCACATTATAACCACTTAGACGTTTTATCATAATAAAAATATCGCTGATTTCATTCTTTTTTTTTTTCACCGTAACACCAATAATTATTTTCGCTCTTTTAGAATAACAATTAAACCGTTTAACACAGTATAACTATCAATATGTATACGAGCGTTTTTTTCCATCTTTTTTTTTTTTTTTATTTATTTCTATCCAAATATAATATATATACGAAGACGTGCAATAGTGTTTTTAGGGAAAAAGTTTCAAAAAGTGTAAAAGATAATAATCCCGAGGAATCCCGTGTCCTTTGATCGGGCAAGCGTGAAAATCCGCGCCGTCCCCGCGCCTTTTGTTCGACGTTGTGCAGTCTATATCGGAAAAAATCGGTGTAAAAAAAAAAAAAATAAAGAAAAAGATTTATATTTATTTATTTACGTTATACACACGCCCTTAAACTAAAAAAAAAGATCTAAAAAAGCGGTGTATATACAAATTTATACTATTATACGTATAATATGTATATATATATATATATTTATTCGTACAATGGGCAGGGGGTGAAAACCGGACGGAAAACAGGGAAAAAATATAGAAACTTTCGACTTTGATGTGTTATTTTGTCCGTGGTCTTCGGCGGTCGTATAATAATAAATTGCATTAATAATGTGCGTATACTTTGCCGTTGTATTAATAACGTCCCTTGACCTCGAATCCGGCCCGTCATATCTAATTTAAACTTTTTTTTCCCTGCGCCTTTATTAAAAAAAATAAAATATATTGTATATTATTATTAGTATTATACGTGTATATACGATTTCATTTTTTTTTTTTTTTTTTTTTTTTTTTTACTTTTCCCCGCCTCTCGTCGCTTCTTTGAACGGTTTTTGTTTGCGCTCGCCGAAGGTACAGAAAGTTTCTTTAACGAAAAGAAACCCTCGGGAACGCTTTCCGTGCGCAACTATACGCGGGAGCTCCGTCGGAATTAGACTGGGATTCACTATTTTTTTTTTTTTTTTTCAAATTAAATTTCTCCCCCCGAATATTTATTCAAGTAGATATAGACGGACAAACAATGATCCGCGTGGATGAGGCGCAGGATATTACACGAGGACGAGAACGAATAATGCGCAAAGGAAAAAAAAAAAAAAAAAAAAAAAAAAAAACTATCAAATCTACGGAAGTATACCAACGTATATGTTACTTATTATTATACAAGCGATGAGATAAATCGGGACTTCGTTTTTTTAAATTATGATTTTATATTTTTTAATTAATTTCTCATAAAACAACGTATATTAAATTGCTTGTACCAGAACTTTTCCTATACAGAAATGTTTGAAGATAAAATACATATTATATAAAAATCGATTTTATTTTTGTACTTAAATGATTTTTCTGTTATTAAAAAAAAAAAAAAAAAAATGTATATTCTTTATTAACATAACAATTCATACAAATACATGTTTAACCGGCAATAGAATATTTTAGAATAAATATGTGAAAATTATTTACGTCATTGTAAAATGTAAAAAATATTACCTAAGGATTTGATTTTAAGATTTAAGAAAAAAAAAAAAAACAGAAATCTATAAACCCAATTATGGAAATACAAAATTTCGGATTTTAGAATTCGAAACATAGATTTTTCGGATTTCCAACAAACCGTTATATTATTCATGAAAACAAAACTATTGATCGACTTAACTGCACGCCGAATAAAAAATATGATAAGCACACAATAAAACAACGTCCTGTAGGTTAGTCTGTTCGCACATCGTCAACGTAAAGTATACAATACATTTTATTTTTATTCTAAATCGATGTTATACGTGTTCAAAATATAATTCCAAATCAAACATACCATAATGGCGAAACTACACTAGGAATCTAAATAATAATTTACTACGTTGCCGTGTACAATTACAGATGGTTTAATAACCAATGCGGATTAATCACATCGATTGCAACCGCGTGTAAACAAGCCAAGTAATTTAAATCGACTCTTTACGAAATCGGTACCCTTGAAAACGTAGTCTTTATTGACTTATTATTTACATTTCAACGTCGCCGTAAATGTTTTAAATAGGCAATTCATATAACGATTCCGGTGGAGTGTGCAGAGAATTGTGCCACCAAATGTGTGGCCCGTGTTGTAATCTTTAGTGGCCCACCTAACGAAAAGGCATCGATACACGATCAAGTGCCACCAGTTGATGCATCGACATTTAAAATAAACTATAGTAATTACTAGTAGGTATATTATTCGTCCATAATGAAATATAAATAATTTTGAAGTGCGTTTATCAAAAGCTCCGATCACGCAATCATTTTCGTGTATATACATTTACTCATTTGCGTGCGCAATCAGAGGCCAAGATTACAAGAAAAAGATTGATTTATTTTGAATATAAATTTTTTGATCCGGGTTTTAAATTCCCACTGATTATTGTCGCGTGTACGATCTGGCGTTGTCAAATCCAAAACAAAATGGGCTACCTCAAGGGTTATCATTAATAATTACGTTTGTTCGTGTTTCAATCTAAAATCAACTGATTTTGAATGACTACAAAAGTACAAACACCTAACTTGTCTGTTTTTAGTTAATGTTATTAATAAATGTATTATATTGTTATATGTCAAAATTTCAAATTTGCGAGGGAGATAACTACAAGAAAATTTGAACCAATCAGCGTTAACAGCAGCAGCCATTTTTAAATTTTCTTATGTAGTATGACGAAACGTCAGTGTGGGGACAATAAGTCCTGGGTATGTTTCAATCGCGGGCCCGCGCAGTAAACGTTTGCAGCCCGTCGTCTTAAGAGAGCGAGATAGAGCAATATATATTAGAAAATCGCCGTTATAATATATATATATATATATATATATATATATATTCGCAGGAAATAAGTACATAATAAAATGCGATTAAACGCGTACAAATGAGAAAAGTTTTCGGAGTACCGACTTTAATTAACTATACTCGTATAGTTACGAGACACGGCTCAAAGTCTTATACGTATGTTTTAAGTACACGTATATACAGCGTGTGCACAAAGTATGTACGGTGCCGCCGGATGTGTTCTTCTTTAGTAACGAACGGGAGATTTTATTCACGTCGTTTTGCGTCCGATTTTCTTTTCGCTCGGAAATTTGATCAATCCAATCTATAAAACTCACATGCGGCAGTGCGTCCAGTATTTTATGAAACAACCGTTCTAAAATAAATACCGTTATCGAAATTATTAAGAAATCCTAGAAAGCAATCGCTACAACCTTCATAATCATTCGTACAAAGTTGCATGTGTATCGGATCAGATTTTCGACAGTATAATCGTATCTAGTACAAGTGCATGTTCGTTACCGCGGTTATAATTTTAATATGGAAACAAATCTCGAACAACGGATTTCTGATAAAAAATGGAATAGTAAAAAATACACCGAATTATTTTAAAAACAATAGTTACGGGCGACGAGAGCTGGTGTTTTGTCTATGACCGGAAATAAAACCGCCATGTGTCCAGTGGGTCAGTGGAAATTCGCCGCGACCAAAACCAATTGCTGTTTCAAAAATCCAAAATCAAAACCACGCTGATTGTTTTTTTTTTTTTTTTTTGCTACCAAGGTATTGGTAATTGGTAATTCTTTATAAACGTTTTGGATCGCCTATGTAAAAGAATTGCACGTGTTAGGCCCGCTCTCGTGGAAAGATTGGTCTTTCTTCTTGCTGCACGACAACGGTCCAGCACACACCGCGACAATTGTCACTCAATTTTTGGCAAAAAAAAAAAATATGGTTCCAGTACGTGATCATCCCCCGTATTCACCATATTTAAGTCCTCTAGACTATTTCCTATTTCCGAAGCTGAAGATGGAACTAATGGGGCAGGGGAATCATTTTGACAATATTGAAACAATTCAAAAAGCTGAAGAACATTCCTAAAACTGACTTCTCACGTGCCATAGAAAAACTGGAGGACTGCGCAAGAAGTTGTATAGCTTATAATAATGGTGATTATTTTGAATGAAAACTTTGCTAAAAACATATTTTACATTTAATCGTAACCTATGTGGTTGTAGTCTCAAAACGTATGGGACGCACTGTGTAGTCGTGTTATAAAGTGCGTTTTTTTTTTTTTTTTTTTTTCATAAACGCTTAAAATAATTTATTATTCGTAAATTTCTAAAATTACCTCGATTATAACGAACTTTGGACTTCATTTCATGGCATAACAGTTGTTATCGGTCACCCTAATAATATCACTTGCCAGACTGAGGGTGGCATACATTAATTATTTAAGAATGATCCTTAACGTATAGACGGGGAATTTGTTTTTTTTTTTTAATTTTTGATCGGGCTAACCTAACCATCTCTCAGGCAGTTTGTTCGAAACTATAAAAAAAAAATAATAACAATTTGTGTTAAGTTTCATATATATATATATATTGGTCAACCCTAGGACGTGCCTCAAAGGGGTTATAAAATATAAAAATATATTTTACGGATTTTCGCAATTACGGCATAAAATATAAACAATAGGCAAACAAAATTATATGTGTACAATATTAAAACTAATATTTTAAAATTAAATTTCCTATAACCGTTTTCATTAAACAACTCATACGCCCGAAAACTCATTGTGCGTGTAAAATACACCGCTTCGTGTTAATTTTTTTTATTTCATGTATAATAATATTACATTGAAAACGAGTTATTCATTTTTTAGGGCGAATGGGTTGTGTAATAGCAATAGCATATCGTAATCCTAGGCCGTAATTGGACAAATCGAAAGAGCGCCTGGGTATTAAAACTGTATCCCTCCTGACGTCTTAGTGTTGACCAATTAATATAAAAAATTTACGAAATTATTTTTCGTATTATGGTTTTGCACGAATTCCGGGGTGGCCCGATTGAAGTTTTATTAAAAAATAACCACCCTGAATTGCCTTGGACGTTCAGTAGTGCTAACCGACCCTGTGGCACTTATAAAATCGCGGACATGTACAAACGTGGATTCCAGATTATTTGTAACGTACGAGGTTTTTACGCGCCGCCGCTGTTAACATGCCGAAAAAAAACGTTTGGCAATTGTTTTGTACGCATTGCGATACGATTGTATTACGTTGAGGTGAAATAATTTTTAAAAAAACGACCAACTTTTTTACGGAACACTATGCAAACAAAATCCGTTAATATGTTTTACTTGTGACATAGTAAATATGCCGTGCACACAGCTCACCAACGTACAAAAAGCCTATCGTACGTCCCTTTTGACTCGTGCGTATATTTATTGTTTTTTTAATCTCATAATAAACGTACACGCGATTATAATTATGACGATGGTTACGAACAATAATAACGTACACGTGCGGCACGGTACCGAGTACCGTTAATTATTTTCATCCCGGAGCCAGTTTTTTATACGCAATTATGTACGTACATTATTAGATATTAAATATAAACATATAACACGTCGGCATTTATGGCGCTCGTAATTTTATTATTATTATTATTATTATTATACGAACGCAAAGGGAGGGTACTACCAGTATTAATACCGTTTCGAAATATTCAAGTTTCGTATGCGTAACCAATTTTGTTAATAAATTATTTAAAAATGGTATACGGTGTACCGACTAGCCCGTTGGTTTATGCGAAACACCGCGCATTTTTAACGTCATATAAAATAATACTATTATATCGAAGTTATTATGTTTACGTGCGCGATTAACGTTATAAAAAGCCGATTGTAGGCGGTAAATTCGGCCGATATAGGATCAGCGACGGTCCACGGGACCGGAGAGGGATAACGCTGATTTTTTATTTTTTTTTTTTTTATTAACTATTATTATTAAAAATCATTTTTTTATTTTTTTTTTTTTTATAAATATAATACAGGGTGCGGCAGAGCCGACTGACGAGTTTTATGAGGTCGTTAGCCCGTGACAAGATAAGATCAGGCCTTAATAAAGTGGTATATTTTGAATTGTACGGCAATGCCCTTTTTTATTCGTAATCATGGTCCGGACAGGCGTACATCGTGGTTTCGTCGTGCGTGCGTATTACGAAAATAATCATTCTGTGATCGCCACACAGAAGGGCTTTTCGTATACACTTCGGCGTTCCGCGTGCTGAATCTGTTCGTTCTGCTAAGACTAACGGCATTTGGAAGAAACCGAAAGTACCCTGAGTAGACTTGGACACGGAGCACCCGGAACGGTAAGTACCCCCGGAAATGTGCAGTTGGTTAGAGAGTCAATTGGGCAGTCACCAAGACGCTCAGCCCGGAAACACGCTGTAGCTTTGGCAATCTCAGACCGTTCTTTGAGGAGAATTCTTCACGAAGATTTATCATTCCGTCCCTATAAATTAATGCTTGTCCAAGAGTTAAATGCTACTGACTACGGCAACCGTACAAATCTCTGTTAGCAAATTTTTCTGCGAATTCCTCCGATATCAACTTTTTTCTGTAGCGATGAGGCCCATTTTCATCTTTCTGGAACTGTAAATAAACAAAATTTTCGATACTGGGCCACAAATAACCCACGGCAGCTCCATGAAAGACCACTCCACGTGGAAGTCGAGGCCATACCAGTCGAAATGTGCCGAAAATCATATGAGAGCTTCAGAGATCGTCTACAAACAGTGTATCAATGCTGACGGCCGCCATCTTGGAGATATAATTTTTTTTAAATTTAATTTAAAAAAAAAAACCTTTTCTCTAAGTTTTACTATTCGTTATTTATAGCCCATCAAAACTCGTCAGTCGGCTCTGCCTCACCCTGTACTATTACTAGCTGTCCCGCACGGCGTTGCCCGTGATAAATTGGAATTATCTGTGGACTTAACCCCTACCACTCGCCCAACATTATCGGTCCTACCGCGGTTAGATTTTCTTCGTGGTATTTTACCAAAAACGAAAATCAATACGCAAAGGCACCTACATCATATGATATGAACCACTAAAATGTCAAGTCACTAGGTCCGGCGGATTGGTCTGGGCGTTGATCAGTGAACGAGTGAGTGGTATTCGGCTTTTATATCTATAGAATAATGAAAAAAAAAAAACAATATGTTTTTTTGATAACTAAGTAACGATAGTTTCCCTAGTAACGTGTTAACTATTGATTTGTGTGTATATATATATACAACCTTTTTCCTATAAAAAATCTTTAAATTTGCAATAAAAAAAAAAAACCACGGTCACTTATCGAGATAAAAACTATATTACATTATAAGTTGGATCAAATCACACACTTGATCATAATCTTATCAAAATCGGTTGTGTAGTTTTAGAGCTCATTGCACGCAAACCCGGTGTACGCTTAAGATAAATATCTAAGGGAAATGAGATTATGGAAGGAGGACATATCCCTCTATTCCCATTTGACCGTTCCTGTGTAGGATCTATTTTAATAATTAATAATGGTATAATGTTCGAGTTGCAGGAAATTTCGCAATTTTTTTATTATCGTCTTATTCTGACTATTTCACCAGAGGACAATCTCTCCGATTTTTCGTTTTCGTTTTCAATATCAACTATTGGTGCTCGTGCCGTTATAATTATTTTTACAAATTATAACACAAAGCTTGTACTACTGATGGGCACTATCGAATTATTCAATAAGTTCGGCACATTCGGACTATTCGACGGTATTTAAAATTATTGAATAGTTCGAAAATATTCGATAGTACCGAATTACTCGATAGTTAAATATATTTCGAACCTTTTTTCGATACTCGTTGACACGTGATAACGATTAACAATAAACGAAAACGATGACATTGTATGAACAGGCGCAGCGAGTTCGACGTTGTCAGTCTGTAGATTTTTCATAGTAATATGCTATTATAATATTATTATTATTTAAATTTTTTTATTATGTTTTTACATTTCTACTGTGCAGATTGTCATACATTTTCAAGTGCGAAAGTCTGGGAGTTAGAGACATAAACAAATCGCACTATACGAAAACGTAATAAACGCTGTCCTCTGAAATAATTTTTGTCTATTAGAGCCGGAGTTTTGGATGTACGAAATCCCATTTTTGGATATCCCAGATACTCCTGAACATTTGCATTGTTTTAATCCTCTCGTAATTCCGTTCGCTTATTTACAATATTTAGTAATATTATATTTTAATATTTTGTAATTTGTTACCGTAGTTTATAATAATGAGGGTTAGGCAACTTCGAGCATTTACATAATTAAAACAAAAAATTAACAGAGTAAAATATTAATACTGTTCATGATGTAAGGAATCTAAATCCTAAATTTTATTTTGCATATTTTACGTTTATTGCTTATCAGATCATATTTTAGAATTATATTGCTTTTTAGAGCATAATTTAGTACATAATTGGTTGTTCTTTTAAAGCATGTTTACATGTTTTTTAAAGCTAAAACTCTCTAAACCTAATAATAATATTATCATTGTCGTATTTATTTTGTCTGATATCTATATTATCTGTCCAGATTCAAATAACGATAAATGATCGAATTCGATAATAAGATTATTTTGTGACAAACAAATGGTCATAGAAAACAATTTTTTCTTTTTTTACTACGTAATATCTACATTTTTTTGTTTTGCACCCGGGCGGAAAATTCCTTCTATTTTTTTAATATTATTTATAATTAATTAAAATCTATCAATGTATCCACTGTATCAACGGAGTTACTGTCGTCAGTATCGTCTGATAATAATACCATTTTTTTTTTTTGTTTTCTGTTCTCACACGTCTGTCCCGTAGCACCGGGTTCCTTCGGGTGTGTATAGTTTTACGGTGAAAATGTACAAATTGGGTTTTTTAATTCAATTTTGTCGGAGTATTCCCATGTAGTTGTGAATTTGCCTATTCATTATTAACCACAGGTTGTCCGTAAGAATTCGTTCTGGAGGGTTTGCATTTTTTTTTTTTGGTGTTTTTCTCGTAGGGAAAGCTGACGCCTGTCATTCGGAACGGGCGCGTGTGATCAGCGGCCGGATAATCGAAGTGTATAACACAATTTTGGGATTTTGTGTGGAGTGTGAATTTATTATTTTCTATAGGGGGACTCATTCTCATTCCGGTATCGTGTTTTTTTTTGTTCACGTGGATATTCCTAGTTGGTTTTTCATCGAGGAAAACGCCAAGATACTTAACTGCATCGTCTTTTTTTATTTCGTTCAATAGCTTGACTATCCATATAAACGCACCGGGGGTCGTCACGCCGTTTAAGGGTGAAGATTTGTGTAACACTTTTAGCCGGGTTTAAGTTTGGCTTCCATTTCTTGAACCAGACGATGGTTATTAATTATTATTAGTGTCATTATCCGGCCTTGCTCGAGTCAAATTTGGTTATCCAGATATCCAGAATCGTCGCTAAAAATGGTGAAAAATTGTTTTATTTTATTGAATCTGGTTTTGCCTATTTAAAAAACGGGATTCTATTCCCCGTGGCAACAAAATCAAATGGATAATAACAACTGCTAATTTTTCATCCGAATCACCGAGGAAACTCGAGAAAAAATTCGATTTTCGTACCAAAAATACCAACAACCTTGTGTCTGGTCCCCTTATTTTATTTTGATCAAAATAAAATACGCAGATGTTAATCAGCGAATCAATATAATTGTGATCTTATCATTTTATCGGAGATTTTACTAAAACACGAATCGATAATATTTACAGGGCGATCGACAAACCATAAGACATTCATTATCTGGCAAAGTATTAACTATTTGCCGATTTTTTGTTTCCTCAAATATTTAAGAAACATGCAATTCTAAAATGTTACATCGTCGATATTTTTTGTCACCTTCATTTTCGAGGTTAATCGAACGTACTTTTAGAATCGATTCAGTCAAACGAACAAATTTTACCGTCTCGTGATGTTGGAATAGATTGTGTCGTCAGAAACTCTGGCGGGAGAACAGGGATGTGGTGGCAATAGATGTGAAGAAAAAAAATCCAAACTACGTGTCTATGGTACCGTAATGTTATACCGCGGTAAATAAAAGAAAATTGTATTGTTAGAAAACAATAGCTATTATAGAAAACCTCCCCCGGGGGGGGTTTTTTTTTTCTTATTATAATAAAACACAGGAGACTCGATTTCGCACCGAACAAACACGCCGCCGGCAAAATTACAATACTAATAATCTTTAATATTTTCCATTGTGCGGGGAACGCGAAAAATACACGGTAGATAATGAAATACCGGCGATGCGTGCGGCAAGTCGAAACGGAGACGTCGATAATAACCAAACGCAGAGTATTCAAACGACAAAATTATACAAATACAAATCAAGACGAAGAAATTCCGTCAACCGTTAATCGAGCGTTGAATTGCAATATACGAGAGTGTATTACGCGCGCGGTGGTTAAATAAAGTGGGAGCGGGACGGCGGGAGACAGAGGCCCTTATTTCCCATTGAAGTTATCCGCTATCCGCCCTCTTTAGTCGATACGTTTTCATATTCCGGGGGGAACGATATAGTTATTGTCACTAAAATACGTATATATATATATATTGTTTAAAATAATATCGGAAGTCAAAAAATTAGATATTACAAGCGAAAAAATATGATACGATTGGCGGTTTGCGATATAAGACGTTTGTGAAGAGAAAATACATGGCGATCAGAACCGTGCCCTTTTGATTTGGCGTCCGGGGGGCAACGTTAAAAATGTCTTTCCCCTCCCATTTATTTAATTATTTACACGATAACTTGGACAGTAATAAATAGTGTGATTATTGTTATATAAAAAAAAAATAATAATAATAATAATGCGACTAAATATTTATTATTATTAACACATGTATTTAATGAATTAAGTATTTATTTATTGGGTACTTGTATTTTATTGATTATTCGAATGACTTAAAATTTAATTTTTCTGAATTCGACAGAAGCAAAATCTTCTATGACGTCTTCAAAGTCGATTTTTCGGGTTATTTTATTGTCAATTGATAATATTGCCGAGGTCGTCAATCTTTCTTGGGACATGGTTGATCGCAAGTAGGTCTTAATTAATTTTAATTTACTAAAGCATTGTTTTCCAACCGGTAGTCTGCGGTCCCATAGATATTTTCTTCGATTTCTATTACAAATTAATTATTATTTCTTTTTTTTAAATAGCCAAAAAAAAAATTACGACTTATTGAGGAACCGTATAATATCGCACGGTTATCTTATCGTTGCTGCTGCTGTAGACCGATAAGTATTTTCCTCTTTTATAAGAGTAATAAATTGAAGTATAATTATATATAAGTGAAGTATAGTAATAAAATGTAAAGTAAAATAATACAAATTAACATTTTTCGATAAATTTTGTGTTTTCTTGTTAATGAGCAAAGAAAAAAAAAAAGGTTTATCTAGTTTTCGTAAAATCGAGGTGGTCCACGACCTATAAAATATTGTCGAAGTGGTCCGTGGTGGTAAAAAGGTTGGGAAACACTGTACTAAAGGAACGCTCTCCGGATGGTTACAGTAACATGCGTGGTAAGATACAGTCTATGTTCAATTACCTAGTTTGGACAAGTTGAATCAAGTTCAAATGGTATTATTGTATTTAAAAGGTTACGTTTTGCACATCTGGTAATATTGATTTTGCTTGATATTTAAAAAATTAAATTCCGTTGATAATAAATCTTCGTTGTATTTTATAGCTAAACCAGCTGCACATTTCTTCCTTGTTTCAACTGTAGTTTCAGATAGGTGACTGGCCAGATAGGAATTCAAAACCATTGGAAATATCAGATAATTTTTCAAAGCGCCATTTAATTTCAGCCATCATACCTATCAACAACTTTGCAGTATTCCAATATTAATAATTTATCTGCAGATAATAATCTTCATTTGATGATCTACCTCCACTCATGGTTTAAATTTTCATTTTTAATTCCGATTTTATATCAATTTTTTCACAAATGTTAATTTTAGTTGAGTTTTAATTTCTTCAGTTCCACCACTACCGCGCATTTCTCGAATAAAAATATTTAATTTTATGGCTCCCTCCTAACATTTTTTCCCTGGGCACAGGCCCTCTTGGACCACCATGACACGGTTCTGATCGCGATTCATTATAATTTATAACTTTTTTACTATATTATTTAAATTATTTCAGATTTTCAGCACAAATTCCAGGGGTGGGGGTGGGGGTGGGGGTGGGTGTAATATAGTTATTTTTATTAGTAGGTACCTATATTTATTTTAACGATGATAAAATACACCAAAATAACCAATAAAACAATTTCTGGCGGTCTTGTAAAGAATATTTTTATTCTGTATTCGAATAAACAAACGTGAAAGATATTCGGAATCCCTGTTTATATTAGACAAACGCGATAATTCCAACGTATCAAAAATAATATCGTAATATCGCGGTTGGCCAATCGTATTCGGTGGAAAATAAAACCATTATTTTTTGATCACAGTTCGTATAGTGGTAATCGATGTTGGGTACGGCGCAATATATCGATGGTCAACGATTTTTCGCCATTATCCCTGTGCTCGACAACACCGTAATTTTCGCCCTTCGGCCGTAACGGACGCGCGCGTCCCGTAACGGGACCATGTTCCGCTTTGTAGACCCGTCGGCGAGAGAGACCGACCACCACCCGTCAAACGTCGAAAACTTTTGCGACGTCGACGGGGTCACACGTACAGCAGAATAATAATACTTTGCTAATTATAATAATAATAATAATAATAATAATAATAATAATATTGTTGTGATGTCCATTGCCGTATAGGTTATACGCGGGTAAGTCGGGTCCGCCGGGAACCGGAGGGCGCGTCACCAGTTCGACCGACGGATTTATCGTTCGGACGCGATCCGACAGACGACGACGATGATGGTAATAATAATAATAATAATAATAATAATAATAATAAAACGACGTGCGTTGTGTGCACACATTGTACACGGGATGTGGGTAGCGGTACGGGTCAAAATTTTAGTCTAACTAACCCCCCGTCGGCCGTACACACAAAGTCCGCTACAGTTTTAACCCTCCCGGATCGCCCGCGTCTGCCGCGCCGATCGTAATAATATTATTCGAATTGTACGCGGCGCCCGGCGGTGAAACGGATGCGTTTGACGGGCGAGCCGAGCGCGCGTCGTACCCGCCAACGGATCCGGCGGCGACCGCCGCCGCCGATATTTCGCATTTACCGTAGTCTCCCGGAAAAACAACACCGGCCCGCAATCACCCACCGTGTTGCGTATTCGGCGACGGCGAAAATCCGCCACAGTTCGACAATCCGAAGTTTTGAAAATGCAAAACCTCGGTTTGACCGTACAGATTTCTGTTTTTTTTTTTTTACACATTATAATGCGAGTTAAATAATTGTATTCGTTTCAACGCGTGATACCATAAACAATTCTTTTCTAAATGAAACAACGTTTGCCGGGTCAGCTAGTAATATTTTATAGAAATTACAGTGTAATATATGTATGATTTTTTTTTTTTTTTTTGTTTGTTGTATTTGTTTTTTTTTTTTCAAATACATTTCTATCTGTGATATTATTTGAATTGTAAAAACGTATTTAACGTTTTACACAATCAATTCTATGAACAATAATAGTTTATGAGAAATGAATTAAAGAATATAAAACCGAAATCCGGATTTACAATAAACGTCGGATTTCAAAATTAATCAGATTTATTAGATTTTCGGATAATCCGGATTTATGTCGCATCACTAATTACGATTTCGCCAATACTAGTGGCGCGTTTGGACATTTTTCATTCCTCCCCGATGATCCAGATAGTTTTCTGTTTGGAAAAAACGTTATATTTTTTCAATTTAATCGCACATAATTTTTTTTTAACAGTTGGTTCAATTAGCTATTATTATGTAAAACATAGTGCGAGGTTTTTATATCTGCATTTTTTTCTGATGGGAAGTGGCGGGGGGCAAATATAACAATTTTTTTTTAAAAAATTGACCGGTGGCTCTTTTCCAGATGGCCATCTCCGTCAAATTTCAATTCGTTTAAAAGTTTACTATGCCGTCGCTACTGATTCTATATCGTAATCAAACCGTTTATTGTGATGATTACACAATATATTTTATGGTGAATTTTATTGAAAAAATAATTTTATATATTAGGCATATTATTTTGCAATAAGCAAGGCGGATTTGAATTTAAAAGTATGCGGTGGAATAACGTAATATTGTATACATATTATTATGTCTTTTGTTTTTTTTTGTGCGATTTAAATGATCGTTGAACAAAAATACAACGTGCAAGTTTACATAATATTGACAAATCATCATCCCGGGACTACCTGTAAACGATATTTTTTTTATTACATTGTGGCGATAATAATTGTGTCAATAATTGATTTTCTAGTTCTTGTCGACAATTGGACATAGTTTTCGTTCGTATTGTTCAACCCGATAATATAATATTAACATTTGACCCGTACAAAAAAAAAAAAAAAAAAAACGAAATAAATATTGTTTTCGCTATTAATTCGCCTAGTTCGCCTGTGGCGGCGTCGGCGACGGGGAAGGGGGGGGGGTAAATAAATTTAAAAAATAATAATAATAATAAAAAATAATTGTTCCGGTTCAGATATTATTTATTATTATTATTATTTATGTGTTCGTACACATATTCAACACCCGGAATATTGTCGTGACAGGTTAAACCGTGCGAGATGTTGTAACGGTTGTAAATCCATCGCTTTTCCCGGGCGTCGTACGTCGTCGCGGTCCTGCAACTGAAAAGCGACGGAAACCGCAATTATATCTATATGGCGGAGGTACGCCAAGTTCAAATACAAACTATATATGAACATTATTACTTAGTTTACTGTCATTTGCATTCGATCGGGATATATATATATATATATATATGCATTGAGACATAGTTACAACAAACGTGTATACGTATTGTTGTAGAACCGTGTTCCGGGGCGGCGTTGCGATGCGCAAACCGACAAAACGCGGAATTCATTAACAATTTTCCACCAAAAAAAAAAAAAAAAATAAAATAAAATAATAATGACGGCACTGCCGGTGGTAATTCGATGCAAGTTGTTCCGAAATCCGTTCCGGTTATATTTTTTCGACATCAACCCATCCCGCCGGCCGGTGACGGTACCCCTTTTCTCCCTCGGTAGGGGCGGAGGTTAAGCCTTTCAAAAGCATAACGAAATGCCATTATTGTATTTTACGTATATATTTGGTAAGTGATATTTTTCATTTTTGTTCCTGAGGGGGTGGAGGGAAAAGTTGATACCCGGCACTTTCGCCTCGTAAATATGACACCGCTCGAGTAAAAAAAAGACAAAAAAAAAAAAAAAAAGACTAAAATTCGGTAAGGTAAGTTTATCTATTATTATTTATTACAACTACCGTTCATGTTGTAGTTGTTATAGGTCAATCTGTACCGTACACTGTACAGTCGCCATTTTATTGATTTTACCTATTTTTCATATTCAATTTTAAATTTGAATACACACACAATCTCTTAGATGACCCACTCACCCCACTAATTCGGTTACCAGTGCGGTTGCACTACTCGTTAAGCAGGGTACGTGGGCGCCACTGCTCAGTAATTTAAAATTAAACACACGGCAACATTGTTTTATTATTCGATTCTTAGATCCTGAGCAAACTGAGGAATATACAATTTTTTTTTTTTTTTTTTTGACCTCTCGTTACTTCGAACTTTTCAGCAGTTTAATACGTTTTTCGTATGTTCCTTCGATTTTAAACAATCAAGATGAGTCACTAGTAGTGACAAATTTAGAATTTTTTAAGGAGCGTGCTAAAATTAAGATTTACGAGCGTTCTATCAGTAATCCATACGATTGATACACAAATTCATTAATTTTTGGTATAATTGCTGCTATGGAAAATAAAACTGTTTATGTTTTTATTGATTCTATTTTCTATTGATTTCCGTTATTACTTTTGCATATTTATATATTGTCAATACTTTTGGATATTATTTCTGTGTTAATGTATCAGAATAATTATTTTTTTTACTTAGGCACCTATTTATCTTCTATATTTAAGTTGATCTTTACCGAAAGATTTATCGTGTATCGTTCAATCTTATAATAATTAACGCTTTTTGGACATGATACATTTTCCAAAATAATTCTTGCCAAAAATATTCTGACTTTTTATTTTTTTAGTTATTTATAGCTATTTGAAATTCCCGAGTTTCCCGTGTCGATTTACATCCGTCTCTTTAAACATCGCGCTCTTTAATTAACACTGTCGTGAATCGAACAATTGCATCATCCTATAAAAAACCACAATCAATTAGAATAACATTTTTGGTAAAAATCGTGTACACGATGTATGGAAAATGTTATAAAACGCGGCAAAAAAAAAAAACCGCTTATTACATTAAACTCATAAATAATATACGTAAAACAATTTAATAATTAAACGTGAAACTTCTTCGACGTTTAATATTCAATATTCATACGATTTATCGTATACAAAACGTAATTAACTTGTTATTGTGTTTGCAACGTGCAACAGTTATGTCTTGGGGGTTCTAATTTATTATCAATTGTTTAACAATCGCGTCTAATAGTCATCGGTGTACTGTGAGGGTGAAAATACAGTCGTGTCATATCATTCAACAACGATTAGCAAAAAAAATAAATGCATCAATATTAACGTAACAGACCTACAGAAACATGCCGGCGGGGGGAGAGGAGCTGAAAGAGTACTAAGACCCTGGATTCGCTACTGTCGACTCGTTTATATAAAATTATTATTATTATATTCTATTGTTACGCGATTTTTTCTTATACAGAGAAAAAAAAACCAAATTGAATATTATTCGATTCGATTTTTTTACTATATTATAGGGGTTTTTTTTTTTTTTAAATCTCATACGCGCGTTTACACTGCGCCCGGATGAGCGGTACTTCTAAAAGAAAATTTAACATAAAAAAAAAAAAAATATATATATAAAATAAAATCAATATCCGCCGAGTCTTTGATGACTCGCGCGCGGCGTATTTATTGTGTCATCCCTTTCTATCGGCACGGTTCGCACTTTAATCCTCGAAATATTAAATTCGACGGATTCGGTGGCCCGTCAAAGCGTCACGGAATCAATGGCGGTCTTATAGGGGGGCGTCAGCCGGATCGCCCCCCCCTTCTCTTGGCTTTATTTCATGCACATAACATATTTTTAGAGAATTTTCGAAGAAAAATCAGCTTACACCTCCGCATTTTTCTATCTGTGCGTCCGTAATGTCATTTTCCAGGTCAACATTTGAAAATTCCAGTTTTTTTCTACAATCCATTCCTTATTAAATGCAACAACAACAACAACAACTACCAAAAAACAGTATTGTTTTTTTTTTTTTACATTTTTATACAATTTTTCTAGAGATGCCTTTTATTAGTTTAAGATATTTTAATAATGAAGGGGGTTGGGTATTTTACTATTTTTGCCCCCTCTCCTCGAACGTCAAGTATAGCCGAATACTAGTCTTTAAGACTCGAATGATATACGTATCAACTGTATCTAACATCACATTTTCAAAATTCAAGTATTTTTTTGGGGTAGCAAAACGATAGTCTCGCTACCCCAAACAGATTCACAGGGTAGTGGAGATACCTATCGATACCCCTTGTCCAGTGGTGGATATATCCCAGATCTAAGGGGGGAGGGCGAATTTTAAATCCACAGGAGTAATGGGATTCAACTCGTTCCAATGTTTTTGTTAGAAATTTATTACTCTAATCAGTACGAAAAATATGCGAAAATTGTCCGTCACCACATTCCATTGAAAACTTCTGAGCACGTTCCTGTTAAAATCATTCCATATTTTAACCAGTTTATGCACAAATGTCGAGTGTTTAAAATATTTATCTAGATACCAAAATATACCAATGTAACTATAACAACAAATTGTCGTAAATTAAAATATTTCCAAAATTGTTCAGAAAATTACGCAAAGTTATAATAAGCAACACGACTGTTTCAAACCTTCAATTGCTGTTCGGCTTCAACAGCAATCGATTGCAGTCTGTTGTAGATAATAATCGTTTTTATTATTACATTATTACAATTCTTATCATCATCGCCGACCGTGGGTAATAAAAATCAAAAAAAAAAAAATCATCAAAATCGTACGAGTTTAATGTGTACCTATATACTTCAGTATACTTTTTAGGTATTTAATTTCTTAAGTATTAAATTGTAAGCAAGGACGGATTGGCCAATCGGGAAATCGGGAATTCTCCCGATGGTCCGGTCTTCGCGTGTGCTGTTATATTATTATGTATAATCAAAAGTAGATCGTTTCGTATAGAGAATTTATGTTATTAAGCAGGTTTAGATTATTAAGAATTTCAATTAAAAACGTCTTGTTGTATTACAATCAATTCGGTAGGCATTAGATACACAATTAACTAACTAAAGATTGTAAATTGTAATTGTTTTTTTTTTTTTTTTTTTTATTTATTTATTTAAGGTCAAATTAACTGAGATAGGACTATAAATAGATGATAAAAAGCAAAATGTCTTAATTTATTTTTCAACTAGGTTAGTTTTGTTACATATGCGGCATGGTTACACAACTGCAAAAGGAGGGAGTGCTTAGAATCAGCACTTCCAGTGTTTTTCTTAATACAACGTTCAAACTTTGCCACATGTGTTGATAATTGTATAAAACCATACGTAGGATATAATATTTCGTTGCAATTTGAACGTATAATTTAATTCGGTCGATAAATAGTGGGTAGGCGTATGGGGACTAATCAAACACGTTTAACAAATCTTTAGCACCGTACGTAATTAGTACTTTAGTTGTGCATATGATTTTTGTGGGCCGGGTACGGTTCATATTTCACGGGCCGAAAAAAACCGCTCCGATCCGGGTTGTAGGTAATAATAATATATCATGCGATCATATTATACGGTGATCATGGGCGTAACTAGGTTTTAAATCAGGGGGGAGGCGGCGAATTAACATAAAATTCGTATTTTTTATTTTTATATAAATATATATATATATATTATACAAAGTGCGGTAGAGCCGACTGACGAGTTTTGATGTGCTATAAATAACGAACAGTAAAACTTAGAGAAAAGGTTTTTTTTTTTAAATTTAAATCAGTATTCAATCCCATTTTTAAAAATTATTTTTTGAAAATTATATCTCCAAGATGGCGGCCGTCAGCATTGATACACTGTTTGTAGACGATCTCTGAAGCTTTCATATGATTTTCGGCACATTTCGACTGGTATGGCCTCGACTTCCACGTGTAGTGGTCTTTCACGGAGTTGCCGTGGGTTATTTGTAGCCCAGTATCGAAAATTTTGTTTATTTACCGTTCCAGAAAGATGAAAATGGGCCTCATCGCTACAGAAAAACGTTGATATCGGAGGAATTTGCAGAAGAATTTGCTGACAGAGATTTTTACGGTTGCCGTAGTCAGTAGCATTTAACTCTTGGATAAGCATTAATTTATAGGGACGGAATGATAAATCTTCGTGAAGAATTCTCCTCAAAGAACGGTCTGAGATTGCCAAAGCTACAGCGTGTTTCCGGGCTGAGCGTCTTGGTGACTGCCCAATTGACTCTCTAACCAACTGCACATTTCCGGGGGTACTTACCGTTCTGGGTGCTCCGTGTCCAAGTCTATTCAGGGTACTTTCGGTTTCTTCCAAATGCCGTATCCACAATTTGATAGTCTTAGCAGAAGGAACAGATTCAGCACGCGGAACGCCGAAGTGTATACGAAAAGCCCTTCTGTGCGGCGATGTACACCTGTCCGGACCATGATTACGAATAAAAACGGCATTACCGTACAATTCAAAATATACCACTATATTAAGGCCTGATCTTATCTTATCACAGGCTAAGGATCTTATAAAAATCGTCAGCCGGCACTGCCGCACCCTGTAGTTTAGAGATTATAACAACGCCAGTCGTTTGTGGAATGCAGTTTTACTGCACACCCTCGCTACGGCCGCGGCGGCGGTGAAAACCCCGGCGCGGGCGGCGATCCAGCGGTCGTCCCCTCTGCCGATATCCGCCGGCCGCGGTGTGAGCCGCCGAGAGCGGCGCGTCATATTCGCACGCGGTTTACCGCGGACCTTTTTCCGGTCGACGAAAAAACATTATTGCACTTAATAATATATACGTATTCGTCGTATACAATACGATATTCGTTTGTAAATATACCTATTACCCGTATATATATATATATATATATATGTATTTAAATAAAGCGGGCAGTCGCGATGATGTTTTATTCATAGGCGTTTTTAATATACACGACGGCCGAGGGGAAAAAGGAAAATAAAAAAAAAAAAAACAAAAATGTCTATATATATACGAGGACGTCGTCGGTGACGCCGGTACACGCGCTTGTGTTTCTCTTCCGAGTCGTTTTGCGCGTATTTTTATGGTTTTCCCGTCCCGTTTTTTTTTTTTTTTTATCGGCCGCGCGCCCGGTTGATAAATAAACGATTCCCGCGGGTTGACGGCCGGCGCGGGCACGTGACGACGACGACCACGGCGGGGCGCGTTACCGATTTCTGCGGTGCCCCGGCTTCCCGCCGACGCCCGTCCCGGACACGCGTGCCCGTGTGTGTACGTTATCATTATTATTATTCAAAGTCCGATCGGCCGGCGAAAGACACGTCACATTCGACACGGACGTTTATAATGAGCCCTGGGGACCCTTTTTTTTTTATTTTTTTTTTTTTACTACCACCGCGTGCGGTCGTCCATTGTTTGAATATCCAATGAATCCCGCCGCTGGCCCGGGGCGACGACAAAAATATACGGAAGTAAAAATACACGTATAAAAACGTTGACGGACGGCTTTTTTTTTTTTTTACGGCCTTGACGACGTGCTTCGTCTGCCCCGCACTCTATACACAACCAATACCGGCCGACTTTGCGTTTATTCGCCTTTTTTTTTTTTTAGTTTATGTTAAATATATTTCATACGCGTCCGGTTCGTCGAGTTCCGTACACACTTCATACTACACCCCTCGGCGCGAGGGGATACAATTGGTGTGTGGGGGGACAGGAGAAACCCGGCGTGAGGGTAAGGCGACCGCCTAAGCCGCCATTCGCCAAGAGACGTCGAAACGTCTCTTATACATTTTCAGATTCTGAGCCAAGTACGAGAATACTATCTATTGGTTTTACTATGACACGCGTGTTTTGCTTTCTTTTCTGCCCGTAAACAACTTTTCCACCAGAAATCCATATTTTCTGAAAGCATTTTGGATTTATAATATTTGGTGCATTAGAGACGTCTTTGTAGTTTTCTTAATAATCGTGAAAAAACCGTAGGAATAACGGACAAATTTTCGACTTTTCCATTTTGTTGTCTTATTGTTAAAAATAACTGTAAAGGCATGGAATTTTACACAGAATATTAATATTAGCGCCTATTCTATGGGTGGACGAATTTCCAAAACATGTTGGCTATTTTTTTAAACTATTTATAGGCATTTTTTTTCTCGAATTAATCGTGTCAACTTATACGAAATTAAATTCGAATATTTTTAGGCAATTACATTTGTTTAATTTGTTTTTTACCGACAATTCGACGTTAAAATTGTATTTACTCATGTATTGCAAATAGTGTAACCTTGATCATTGTATATTTATCATTAATAGATCAAAGCCAACGGTCGAATAATACCAGTAGTATGAATTAATAATTGCACCGCGTCTGTATATATACGAGTAGAGCACATCAAAAGACCCTGACAAACGCAAACATAACCAATAGGTATATATATATTATTGTAATTTGCGTTGTAGTTATTATTATATAGCTGTAATATCAATAATTACCTACTGGTATATTATACCGATTTGACAACCAATTCCTATAATATTATTGCTCTGCTCCGGGGTTCAAACGCGTTATAATTAATGGCAAAAATATAATTTGCGTTCAAAGGGCACGACTATTAGACTATGCGCACAGCTGCCAGCGTTTTATTTCATTTCCAGTCTATTATTTTACTATTTTTTGTGTTTTCCTAACAGCCTACGCGTCCTAAAGCTCGAAGTAATACGTATACCTATACAAATAATTATAATGGATAAGTTAAGTAAGACTGAAACCGTTGAAACGTAATTCTGTGTCAACAAACGTTACTAGGCCTACGTCTCTTAAATTTAAAAAGGCCACGCGAAAGTCAATTTTTTTGGAATTATTGATGTGGGTTTATAAGCCAAGGAAAGCGACTGCAACGTAATCATGCGGCTGTAACATGGGGAAACTGATGGATGTCTTATAGAAACAGTTAATAAATCAAGAGGGGTCGGCAATTTACTAACTTATGCTAAGAATGTTTGTGAAACTTTCGTATATAATTATGTTATAACCTGGAAAAACAAAATAGTAACTAATAGGACCTTAACAAGTAATATTATATTACATATTAATATGATGAAATATGTAGAAGTAAAACAGTATGTGGTTGTACTGTACAACCAAAATAATATTAATTAAACTTTAATTTTGGTATTATATAATAAGGATAATGAGAATATTTTTTTTATCTGATATAAAAAAAAATATAAAATATATACTGTGGCGCACCAAAAAAATAAATATTTTTAATATTAAATTATACATTATTATTAGTATATTGTCACATATATAGTATTACAATGATGAATAATGATGTTTTTTTTTCTCCAAATTTTATTGTTACGATAGACACACATTAATAGTTCAATAGTACGTAATAAGGTTTATGACAATCACCGAACGCCTATTTCGCTATACTTTACCACTAAACGCAATCGATGGTTTAAATTTATGTGATTTAAAAAATATTTGAATCAGTATTTATGCTTTTGAAAATAATTGCAACGTTACCAGTAAGTACAAATACTGCTGAGAGATCGTTTACCACACTACGGCGAATCAAAACCTACCTCCGAAACACAATGTTTGACAGTCACGTTTAAATGGGCTGGCAAATCTTCACATACATCGAGAAATACAAATTAAAGAATCTGAAGTATTAACAGTTCTTTCCGAAAAGGGACCCAGAATACTTCAATTTTAAATAGATTTGTCATAATATTTAGTTATTAGTATAATTATAAATATTAAATACATAATATAACATAATATTATGTACTATGTGATAATAATAAAAAAAAAAAAAAATCATTATTTAAAAATTAGTGATAATTGTTTACTTATGTGTAAGAAAAATAGGAAAATGTTTAAGCCACCCCCTCCCTTAAATAAAAATCGCTTCTTTACGTATATATATATGCAATACAAACAAATAAAAAATATATAGAAAAAAAAACAAAACAAAGTGTGTAAATACGACCGGTTTTGATTTAAAAAAACCATCATCACATAATAGACCAGAAAATGCGAAAAAATAATACGTGACAAGACTGAGCAGAATGCATAAATGAATTTACCATTTTTTTTTTTTTTTACACAGGGAGTAAATTAACTTTATTAAAAGAAATTGTAAAATGTGATGATATAGATTTAAGAAGTTTTCAAAACGTATTTTCCTGAACTTTATTATAAATATGCAACTTCCAATACAGAATCAATGTAAATATTGTTTTGGCTATTTAAAATCTCTAAATCATTATATATATATCAAAATCAACGGTGATTATTTTTTAAAATATACTTTGAAAATTTACAATTAAAAGCTTTCTTTAATCTTATTTCAGAGATATGCTCTTTGTATTTGGTTTTAAAGTTCCTGATAGTTTTATAAATGAAGAATTTATTAAAATTAAATTTAAGTTTATACACACCAGTGTTAACAAAAAAATAGATATATTCGTGTAGTATTTTTTCTTTTTTCATTGAAAAAGAATATTTACAATCTGTGTTATAATAATATCACAATAAGCAAATATGATAATTTAACGTTATTTGTTTCATAAATAATAATTTATTATAATAATAATTAGTCTTAAATGCGACTCTAACATTATGATTATTAATTGTTCAATTAATTTTATTTATTTCCATCATGCAACTAATAATTATTTTTGGAAACGTGCCTTCCTGTTTTTTTTTCTTCTTCACCATGTTGCATTCTGCCATACGTTTATTTAGCTGGAGATTTGTTAACATTAATACAATGTTCGAAAATTACATTTCATTCAGTGTTTGTTAATTTCAATTCCATAACATTCCAAAACCATTTTTCTGAATCTCCTATGTTAACGGTACTTTCAGTACTAAATAAAACAAAACAATTATTTACATTTATATTTTATGCGAATTAACAATTTACTTAATATATATTTTTACCTTTTGTGTTCCGCTGTAAGTAGTAGAAATTCTAAAACATCAGCGTACAATATGCTTTTTAATTTTATTGGCAACTTGACAACAAAATTTCTTACAAAAGTGGTCCCTAAAATTGTTCCAGTTTTTTCATAACTGCAACTGAATAAACAAAAGAAAAAAAAAAACTGTTATACTTGTGTGATAATAATTAAAAATTAAAACAACAATATAGCTAAATATAGGCAGCACCAAAGTAAAGTAATCAGATAAAAATGATTATTTTTGTATTAAAATTAATTTTGTTTTGAAAAATGGTTATAATTACTTCATGAAAAATTGCAGTAAAATTCAAAAGCTGTACATTTTATTACATTTACACGCACTTATAGACTCTATAGCAGTGGTTCTTAACCTTTTTTGAATGACGGAACACTTAACATTTTATAAGATTTTCGCGGAACACAACCGTAAAATAAAATAGTAGTACATACATTTTTAATTTTTTAATATATTAAACAATGAATGTACAGCATAAAATTGTTTGCATGCTATACATGTTAGTGCTAGTCACTAAAAAATAATAAAATAATAAAAAGAGTTAAAAAAAATTTAAAAATTTGAAATTGAATATTTTGTATGAGATATTTGTGCCTGATGATTTTTACAGATATTTTCAATATCTGGCCATATGTACGATATTGCTACTCTCATTTCCTCTTCAATATTTGTCAGCCTTTCTCATTACTTTGTTTTGATATTCATCAATGTTGAAAATCCAAGCTCACACAAATATGAGGTTGAAAATTGTAATAAAATTGAAATTGCTTTTTCAGAAATTTTTTTAAATTCGGTTTGAGCTGAAATCTAAAATTCTTCTACTGTTATTTCGGAAAATTTTATTTTTAGAGTTTGATCTGTTGTTAGCGTTATGAATTCTTCCTCTTCCTCTAACGTAAATTCATAACTTGACGTGTTGATGGTAGAAAATGGATTTCGTATCCAATCATACTTTTCAATATTCAATTCAGGAAAGTATTTTGTGATTTTTTCTTCTAATAATGCTAAAAGTTCTGTTACAATAGGAATTATTTCATTATTATTTTTAATTGAAGGAAACATGTAAACCGTATTTTTTTTTTTAAATGTTAATAGTTTATTTGTTGATGTAAGAATATTTTCGTTTTTACCTTGCATACCAGCATTTACGCTATTTAAATAATTAAAAATATCAGCTAAATATGCCATTTTAACACACCAAATATCGTCTGTAAGAAAAGATATAAAAACAATGTTACCTTCGTTTTGAAAAAACATTAACAATTCATTCTTAAGTTCCAGAATTCGATTTAGAACTTTACCTCGCGATAACCATCTTACTTCACAATGTAAAAGTAAACATACGTGCTGAGCTTCCATTGATTCACACAGTTTTTTAAATAGGCGTGATTGTAATGGACGCGATTTTATGTAGTTGACCATGCTTACAATTTGATCCAATACGGACTTTAATGTAATAGGTAATGTTTTCGAAATAAGTGATTCTCGGTGTAAAAAACAATGTGTAGATATGATATTAGGATTTTTTTTCTTCGCCAATGTTGTAAATCCTTTAATAGAACCAATCATTGAAGGAGCTCCGTCGGTGCAGATTCCTACACATTCGTTCCATGTTATGTTAAATTTATCTAAATATGACGAAATTGAATCAAAAACATTCTGCCCTGTTGTACGTTCAGTATAAAAACTTTACAGCATAAAAATTGATTCACTATTTTATTTTTATCAATGAAACGAACAAATCCTAGTACGTGAGCTATACTACTGATATCAATAGACTCGTTAATTTGCAAGGCGAAATATTGTTTATTAGTAGTAAGCTTGTTAGTGACTGTTTTCTCAATTTCATCTGACATGTGTATAATTCTGTTTTTTATTGTATCGTTTGAATGCGGAATTTTCATAATTTCTTTTTTTGCATCATCGCCAAACATAATTTGAACTATTTCTGAACATGCTGGGTAAAATTAAACTCTCTGCTATGGTGTGTGGTTTTAACTCTTTTGCAATTATTTCGGCAACTTTATAAGATGCGATTTGTGCTTTATCAGATATTGTTATAATTTTTTTTAAATGTTTTCTTTGATTCATTTGCTTATTCAACAACCTTTCAAAATAATTTTTTTATTTCAAACTGGAGATTGGCGTGTTTAGATGAAAAATGCCGTTTTACTTTCGCTGGTGCCATTGCGCTATTAGACAACTTTTCCCCACAAATCACACAAAGGGGAATTTGACAATCATTTTCGTCTACATAAGTGAACCCAAAATTTAAATAATCGTTGCAATATTGTCTATTGACCTTTTTTATTTTATTCTCATTATTGAAAGTATCATCATTGATATTGTTTGTATTTGTACTTGCATTATCAGTACCAGAATCATGGTTCCGTTTAAGAAATTTGTCCATTTTGTTATTAAAATGGTCGTTCAAATTAAATAAATTTCAAATTGAACTTACTTGAAAAAATAGCAGAATCCTTATTTATGAAGTTGTACACGCGTCTAACGATAACCGTGGGTAACGCACTAATACTATAATGTATTTTATAACTTTTATTAGTGCGGAAAATGAAATTGTCGATATCTATGTTATCGCAGTATGATGGCGGTTATCGTATAATATAATAATAATAATAATAATGTATATTAATAAATTATATAGTATACCGACACATTATATAATTCGAAAGTTAACGATAACGTTTTTGTGTACAAAAACAAACCAACAAAATTTGATTCTATTTTGAAAGAATTTTTTTTCACTGATTTTAAAATTTTGGCGGAACACTTATACCAAGTCCGCGGAACACAGGTTAAGAACCACTGAATTATGCGAATTATTGTGGATAATATATTTATTAATTTTCATTATTAATTTATTTATAATTATATGGCTATCAATATATTTATAGAGCATATAATAAATATAAAATACAAATATAAATCATATTTATTTTGCTTTTATAATTTATTGTCAAAAAATGTTTAGGATTTTGCTTAATTTAGCAGGTTAGTTTTGGATTAGTTGAATTTATCGGGGGTTTTTCCTTTTTTTTTTTTTTAGAATTTATAAACTGAAAATAACACTATCATTTACAATAAAATTATACTACAGTATAACTTCCATATAACGAAGTCTCACGGTGAACAAAAAAAAATTCTTTAAATAGAATTACATGTTTTTTTTCTCTCCATATGTATCAATTTTTTAATTTCATATTAAAAAATAACCATAAAATATCATATTATTATTTTTTAATCTTAATTTAAAATAAATAATCAGTGAGTTTCGTTTGTTTATTATTTTTATAAATTGTACTGTTTTCGTAAAATGATTCGATTTCATTGAGTTTAAAGAAAATCACATCCGAAACATTTGCTTGCTGTCTAAAACCAATTCTGACAACAGAAAATGCGTTTAGTATCTCTTCGTCTGTGAGTTTAGGTAATTCTTCTGCACGATATCCTTGGATTTCCATTACATTTTTGTGCGATTACGATTACGTCAGTATTGGAACGTCGAATTAACCGGTTTGCCTATCCAATGTCTTTTTATCTTTATTGGAAACAATAAAATCGTAGGTATTTTAGAACAATATTAACAACATTCGACAGTGACAGTGAGTTTACAAAAACAGTTTTGTCATCGAACAAAGTTTATACGTTATATTAGAAACGTCAGATTCGTTGTGCGGAGATAAATATACGCATGGTTCTCAAAAATAATTCGTTAAACGGGGAACAAGTTCGTTGTATAGAAGTTTTACACTGTGGATAGTAGTAGGTAAAATTGATAAATTTTAACGTCGTATTGTTAGGAATTACGCGGAATGTGAACACGTGGGAAACAAAACCGACGATATTATTTCGTTGCCCGTTATCGCGTCGTCCCCCACACGCCGCAACGTCGGGCCGACGGATCGCGACGCGTCGCCGAAAGTTTACCTACGGCACACACCGGCCGCCGACCAAAACCAGTTTTCCCGTTCCCCGGCCGGTCCAACGCGCGCGGCCACCGGCGACCCGACCCGTCCGGGGAGCCCGCCGATTAAATTCCCGTCCGGCGATCTTTTCGCCCGCGACCGCCAGACCGCCGACACGACGACGACGACGACGTTTCTTTTGATTTGTCTCCCGTCCCTCACCCGCAACAGTTTGCCGCCTACTTCCCGTAGAGTTTCCCAACGACGACGGAACGCGCGTGGTACACATATATAGAGCAGTTTTCCGTTTTCTGTTTTTTTTTTTTTTTTTTTTTTCCCCCGTTTCGTTTTCGTACTACTAAAATTACACTCACACGGTATGTTTAGTTTTTATTTTTTTCTTTTTCTCTTTTGTTTTTTCTATGCCGCCGCCGGCCACGTGGCGGCAATGTTATTTGTGTCATTTGCCGTGTACACCCCCCGTCGGGTTATTGATATTATTAATTATCAATAATGTCGTTAAACGTACACTTACAACGACGACGACGTAATTGTCTGTGACTCGTACCCTGACCGGCCGGCCGGCCGGCGGCGCCTGAAAATCCGGTCGGTGATTGCCTTGCCAAACACCCCCCCCCCACGTCTATATTATTGTATATGTATTGAAATTTTGTTAGACGATTTGGTCACGATTTTCGTAAATCTTTTAATAATTATATCGTCTTGTGGTACTGTCGACGCCGTTTGTGTGTGGATACCGTCGGGTTTTTAAACGATAACGATTTATTACGCTGTTGTAAAACTCGAAACTGCCTCCCCCTCCCCCCCCGGTACGATGTTTTGCGCGTAAATGTGACGACGGGTTTTAGGAACGAGCGTTTTTTTTTTTTTTACATTTTTGTTCTAATTTTATCGATAAAACGATAATATACCGCGCCATATATTGGCGCAATTTTAAATTTCAAACGTCTTTTCGTCCTGAACGCGTTGTAATAAAATCGCTTGGGTTTTGGGCCACAAAGTCTTTTGTTTTTTATTATATTGATCAAAAACTAACGCGAGTGTTGTACAAATGTTATAATGAAATACACGTTTACACATTCAAATACATTTCAAACGGTATAAACTGCATAGTGTAATAGATAATATATAAAATACTATGTGCAGTTGGTTCCAATTTGGGTTTGATTATTTTTATTTTTCAATTATTATCTTTAACGAATTACCTTATACTTCACAGGTTATTCTAGATTTTTAACAAACGTTGTTAAAACAATAATGTATACAAAATATCGTAGGTACCCTCTGGACAGTGGCCGATATTATAATGTTGAAAACTGGACCGTTAAGAAACCGCCGTTAAACCGATAAAAGAACCAGAACGGATATTCGATGTCGACAAACACAACTGACTTAATCGTTGGAGATGATATTGCTGGTGTTTTTACACACATTATCGACTGTTTTTTTTCCAACGTGGAAAATATATTTTAAAAATATTACTTCTTTACATACTTCAATTCTAGTCATTTTTCAATTGGGAAATAATATTCGTTCGAAAACATCCACGTGAACTCGACGAATTTTGCGATAGGTACTGTTTGATTAAATATTTGTATATGTCTGGCAATGATCTTTTACATTTTCAAAATTGATAGAATAATTCTTTAGGTTTTTCCTCACTAACTTGTACAGAGCATTTCATTCTGTCATTCATTTTGTAATTTTCACACAATTGGGATGTTCTACATCTAAATTTAATGGGTTTTATATCTATCCATTCAGTTGTATTTCTAAATTGTTTATGATTAATTTTGTTAAGGTTTCTTTTTATTTTTATTTGTGAAAACATCACAGATTTAATTGTGTGGTTAGGTTAGGCGATTGAATAGATGATTCTATGTCATCTAAACCAGCAGTTCTTAACCTGTGCTCCTCGACGCTATCGGTTGTAAAATATAGATTCCTATCTGCGGTTAAAACTATTCAGTATCAAGCCGGTAATATCGAAACTTATAGCACCCTTTAATTAATTTGTTTTTTTATTGTGTTATTCAAAATATTTTTATATATTTTGTAATGAAAATATAAACTTTTATGTAATTACCGTGCAAATTTAATTACATTATGTGAACAAATTTGATGATTAAAGTAATATTTTTTTGCTTATAAACTCTGGGTTCGTGGTTTCAGAGATTTTTTTTCAGGGATCTGTGTGCCACAGAAGGTTAAGAACCGCTGATCTAAGCTATCAAATAAAATTCTTTGAACGCCAAGTCTATTAGATACACCACCATTAGAAACTCTTGGCATAGCTAAACTTAAAAATTAAATTACCTAATTATTATTTAAATAATTAATTTTAAAATTTTTATTTGTAATATTGTGATTTGTAATTATGATTATATATATTATTAGGAACTGGATGAATATTCTACCTTATATGACTACTTGGTATCAACTGAGTTTTTCGTCTCCTGCGCACAGTGAAGAAGGTTTTATCCACAATTTTATATTAACCTTTTTGTTTCTAATCAAATTTAATTTTTTAAGGAGATGATTCTGAAAGCGATGGTTTTGTTATGGGTTCTCAGTTGATGAATATTAAATTGAAATTGGCAGAAAAAAGGCGACAAATTGAAAATGATAAATGGCAAAAGGAATCTCACGTGAATCATCGCAGAACACAAATAAGGAATGCTGCATTTGTGAAAGCGGTTATTAAAGTAATTTTTAAACATTAACGAATTGTGATTTATATGTATATGTTACAGTTAAAACCCTAAATCTCTTAAAACTAGAATTAACTGCAGGTTTAGCAAAGTCAGTCAAAACTAGTTTTATAAATCAGATCCCATGTAATTCTAAATGCTACGATAGTTTACCTGCAGAAGCAAATAAAAATGTTAAAGTAACCGGTTCCTAACACTAATAATTTCCTACACTTATTCCATAATATGGATTTATTACTACATTTATCTAGTTATAACTAGTTTAGTTTAACAATATAAAAACTACTTCTAAAAATCAATTTTCTCCAGATAATTTTAGTCTGCCAATATATTTCAGACACAACTAGTTCTAACTAAAAGAGTTGTTTTAAATTATTATTATTTATTATTTTATCAACATAAAATATTATGTTATCCCACTTGAAATATATTATTATGTACTAATTTATCTATATAGAATACTGGAATAGAAAGGGCGGTGGACGAAATAAATGATACAGAAAGTAACGGGTCATCATCGGAACCTAGTGGAGAAGAGCTAATTATTGAAAATTCTAATCCAGATCCAGTAGGGGAAATAAATTAAACAGTTAGTTATCATTTTATATTATTTAAAAAATTATAATTTTCATATTTAGGTGACTATTGATGAAATGGAAAAAAAAAAGGAAAGAATACTTTTATTGTCTTTGCAACGGAGACAGCAACAAGAAGAATTAAAAATCAAAAAAGAAATTGAATTCCAACAGAGAAAAGAAAAAGAACAGTTTAAAGTTGAACTCAAACAACGTAAAAAAGATGAAGACAAACAACGTAGGGCAGAAATTTTAGAACAATATAGGATAAATAAGGTTGTTGAAGAAACTGTAAGAGAAGTATATAATAGGAAAATAATTTAATAAAATTTAAGTAAATTTATATATGTTTTTAGGGGAAAACGTTAGATAAAGATCTTCTCAATTCATTCAAAATTAATCACAATCAAATTTTGGGCGGTCCGCCAAGACTTCGAAGTAAATTTCAAAATAGATGTCCACAACCAAAAACAACGTGTGTGGGTACGCCATATGCAACCTCTACACCGTCTCTGGCCAAAAAGGGTTCTAACAAAAGTCTTGCGAGTGTGTATTTTTATTGTAACAATTTATAATTTATTATAATAACATTAGTTATATAATTTTATTACGTGTATTACTTGTGGGGTTAAATATACTATTGTAAAATAGTAACACTAGTTTTTAACAAGTTAAAAAAAATAATGAATATTGAGATATCACATTATTATGTTTAGATTTCCAAATCATTTGTCGGTCTATATATTCAATTATAACCTATTTATTACATTTATATGCATACAATATTAATATCTGATAATATCCTAAATACAAAAATTAATTTATATTTAACACAAATGGTTTTGTTCTATCCAAAGAGGAATCTGTAACAGTTTTCAGCAAATATGCTACCAACATTTTGCAATTTAAATATTAATAAAATGATTACAAGGGAAACATGTCTACAATGTAAAATAAAAAATTAATATAGTCCAGTGTTGGTTGCTTTGGTCTTTTTCTACAGAGACTTTAAATGTATTCATGGTTAAAACAAATTACAATTTTTTTTTTGTATAATAATGACAAAAAAGTTTATAACAAAAATCATAAATTATAATACTTGATTATTATAGATTGAAATTTATCATTTTGTATAGTTGGTTCAAACATTTTGTAATTTTTTGGTATGCCACAAACGACTGCTTAAATAATTATGATATCAAAACAAATAAGGATTTTTTTTTATAGTTATTATATAACATCAAACAACTAGAAGTGTGATGAACATAATTAGGTATATAATTATCTGTTAAAGGGCATTTAAATGTTTTTTGACGCTTCAGAGTGTAGGTAATACCAAACATGTTCTTCTGCAATCAAATTACATAGGTAAAAGATTACTTTTTTTAACCATAAAATTATTTATATATATATATATATATTATTAATTGCATTGTAGAAATTTTAATAGAAACACTTTTTATCATGTTTTTCATGAAGTCCTTTTTTTCTAGGAGGTTTGAGTTACAACCAAGACAGTTTGATATACCAGTGTGGTAACCCAGACTCTGATCTTGGACTGACAATTCCGCCTAGAAGAACCGCCTCACTGTCTGGTTCTGGTTTGATATCAATCCGTTGCAAATTTGATGATGGGACAAGCGATAGTGTTGGTAGTTACTATAGTGGTCCTAAGTGAGTGTCAAATACTGGCCGCTGTATGGTCTCTAGTGGCTAGTTGCTACTAGAATAGTTCCAGAGACCCTGTTATCTACTCTCTTAAAACGTTTATTTTGTATTTTATTCGCTGTAGATTATACAAACAACCAGTGACCAAAACTAATCGCAGTATTATATTGAATGCAGTCGAATATTGTGTGTTTCCGGGAGTGGTTAACCGAGAAGCCAAGAAACGAGTTCTTGATGAAATCAGCAGGTCCGTGGCTAGCCATTTCCTAGTGCTGTTCCGAGACACAGGATGCAAATTCCGAGCCCTGTATTTGTATTACCCGGAGTCTAACAAGATTGCTAAACTTTATGGTACCGGCCCACGGGTTGTTACCGACTGCATGTTTGACAAGTTTTACAAGTGAGTTCAACTAATAAACTAAGTTCCTGTACAAAATTATTTCATTTATTTCTTTTACGATGATTTACAACACTTGACATACCAATAATTATAGAATCCCCCAAAACAATATAGGTTCTTATAAGCCCTTTTCACAAACATCATTTATTTTTATAATTGATAGCTATTAGCTGAAATTTAATACAAAATTAAATAATTGTATCATTTATTGATGTTTAAATATTTTTAATTTTGGTAACTTTTCAATTATGTAGATAGAACAATGTTCTTAGTTTTTTTTTTGCCATTTACTTACTAATTACATTCTTTAAATATGGCGAATAAAAGTTTAAACATATAAATAAAATGTTTCTGACAAGGCGGCAAGTCAATGGTAGTATTTTTGTTCAGTTTTTTTAATATCGATTTTGCCATTGTAGATATAATTTTTTATTCACTATGTGTATTGTTGAACTCCAAGTAAATACAAAAATAATAGTTAAAAATATATTTAATGCATGTGCTAGTCGTGGGACTGAATTGTTTTTAATAGTTTTAAATTTTAAAGCAACTTTAAAATTTTCTGATGATTATTAGAAAATGGTTTATTGAATTGTTTGTCGTACATATCTATAGGTACCTTTTGCTCATGTAATATGTGTGCCTTGACATGGGACACTTAACACTACTACCAAGGCACATAAGTTGAATAAAATTCCATTGATAATCACTGTTTTGTGTTACATTTATAGATACAATTCAAGCTGCAAGTGTTTCTCAGAAATATACACCAAACACCTGACCATCACCATTGACGCGTTTACCATACACAACAGTTTATGGCAGAATAAAAATGTGAATTTTGCCAATAAAAAAGACATGACACCAGCCGTTTGAGAAACTAATACAATAATGACAAAAAGGAATATTGTCACGTTGAACGCTGGTTTTTTTTTTTTTTTTTTTTATAATAACTTTTCGGAGTTAAGAAGTTACGTTTTTTAAATGTAAAACAACAATTGTACCAAAAAATAACTAGTATATGTGTTTAATTCTCCCAGTTTAAATTAAATTGTTTTGTTCAAAAATATTATATTATACATTTACTTTACTACCCTTAATTGTATTAATTGTCTATATTAAGAAATTTTTTTTGTTTTTTTTTTTATCATTTTGTACATCGGTTGTGATTTATTAAGAATATTAACTAACATTTGGATATTATTTACTCAAACCTATGTATTATATTGTATATAATATCTCTATATTATATATTATATAGTATGTATGTTTGTGATTATGTGCGTGTTGCAATAGTATTTTTGTGTTTGAATTAAGAGCATCTAAATTTGTAATAAGTTTTTTTTTTTTAATGTGTATGTTTATTTATTAGGGAAATTAAAATCGCCCGTATTTATATTTGTCAAACAATTTATAAGTTAATTATTATCCGAGCAATTGTTTTTAATAAAAAAGTTCAAGACAAAATAATTTTGATTATTTCCATCAATGTCCATTAATGTAAATATCAATTAATTGATATTTACATTAATTATCTACTAATATTTTATTATTGGAAACATTTATATTTTTTTCGACATTAAGTTTTTGAAACTTTGTGGCTTTGTCAAAATGCACAAAGTAAACGAAGATGTGCATATTCTTTAGCTTTCAGTCATTTTGTCGATATTCAATTGTTCTTAATGACTTGTAGATTCCACGTTTAATTGTATACATAATTAAATATATTTTTCTTTTTGTAAATTGGGTTTGGCCTTTTTACTAGTAGCATCAATGTTAATTGCACGTAAATGACTTCTTAATGTATTCATAAATTATATCTTTAATACAATATCCGATATTGTGTCCAGTGGCCCTGCAGTGGTGTGTTTGCCTTATGCGAGTGTAATATACTTCTGACGTATCAATACAATTTTTCTATTTGTTTTACAAAGTTCTTGAGACCCAGACAATCAACAAATTTATGATCGAATATTTTACTTGAATAAATGACGTTCGCATCATTTATTGGATATGTCTTCTACATCAACCCATAATTCTCATGTCTATTCAAATATTTATATCTAAACTATAAGCTAAATGTAATTTTTAACAGTAGTTAATTCTCAAAACGTGTTTGTGGGGTTCCTGTAATTATGGACACCCAACTCCCGGAAAATCATCCGAAATACGCCACCGCAAGACGTAAACGATTACATAATTTATCCCGCGACAATATTCGATTGTCGTTATCGACCGCTACCACGGATTGAGAGAACCGTGTTCGCGGTAGCATCCACGGGTTGAGAGAACCGTGTTCGCGGAACATTGTGGAAAGTTTAGTAGACCGGTGTTACCACTTTCATCTATGGTTACCACCCACCGCTCATCCGTGCCGAACGAAAAACCCGTTCGTCGTCCGACCTGCGCGCGCAGCCACCGACCGCGAACGTCGTCGAGTAAGCTCCCGTGATGCCGTTTTCTGCTCGCGACCGCCGGACTGACCGTTACCACGCCAGTCTTTTCAATATTCTTTTTTTTTTTTTTTTTTTTTCCTCTACCTTTGACGGTGCGTAGTCGCGGTCTCTCTTTTCCTTGTTTCATTATACAATGTGTTTTTAAATGGTTTCCGGACGAAGCGCAGTGTTCGCGACGTGTTCTTACGGATATACGCGTGGGCGGTGAGTATTTTTTTTCTGTCTATTTTTATATTTTTTTTTCCACGCCAACAACACATGGCGGCGCTATTATTTCTCACAATAATCTATATCTATGTACGATACGTGCCTATGTCGGCTCGCTTATTGATATTATCAACGATAATGTCGTTACCATTGACGCGACGACGGTACGGGAGGGTCTTTTTATTTTGTTTGTATTTTTTTTTCGGTTTCTACCGGCAATTCCTCCGCCGCCGCCCGTAAACGCCGTTAGGCACTACTTCGGGAGGCGGAAAACCCGTCATCCCTGCCGGGGATCGAACTTTGGATTAGAAATCCAACGCGCTATCCCATCCTCTGCGCTACAGGGACCTCTGTATCAGGGGGGTCCTCGGCCACGTGTCGGACCCGGCTGGTGCGTGGTGTAAAAGACAAAAAAAAAAAAAAAAATGATGACTAACTCACGTTCGATGTTTATTGTTTTAATTTACAAGGGATTAAAAATATGAAAAAAAAAGAAAAAAAGGATAAAAAACCACGTGTGTGGGGCTCGTTACGCAACGAAATCCGGTGAACTTGCCGCACAACCGCGTGCGTAAGTCGCCGTTCGTTGTACCGACCGGTTGCGCCTTTTCCCCCCTCAGCTCGTCCCGTCGACCGGTTGTAAAGCGGTGGGCTCGCGCGCACCGACCTTGCCGCCGATAACCGACGGCGCGGGCTTTGTAAATCCGGTCGGTTGGTGGCCGCCGGGCCGCCCGTGTGTTATTTATTGTTTAGTGGTACGACTTTTTTTTCCGATGTTTGAAAGTAGAACACCGGCTAGTCAATAATGAAATTAATCGAAATGTCTGTTGATAATCCCATTTTTTTATTTTTTTTTATTTTTAATTTCTAATTATGGTTTAGATTGCGATACAATCTTCTTTTTAGCCTACGATGATTTCCAGGAATAGTCAGAATTTTTTTTTTTAAATACAGTCTATACAATTCTTTGTACAAGAATTAGATTTTGATAAAAAAAAAAAAAAAAGAACATAATATAAATTGACGGTGTTTATTAATGATTGGAAGTTATCCATTGATAACACCCAGGGAGTCGGAATTTAGTGTTGACATTAGGGGATTAGGGTAGTTGGTTAGGTCGTGAACGAAATCGTTTATACAATAGTAGCTTTGCGGTTTCGTCTACTGTGTTAACTCATAAGTCGGTATGTGGAGTTTGATTTGAAACGTATTTTTCCAATACTTATTTTATCAATATTCCAGAGACGTGTTATTAACAGTTTTTCTCCACAAATCGCGGTTTATGCCGACACTCGGCAATAACTATCGTATTACAACTATCAGACCTCTGTATCGGGGGGGTCCTCGGCCACGTGTCGGACCCGGCTGGTGCGTGGTGTAAAAGACAAAAAAAAAAAAAAAAATGATGACTAACTCACGTTCGATGTTTATTGTTTTAATTTACAAGGGATTAAAAATATGAAAAAAAAGAAAAAAGTATAAAAAACCACGTGTGTGGGGCTCGTTACGCAACGAAATCCGGTGAACTTGCCGCGAAACCGCGTGCGTAAGTCGCCGTTCGTCGTACCGACCGGTTGCGCCTTTTCCCCCTTCAGCTTGTCCCGTCGACCGGTTGTAAAGCGGTGGGCTCGCGCGCACCGACCTTGCCGCCGATAACCGATAACCGATGGCGCGGGCGCTGTAAAGCGGCCCTCACACGGTCAATATTATTGACAGTATAGATACTGACAGTATTTGAGCATATTGACAGTATAGTCCTCAGACAGTCAGTATTTATTAGCGTCAATACTCAGTATTAATTTGTGTTTGAATGCGTTGGTCTCCGTTTAATAAATATTTTTGTTTTATTTAATAAAATAATAATTGTTGGATATGGATGAACAGCAAAAAGCATGTATAGGAATTAAGCGGCCCTCACACGGTCAATATTATTGACAGTATAGATTCAGACATATTATATTTATAGCAATAGGTAATAATGTTTGTTGTTAGAATAACAATTAACAATATTATAGATTTATAACTATTAATAAAATATACTTAAACGATTTAATGTATATGTGTTTATTTATAAAAGGTCCCATTACATCATTTGATATTTATAAATTAAAATATATCAATGTTTAAAATATTATTATCTTTATTATTCAAAAATATTAATTAATTTAGTTAAGTTTATCATAAAAAAATTACAAAAATGTACTACTTGATAGGTACTTAAATTATAAATCATAGGTATAATGCTTGTAATATACTAAAATAAAATATCTTACGGTATTATTGATTTCTTCATTTATTGACGAATAGCTTTCAACAGGTTTTTCCAAATTTGTCAAAAAAGTTAATTCTTCAAATACCCATGACGACGGTTCATATACATCATCTGCTCCAGCTCCACTTCTTTTTGAATCATTTATTTTCTTAAGTTCTTTTCGAAAATTACTTCTTAAAGTGTTAATTTTTTTTTTAACGTCGTCAATAGAAGCATCACATTTCAAACCCTTATAAATAGTAAGTAATTGTTCATAAGCCGCATTTTTTTTATCACGTCTTGTGTATTCTTTACTACGCACATCCCATAATTCCGGCAACTGTTTGTATTGAGCAATAAAATCACGCAGGATTTGTCTATCTCGGGATTCACTAGTACACGTATTTTGACTTTCGTCACCCATGGCTGCGAAAAACATACTGACGAATTGTCAGTATCTACCTCATACGGTCAATATTATTGTCAGTAAATAAATACTGAAGGCTCGATATCCAATTATTTCATCAGTCATCAGTATCGTTTTTTCATACTGACAGTACGTCAGTATTCACATTACACGATCAATAATAGTGTCAGTATTAAAAATACTGTCAATAATATTGACCGTGTGAGGGCCGCATAAATCCGGTCGGTTGGTAGTCGCCGGGCCGCCCGTCTGTTGTTATTTATTGTTTAGTCACTTTTATCTGGATGTTTTTTTATAAAATGTTCTTTCATTCTTGAAAGTTTCATTGCTTCATTACTGAATGATTTTTCACAAATGAGACACAAGGGTAATTTTTTATTTGTCGGAGATACAATAAAACCAAATTTCAAATATTCAATGGGATATTTTCTACAGTTTTTGTTCTCGGACATTTTATAATTTTTACGAATATAACTTTTACGACTTACGTACACGCACAATAATAACGTCAAGTACCTACCTAGTGCCAAAAACGACTACACATAATTTTGTCGGAATGGCTATTCGCCGCTAATCGGAATCTATACGATAAATTTGATAAGACAATAATAACGTCAAGTTATTATTGTCACCTAATTATAATCTATAGTCCGATAAGATAATTATTTAGATGTTATTTAAGTGTCTATAAATATTATACCTAAATAATTCTGTATATTACATTTGGTATTTTAAATTAGTTTTTGTTCTTCGCAGTTATACATTGCATTGCAATCAGTTATAAACAACAAAAATGCAAATGATAGATGAGCGCCCCCTTTATAAAAACGCCCCCTTTAAAATAAAAAAATGGCCACAAGGGGGCGGTACCGTCCACGTTGGGAATCACTGGTTTAGTGGTATGACTTTTTTTCCCGATGTTTGAAGTAGAACATCGGCTTGTCAATATTGAAATTAATCGAAGTGTCTTGATAATCCAAATTTTTTTTTTTATTCTTTTTAAATTATAATTATGGTTTATATCGCGACACCATTTGCTTTTTAGCCTACGAGGATTTCCAGGAAATAGAGTCAGAATTTTTTTTTTTTTTTTAAATACACCTACAGTCTATTCAATTCTTTGTACAATTAGATTTGATAAAAAAAAAAAAAAAGAACAGAATATAAATTGACGATGATAATTGAAGATTGTAAGTTATCCATCGATAACACCCAGGGAGTCGGAATTTAGTGCTGTCATTAGGGGATTAGGGTGGTTGGTTAGGTCGTGAACAAAATCGTTTATACAATAGTAGCATTGCGGTTTCGTCTACTGTGTTAACTCTTAGGTCGGTATGTGGAGTGTGATTTGAAACGTATTTTTCCAATACTTATTTTATCAATATTCCAGAAACGTGTTGTTATTGACGGTTTTTCTCCACAAATCGCTGTTTATACCGACACTCGGCAACAACAATCGTATTACCCCGTTCGTTTCTACGGTTGTCGATAAACAGTAATTATCGTGACTGTGTACGGGGTTTTTTCGGCGTGCCAATCCGGCTCGTCTGGAACGTAAGAACCTTGTAGTTTTTAAACAATAATAATATTTGTAATATTTATTACGTCTGGGAAATTGTTACTTTTAATACCTATACCTTTATATAGTACATATAATATTTTTTATTCTTCTCGAAAATCCGTTTATCGGCGGTGATCAGTAAATGAGTGGGGGCTGTTTGGCTTTTATCTATATACATACAAATGGATTTCTGTCTGTATGAAATTAATAGACTCGAAAACTACCGGAATGGTTTTTACGCAGTCTTTGCGATATGTTCCGCGTCGTCCGGAGAAGCTTTATAGCTATTGAAATCCACCCCCTATTTGGTTTTTTTTAGGTATTTTTAGTACAAAAATCGTATTTTTTTTTTTTTTTTTTTGATTTATGGGATACCTTGGTAATGCGAATGAAAAAAAAAACTGTTATTAATTATTGTAGTGTAATCCCTGTGATGTGCGGGTATCTTTGGTAATAAGGGAAAACACGTAAAGCCATCAGCTTTGTTCGTTTACGTGCCAGACAACAAAACAAAAAATTGCGACATGGACGGACAAAACTGTAGCCAAATACAATCCAAATTTATACAATAGAAATTATTTTTTTATTGAATAAAGACAATTAATCATAATTGTTATTATTTATTTGGTGTAACCTACAATAACAACTTCGCTCAGAATCGTATTTTGTTAACACTGTTTTATCGTTGCGTACAGGACGCATTGGATTTCGATATTTGATTATGTAAATAAAAACTATAAAAAAAAAATTGATAACGATCGGTCCTATTTTTTATTTTTTTTATTTTTGTTATATACAATCTGTGACCCTTAGGTGTACTAAGAATATTTGCTGTAATATATACAACCGTGAGTAATTTGATGGAAGATAACCACCCAGTGATGGAACTTCCTATTTTGAGTTTTAATTAATTAAAATTTTTTTTTTTTTTTAAATTATTCATTTAGTAGATCCCGGCACCAGTTCCTTTTGAGTCGTTTCTGAGGATCGCTAGGGATTTTTAATGATCCTAGCTCGGATATAAGAGGATTGGAATGAGAATGGAGTTTGGAGTGGAATCTTTTATAGAATATTATAGCTTCTTCATGCACAGTTTTAAGTTTGAGGTCTGAGTGGAGCGTTATATTTGAAATATATGGAGGGGCATTAGTAATTTTACGAAGGGTTATATTTTGCAAAGTTTGAATTTTATTGACATTTGATTTTTTTGCGTTTCCCCATAATTGCAGACCGTAAGTCTACATAGGTTTGATTAATGATTTGTAAATAAGTAGTTTGGTTTTAAGTTTAGTATATTTATTATTTGAGATTAAATTTTTCAGCATATGGAGGCGTGCATTTAAGGCAGCTAGTCTTTTGACCCTAATATGATTTGCCCAAGTAAGGCGGCGATCAATGATTAGACCTAAATATTTTACTGAGTGTGTGGAAGGGATTTGTATATTATCTAAAAATATTGCAGGGCAAGGAGGAATTCGATTTGTGAATGTAGTGTGAGTAGATTTTGAGTGGCTTACTTTGATGCGCCATTTTTTGTACCAAACAGACATGAGATCAAGTGACTGCAGGTTTGAAGATGCATTGATTGGATTTTTATGAATAGTTATAATTGCTTTATCATCTGCAAATTCCGCAACTGTTGTGTTCGGAAAGGTAGGCTGATCCGAAGTATAGATATTATATAGGACCGGAGAGAGAATTCCCCCTTGGGGCACACCAGTTTTTATATTAGCTAAATCTGAGAAGGAGGAGCCAAATCTGACTTGAAATTGGCGGTCAGAGAGGTACGATTTGATTAGTAGACAGTACGTTGGAGGGAGAAAAAGTTTGGGTTTGAATGTAATCCTTCATGCCAGACCCTATCAAACGCTTGCGATATGTCTAGGAATACGCAAGAGCAGTATTTTTTTTCTTCTCGGTCCTATTTAAACTCGAATTATAGCGTTTAGAAATAAAATATTAAAAATCCGAGTCCAATGTGCCTGTAGAAAGTAGTCTACTTTCCAAAAAAAAAAAAAAATCGAAATTGATAATCGAGTTATTCGAGTTTTTCTCGTAAAGAATGTTTTTGAGCAAAAATTCGGATCGTGGCAAGCTTTTTAACCACCGGGACTGGGGTTGTCGTATACGATTTATTACATTGGGTTATAGTTTCAGACAGATTTCCCAACGGAAAATCCTCCCCCGTAAAAAAAAAAAAAAAAATTTACATTATAACAGTCAATGCAAATATTATCGGCAATACAAGCGCTTTTTATTTTGGATTCATAATAAAACAAAATTTGCGCATATTGTCAGATAATAATATTCTCTCGTTATATATATATATATATATATATTATCCCAGATGAGCAGCGGACCGGCACACAAACTTCCCGCACGATTCGCGAAGAAACGATATTACTTAATTTTCGATATGGGTTTATATTATAATGTACGAATGCCTGCGCGCGTTATTATAACGTTTCTCCAGTGCCCCCATTGGTATTCAAAACCGAATTGGAATTAAATAGGGAAGGGACAACAATTTCGACGGGTCACTAGAGAGAGTATCTAATTTGCATGTCCTCCTACTCTTCTTATTCGCACAACTAAATCCCAATACGCATTATACACGTCCGATTGCATTGAATCCGTGGTACCGCCGGGTATTATATTACAAAATAATATTACATAGGTACATATTCGTAACGCCCTCGTTTCGACAAAAATTAGTTTAACCAACAATATTATTACATTATTGTGGGGCCGGTAAGTATAAAGTAAAATGAACCGACAACCGTACACGTCTTTAATATACAAATACGACGTAGAGGGAACCACCGTCCCACCCCACCCCGTGCATGTTCTCCAATTATTATTTGCATAGAAAACTCATCATAATCAGAGCTGCTCGTGAGTTGTGCAAGTTTGAACCATAGATTAAGTAGCCATACACGTACAATATAATGTCTCTCAGATAACCTAACCTAACCTCGTGTTCGTATCTTTTTTATTTTTATTCGAAAACTCGCCTTGTGGCATTACTTTGGTCCGCCACCATAATTTAATACTATAACTCTACAAATTGTAAATTACTTTATTCAAATCCCGTTTTCTCCTTATCGGGGTGGGCTCACATAATGTTTAAAAAAAAATGACAATATTATATATTGATATATAACTACAAACTAAAAAAAAAAAAACTAAAAAGTTAACCTATAGATACAAGTATTGAAAAACCAATTATCTATAATCTGTTCGCGGAGAGAATAAGACTGTTCCCAGACATTTCAGTTACCAAAAGTAACACATATCTTAAAATATTGTTTAAATGATATTCTAACGTTATAATAAAAATGCTTTTTTTTTTTTTTTTATAAATAAATCTACAATCTATACAATTCTTTGTACAATAATTAGAATTGATTAAAAAAAAAAAAAATAAAAAATCAAAAAAAAATCGACAGTAAATATTAAAGATGGGAAGTTATCCATTGATAACTCCCAGCATAATAAAAATGCTTAGAAGTAGGGTTTAATAAAATAATATATTACAATTTTGTAAATATTATACAATAAAAATATAATATTATTTTTTATAATAGCAATTTTATAATATCCGCTTTATACTATGGTGTTACTGGAATTAGTTCTACTTTCATTGAATGATATGAAACGTAATCCTAACTATGACGGAATTGCCTTTTAGTTGCGGTCAAATATTTCGAAACCACTCTAGAATATTATAGCCAATTACACTATGATAATTAATATTATTAGTCACGGATTCAACATATGATACACCATATGATACACCATTATTTAAAAACCTTCTCAAAAACCAATATACACAAAAATAGATCTATTACCTTAACCTGAGGAATTGTTGTTTGCACCCGTCGTGATGTAACGCTTCCGTGATTTCTAACGTTGATGCTAAAGCATTTCCTATTTTCAGTATTGGAGAGCTAATTCTGTCATGACCCTTATGTTTCTGGCTCACTCAAAGCAGTCGCAATCACTCTTCGGAATGCACCTGATGGCGACCCAAACAGTGTGCATTTTGCGCCGGAGTAGGATTCCAACAAGAAGGAATACCGTACACCTCCGGGATGAGTCATTGGGTCCAAGCCCCGGTTTCAGCCCGGTCCCACTCCACCTGCCACTTCCGAAGCGTCACAGTCCGTGCATCCTACGTCGTCGGGAGAGCTTGCAAGGTCTCCTTTGTGGTTTGTTTAGCGCTGCGCTCCGCGGCCTGGAGGTGCGCGGGACTACGCCCGCCACCAGCAGCGTGTAGCCTGCGTGCTGATGGTGCGGTATGCGCACGCTACCCTAACCGATATTCTCCGTTGCAGCGCGAGTAGCATTCAGTGCCCAGTACGAAATTTGATCTCTTATTATTTCTGATTTTTTAAGACTTTGTTCGGATTAACATGCCTAACCGATAGAAAGGGTACCATCTTTAAAGACGCAAATGCACCTCTAAGTTTTCTCATGCCAATCTTATACGGTTTCTCCCAGGAATTCATTTCTGATCTCTGAATCGTCCTATTCTATCGTCAGATGTTGGTGTAATTTGATTATATCTCGTAAAGCCGTTTAAGGAAGTGTCACGGCGTGTAGAGCCTTCCGTTCAACGAATTTCCTCGAGGAGTGTGCAACGACCGTTGTAGAAGTTCCGAACCAATTGACGACGTTCGACATTCGTCCAAGTAAAATAAATAAACATTTGGAGTGCTCGGCGTCCATTTCGCGTATGCGAATTTACGTTGTGGTCTTGTCGTTGAATTAGACGAGACGAAATATAACGGCGGTCAGAGAAATTTGAGCACCGCGGCCAAATTGGATGTCTAGGGTGACTAATTGGAGCACTGAAAATTCCGGTTGCGCATTTCTTATTTATTTTATTTTTTTCTCTATAAACCGGAAATTCGCCCGCCTCCCTGAAACAGTGAGGCACTACTTCGGAAGATCGATTTCTTTCTCTCCTAATTCAAAATCCCAGACTTAAATATTTCAATCGGGGACCATAGCTGAGTAGATTCATGTACAGCTATAATACCACTTTCCATCTCGAATGTTATTATTATTCGAGGGTTTTTTTTATCGGTTTTCTAGCTACTGCTTTTACTACTTGATATCGGAGAACTAAAATGATTTGGTACTACTAAAGGTTCACAAGCTGTCAAAAGTATACCATATCTCGGACAGAACTTTTTATGTTCATTATTAGCAAGATAATGATACAGTTCTTGTAAACTACTTGTCAATGTAACTTTCACTTCAATCTCAGTTTTCAGATTTTCTTCTCCTTAAAGACGCAAATGCACCTCTAAGTTTTCTCATGCCAATTTTATACGGTTTCTCCCAGGAATTCATTTCTGATCTCTGAATCGTCCTATTCTATCGTCAGATGTTGGTGTAATTTGATTATATCTCGTAAAGCCGTTTAAGGAAGTGCCACGGCGTGTAGAGCCTTCCGTTCAACGAATTTCCTCGAGAAGTGTGCAACGACCGTTGTAGAAGTTGCGAACCAATTGACAACGTTCGACATTCGTCCAAGTAAAATAAATAAACATTTGGAGTGCTCGGCGTCCATTTCGCGTATGCGAATTTACGTTGTGGTCTTGTCGTTGAATTAGACGAGACGAAATATAACGGCGGTCAGAGAAATTTGAGCACCGCGGCCAAATTGGATGTCTAGGGTTATTAATTGGAGCACTGAAAATTCCGGTTGCGCATTTCTTATTTATTTTATTATTTTCTCTATAAACCAGAAATTCGCCCGCCTCCCTGAAACAGTGATGCACTACTTCGGAAGATCGATTTCTTTCTCTCCGAATTCAAAATCCCAGACTTAAATATTTCAATCGGGGACCATTGCTGAGTAGATTCATGTACAGTTATAATACCTCTTTGAATCTGGATCCTTTTTATTATTCGAGAGTTTGATTTATTATATTTTTAGCTACAGCTTTTACAACATGATATCGGAGAACTAAAATGATTAGGTACTACTAAAGGTTCACAAGCTGTCAAAAGTATACCATAACTCGGACAGAACTTTTTATGTTCATTATTAGCAAGATAATGATACAGTTCTCGTAAACTACTTGTCAATGTAACTTTCACTTCAATCTCAGTTTTCAGATTTTCTTCTCCTTAAAGACACAAATGCACCTCTAAGTTTTCTCATGCCAATTTTATACGGTTTCTTCCAGGAATTCATTTCTGATCTCTGAATCGTCCTATTCTATCGTCAGATGTTTGTGTAATTGATTATATCTCGTAAAGCCGTTTAAGGAAGTGTCACGGCGTGTAGAGCATTCCGTTCAACGAATTTCCTCGAGGAGTGTGCAACGACCGTTGTAGAAGTTCCGAACCAATTGACGACGTTCGACATTCGTCCAAGTAAAATAAAAAAACATTTGGAGTGCTCGGCGTCCATTTCGCGTATGCGAATTTACGTTGTGGTCTTGTCGTTGAATTAGACGAGACGAAATATAACGGCGGTCAGAGAAATTTAAGCACCGCGGCCAAATTGGATGTCTAGGGTGACTAATTGGAGCACTGAAAATTCCGGTTGCGCATTTCCCATTTATTTTATTTTTTTCTCTTTAAACCGGCAATTCGCCCGCCTCCCTGAAACAGTGAGGCACTACTTCGGAAGATCGATTTCTTTCTCTCCTAATTCAAAATCCCAGACTTAAATATTACAATCGGGGACCATAGCTGAGTAGATTCATGTACAGCTATAATACCACTTTCCATCTCGAATGTTATTATTATTCGAGGGTTTTTTTTATCGGTTTTCTAGCTACTGCTTTTACTACTTGATATCGGAGAACTAAAATGATTTGGTACTACTAAAGGTTCACAAGCTGTCAAAAGTATACCATAACTCGGACAGAACTTTTTATGTTCATTATTAGCAAGATAATGATACAGTTCTTGTAAACTACTTGTCAATGTAACTTTCACTTCAATCTCAGTTTTCAGATTTTCTTCTCCTTAAAGACACAAATGCACCTCTAAGTTTTCTCATGCCAATTTTATACGGTTTCTCCCAGGAATTCATTTCTGATCTCTGAATCGTCCTATTCTATCGTCAGATGTTGTCACGGCGTGTAGAGCCTTCCGTTCAACGAATTTCCTCGAGGAGTGTGCAACGACCGTTGTAGAAGTTCCGAACCAATTGACGACGTTCGACATTCGTCCAAGTAAAATAAATAAACATTTGGAGTGCTCGGCGTCCATTTCGCGTATGCGAATTTACGTTGTGGTCTTGTCGTTGAATTAGACGAGACGAAATATAACGGCGGTCTGAGAAATTTGAACACCGCGGCCAAATTGGATGTCTAGGGTGACTAATTGGAGCACTGAAAATTCCGGTTGCGCATTTCTTATTTATTTTATTATTTTCTCTATAAACCGGAAATTCGCCCGCCTCCCTGAAACAGTGATGCACTACTTCGGAAGATCGATTTCTTTCTCTCCTAATTCAAAATCCCAGACTTAAATATTTCAATCGGGGACCATTGCTGAGTAGATTCATGTACAGTTATAATACCTCTTTGAATCTGGATCCTTTTTATTATTCGAGAGTTTGATTTATTATATTTTTAGCTACAGCTTTTACAACATGATATCGGAGAACTAAAATGATTAGGTACTACTAAAGGTTCACAAGCTGTCAAAAGTATACCATAACTCGGACAGAACTTTTTATGTTCATTATTAGCAAGATAATGATACAGTTCTCGTAAACTACTTGTCAATGTAACTTTCACTTCAATCTCAGTTTTCAGATTTTCTTCTCCTTAAAGACACAAATGCACCTCTAAGTTTTCTCATGCCAATTTTATACGGTTTCTTCCAGGAATTCATTTCTGATCTCTGAATCGTCCTATTCTATCGTCAGATGTTTGTGTAATTGATTATATCTCGTAAAGCCGTTTAAGGAAGTGTCACGGCGTGTAGAGCATTCCGTTCAACGAATTTCCTCGAGGAGTGTGCAACGACCGTTGTAGAAGTTCCGAACCAATTGACGACGTTCGACATTCGTCCAAGTAAAATAAAAAAACATTTGGAGTGCTCGGCGTCCATTTCGCGTATGCGAATTTACGTTGTGGTCTTGTCGTTGAATTAGACGAGACGAAATATAACGGCGGTCAGAGAAATTTAAGCACCGCGGCCAAATTGGATGTCTAGGGTGACTAATTGGAGCACTGAAAATTCCGGTTGCGCATTTCCCATTTATTTTATTTTTTTCTCTTTAAACCGGCAATTCGCCCGCCTCCCTGAAACAGTGAGGCACTACTTCGGAAGATCGATTTCTTTCTCTCCTAATTCAAAATCCCAGACTTAAATATTACAATCGGGGACCATAGCTGAGTAGATTCATGTACAGCTATAATACCACTTTCCATCTCGAATGTTATTATTATTCGAGGGTTTTTTTTATCGGTTTTCTAGCTACTGCTTTTACTACTTGATATCGGAGAACTAAAATGATTTGGTACTACTAAAGGTTCACAAGCTGTCAAAAGTATACCATAACTCGGACAGAACTTTTTATGTTCATTATTAGCAAGATAATGATACAGTTCTTGTAAACTACTTGTCAATGTAACTTTCACTTCAATCTCAGTTTTCAGATTTTCTTCTCCTTAAAGACACAAATGCACCTCTAAGTTTTCTCATGCCAATTTTATACGGTTTCTCCCAGGAATTCATTTCTGATCTCTGAATCGTCCTATTCTATCGTCAGATGTTGTCACGGCGTGTAGAGCCTTCCGTTCAACGAATTTCCTCGAGGAGTGTGCAACGACCGTTGTAGAAGTTCCGAACCAATTGACGACGTTCGACATTCGTCCAAGTAAAATAAATAAACATTTGGAGTGCTCGGCGTCCATTTCGCGTATGCGAATTTACGTTGTGGTCTTGTCGTTGAATTAGACGAGACGAAATATAACGGCGGTCTGAGAAATTTGAACACCGCGGCCAAATTGGATGTCTAGGGTGACTAATTGGAGCACTGAAAATTCCGGTTGCGCATTTCTTATTTATTTTATTATTTTCTCTATAAACCGGAAATTCGCCCGCCTCCCTGAAACAGTGATGCACTACTTCGGAAGATCGATTTCTTTCTCTCCTAATTCAAAATCCCAGACTTAAATATTTCAATCGGGGACCATTGCTGAGTAGATTCATGTACAGTTATAATACCTCTTTGAATCTGGATCCTTTTTATTATTCGAGAGTTTGATTTATTATATTTTTAGCTACAGCTTTTACAACATGATATCGGAGAACTAAAATGATTAGGTACTACTAAAGGTTCACAAGCTGTCAAAAGTATACCATAACTCGGACAGAACTTTTTATGTTCATTATTAGCAAGATAATGATACAGTTCTCGTAAACTACTTGTCAATGTAACTTTCACTTCAATCTCAGTTTTCAGATTTTCTTCTCCTTAAAGACACAAATGCACCTCTAAGTTTTCTCATGCCAATTTTATACGGTTTCTTCCAGGAATTCATTTCTGATCTCTGAATCGTCCTATTCTATCGTCAGATGTTTGTGTAATTGATTATATCTCGTAAAGCCGTTTAAGGAAGTGTCACGGCGTGTAGAGCATTCCGTTCAACGAATTTCCTCGAGGAGTGTGCAACGACCGTTGTAGAAGTTCCGAACCAATTGACGACGTTCGACATTCGTCCAAGTAAAATAAAAAAACATTTGGAGTGCTCGGCGTCCATTTCGCGTATGCGAATTTACGTTGTGGTCTTGTCGTTGAATTAGACGAGACGAAATATAACGGCGGTCAGAGAAATTTAAGCACCGCGGCCAAATTGGATGTCTAGGGTGACTAATTGGAGCACTGAAAATTCCGGTTGCGCATTTCCCATTTATTTTATTTTTTTCTCTTTAAACCGGCAATTCGCCCGCCTCCCTGAAACAGTGAGGCACTACTTCGGAAGATCGATTTCTTTCTCTCCTAATTCAAAATCCCAGACTTAAATATTACAATCGGGGACCATAGCTGAGTAGATTCATGTACAGCTATAATACCACTTTCCATCTCGAATGTTATTATTATTCGAGGGTTTTTTTTATCGGTTTTCTAGCTACTGCTTTTACTACTTGATATCGGAGAACTAAAATGATTTGGTACTACTAAAGGTTCACAAGCTGTCAAAAGTATACCATAACTCGGACAGAACTTTTTATGTTCATTATTAGCAAGATAATGATACAGTTCTTGTAAACTACTTGTCAATGTAACTTTCACTTCAATCTCAGTTTTCAGATTTTCTTCTCCTTAAAGACACAAATGCACCTCTAAGTTTTCTCATGCCAATTTTATACGGTTTCTCCCAGGAATTCATTTCTGATCTCTGAATCGTCCTATTCTATCGTCAGATGTTGTCACGGCGTGTAGAGCCTTCCGTTCAACGAATTTCCTCGAGGAGTGTGCAACGACCGTTGTAGAAGTTCCGAACCAATTGACGACGTTCGACATTCGTCCAAGTAAAATAAATAAACATTTGGAGTGCTCGGCGTCCATTTCGCGTATGCGAATTTACGTTGTGGTCTTGTCGTTGAATTAGACGAGACGAAATATAACGGCGGTCTGAGAAATTTGAACACCGCGGCCAAATTGGATGTCTAGGGTGACTAATTGGAGCACTGAAAATTCCGGTTGCGCATTTCTTATTTATTTTATTTTTTTCTCTATAAACCGGAAATTCGCCCGCCTCCCTGAAACAGTGATGCACTACTTCGGAAGATCGATTTCTTTCTCTCCTAATTCAAAATCCCAGACTTAAATATTTCAATTGGGGACCATAGCTGAGTAGATTCATGTACAGCTATAATACCTCTTTGAATCTGGATCCTTTTTATTATTCGAGAGTTTGATTTATTATATTTTTAGCTACAGCTTTTACAACATGATATCGGAGAACTAAAATGATTAGGTACTACTAAAGGTTCACAAGCTGTTAAAAGTATACCTTTACTCAGACAAAACTTTTTATGTTAATTATTAGCAAGATAATGATACAGTTCTCGTAAACTACTTGTCAATGTAACTTTCACTTCAATCTCAGTTTTTAGATTTTCTTCTCCTTAAAGACACAAATGCACCTCTAAGTTTTCTCATGCCAATTTTATACGGTTTCTCCCAGGAATTCATTTCTGATCTCCGAATCGTCCTATTCTATCGTCAGATGTTGGTGTAATTGATTATATCTCGTAAAGCCGTTTAAGGAAATGTCACGGCGTGTAGAGCCTTCCGTTCAACGAATTTCCTCGAGGAGTGTGCAACGACCGTTGTAGAAGTTCCGAACAAATTGACGACGTTCGACATTCGTCCAAGTAAAATAAAAAAACATTTGGAGTGCTCGGCGTCCATTTCGCGTATGCGAATTTACGTTGTGGTCTTGTCGTTGAATTAGACGAGACGAAATATAACGGCGGTCAGAGAAATTTGAGCACCGCGGCCAAATTGGATGTCTAGGGTGACTAATTGGAGCACTGAAAATTCCGGTTGCGCATTTCTTATTTATTTTATTTTTTTCTCTATAAACCGGAAATTCGCCCGCCTCCCTGAAACAGTGAGGCACTACTTCGGAAGATCGATTTCTTTCTCTCCTAATTCAAAATCCCAGACTTAAATATTTCAATCGGGGACCATAGCTGAGTAGATTCATGTACAGCTATAATACCACTTTCCATCTCGAATGTTATTATTATTCGAGGGTTTTTTTTATCGGTTTTCTAGCTACTGCTTTTACTACTTGATATCGGAGAACTAAAATGATTTGGTACTACTAAAGGTTCACAAGCTGTCAAAAGTATACCATATCTCGGACAGAACTTTTTATGTTCATTATTAGCAAGATAATGATACAGTTCTTGTAAACTACTTGTCAATGTAACTTTCACTTCAATCTCAGTTTTCAGATTTTCTTCTCCTTAAAGACGCAAATGCACCTCTAAGTTTTCTCATGCCAATTTTATACGGTTTCTCCCAGGAATTCATTTCTGATCTCTGAATCGTCCTATTCTATCGTCAGATGTTGGTGTAATTTGATTATATCTCGTAAAGCCGTTTAAGGAAGTGCCACGGCGTGTAGAGCCTTCCGTTCAACGAATTTCCTCGAGAAGTGTGCAACGACCGTTGTAGAAGTTGCGAACCAATTGACAACGTTCGACATTCGTCCAAGTAAAATAAATAAACATTTGGAGTGCTCGGCGTCCATTTCGCGTATGCGAATTTACGTTGTGGTCTTGTCGTTGAATTAGACGAGACGAAATATAACGGCGGTCAGAGAAATTTGAGCACCGCGGCCAAATTGGATGTCTAGGGTTATTAATTGGAGCACTGAAAATTCCGGTTGCGCATTTCTTATTTATTTTATTATTTTCTCTATAAACCAGAAATTCGCCCGCCTCCCTGAAACAGTGATGCACTACTTCGGAAGATCGATTTCTTTCTCTCCGAATTCAAAATCCCAGACTTAAATATTTCAATCGGGGACCATTGCTGAGTAGATTCATGTACAGTTATAATACCTCTTTGAATCTGGATCCTTTTTATTATTCGAGAGTTTGATTTATTATATTTTTAGCTACAGCTTTTACAACATGATATCGGAGAACTAAAATGATTAGGTACTACTAAAGGTTCACAAGCTGTCAAAAGTATACCATAACTCGGACAGAACTTTTTATGTTCATTATTAGCAAGATAATGATACAGTTCTCGTAAACTACTTGTCAATGTAACTTTCACTTCAATCTCAGTTTTCAGATTTTCTTCTCCTTAAAGACACAAATGCACCTCTAAGTTTTCTCATGCCAATTTTATACGGTTTCTTCCAGGAATTCATTTCTGATCTCTGAATCGTCCTATTCTATCGTCAGATGTTTGTGTAATTGATTATATCTCGTAAAGCCGTTTAAGGAAGTGTCACGGCGTGTAGAGCATTCCGTTCAACGAATTTCCTCGAGGAGTGTGCAACGACCGTTGTAGAAGTTCCGAACCAATTGACGACGTTCGACATTCGTCCAAGTAAAATAAAAAAACATTTGGAGTGCTCGGCGTCCATTTCGCGTATGCGAATTTACGTTGTGGTCTTGTCGTTGAATTAGACGAGACGAAATATAACGGCGGTCAGAGAAATTTAAGCACCGCGGCCAAATTGGATGTCTAGGGTGACTAATTGGAGCACTGAAAATTCCGGTTGCGCATTTCCCATTTATTTTATTTTTTTCTCTTTAAACCGGCAATTCGCCCGCCTCCCTGAAACAGTGAGGCACTACTTCGGAAGATCGATTTCTTTCTCTCCTAATTCAAAATCCCAGACTTAAATATTACAATCGGGGACCATAGCTGAGTAGATTCATGTACAGCTATAATACCACTTTCCATCTCGAATGTTATTATTATTCGAGGGTTTTTTTTATCGGTTTTCTAGCTACTGCTTTTACTACTTGATATCGGAGAACTAAAATGATTTGGTACTACTAAAGGTTCACAAGCTGTCAAAAGTATACCATAACTCGGACAGAACTTTTTATGTTCATTATTAGCAAGATAATGATACAGTTCTTGTAAACTACTTGTCAATGTAACTTTCACTTCAATCTCAGTTTTCAGATTTTCTTCTCCTTAAAGACACAAATGCACCTCTAAGTTTTCTCATGCCAATTTTATACGGTTTCTCCCAGGAATTCATTTCTGATCTCTGAATCGTCCTATTCTATCGTCAGATGTTGTCACGGCGTGTAGAGCCTTCCGTTCAACGAATTTCCTCGAGGAGTGTGCAACGACCGTTGTAGAAGTTCCGAACCAATTGACGACGTTCGACATTCGTCCAAGTAAAATAAATAAACATTTGGAGTGCTCGGCGTCCATTTCGCGTATGCGAATTTACGTTGTGGTCTTGTCGTTGAATTAGACGAGACGAAATATAACGGCGGTCTGAGAAATTTGAACACCGCGGCCAAATTGGATGTCTAGGGTGACTAATTGGAGCACTGAAAATTCCGGTTGCGCATTTCTTATTTATTTTATTATTTTCTCTATAAACCGGAAATTCGCCCGCCTCCCTGAAACAGTGATGCACTACTTCGGAAGATCGATTTCTTTCTCTCCTAATTCAAAATCCCAGACTTAAATATTTCAATCGGGGACCATTGCTGAGTAGATTCATGTACAGTTATAATACCTCTTTGAATCTGGATCCTTTTTATTATTCGAGAGTTTGATTTATTATATTTTTAGCTACAGCTTTTACAACATGATATCGGAGAACTAAAATGATTAGGTACTACTAAAGGTTCACAAGCTGTCAAAAGTATACCATAACTCGGACAGAACTTTTTATGTTCATTATTAGCAAGATAATGATACAGTTCTCGTAAACTACTTGTCAATGTAACTTTCACTTCAATCTCAGTTTTCAGATTTTCTTCTCCTTAAAGACACAAATGCACCTCTAAGTTTTCTCATGCCAATTTTATACGGTTTCTTCCAGGAATTCATTTCTGATCTCTGAATCGTCCTATTCTATCGTCAGATGTTTGTGTAATTGATTATATCTCGTAAAGCCGTTTAAGGAAGTGTCACGGCGTGTAGAGCATTCCGTTCAACGAATTTCCTCGAGGAGTGTGCAACGACCGTTGTAGAAGTTCCGAACCAATTGACGACGTTCGACATTCGTCCAAGTAAAATAAAAAAACATTTGGAGTGCTCGGCGTCCATTTCGCGTATGCGAATTTACGTTGTGGTCTTGTCGTTGAATTAGACGAGACGAAATATAACGGCGGTCAGAGAAATTTAAGCACCGCGGCCAAATTGGATGTCTAGGGTGACTAATTGGAGCACTGAAAATTCCGGTTGCGCATTTCCCATTTATTTTATTTTTTTCTCTTTAAACCGGCAATTCGCCCGCCTCCCTGAAACAGTGAGGCACTACTTCGGAAGATCGATTTCTTTCTCTCCTAATTCAAAATCCCAGACTTAAATATTACAATCGGGGACCATAGCTGAGTAGATTCATGTACAGCTATAATACCACTTTCCATCTCGAATGTTATTATTATTCGAGGGTTTTTTTTATCGGTTTTCTAGCTACTGCTTTTACTACTTGATATCGGAGAACTAAAATGATTTGGTACTACTAAAGGTTCACAAGCTGTCAAAAGTATACCATAACTCGGACAGAACTTTTTATGTTCATTATTAGCAAGATAATGATACAGTTCTTGTAAACTACTTGTCAATGTAACTTTCACTTCAATCTCAGTTTTCAGATTTTCTTCTCCTTAAAGACACAAATGCACCTCTAAGTTTTCTCATGCCAATTTTATACGGTTTCTCCCAGGAATTCATTTCTGATCTCTGAATCGTCCTATTCTATCGTCAGATGTTGTCACGGCGTGTAGAGCCTTCCGTTCAACGAATTTCCTCGAGGAGTGTGCAACGACCGTTGTAGAAGTTCCGAACCAATTGACGACGTTCGACATTCGTCCAAGTAAAATAAATAAACATTTGGAGTGCTCGGCGTCCATTTCGCGTATGCGAATTTACGTTGTGGTCTTGTCGTTGAATTAGACGAGACGAAATATAACGGCGGTCTGAGAAATTTGAACACCGCGGCCAAATTGGATGTCTAGGGTGACTAATTGGAGCACTGAAAATTCCGGTTGCGCATTTCTTATTTATTTTATTATTTTCTCTATAAACCGGAAATTCGCCCGCCTCCCTGAAACAGTGATGCACTACTTCGGAAGATCGATTTCTTTCTCTCCTAATTCAAAATCCCAGACTTAAATATTTCAATCGGGGACCATTGCTGAGTAGATTCATGTACAGTTATAATACCTCTTTGAATCTGGATCCTTTTTATTATTCGAGAGTTTGATTTATTATATTTTTAGCTACAGCTTTTACAACATGATATCGGAGAACTAAAATGATTAGGTACTACTAAAGGTTCACAAGCTGTCAAAAGTATACCATAACTCGGACAGAACTTTTTATGTTCATTATTAGCAAGATAATGATACAGTTCTCGTAAACTACTTGTCAATGTAACTTTCACTTCAATCTCAGTTTTCAGATTTTCTTCTCCTTAAAGACACAAATGCACCTCTAAGTTTTCTCATGCCAATTTTATACGGTTTCTTCCAGGAATTCATTTCTGATCTCTGAATCGTCCTATTCTATCGTCAGATGTTTGTGTAATTGATTATATCTCGTAAAGCCGTTTAAGGAAGTGTCACGGCGTGTAGAGCATTCCGTTCAACGAATTTCCTCGAGGAGTGTGCAACGACCGTTGTAGAAGTTCCGAACCAATTGACGACGTTCGACATTCGTCCAAGTAAAATAAAAAAACATTTGGAGTGCTCGGCGTCCATTTCGCGTATGCGAATTTACGTTGTGGTCTTGTCGTTGAATTAGACGAGACGAAATATAACGGCGGTCAGAGAAATTTAAGCACCGCGGCCAAATTGGATGTCTAGGGTGACTAATTGGAGCACTGAAAATTCCGGTTGCGCATTTCCCATTTATTTTATTTTTTTCTCTTTAAACCGGCAATTCGCCCGCCTCCCTGAAACAGTGAGGCACTACTTCGGAAGATCGATTTCTTTCTCTCCTAATTCAAAATCCCAGACTTAAATATTACAATCGGGGACCATAGCTGAGTAGATTCATGTACAGCTATAATACCACTTTCCATCTCGAATGTTATTATTATTCGAGGGTTTTTTTTATCGGTTTTCTAGCTACTGCTTTTACTACTTGATATCGGAGAACTAAAATGATTTGGTACTACTAAAGGTTCACAAGCTGTCAAAAGTATACCATAACTCGGACAGAACTTTTTATGTTCATTATTAGCAAGATAATGATACAGTTCTTGTAAACTACTTGTCAATGTAACTTTCACTTCAATCTCAGTTTTCAGATTTTCTTCTCCTTAAAGACACAAATGCACCTCTAAGTTTTCTCATGCCAATTTTATACGGTTTCTCCCAGGAATTCATTTCTGATCTCTGAATCGTCCTATTCTATCGTCAGATGTTGTCACGGCGTGTAGAGCCTTCCGTTCAACGAATTTCCTCGAGGAGTGTGCAACGACCGTTGTAGAAGTTCCGAACCAATTGACGACGTTCGACATTCGTCCAAGTAAAATAAATAAACATTTGGAGTGCTCGGCGTCCATTTCGCGTATGCGAATTTACGTTGTGGTCTTGTCGTTGAATTAGACGAGACGAAATATAACGGCGGTCTGAGAAATTTGAACACCGCGGCCAAATTGGATGTCTAGGGTGACTAATTGGAGCACTGAAAATTCCGGTTGCGCATTTCTTATTTATTTTATTTTTTTCTCTATAAACCGGAAATTCGCCCGCCTCCCTGAAACAGTGATGCACTACTTCGGAAGATCGATTTCTTTCTCTCCTAATTCAAAATCCCAGACTTAAATATTTCAATTGGGGACCATAGCTGAGTAGATTCATGTACAGCTATAATACCTCTTTGAATCTGGATCCTTTTTATTATTCGAGAGTTTGATTTATTATATTTTTAGCTACAGCTTTTACAACATGATATCGGAGAACTAAAATGATTAGGTACTACTAAAGGTTCACAAGCTGTTAAAAGTATACCTTTACTCAGACAAAACTTTTTATGTTAATTATTAGCAAGATAATGATACAGTTCTCGTAAACTACTTGTCAATGTAACTTTCACTTCAATCTCAGTTTTTAGATTTTCTTCTCCTTAAAGACACAAATGCACCTCTAAGTTTTCTCATGCCAATTTTATACGGTTTCTCCCAGGAATTCATTTCTGATCTCCGAATCGTCCTATTCTATCGTCAGATGTTGGTGTAATTGATTATATCTCGTAAAGCCGTTTAAGGAAATGTCACGGCGTGTAGAGCCTTCCGTTCAACGAATTTCCTCGAGGAGTGTGCAACGACCGTTGTAGAAGTTCCGAACAAATTGACGACGTTCGACATTCGTCCAAGTAAAATAAAAAAACATTTGGAGTGCTCGGCGTCCATTTCGCGTATGCGAATTTACGTTGTGGTCTTGTCGTTGAATTAGACGAGACGAAATATAACGGCGGTCAGAGAAATTTGAGCACCGCGGCCAAATTGGATGTCTAGGGTGACTAATTGGAGCACTGAAAATTCCGGTTGCGCATTTCTTATTTATTTTATTTTTTTCTCTATAAACCGGAAATTCGCCCGCCTCCCTGAAACAGTGATGCACTACTTCGGAAGATCGATTTCTTTCTCTCCTAATTCAAAATCCCAGACTTAAATATTTCAATTGGGGACCATAGCTGAGTAGATTCATGTACAGCTATAATACCTCTTTGAATCTGGATCCTTTTTATTATTCGAGAGTTTGATTTATTATATTTTTAGCTACAGCTTTTACAACATGATATCGGAGAACTAAAATGATTAGGTACTACTAAAGGTTCACAAGCTGTCAAAAGTATACCATAACTCGGACAGAACTTTTTATGTTCATTATTAGCAAGATAATGATACAGTTCTCGTAAACTACTTGTCAATGTAACTTTCACTTCAATCTCAGTTTTTAGATTTTCTTCTCCTTAAAGACACAAATGCACCTCTAAGTTTTCTCATGCCAATTTTATACGGTTTCTCCCAGGAATTCATTTCTGATCTCCGAATCGTCCTATTCTATCGTCAGATGTTGGTGTAATTGATTATATCTCGTAAAGCCGTTTAAGGAAATGTCACGGCGTGTAGAGCCTTCCGTTCAACGAATTTCCTAGAGGAGTGTGCAACGACCGTTGTAGAAGTTCCGAACCAATTGACGACGTTCGACATTCGTCCAAGTAAAATAAAAAAACATTTGGAGTGCTCGGCGTCCATTTCGCGTATGCGAATTTACGTTGTGGTCTTGTCGTTGAATTAGACGAGACGAAATATAACGGCGGTCAGAGAAATTTGAGCACCGCGGCCAAATTGGATGTCTAGGGTGACTAATTGGAGCACTGAAAATTCCGGTTGCGCATTTCTTATTTATTTTATTTTTTTCTCTATAAACCGGAAATTCGCCCGCCTCCCTGAAACAGTGATGCACTACTTCGGAAGATCGATTTCTTTCTCTCCTAATTCAAAATCCCAGACTTAAATATTTCAATTGGGGACCATAGCTGAGTAGATTCATGTACAGCTATAATACCTCTTTGAATCTGGATCCTTTTTATTATTCGAGAGTTTGATTTATTATATTTTTAGCTACAGCTTTTACAACATGATATCGGAGAACTAAAATGATTAGGTACTACTAAAGGTTCACAAGCTGTCAAAAGTATACCTTTACTCAGACAAAACTTTTTATGTTAATTATTAGCAAGATAATGATACAGTTCTCGTAAACTACTTGTCAATGTAACTTTCACTTCAATCTCAGTTTTTAGATTTTCTTCTCCTTAAAGACACAAATGCACCTCTAAGTTTTCTCATGCCAATTTTATACGGTTTCTCCCAGGAATTCATTTCTGATCTCCGAATCGTCCTATTCTATCGTCAGATGTTGGTGTAATTGATTATATCTCGTAAAGCCGTTTAAGGAAATGTCACGGCGTGTAGAGCCTTCCGTTCAACGAATTTCCTAGAGGAGTGTGCAACGACCGTTGTAGAAGTTCCGAACCAATTGACGACGTTCGACATTCGTCCAAGTAAAATAAAAAAACATTTGGAGTGCTCGGCGTCCATTTCGCGTATGCGAATTTACGTTGTGGTCTTGTCGTTGAATTAGACGAGACGAAATATAACGGCGGTCAGAGAAATTTGAGCACCGCGGCCAAATTGGATGTCTAGGGTGACTAATTGGAGCACTGAAAATTCCGGTTGCGCATTTCTTATTTATTTTATTTTTTTCTCTATAAACCGGAAATTCGCCCGCCTCCCTGAAACAGTGATGCACTACTTCGGAAGATCGATTTCTTTCTCTCCTAATTCAAAATCCCAGACTTAAATATTTCAATCGGGGACCATAGCTGAGTAGATTCATGTACAGCTATAATACCTCTTTGAATCTGGATCCTTTTTATTATTCGAGAGTTTGATTTATTATATTTTTAGCTACAGCTTTTACAACATGATATCGGAGAACTAAAATGATTAGGTACTACTAAAGGTTCACAAGCTGTCAAAAGTATACCTTTACTCAGACAAAACTTTTTATGTTAATTATTAGCAAGATAATGATACAGTTCTCGTAAACTACTTGTCAATGTAACTTTCACTTCAATCTCAGTTTTCAGATTTTCTTCTCCTTAAAGACACAAATGCACCTCTAAGTTTTCTCATGCCAATTTTATACGGTTTCTCCCAGGAATTCATTTCTGATCTCTGAATCGTCCTATTCTATCGTCAGATGTTGGTGTAATTCATTATATCTCGTAAAGCCGTTTAAGGAAGTGTCACGGCGTGTAGAGCCTTCCGTTCAACGAATTTCCTCGAGGGGTGTGCAACGACCGTTGTAGAAGTTCCGAACCAATTGACGACGTTCGACATTCGTCCAAGTAAAATAAATAAACATTTGGAGTGCTCGGCGTCCATTTCGCGTATGCGAATTTACGTTGTGGTCTTGTCGTTGAATTAGACGAGACGAAATATAACGGCGGTCAGAGAAATTTGAGCACCGCGGCCAAATTGGATGTCTAGGGTGACTAATTGGAGCACTGAAAATTCCGGTTGCGCATTTCCCATTTATTTTATTTTTTTCTCTTTAAACCGGCAATTCGCCCGCCTCCCTGAAACAGTGAGGCACTACTTCGGAAGATCGATTTCTTTCTCTCCTAATTCAAAATCCCAGACTTAAATATTTCAATCGGGGACCATAGCTGAGTAGATTCATGTACAGCTATAATACCTCTTTGAATCTGGATCCTTTTTATTATTCGAGAGTTTGATTTATTATATTTTTAACTACAGCTTTTACAACATGATATCGGAGAACTAAAATGATTAGGTACTACTAAAGGTTCACAAGCTGTCAAAAGTATACCATAACTCGGACAGAACTTTTTATGTTCATTATTAGCAAGATAATGATACAGTTCTTGTAAACTACTTGTCAATGTAACTTTCACTTGAATCTCAGTTTTCAGATTTTTTTCTCCTTAAAGACACAAATGCACCTTTAAGTTTTCTCATGCTAATTTTATATGGTTTCTCCCAGGAATTCATTTCTGATCTCTGAATCGTCCTATTCTATCGTCACATGTTGGTGTAATTCATTATATCTCGTAAAGCCGTTTAAGGAAGTGTCACGGCGTGTAGAGCCTTCCGTTCAACGAATTTCCTCGAGGAGTGTGCAACGACCGTTGTAGAAGTTCCGAACCAATTGACGACGTTCGACATTCGTCCAAGTAAAATAAATAAACATTTGGAGTGCTCGGCGTCCATTTCGCGTATGCGAATTTACGTTGTGGTCTTGTCGTTGAATTAGACGAGACGAAATATAACGGCGGTCTGAGAAATTTGAACACCGCGGCCAAATTGGATGTCTAGGGTGACTAATTGGAGCACTGAAAATTCCGGTTGCGCATTTCTTATTTATTTTATTATTTTCTCTATAAACCGGAAATTCGCCCGCCTCCCTGAAACAGTGATGCACTACTTCGGAAGATCGATTTCTTTCTCTCCTAATTCAAAATCCCAGACTTAAATATTTCAATCGGGGACCATTGCTGAGTAGATTCATGTACAGTTATAATACCTCTTTGAATCTGGATCCTTTTTATTATTCGAGAGTTTGATTTATTATATTTTTAGCTACAGCTTTTACAACATGATATCGGAGAACTAAAATGATTAGGTACTACTAAAGGTTCACAAGCTGTCAAAAGTATACCATAACTCGGACAGAACTTTTTATGTTCATTATTAGCAAGATAATGATACAGTTCTCGTAAACTACTTGTCAATGTAACTTTCACTTCAATCTCAGTTTTCAGATTTTCTTCTCCTTAAAGACACAAATGCACCTCTAAGTTTTCTCATGCCAATTTTATACGGTTTCTTCCAGGAATTCATTTCTGATCTCTGAATCGTCCTATTCTATCGTCAGATGTTTGTGTAATTGATTATATCTCGTAAAGCCGTTTAAGGAAGTGTCACGGCGTGTAGAGCATTCCGTTCAACGAATTTCCTCGAGGAGTGTGCAACGACCGTTGTAGAAGTTCCGAACCAATTGACGACGTTCGACATTCGTCCAAGTAAAATAAAAAAACATTTGGAGTGCTCGGCGTCCATTTCGCGTATGCGAATTTACGTTGTGGTCTTGTCGTTGAATTAGACGAGACGAAATATAACGGCGGTCAGAGAAATTTAAGCACCGCGGCCAAATTGGATGTCTAGGGTGACTAATTGGAGCACTGAAAATTCCGGTTGCGCATTTCCCATTTATTTTATTTTTTTCTCTTTAAACCGGCAATTCGCCCGCCTCCCTGAAACAGTGAGGCACTACTTCGGAAGATCGATTTCTTTCTCTCCTAATTCAAAATCCCAGACTTAAATATTACAATCGGGGACCATAGCTGAGTAGATTCATGTACAGCTATAATACCACTTTCCATCTCGAATGTTATTATTATTCGAGGGTTTTTTTTATCGGTTTTCTAGCTACTGCTTTTACTACTTGATATCGGAGAACTAAAATGATTTGGTACTACTAAAGGTTCACAAGCTGTCAAAAGTATACCATAACTCGGACAGAACTTTTTATGTTCATTATTAGCAAGATAATGATACAGTTCTTGTAAACTACTTGTCAATGTAACTTTCACTTCAATCTCAGTTTTCAGATTTTCTTCTCCTTAAAGACACAAATGCACCTCTAAGTTTTCTCATGCCAATTTTATACGGTTTCTCCCAGGAATTCATTTCTGATCTCTGAATCGTCCTATTCTATCGTCAGATGTTGTCACGGCGTGTAGAGCCTTCCGTTCAACGAATTTCCTCGAGGAGTGTGCAACGACCGTTGTAGAAGTTCCGAACCAATTGACGACGTTCGACATTCGTCCAAGTAAAATAAAAAAACATTTGGAGTGCTCGGCGTCCATTTCGCGTATGCGAATTTACGTTGTGGTCTTGTCGTTGAATTAGACGAGACGAAATATAACGGCGGTCAGAGAAATTTGAGCACCGCGGCCAAATTGGATGTCTAGGGTGACTAATTGGAGCACTGAAAATTCCGGTTGCGCATTTCTTATTTATTTTATTTTTTTCTCTATAAACCGGAAATTCGCCCGCCTCCCTGAAACAGTGATGCACTACTTCGGAAGATCGATTTCTTTCTCTCCTAATTCAAAATCCCAGACTTAAATATTTCAATTGGGGACCATAGCTGAGTAGATTCATGTACAGCTATAATACCTCTTTGAATCTGGATCCTTTTTATTATTCGAGAGTTTGATTTATTATATTTTTAGCTACAGCTTTTACAACATGATATCGGAGAACTAAAATGATTAGGTACTACTAAAGGTTCACAAGCTGTCAAAAGTATACCTTTACTCAGACAAAACTTTTTATGTTAATTATTAGCAAGATAATGATACAGTTCTCGTAAACTACTTGTCAATGTAACTTTCACTTCAATCTCAGTTTTTAGATTTTCTTCTCCTTAAAGACACAAATGCACCTCTAAGTTTTCTCATGCCAATTTTATACGGTTTCTCCCAGGAATTCATTTCTGATCTCTGAATCGTCCTATTCTATCGTCAGATGTTGGTGTAATTCATTATATCTCGTAAAGCCGTTTAAGGAAGTGTCACGGCGTGTAGAGCCTTCCGTTCAACGAATTTCCTCGAGGGGTGTGCAACGACCGTTGTAGAAGTTCCGAACCAATTGACGACGTTCGACATTCGTCCAAGTAAAATAAATAAACATTTGGAGTGCTCGGCGTCCATTTCGCGTATGCGAATTTACGTTGTGGTCTTGTCGTTGAATTAGACGAGACGAAATATAACGGCGGTCAGAGAAATTTGAACACCGCGGCCAAATTGGATGTCTAGGGTGACTAATTGGAGCACTGAAAATTCCGGTTGCGCATTTCTTATTTATTTTATTTTTTTCTCTATAAACCGGAAATTCGCCCGCCTCCCTGAAACAGTGATGCACTACTTCGGAAGATCGATTTCTTTCTCTCCTAATTCAACATCCCAGACTTAAATATTTCAATCGGGGACCATAGCTGAGTAGATTCATGTACAGCTATAATACCTCTTTGAATCTGGATCCTTTTTATTATTCGAGAGTTTGATTTATTATATTTTTAGCTACAGCTTTTACAACATGATATCGGAGAACTAAAATGATTAGGTACTACTAAAGGTTCACAAGCTGTCAAAAGTATACCTTTACTCAGACATAACTTTTTATGTTAATTATTAGCAAGATAATGATACAGTTCTCGTAAACTACTTGTCAATGTAACTTTCACTTCAATCTCAGTTTTCAGATTTTCTTCTCCTTAAAGACACAAATGCACCTCTAAGTTTTCTCATGCCAATTTTATACGGTTTCTCCCAGGAATTCATTTCTGATCTCTGAATCGTCCTATTCTATCGTCAGATGTTGGTGTAATTCATTATATCTCGTAAAGCCGTTTAAGGAAGTGTCACGGCGTGTAGAGCCTTCCGTTCAACGAATTTCCTCGAGGAGTGTGCAACGACCGTTGTAGAAGTTCCGAACCAATTGACGACGTTCGACATTCGTCCAAGTAAAATAAATAAACATTTGGAGTGCTCGGCGTCCATTTCGCGTATGCGAATTTACGTTGTGGTCTTGTCGTTGAATTAGACGAGACGAAATATAACGGCGGTCAGAGAAATTTGAACACCGCGGCCAAATTGGATGTCTAGGGTGACTAATTGGAGCACTGAAAATTCCGGTTGCGCATTTCTTATTTATTTTATTTTTTTCTCTATAAACCGGAAATTCGCCCGCCTCCCTGAAACAGTGATGCACTACTTCGGAAGATCGATTTCTTTCTCTCCTAATTCAAAATCCCAGACTTAAATATTTCAATCGGGGACCATAGCTGGTAGATTCATGTACAGCTATAATACCTCTTTGAATCTGGATCCTTTTTATTATTCGAGAGTTTGATTTATTATATTTTTAGCTACAGCTTTTACAACATGATATCGGAGAACTAAAATGATTAGGTACTACTAAAGGTTCACAAGCTGTCAAAAGTATACCTTTACTCAGACATAACTTTTTATGTTAATTATTAGCAAGATAATGATACAGTTCTCGTAAACTACTTGTCAATGTAACTTTCACTTCAATCTCAGTTTTCAGATTTTCTTCTCCTTAAAGACACAAATGCACCTCTAAGTTTTCTCATGCCAATTTTATACGGTTTCTCCCAGGAATTCATTTCTGATCTCTGAATCGTCCTATTCTATCGTCAGATGTTGGTGTAATTCATTATATCTCGTAAAGCCGTTTAAGGAAGTGTCACGGCGTGTAGAGCCTTCCGTTCAACGAATTTCCTCGAGGAGTGTGCAACGACCGTTGTAGAAGTTCCGAAACAATTGACGACGTTCGACATTCGTCCAAGTAAAATAAATAAACATTTGGAGTGCTCGGCGTCCATTTCGCGTATGCGAATTTACGTTGTGGTCTTGTCGTTGAATTAGACGAGACGAAATATAACGGCGGTCAGAGAAATTTGAACACCGCGGCCAAATTGGATGTCTAGGGTGACTAATTGGAGCACTGAAAATTCCGGTTGCGCATTTCTTATTTATTTTATTTTTTTCTCTATAAACCGGAAATTCGCCCCCCTCCCTGAAACAGTGATGCACTACTTCGGAAGATCGATTTCTTTCTCTCCTAATTCAAAATCCCAGACTTAAATATTTCAATCGGGGACCATAGCTGAGTAGATTCATGTACAGCTATAATACCTCTTTGAATCTGGATCCTTTTTATTATTCGAGAGTTTGATTTATTATATTTTTAGCTACAGCTTTTACAACATGATATCGGAGAACTAAAATGATTAGGTACTACTAAAGGTTCACAAGCTGTCAAAAGTATACCTTTACTCAGACATAACTTTTTATGTTAATTATTAGCAAGATAATGATACAGTACTCGTAAACTACTTGTCAATGTAACTTTCACTTCAATCTCAGTTTTCAGATTTTCTTCTCCTTAAAGACACAAATGCACCTCTAAGTTTTCTCATGCCAATTTTATACGGTTTCTCCCAGGAATTCATTTCTGATCTCTGAATCGTCCTATTCTATCGTCAGATGTTGGTGTAATTCATTATATCTCGTAAAGCCGTTTAAGGAAGTGTCACGGCGTGTAGAGCCTTCCGTTCAACGAATTTCCTCGAGGAGTGTGCAACGACCGTTGTAGAAGTTCCGAACCAATTGACGACGTTCGACATTCGTCCAAGTAAAATAAATAAACATTTGGAGTGCTCGGCGTCCATTTCGCGTATGCGAATTTACGTTGTGGTCTTGTCGTTGAATTAGACGAGACGAAATATAACGGCGGTCAGAGAAATTTGAACACCGCGGCCAAATTGGATGTCTAGGGTGACTAATTGGAGCACTGAAAATTCCGGTTGCGCATTTCTTATTTATTTTATTTTTTTCTCTATAAACCGGAAATTCGCCCACCTCCCTGAAACAGTGATGCACTACTTCGGAAGATCGATTTCTTTCTCTCCTAATTCAAAATCCCAGACTTAAATATTTCAATCGGGGACCATAGCTGAGTAGATTCATGTACAGCTATAATACCTCTTTGAATCTGGATCCTTTTTATTATTCGAGAGTTTGATTTATTATATTTTTAACTACAGCTTTTACAACATGATATCGGAGAACTAAAATGATTAGGTACTACTAAAGGTTCACAAGCTGTCAAAAGTATACCATAACTCGGACAGAACTTTTTATGTTCATTATTAGCAAGATAATGATACAGTTCTTGTAAACTACTTGTCAATGTAACTTTCACTTGAATCTCAGTTTTAGATTTTCTTCTCCTTAAAGACACAAATGCACCTTTAAGTTTTCTCATGCTAATTTTATATGGTTTCTCTCAGGAATTCATTTCTGATCTCTGAATCGTCCTATTCTATCGTCACATGTTGGTGTAATTCATTATATCTCGTAAAGCCGTTTAAGGAAGTGTCACGGCGTGTAGAGCCTTCCGTTCAACGAATTTCCTCGAGGAGTGTGCAACGACCGTTGTAGAAGTTCCGAACCAATTGACGACGTTCGACATTCGTCCAAGTAAAATAAATAAACATTTGGAGTGCTCGGCGTCCATTTCGCGTATGCGAATTTACGTTGTGGTCTTGTCGTTGAATTAGACGAGACGAAATATAACGGCGGTCTGAGAAATTTGAACACCGCGGCCAAATTGGATGTCTAGGGTGACTAATTGGAGCACTGAAAATTCCGGTTGCGCATTTCTTATTTATTTTATTTTTTTCTCTATAAACCGGAAATTCGCCCGCCTCCCTGAAACAGTGATGCACTACTTCGGAAGATCGATTTCTTTCTCTCCTAATTCAAAATCCCAGACTTAAATATTTCAATTGGGGACCATAGCTGAGTAGATTCATGTACAGCTATAATACCTCTTTGAATCTGGATCCTTTTTATTATTCGAGAGTTTGATTTATTATATTTTTAGCTACAGCTTTTACAACATGATATCGGAGAACTAAAATGATTAGGTACTACTAAAGGTTCACAAGCTGTTAAAAGTATACCTTTACTCAGACAAAACTTTTTATGTTAATTATTAGCAAGATAATGATACAGTTCTCGTAAACTACTTGTCAATGTAACTTTCACTTCAATCTCAGTTTTTAGATTTTCTTCTCCTTAAAGACACAAATGCACCTCTAAGTTTTCTCATGCCAATTTGATACGGTTTCTCCCAGGAATTCATTTCTGATCTCCGAATCGTCCTATTCTATCGTCAGATGTTGGTGTAATTGATTATATCTCGTAAAGCCGTTTAAGGAAATGTCACGGCGTGTAGAGCCTTCCGTTCAACGAATTTCCTCGAGGAGTGTGCAACGACCATTGTAGAAGTTCCGAACCAATTGACGACGTTCGACATTCGTCCAAGTAAAATAAAAAAACATTTGGAGTGCTCGGCGTCCATTTCGCGTATGCGAATTTACGTTGTGGTCTTGTCGTTGAATTAGACGAGACGAAATATAACGGCGGTCAGAGAAATTTGAGCACCGCGGCCAAATTGGATGTCTAGGGTGACTAATTGGAGCACTGAAAATTCCGGTTGCGCATTTCTTATTTATTTTATTTTTTTCTCTATAAACCGGAAATTCGCCCGCCTCCCTGAAACAGTGATGCACTACTTCGGAAGATCGATTTCTTTCTCTCCTAATTCAAAATCCCAGACTTAAATATTTCAATTGGGGACCATAGCTGAGTAGATTCATGTACAGCTATAATACCTCTTTGAATCTGGATCCTTTTTATTATTCGAGAGTTTGATTTATTATATTTTTAGCTACAGCTTTTACAACATGATATCGGAGAACTAAAATGATTAGGTACTACTAAAGGTTCACAAGCTGTCAAAAGTATACCTTTACTCAGACAAAACTTTTTATGTTAATTATTAGCAAGATAATGATACAGTTCTCGTAAACTACTTGTCAATGTAACTTTCACTTCAATCTCAGTTTTTAGATTTTCTTCTCCTTAAAGACACAAATGCACCTCTAAGTTTTCTCATGCCAATTTTATACGGTTTCTCCCAGGAATTCATTTCTGATCTCTGAATCGTCCTATTCTATCGTCAGATGTTGGTGTAATTCATTATATCTCGTAAAGCCGTTTAAGGAAGTGTCACGGCGTGTAGAGCCTTCCGTTCAACGAATTTCCTCGAGGGGTGTGCAACGACCGTTGTAGAAGTTCCGAACCAATTGACGACGTTCGACATTCGTCCAAGTAAAATAAATAAACATTTGGAGTGCTCGGCGTCCATTTCGCGTATGCGAATTTACGTTGTGGTCTTGTCGTTGAATTAGACGAGACGAAATATAACGGCGGTCAGAGAAATTTAAGCACCGCGGCCAAATTGGATGTCTAGGGTGACTAATTGGAGCACTGAAAATTCCGGTTGCGCATTTCCCATTTATTTTATTTTTTTCTCTTTAAACCGGCAATTCGCCCGCCTCCCTGAAACAGTGAGGCACTACTTCGGAAGATCGATTTCTTTCTCTCCTAATTCAAAATCCCAGACTTAAATATTACAATCGGGGACCATAGCTGAGTAGATTCATGTACAGCTATAATACCACTTTCCATCTCGAATGTTATTATTATTCGAGGGTTTTTTTTATCGGTTTTCTAGCTACTGCTTTTACTACTTGATATCGGAGAACTAAAATGATTTGGTACTACTAAAGGTTCACAAGCTGTCAAAAGTATACCATAACTCGGACAGAACTTTTTATGTTCATTATTAGCAAGATAATGATACAGTTCTTGTAAACTACTTGTCAATGTAACTTTCACTTCAATCTCAGTTTTCAGATTTTCTTCTCCTTAAAGACACAAATGCACCTCTAAGTTTTCTCATGCCAATTTTATACGGTTTCTCCCAGGAATTCATTTCTGATCTCTGAATCGTCCTATTCTATCGTCAGATGTTGTCACGGCGTGTAGAGCCTTCCGTTCAACGAATTTCCTCGAGGAGTGTGCAACGACCGTTGTAGAAGTTCCGAACCAATTGACGACGTTCGACATTCGTCCAAGTAAAATAAATAAACATTTGGAGTGCTCGGCGTCCATTTCGCGTATGCGAATTTACGTTGTGGTCTTGTCGTTGAATTAGACGAGACGAAATATAACGGCGGTCTGAGAAATTTGAACACCGCGGCCAAATTGGATGTCTAGGGTGACTAATTGGAGCACTGAAAATTCCGGTTGCGCATTTCTTATTTATTTTATTATTTTCTCTATAAACCGGAAATTCGCCCGCCTCCCTGAAACAGTGATGCACTACTTCGGAAGATCGATTTCTTTCTCTCCTAATTCAAAATCCCAGACTTAAATATTTCAATCGGGGACCATTGCTGAGTAGATTCATGTACAGTTATAATACCTCTTTGAATCTGGATCCTTTTTATTATTCGAGAGTTTGATTTATTATATTTTTAGCTACAGCTTTTACAACATGATATCGGAGAACTAAAATGATTAGGTACTACTAAAGGTTCACAAGCTGTCAAAAGTATACCATAACTCGGACAGAACTTTTTATGTTCATTATTAGCAAGATAATGATACAGTTCTCGTAAACTACTTGTCAATGTAACTTTCACTTCAATCTCAGTTTTCAGATTTTCTTCTCCTTAAAGACACAAATGCACCTCTAAGTTTTCTCATGCCAATTTTATACGGTTTCTTCCAGGAATTCATTTCTGATCTCTGAATCGTCCTATTCTATCGTCAGATGTTTGTGTAATTGATTATATCTCGTAAAGCCGTTTAAGGAAGTGTCACGGCGTGTAGAGCATTCCGTTCAACGAATTTCCTCGAGGAGTGTGCAACGACCGTTGTAGAAGTTCCGAACCAATTGACGACGTTCGACATTCGTCCAAGTAAAATAAAAAAACATTTGGAGTGCTCGGCGTCCATTTCGCGTATGCGAATTTACGTTGTGGTCTTGTCGTTGAATTAGACGAGACGAAATATAACGGCGGTCAGAGAAATTTAAGCACCGCGGCCAAATTGGATGTCTAGGGTGACTAATTGGAGCACTGAAAATTCCGGTTGCGCATTTCCCATTTATTTTATTTTTTTCTCTTTAAACCGGCAATTCGCCCGCCTCCCTGAAACAGTGAGGCACTACTTCGGAAGATCGATTTCTTTCTCTCCTAATTCAAAATCCCAGACTTAAATATTACAATCGGGGACCATAGCTGAGTAGATTCATGTACAGCTATAATACCACTTTCCATCTCGAATGTTATTATTATTCGAGGGTTTTTTTTATCGGTTTTCTAGCTACTGCTTTTACTACTTGATATCGGAGAACTAAAATGATTTGGTACTACTAAAGGTTCACAAGCTGTCAAAAGTATACCATAACTCGGACAGAACTTTTTATGTTCATTATTAGCAAGATAATGATACAGTTCTTGTAAACTACTTGTCAATGTAACTTTCACTTCAATCTCAGTTTTCAGATTTTCTTCTCCTTAAAGACACAAATGCACCTCTAAGTTTTCTCATGCCAATTTTATACGGTTTCTCCCAGGAATTCATTTCTGATCTCTGAATCGTCCTATTCTATCGTCAGATGTTGTCACGGCGTGTAGAGCCTTCCGTTCAACGAATTTCCTCGAGGAGTGTGCAACGACCGTTGTAGAAGTTCCGAACCAATTGACGACGTTCGACATTCGTCCAAGTAAAATAAATAAACATTTGGAGTGCTCGGCGTCCATTTCGCGTATGCGAATTTACGTTGTGGTCTTGTCGTTGAATTAGACGAGACGAAATATAACGGCGGTCTGAGAAATTTGAACACCGCGGCCAAATTGGATGTCTAGGGTGACTAATTGGAGCACTGAAAATTCCGGTTGCGCATTTCTTATTTATTTTATTTTTTTCTCTATAAACCGGAAATTCGCCCGCCTCCCTGAAACAGTGATGCACTACTTCGGAAGATCGATTTCTTTCTCTCCTAATTCAAAATCCCAGACTTAAATATTTCAATTGGGGACCATAGCTGAGTAGATTCATGTACAGCTATAATACCTCTTTGAATCTGGATCCTTTTTATTATTCGAGAGTTTGATTTATTATATTTTTAGCTACAGCTTTTACAACATGATATCGGAGAACTAAAATGATTAGGTACTACTAAAGGTTCACAAGCTGTTAAAAGTATACCTTTACTCAGACAAAACTTTTTATGTTAATTATTAGCAAGATAATGATACAGTTCTCGTAAACTACTTGTCAATGTAACTTTCACTTCAATCTCAGTTTTTAGATTTTCTTCTCCTTAAAGACACAAATGCACCTCTAAGTTTTCTCATGCCAATTTTATACGGTTTCTCCCAGGAATTCATTTCTGATCTCCGAATCGTCCTATTCTATCGTCAGATGTTGGTGTAATTGATTATATCTCGTAAAGCCGTTTAAGGAAATGTCACGGCGTGTAGAGCCTTCCGTTCAACGAATTTCCTCGAGGAGTGTGCAACGACCGTTGTAGAAGTTCCGAACAAATTGACGACGTTCGACATTCGTCCAAGTAAAATAAAAAAACATTTGGAGTGCTCGGCGTCCATTTCGCGTATGCGAATTTACGTTGTGGTCTTGTCGTTGAATTAGACGAGACGAAATATAACGGCGGTCAGAGAAATTTGAGCACCGCGGCCAAATTGGATGTCTAGGGTGACTAATTGGAGCACTGAAAATTCCGGTTGCGCATTTCTTATTTATTTTATTTTTTTCTCTATAAACCGGAAATTCGCCCGCCTCCCTGAAACAGTGAGGCACTACTTCGGAAGATCGATTTCTTTCTCTCCTAATTCAAAATCCCAGACTTAAATATTTCAATCGGGGACCATAGCTGAGTAGATTCATGTACAGCTATAATACCACTTTCCATCTCGAATGTTATTATTATTCGAGGGTTTTTTTTATCGGTTTTCTAGCTACTGCTTTTACTACTTGATATCGGAGAACTAAAATGATTTGGTACTACTAAAGGTTCACAAGCTGTCAAAAGTATACCATATCTCGGACAGAACTTTTTATGTTCATTATTAGCAAGATAATGATACAGTTCTTGTAAACTACTTGTCAATGTAACTTTCACTTCAATCTCAGTTTTCAGATTTTCTTCTCCTTAAAGACGCAAATGCACCTCTAAGTTTTCTCATGCCAATTTTATACGGTTTCTCCCAGGAATTCATTTCTGATCTCTGAATCGTCCTATTCTATCGTCAGATGTTGGTGTAATTTGATTATATCTCGTAAAGCCGTTTAAGGAAGTGCCACGGCGTGTAGAGCCTTCCGTTCAACGAATTTCCTCGAGAAGTGTGCAACGACCGTTGTAGAAGTTGCGAACCAATTGACAACGTTCGACATTCGTCCAAGTAAAATAAATAAACATTTGGAGTGCTCGGCGTCCATTTCGCGTATGCGAATTTACGTTGTGGTCTTGTCGTTGAATTAGACGAGACGAAATATAACGGCGGTCAGAGAAATTTGAGCACCGCGGCCAAATTGGATGTCTAGGGTTATTAATTGGAGCACTGAAAATTCCGGTTGCGCATTTCTTATTTATTTTATTATTTTCTCTATAAACCAGAAATTCGCCCGCCTCCCTGAAACAGTGATGCACTACTTCGGAAGATCGATTTCTTTCTCTCCGAATTCAAAATCCCAGACTTAAATATTTCAATCGGGGACCATTGCTGAGTAGATTCATGTACAGTTATAATACCTCTTTGAATCTGGATCCTTTTTATTATTCGAGAGTTTGATTTATTATATTTTTAGCTACAGCTTTTACAACATGATATCGGAGAACTAAAATGATTAGGTACTACTAAAGGTTCACAAGCTGTCAAAAGTATACCATAACTCGGACAGAACTTTTTATGTTCATTATTAGCAAGATAATGATACAGTTCTCGTAAACTACTTGTCAATGTAACTTTCACTTCAATCTCAGTTTTCAGATTTTCTTCTCCTTAAAGACACAAATGCACCTCTAAGTTTTCTCATGCCAATTTTATACGGTTTCTTCCAGGAATTCATTTCTGATCTCTGAATCGTCCTATTCTATCGTCAGATGTTTGTGTAATTGATTATATCTCGTAAAGCCGTTTAAGGAAGTGTCACGGCGTGTAGAGCATTCCGTTCAACGAATTTCCTCGAGGAGTGTGCAACGACCGTTGTAGAAGTTCCGAACCAATTGACGACGTTCGACATTCGTCCAAGTAAAATAAAAAAACATTTGGAGTGCTCGGCGTCCATTTCGCGTATGCGAATTTACGTTGTGGTCTTGTCGTTGAATTAGACGAGACGAAATATAACGGCGGTCAGAGAAATTTAAGCACCGCGGCCAAATTGGATGTCTAGGGTGACTAATTGGAGCACTGAAAATTCCGGTTGCGCATTTCCCATTTATTTTATTTTTTTCTCTTTAAACCGGCAATTCGCCCGCCTCCCTGAAACAGTGAGGCACTACTTCGGAAGATCGATTTCTTTCTCTCCTAATTCAAAATCCCAGACTTAAATATTACAATCGGGGACCATAGCTGAGTAGATTCATGTACAGCTATAATACCACTTTCCATCTCGAATGTTATTATTATTCGAGGGTTTTTTTTATCGGTTTTCTAGCTACTGCTTTTACTACTTGATATCGGAGAACTAAAATGATTTGGTACTACTAAAGGTTCACAAGCTGTCAAAAGTATACCATAACTCGGACAGAACTTTTTATGTTCATTATTAGCAAGATAATGATACAGTTCTTGTAAACTACTTGTCAATGTAACTTTCACTTCAATCTCAGTTTTCAGATTTTCTTCTCCTTAAAGACACAAATGCACCTCTAAGTTTTCTCATGCCAATTTTATACGGTTTCTCCCAGGAATTCATTTCTGATCTCTGAATCGTCCTATTCTATCGTCAGATGTTGTCACGGCGTGTAGAGCCTTCCGTTCAACGAATTTCCTCGAGGAGTGTGCAACGACCGTTGTAGAAGTTCCGAACCAATTGACGACGTTCGACATTCGTCCAAGTAAAATAAATAAACATTTGGAGTGCTCGGCGTCCATTTCGCGTATGCGAATTTACGTTGTGGTCTTGTCGTTGAATTAGACGAGACGAAATATAACGGCGGTCTGAGAAATTTGAACACCGCGGCCAAATTGGATGTCTAGGGTGACTAATTGGAGCACTGAAAATTCCGGTTGCGCATTTCTTATTTATTTTATTATTTTCTCTATAAACCGGAAATTCGCCCGCCTCCCTGAAACAGTGATGCACTACTTCGGAAGATCGATTTCTTTCTCTCCTAATTCAAAATCCCAGACTTAAATATTTCAATCGGGGACCATTGCTGAGTAGATTCATGTACAGTTATAATACCTCTTTGAATCTGGATCCTTTTTATTATTCGAGAGTTTGATTTATTATATTTTTAGCTACAGCTTTTACAACATGATATCGGAGAACTAAAATGATTAGGTACTACTAAAGGTTCACAAGCTGTCAAAAGTATACCATAACTCGGACAGAACTTTTTATGTTCATTATTAGCAAGATAATGATACAGTTCTCGTAAACTACTTGTCAATGTAACTTTCACTTCAATCTCAGTTTTCAGATTTTCTTCTCCTTAAAGACACAAATGCACCTCTAAGTTTTCTCATGCCAATTTTATACGGTTTCTTCCAGGAATTCATTTCTGATCTCTGAATCGTCCTATTCTATCGTCAGATGTTTGTGTAATTGATTATATCTCGTAAAGCCGTTTAAGGAAGTGTCACGGCGTGTAGAGCATTCCGTTCAACGAATTTCCTCGAGGAGTGTGCAACGACCGTTGTAGAAGTTCCGAACCAATTGACGACGTTCGACATTCGTCCAAGTAAAATAAAAAAACATTTGGAGTGCTCGGCGTCCATTTCGCGTATGCGAATTTACGTTGTGGTCTTGTCGTTGAATTAGACGAGACGAAATATAACGGCGGTCAGAGAAATTTAAGCACCGCGGCCAAATTGGATGTCTAGGGTGACTAATTGGAGCACTGAAAATTCCGGTTGCGCATTTCCCATTTATTTTATTTTTTTCTCTTTAAACCGGCAATTCGCCCGCCTCCCTGAAACAGTGAGGCACTACTTCGGAAGATCGATTTCTTTCTCTCCTAATTCAAAATCCCAGACTTAAATATTACAATCGGGGACCATAGCTGAGTAGATTCATGTACAGCTATAATACCACTTTCCATCTCGAATGTTATTATTATTCGAGGGTTTTTTTTATCGGTTTTCTAGCTACTGCTTTTACTACTTGATATCGGAGAACTAAAATGATTTGGTACTACTAAAGGTTCACAAGCTGTCAAAAGTATACCATAACTCGGACAGAACTTTTTATGTTCATTATTAGCAAGATAATGATACAGTTCTTGTAAACTACTTGTCAATGTAACTTTCACTTCAATCTCAGTTTTCAGATTTTCTTCTCCTTAAAGACACAAATGCACCTCTAAGTTTTCTCATGCCAATTTTATACGGTTTCTCCCAGGAATTCATTTCTGATCTCTGAATCGTCCTATTCTATCGTCAGATGTTGTCACGGCGTGTAGAGCCTTCCGTTCAACGAATTTCCTCGAGGAGTGTGCAACGACCGTTGTAGAAGTTCCGAACCAATTGACGACGTTCGACATTCGTCCAAGTAAAATAAATAAACATTTGGAGTGCTCGGCGTCCATTTCGCGTATGCGAATTTACGTTGTGGTCTTGTCGTTGAATTAGACGAGACGAAATATAACGGCGGTCTGAGAAATTTGAACACCGCGGCCAAATTGGATGTCTAGGGTGACTAATTGGAGCACTGAAAATTCCGGTTGCGCATTTCTTATTTATTTTATTATTTTCTCTATAAACCGGAAATTCGCCCGCCTCCCTGAAACAGTGATGCACTACTTCGGAAGATCGATTTCTTTCTCTCCTAATTCAAAATCCCAGACTTAAATATTTCAATCGGGGACCATTGCTGAGTAGATTCATGTACAGTTATAATACCTCTTTGAATCTGGATCCTTTTTATTATTCGAGAGTTTGATTTATTATATTTTTAGCTACAGCTTTTACAACATGATATCGGAGAACTAAAATGATTAGGTACTACTAAAGGTTCACAAGCTGTCAAAAGTATACCATAACTCGGACAGAACTTTTTATGTTCATTATTAGCAAGATAATGATACAGTTCTCGTAAACTACTTGTCAATGTAACTTTCACTTCAATCTCAGTTTTCAGATTTTCTTCTCCTTAAAGACACAAATGCACCTCTAAGTTTTCTCATGCCAATTTTATACGGTTTCTTCCAGGAATTCATTTCTGATCTCTGAATCGTCCTATTCTATCGTCAGATGTTTGTGTAATTGATTATATCTCGTAAAGCCGTTTAAGGAAGTGTCACGGCGTGTAGAGCATTCCGTTCAACGAATTTCCTCGAGGAGTGTGCAACGACCGTTGTAGAAGTTCCGAACCAATTGACGACGTTCGACATTCGTCCAAGTAAAATAAAAAAACATTTGGAGTGCTCGGCGTCCATTTCGCGTATGCGAATTTACGTTGTGGTCTTGTCGTTGAATTAGACGAGACGAAATATAACGGCGGTCAGAGAAATTTAAGCACCGCGGCCAAATTGGATGTCTAGGGTGACTAATTGGAGCACTGAAAATTCCGGTTGCGCATTTCCCATTTATTTTATTTTTTTCTCTTTAAACCGGCAATTCGCCCGCCTCCCTGAAACAGTGAGGCACTACTTCGGAAGATCGATTTCTTTCTCTCCTAATTCAAAATCCCAGACTTAAATATTACAATCGGGGACCATAGCTGAGTAGATTCATGTACAGCTATAATACCACTTTCCATCTCGAATGTTATTATTATTCGAGGGTTTTTTTTATCGGTTTTCTAGCTACTGCTTTTACTACTTGATATCGGAGAACTAAAATGATTTGGTACTACTAAAGGTTCACAAGCTGTCAAAAGTATACCATAACTCGGACAGAACTTTTTATGTTCATTATTAGCAAGATAATGATACAGTTCTTGTAAACTACTTGTCAATGTAACTTTCACTTCAATCTCAGTTTTCAGATTTTCTTCTCCTTAAAGACACAAATGCACCTCTAAGTTTTCTCATGCCAATTTTATACGGTTTCTCCCAGGAATTCATTTCTGATCTCTGAATCGTCCTATTCTATCGTCAGATGTTGTCACGGCGTGTAGAGCCTTCCGTTCAACGAATTTCCTCGAGGAGTGTGCAACGACCGTTGTAGAAGTTCCGAACCAATTGACGACGTTCGACATTCGTCCAAGTAAAATAAATAAACATTTGGAGTGCTCGGCGTCCATTTCGCGTATGCGAATTTACGTTGTGGTCTTGTCGTTGAATTAGACGAGACGAAATATAACGGCGGTCTGAGAAATTTGAACACCGCGGCCAAATTGGATGTCTAGGGTGACTAATTGGAGCACTGAAAATTCCGGTTGCGCATTTCTTATTTATTTTATTTTTTTCTCTATAAACCGGAAATTCGCCCGCCTCCCTGAAACAGTGATGCACTACTTCGGAAGATCGATTTCTTTCTCTCCTAATTCAAAATCCCAGACTTAAATATTTCAATTGGGGACCATAGCTGAGTAGATTCATGTACAGCTATAATACCTCTTTGAATCTGGATCCTTTTTATTATTCGAGAGTTTGATTTATTATATTTTTAGCTACAGCTTTTACAACATGATATCGGAGAACTAAAATGATTAGGTACTACTAAAGGTTCACAAGCTGTTAAAAGTATACCTTTACTCAGACAAAACTTTTTATGTTAATTATTAGCAAGATAATGATACAGTTCTCGTAAACTACTTGTCAATGTAACTTTCACTTCAATCTCAGTTTTTAGATTTTCTTCTCCTTAAAGACACAAATGCACCTCTAAGTTTTCTCATGCCAATTTTATACGGTTTCTCCCAGGAATTCATTTCTGATCTCCGAATCGTCCTATTCTATCGTCAGATGTTGGTGTAATTGATTATATCTCGTAAAGCCGTTTAAGGAAATGTCACGGCGTGTAGAGCCTTCCGTTCAACGAATTTCCTCGAGGAGTGTGCAACGACCGTTGTAGAAGTTCCGAACAAATTGACGACGTTCGACATTCGTCCAAGTAAAATAAAAAAACATTTGGAGTGCTCGGCGTCCATTTCGCGTATGCGAATTTACGTTGTGGTCTTGTCGTTGAATTAGACGAGACGAAATATAACGGCGGTCAGAGAAATTTGAGCACCGCGGCCAAATTGGATGTCTAGGGTGACTAATTGGAGCACTGAAAATTCCGGTTGCGCATTTCTTATTTATTTTATTTTTTTCTCTATAAACCGGAAATTCGCCCGCCTCCCTGAAACAGTGATGCACTACTTCGGAAGATCGATTTCTTTCTCTCCTAATTCAAAATCCCAGACTTAAATATTTCAATTGGGGACCATAGCTGAGTAGATTCATGTACAGCTATAATACCTCTTTGAATCTGGATCCTTTTTATTATTCGAGAGTTTGATTTATTATATTTTTAGCTACAGCTTTTACAACATGATATCGGAGAACTAAAATGATTAGGTACTACTAAAGGTTCACAAGCTGTCAAAAGTATACCATAACTCGGACAGAACTTTTTATGTTCATTATTAGCAAGATAATGATACAGTTCTCGTAAACTACTTGTCAATGTAACTTTCACTTCAATCTCAGTTTTTAGATTTTCTTCTCCTTAAAGACACAAATGCACCTCTAAGTTTTCTCATGCCAATTTTATACGGTTTCTCCCAGGAATTCATTTCTGATCTCCGAATCGTCCTATTCTATCGTCAGATGTTGGTGTAATTGATTATATCTCGTAAAGCCGTTTAAGGAAATGTCACGGCGTGTAGAGCCTTCCGTTCAACGAATTTCCTAGAGGAGTGTGCAACGACCGTTGTAGAAGTTCCGAACCAATTGACGACGTTCGACATTCGTCCAAGTAAAATAAAAAAACATTTGGAGTGCTCGGCGTCCATTTCGCGTATGCGAATTTACGTTGTGGTCTTGTCGTTGAATTAGACGAGACGAAATATAACGGCGGTCAGAGAAATTTGAGCACCGCGGCCAAATTGGATGTCTAGGGTGACTAATTGGAGCACTGAAAATTCCGGTTGCGCATTTCTTATTTATTTTATTTTTTTCTCTATAAACCGGAAATTCGCCCGCCTCCCTGAAACAGTGATGCACTACTTCGGAAGATCGATTTCTTTCTCTCCTAATTCAAAATCCCAGACTTAAATATTTCAATTGGGGACCATAGCTGAGTAGATTCATGTACAGCTATAATACCTCTTTGAATCTGGATCCTTTTTATTATTCGAGAGTTTGATTTATTATATTTTTAGCTACAGCTTTTACAACATGATATCGGAGAACTAAAATGATTAGGTACTACTAAAGGTTCACAAGCTGTCAAAAGTATACCTTTACTCAGACAAAACTTTTTATGTTAATTATTAGCAAGATAATGATACAGTTCTCGTAAACTACTTGTCAATGTAACTTTCACTTCAATCTCAGTTTTTAGATTTTCTTCTCCTTAAAGACACAAATGCACCTCTAAGTTTTCTCATGCCAATTTTATACGGTTTCTCCCAGGAATTCATTTCTGATCTCCGAATCGTCCTATTCTATCGTCAGATGTTGGTGTAATTGATTATATCTCGTAAAGCCGTTTAAGGAAATGTCACGGCGTGTAGAGCCTTCCGTTCAACGAATTTCCTAGAGGAGTGTGCAACGACCGTTGTAGAAGTTCCGAACCAATTGACGACGTTCGACATTCGTCCAAGTAAAATAAAAAAACATTTGGAGTGCTCGGCGTCCATTTCGCGTATGCGAATTTACGTTGTGGTCTTGTCGTTGAATTAGACGAGACGAAATATAACGGCGGTCAGAGAAATTTGAGCACCGCGGCCAAATTGGATGTCTAGGGTGACTAATTGGAGCACTGAAAATTCCGGTTGCGCATTTCTTATTTATTTTATTTTTTTCTCTATAAACCGGAAATTCGCCCGCCTCCCTGAAACAGTGATGCACTACTTCGGAAGATCGATTTCTTTCTCTCCTAATTCAAAATCCCAGACTTAAATATTTCAATCGGGGACCATAGCTGAGTAGATTCATGTACAGCTATAATACCTCTTTGAATCTGGATCCTTTTTATTATTCGAGAGTTTGATTTATTATATTTTTAGCTACAGCTTTTACAACATGATATCGGAGAACTAAAATGATTAGGTACTACTAAAGGTTCACAAGCTGTCAAAAGTATACCTTTACTCAGACAAAACTTTTTATGTTAATTATTAGCAAGATAATGATACAGTTCTCGTAAACTACTTGTCAATGTAACTTTCACTTCAATCTCAGTTTTCAGATTTTCTTCTCCTTAAAGACACAAATGCACCTCTAAGTTTTCTCATGCCAATTTTATACGGTTTCTCCCAGGAATTCATTTCTGATCTCTGAATCGTCCTATTCTATCGTCAGATGTTGGTGTAATTCATTATATCTCGTAAAGCCGTTTAAGGAAGTGTCACGGCGTGTAGAGCCTTCCGTTCAACGAATTTCCTCGAGGGGTGTGCAACGACCGTTGTAGAAGTTCCGAACCAATTGACGACGTTCGACATTCGTCCAAGTAAAATAAATAAACATTTGGAGTGCTCGGCGTCCATTTCGCGTATGCGAATTTACGTTGTGGTCTTGTCGTTGAATTAGACGAGACGAAATATAACGGCGGTCAGAGAAATTTGAGCACCGCGGCCAAATTGGATGTCTAGGGTGACTAATTGGAGCACTGAAAATTCCGGTTGCGCATTTCCCATTTATTTTATTTTTTTCTCTTTAAACCGGCAATTCGCCCGCCTCCCTGAAACAGTGAGGCACTACTTCGGAAGATCGATTTCTTTCTCTCCTAATTCAAAATCCCAGACTTAAATATTTCAATCGGGGACCATAGCTGAGTAGATTCATGTACAGCTATAATACCTCTTTGAATCTGGATCCTTTTTATTATTCGAGAGTTTGATTTATTATATTTTTAACTACAGCTTTTACAACATGATATCGGAGAACTAAAATGATTAGGTACTACTAAAGGTTCACAAGCTGTCAAAAGTATACCATAACTCGGACAGAACTTTTTATGTTCATTATTAGCAAGATAATGATACAGTTCTTGTAAACTACTTGTCAATGTAACTTTCACTTGAATCTCAGTTTTCAGATTTTTTTCTCCTTAAAGACACAAATGCACCTTTAAGTTTTCTCATGCTAATTTTATATGGTTTCTCCCAGGAATTCATTTCTGATCTCTGAATCGTCCTATTCTATCGTCACATGTTGGTGTAATTCATTATATCTCGTAAAGCCGTTTAAGGAAGTGTCACGGCGTGTAGAGCCTTCCGTTCAACGAATTTCCTCGAGGAGTGTGCAACGACCGTTGTAGAAGTTCCGAACCAATTGACGACGTTCGACATTCGTCCAAGTAAAATAAATAAACATTTGGAGTGCTCGGCGTCCATTTCGCGTATGCGAATTTACGTTGTGGTCTTGTCGTTGAATTAGACGAGACGAAATATAACGGCGGTCTGAGAAATTTGAACACCGCGGCCAAATTGGATGTCTAGGGTGACTAATTGGAGCACTGAAAATTCCGGTTGCGCATTTCTTATTTATTTTATTATTTTCTCTATAAACCGGAAATTCGCCCGCCTCCCTGAAACAGTGATGCACTACTTCGGAAGATCGATTTCTTTCTCTCCTAATTCAAAATCCCAGACTTAAATATTTCAATCGGGGACCATTGCTGAGTAGATTCATGTACAGTTATAATACCTCTTTGAATCTGGATCCTTTTTATTATTCGAGAGTTTGATTTATTATATTTTTAGCTACAGCTTTTACAACATGATATCGGAGAACTAAAATGATTAGGTACTACTAAAGGTTCACAAGCTGTCAAAAGTATACCATAACTCGGACAGAACTTTTTATGTTCATTATTAGCAAGATAATGATACAGTTCTCGTAAACTACTTGTCAATGTAACTTTCACTTCAATCTCAGTTTTCAGATTTTCTTCTCCTTAAAGACACAAATGCACCTCTAAGTTTTCTCATGCCAATTTTATACGGTTTCTTCCAGGAATTCATTTCTGATCTCTGAATCGTCCTATTCTATCGTCAGATGTTTGTGTAATTGATTATATCTCGTAAAGCCGTTTAAGGAAGTGTCACGGCGTGTAGAGCATTCCGTTCAACGAATTTCCTCGAGGAGTGTGCAACGACCGTTGTAGAAGTTCCGAACCAATTGACGACGTTCGACATTCGTCCAAGTAAAATAAAAAAACATTTGGAGTGCTCGGCGTCCATTTCGCGTATGCGAATTTACGTTGTGGTCTTGTCGTTGAATTAGACGAGACGAAATATAACGGCGGTCAGAGAAATTTAAGCACCGCGGCCAAATTGGATGTCTAGGGTGACTAATTGGAGCACTGAAAATTCCGGTTGCGCATTTCCCATTTATTTTATTTTTTTCTCTTTAAACCGGCAATTCGCCCGCCTCCCTGAAACAGTGAGGCACTACTTCGGAAGATCGATTTCTTTCTCTCCTAATTCAAAATCCCAGACTTAAATATTACAATCGGGGACCATAGCTGAGTAGATTCATGTACAGCTATAATACCACTTTCCATCTCGAATGTTATTATTATTCGAGGGTTTTTTTTATCGGTTTTCTAGCTACTGCTTTTACTACTTGATATCGGAGAACTAAAATGATTTGGTACTACTAAAGGTTCACAAGCTGTCAAAAGTATACCATAACTCGGACAGAACTTTTTATGTTCATTATTAGCAAGATAATGATACAGTTCTTGTAAACTACTTGTCAATGTAACTTTCACTTCAATCTCAGTTTTCAGATTTTCTTCTCCTTAAAGACACAAATGCACCTCTAAGTTTTCTCATGCCAATTTTATACGGTTTCTCCCAGGAATTCATTTCTGATCTCTGAATCGTCCTATTCTATCGTCAGATGTTGTCACGGCGTGTAGAGCCTTCCGTTCAACGAATTTCCTCGAGGAGTGTGCAACGACCGTTGTAGAAGTTCCGAACCAATTGACGACGTTCGACATTCGTCCAAGTAAAATAAAAAAACATTTGGAGTGCTCGGCGTCCATTTCGCGTATGCGAATTTACGTTGTGGTCTTGTCGTTGAATTAGACGAGACGAAATATAACGGCGGTCAGAGAAATTTGAGCACCGCGGCCAAATTGGATGTCTAGGGTGACTAATTGGAGCACTGAAAATTCCGGTTGCGCATTTCTTATTTATTTTATTTTTTTCTCTATAAACCGGAAATTCGCCCGCCTCCCTGAAACAGTGATGCACTACTTCGGAAGATCGATTTCTTTCTCTCCTAATTCAAAATCCCAGACTTAAATATTTCAATTGGGGACCATAGCTGAGTAGATTCATGTACAGCTATAATACCTCTTTGAATCTGGATCCTTTTTATTATTCGAGAGTTTGATTTATTATATTTTTAGCTACAGCTTTTACAACATGATATCGGAGAACTAAAATGATTAGGTACTACTAAAGGTTCACAAGCTGTCAAAAGTATACCTTTACTCAGACAAAACTTTTTATGTTAATTATTAGCAAGATAATGATACAGTTCTCGTAAACTACTTGTCAATGTAACTTTCACTTCAATCTCAGTTTTTAGATTTTCTTCTCCTTAAAGACACAAATGCACCTCTAAGTTTTCTCATGCCAATTTTATACGGTTTCTCCCAGGAATTCATTTCTGATCTCTGAATCGTCCTATTCTATCGTCAGATGTTGGTGTAATTCATTATATCTCGTAAAGCCGTTTAAGGAAGTGTCACGGCGTGTAGAGCCTTCCGTTCAACGAATTTCCTCGAGGGGTGTGCAACGACCGTTGTAGAAGTTCCGAACCAATTGACGACGTTCGACATTCGTCCAAGTAAAATAAATAAACATTTGGAGTGCTCGGCGTCCATTTCGCGTATGCGAATTTACGTTGTGGTCTTGTCGTTGAATTAGACGAGACGAAATATAACGGCGGTCAGAGAAATTTGAACACCGCGGCCAAATTGGATGTCTAGGGTGACTAATTGGAGCACTGAAAATTCCGGTTGCGCATTTCTTATTTATTTTATTTTTTTCTCTATAAACCGGAAATTCGCCCGCCTCCCTGAAACAGTGATGCACTACTTCGGAAGATCGATTTCTTTCTCTCCTAATTCAACATCCCAGACTTAAATATTTCAATCGGGGACCATAGCTGAGTAGATTCATGTACAGCTATAATACCTCTTTGAATCTGGATCCTTTTTATTATTCGAGAGTTTGATTTATTATATTTTTAGCTACAGCTTTTACAACATGATATCGGAGAACTAAAATGATTAGGTACTACTAAAGGTTCACAAGCTGTCAAAAGTATACCTTTACTCAGACATAACTTTTTATGTTAATTATTAGCAAGATAATGATACAGTTCTCGTAAACTACTTGTCAATGTAACTTTCACTTCAATCTCAGTTTTCAGATTTTCTTCTCCTTAAAGACACAAATGCACCTCTAAGTTTTCTCATGCCAATTTTATACGGTTTCTCCCAGGAATTCATTTCTGATCTCTGAATCGTCCTATTCTATCGTCAGATGTTGGTGTAATTCATTATATCTCGTAAAGCCGTTTAAGGAAGTGTCACGGCGTGTAGAGCCTTCCGTTCAACGAATTTCCTCGAGGAGTGTGCAACGACCGTTGTAGAAGTTCCGAACCAATTGACGACGTTCGACATTCGTCCAAGTAAAATAAATAAACATTTGGAGTGCTCGGCGTCCATTTCGCGTATGCGAATTTACGTTGTGGTCTTGTCGTTGAATTAGACGAGACGAAATATAACGGCGGTCAGAGAAATTTGAACACCGCGGCCAAATTGGATGTCTAGGGTGACTAATTGGAGCACTGAAAATTCCGGTTGCGCATTTCTTATTTATTTTATTTTTTTCTCTATAAACCGGAAATTCGCCCGCCTCCCTGAAACAGTGATGCACTACTTCGGAAGATCGATTTCTTTCTCTCCTAATTCAAAATCCCAGACTTAAATATTTCAATCGGGGACCATAGCTGGTAGATTCATGTACAGCTATAATACCTCTTTGAATCTGGATCCTTTTTATTATTCGAGAGTTTGATTTATTATATTTTTAGCTACAGCTTTTACAACATGATATCGGAGAACTAAAATGATTAGGTACTACTAAAGGTTCACAAGCTGTCAAAAGTATACCTTTACTCAGACATAACTTTTTATGTTAATTATTAGCAAGATAATGATACAGTTCTCGTAAACTACTTGTCAATGTAACTTTCACTTCAATCTCAGTTTTCAGATTTTCTTCTCCTTAAAGACACAAATGCACCTCTAAGTTTTCTCATGCCAATTTTATACGGTTTCTCCCAGGAATTCATTTCTGATCTCTGAATCGTCCTATTCTATCGTCAGATGTTGGTGTAATTCATTATATCTCGTAAAGCCGTTTAAGGAAGTGTCACGGCGTGTAGAGCCTTCCGTTCAACGAATTTCCTCGAGGAGTGTGCAACGACCGTTGTAGAAGTTCCGAAACAATTGACGACGTTCGACATTCGTCCAAGTAAAATAAATAAACATTTGGAGTGCTCGGCGTCCATTTCGCGTATGCGAATTTACGTTGTGGTCTTGTCGTTGAATTAGACGAGACGAAATATAACGGCGGTCAGAGAAATTTGAACACCGCGGCCAAATTGGATGTCTAGGGTGACTAATTGGAGCACTGAAAATTCCGGTTGCGCATTTCTTATTTATTTTATTTTTTTCTCTATAAACCGGAAATTCGCCCCCCTCCCTGAAACAGTGATGCACTACTTCGGAAGATCGATTTCTTTCTCTCCTAATTCAAAATCCCAGACTTAAATATTTCAATCGGGGACCATAGCTGAGTAGATTCATGTACAGCTATAATACCTCTTTGAATCTGGATCCTTTTTATTATTCGAGAGTTTGATTTATTATATTTTTAGCTACAGCTTTTACAACATGATATCGGAGAACTAAAATGATTAGGTACTACTAAAGGTTCACAAGCTGTCAAAAGTATACCTTTACTCAGACATAACTTTTTATGTTAATTATTAGCAAGATAATGATACAGTACTCGTAAACTACTTGTCAATGTAACTTTCACTTCAATCTCAGTTTTCAGATTTTCTTCTCCTTAAAGACACAAATGCACCTCTAAGTTTTCTCATGCCAATTTTATACGGTTTCTCCCAGGAATTCATTTCTGATCTCTGAATCGTCCTATTCTATCGTCAGATGTTGGTGTAATTCATTATATCTCGTAAAGCCGTTTAAGGAAGTGTCACGGCGTGTAGAGCCTTCCGTTCAACGAATTTCCTCGAGGAGTGTGCAACGACCGTTGTAGAAGTTCCGAACCAATTGACGACGTTCGACATTCGTCCAAGTAAAATAAATAAACATTTGGAGTGCTCGGCGTCCATTTCGCGTATGCGAATTTACGTTGTGGTCTTGTCGTTGAATTAGACGAGACGAAATATAACGGCGGTCAGAGAAATTTGAACACCGCGGCCAAATTGGATGTCTAGGGTGACTAATTGGAGCACTGAAAATTCCGGTTGCGCATTTCTTATTTATTTTATTTTTTTCTCTATAAACCGGAAATTCGCCCACCTCCCTGAAACAGTGATGCACTACTTCGGAAGATCGATTTCTTTCTCTCCTAATTCAAAATCCCAGACTTAAATATTTCAATCGGGGACCATAGCTGAGTAGATTCATGTACAGCTATAATACCTCTTTGAATCTGGATCCTTTTTATTATTCGAGAGTTTGATTTATTATATTTTTAACTACAGCTTTTACAACATGATATCGGAGAACTAAAATGATTAGGTACTACTAAAGGTTCACAAGCTGTCAAAAGTATACCATAACTCGGACAGAACTTTTTATGTTCATTATTAGCAAGATAATGATACAGTTCTTGTAAACTACTTGTCAATGTAACTTTCACTTGAATCTCAGTTTTAGATTTTCTTCTCCTTAAAGACACAAATGCACCTTTAAGTTTTCTCATGCTAATTTTATATGGTTTCTCTCAGGAATTCATTTCTGATCTCTGAATCGTCCTATTCTATCGTCACATGTTGGTGTAATTCATTATATCTCGTAAAGCCGTTTAAGGAAGTGTCACGGCGTGTAGAGCCTTCCGTTCAACGAATTTCCTCGAGGAGTGTGCAACGACCGTTGTAGAAGTTCCGAACCAATTGACGACGTTCGACATTCGTCCAAGTAAAATAAATAAACATTTGGAGTGCTCGGCGTCCATTTCGCGTATGCGAATTTACGTTGTGGTCTTGTCGTTGAATTAGACGAGACGAAATATAACGGCGGTCTGAGAAATTTGAACACCGCGGCCAAATTGGATGTCTAGGGTGACTAATTGGAGCACTGAAAATTCCGGTTGCGCATTTCTTATTTATTTTATTTTTTTCTCTATAAACCGGAAATTCGCCCGCCTCCCTGAAACAGTGATGCACTACTTCGGAAGATCGATTTCTTTCTCTCCTAATTCAAAATCCCAGACTTAAATATTTCAATTGGGGACCATAGCTGAGTAGATTCATGTACAGCTATAATACCTCTTTGAATCTGGATCCTTTTTATTATTCGAGAGTTTGATTTATTATATTTTTAGCTACAGCTTTTACAACATGATATCGGAGAACTAAAATGATTAGGTACTACTAAAGGTTCACAAGCTGTTAAAAGTATACCTTTACTCAGACAAAACTTTTTATGTTAATTATTAGCAAGATAATGATACAGTTCTCGTAAACTACTTGTCAATGTAACTTTCACTTCAATCTCAGTTTTTAGATTTTCTTCTCCTTAAAGACACAAATGCACCTCTAAGTTTTCTCATGCCAATTTGATACGGTTTCTCCCAGGAATTCATTTCTGATCTCCGAATCGTCCTATTCTATCGTCAGATGTTGGTGTAATTGATTATATCTCGTAAAGCCGTTTAAGGAAATGTCACGGCGTGTAGAGCCTTCCGTTCAACGAATTTCCTCGAGGAGTGTGCAACGACCATTGTAGAAGTTCCGAACCAATTGACGACGTTCGACATTCGTCCAAGTAAAATAAAAAAACATTTGGAGTGCTCGGCGTCCATTTCGCGTATGCGAATTTACGTTGTGGTCTTGTCGTTGAATTAGACGAGACGAAATATAACGGCGGTCAGAGAAATTTGAGCACCGCGGCCAAATTGGATGTCTAGGGTGACTAATTGGAGCACTGAAAATTCCGGTTGCGCATTTCTTATTTATTTTATTTTTTTCTCTATAAACCGGAAATTCGCCCGCCTCCCTGAAACAGTGATGCACTACTTCGGAAGATCGATTTCTTTCTCTCCTAATTCAAAATCCCAGACTTAAATATTTCAATTGGGGACCATAGCTGAGTAGATTCATGTACAGCTATAATACCTCTTTGAATCTGGATCCTTTTTATTATTCGAGAGTTTGATTTATTATATTTTTAGCTACAGCTTTTACAACATGATATCGGAGAACTAAAATGATTAGGTACTACTAAAGGTTCACAAGCTGTCAAAAGTATACCTTTACTCAGACAAAACTTTTTATGTTAATTATTAGCAAGATAATGATACAGTTCTCGTAAACTACTTGTCAATGTAACTTTCACTTCAATCTCAGTTTTTAGATTTTCTTCTCCTTAAAGACACAAATGCACCTCTAAGTTTTCTCATGCCAATTTTATACGGTTTCTCCCAGGAATTCATTTCTGATCTCTGAATCGTCCTATTCTATCGTCAGATGTTGGTGTAATTCATTATATCTCGTAAAGCCGTTTAAGGAAGTGTCACGGCGTGTAGAGCCTTCCGTTCAACGAATTTCCTCGAGGGGTGTGCAACGACCGTTGTAGAAGTTCCGAACCAATTGACGACGTTCGACATTCGTCCAAGTAAAATAAATAAACATTTGGAGTGCTCGGCGTCCATTTCGCGTATGCGAATTTACGTTGTGGTCTTGTCGTTGAATTAGACGAGACGAAATATAACGGCGGTCAGAGAAATTTGAACACCGCGGCCAAATTGGATGTCTAGGGTGACTAATTGGAGCACTGAAAATTCCGGTTGCGCATTTCTTATTTATTTTATTTTTTTCTCTATAAACCGGAAATTCGCCCGCCTCCCTGAAACAGTGATGCACTACTTCGGAAGATCGATTTCTTTCTCTCCTAATTCAACATCCCAGACTTAAATATTTCAATCGGGGACCATAGCTGAGTAGATTCATGTACAGCTATAATACCTCTTTGAATCTGGATCCTTTTTATTATTCGAGAGTTTGATTTATTATATTTTTAGCTACAGCTTTTACAACATGATATCGGAGAACTAAAATGATTAGGTACTACTAAAGGTTCACAAGCTGTCAAAAGTATACCTTTACTCAGACAAAACTTTTTATGTTAATTATTAGCAAGATAATGATACAGTTCTCGTAAACTACTTGTCAATGTAACTTTCACTTCAATCTCAGTTTTCAGATTTTCTTCTCCTTAAAGACACAAATGCACCTCTAAGTTTTCTCATGCCAATTTTATACGGTTTCTCCCAGGAATTCATTTCTGATCTCTGAATCGTCCTATTCTATCGTCAGATGTTGGTGTAATTCATTATATCTCGTAAAGCCGTTTAAGGAAGTGTCACGGCGTGTAGAGCCTTCCGTTCAACGAATTTCCTCGAGGGGTGTGCAACGACCGTTGTAGAAGTTCCGAACCAATTGACGACGTTCGACATTCGTCCAAGTAAAATAAATAAACATTTGGAGTGCTCGGCGTCCATTTCGCGTATGCGAATTTACGTTGTGGTCTTGTCGTTGAATTAGACGAGACGAAATATAACGGCGGTCAGAGAAATTTGAACACCGCGGCCAAATTGGATGTCTAGGGTGACTAATTGGAGCACTGAAAATTCCGGTTGCGCATTTCTTATTTATTTTATTTTTTTCTCTATAAACCGGAAATTCGCCCGCCTCCCTGAAACAGTGATGCACTACTTCGGAAGATCGATTTCTTTCTCTCCTAATTCAAAATCCCAGACTTAAATATTTCAATCGGGGACCATAGCTGGTAGATTCATGTACAGCTATAATACCTCTTTGAATCTGGATCCTTTTTATTATTCGAGAGTTTGATTTATTATATTTTTAGCTACAGCTTTTACAACATGATATCGGAGAACTAAAATGATTAGGTACTACTAAAGGTTCACAAGCTGTCAAAAGTATACCTTTACTCAGACATAACTTTTTATGTTAATTATTAGCAAGATAATGATACAGTACTCGTAAACTACTTGTCAATGTAACTTTCACTTCAATCTCAGTTTTCAGATTTTCTTCTCCTTAAAGACACAAATGCACCTCTAAGTTTTCTCATGCCAATTTTATACGGTTTCTCCCAGGAATTCATTTCTGATCTCTGAATCGTCCTATTCTATCGTCAGATGTTGGTGTAATTCATTATATCTCGTAAAGCCGTTTAAGGAAGTGTCACGGCGTGTAGAGCCTTCCGTTCAACGAATTTCCTCGAGGAGTGTGCAACGACCGTTGTAGAAGTTCCGAACCAATTGACGACGTTCGACATTCGTCCAAGTAAAATAAATAAACATTTGGAGTGCTCGGCGTCCATTTCGCGTATGCGAATTTACGTTGTGGTCTTGTCGTTGAATTAGACGAGACGAAATATAACGGCGGTCAGAGAAATTTGAACACCGCGGCCAAATTGGATGTCTAGGGTGACTAATTGGAGCACTGAAAATTCCGGTTGCGCATTTCTTATTTATTTTATTTTTTTCTCTATAAACCGGAAATTCGCCCGCCTCCCTGAAACAGTGATGCACTACTTCGGAAGATCGATTTCTTTCTCTCCTAATTCAAAATCCCAGACTTAAATATTTCAATCGGGGACCATAGCTGAGTAGATTCATGTACAGCTATAATACCTCTTTGAATCTGGATCCTTTTTATTATTCGAGAGTTTGATTTATTATATTTTTAGCTACAGCTTTTACAACATGATATCGGAGAACTAAAATGATTAGGTACTACTAAAGGTTCACAAGCTGTCAAAAGTATACCTTTACTCAGACATAACTTTTTATGTTAATTATTAGCAAGATAATGATACAGTTCTCGTAAACTACTTGTCAATGTAACTTTCACTTCAATCTCAGTTTTCAGATTTTCTTCTCCTTAAAGACACAAATGCACCTCTAAGTTTTCTCATGCCAATTTTATACGGTTTCTCCCAGGAATTCATTTCTGATCTCTGAATCGTCCTATTCTATCGTCAGATGTTGGTGTAATTCATTATATCTCGTAAAGCCGTTTAAGGAAGTGTCACGGCGTGTAGAGCCTTCCGTTCAACGAATTTCCTCGAGGAGTGTGCAACGACCGTTGTAGAAGTTCCGAACCAATTGACGACGTTCGACATTCGTCCAAGTAAAATAAATAAACATTTGGAGTGCTCGGCGTCCATTTCGCGTATGCGAATTTACGTTGTGGTCTTGTCGTTGAATTAGACGAGACGAAATATAACGGCGGTCAGAGAAATTTGAACACCGCGGCCAAATTGGATGTCTAGGGTGACTAATTGGAGCACTGAAAATTCCGGTTGCGCATTTCTTATTTATTTTATTTTTTTCTCTATAAACCGGAAATTCGCCCGCCTCCCTGAAACAGTGATGCACTACTTCGGAAGATCGATTTTTTTCTCTCCTAATTCAAAATCCCAGACTTAAATATTTCAATCGGGGACCATAGCTGAGTAGATTCATGTACAGCTATAATACCTCTTTGAATCTGGATCCTTTTTATTATTCGAGAGTTTGATTTATTATATTTTTAGCTACAGCTTTTACAACATGATATCGGAGAACTAAAATGATTAGGTACTACTAAAGGTTCACAAGCTGTCAAAAGTATACCTTTACTCAGACATAACTTTTTATGTTAATTATTAGCAAGATAATGATACAGTTCTCGTAAACTACTTGTCAATGTAACTTTCACTTCAATCTCAGTTTTCAGATTTTCTTCTCCTTAAAGACACAAATGCACCTCTAAGTTTTCTCATGCCAATTTTATACGGTTTCTCCCAGGAATTCATTTCTGATCTCTGAATCGTCCTATTCTATCGTCAGATGTTGGTGTAATTTGATTATATCTCGTAAAGCCGTTTAAGGAAGTGCCACGGCGTATAGAGCCTTCCGTTCAACGAATTTCCTCGAGAAGTGTGCAACGACCGTTGTAGAAGTTGCGAACCAATTGACAACGTTCGACATTCGTCCAAGTAAAATAAATAAACATTTGGAGTGCTCGGCGTCCATTTCGCGTATGCGAATTTACGTTGTGGTCTTGTCGTTGAATTAGACGAGACGAAATATAACGGCGGTCAGAGAAATTTGAGCACCGCGGCCAAATTGGATGTCTAGGGTTATTAATTGGAGCACTGAAAATTCCGGTTGCGCATTTCTTATTTATTTTATCATCTTCTCTATAAATCAGAAATTCGCTGCCTCCCTGAAACAGTGATGCACTACTTCGGAAGATCGATTTCTTTCTCTCCTAATTCAAAATCCCAGACTTAAATATTTCAATCGGGGACCATTGCTGAGTAGATTCATGTACAGTTATAATACCTCTTTGAATCTGGATCCTTTTTATTATTCGAGAGTTTGATTTATTATATTTTTAGCTACAGCTTTTACAACATGATATCGGAGAACTAAAATGATTAGGTACTACTAAAGGTTCACAAGCTGTCAAAAGTATACCATAACTCGGACAGAACTTTTTATGTTCATTATTAGCAAGATAATGATACAGTTCTCGTAAACTACTTGTCAATGTAACTTTCACTTCAATCTCAGTTTTCAGATTTTCTTCTCCTTAAAGACACAAATGCACCTCTAAGTTTTCTCATGCCAATTTTATACGGTTTCTTCCAGGAATTCATTTCTGACCTCTGAATCGTCCTATTCTATCGTCAGATGTTTGTGTAATTGATTATATCTCGTAAAGCCGTTTAAGGAAGTGTCACGGCGTGTAGAGCATTCCGTTCAACGAATTTCCTCGAGGAGTGTGCAACGACCGTTGTAGAAGTTCCGAACCAATTGACGACGTTCGACATTCGTCCAAGTAAAATAAAAAAACATTTGGAGTGCTCGGCGTCCATTTCGCGTATGCGAATTTACGTTGTGGTCTTGTCGTTGAATTAGACGAGACGAAATATAACGGCGGTCAGAGAAATTTAAGCACCGCGGCCAAATTGGATGTCTAGGGTGACTAATTGGAGCACTGAAAATTCCGGTTGCGCATTTCCCATTTATTTTATTTTTTTCTCTTTAAACCGGCAATTCGCCCGCCTCCCTGAAACAGTGAGGCACTACTTCGGAAGATCGATTTCTTTCTCTCCTAATTCAAAATCCCAGACTTAAATATTACAATCGGGGACCATAGCTGAGTAGATTCATGTACAGCTATAATACCACTTTCCATCTCGAATGTTATTATTATTCGAGGGTTTTTTTTATCGGTTTTCTAGCTACTGCTTTTACTACTTGATATCGGAGAACTAAAATGATTTGGTACTACTAAAGGTTCACAAGCTGTCAAAAGTATACCATAACTCGGACAGAACTTTTTATGTTCATTATTAGCAAGATAATGATACAGTTCTTGTAAACTACTTGTCAATGTAACTTTCACTTCAATCTCAGTTTTCAGATTTTCTTCTCCTTAAAGACACAAATGCACCTCTAAGTTTTCTCATGCCAATTTTATACGGTTTCTCCCAGGAATTCATTTCTGATCTCTGAATCGTCCTATTCTATCGTCAGATGTTGGTGTAATTTGATTATATCTCGTAAAGCCGTTTAAGGAAGTGCCACGGCGTATAGAGCCTTCCGTTCAACGAATTTCCTCGAGAAGTGTGCAACGACCGTTGTAGAAGTTGCGAACCAATTGACAACGTTCGACATTCGTCCAAGTAAAATAAATAAACATTTGGAGTGCTCGGCGTCCATTTCGCGTATGCGAATTTACGTTGTGGTCTTGTCGTTGAATTAGACGAGACGAAATATAACGGCGGTCAGAGAAATTTGAGCACCGCGGCCAAATTGGATGTCTAGGGTTATTAATTGGAGCACTGAAAATTCCGGTTGCGCATTTCTTATTTATTTTATTATTTTCTCTATAAACCAGAAATTCGCTGCCTCCCTGAAACAGTGATGCACTACTTCGGAAGATCGATTTCTTTCTCTCCTAATTCAAAATCCCAGACTTAAATATTTCAATCGGGGACCATTGCTGAGTAGATTCATGTACAGTTATAATACCTCTTTGAATCTGGATCCTTTTTATTATTCGAGAGTTTGATTTATTATATTTTTAGCTACAGCTTTTACAACATGATATCGGAGAACTAAAATGATTAGGTACTACTAAAGGTTCACAAGCTGTCAAAAGTATACCATAACTCGGACAGAACTTTTTATGTTCATTATTAGCAAGATAATGATACAGTTCTCGTAAACTACTTGTCAATGTAACTTTCACTTCAATCTCAGTTTTCAGATTTTCTTCTCCTTAAAGACACAAATGCACCTCTAAGTTTTCTCATGCCAATTTTATACGGTTTCTCCCAGGAATTCATTTCTGATCTCTGAATCGTCCTATTCTATCGTCAGATGTTGGTGTAATTCATTATATCTCGTAAAGCCGTTTAAGGAAGTGTCACGGCGTGTAGAGCCTTCCGTTCAACGAATTTCCTCGAGGAGTGTGCAACGACCGTTGTAGAAGTTCCGAACCAATTGACGACGTTCGACATTCGTCCAAGTAAAATAAATAAACATTTGGAGTGCTCGGCGTCCATTTCGCGTATGCGAATTTACGTTGTGGTCTTGTCGTTGAATTAGACGAGACGAAATATAACGGCGGTCTGAGAAATTTGAACACCGCGGCCAAATTGGATGTCTAGGGTGACTAATTGGAGCACTGAAAATTCCGGTTGCGCATTTCTTATTTATTTTATTTTTTTCTCTATAAACCGGAAATTCGCCCGCCTCCCTGAAACAGTGATGCACTACTTCGGAAGATCGATTTCTTTCTCTCCTAATTCAAAATCCCAGACTTAAATATTTCAATTGGGGACCATAGCTGAGTAGATTCATGTACAGCTATAATACCTCTTTGAATCTGGATCCTTTTTATTATTCGAGAGTTTGATTTATTATATTTTTAGCTACAGCTTTTACAACATGATATCGGAGAACTAAAATGATTAGGTACTACTAAAGGTTCACAAGCTGTTAAAAGTATACCTTTACTCAGACAAAACTTTTTATGTTAATTATTAGCAAGATAATGATACAGTTCTCGTAAACTACTTGTCAATGTAACTTTCACTTCAATCTCAGTTTTTAGATTTTCTTCTCCTTAAAGACACAAATGCACCTCTAAGTTTTCTCATGCCAATTTTATACGGTTTCTCCCAGGAATTCATTTCTGATCTCCGAATCGTCCTATTCTATCGTCAGATGTTTGTGTAATTGATTATATCTCGTAAAGCCGTTTAAGGAAGTGTCACGGCGTGTAGAGCATTCCGTTCAACGAATTTCCTCGAGGAGTGTGCAACGACCGTTGTAGAAGTTCCGAACCAATTGACGACGTTCGACATTCGTCCAAGTAAAATAAAAAAACATTTGGAGTGCTCGGCGTCCATTTCGCGTATGCGAATTTACGTTGTGGTCTTGTCGTTGAATTAGACGAGACGAAATATAACGGCGGTCAGAGAAATTTAAGCACCGCGGCCAAATTGGATGTCTAGGGTGACTAATTGGAGCACTGAAAATTCCGGTTGCGCATTTCTCATTTATTTTATTTTTTTCTCTTTAAACCGGCAATTCGCCCGCCTCCCTGAAACAGTGAGGCACTACTTCGGAAGATCGATTTCTTTCTCTCCTAATTCAAAATCCCAGACTTAAATATTTCAATCGGGGACCATAGCTGGTAGATTCATGTACAGCTATAATACCTCTTTGAATCTGGATCCTTTTTATTATTCGAGAGTTTGATTTATTATATTTTTAGCTACAGCTTTTACAACATGATATCGGAGAACTAAAATGATTAGGTACTACTAAAGGTTCACAAGCTGTCAAAAGTATACCTTTACTCAGACATAACTTTTTATGTTAATTATTAGCAAGATAATGATACAGTTCTCGTAAACTACTTGTCAATGTAACTTTCACTTCAATCTCAGTTTTCAGATTTTCTTCTCCTTAAAGACACAAATGCACCTCTAAGTTTTCTCATGCCAATTTTATACGGTTTCTCCCAGGAATTCATTTCTGATCTCTGAATCGTCCTATTCTATCGTCAGATGTTGGTGTAATTCATTATATCTCGTAAAGCCGTTTAAGGAAGTGTCACGGCGTGTAGAGCCTTCCGTTCAACGAATTTCCTCGAGGAGTGTGCAACGACCGTTGTAGAAGTTCCGAACCAATTGACGACGTTCGACATTCGTCCAAGTAAAATAAATAAACATTTGGAGTGCTCGGCGTCCATTTCGCGTATGCGAATTTACGTTGTGGTCTTGTCGTTGAATTAGACGAGACGAAATATAACGGCGGTCAGAGAAATTTGAACACCGCGGCCAAATTGGATGTCTAGGGTGACTAATTGGAGCACTGAAAATTCCGGTTGCGCATTTCTTATTTATTTTATTTTTTTCTCTATAAACCGGAAATTCGCCCGCCTCCCTGAAACAGTGATGCACTACTTCGGAAGATCGATTTCTTTCTCTCCTAATTCAAAATCCCAGACTTAAATATTTCAATCGGGGACCATAGCTGGTAGATTCATGTACAGCTATAATACCTCTTTGAATCTGGATCCTTTTTATTATTCGAGAGTTTGATTTATTATATTTTTAGCTACAGCTTTTACAACATGATATCGGAGAACTAAAATGATTAGGTACTACTAAAGGTTCACAAGCTGTCAAAAGTATACCTTTACTCAGACATAACTTTTTATGTTAATTATTAGCAATATAATGATACAGTTCTCGTAAACTACTTGTCAATGTAACTTTCACTTCAATCTCAGTTTTCAGATTTTCTTCTCCTTAAAGACACAAATGCACCTCTAAGTTTTCTCATGCCAATTTTATACGGTTTCTCCCAGGAATTCATTTCTGATCTCTGAATCGTCCTATTCTATCGTCAGATGTTGGTGTAATTCATTATATCTCGTAAAGCCGTTTAAGGAAGTGTCACGGCGTGTAGAGCCTTCCGTTCAACGAATTTCCTCGAGGAGTGTGCAACGACCGTTGTAGAAGTTCCGAACCAATTGACGACGTTCGACATTCGTCCAAGTAAAATAAATAAACATTTGGAGTGCTCGGCGTCCATTTCGCGTATGCGAATTTACGTTGTGGTCTTGTCGTTGAATTAGACGAGACGAAATATAACGGCGGTCAGAGAAATTTGAACACCGCGGCCAAATTGGATGTCTAGGGTGACTAATTGGAGCACTGAAAATTCCGGTTGCGCATTTCTTATTTATTTTATTTTTTTCTCTATAAACCGGAAATTCGCCCGCCTCCCTGAAACAGTGATGCACTACTTCGGAAGATCGATTTCTTTCTCTCCTAATTCAAAATCCCAGACTTAAATATTTCAATCGGGGACCATAGCTGGTAGATTCATGTACAGCTATAATACCTCTTTGAATCTGGATCCTTTTTATTATTCGAGAGTTTGATTTATTATATTTTTAGCTACAGCTTTTACAACATGATATCGGAGAACTAAAATGATTAGGTACTACTAAAGGTTCACAAGCTGTCAAAAGTATACCTTTACTCAGACATAACTTTTTATGTTAATTATTAGCAATATAATGATACAGTTCTCGTAAACTACTTGTCAATGTAACTTTCACTTCAATCTCAGTTTTCAGATTTTCTTCTCCTTAAAGACACAAATGCACCTCTAAGTTTTCTCATGCCAATTTTATACGGTTTCTCCCAGGAATTCATTTCTGATCTCTGAATCGTCCTATTCTATCGTCAGATGTTGGTGTAATTCATTATATCTCGTAAAGCCGTTTAAGGAAGTGTCACGGCGTGTAGAGCCTTCCGTTCAACGAATTTCCTCGAGGAGTGTGCAACGACCGTTGTAGAAGTTCCGAACCAATTGACGACGTTCGACATTCGTCCAAGTAAAATAAATAAACATTTGGAGTGCTCGGCGTCCATTTCGCGTATGCGAATTTACGTTGTGGTCTTGTCGTTGAATTAGACGAGACGAAATATAACGGCGGTCAGAGAAATTTGAACACCGCGGCCAAATTGGATGTCTAGGGTGACTAATTGGAGCACTGAAAATTCCGGTTGCGCATTTCTTATTTATTTTATTTTTTTCTCTATAAACCGGAAATTCGCCCGCCTCCCTGAAACAGTGATGCACTACTTCGGAAGATCGATTTCTTTCTCTCCTAATTCAAAATCCCAGACTTAAATATTTCAATCGGGGACCATAGCTGAGTAGATTCATGTACAGCTATAATACCTCTTTGAATCTGGATCCTTTTTATTATTCGAGAGTTTGATTTATTATATTTTTAGCTACAGCTTTTACAACATGATATCGGAGAACTAAAATGATTAGGTACTACTAAAGGTTCACAAGCTGTCAAAAGTATACCTTTACTCAGACATAACTTTTTATGTTAATTATTAGCAAGATAATGATACAGTTCTCGTAAACTACTTGTCAATGTAACTTTCACTTCAATCTCAGTTTTCAGATTTTCTTCTCCTTAAAGACACAAATGCACCTCTAAGTTTTCTCATGCCAATTTTATACGGTTTCTCCCAGGAATTCATTTCTGATCTCTGAATCGTCCTATTCTATCGTCAGATGTTGGTGTAATTCATTATATCTCGTAAAGCCGTTTAAGGAAGTGTCACGGCGTGTAGAGCCTTCCGTTCAACGAATTTCCTCGAGGAGTGTGCAACGACCGTTGTAGAAGTTCCGAACCAATTGACGACGTTCGACATTCGTCCAAGTAAAATAAATAAACATTTGGAGTGCTCGGCGTCCATTTCGCGTATGCGAATTTACGTTGTGGTCTTGTCGTTGAATTAGACGAGACGAAATATAACGGCGGTCAGAGAAATTTGAACACCGCGGCCAAATTGGATGTCTAGGGTGACTAATTGGAGCACTGAAAATTCCGGTTGCGCATTTCTTATTTATTTTATTTTTTTCTCTATAAACCGGAAATTCGCCCGCCTCCCTGAAACAGTGATGCACTACTTCGGAAGATCGATTTCTTTCTCTCCTAATTCAAAATCCCAGACTTAAATATTTCAATCGGGGACCATAGCTGAGTAGATTCATGTACAGCTATAATACCTCTTTGAATCTGGATCCTTTTTATTATTCGAGAGTTTGATTTATTATATTTTTAGCTACAGCTTTTACAACATGATATCGGAGAACTAAAATGATTAGGTACTACTAAAGGTTCACAAGCTGTCAAAAGTATACCTTTACTCAGACATAACTTTTTATGTTAATTATTAGCAAGATAATGATACAGTTCTCGTAAACTACTTGTCAATGTAACTTTCACTTCAATCTCAGTTTTCAGATTTTCTTCTCCTTAAAGACACAAATGCACCTCTAAGTTTTCTCATGCCAATTTTATACGGTTTCTCCCAGGAATTCATTTCTGATCTCTGAATCGTCCTATTCTATCGTCAGATGTTGGTGTAATTCATTATATCTCGTAAAGCCGTTTAAGGAAGTGTCACGGCGTGTAGAGCCTTCCGTTCAACGAATTTCCTCGAGGAGTGTGCAACGACCGTTGTAGAAGTTCCGAACCAATTGACGACGTTCGACATTCGTCCAAGTAAAATAAATAAACATTTGGAGTGCTCGGCGTCCATTTCGCGTATGCGAATTTACGTTGTGGTCTTGTCGTTGAATTAGACGAGACGAAATATAACGGCGGTCAGAGAAATTTGAACACCGCGGCCAAATTGGATGTCTAGGGTGACTAATTGGAGCACTGAAAATTCCGGTTGCGCATTTCTTATTTATTTTATTTTTTTCTCTATAAACCGGAAATTCGCCCGCCTCCCTGAAACAGTGATGCACTACTTCGGAAGATCGATTTCTTTCTCTCCTAATACAAAATCCCAGACTTAAATATTTCAATCGGGGACCATAGCTGAGTAGATTCATGTACAGCTATAATACCTCTTTGAATCTGGATCCTTTTTATTATTCGAGAGTTTGATTTATTATATTTTTAGCTACAGCTTTTACAACATGATATCGGAGAACTAAAATGATTAGGTACTAGTAAAGGTTCACAAGCTGTCAAAAGTATACCTTTACTCAGATAATACTTTTTATGTTAATTATTAGCAAGATAATGATACAGTTCTCGTAAACTACTTGTCAATGTAACTTTCACTTCAATCTCAGTTTTCAGATTTTCTTCTCCTTAAAGACACAAATGCACCTCTAAGTTTTCTCATGCCAATTTTATACGGTTTCTCCCAGGAATTCATTTCTGATCTCTGAATCGTCCTATTCTATCGTCAGATGTTGGTGTAATTCATTATATCTCGTAAAGCCGTTTAAGGAAGTGTCACGGCGTGTAGAGCCTTCCGTTCAACGAATTTCCTCGAGGAGTGTGCAACGACCGTTGTAGAAGTTCCGAACCAATTGACGACGTTCGACATTCGTCCAAGTAAAATAAATAAACATTTGGAGTGCTCGGCGTCCATTTCGCGTATGCGAATTTACGTTGTGGTCTTGTCGTTGAATTAGACGAGACGAAATATAACGGCGGTCAGAGAAATTTGAACACCGCGGCCAAATTGGATGTCTAGGGTGACTAATTGGAGCACTGAAAATTCCGGTTGCGCATTTCTTATTTATTTTATTTTTTTCTCTATAAACCGGAAATTCGCCCGCCTCCCTGAAACAGTGATGCACTACTTCGGAAGATCGATTTCTTTCTCTCCTAATTCAAAATCCCAGACTTAAATATTTCAATCGGGGACCATAGCTGGTAGATTCATGTACAGCTATAATACCTCTTTGAATCTGGATCCTTTTTATTATTCGAGAGTTTGATTTATTATATTTTTAGCTACAGCTTTTACAACATGATATCGGAGAACTAAAATGATTAGGTACTACTAAAGGTTCACAAGCTGTCAAAAGTATACCTTTACTCAGACATAACTTTTTATGTTAATTATTAGCAATATAATGATACAGTTCTCGTAAACTACTTGTCAATGTAACTTTCACTTCAATCTCAGTTTTCAGATTTTCTTCTCCTTAAAGACACAAATGCACCTCTAAGTTTTCTCATGCCAATTTTATACGGTTTCTCCCAGGAATTCATTTCTGATCTCTGAATCGTCCTATTCTATCGTCAGATGTTGGTGTAATTCATTATATCTCGTAAAGCCGTTTAAGGAAGTGTCACGGCGTGTAGAGCCTTCCGTTCAACGAATTTCCTCGAGGAGTGTGCAACGACCGTTGTAGAAGTTCCGAACCAATTGACGACGTTCGACATTCGTCCAAGTAAAATAAATAAACATTTGGAGTGCTCGGCGTCCATTTCGCGTATGCGAATTTACGTTGTGGTCTTGTCGTTGAATTAGACGAGACGAAATATAACGGCGGTCAGAGAAATTTGAACACCGCGGCCAAATTGGATGTCTAGGGTGACTAATTGGAGCACTGAAAATTCCGGTTGCGCATTTCTTATTTATTTTATTTTTTTCTCTATAAACCGGAAATTCGCCCGCCTCCCTGAAACAGTGATGCACTACTTCGGAAGATCGATTTCTTTCTCTCCTAATTCAAAATCCCAGACTTAAATATTTCAATCGGGGACCATAGCTGAGTAGATTCATGTACAGCTATAATACCTCTTTGAATCTGGATCCTTTTTATTATTCGAGAGTTTGATTTATTATATTTTTAGCTACAGCTTTTACAACATGATATCGGAGAACTAAAATGATTAGGTACTACTAAAGGTTCACAAGCTGTCAAAAGTATACCTTTACTCAGACATAACTTTTTATGTTAATTATTAGCAAGATAATGATACAGTTCTCGTAAACTACTTGTCAATGTAACTTTCACTTCAATCTCAGTTTTCAGATTTTCTTCTCCTTAAAGACACAAATGCACCTCTAAGTTTTCTCATGCCAATTTTATACGGTTTCTCCCAGGAATTCATTTCTGATCTCTGAATCGTCCTATTCTATCGTCAGATGTTGGTGTAATTCATTATATCTCGTAAAGCCGTTTAAGGAAGTGTCACGGCGTGTAGAGCCTTCCGTTCAACGAATTTCCTCGAGGAGTGTGCAACGACCGTTGTAGAAGTTCCGAACCAATTGACGACGTTCGACATTCGTCCAAGTAAAATAAATAAACATTTGGAGTGCTCGGCGTCCATTTCGCGTATGCGAATTTACGTTGTGGTCTTGTCGTTGAATTAGACGAGACGAAATATAACGGCGGTCAGAGAAATTTGAACACCGCGGCCAAATTGGATGTCTAGGGTGACTAATTGGAGCACTGAAAATTCCGGTTGCGCATTTCTTATTTATTTTATTTTTTTCTCTATAAACCGGAAATTCGCCCGCCTCCCTGAAACAGTGATGCACTACTTCGGAAGATCGATTTCTTTCTCTCCTAATTCAAAATCCCAGACTTAAATATTTCAATCGGGGACCATAGCTGAGTAGATTCATGTACAGCTATAATACCTCTTTGAATCTGGATCCTTTTTATTATTCGAGAGTTTGATTTATTATATTTTTAGCTACAGCTTTTACAACATGATATCGGAGAACTAAAATGATTAGGTACTACTAAAGGTTCACAAGCTGTCAAAAGTATACCTTTACTCAGACATAACTTTTTATGTTAATTATTAGCAAGATAATGATACAGTTCTCGTAAACTACTTGTCAATGTAACTTTCACTTCAATCTCAGTTTTCAGATTTTCTTCTCCTTAAAGACACAAATGCACCTCTAAGTTTTCTCATGCCAATTTTATACGGTTTCTCCCAGGAATTCATTTCTGATCTCTGAATCGTCCTATTCTATCGTCAGATGTTGGTGTAATTCATTATATCTCGTAAAGCCGTTTAAGGAAGTGTCACGGCGTGTAGAGCCTTCCGTTCAACGAATTTCCTCGAGGAGTGTGCAACGACCGTTGTAGAAGTTCCGAACCAATTGACGACGTTCGACATTCGTCCAAGTAAAATAAATAAACATTTGGAGTGCTCGGCGTCCATTTCGCGTATGCGAATTTACGTTGTGGTCTTGTCGTTGAATTAGACGAGACGAAATATAACGGCGGTCAGAGAAATTTGAACACCGCGGCCAAATTGGATGTCTAGGGTGACTAATTGGAGCACTGAAAATTCCGGTTGCGCATTTCTTATTTATTTTATTTTTTTCTCTATAAACCGGAAATTCGCCCGCCTCCCTGAAACAGTGATGCACTACTTCGGAAGATCGATTTCTTTCTCTCCTAATACAAAATCCCAGACTTAAATATTTCAATCGGGGACCATAGCTGAGTAGATTCATGTACAGCTATAATACCTCTTTGAATCTGGATCCTTTTTATTATTCGAGAGTTTGATTTATTATATTTTTAGCTACAGCTTTTACAACATGATATCGGAGAACTAAAATGATTAGGTACTAGTAAAGGTTCACAAGCTGTCAAAAGTATACCTTTACTCAGATAATACTTTTTATGTTAATTATTAGCAAGATAATGATACAGTTCTCGTAAACTACTTGTCAATGTAACTTTCACTTCAATCTCAGTTTTCAGATTTTCTTCTCCTTAAAGACACAAATGCACCTCTAAGTTTTCTCATGCCAATTTTATACGGTTTCTCCCAGGAATTCATTTCTGATCTCTGAATCGTCCTATTCTATCGTCAGATGTTGGTGTAATTCATTATATCTCGTAAAGCCGTTTAAGGAAGTGTCACGGCGTGTAGAGCCTTCCGTTCAACGAATTTCCTCGAGGAGTGTGCAACGACCGTTGTAGAAGTTCCGAACCAATTGACGACGTTCGACATTTGTCCAAGTAAAATAAATAAACATTTGGAGTGCTCGGCGTCCATTTCGCGTATGCGAATTTACGTTGTGGTCTTGTCGTTGAATTAGACGAGACGAAATATAACGGCGGTCAGAGAAATTTGAACACCGCGGCCAAATTGGATGTCTAGGGTGACTAATTGGAGCACTGAAAATTCCGGTTGCGCATTTCTTATTTATTTTATTTTTTTCTCTATAAACCGGAAATTCGCCCGCCTCCCTGAAACAGTGATGCACTACTTCGGAAGATCGATTTCTTTCTCTCCTAATTCAAAATCCCAGACTTAAATATTTCAATCGGGGACCATAGCTGAGTAGATTCATGTACAGCTATAATACCTCTTTGAATCTGGATCCTTTTTATTATTCGAGAGTTTGATTTATTATATTTTTAGCTACAGCTTTTACAACATGATATCGGAGAACTAAAATGATTAGGTACTACTAAAGGTTCACAAGCTGTCAAAAGTATACCTTTACTCAGACATAACTTTTTATGTTAATTATTAGCAAGATAATGATACAGTTCTCGTAAACTACTTGTCAATGTAACTTTCACTTCAATCTCAGTTTTCAGATTTTCTTCTCCTTAAAGACACAAATGCACCTCTAAGTTTTCTCATGCCAATTTTATACGGTTTCTCCCAGGAATTCATTTCTGATCTCTGAATCGTCCTATTCTATCGTCAGATGTTGGTGTAATTCATTATATCTCGTAAAGCCGTTTAAGGAAGTGTCACGGCGTGTAGAGCCTTCCGTTCAACGAATTTCCTCGAGGAGTGTGCAACGACCGTTGTAGAAGTTCCGAACCAATTGACGACGTTCGACATTCGTCCAAGTAAAATAAATAAACATTTGGAGTGCTCGGCGTCCATTTCGCGTATGCGAATTTACGTTGTGGTCTTGTCGTTGAATTAGACGAGACGAAATATAACGGCGGTCAGAGAAATTTGAACACCGCGGCCAAATTGGATGTCTAGGGTGACTAATTGGAGCACTGAAAATTCCGGTTGCGCATTTCTTATTTATTTTATTTTTTTCTCTATAAACCGGAAATTCGCCCGCCTCCCTGAAACAGTGATGCACTACTTCGGAAGATCGATTTCTTTCTCTCCTAATACAAAATCCCAGACTTAAATATTTCAATCGGGGACCATAGCTGAGTAGATTCATGTACAGCTATAATACCTCTTTGAATCTGGATCCTTTTTATTATTCGAGAGTTTGATTTATTATATTTTTAGCTACAGCTTTTACAACATGATATCGGAGAACTAAAATGATTAGGTACTAGTAAAGGTTCACAAGCTGTCAAAAGTATACCTTTACTCAGATAAAACTTTTTATGTTAATTATTAGCAAGATAATGATACAGTTCTCGTAAACTACTTGTCAATGTAACTTTCACTTCAATCTCAGTTTTCAGATTTTCTTCTCCTTAAAGACACAAATGCACCTCAAAGTTTTCTCATGCCAATTTTATACGGTTTCTCCCAGGAATTCATTTCTGATCTCTGAATCGTCCTATTCTATCGTCAGATGTTGGTGTAATTCATTATATCTCTTAAAGCCGTTTAAGGAAGTGTCACGGCGTGTAGAGCCTTCCGTTCAACGAATTTCCTCGAGGAGTGTGCAACGACCGTTGTAGAAGTTCCGAACCAATTGACGACGTTCGACATTCGTCCAAGTAAAATAAATAAACATTTGGAGTGCTCGGCGTCCATTTCGCGTATGCGAATTTACGTTGTGGTCTTGTCGTTGAATTAGACGAGACGAAATATAACGGCGGTCAGAGAAATTTGAACACCGCGGCCAAATTGGATGTCTAGGGTGACTAATTGGAGCACTGAAAATTCCGGTTGCGCATTTCTTATTTATTTTATTTTTTTCTCTATAAACCGGAAATTCGCCCGCCTCCCTGAAACAGTGATGCACTACTTCGGAAGATCGATTTCTTTCTCTCCTAATACAAAATCCCAGACTTAAATATTTCAATCGGGGACCATAGCTGAGTAGATTCATGTACAGCTATAATACCTCTTTGAATCTGGATCCTTTTTATTATTCGAGAGTTTGATTTATTATATTTTTAGCTACAGCTTTTACAACATGATATCGGAGAACTAAAATGATTAGGTACTAGTAAAGGTTTACAAGCTGTCAAAAGTATACCTTTACTCAGATAAAACTTTTTATGTTAATTATTAGCAAGATAATGATACAGTTCTCGTAAACTACTTGTCAATGTAACTTTCACTTCAATCTCAGTTTTCAGATTTTCTTCTCCTTAAAGACACAAATGCACCTCAAAGTTTTCTCATGCCAATTTTATACGGTTTCTCCCAGGAATTCATTTCTGATCTCTGAATCGTCCTATTCTATCGTCAGATGTTGGTGTAATTCATTATATCTCGTAAAGCCGTTTAAGGAAGTGTCACGGCGTGTAGAGCCTTCCGTTCAACGAATTTCCTCGAGGAGTGTGCAACGACCGTTGTAGAAGTTCCGAACCAATTGACGACGTTCGACATTCGTCCAAGTAAAATAAATAAACATTTGGAGTGCTCGGCGTCCATTTCGCGTATGCGAATTTACGTTGTGGTCTTGTCGTTGAATTAGACGAGACGAAATATAACGGCGGTCAGAGAAATTTGAACACCGCGGCCAAATTGGATGTCTAGGGTGACTAATTGGAGCACTGAAAATTCCGGTTGCGCATTTCTTATTTATTTTATTTTTTTCTCTATAAACCGGAAATTCGCCCGCCTCCCTGAAACAGTGATGCACTACTTCGGAAGATCGATTTCTTTCTCTCCTAATTCAAAATCCCAGACTTAAATATTTCAATCGGGGACCATAGCTGAGTAGATTCATGTACAGCTATAATACCTCTTTGAATCTGGATCCTTTTTATTATTCGAGAGTTTGATTTATTATATTTTTAGCTACAGCTTTTACAACATGATATCGGAGAACTAAAATGATTAGGTACTACTAAAGGTTCACAAGCTGTCAAAAGTATACCTTTACTCAGACATAACTTTTTATGTTAATTATTAGCAAGATAATGATACAGTTCTCGTAAACTACTTGTCAATGTAACTTTCACTTCAATCTCAGTTTTCAGATTTTCTTCTCCTTAAAGACACAAATGCACCTCTAAGTTTTCTCATGCCAATTTTATACGGTTTCTCCCAGGAATTCATTTCTGATCTCTGAATCGTCCTATTCTATCGTCAGATGTTGGTGTAATTCATTATATCTCGTAAAGCCGTTTAAGGAAGTGTCACGGCGTGTAGAGCCTTCCGTTCAACGAATTTCCTCGAGGAGTGTGCAACGACCGTTGTAGAAGTTCCGAACCAATTGACGACGTTCGACATTCGTCCAAGTAAAATAAATAAACATTTGGAGTGCTCGGCGTCCATTTCGCGTATGCGAATTTACGTTGTGGTCTTGTCGTTGAATTAGACGAGACGAAATATAACGGCGGTCAGAGAAATTTGAACACCGCGGCCAAATTGGATGTCTAGGGTGACTAATTGGAGCACTGAAAATTCCGGTTGCGCATTTCTTATTTATTTTATTTTTTTCTCTATAAACCGGAAATTCGCCCGCCTCCCTGAAACAGTGATGCACTACTTCGGAAGATCGATTTCTTTCTCTCCTAATACAAAATCCCAGACTTAAATATTTCAATCGGGGACCATAGCTGAGTAGATTCATGTACAGCTATAATACCTCTTTGAATCTGGATCCTTTTTATTATTCGAGAGTTTGATTTATTATATTTTTAGCTACAGCTTTTACAACATGATATCGGAGAACTAAAATGATTAGGTACTAGTAAAGGTTCACAAGCTGTCAAAAGTATACCTTTACTCAGATAAAACTTTTTATGTTAATTATTAGCAAGATAATGATACAGTTCTCGTAAACTACTTGTCAATGTAACTTTCACTTCAATCTCAGTTTTCAGATTTTCTTCTCCTTAAAGACACAAATGCACCTCAAAGTTTTCTCATGCCAATTTTATACGGTTTCTCCCAGGAATTCATTTCTGATCTCTGAATCGTCCTATTCTATCGTCAGATGTTGGTGTAATTCATTATATCTCTTAAAGCCGTTTAAGGAAGTGTCACGGCGTGTAGAGCCTTCCGTTCAACGAATTTCCTCGAGGAGTGTGCAACGACCGTTGTAGAAGTTCCGAACCAATTGACGACGTTCGACATTCGTCCAAGTAAAATAAATAAACATTTGGAGTGCTCGGCGTCCATTTCGCGTATGCGAATTTACGTTGTGGTCTTGTCGTTGAATTAGACGAGACGAAATATAACGGCGGTCAGAGAAATTTGAGCACCGCGGCCAAATTAGATGTCTAGGGTGACTAATTGGAGCACTGAAAATTCCGGTTGCGCATTTCTTATTTATTTTATTTTTTTCTCTATAAACCGGCAATTCGCCCGCCTCCCTGAAACAGTGAGGTACTACTTCGGAAGATCGATTTCTTTCTCTCCTAATTCAAAATCCCAGACTTAAATATTTCAATCGGGGACCATAGCTGAGTAGATTCATGTACAGCTATAATACCTCTTTGAATCTGGATCCTTTTTATTATTCGAGAGTTTGATTTATTATATTTTTAGCTACAGCTTTTACAACATGATATCGGAGAACTAAAATGATTAGGTACTAGTAAAGGTTCACAAGCTGTCAAAAGTATACCTTTACTCAGATAATACTTTTTATGTTAATTATTAGCAAGATAATGATACAGTTCTCGTAAACTACTTGTCAATGTAACTTTCACTTCAATCTCAGTTTTCAGATTTTCTTCTCCTTAAAGACACAAATGCACCTCTAAGTTTTCTCATGCCAATTTTATACGGTTTCTCCCAGGAATTCATTTCTGATCTCTGAATCGTCCTATTCTATCGTCAGATGTTGGTGTAATTCATTATATCTCGTAAAGCCGTTTAAGGAAGTGTCACGGCGTGTAGAGCCTTCCGTTCAACGAATTTCCTCGAGGAGTGTGCAACGACCGTTGTAGAAGTTCCGAACCAATTGACGACGTTCGACATTCGTCCAAGTAAAATAAATAAACATTTGGAGTGCTCGGCGTCCATTTCGCGTATGCGAATTTACGTTGTGGTCTTGTCGTTGAATTAGACGAGACGAAATATAACGGCGGTCAGAGAAATTTGAACACCGCGGCCAAATTGGATGTCTAGGGTGACTAATTGGAGCACTGAAAATTCCGGTTGCGCATTTCTTATTTATTTTATTTTTTTCTCTATAAACCGGAAATTCGCCCGCCTCCCTGAAACAGTGATGCACTACTTCGGAAGATCGATTTCTTTCTCTCCTAATACAAAATCCCAGACTTAAATATTTCAATCGGGGACCATAGCTGAGTAGATTCATGTACAGCTATAATACCTCTTTGAATCTGGATCCTTTTTATTATTCGAGAGTTTGATTTATTATATTTTTAGCTACAGCTTTTACAACATGATATCGGAGAACTAAAATGATTAGGTACTAGTAAAGGTTCACAAGCTGTCAAAAGTATACCTTTACTCAGATAAAACTTTTTATGTTAATTATTAGCAAGATAATGATACAGTTCTCGTAAACTACTTGTCAATGTAACTTTCACTTCAATCTCAGTTTTCAGATTTTCTTCTCCTTAAAGACACAAATGCACCTCTAAGTTTTCTCATGCCAATTTTATACGGTTTCTCCCAGGAATTCATTTCTGATCTCTGAATCGTCCTATTCTATCGTCAGATGTTGGTGTAATTCATTATATCTCGTAAAGCCGTTTAAGGAAGTGTCACGGCGTGTAGAGCCTTCCGTTCAACGAATTTCCTCGAGGAGTGTGCAACGACCGTTGTAGAAGTTCCGAACCAATTGACGACGTTCGACATTCGTCCAAGTAAAATAAATAAACATTTGGAGTGCTCGGCGTCCATTTCGCGTATGCGAATTTACGTTGTGGTCTTGTCGTTGAATTAGACGAGACGAAATATAACGGCGGTCAGAGAAATTTGAACACCGCGGCCAAATTGGATGTCTAGGGTGACTAATTGGAGCACTGAAAATTCCGGTTGCGCATTTCTTATTTATTTTATTTTTTTCTCTATAAACCGGAAATTCGCCCGCCTCCCTGAAACAGTGATGCACTACTTCGGAAGATCGATTTCTTTCTCTCCTAATACAAAATCCCAGACTTAAATATTTCAATCGGGGACCATAGCTGAGTAGATTCATGTACAGCTATAATACCTCTTTGAATCTGGATCCTTTTTATTATTCGAGAGTTTGATTTATTATATTTTTAGCTACAGCTTTTACAACATGATATCGGAGAACTAAAATGATTAGGTACTAGTAAAGGTTCACAAGCTGTCAAAAGTATACCTTTACTCAGATAAAACTTTTTATGTTAATTATTAGCAAGATAATGATACAGTTCTCGTAAACTACTTGTCAATGTAACTTTCACTTCAATCTCAGTTTTCAGATTTTCTTCTCCTTAAAGACACAAATGCACCTCTAAGTTTTCTCATGCCAATTTTATACGGTTTCTCCCAGGAATTCATTTCTGATCTCTGAATCGTCCTATTCTATCGTCAGATGTTGGTGTAATTCATTATATCTCGTAAAGCCGTTTAAGGAAGTGTCACGGCGTGTAGAGCCTTCCGTTCAACGAATTTCCTCGAGGAGTGTGCAACGACCGTTGTAGAAGTTCCGAACCAATTGACGACGTTCGACATTCGTCCAAGTAAAATAAATAAACATTTGGAGTGCTCGGCGTCCATTTCGCGTATGCGAATTTACGTTGTGGTCTTGTCGTTGAATTAGACGAGACGAAATATAACGGCGGTCAGAGAAATTTGAACACCGCGGCCAAATTGGATGTCTAGGGTGACTAATTGGAGCACTGAAAATTCCGGTTGCGCATTTCTTATTTATTTTATTTTTTTCTCTATAAACCGGAAATTCGCCCGCCTCCCTGAAACAGTGATGCACTACTTCGGAAGATCGATTTCTTTCTCTCCTAATTCAAAATCCCAGACTTAAATATTTCAATCGGGGACCATAGCTGAGTAGATTCATGTACAGCTATAATACCTCTTTGAATCTGGATCCTTTTTATTATTCGAGAGTTTGATTTATTATATTTTTAGCTACAGCTTTTACAACATGATATCGGAGAGCTAAAATGATTAGGTACTACTAAAGGTTCACAAGCTGTCAAAAGTATACCTTTACTCAGATAAAACTTTTTATGTTAATTATTAGCAAGATAATGATACAGTTCTCGTAAACTACTTGTCAATGTAACTTTCACTTCAATCTCAGTTTTCAGATTTTCTTCTCCTTAAAGACACAAATGCACCTTAAAGTTTTCTCATGCCAATTTTATACGGTTTCTCCCAGGAATTCATTTCTGATCTCCGAATCGTCCTATTCTATCGTCAGATGTTGGTGTAATTGATTATATCTCGTAAAGCCGTTTAAGGAAGTGTCACGGCGTGTAGAGCCTTCCGTTCAACGAATTTCCTCGAGGAGTGTGCAACGACCGTTGTAGAAGTTCCGAACCAATTGACGACGTTCGACATTCGTCCAAGTAAAATTAAAAAACATTTGGAGTGCTCGGCGTCCATTTCGCGTATGCGAATTTACGTTGTGGTCTTGTCGTTGAATTAGACGAGACGAAATATAACGGCGGTCAGAGAAATTTGAGCACCGCGGCCAAATTAGATGTCTAGGGTGACTAATTGGAGCACTGAAAATTCCGGTTGCGCATTTCTTATTTATTTTATTTTTTTCTCTATAAACCGGCAATTCGCCCGCCTCCCTGAAACAGTGAGGTACTACTTCGGAAGATCGATTTCTTTCTCTCCTAATTCAAAATCCCAGACTTAAATATTTCAATCGGGGACCATAGCTGAGTAGATTCATGTACAGCTATAATACCTCTTTGAATCTGGATCCTTTTTATTATTCGAGAGTTTGATTTATTATATTTTTAGCTACAGCTTTTACAACATGATATCGGAGAACTAAAATGATTAGGTACTAGTAAAGGTTCACAAGCTGTCAAAAGTATACCTTTACTCAGATAAAACTTTTTATGTTAATTATTAGCAAGATAATGATACAGTTCTCGTAAACTACTTGTCAATGTAACTTTCACTTCAATCTCAGTTTTCAGATTTTCTTCTCCTTAAAGACACAAATGCACCTTAAAGTTTTCTCATGCCAATTTTATACGGTTTCTCCCAGGAATTCATTTCTGATCTCCGAATCGTCCTATTCTATCGTCAGATGTTGGTGTAATTGATTATATCTCGTAAAGCCGTTTAAGGAAGTGTCACGGCGTGTAGAGCCTTCCGTTCAACGAATTTCCTCGAGGAGTGTGCAACGACCGTTGTAGAAGTTCCGAACCAATTGACGACGTTCGACATTCGTCCAAGTAAAATAAAAAAACATTTGGAGTGCTCGGCGTCCATTTCGCGTATGCGAATTTACGTTGTGGTCTTGTCGTTGAATTAGACGAGACGAAATATAACGGCGGTCAGAGAAATTTGAGCACCGCGGCCAAATTGGATGTCTAGGGTGACTAATTGGAGCACTGAAAATTCCGGTTGCGCATTTCTTATTTATTTTATTTTTTTCTCTATAAACCGGCAATTCGCCCGCCTCCCTGAAACAGTGAGGTACTACTTCGGAAGATCGATTTCTTTCTCTCCTAATTCAAAATCCCAGACTTAAATATTTCAATCGGGGACCATAGCTGAGTAGATTCATGTAGAGCTATAATACCTCTTTGAATCTGGATCCTTTTTATTATTCGAGAGTTTGATTTATTATATTTTTAGCTACAGCTTTTACAACATGATATCGGAGAACTAAAATGATTAGGTACTAGTAAAGGTTCACAAGCTGTCAAAAGTATACCTTTACTCAGATAAAACTTTTTATGTTAATTATTAGCAAGATAATGATACAGTTCTCGTAAACTACTTGTCAATGTAACTTTCACTTCAATCTCAGTTTTCAGATTTTCTTCTCCTTAAAGACACAAATGCACCTCAAAGTTTTCTCATGCCAATTTTATACGGTTTCTCCCAGGAATTCATTTCTGATCTCTGAATCGTCCTATTCTATCGTCAGATGTTGGTGTAATTCATTATATCTCGTAAAGCCGTTTAAGGAAGTGTCACGGCGTGTAGAGCCTTCCGTTCAACGAATTTCCTCGAGGAGTGTGCAACGACCGTTGTAGAAGTTCCGAACCAATTGACGACGTTCGACATTCGTCCAAGTAAAATAAATAAACATTTGGAGTGCTCGGCGTCCATTTCGCGTATGCGAATTTACGTTGTGGTCTTGTCGTTGAATTAGACGAGACGAAATATAACGGCGGTCAGAGAAATTTGAACACCGCGGCCAAATTGGATGTCTAGGGTGACTAATTGGAGCACTGAAAATTCCGGTTGCGCATTTCTTATTTATTTTATTTTTTTCTCTATAAACCGGAAATTCGCCCGCCTCCCTGAAACAGTGATGCACTACTTCGGAAGATCGATTTCTTTCTCTCCTAATTCAAAATCCCAGACTTAAATATTTCAATCGGGGACCATAGCTGAGTAGATTCATGTACAGCTATAATACCTCTTTGAATCTGGATCCTTTTTATTATTCGAGAGTTTGATTTATTATATTTTTAGCTACAGCTTTTACAACATGATATCGGAGAACTAAAATGATTAGGTACTACTAAAGGTTCACAAGCTGTCAAAAGTATACCTTTACTCAGATAAAACTTTTTATGTTAATTATTAGCAAGATAATGATACAGTTCTCGTAAACTACTTGTCAATGTAACTTTCACTTCAATCTCAGTTTTCAGATTTTCTTCTCCTTAAAGACACAAATGCACCTTAAAGTTTTCTCATGCCAATTTTATACGGTTTCTCCCAGGAATTCATTTCTGATCTCCGAATCGTCCTATTCTATCGTCAGATGTTGGTGTAATTGATTATATCTCGTAAAGCCGTTTAAGGAAGTGTCACGGCGTGTAGAGCCTTCCGTTCAACGAATTTCCTCGAGGAGTGTGCAACGACCGTTGTAGAAGTTCCGAACCAATTGACGACGTTCGACATTCGTCCAAGTAAAATAAATAAACATTTGGAGTGCTCGGCGTCCATTTCGCGTATGCGAATTTACGTTGTGGTCTTGTCGTTGAATTAGACGAGACGAAATATAACGGCGGTCAGAGAAATTTGAACACCGCGGCCAAATTGGATGTCTAGGGTGACTAATTGGAGCACTGAAAATTCCGGTTGCGCATTTCTTATTTATTTTATTTTTTTCTCTATAAACCGGAAATTCGCCCGCCTCCCTGAAACAGTGATGCACTACTTCGGAAGATCGATTTCTTTCTCTCCTAATACAAAATCCCAGACTTAAATATTTCAATCGGGGACCATAGCTGAGTAGATTCATGTACAGCTATAATACCTCTTTGAATCTGGATCCTTTTTATTATTCGAGAGTTTGATTTATTATATTTTTAGCTACAGCTTTTACAACATGATATCGGAGAACTAAAATGATTAGGTACTAGTAAAGGTTCACAAGCTGTCAAAAGTATACCTTTACTCAGATAAAACTTTTTATGTTAATTATTAGCAAGATAATGATACAGTTCTCGTAAACTACTTGTCAATGTAACTTTCACTTCAATCTCAGTTTTCAGATTTTCTTCTCCTTAAAGACACAAATGCACCTCTAAGTTTTCTCATGCCAATTTTATACGGTTTCTCCTAGGAATTCATTTCTGATCTCTGAATCGTCCTATTCTATCGTCAGATGTTGGTGTAATTCATTATATCTCGTAAAGCCGTTTAAGGAAGTGTCACGGCGTGTAGAGCCTTCCGTTCAACGAATTTCCTCGAGGAGTGTGCAACGACCGTTGTAGAAGTTCCGAACCAATTGACGACGTTCGACATTCGTCCAAGTAAAATAAATAAACATTTGGAGTGCTCGGCGTCCATTTCGCGTATGCGAATTTACGTTGTGGTCTTGTCGTTGAATTAGACGAGACGAAATATAACGGCGGTCAGAGAAATTTGAACACCGCGGCCAAATTGGATGTCTAGGGTGACTAATTGGAGCACTGAAAATTCCGGTTGCGCATTTCTTATTTATTTTATTTTTTTCTCTATAAACCGGAAATTCGCCCGCCTCCCTGAAACAGTGATGCACTACTTCGGAAGATCGATTTCTTTCTCTCCTAATTCAAAATCCCAGACTTAAATATTTCAATCGGGGACCATAGCTGAGTAGATTCATGTACAGCTATAATACCTCTTTGAATCTGGATCCTTTTTATTATTCGAGAGTTTGATTTATTATATTTTTAGCTACAGCTTTTACAACATGATATCAGAGAACTAAAATGATTAGGTACTACTAAAGGTTCACAAGCTGTCAAAAGTATACCTTTACTCAGACATAACTTTTTATGTTAATTATTAGCAAGATAATGATACAGTTCTCGTAAACTACTTGTCAATGTAACTTTCACTTCAATCTCAGTTTTCAGATTTTCTTCTCCTTAAAGACACAAATGCACCTCTAAGTTTTCTCATGCCAATTTTATACGGTTTCTCCCAGGAATTCATTTCTGATCTCTGAATCGTCCTATTCTATCGTCAGATGTTGGTGTAATTCATTATATCTCGTAAAGCCGTTTAAGGAAGTGTCACGGCGTGTAGAGCCTTCCGTTCAACGAATTTCCTCGAGGAGTGTGCAACGACCGTTGTAGAAGTTCCGAACCAATTGACGACGTTCGACATTCGTCCAAGTAAAATAAATAAACATGTCGAGTGCTTGGCGTCCATTTCGCGTATGCGAATTTACGTTGTGGTCTTGTCGTTGAATTAGACGAGACGAAATATAACGGCGGTCAGAGAAATTTGAGCACCGCGGCCAAATTGGATGTCTAGGGTTATTAATTGGAGCACTGAAAATTCCGGTTGCGCATTTCTTATTTATTTTATTTTTTTCTCTATAAACCGGAAATTCGCCCGCCTCCCTGAAACAGTGATGCACTACTTCGGAAGATCGATTTCTTTCTCTCCTAATTCAAAATCCCAGACTTAAATATTTCAATCGGGGACCATAGCTGAGTAGATTCATGTAGAGCTATAATACCTCTTTGAATCTGGATCCTTTTTATTATTCGAGAGTTTGATTTATTATATTTTTAGCTACAGCTTTTACAACATGATATCGGAGAACTAAAATGATTAGGTACTACTAAAGGTTCACAAGCTGTCAAAAGTATACCTTTACTCAGACATAACTTTTTATGTTAATTATTAGCAAGATAATGATACAGTTCTCGTAAACTACTTGTCAATGTAACTTTCACTTCAATCTCAGTTTTCAGATTTTCTTCTCCTTAAAGACGCAAATGCACCTCTAAGTTTTCTCATGCCAATTTTATACGGTTTCTCCCAGGAATTCATTTCTGATCTCTGAATCGTCCTATTATATCGTCAGATGTTGGTGTAATTTGATTATATCTCGTAAAGCCGTTTAAGGAAGTGCCACGGCGTGTAGAGCCTTCCGTTCAACGAATTTCCTCGAGAAGTGTGCAACGACCGTTGTAGAAGTTGCGAACCAATTGACGACGTTCGACATTCGTCCAAGTAAAATAAATAAACATTTCGAGTGCTCGGCGTCCATTTCGCGTATGCGAATTTACGTTGTGGTCTTGTCGTTGAATTAGACGAGACGAAATATAACGGCGGTCAGAGAAATTTGAGCACCGCGGCCAAATTGGATGTCTAGGGTTATTAATTGGAGCACTGAAAATTCCGGTTGCGCATTTCCCATTTATTTTATTTTGTTCTCTATAAACCGGCAATTCGCCCGCCTCCCTGAAACAGTGAGGTACTACTTCGGAAGATCGATTTCTTTCTCTCCTAATTCAAAATCCCAGACTTAAATATTTCAATCGGGGACCATAGCTGAGTAGATTCATGTACAGCTATAATACCTCTTTGAATCTGGATCCTTTTTATTATTCGAGAGTTTGATTTATTATATTTTTAGCTACAGCTTTTACAACATGATATCGGAGAACTAAAATGATTAGGTACTAGTAAAGGTTCACAAGCTGTCAAAAGTATACCTTTACTCAGATAAAACTTTTTATGTTAATTATTAGCAAGATAATGATACAGTTCTCGTAAACTACTTGTCAATGTAACTTTCACTTCAATCTCAGTTTTCAGATTTTCTTCTCCTTAAAGACACAAATGCACCTTAAAGTTTTCTCATGCCAATTTTATACGGTTTCTCCCAGGAATTCATTTCTGATCTCTGAATCGTCCTATTCTATCGTCAGATGTTGGTGTAATTTGATTATATCTCGTAAAGCCGTTTAAGGAAGTGTCACGGCGTGTAGAGCCTTCCGTTCAACGAATTTCCTCGAGGAGTGTGCAACGACCGTTGTAGAAGTTCCGAACCAATTGACGACGTTCGACATTCGTCCAAGTAAAATAAATAAACATTTGGAGTGCTCGGCGTCCATTTCGCGTATGCGAATTTACGTTGTGGTCTTGTCGTTGAATTAGACGAGACGAAATATAACGGCGGTCAGAGAAATTTGAACACCGCGGCCAAATTGGATGTCTAGGGTGACTAATTGGAGCACTGAAAATTCCGGTTGCGCATTTCTTATTTATTTTATTTTTTTCTCTATAAACCGGAAATTCGCCCGCCTCCCTGAAACAGTGATGCACTACTTCGGAAGATCGATTTCTTTCACTCCTAATTCAAAATCCCAGACTTAAATATTTCAATCGGGGACCATAGCTGAGTAGATTCATGTACAGCTATAATACCTCTTTGAATCTGGATCCTTTTTATTATTCGAGAGTTTGATTTATTATATTTTTAGCTTCAGCTTTTACAACATGATATCGGAGAACTAAAATGATTAGGTACTACTAAAGGTTCACAAGCTGTTAAAAGTATACCTTTACTCAGACAAAACTTTTTATGTTAATTATTAGCAAGATAATGATACAGTTCTCGTAAACTACTTGTCAATGTAACTTTCACTTCAATCTCAGTTTTCAGATTTTCTTCTCCTTAAAGACACAAATGCACCTCTAAGTTTTCTCATGCCAATTTTATACGGTTTCTCCCAGGAATTCATTTCTGATCTCCGAATCGTCCTATTCTATCGTCAGATGTTGGTGTAATTTATTATATCTCGTAAAGCCGTTTAAGGAAGTGTCACGGCGTGTAGAGCCTTCCGTTCAACGAATTTCCTCGAGGAGTGTGCAACGACCGTTGTAGAAGTTCCGAACCAATTGACGACGTTCGACATTCGTCCAAGTAAAATAAAAAAACATTTGGAGTGCTCGGCGTCCATTTCGCGTATGCGAATTTACGTTGTGGTCTTGTCGTTGAATTAGACGAGACGAAATATAACGGCGGTCAGAGAAATTTGAGCACCGCGGCCAAATTGGATGTCTAGGGTTATTAATTGGAGCACTGAAAATTCCGGTTGCGCATTTCCCATTTATTTTATTTTGTTCTCTATAAACCGGCAATTCGCCCGCCTCCCTGAAACAGTGAGGTACTACTTCGGAAGATCGATTTCTTTCTCTCCTAATTCAAAATCCCAGACTTAAATATTTCAATCGGGGACCATAGCTGAGTAGATTCATGTACAGCTATAATACCTCTTTGAATCTGGATCCTTTTTATTATTCGAGAGTTTGATTTATTATATTTTTAGCTACAGCTTTTACAACATGATATCGGAGAACTAAAATGATTAGGTACTAGTAAAGGTTCACAAGCTGTCAAAAGTATACCTTTACTCAGATAAAACTTTTTATGTTAATTATTAGCAAGATAATGATACAGTTCTCGTAAACTACTTGTCAATGTAACTTTCACTTCAATCTCAGTTTTCAGATTTTCTTCTCCTTAAAGACACAAATGCACCTTAAAGTTTTCTCATGCCAATTTTATACGGTTTCTCCCAGGAATTCATTTCTGATCTCTGAATCGTCCTATTCTATCGTCAGATGTTGGTGTAATTTGATTATATCTCGTAAAGCCGTTTAAGGAAGTGTCACGGCGTGTAGAGCCTTCCGTTCAACGAATTTCCTCGAGGAGTGTGCAACGACCGTTGTAGAAGTTCCGAACCAATTGACGACGTTCGACATTCGTCCAAGTAAAATAAATAAACATTTGGAGTGCTCGGCGTCCATTTCGCGTATGCGAATTTACGTTGTGGTCTTGTCGTTGAATTAGACGAGACGAAATATAACGGCGGTCAGAGAAATTTGAACACCGCGGCCAAATTGGATGTCTAGGGTGACTAATTGGAGCACTGAAAATTCCGGTTGCGCATTTCTTATTTATTTTATTTTTTTCTCTATAAACCGGAAATTCGCCCGCCTCCCTGAAACAGTGATGCACTACTTCGGAAGATCGATTTCTTTCACTCCTAATTCAAAATCCCAGACTTAAATATTTCAATTGGGGACCATAGCTGAGTAGATTCATGTACAGCTATAATACCTCTTTGAATCTGGATCCTTTTTATTATTCGAGAGTTTGATTTATTATATTTTTAGCTACAGCTTTTACAACATGATATCGGAGAACTAAAATGATTAGGTACTACTAAAGGTTCACAAGCTGTTAAAAGTATACCTTTACTCAGACAAAACTTTTTATGTTAATTATTAGCAAGATAATGATACAGTTCTCGTAAACTACTTGTCAATGTAACTTTCACTTCAATCTCAGTTTTCAGATTTTCTTCTCCTTAAAGACACAAATGCACCTCTAAGTTTTCTCATGCCAATTTTATACGGTTTCTCCCAGGAATTCATTTCTGATCTCCGAATCGTCCTATTCTATCGTCAGATGTTGGTGTAATTTATTATATCTCGTAAAGCCGTTTAAGGAAGTGTCACGGCGTGTAGAGCCTTCCGTTCAACGAATTTCCTCGAGGAGTGTGCAACGACCGTTGTAGAAGTTCCGAACCAATTGACGACGTTCGACATTCGTCCAAGTAAAATAAAAAAACATTTGGAGTGCTCGGCGTCCATTTCGCGTATGCGAATTTACGTTGTGGTCTTGTCGTTGAATTAGACGAGACGAAATATAACGGCGGTCAGAGAAATTTGAGCACCGCGGCCAAATTGGATGTCTAGGGTTATTAATTGGAGCACTGAAAATTCCGGTTGCGCATTTCCCATTTATTTTATTTTGTTCTCTATAAACCGGCAATTCGCCCGCCTCCCTGAAACAGTGAGGTACTACTTCGGAAGATCGATTTCTTTCTCTCCTAATTCAAAATCCCAGACTTAAATATTTCAATCGGGGACCATAGCTGAGTAGATTCATGTACAGCTATAATACCTCTTTGAATCTGGATCCTTTTTATTATTCGAGAGTTTGATTTATTATATTTTTAGCTACAGCTTTTACAACATGATATCGGAGAACTAAAATGATTAGGTACTAGTAAAGGTTCACAAGCTGTCAAAAGTATACCTTTACTCAGATAAAACTTTTTATGTTAATTATTAGCAAGATAATGATACAGTTCTCGTAAACTACTTGTCAATGTAACTTTCACTTCAATCTCAGTTTTCAGATTTTCTTCTCCTTAAAGACACAAATGCACCTTAAAGTTTTCTCATGCCAATTTTATACGGTTTCTCCCAGGAATTCATTTCTGATCTCTGAATCGTCCTATTCTATCGTCAGATGTTGGTGTAATTTGATTATATCTCGTAAAGCCGTTTAAGGAAGTGTCACGGCGTGTAGAGCCTTCCGTTCAACGAATTTCCTCGAGGAGTGTGCAACGACCGTTGTAGAAGTTCCGAACCAATTGACGACGTTCGACATTCGTCCAAGTAAAATAAATAAACATTTGGAGTGCTCGGCGTCCATTTCGCGTATGCGAATTTACGTTGTGGTCTTGTCGTTGAATTAGACGAGACGAAATATAACGGCGGTCAGAGAAATTTGAACACCGCGGCCAAATTGGATGTCTAGGGTGACTAATTGGAGCACTGAAAATTCCGGTTGCGCATTTCTTATTTATTTTATTTTTTTCTCTATAAACCGGAAATTCGCCCGCCTCCCTGAAACAGTGATGCACTACTTCGGAAGATCGATTTCTTTCACTCCTAATTCAAAATCCCAGACTTAAATATTTCAATTGGGGACCATAGCTGAGTAGATTCATGTACAGCTATAATACCTCTTTGAATCTGGATCCTTTTTATTATTCGAGAGTTTGATTTATTATATTTTTAGCTACAGCTTTTACAACATGATATCGGAGAACTAAAATGATTAGGTACTACTAAAGGTTCACAAGCTGTTAAAAGTATACCTTTACTCAGACAAAACTTTTTATGTTAATTATTAGCAAGATAATGATACAGTTCTCGTAAACTACTTGTCAATGTAACTTTCACTTCAATCTCAGTTTTCAGATTTTCTTCTCCTTAAAGACACAAATGCACCTCTAAGTTTTCTCATGCCAATTTTATACGGTTTCTCCCAGGAATTCATTTCTGATCTCCGAATCGTCCTATTCTATCGTCAGATGTTGGTGTAATTGATTATATCTCGTAAAGCCGTTTAAGGAAGTGTCACGGCGTGTAGAGCCTTCCGTTCAACGAATTTCCTCGAGGAGTGTGCAACGACCGTTGTAGAAGTTCCGAACCAATTGACGACGTTCGACATTCGTCCAAGTAAAATAAAAAAACATTTGGAGTGCTCGGCGTCCATTTCGCGTATGCGAATTTACGTTGTGGTCTTGTCGTTGAATTAGACGAGACGAAATATAACGGCGGTCAGAGAAATTTGAGCACCGCGGCCAAATTGGATGTCTAGGGTGACTAATTGGAGCACTGAAAATTCCGGTTGCGCATTTCTTATTTATTTTATTTTTTTCTCTATAAACCGGCAATTCGCCCGCCTCCCTGAAACAGTGAGGTACTACTTCGGAAGATCGATTTCTTTCTCTCCTAATTCAAAATCCCAGACTTAAATATTTCAATCGGGGACCATAGCTGAGTAGATTCATGTACAGCTATAATACCTCTTTGAATCTGGATCCTTTTTATTATTCGAGAGTTTGATTTATTATATTTTTAGCTACAGCTTTTACAACATGATATCGGAGAACTAAAATGATTAGGTACTAGTAAAGGTTCACAAGCTGTCAAAAGTATACCTTTACTCAGATAAAACTTTTTATGTTAATTATTAGCAAGATAATGATACAGTTCTCGTAAACTACTTGTCAATGTAACTTTCACTTCAATCTCAGTTTTCAGATTTTCTTCTCCTTAAAGACACAAATGCACCTCAAAGTTTTCTCATGCCAATTTTATACGGTTTCTCCCAGGAATTCATTTCTGATCTCTGAATCGTCCTATTCTATCGTCAGATGTTGGTGTAATTCATTATATCTCGTAAAGCCGTTTAAGGAAGTGTCACGGCGTGTAGAGCCTTCCGTTCAACGAATTTCCTCGAGGAGTGTGCAACGACCGTTGTAGAAGTTCCGAACCAATTGACGACGTTCGACATTCGTCCAAGTAAAATAAATAAACATTTGGAGTGCTCGGCGTCCATTTCGCGTATGCGAATTTACGTTGTGGTCTTGTCGTTGAATTAGACGAGACGAAATATAACGGCGGTCAGAGAAATTTGAACACCGCGGCCAAATTGGATGTCTAGGGTGACTAATTGGAGCACTGAAAATTCCGGTTGCGCATTTCTTATTTATTTTATTTTTTTCTCTATAAACCGGAAATTCGCCCGCCTCCCTGAAACAGTGATGCACTACTTCGGAAGATCGATTTCTTTCTCTCCTAATTCAAAATCCCAGACTTAAATATTTCAATCGGGGACCATAGCTGAGTAGATTCATGTACAGCTATAATACCTCTTTGAATCTGGATCCTTTTTATTATTCGAGAGTTTGATTTATTATATTTTTAGCTACAGCTTTTACAACATGATATCGGAGAACTAAAATGATTAGGTACTACTAAAGGTTCACAAGCTGTCAAAAGTATACCTTTACTCAGACATAACTTTTTATGTTAATTATTAGCAAGATAATGATACAGTTCTCGTAAACTACTTGTCAATGTAACTTTCACTTCAATCTCAGTTTTCAGATTTTCTTCTCCTTAAAGACACAAATGCACCTCTAAGTTTTCTCATGCCAATTTTATACGGTTTCTCCCAGGAATTCATTTCTGATCTCTGAATCGTCCTATTCTATCGTCAGATGTTGGTGTAATTCATTATATCTCGTAAAGCCGTTTAAGGAAGTGTCACGGCGTGTAGAGCCTTCCGTTCAACGAATTTCCTCGAGGAGTGTGCAACGACCGTTGTAGAAGTTCCGAACCAATTGACGACGTTCGACATTCGTCCAAGTAAAATAAATAAACATTTCGAGTGCTCGGCGTCCATTTCGCGTATGCGAATTTACGTTGTGGTCTTGTCGTTGAATTAGACGAGACGAAATATAACGGCGGTCAGAGAAATTTGAGCACCGCGGCCAAATTGGATGTCTAGGGTTATTAATTGGAGCACTGAAAATTCCGGTTGCGCATTTCTTATTTATTTTATTTTTTTCTCTATAAACCGGAAATTCGCCCGCCTCCCTGAAACAGTGATGCACTACTTCGGAAGATCGATTTCTTTCACTCCTAATTCAAAATCCCAGACTTAAATATTTCAATTGGGGACCATAGCTGAGTAGATTCATGTACAGCTATAATACCTCTTTGAATCTGGATCCTTTTTATTATTCGAGAGTTTGATTTATTATATTTTTAGCTACAGCTTTTACAACATGATATCGGAGAACTAAAATGATTAGGTACTACTAAAGGTTCACAAGCTGTTAAAAGTATACCTTTACTCAGACAAAACTTTTTATGTTAATTATTAGCAAGATAATGATACAGTTCTCGTAAACTACTTGTCAATGTAACTTTCACTTCAATCTCAGTTTTCAGATTTTCTTCTCCTTAAAGACACAAATGCACCTCAAAGTTTTCTCATGCCAATTTTATACGGTTTCTCCCAGGAATTCATTTCTGATCTCTGAATCGTCCTATTCTATCGTCAGATGTTGGTGTAATTCATTATATCTCGTAAAGCCGTTTAAGGAAGTGTCACGGCGTGTAGAGCCTTCCGTTCAACGAATTTCCTCGAGGAGTGTGCAACGACCGTTGTAGAAGTTCCGAACCAATTGACGACGTTCGACATTCGTCCAAGTAAAATAAATAAACATTTGGAGTGCTCGGCGTCCATTTCGCGTATGCGAATTTACGTTGTGGTCTTGTCGTTGAATTAGACGAGACGAAATATAACGGCGGTCAGAGAAATTTGAACACCGCGGCCAAATTGGATGTCTAGGGTTATTAATTGGAGCACTGAAAATTCCGGTTGCGCATTTCTTATTTATTTTATTTTTTTCTCTATAAACCGGAAATTCGCCCGCCTCCCTGAAACAGTGATGCACTACTTCGGAAGATCGATTTCTTTCTCTCCTAATTCAAAATCCCAGACTTAAATATTTCAATCGGGGACCATAGCTGAGTAGATTCATGTAGAGCTATAATACCTCTTTGAATCTGGATCCTTTTTATTATTCGAGAGTTTGATTTATTATATTTTTAGCTACAGCTTTTACAACATGATATCGGAGAACTAAAATGATTAGGTACTACTAAAGGTTCACAAGCTGTCAAAAGTATACCTTTACTCAGACATAACTTTTTATATTAATTATTAGCAAGATAATGATACAGTTCTCGTAAACTACTTGTCAATGTAACTTTCACTTCAATCTCAGTTTTCAGATTTTCTTCTCCTTAAAGACGCAAATGCACCTCTAAGTTTTCTCATGCCAATTTTATACGGTTTCTCCCAGGAATTCATTTCTGATCTCTGAATCGTCCTATTATATCGTCAGATGTTGGTGTAATTTGATTATATCTCGTAAAGCCGTTTAAGGAAGTGCCACGGCGTGTAGGGCCTTCCGTTCAACGAATTTCCTCGAGAAGTGTGCAACGACCGTTGTAGAAGTTGTGAACCAATTGACGACGTTCGACATTCGTCCAAGTAAAATAAATAAACATTTCGAGTGCTCGGCGTCCATTTCGCGTATGCGAATTTACGTTGTGGTCTTGTCGTTGAATTAGACGAGACGAAATATAACGGCGGTCAGAGAAATTTGAGCACCGCGGCCAAATTGGATGTCTAGGGTTATTAATTGGAGCACTGAAAATTCCGGTTGCGCATTTCCCATTTATTTTATTTTGTTCTCTATAAACCGGCAATTCGCCCGCCTCCCTGAAACAGTGAGGTACTACTTCGGAAGATCGATTTCTTTCTCTCCTAATTCAAAATCCCAGACTTAAATATTTCAATCGGGGACCATAGCTGAGTAGATTCATGTACAGCTATAATACCTCTTTGAATCTGGATCCTTTTTATTATTCGAGAGTTTGATTTGTTATATTTTTAGCTACAGCTTTTACAACATGATATCGGAGAACTAAAATGATTAGGTACTAGTAAAGGTTCACAAGCTGTCAAAAGTATACCTTTACTCAGATAAAACTTTTTATGTTAATTATTAGCAAGATAATGATACAGTTCTCGTAAACTACTTGTCAATGTAACTTTCACTTCAATCTCAGTTTTCAGATTTTCTTCTCCTTAAAGACACAAATGCACCTTAAAGTTTTCTCATGCCAATTTTATACGGTTTCTCCCAGGAATTCATTTCTGATCTCTGAATCGTCCTATTCTATCGTCAGATGTTGGTGTAATTTGATTATATCTCGTAAAGCCGTTTAAGGAAGTGTCACGGCGTGTAGAGCCTTCCGTTCAACGAATTTCCTCGAGGAGTGTGCAACGACCGTTGTAGAAGTTCCGAACCAATTGACGACGTTCGACATTCGTCCAAGTAAAATAAATAAACATTTGGAGTGCTCGGCGTCCATTTCGCGTATGCGAATTTACGTTGTGGTCTTGTCGTTGAATTAGACGAGACGAAATATAACGGCGGTCAGAGAAATTTGAGCACCGCGGCCAAATTGGATGTCTAGGGTGACTAATTGGAGCACTGAAAATTCCGGTTGCGCATTTCTTATTTATTTGATTTTTTTCTCTATAAACCGGCAATTCGCCCGCCTCCCTGAAACAGTGATGCACTACTTCGGAAGATCGATTTCTTTCTCTCCTAATTCAAAATCCCAGACTTAAATATTTCAATTGGGGACCATAGCTGAGTAGATTCATGTACAGCTATAATACCTCTTTGAATCTGGATCCTTTTTATTATTCGAGAGTTTGATTTATTATATTTTTAGCTACAGCTTTTACAACATGATATCGGAGAACTAAAATGATTAGGTACTACTAAAGGTTCACAAGCTGTCAAAAGTATACCTTTACTCAGACATAACTTTTTATGTTAATTATTAGCAAGATAATGATACAGTTCTCGTAAACTACTTGTCAATGTAACTTTCACTTCAATCTCAGTTTTCAGATTTTCTTCTCCTTAAAGACACAAATGCACCTTAAAGTTTTCTCATGCCAATTTTATACGGTTTCTCCCAGGAATTCATTTCTGATCTCTGAATCGTCCTATTCTATCGTCAGATGTTGGTGTAATTTGATTATATCTCGTAAAGCCGTTTAAGGAAGTGTCACGGCGTGTAGAGCCTTCCGTTCAACGAATTTCCTCGAGGAGTGTGCAACGACCGTTGTAGAAGTTCCGAACCAATTGACGACGTTCGACATTCGTCCAAGTAAAATAAATAAACATTTGGAGTGCTCGGCGTCCATTTCGCGTATGCGAATTTACGTTGTGGTCTTGTCGTTGAATTAGACGAGACGAAATATAACGGCGGTCAGAGAAATTTGAGCACCGTGGCCAAATTTGGTGTCTAGTGTCTGAATCGTCTTATTCTGTCGACCGATCTTGGTGGAATTTGATTATATCACGTAAAGCCGTTTAGTGAAGTGACAGGGCGACTAGAGCTTGCATTTGTTTTGGCTATTTCTGAGTTTAATAAATAATACTAAACTTGAATATAACGTTCAGATAAGTAAGACTTAATTATGAGGAAAAAAGGGAAGGGGGAGCAACCCGCTTCGGAGAACTTTATGTTTGATGTTTTTGAATGTTCCTTTTTTGAATAGTTCTTTTGATTATTCTTTGAATGTTGATAGTTTCTCACATGAGCTTGCTTCGATTCAGTTTCTTATGCTTATCAAGAATATCTGCCGCAAAGTTTTTTTACATTTATAAAGGCAATCAGTACATATACGTCAAATCAATATTTGAACTTCAAAATGTAAACGTGTTTATGGTGTTCTTGCATTTTAATATACCTCCTTTTGTATTATCTCAAATCAATGGGTTCGCTTTTATCTGTTTTTCGAATTTATTTTACTAACCTAGGATTAAGGTTATGTTATTAGGCTAACGATCGCGTTCGTGGGAAAACAGATTTTTAATTGTATGGCATTAACTGTTAAATATTATAAATAATATCTGGCTTTTTGCATTTGGAAAACGGGGCAATCGAACCATTATATTATTATGTCTATTGAATTCAATTTTCAATTTTAACCTAACTTTTATATTAATTTTATATTGATATTACGAGATACATTTCGAATAGGGTAATTTTGAATTTTCACTTTTTTCACAATTAGATATTTTACTAAGTAAATAAGCAAGTAAAAGTTATTAAAATTAATTAAAAAAATTAAAATTTATGCAATTTATTTAGTAAATTTTACTTACTATTAGATATTATTTGTAATTTGTTTTGAAAATATCTTATAAGAGAAGTACCACTCGACGAGCACGATGGAATAATAAAAAAAACCTATGTATTCAAATTTCTGAACTTATTTAATGGTTTTTATATTTCAGACCAGTTATTTAATTTAATACATATAATGCATCACGAGATACATTTAAATAGGACGTATTTGAATATTCACATTCTTAATAGCAAATGATAGAAGAAGAAAATATATCTATGGAAAAAATACATTTACCAAGAAGCAAATTCTATGTAAATTAATATATTTGAACTCGTTTCCGAACACGCGTGTACGTATCCCGGAGATTTATTTATTCGTCCCGTTAATACAAAACACGTGTTCGCTGCGAGGGGGGAAAAAAAACATTTGTCATTAATGCGTAACACAAATTCTTCGTTACGGATCTACTCGTATATCGGAATTTGGCATACATTTTTGTTTTTATAATAAACGCGCCGCGTGTTTGATGTTTTATTTTATACGCTTCGGGATTTTTTTGTTAAAATATATATGTATATATATATAATATTTTGACATTATTGTGAAAACAATAGAAAAAATTCAATATTATTGTGCAGTATAAATGTATACACGAGCGTAAAGTGTTATTAATGCGTTTTTGGAAGAAGAAAAACAAAAACAATATACTTACGCATCGCGTGTACAAATATCAAACAGATGTTACGCGTAAAATCGGAATATGTTGTACGTCGTAATCTTCTGTTTTTATAAAATAAAACGGCCAACCAGTCAACGTTCTAGAACGGTCGTCATATATATTTTTATTCCCCCGGTCGCACAGTGGTCTAAACGCATTAAAAGTTGGCCACAAGTGATTTTTGAATTTTTAAAGAAATACCATTGTATTTATTATACAAACCAAATTGTACAACAATTTGAATTTGACGAGAGCAACTAAGCAATTATCGATGTTAAGAAATGTTCGGATCTAAGTTTTTTTAACTGATAAATATTTATAACATCTATATAATAAACAATAATTTAAATGACCTATTCAAATATTTTTTAAAATAAAATATCTAGGTTCTTTGTTAAATAGAACAACAATCGCAGAGAAATTAATACATTTTCATTGGACATTACAATTTGGCATGATTATTCAACTTATTGGGGCCATCTAGAAATTCCATTTAAGAATTGTAGTGATCATTCATAAATAAGGAAGATTCAAGCTTTTTCGCTTTGAGTTTATGCAACATCAATGACCTTCAGAAAATCGGATAATGAAGATGCTGCTAAACTGGTTAAAGAAATTACATTAACTACCCCAAAAAGAGCACAAAAATTAGGGAAAAATGGAGACAAAGTCATTCTGTAATATCTACAGACGAGGCCTTATCATTAATTATAATTAATTATATATTTTTTATAATTGTTAAAATTTATTTTAGTTAAAGTTACAGTCTTATTTGAATCATACTGCTCGGAGACTTAGAAAGCACTTTTATTACTAGTAATAATACTACAGTTCTACACTGTAAAGATCTTTCACCAGTACAGTTAGTACATATGCGAGATAGATATAAACGTAATAAACAAATAACTTTTCAATTTTGGAATAAACAAAACCATATCACAAGAGCAAAGGTGATTTATTAAATACTACAAATAGGTCGTTTCAGAAAGTCGCGCATTTATCTATCTGAGCCAGGTTATATTTATCTAGGACATATGACCTGTGATTCTGGACAAAATATAAATATTAATACTAGTAACCAAAATTAGTAGCTTGATATATGTATTAACGGTTATTGTAAACTTATACCTTAAAAAATATCCTTGCTATAGAATAAATATATTAACCAAAGATACGCCAAAATAATTTTTATATTTCAATTCTGTTTTATTTATGTATATATATATATATTTTTTAAATGGTAAATGTTATAAACCTATAGAAAAATATTGTTTAAAAATGTAATTTTTTTACATTTGGCGCTTATACGTTGTCACAGAATCTCCATCCGAGTCTTTGAGTATATTAACCACTTTCGTTGTTAATGTATACGGCTCATTGTGGTTTACGATCAAACCAAAATATTTTTTTATGCACACATGGACCATTTATTGTCATTAGTTGAATGGAGTCGTTATTTTAGTGAGGATTTGAAAAAGGTTATTGATCCTGTCATACGACGGAATGGATATTTTACCCAATCGGATTGTGCTAGGGAAACGCGTGAGAACAGACGGGTCGATTGGTATCGAGACTAGAAGTGGTACCGACAACAAAGAATATCGTATATTAAAAATAAACCGCGTACCCCGGACAATTGATTGATGTGGCTGCGGACGAGCGAACAACTAGTGATATCACCGACACCGCACGTGATTTTAATCGATCACGGTCTCGCCCGAAAGACGAAATAATATTATAGTAGCAATTAATACCCGTCAAAATAGGTTTATCGGCTATATTTATACCGCTAGATGATAATATTTATGTGCGTCGATTTCTTTTCTTCTATTGCTACTCTACGTCTCCGGAATTAAACAACTATACTTAAACGTCCCCGATAATGTATTATGTATAATTCAGGACGGACAAGGGCGCGACATCTGTCCCATTTGTTTCCGAATCTATTATTTCGACGACCGAGACCGATTTCTCTTAATAAGTTATGTCGAGGAGTATGTTTTATATACATACACTTACCCAATCTTTTTTTTTTTTAGATTTATAAAATAATAAAAATTCAACATTTTGAAATCCAAGTTTTTATACTGTGATTTTATTAAAATATTCAAGAATTTCCACTTGATGCTAAAAAAAAACATTCAACACAGACAGGTGGTACTACCAATAGTAGTTTTTTGAACTCTAATACTTGTTTGGTTTACTTTATATATTGTACGTTTTTTGATTACGTACATAAATATATTTATTATTTTCGAGCTAACTCGAGATCATGCGACATAAATTCCCCACCAGTGAAACAGGGATCTGAATTGTCGATGCCCCTGCTAGTTTTAATGTTTGACCTTTTGCTTTATCGATAGTCATCGCAATGCAAAGTTTTAAGAGAAATTGAAGACGTTTGAATTCGAAAAGATTTCTCACAGCCAGATAAAATGTTGACTTAATTTGGTTATTTTTTCAAAGACTATCCGTAATCTTGTGCCGTTCGAGGTCGTACCTATATTTATTTATTTATTTATTAACTCATAAAAGTGAAATTAAGCTTAAATCCTGCTCCGCGATGTACTCAATCCTTTATTATAAAAAAAAAAAAGCTAGTCGATCAATTTAGTGTTTCCGGAGATTACCCGTGATAAACCAAATACCATTTCACATTTATATTTCGTATAGATATATAATATTATTAAAATTATCAAAATTGTATAAATGGTGAACAGACCGAATTAGAACGGACGACGGTAAGAAAACTCTTAAAAAAGTAAATAACCGACGAGTGGAGACCACGTCTCGTATAATATACTTGGTTATATTAAACTTCCGATCGAATATCGTATATTTTATATATTGAAAAAATAATAATATAATAACCGTATAAAATATCGAACTTGAACAGAGTTCAAAATCACCGCTTATTTTGTGAAAGCCCAACTAGAAAGAAAAATGTCTAGTGAAATATATATTCTTTCTCGGGTTTTTTTTTAAACTTTCGAAGTGAACACAACGAGAAAGCTTGAAAACGTATTTCGCCCCGGCATTTATGTCGTATTCGAGAGTACGCGAAACGCGAGACGTTATATTTATATAAAAAAAATTAAACTTCGTGTGTGGAGTGTTTACTTTGCGAACGATTATGACGAGACGGAGACTCGGTAAACGGCCTGAGGACTGAATACGAAAATAAAAAATTAAATTCCCAGGATTGAAAGGAGTAGTGCATCAAACTAAATTGAAAAATAATTCCATTGAAATTTGGGAAAACCAAGACAAATTGTACTGTCCGACCAACAAACCCGGGACGCAAACTAAAAGAAAGTGCATAGGTAATTTTTTTAATTCGTGGTTAGGTTAACCTAACCTAACCAGTTCTGTTTCGAGCGGTGGCTTCGCATGAATAGGGTCTCGAGTATATTACACACCAGGGATAGACGCAGGGAAGAATTTTGGGTAATGAACCCCCCCCCCAAATAAGAGGACAAATTTTGAAAATAAATTCCCTACAGCGTGATTTTCGACGAAATTTTAACATTGAACCTCCAACTGCCCAAAGTATTCGAAGATTGCATAAAACCTTCCAAGTTACCGGTTACTTATGTAAAGGGAAATCATCAGGTCGACCAAAAACTTCGAATGAAAATGTTGAACAAATTCGACAAAGTTTCTTAAACTGGGAGTGTCTTTCATATTTTATTTGTATTGCTCTTTCTAGGTCTGTTTAGCTACACTGCTTCTAGTTCCATGTGGGGCAATTCGTGATAGGCAAAATATATTTTGTTTATCGGTGTTGGTCGGAGGCATCCCATTATGGCTGGACATGTATTATTAAGTGCACTATCCACGCGTTTAACGTGTTTCGACCTACTCCACACCGGACATGCGCGTATTCCCTTGCTGAAAAACACAGTGCCGGCAGCACTGCCTGTTCTTTGGCATTGTGTGCTCCCCATTGAATACCCGTCGGTTTCTCCAGTAGACTGTCCCCGGTCTGTATTTCCATTATGTTCGTTTTAATACAGTGCTCGGCACAAGTATATGATGATATTCGTGAACATTTTACATTTATTTTTCTCGAAATCCCGAAATTTTCTCCTGCGTTTGCCTTTCGCCCCCCCCCATACCATGTCCGTCGGATTAATAATATAATTTCGACCGCTGTGTGCGGCGCACCCGGCGAGTAAAACGTACGATATCCCGGGCCCGAGATTAATGACGTGCGACCGTTGAATTTGTCAACGCCATCGCAACACGGCGCCGCATTAAAACCGTATTTGTATAAAACGACGCGAGAGCGAGCCCGTTGCCCGTCGCCCGTTATTTCACAATAATAACACTACGGTCGGGGTAGGTGGAAGAGTATTTTTTTTTTTTTTTGTTACGCGTTATTTTTCCCTCCCCTACCCATCCATCCCCTTTTTTCGAATCGCGTATATTATTATTATTAGTAATATAGTGTTACGCGTTACCCGGCGCAAGGGTATATATATATATAATTTTATTATTATTTTTTATTTTTTTTAATAACGATCCGGGAATATTTATTTATTTCCGGTAGGTAGTAAAAATTACGGGTAATTTGTCGGATTTTCGTCCGATATGTTAGTATTATTATTGTTATTACGAATACTATTATTATTATTATTATTTGCGATATACCCCCGCGGGTTGTAGGGAGACGCGAAATCCGCACCACCGGAGGAACTCGACGCCGGGGATATTTTTCATTAAACGCGCGGGTGCGCCCGTGTTAAATTACAATAATAGCACGGCGGCCGGCGCATTGCTCGCTAATAACAATGTACGCGTGTGCGCCGCCGGAGTCGTTTATAAATTGATATCGGTGGTACAGGGGTTTGGCGGGTAGGTGGGTTCGTAGGGGTATATGCGAGTACGAATTTACCCACCCCGTCCCGTCGATATTATATATTGTTTGAGTCGGTATTTATTTATTTATTTTTTTTCAATTTTCATATTAATAAAAACGCACCGCGTCCACCCGACGATTGTCGTTTACGCCGCACAACGGGAACCAAATTCAATTCTAGCCGGGACAACTTTTTTTTTTCCTCTCTCTCTCTCTCTCTCTCTCTCTGTTAATCAACTTTTAACGGTGCAATTAACATTTAAAATTGTCTTTCGATCAATATTTATTATTATTGCGTATAAAATAAACGATATTATTATTGGTACGCCAATACAATACGATACGATTTTACAATTTATATTTTTAAATAATTTTACGATTATCTCCATCATCACCGTCCTCTTGTGTGTACCATCACCTCCAATGTTTCACAGTTCTTGTATTGCTAATCTTTGTTGTTTTGTTTTAGTATTTGACCCGGTCCGATGTTACTATAATCATGTCTATTAGAGTTCACGAGATGTTTTTCTGGTATTGTATTAACAAAAAATCGTCGATAGTCTTTGTTACGAGCCTCTTGTGCTTCTTCCGGAAGATCGCCTATAGGAACGTACTACATATTATACTGTATTATTTGTGATCAGTGTTGCCAAGTGTGAAATTTTCAATCCACTAGATCCACTAAAATTACACTGTACATTGTTTTTGGAATTTTCATTTGGTCGGTTTTTTCACAGTTGAAAGACGACTATAGGAACTATATTTTGCCATATTATTACACTTGGTCACTATTTGTTCGACGGCGACAAAATGTTAGTTTTTTTTTTGTTTTTTTTGCAATCCGCTATGAAATTACAACGCGGATTTTTTCCAGAAACGAAATTCACGTCCGTCTAGTTATTTGCAATTTTAATGTATATACCGACTCTGTACATTCGCGGGCATTTTTAACTATAGTGGCGAGTAAGTCGGGAAAAGTTAAATAGAATATGCTTAGGACCGCGACTACGATTGGCCAGCACTATTACGTACCACCTTTACCTTTTGCCTGCCGGTAACGACAAAAAACATTTGTATTCGAAATTGTATACATTTTTTTTTTTTTGGATCGTGGCCTTGCGGCCATTACGCGCATTGGACAGTGGGGTGTCTACGAGGTACCAAAATGCGACGGCTTGTTATCGTAACACGTGCGGCATAGCGTATAATATAAAAGATATATATATGAGACCGGCTCGTCAAAGGACTTTCTGTCGCGAGGATATGACGTCGATGGGGGAGTGGGAACGACCTGAGCCTCCGCGGCCCGAGTATGAAAAATCGGTTTTTGATCGAATAATATATGAAAAATAAAAAAATAAAAAAATATATATATATGTACGGACGGGGTTTTCCGGAGACTATTGCACTTGCACGCGTGCGGAATACGACCGGCGAACACTGCTGCGCTCTTCACACGCCAAAGGTCGCGGCCCGATAATACGGCGCGGGTGGCTTCCCCGTTATATCCGCGCGCCGCTGCCCCGGGCCGTACCGTTTGATTCGGATTATCGTGTAAAGACGAGAACGGTGTACATAATATTATATTATAACCCTTCCCCCACACCCGCAAACCGTCGTCGATATGCGCGTAGAAAAAAAAATAAAAAATCACCCGGAAATCGTGAAAAAGCCGATTTGATATTCAAAGTCGGTACGTACACCATACTCCTGTATAATACACACTCGCGTCGGCCGCGCACAAAAGCAACTGTACACGTCCGTGTATTATTATTATTATATACGTGTATATTTTGACGGCGAGAAGAAGCCTTTATAATATTATACTTATACTTATACACGTTCGAAAGGGTTCCCGAAATGGATTTCGACGAGTTCTTCGAGTGCTCGATACGCGGCCTCGTCGTTTCTTCCTCCGCGTTGGTCTTTTTTTTTTTTTATTTATTTTTCTGTTGTTGATGTGACAACAATAGACAGTGAGTCCTACGACAATCGTACGGTGTTTTCGTCGACGACCTATATAGGTAAAAACCTATAAATACCTTTATAGTTATTCTGTAGGTTTTTGCATTTCATCTACCGCAGGACCGTAAGCGAGCTCGAGACGAATTTCACATGTATACCAGCGGTCGCCAACTTTTTTTTGGACCTCACGGACCACTAATGTCTTATATATTAAGTTAAAAAAAAAAATTCAATTAAATTAACGCATATTTTATAAAATATCAATAATTTTGTTATTATTAATAACAAAATTATTTAAGTTAGTTTAATAATTATTGATTACAAAAAAATTTAGCTTAATATAAAACTGTTAAGTATTAAACAAGTGTTAATGTGAGATTTGTTCTTGCTTGTTTTCAACAAGTTTGTGCGTTTTTGGCTCCATGAAGTAACTGCAAGACGGAGAGCTCTATTCATTTCAAGCGTAGACCGGTACCGAGTTTTAATAGACTGATGAAAATGTTTTTTCGCATAAATACGTAGTCGAAAATTGAATTAAAATTTCCATAGCTTTTTCACACATCAATGGGTATTCGCTTTCGAGCCAAAATTGAGATTTTAATAGAGTTGACTTGAATTTAGATTTAAGTGTGCTGTCGGATGATAAATCAACGAGGCTTTCTTTTTCATTCATATTTAAATTGTTGTTTCCAATATTTGCTACAAATGGATTTATTATCCACATATTTCCATATATTCGGGGATCGTATATAATATATGCGATTCCCAAAAAAAAAATAAGAAAAATTCTCACCATTTGGAACACTGATAAATTCTATTATTTATCGGGTTTTCGGATAAATTCTGCATTCGTTTACACAAAATAAATAAAATTAAATAGTATTAAATGTAAGAATTACATTATTAAATATTATTTAATTATTGCATATTAAATGCACGAAGAGCATCGTGCAAAAATCGTACAACCCGTTCTTTCTGAATCACAATTGTACATTTCTCGATCTGAATGCCGCTAATTCATCAGTAACATCATCAAAATCGATTTCTTCAGTAAATTATTTTCTATATAGGTAAAATAGCGAAATTTAATAGTTCACACGTAGCTACAGTTACAGACGCTGTCAAAACAAATCTAAATACGAAGTCTACTTTTGGATAGGTAATTCAAAAATAGTTAAATCTTTAATACGGCCAGTATTAATTAACAGCACCTAATCAGCACTCTCTCACTTCTCCGGTTTTTAAAGGCCATTGAGGCCCATAACCGCAACACAAATTTGCTTCCACCTGTATCTATCCTGAGCTACTACTTCCATATCTTGTATTCTAAATTCTTCCAAAGTCTTTTTATACTTTGTCTATCCATCTTTGTTTTGGTCTGCCTAGTGGCTAATTTTTGATTTAATTGATACTTGTTTTGATTTAACAGCACTACGCGCTAAAAATCGGAAACATCATCGATAAATTAGATAAAACGATACTAGGACACGACGATTTCGTGTTGAAAACCGCGAGCGCTGACGACGTCCTTTTAATGTGGAGCAACCAATTTAAAAAAAAAAAAATTGAGATTTTTGTGGCGGGGGGGGGAGAGGGATAATTTTGAAATATCGAGGACTCTTCGAAACTTTTTATATTGAATCTTAGGGAATTTTTAATTTTTGACCTGGCAATACTGTATTGGACAGTATTCAACAATTAGTTTTTATAATAAATTATCAATGGGGCAAAATAAAAAAAAAAAAGCGTGTTTAAAGTTAATTGTCCCGTCATACCCTGGTCTCCCTCATTTTATTATACAAAATGGAAGAAAGTTTGTTAAATATATAATATTATATAATGTATTATTTATTATATTATTATAGCACAAACGATAATATTATTATCCATTTAATCTCGTCGATTTACAATATTATTAATATATGGCGTTTTAAAATTAATAATATTTTAATGGCCAACCGGCCGTTTTCGAAACTGCGCGCGCATTAATATAAGTATATCTACGGGCATTATCTAAAACTCTTATTGTGTTCGTTTAAACTTACGGTTTTAAAGCCTACGCATTTGAAAAAAAAAAAGGGGGGGACGGGACGTGAAAATAAATTTAATAATAATGTTATTATTACCCCGATTTTATTTTAATCTGGGGTCATGGTTACAAAAAAAAAAAAAAAATCAAATATAACGGCAAATGGCGAACAAATAAACTTAATTTAAAATCTGATCGATTACGACCATCTGTAATTTAAGTACGTGGTCGTCTTTACACGCTATTTCACATTTTCTTAAATTGTTTCATATTGTCTTTAAAAAAAAAAAAAAAACTAATGGATATATCTATATTAAACGTTAAAGGTAAAAAATAAACCTTGTCTCAGAAACAATATTTTAAACTATACAAGAAGAGGCGAAACTATAAACGAATATCACGAATACGAGTAAGTGCATCTAGTTGGCACGATTTTGGCTACATTTTCGTTGCGGTATTTTCAAATTTTGTTACTGGTTGTTTTTTTCCTACAGATCGGAAATAAACAGGCTAAGTTGATGTAGCACAGGCACATTGTCCGAACGACTCTGAAATAATCTCAAAATACTCGTACGAATTTGTTACATACAAATTTAGTTACAAATTAAAAACTATTGTATATTTCGACAAAATACTCGCATGTGTATAATATTCTAGCAATTGGACAATATTTGTACAATTGTTGAGCAATTTTTATTTCTTCAGCTATTAAACTAATTAATACTAAGTGTTCATATATTGTTCATTGGTAGATTTTAGAAATGGTTGTGTACAATTTAAGTAACATTATATTATAGTAAATTAAATATTTTACCTATTGTTTTTAATAAATATTGGTATTATATACACAATTGATTTGATTTTGATAATTTAAATTAAACAAAGCTATTTATCAGGATTGGGATAAAAACTGATTTTTAATAATATTAAACAAAAAACTGATTTTTATCTTTTAAAACGTATTAAACTACCGTACCGATTCATTCGAGATATATCCCTATGGCTGATAATGATTTACTTTTATTTTATACACTTGTACAATAGTTATTAATTTATTGCTTAAAAGTTGTGAATTTTAATATTAATTCAAGAGCAAAATGCCAATTAATCTTTATGACTTGTAACTAACAGACATGGGCGTAGGTAGGTTTTCAATCGGGGGGGAGGGCAAATAAATACACAATTGTTTTATTTTTAAATACTTTTATTTATACAGTGAAACCTCTAGATAGTGGACAGGCATGGGGAATTAAGAAATGTACACTATATGGAGGCGATATAAGAAAAAATCATAAAGTACGTACAAACACATTCAAATTGGTATTATTTTTTACATAAACGTATTTATTTTATAATTTATACATAATTAATTATTATACTGTACTGTAATATATTTATTATTTACTGTAAGTATTTATTTATGTATATATATATTAAAAAGTAGTCATGTATAGTTATGTATATATTTATGTACAATTCAAAAAAAATCCGTTTTTTTTTTTTTAAGTAAATGTTTTCTCACAACACTAAAACGAGAAGTTGGCAAACAGCGCTCGGACGATTTTAACAAATATACAGCCTCACTTTCAGAAAAAGACGGCTCACTCTGGATAGCCACACGCAGAATACTGAAATATAAAACAACCATCTCTCCTTTAAAAAAACAAGACGGAACCTGGGCGATAAATGACATTGAAAAAGCAGAAACCTTTAGAAATCATCTTGCAGCCGTGTTTCAACCAAATCATTTTACTACCCCCCCCCCACCTATAAGTGCAATCAATACTTTTTTAGACAGTCCACTGCCTCTAACCTTGCCTCCTAAATGCTTCTCTCCATCAGTTATCAAAACTTTCCATTGGGTAAATCACCAGGATTCGACTTAATTACGGCTGAAATAGCTCGCAAACTTCCAAATAAAGCTATTACTCAGTTAACACATATTTTTAATGCAATCTTAAGACTAACATATATTCCAGTACAATGGAAATTCTCAATTATAATAATGTTCCCTAAACTTAACAAACCAACAGACAACCCAGCCTCTTATCGTCCAATAAGCCTACTTCCTTTCTTCTCTAAACTATTGGAGAACTAATCCTAAAACGTATTTACCCAATTATCACTGAAAATAAAATAATCCCCAATTCTCAATTCGGATTTCGGGAAAACCATTCAACAATTCATCAAATCCATAGATTAGCGGATGCCATTCCGTGCTCACTGGAAAAAAAACAATACACATCAGCTGTATTCTTAGGTGTGTCATAAGCATTCGATAAAGTCTGGCATCCTGGACTATTATACAAATTAAAAAAAATCCTACCTACCTCTTACTACCTTCTTCTAAAATCTTATTTAAACGAACGTTCCTTTGCCGTCAGCTCGGGTACAGAAATCTCCAACATATCTCCGATCCTAGCTAGTGTACTACAAGAAGGTGCAGTTCTATCTCCCACACTATATAACTTATACACCGCAGACCAACTGATACATCCTGATACATCAGTCGCCGAATACGCAGACGATAAAGTTATTTATTCCACTCACTCTGACCCCTCAACTGTCTCGACATCACTACAAAATTATCTCGATCTACTTTCTCCTTGGTACTTCCAATAGCACACAAAAATAAACGAATCGAAATCAGTCAATACCACTTTTACCCTCAAAATGCAACAACCCCCTCCAATATCACTAAATAATGTAATAATCCCTAATTCGGACACGATTAAATATTTAGGATTATACCTTCACAAAAAACTCAACTGGGCCAAACACATTCACATGACCAAACTAAAACTAAATCGAAGACTCTCTATTCTCCGCAGTACTTTAGGCAAAACCTCAAACCACAACCTAAAATCAAAAACTAACTTGTACAAACTATTAATAAAACCCATTTGGACCTACGGAATTCAGCTATGGGGAGCTGCTAAAAAAACAAACAAACAAAATTCAAGTAGCCCAATCAAAAACTCTTCGTCTCATAACTAACGCTCCTCCGTACGTCTCTAATGAAACTCTACACTCAGACCTGAACATACCGTATGTCAATGAAGTCGCAAAAAATCACTACTTTAAATTCCATAAAAGACTACAAAATCACTCCAATCCCCTCATTAAAGATCTTTCATCACACTCCCTTCCGGGTAATACGGTAAGGAGACTCCAGCGCAAGTGGCCCAGAGACTGGTTAGCATAATACACAAGTCTATACGTTAATCAACAAAAAAAATTCTCGCCGAAGTGCTGTTGCTGGACAGTTTCTTCAATTCAAGATTTCATGTAAAATTATAATAGGGTTACATATAAATATTCGTTTGTATTAATTCTATTATTATTATAATTCTCAAATATCTCTTAAGCTTATTATACCATGAGTACAGATTGTTTAATATTTCCTAATTCAAAAAAAAAAAAAAAAAAAAAAAAAATGTTTTTTGTTTTTCACAATGGATTTACAAATTGGCTACCATTGACAACCCTATTATTTTTAAAATTATTTATTGTTTTCCAAACTTCTTCATACGTTAGATTGTATATCGACTCATGTTCTTCATCGGGTTGTTCGGTTTTTTCTTCACTCAAATTCAAATTTGAACCAAAGTACAAGTTTTGAGAATGTGCCCAAATTTGCATTATTCCCATGTTCCATTACGTATTCTGCAATATCGGACGAAAATATCCCGACTTTTTAAAACAGTTTTTGACAATCTATGGTTTAATATTCTTTAATACGGATATGATCACCTCATCAATTTTATTTAGTTATTTCACTATACTCGTATAAATAAATGTATTTCAAATAGTAGTCATCAACTAATTATCATAATATATAAACGTATATATCATTATATATATAAACTAAAATACACATTAAAAGTTATTCATCATAATTTTCACTATCTTCACTATCATTACTTTCAGAATTATCATCACAAGAATTTTCAGATGAACTTGAGAAATCTTCAGTGACTTCTGATTGGGTGTCGCGATTGTCTGTCACTATAGTTTTCTTTCAACAAGCTTAATACTTCTGGCCACAATTTGTTTGTTTTTGTTTTTACATTAATATTACTTTAAGAAGTTATTGCACGGCCTGAAGATATAAGTAGTGAGTGCGTGAAGTTCATATTAGTGTCGACTCTCGAGGCTTTTTGTGTATGGTCTCGTCTGAATCGTATTTATCTTTATTTCTTGCTTCCTGTGCCTATTCTGATAATATTCCTATTGGAAATGGTGCTAGTCGTATAGCACTTGCTCCATGAATTAACATTTTATGAATGCTTCTTAGCATTCAAGCTGTATAATTCTAGATACAATTCTGTTGTATCTTTTACATATAAATCATATTAATCCTCATTTACGCTAGACAAAATACATAACCTTAAATAGCTCTAATAATCGTCTATCTAAACCAGTTATTTTTAATACTTCTCCTGAATGCTCGAAAAATCGTCGTGCTTCATTGCCAGTATAGGATGTTCCTTTGCCCCGTAAAACTTTATCTACTTTTATTCCTATTTTTTTCCATAGGCCATTATGAATTTCTTTCTTTTTATTTGCAATCTCATTTTTTTTTTTTTAAAGTGGCTCTATTATTAGACATCAATATTCCTTGCTTATATGAAATGTAAAGCATATATTCCAAACATTTAATCCAGCCATGTAGGGGCGATAGGCCGTACTTTAAATTTTCGTTATTACACTTAAAATTGGCTACTTTCTCTAAGTTGTTCATATTTACCGGGGTACATTTACAAATATTGCATACTTGACTAGATGAATGGCTTAAAGTATTAATAACTTTACCGTCAACCATAGATAAATAAAAATAGAAATTAACATTAAGTAAAATTGATACTTCAAATGGCTTCAATTCACTTCATGTTTTGTTGAACTAAGTGTTTCTTTTTCAAAAATAAATTTATTTGGTTGGCAATAACGTGTTGAAGGCTTTTGATTTTCCCAAACAATATTAACTAAGTTATTATTTTTAATACCTATTAGTTTCAAAGGTACTAAAGAAAATAAAAACAAAATTGTATTGTATTCTCCATTTGTATTTGTCTCATTGACATCTATATTTTCGATATCAAATTCACGATTGCTTTCTACATCAATCTGTTGTTCTTTTTCATTTTCTGACTTAACAAAATACTTGTGATGGTATTCGGAATGCCCAGGATTCCCATCACATCCTCCACACTTTTAAGTGTAAATCAAAATATATAAAATCTTCAAAATCCGATTTATCGAATTGTGGAAATAATTCATTTAGTTGTGCGATTGACTAAATCATGTAAAGGTATACAACACTGCACTGCATTCATTTACCTCAACATTGGCTGGATAACATTTCGACTATTTTATTTTATCATACGAAGGACGTATTTCTTTGTTTAGCACCTATTTTTTAACGTTATAAAACTTTGTTTTGTTAATTTAGCATCATTTCTTAATGCTAACGTTGTTCTTATCACCGCATAATAACAACTCGGCGCGTATAACCTATAAATACTATTATGTAATTATTATATTATTGCGCGCGCGCGATAATGCCCGAAAACGTCTTTTCGGCGTAATTATTTGGAAAATTATTATTAAAATCGCGTCGTCAGTATAATAATATGAATAATAATTCCCAGTCTATAGCTCGCACTCTCTCTCACTCTCTCTCTCTCTCTCTCTCTCTCTCTCTCTCTCTAAAAGATATTTTAATTAAATTAATGATAACGAGCGCACGGCATGGTAATGCGAGTAGTTATATATTACTACGACTGTATATATAAAATAATAATATTATAATTTATATTTGGGCGTTTATGTGTATACATGGACACGCGCGCGTACCGTACACCGCCGCCATACCGTTTGATGTGTTTCCGAATCAAAAAGCAAAGACGCTTTTCGACTTTTCGAGGGCTCTCTCCGCCCCGCCGCTATATATATACACAAGCGTTATATAATATTATATACAAGTATAACGCGGCCGTATTAAATTTTGATTATGAAATTACGTTTAAACCTAATATAATTACCGTCATTCTTTTGTGTGCCCCCGTGCCATCGACAACGAAATCCGGCGCAACGAACCACCCGCCCGCCACACCGCTCAACGGCCGCCGTTTCCACGTCCCCACGACCCCTTCCGGCCGCTTTCCGTTGCGATTGCGCCGCGCTCCGCTACTCGGCAACGTGAGCGCCACGAGCGCCGCCGGGCTCGACGTTTTAAAATCTACAATTTAGAATTTAGAAGTTCATCTATTTATTGAAAATACATTTTTTTTTTTCCTTCGAAAAAAAAAGTTCCTCCGTTTTTTCGGCGTAGCGGTTCTTAACCTGCGGGGTCCGCGACGCTGTAGTCAATCTGGTCGTACACGCACACAGTATGCGCAAAACGATATTAATGAAATAAACGGACCGGCATCATCAGGACAAGATAGCCCAAGATGGAAATCTCTACGAATAGTAATTTAAACATTAAGTTTAATCAGACGCCCTTAGCAAATATTTGATTACTACATGTACGAGGTCTGATTATTAAAGCCTATCAAATAAGGCTCTGCAATTTGCAATGCCGTTTCCCACAACATACCTCTGCGAAACAGCTTTTTCCGCTCTAGTGTACATCAAGAATAAATCGAATGTGTCGAAACTTGTAGCAGAAATACAACATCAGCCTTCGTATTAATTCATTTTTTTTTTTGTATTAATAAAGACATTTTTGTATAGTTCTTAATGAAATAATATACTTGTGTAAAAACGTGCAAATTTCATTATGTTATGTGAACAAATTCGATTATTAAAATAATTTTTTGTTCACAAACTCGGGGTCTGTGGCTTAAAAAATTCATTTTACAGGGTACCATAAAAGGCTACAAGAAACGCTGGTTTAGAGTATTTTATCGCCGGTGAAGGGTAGGTATTTTTTCCCCTATTTTGCGTCGTGACTGTGTGACGGGTTTCCGAATAGATTATACGATTACACAATACGATTACTCGTACGTTTATTTGAAAGCAATTACAATACATTTATATTAATCAATCAACATATTTTTTTTTCTCTAAAACCCCGTTGAAATTGTCTATACACAACCCATTAAATACGTGCGTGCGTTTACTTACATTTTGAAGTCAACCCGTCATTCACAGCTGCCTGAACATACTAAATGGTGACCGAGTGAGACGAAGAGAAAACAAAATTAATCAATTTTTTTAGAAAACGTCTCCCTCGTGAATACGTATAACAGGAGGGAACGGTGCGGTATTTAACCGTTTTTTTTTTTTTTTTTTTTTTTTTTTTTTTTTTTTTTTTTTTTTTTTTTTTTTTTTTAACTTTTTTCTTTTTATATTTTATTAGCGAAGTATTCAGAAAGATATATTTTAATCTGCGACAATATACGTTTATACGTTTAAACAGAATATAAGATTAAAACCATAGTGAAAAAAAAAAAAAAAAATGGGAATGTTTAATTCGTTTTGCCCGTTTACCGCTCGTCCTACTCCCCCAGTAATAAATTTCGTACTCGCTAATTAATGCGTTCGCTTTTTTTTTTTCGAATAATATACAACTTTTAAGATGGCCAGGGGCACCAAACGACCGCATTTTACACCGGCATAAAATATGTTTCACCGCTTTAGAGCACTTTAGGGATAGAAAAGTGAGACTTTTTTTTCCCCCATTCCCGGTATTATATATTTCCACCTCGTTTTACGTGGCACTGGTTTTTTTTTTCCCCGTAACGGAAATATTCGACGTAGAGACGATCTATTGAAAATCCAACAATATATCTTTTTTTTTTTTAATAACGATAACCCAAATGAACACATCAAAGGGTTGTCGGCAATCCGCTTGTCGTTTGCGACTTAAGCTGGTTTTTTGTCCAGGCCAAACCAAAGGAAAAAAGACATTGTGTTTTCATATTATGTGTAGATAGTAAACAACAGTACGTCCATCAGGCTCGCCAGTGGATCCAGGCGAGGACATGAAAATCTCCCCCTCTGGCCTTGTGGCGTACGGGAGGCTAAGGGGCTGACCCCCCCCCATTGGCCGTATTTATATATATATATATATATATATTTTTATATTTTTTAAGTTTCAATTGTAGCAAACTAGTAAGCGAGGACGTGTTTTCATAAAAATACACTATATTCGCAAGTAAACAATTTATTTTTGTTTTTAACCCGTAACTGGTACAATGCGGTGTCATATACCGAGAAGATTTGGCCAAAGATGAAGTGGTACAACAATTTAAAAAAAAAAAAAAAAAAAAACTCACCTAAACGTCTGCAATTATCAGACTAGACAAAATAAAAAAATTAAATTTTCCTGCCTATTATTTTTTATAATAATATTAAGTGGTTTTTTTTTTTTCATATTTTTTTTTGTGTATGTTTATTATCGGTCAGAACTAAGAATGCGCCTACTGATCTACTTTATTTTTCAAACTAGTGACAACTGATTATTAATTTTTAAACTCCCCCCTCCCCCCTATTGGAAAATCTTGCGTACGCCACTGCTTGGCCTATATTCTTTGTATAAATTTAGTCATTCTAATATGTTAGTGTACTGTAAGCACTAAAGTGCGGTGTGTATGGATAATATGGAAAATATGTTCGCCATCCCCTCGGAGCTTGTCAAAAACCGCCTCTGATTAGGTGGTTAGGTTCCATTGTACGTACCGATTTGGACGATGACCGAATTCCAAAATATTGAGCTGCAGTACTCGAATTGGAAAACTTGAGTAAGTCACAGGTCTTAAAAAAAAAATTTAGACCCCATTGTAATAATGATCGAGTTCTACCAAAACCGCCTGGTTATGCACATTGCACACCTGTTGCTGACAGACGGCGGTCGTCCGTCATTGACCCGAACTGGATTTATCGACGTCAACTTCTGGTCTTCTTGTACGCAATTTTCGAATATTCCTTGAAATTAAGCTTTTATAAAACTTTACATATTAAGAAATTATAATGAGTTTTAATAAACAGACGTAACTCGGTTGTTTTCCAACGTAACCTGGTGAGATTTTCACTAGTGTAGCGATCGCTACACCCCCACTTTAGGATAGCCGCCACTATTGTCAAGGTAATCCAGAAATCAACAAAAATAAAATCGATGTATCGACAACTATTATTGTCAATATTTTTTAATGTTTTAGGAAAACTGTCGGGAATCTAGAAACCCGAGGTAAAGTATTAGAGTGCGAATAATTTGGAGTGTTTTTACTAATGGAAATAGTGTTTGCCGAGAACAAAACCACCAGAAAAATGACCTAGGGGACAAACCTCTGAAATCTACGAACAATTTGTCGAGTAAAGTACCGGCGAGCGGGAATTCCGCATCTTTTAAGGTACAGCGTGAAGAAATCGGAGCGGTTTACTCACGAACAAAACGGAAACATGTACACGCGAAAAACGCGCAGCTCTTATTGTATAAAAGCTCGACACGGAAGAGTCGGAGCATTTTTACCATCCGAAAAATTGTCGATTTTTTTTTTTCTTCTTGAAAAACAGTTACACGAAGGACAACAGAAGGACAGTGGCCTCCGGGCAAACGTATTGTTAGTGTTGTTGCGCGTGGCGGTTATCCACACGCCGCGTTGTTTGGCGCGCGGAAAATATTATTATCGGTATACCACGCCGCCGCGGGCTTTTACGTCCTGGAAAACGCCCGAACCCACCGCCGAATAATAATATGGTCGCACACACGACTTTAGTTACGCAACAATAATAATATATTACATTATAATTACCCGGAGTTTATTATGGCCGGGACAAAAAGCCGTCGATAAGGCACCCGCGGACCGTGTACCGATTTATCGCCGCGGAAAGTTGTATTATTGCCGACCCCGTTAGTGTCTCGTCCGTTTTCCCTCGCTTCGCCGACACGAATTTTTTTTTTCGCCCCTTTACGCCCTTTCAAACACGATACATATATACATTATAATATTATACCGGCGCGTAACTTTTGTCCGGAACCGTACGTCGGCTTGTAAATTCGGTTGTCGTTATCGCCGCAGCGGCAATAATAGCGCGATATTTCCAATACGATAACCACCGGTATCGGCGGACGTAAATCTGCCGGGCGGTACGAGGCTCCGGCTACGCTCGAACCAGCGGTGTCAGCGCGTCCCCTTTTTGGAAATAATGACGACAAAAAAAAAAAACACACGTTCTCGGACCCGGATTTAGAGGAGGTAATAATAATATACACACACACACACCGATTTGTTTGGTTTCAGCAGGCAAATCTGTAATTTTGTCTCGAGTCGGTATTTTGCACATTTTCAGCTATTGTTTCAACTATAGGTAGGTATTCAAATAATAATCCGATTCATTTATAATAATAATATTTATCGAGAGTCAGATTATAGCAGTGGTTTCCAACTCAACGACCTGTTTATTATTATTTATTATCATTTTTTTTTTTTTTTTTACTTAATTCCCAATAATTTTTTTCTAAACATTGTTTTTTATGGTTATGTTGAACATTTTTTTTTCGTCGAGTAAAATACTTCGATTTATTCATGCGATACCTTATAATATGCGTACTTCCGATTTATGTGATATACGATTTGTAACGATTTATATACAAATGCAATGGAACCTACCTCTTGGTATCTCGAAGTGTAGAGACGGAAAAAAAAATTCGACATTTCGAAACTAGTGTAAATCGGAACCAGCCCAATAAGCGATCGAGACAATTTAACCGTAGACGCAATAAGCGACGTCCGCTGTTATTGGGAAACGAATAAAGTCACTGGCACATTAGTTGTCTTGTTGTTTTTAAATAGCTGGAAATCTTTTGCTTGACGATATTTTAGAAAAACAGCACCGCACTCAAGCAACGGAAATATTTACCTCTTTAAATTTCGCTATCCGTATTCAAACTAAAATTTCAACCTAAACGACGCCACCGATTACAACAAGACTGCGCGCTTTGCAGGAAATACTCGCGTGTCTGTAGTTTATTAATATTTTACACGTTCCGAGCGTAATGAATAATGTATTATTTTTTCCCTGTCTGTCGGTGAACAATTTTTCAACCAGAAATATCAACGTCCTATGGGCGAATTCGTTTTAATCAACCCTGATTATCGTGTTCACAATAAAATGTAGGCGTTTAAAATATAATACGAATGCAAAAAAACGTTTGTGCGTACATAATGTAATGAATTAAAATAACATATGCTATTTGAAAGTATTTTAAGCTAACAAATAAAAAAAAATCCCAAGAAAGAGATAATTACGTCTTTTGATAGAATACTTTAAACAATAAGTCTTTTATCACAAAATGTCAACTGTAAATAACAACGTTAAAGTTCAAGTGTATCTATGGCAATAATTTCATGGGTTTTAAAACGGTCGTTATATAAATTGTGTTATCAAATACACTTATAACAACTTATTTTTCGGATGTTTTGTCCGGCTAGATTTGTGATTCATCCCACTATGGTGCGGCGGTGTTTTATGTATTATATTATTGTCCATACGCAATGTTTTTTATTATTATTATTTTTTTTTTTTCGCCGAACATATTATAATACAGCCGTATAATAAACCGGCCCTCGCTGGACGTGCCCTCAAGTGCAAAGGGCTTAGTATCATATACCGATAATAACTGCAGCAATAACAATATCATCCCTCCGCCAAGTGGCTCTGGGGTAAAAGTGTAATTTTTATTTTTTTTTCCGGCCAATACAAAAACATTCGTACTCTCGTGCTACTATACCTACACAAAATATTATGTTCTACCAACAAGTGGGTAATTAACGTTTTATTATTTTATTCATAAGTACCTATACTCAACGGTGGTCGGGCCATTATAATAATTTTTTCTACGATATTTTTCGTCGGAACAGCGAATTAATATTATTTATTATTTATACGCAATCGGAAAAAATATAATACCGCGTAAATAACATTTTTTTTTCGTGTCGCGACGAATAACGGATAATCACCTATAGCAGTGTTCGGCAACCTCTTGAAAGGTTAGGTTAAAGAAAATTTCCCAGTTTTTAAAAAGCCATTAAACATTTTCATTTCAATATTATAGTATTTGCTTGATTTTCGATTTAAAATAAACGACTTTAAACACAAAATTATATTTATTCATATAAAAACATACAAATGTGTGCAAACTTGGTATCGCGACGAAAACTGTCGTTATTATCTACAAATTTTATTACAATCGATAAACGATACAATTGTATCGATACTAGCACTAATGTTCGGTATAAATAAGTCGCATAACCTTTTCAACAATTTTGTCCCAGAAGTCGGGCGAAAACCGTACGAGAGAAAAATTTAAATCGTACTGTATACTACGGTAATCTCGGGAGATGGCGGGGAATGCGCCTCTATCCCGCTACCCCTGAATCCGTCATTGCGTACGGGATTGATTTAAACACTGTTGATGCTGCCGCTGCAGTTTATTAACGGTCGGTTGACTCTCTTTTGTTTTGACTTTACGGTTTACGACGGTGCTGTAGGTGTCGTGATTAAATAATCTTAAGTCTATACTGATCCTCGGCAACCGACCCGCGTCTGTATACGCTACCGAAAACGAATTAGACCCGCCGAAAATGTTAATTTGGCAAAACCCTTTTCCGGGGGCCCGAGCGAAACATAACGGCGTCACTGCTCGGGTACACCCGCCCGACGCACACGCGGTGGAATTATACATATAGAAAATAAACATCTCTTGATTAACACCCGACTATAACTGCGCGCACGTACTCTTAAGTATATTGTTTTCGGTCGCGTAAAATCCCGGGCACGTAAAATTATTATCAAAATAAACATAGAGTGTTTAAACAAACCAGGGTCGCCGCACTCCGCCGGGCGAGTTTAATCGGGTCTATATACAGAGTGATGCATACACGTATAATAAACTAAATACACAAGTGCAAGGAAGAATTACATATATAATCAAATGTAAATATCGATTCTTTGAAAGCTCTCAAAAGCAAATTACAAAATTGGAAAATAATAACCGAATTGCATATTTTTGAAATGTTTTTGGTGTTCACCACCCCAACAATGACGTTGAAACACCACCACAAACATTAAACAACGAAATTTTGCAATAATTAATTGCCGCCCTAGAGTACGAATTTGATCATTACTTTCCAGACTTTTTTTTTTTTTTTTTTTATTTATTGATAATTAAAATGTTTCAGCATATTACATGCTTTTACAAGTTTGTTTACAACAAATAACGTTACAGTTTAGTTTTGTGGTTTACATTAGAAAATGTCATTTTTTGGATATTAATAACGTATGGATATGTACAAGATAGTATATATAATTTGAATATTCCTTATGTATCATATCTATGAGTATTGTGTATGTTATAAAATATAAGGTAAATTAAATATAAGTATAATATAATATAATATATATATATATAAATATAAAATTTATAATATATAATGAGTGTGAGTTTACGTTTGTTCGGATTCAGATTCAGATGTTCCTGGTGTTGTTTCTTGAGATAGGAAGATATCCTGAGGGAGACGAGGTTTCAGTCTAGGGTTTTTTGTTCGTCTACCAATTTCGTAGTGAGTGGCTCCTTAGACTGATTTTAGTTGTTGGTGGAATTTTTTGAATTGGTCTTAGATCCATTTATCCAGGTACGGAATTCCAGTGTCATTATAGAGCTGTTTATTGCGCATGAACCATGGTGATTTAAGGGTAATCCCGAGGAATTTGTTCTGTATTGTCTGAAGTTTTTTCATTTTTGTTTGGGAGACAGCAGCCCATACAGGGCATGCGTATGTTATTAACGGTCTTATGATTGACGTATATATTAAAAGTGAGCATTTGATCTGTAGTGTAGAGCTGTGATTAATTAGGGGGTATAGTAGGCTTGGTTTAGTTTATTGTTTATATGTGTTTTCCAGGTTAATTTTTCATCAAGAAAAACTCCAAGGTATTTGATTGCCTGATCTTTGTTGTTCCAAATTATGGTTTGGTTATTTATTTTTAATTCGGTTGGGTTTGTATATCTTTTTAAGGTGAATATCTTTGCTTCGCTTTTAGCGGGATTTAATTTTAGTTTCCATTTTGCAAACCAGTTTGATACTTGGTCTAGTGAGTTTTGTAGGTCTTCGATAGAGGTCTCAAGATTTTTATTCTGCGTTATAATAGCAGTATCATCTGCGTACATGGCTAATTGACATTTCTGTGGCTTTGGTATATCATGACAGAAGATGTTGAACAGTATGGGTCCTAGGACTGATCCTTGTGGGATTCCTGCTCTTATTGGGTGTATTTTAGAAATGTCAGTGCCTATTCGGACTTGAAAGGAGCGGTTTGTGATAAATGATCTGATTATATTATAAAGATAGGTTGGTAGATTTAGTTTAGCTAGTTTTTGCAGAAGGCCTTGGTGCCAGACTTTGTCAAAGGCCTGCGCAACGTCAAGGAAGACTGTGGATGTATATTCTTTTTTTTCAAAACCCTTTACTATTATTTCGGATATTCTTTGAAGTTGGTGACATGTAGAGTGTAGAGGTTTAAAACCAAATTGATAGAGTGGGACCTTTCCAGACCTTAATGGAGATGAATTGGACTTAATAAGAAACCCGTTTAGATTGCAGCTGAAAAAGTTCCAGATAAACCAGGATGGATTTTTAGAGCTTAAAACGGATTCAAGTGAAATGGATTTATTTGATGAAAAATCTATAATGGAGTTCTGGCCTTTGATGATCACCGCTTACCCAAAAGTAAAAGAAATAGCTTTCTGTACATTAATACCAATTATATCAACGTATCTTTGTGAATTAGGCTTTTCTACTCTTTTGAAAATAAAAAAAATAAACAAAGAAATTAGCTGGATGTACAAAATGACATTATCAAAAATTTCCCCGAGGATTGATGATTTGGTGAAAAATAAACAATCAACTATCACACATTAAAATAGAAACTTTTATAATACAACATAATAATAATAATCATATTGCATAGTTAAAATTTTAAAAGTGTTATCTCATATTTTTAATAATAGGGGTGGATTTTTGAAAATCTACAAAGGGGTGTAGAATAAAAAAATATTGAGAAATATTGATTTATACTAAGAATATCCGACGAACGCAATAAACTTTTGTCCTGGCTTTTCTTTTAATATCACTGCCCAATAATTTCTTTATAAGTAAATTAAAAACCCCGAAACAACCGAAAGTTTTCAAACTCTCATAACTTTTATTGTATTAATGTTATCGCAAAAAAAAAAAAAAATTATGCACGCTAAAACACAGACAATGTCTTCTGAATATGATATGGGACGGGACTATGTGTACATTTTTTTGATAGCAAACTTTTTTGAATTGAATTGATAAATAACCATTTTTTTTTTTTTTTTTTTTTTTCAAAAAACTGTAGAATTATAGAAAAAGAATAGTTTCACATACTATTGTTTCGTACATTGTACATACTGTACGCGATGTCATATAATTTTGTAGTACAAAACAGACCTCCGGACAAAAATAAACGCTATAAGAGTCTAATTTAGGACCGTATAGGTCGTGCGAGAAACTTTTGTCAACTGATAAGCTGTCGTTCTGTATCATGTGAATCTTAATTAGTGATGTGCAGTGATAACAATGATAAAAAAAAATTTTTTGTATACTTCACACAAAAATCGTAGAACTTTAACGACTCTTTGATTTTGTAAAATCGATTTGGATTACAAATATTATGATTAAATATTTAAAATAAAAACAACCGACGATGGAAAAATATTGAAAAGAGAAGCTATAAATTCGTTTTTGTAAAAGAGGATACGCTAAAATCGGGGGAAACGGGTTGAGAGTCACGGGGAAGTTTTGGTTTCGGACATTTTTCGGAATGGAATCTACAAATCGTTACTACTTAACTAATAATCGACAATAAATAATATAACTCGGACATTTTCAACAGAACGAAATTTATTTGCATTCGTCAGATCTCCGCGAGACACCCTGTGTATGATATACGTACGCACTTTGTGCTCATTCAATCCGTCGGTACTCGTTGTCTGTTTGCTTAAACCCCGAATCCGAATTCAATATCGCCGTAATCAATTTCGCAGTCGTTCGTTAAGACACGAACGAGCGGCGCAGACAAAAACAAATAACAAATAACGCCGGCCGCGAGGTACGAGGCGGTGATATAAGGGGCGATAATATATTTTCGTCGATTTAATAATAATTACGCATTCGGAAAGATTTCTCCACGATTATAATCGGCGCTTGTATCGGAAACGAATTCAAGAAGGGGCGTCGGGTAAAAGTGTAAAAAAAAAAAAAAATGATATTAGTATTAAAGGTACTTGAAGATTTAAATTGTCTTTATTCCCGTACAATATGTTCGCGATACATTCTGTTTTTTTTAGTGAACCCGACACAAAGTGTTTGTGAGTGTGCAGTACGGAATTGAGAAATTTGTACTAATAAATATGTATTTATACGTAAAAGTTTTAAATGCAGTTATTAATTACGATTAGCGTATGGTAAAGATTTAGTACGGTAATATGCGATTTTTTTTGTAGTTTTCTATTGTACGTTTCACTATTATTGTTTTTTTTTTTATAAGCAAGGTTTTGCTATGATTGCAAACAACTTTTCTACCAGAAATCTTGCTCCAATCAAAGAATGACAAGTGGGTTTTTTGTAGCATCGAAAAAGTCGTTATTTGATTCTCCTTGTAGTTTCCATCTTAAAATTAGGAATATTTCCGCGGTTTCTGTTATGTTCGAATTGTATTGTTCTGTTAAAAACAATCCGTAGAGTCTTGTAATTTTAACTTTTATATTACTTCTTTCTATATGTGGTTTATTATATTATTTCGTTTTTATTTGATTGTGCATGGATACAATTTGTTCGGCTTTTCTAAATCGTTCTTAAATTTGATACGAGGTGCATCATAAGTTGATCTTACGACCGTTCGTAGGGTGGTTTTGGTTGTTATTTTTAGCGTTTAAAGGTCAAATTTTATGAAAATCGTAGAAGTCACGGTATTTCAAAACACGATTAACCGGACTTTGCTCGGAATCGTTTTTCGTTAGCAATAACTTATCATTGCGCACAGATAGCAATTAAATTCCCCTCTATATATCCTATCTTCCCGAATTTTCACCTACAACAGAGGCCCACCCGCGAACAGTTTCATTCGGCTTATCGGTAGGCGGAATGGAATCCCAGCGATTTTGCTATATATTTATTATTATTATTTTTTTTTATCATACGAATGCTTTAACATTGTCGGTCGTTATTGCGGCGATTGTGTTGGATTAGGGTTTGGTTTTAGTTTTTTTTTTTTTTTTTGCAATAAATTACGGTTATTATACACCGATGCTGATCAATACGCATAGGAAAAAAAAAAAACCAAAAACCGTGCGCACGCGCGTGCCTATCGAGGAAAACGAAATAAAATATTATGATAGAAATCGTACAATAATTTCTTGTCTTTTACAACCGTTGAAATCGATAATACCTAATGGTGTAATTTCGGGGAGCAAGAGGGGGTACTTTTCCTCTGACATATTGTACCTCCCACTCCCCAAATATGCCAACAATATAAATCTTTGAATCTTCTAATGCGAAGAAAGAATAGAAAAAAATTGAAAAATTAAAATTGATTTTTCTATGATAAACTTATATAATTGGACCTAAGAATGATTGAAAAAATTATAAAAAAAAAAATTATATTCCAAATAGGAGTTATTGAGTGACCTATATATAGGACACTGGGCAATGGGCAATTATAAATATTATTTTATTTTAATATAAAAATATACCAATTTAAATTATGAAAATGTAATACTTTTAATTGATAATGAATAATTACATATTATATTGAAATTATGATAATTCGAGGTTGTTTTTTGAGGCTTACAATTTATATAAGAAAATTATTTTGTGTGATATAAAACGTTACATTTTGCGTGGACACCAATATTACACTGCATACATCTTGTTTTTGTTTTTTGATGACATTGACCACACCTTGTTTGAGAGTCTTGTGGAATCAAATAATGTTCAAATTTATCATATCTTAATTCCATAATAACACTTGATGGTTTCCCTCCACTTCTTCCTGGAATGGGTTCTGTTTTGTAACGTGTGAGATATGATATAACTATGCTTCTTCGAAATGCCAATTGATCCATTTTATTTTTACTATAGATCCTATGAAGTTGCCATGCCTTTTGAACGGCTAGGTCTACAATGTATTGAACAATAGAAGAGTACCATTTTTTACCTCTGATCCCAATACGATATTGTGATATATTCTGGTCCATTCGATCAACACCGCCCGTATTTTTGTTATAAACAGAAACAATTTGCGGTTGTGAAATTCGTTATTGATTCGTGATTGTTGTCTGTGTTGAGATTTTCATTCGGTAAAATAACATGGGCTTTTAATACACTAGCAGGTAAATGGTTTATATCACCTGTATGTTCGTTGTTATCGGAGTTTTCATCAGTAACGTTGTTAAATGTGTCATCCGGAGGTTCTAAGTAAACAGTATCTTCACTTTGTCTCATTTGTGTCCAGAAAATTTATAATATCTATTATTCACAAAATCTATATGAAATCAATGTATTTTTATTATCAAAATATAATTAAAATAGAGTAATTTATATGATTTTATATAAAAAAAATACATTAAAAATACATTGTACTTACATTGATAATGAAGTAAACATAATAAAACTGCATGAACGGGTCGGTTTTTACGTTATCTAATAAGCTAAATCGATTCCATGGAGGAAAATGTAAAAATACATAGAACCAATAAGAATAATTGTTAATGGTGACCTATAAATAAGGCCATTGGGTTCAAATGGGTTAAATTTTTGGGTTGTTTTTTTTCTCTATATAATATTAAAACGATTGCGTACGAATTTGAATTTATTTCACGTTTCTCCTGTTTTGTACGATACGTTTACGTATATTTTCAACGTTATCGTTGATAAAAGCGTGACAAAAGCTGTTAAATGCGGCCGAATACGACGTATACCTTGCACCACTGTCCCTCCCCCGTCGCGGATTTGATTTTGACGGACACATTATTATTTCGGGCCCTCTAGCCTTGCACCCGGCAAACGCCACTGATAAATACACTCGCATCCGACAAAATCGAACGGGCGAGACCCCGTTGAATCACGTATTACTATACCGTGTACACGGTATAATGTACTTGGGAATGTTGTACTACACCTCTGCCGTAGCTCTCCGCATACACCGATACAACCGTACACACCACTCGGCAGCGTGTCGAAATTTCATAATTTATTTACACGCCAATGCGAATCCTATTACGTTATAATGTCGGGCGCGTGCGTGCGCGTGTGCGCCACACCGAACATTCTGCAACGTACACGCGGTCCGCGCTCTCTCTCTCTCTATTTGCTCGCCAAACGACCCCTAAATTATGCAAATCCACGAATATATCTACACTCTACATGTATGTATATATACATATATATATATATTATAATAATATTATACAGTGTATTCCGACGATACGACTCCAAATCCATTTAATAATCGTCTATAATACACACGGCCGCCGCCGTACTATATTATTTCATGTGTTTACAGACCGTAAAAAGTTGTAATAAAACACCATCGTATATAATATTTATAATACAGCGGCGAGCGTTAAACGC